>CM073438.1:2562500-3840000 GCA_037074515.1 Mimosa bimucronata
ATATATTCTTCAATGATTATTTTAAAGGAATAACACATCACCCTTAATATTTGTAAAACACAATGAATATATATGACCAAAAGATAATGTGCATATAATTCAAACCATCAACCCAAAAAAAGTAGAAGAACTATCAAACAAAACTACCAACACAAACAATACATTATTCCAAATTTCTTCCACTATATCTAGTATTAAAACCCTTATGAGAAAGCTTCTCTTTGTTCCAAAGAGCATCCAATGTGTGTATAAACATCATGAAGAAACTCACGATTTCCAAACACAAATGTATTGAGCGCTGACCACCTCAAAAGAAAATCTGCTACAAATATCCTTGCAATACACGAAAGAAATAAATAAATCAGCAAATATGAATGAGTCAATATCACTCATAGCATGATACAAATTTAATGTTAACAAACCATGCTTTTAAACACAAATAATTTTGATACACATATTCACTGTTAAGATTGTAGAAGATGAAAGAATACACATATTCATCACTAAAACACATAATTAAGCTTATGTAAGACAAAAAGATACAAATACTCATTCAAAAATTATGCTTTTTAGGAACAACTGAACTATTACACATTCATCGGTAAACCAAGCAGTGACAAGTAAGAGAGAAAACTTGTTGCATCCATCCCAGCACAAAAAGGAAAAAACATCAATCACAGCCACTTTAATAAAATCATAATACAATGAACATAGAAGATGAAACAATATGGAACCATGAAGCAGATCATGGGCAAGCAAAGCAACCAGGGAGGGTAAGGCAACATATATATGGGCCACAGAAGATGAAAGGATACACACATTTATCATTAAGTTATCAAGGTATATAAATTGACAAGCATACGGTAAGTCACAATAAAAACTAAATCAGCACCTAGGACAAACTAAGAGTCTCAAAATAAATACAATGAACATGATATGAGAATAATCATAAAATAGTTTGATTACACATTATTACATGATATTTATGAGTAACCAACTTGTTAACGGTGTTAACATAAAATGTATAGATTTAACGGATTTGTTAACAGTGTTAGTACAAGATTTAGAGATTATATTGATTATGTCCTTTTTATTAATTTTCCATCTAAACTTGCTTTTCAAAATAATCATTCAAATATGTTTCTAAAAGTCATATTAAAAAAAGTGACTCCTATCATTGTAAATCCAAACATAAATCACATTACATAATCTGACTTATACCCAATCTTACTTTTTGTGGACATATGGAGTAAATTACAAAATCAGTGAGGAGTTAGGCCTCATAACATATAATGTAGGCCTATCACTTCTGTGCCTGGGTAAGTGGTGAGTACCACCTGGGCTTGTAGGCCCAAATAACAAAATTAGAAATTTCAAATTCTAACAAAAACACAAATAAGAAAGAGTTAAGACATAAAAATAAAATTCTGGTAAAAAAGACAGAAAAATAAAATGGGGCACCTTGTAAGTTACGTATTGATGTGTAACTGATATGACATCATATATATCATGTCAGAACTTTTCTATAAGAGACAAATTTTTTAATAACTAGATTAAACTATAAAATAAAAAAAATGCTTTCGCAGTTAACGTCACTACTACAGAAAACACTTTTCACGTCTCTTTTTTTGGACTTTTCACGTCTCTTTTTGGTGGGACGTGAATAGAGGAGACGTAGAAAGTCTGAACTTTCCACGTCTCATTTTAAATATGAGACGTGAAAAGTGGCAACTTTCCACGTCTCTTTTTCAAAAATGAGACGTGGAAAGTCTCACTTTCCACGTCTCACATTTAAATGTGAGACGTGGAAAGTGGCCAGTGCCGACTTTTCACGTCTCTTTTTTGAAAAAGAGACGTGAAAAGTCTCACTTTCCACGTCTCACATTTAAATGTGAGACGTGGAAAGTGGCCAGTGCCGACTTTTCACGTCTCTTTTTTGAAAAAGAGACGTGAAAAGTCTCACTTTCCACGTCTCATTTTCGAAAAAGAGACGTGGAAAGTTTTTTTTTTAAAAAAAATGATATTTTTTATAATGACTATGATTATCCCCAATCCAAAAGAAAGATCCCAATATTTTATCAGAATAATAGAAATACAACACTTAAAATGATAAAAATGAACTACTTTTATTATTTATAGCCAAACTAATATTACAAAAATGTTAGAATACAACTTTGATCCTAAAATATGGGATGGTTAACAAAAAAAAAACTCACCATATACAATTATAAATCTTAACAAAAAATATTCTCATACTCCCTAACAATTAAAGTATAAAAGCACTTGGAAGAAGGGCCCACTTTGGATCAACACCCTTTGGAATTTCTAGCCGCTGATTCATGAACCCAACAACTCCAATCACCTGCAAGTATCATAAAGAAACCATTGTTCATATTTGGACCCACCATAATATGACAGTCACAAAAAAATAAATATAACTAATAAATAAAATGAAATATCATATAAAAAATGCAGGTCCTTGTGGCCTGTTAAGTTAAATTTGTTATTCAGCAAGCAAATGAGTGACAAAATAACAACACATTTCAAAGATCCACTTATCTTCAAGGGGTCGCATAACTAAGCCACAGAAAATAAACTCATATGACAAGTCATGAAAGTCAAGTGAGTGTATGCTGTTAGTAGAAATCTGAAGTTCAAACCTCCCCTTATAAGATAAAATAAATGTGTATGTAAAGTTTATATATACATCTATCTGCAAATGAAGTGAATAGTTCATGAAAAAATAATATATTTTTCATTACAGATAAAATGATATATCATCATGAAGTTCTGAAAGCCCAAATGTCTGCAATCATTTTTTGGCAAAAAGCAAGGTAAAGAAGACTATTTCTGGTATGTGGGGGCATATTGTGCCCATAAAGAAGAAGATGATGATCATGACGAAGAAGATGATGGTATTTAGTTACTACCAATATTGAAGAGACACAAGAATGTTGTTAAAATATTGAAACTGAAGCCTGACTGTGACTACCAAAGAAAACAAATGCAGAGACAGCAGTCAGAAGCCGACCACACTTTACCCAGATAAAATAAATGGATGAGATTTGCACCCCTAAGTAGGTCCTAAGTGTCTGGACCCAATCTCACCCGTCCATTGTACAATCAGGGGACATCCAAGAACTCACTCCAAAAATATACAAAAATCCAAAGCCATCCAATACAAGTTTTGGTGGTTGGAGGTAGGAATTCAGATAGTAAGTGCCTAGCTAATCTCTTCTGAATTATGTTCAAAAGTGAAAAAAAAGGAAAATGAAATGGGTGTAAAAATGAAAGATTGATCTCAAACATGAAATTATAAAAAATGCAATTGAGTGGTATTCAACTGCTCTGCAATACTAAAAATGCTCATGAGTGCTACAGTAACAATTATAAAGCTTATGCATATCCCATTATAATCCTAGATGGATACTTCAATAAAAGGTTCTTACTTGAACAGGTGCAGCATCAATCATTGGGCCCTCTAACCTACCTCCAAAGACTTTTCCATCAGTTTTAGCCAGAGAAACACAGAACAAGCCACTTCTGCGCTGTGCAGCCATGGTGTATGATCCAGTGAATGACAAGATCTCAAAGAGGCCCTGCATGTACCAAAATGGAAGAGACAGCCAAAGGCTACAATGAAATTGTACACATATATACATGCCTCGAAATGTAGATAACAAAGTGAAATTACATAAGGAAAAGGAATTGATGGGAAGAATATAATAATCAAGCCAAAAGAATATAAGTAGCCATTTAAACTTAAAGAGTGCATAAGATGATGATATGGGACCTCAAATCTCCTAACAACACCAGACTGGTGAATGATGACATTGTTAACCATGCCCGTAGCAGAAATGACGCAAACAGCTTGAGGGGGTTTCTGAGAAAATGATATTGCTGTATTCACCAGATCCTGGAATAGATAAACAAAAAAAAACAAAAAAAAATCATTGGCCGTTCATTTAAGGCCCTATATGCAGATATACAAGTTTCACTATATTCATACCTCGCCAGGATGCACAGTAACGACATGAGGAGTGAATCCTCCTCCAGCAGTGCCTGTAACAACCCCAGTTTCACCAAAAAACACTTTTCAGAAATAATCACATCTTTAATTACATCTCTAGGGCTAATCAAGTTTAATCTTATTCAACTACTCTGCTGCTTATATGAGGTTGAAACTACTCTGCATATGAAACCATCGTTAAAAATTATAAAACTGATGCATAGAGAGTAAAAAAACCCACATCCTTTCATCCGTAGAACGCAGAAAACAGAAAACCAGCTTAGATCCTTCCTAATTTCTCATCGTATTACAAATTTGAAATCAAAGACAAGAAATTAGCTTACCTAAAATGAACTTGGTGAAAACAGGGCAGAAGCTAGGGTTCACACTTTGAACACAGAGAAGATAGGAGGGCTAGACGGCAGTGAAAACAGGGCAAAAGCTGGGGTTCACACTTTAGGTGGAATACGGTGCCAGAGAGAGCTCAGGCTTCGATCTGGACACAGAGAAGGGAGACCGCGATATGGACTATCACGGCGGGGAGAAGCTCGGACGACGGCGATGATCTGGTGTCGATTTGAGTGGTAGACGATGATGCTTGGCGTGGTGTGGTAGACGATGGCGGGAGAGAAGAAGGGATCTGCAGAGAGAAAGAAGAAAGACGAAAGACGAAAGGGTTTTATCTAAAAAGAGAAGAGATCGCAAGGTTTAACGTCTCACTTTCAAAGTGAGACGTGGAAAAATACTTTCCACGTCTCACTTATAAAAGTGAGACGTTGAAAGTAGGTAAAATAAATGTTTTCTACGTCTCACTTTAAAAGTGAGACGTGGAAAAATACTTTTAACGTCTCACTTTTAAAAGTGAGACGTTGAAAATATTTTAAGCAAATGTTTTCTACGTCTCACCTTAAAAGTGAGACGTGGAAAGTATACTTTCCACGTCTCATTTTTAAAGTGAGACGTTGAAACTCTTTTCCTGCTCTTATTTTCGTATTTAACGCTCTTATTTTCGTATTTTAAAATACTTTTCACGTCTCACTTTTATAAGTGAGACGTGGAAAGTATACTTTCAACGTCTCACTTTTAAAGTGAGACGTTGAAACTCTTTTCCCGCTCTTATTTTCGTATTTAGCGCTCTTATTTTCGTATTTTAAAATACTTTTCACGTCTCACTTTTATAAGTGAGACGTGGCAAGTATACTTTCAACGTCTCACTTTTAAAGTGAGACGTTGAAACTCTTTTCCTGCTCTTATTTTCGTATTTAGCGCTCTTTTTTCCTAGAATCCACGTCTCATAATTGAAAAAGAGACGTTGAAACTTTTCAGATATTTACAATTTTGCCACCGCCTTTTTTCTACATCTAATATTCAAAAAAGAGACGTGAAATGGGGACGTAGATTCTATTTTTTGTAGTAGTGCGTGTTATGGAAAGTGGCTGTAAGTGAAGCCCAACATTAGAAATCAATAAAGCGAACAAATATAGGGAGGAAAAAAAAGAAATACACAACAAAAATAAAAAAACTTGAGACATTGCGCAAGAGATAGCCCAAATCAAGTCCCTCATCCAGCGATGTCTAATCCAACTTTATGCACAACCACGTAGTAGGCTTGAACATTTTTGAGAAGATTCTAAGCGAATACTTTTGTAAAGTTGTTCCCATAATGTAACACCACCTTGAGACTTGCATACAACCCCCAGCCTCACAAGTCACAATATCTACATCATTTGATAAGGTGGTGGAAAAGATGTTGATATGTTTTGATTCTATGTTTCAACGACA
Source organism: Mimosa bimucronata (assembly GCA_037074515.1). Taxonomy (NCBI): domain Eukaryota; kingdom Viridiplantae; phylum Streptophyta; class Magnoliopsida; order Fabales; family Fabaceae; genus Mimosa; species Mimosa bimucronata. The sequence goes on from CM073438.1 coordinate 2,568,292, forward strand.
AGAACGTAGAACCGAGTTGAAGGTAATCATGAAGCCGCAATAGCAATAAAGAAAGAAGTTGTCTGCAGGCATGCCATTTGCAAATCCTAAATTTTGAACCCTAAATCCCAACCAAATCAATGAAAAGGTTCTGTGTTTTCTTTTTTTTTTTTGTGCCAAAAAAAAGGGTTCTGTTATTGTTGTTGAAGTAGATTATCAGTGTCCTTGTGTATCGTGCCACCCGGTTGCCTCAATTAATTTTGTCCCTGTAGGATCCATGTACTCCAGAATCCTCATGCAATAAAGCAGACGCCATCTTCTTCTTTCTTTATACTCCCTCCCGTACTATTTATAATAATTCAAAATTTGAATTGATTTGGTCTAAAATATAAGAATTCACCTTATATTCTCGTATTATTTAATGTATTTTTTCTTATTTTACCCCTAATTCTCTTTCATATTTATTACTGCTCATATATTTCTCTCTCTTAATAGACTCATCATAAATAAGGGTAATATTGGAAAAAGATCTATAGTCCATAAACATTTAATTACTTTTACATGTTTTTCTTAAGAAACGTGCTTTGACGGTCGGACTCTTATAAATAGAACCGGAGGGAGTATGTATTAAGAGATAGTAATTATTCATCATGAAGTGTATAAAATGAATACATCTATCACGACACTCTCATTAACCTTCACAATATGTAAAACACCATCACGACGTCACTCTCATTAACCATCCCAATATGTAAAACATTAGCGTTTGGGGACTCTTGTATAAAAAAGAGTGAGAACCATAAATATGCGTGGCAACTTCAAAATAATTTCCTGACTTACCCCTCTTTGTAGGCATTGAAACCGTAATTATTTTTTTAAAATGAGGCAAAATAAATGATGTCCACGTTATTTGACACCATTTAGTAATAACCTAATAAATTAGAGCCGACATCTAATACGAAAATGCGGACGTTTTCTTACAAAACGTGACGTATCAGTTTCTTGGAAAAGTTGGTAGTGACACCAAGCATTTAGTTTTACTTAATTTTTTTTTTTTAAATGTATGCCTTATAATTTAAAATCATTTACCATGATGCAAGAAATAGGGAAAATTTCAAATAAATACCACTCGAATATCAAAAAGACAAAAAGATACTTCTAATATACAAAATGACATAAAAGAGATCGTTCACAATTTTGGGATAAACAATTTTAAGGCAAAAAGACCAAAATGCCCATGTCTCCATTAACCACTCAGGTATGGCCATTAACCACTCCCGTATAGTGATTAACCACTCTAATATAGCCAGTCATTAACCACTTTGTTGATTCATTAATTAGACTTGTTTTTGTAAAAGTTGTTAACTACTCTAGTATAGCAATTAACTATTTCAGTATAGTGATTAACCATTCCAATATAGCCATTAACTACTTTACTGATTCATTAGTTGGGTTCAAATATTCTTATATTTGTGAAAGTCGTTAACCACTCTAATATAGCAATTAACCACTTCAGTATAGAGGTTAACTACTCTAGTATAGCCATTAACCACTTCACTTTGAAAGTGAATGGAGACAGGGGCATTTTAGTCTTTTTGCCTTAAAATTGTTTATTCCAAATTGGGAACGATTCCTTTTATGTCATTTTGTATATTGGAGGTACTTTTTTGTCCTTTTGATATTCGATGGGTATTTATTTGGAATTTTCCCGAAGAAATATAAAAATTACTAGACAATATTATGCTGAAAATGTTTGGTCATTATAAATGATTTAATTATTAATCAGATAGATAAAGAGATTTAGTTTAATAATCTGATCATCATTGATTATTTCAAGGCTTGTCGGTCTAATAATTCGGTCATTATATAAACTTTTTGTATAACGGTCATTATATAAATGAACCCAATATTGACAAAAGCAAGAAATAAATAAGTCTCGGTCTTCTTTTATTATTACAAGAGATCTAGATCTAGTCTTGGACATTATAAATTATTCCAAGTTGCCTTGCATTCATAAAATTTTATGTTAAATAAATGCTTATATAATATCTGATTCTAATTATAATATATGTAAGCATTTATAAACTACGTAAAATTTCAGCAAATTGTGTTATTTTAAATCTATGAACATGCCTCATTCTTACACCTTTGCGCGTAATGCATGATGAGGAAAAATTAATCATGGTATGTAGCTTTTAAATCTTAATTCAGCTTTGTTTCATTCTTTTCTATCTGACTTGTTATAATCAATCCCTTCCTATATGACTTGTTATAAATTACTCGTCTGGTCCTATTTATAAATCATTTCTAACATATTTCAAATAAACTAAGAAAAACTTTAAACCTCATTAATTCTGCCTTAAAATATAACAACTTTCCATATTTATCCCTATTTAATACTCACTCCGGTCCTATTTATAAGAGCTCAAAATTTGAATTGATTTGGTCCAAAATATAAGAGCTCACCTTATATTCTTTTATCATTTAATGCATTTTTTCCTATTTTTCCCCTAATTCTCTTTCATATTTATTACTGCTCATATATTTCTCTCTCTTAATAGACTCATAATAAATAAGGGTAATATTGGAGAAAGATGTATAGTCCAAAAACATTTAATTACTTTCACATGTTTTCTTAAGAAGCGTGTTTTGACGGCCGGGCTCTTATAAATAGGACCGGAGGGAGTATCCAGTATACAACACAAAAACAAAGTCAACACACAATTATATAATTGTACATTCACAAGAAAAATTTAAAGATGTGACTGATAAATAGGACCAAATAAAACATGATCTCTCTGCCCTATAAATAGGACCAGATGAGTAATCTTTAAACTTTCAGCTCATTAAAATTGACCACCTGATCTTAACGTAACTGGCATTGAGTTACTATCCAATCATCCAATATAATGTAGGAAAAAGGCCTGCCTTAAATTTTTTTTGGTATAACGGACAAATATCATTAAAAATAAAAAGGTTTTACAAAATGTTAATTATCAACTCATAGAGGCAAGAATATTAAAATCTGATGAAACAGAATACATAAAAGAAGAAAGATCGCGCTCCTTCATATGGAAAAGATTGAAGATGTTGAAAGATTGGAGCATCTTGATGATATCAGCAGCCACAATTTCATTCTGAGAAGTTGAAAAAAAACATAAGTGCAGATCTTGAGGCAGATGTAATGAGGGCAAAAGAGTGTTGAGATGAAAATAAGTCACATGAGAGAATCCATTGGATGACAGCTCTTAGACACCTCATTTGAAATGAAGATTTTTGGACTTTCGAGTTTCTCCATTGAAAAGCTTGAAGCAGCACTTGATCTAGATAAATCTTCATAGCACATGTAAGACCTGAGTTTTCCCTATATTTGTGGAGTAGCACACACCAAGAGTGATTTTGAAGTACAGTTCTTGGGTCAATAGATGGTAGGTCTGCTCGAAGATTGATAACAGTTGAAGTAGATGACTCAACATGGCTAAAAGCCACTGAATTGAAAGAGGAATCTTGCATAATTTGGTTAACTAGAAAAGATGGACAAACTTTAGCACCCTTATGTATTATATTGTTTCTCAACCACCAAATGTGATTTAAGAGAAGTATGATCTTTTTAAGCTCGTCCAAAAAGCCATCCTTGTGAAGCTGAAGCAAAGTCGAATAGAGCCAGTTTTTGAAGGAATTAAAATCATTCCAATCAGATCTAATAGAGAGTAATCTCCACCAGACAGCCCGAGCGAAAGGGCATAAAAAGAACAAATGCTCTATTGTTTCATTATGATCACACCCAAAGGGACATGAATAGTTAACCTGCAAATGATGATGAATGAGTTCGTCACATGTGGGAATGGCCCGATGCAGTAGTTTCCAGATAAACAAAAGATTTTTCATGGGTAAGCTGATAGACCACAACAATTTCCAAAAAGGTTCCTGCAAGAAATTATTAGAGGGCCTGGATAACAAGGCAAAACCTGCTTTAACAGAATAATTTCCATTTGAAGAGCCTTGCCACACCAGGAAGTCTGGAACATTTGTAAAGGAAATTGGAAGAGACAAAATAGTTGATGCTACATCTGGAGAATATAATTGGTTAATCATAGTTTAATTCCATGAAACAGGTACACATGTAAGGTTTGAATGCAGAAATAGATCACTAACTCACTGATGAACAGCTGAAGTAAGTGTTCCTGATTGCATTGGCCACCAAAGATGGTGGTTGATTGGTATTGATGAACCATTTCCTACTCTCCATTGCAAGTTATTGAGAATTAAATCTTTGCTACTAAGGATGTTCTTCCAAATCTAAGAAGAATTATAAGGTTTTTTAATGATTTCCTTTTTTGATATATCAACATATTTGGCCTTAAGAGTGGAACCCAAGAAGCTAGAGGATGAAGCAGAGATAATGCGCCAAAGTTGTTTAGCAAGCAGAGATAAGTTGACAATTTCAGAGTCCCTCAATCCCAAACCTCCGGAGTTAACAGGAAGAAATAAGTGAGATTTAGACAACAAATGAATTTTCTTGCCAGTGTCAGAAGAACCCCATAAAAAATCAATGCATCTACTATCAATTCTCCCACAAATATATGATGGAAGCTTGACACAGGACATCAAATATATGTTCGCTGCTGAGAGTATTGATTTTATAAGTTGAAGCCTTGATGCTTGAGAAAGCAATTTTTCCCTTCATGAAGCTGTTCTTCTATTGATTGCATTGACCAGATGATCATAGATAACAGCTTTTGATTTTCCTGGATCAATCCACGTGCCAAGGTATTTACCCAATTTATGAGAAAAGCCGATCGACTTGAAGAAGTTGAGCTAAACTTGTTCTGTCTTCATGAGAAGTACTTGGACTAAAGACAAGTGTGGACTTGTTGCGATTAATTTTCTGACCAGACCAAGAGCAAAACAGATCCAGGATGTGCTTGACATGATCAAAGTTACTCTTAGAACACTCCATAAAAAACAACGAATCATCAGCATACAAAAGATGAGATATTAGAGCAGCTTCCATACATATTTTTATACCCTTCCATGTACCTTGGGATTCTGATTGGTGAATCATGCAAGATAGGACATTTGATGCAATGATGTATAAGAATGGTGAAAGAGGATCCCGTTGACGAATTCCACAATTTGGAGAAAGAGAAAAGATGATTTGACCATTGAGTTGGAAAAAGTACTCCACTGTGGATATACATTGGTAGAGTAAGTTGATCCATTTGTGTGGAAAGCGCATCTTTGTAAGACATGCAACAATAAATTGCCAAGAGATCCGATCGAAGGCTTTTGAGAAGTCAACTTTGAGGCAGCTAACTTCTTTCTTCTTTTCCCTGAAGAATGAATTTGATTAAGACAATCAGCTGCTAGCATGATGTTATCAGAGATTAAGCGACCCTTTAAAAAAGCACTTTGATGAGGGGCAATCAACTTGTCCAAAGGAGTCTTCAATCTATTGCACAAGACCTTTGACAGAATTTTGTATGCAACATTGCTTAAGCTAATTGGCCTAAAATCCTTGAAAGTCTATGGATGATCAATTTTGGGAATAAGCGTGATGTTTGTCTTATTCATGGATTTAAGTAAAAATTCTGAGTTCCAAGAGTTAATCACCATATCATAAATGTCACTTTGAACTATGGACCAGTTACGTTGAAAAAATTCAGCATGAAAGCCATCAGGACCTGGAGCACTGTTCTTTGGTAAGTCAAAGACAACATGCTTAACCTCTTGAATGGTAATATCTTGCATTAGAGAAAAAATATCTTCATCATTTAACATTGGGACTGGAAGATGATCCATTTGAGACATCAAATCAGTGAAAGATAATGAATCTTCTCCTCTGAAAATATATGAGAAGTAAGAGAAAGCCATTGACTTAATTTCATTCAAATCTGAAGTCCAAGTCCCTTGAGAATTTTTCAGTTTAGTTATGGAATTCCTGGTTCTTCTCTTGTTCACAAAAGAATGGAAAAACTTCGTGTTCCTTTCCCCAGAAGAATACCATTTAATTTTGGCTCTTTGACCCCAGAAACTCATTTCACAATCATATAAAAATTCCAATTCGTGCTTCATGAGAGAGAGATCAGTACCAGCTGACCAGAATTGGGGATCTTCAAGGTTAATATCCTCAGAATAAGATTTAATACAAGTTTCAAGATCATTAATTCTCTGAGGTATATTACCTATTCTGGCTCGATTCCAGTTATGCAAAGATGACAATGTGGATTGAAGTTTGCATTGAAGTTTATAGCTTGGAGAGCCAGGATAGTAGCTAGACCAACATGAAGTGATAATATCTGAACATTCCTTAAAAAGGTACCAATATGATTCAAATTTCCTTTGTTTTTTTTGAGGATGAGGAAGTTCATTGTGCACAACTATAGGACTGTGATCAGAAGCTGCTATGGCTAAGGTATCAACATAGGAATAAGGATGCATATCAGTCCATAGCTTATTACAGAAGGCCATATCCAATTGTTCCAATGTTAAATCCCTGCCTTTTCTATTATTGGTCCATGAGAACTTAGGTCCTTTGTGAATCAGTTTAATAAGACTGCATTGATCTAAGCACTCAAAGAGTTTTGTCATAGAACTTGAGCTGCCCTTACTACTTGACTTATCTTTTGGATTATAAAGTTGGTTAAAATCACCAACTAATAACCATGGTAAATCAACATTAGAGCATGTGTACTGAAGCCAGTCCCATAGGAGATGATAATCAGCAGAATTTGGGGGACCATATACAAAGGACAAGTAATACAATAGTGAACTTTCATTATTAGATACTTTGCAATGACATATATGACTGGACAGCTCCAAAACATCAACGCTAAAACCAGATTTCCATGCAACTATAGTGCCACTACCTAAGTTATGGGCATCAGTGCCCACAAAGGAAGGAAATCCTAACTTTATTAGATGATTGTAGGCCTGTCTTAAATTTGATGAGGTGGCAACCTCAAAGGAGAAATGCTTGAGTGCACCTGGAGCACCACCTCACTTGTGCACTGATAGTAACTCAACGGCATACTCTCAGGGGCACATCCCCCAGGGTCTCTCAGTGGCATCAATCTTGGCTATCTAAGTTAGGGTTATTCAACATTGTCCCGTCCCGTCCCGGCCATTTCGGGACGGGACGGGACTCGGGACGGGGTCGTCCCGATCCCGTCCCCGTCCCGAATATATATATATGTATGTTCATATTTTTTTAAAAAAAAATACATGTGTCGTCTCTCTCATGTGTGAGTATATATGACTTTTTAAAAAAAAATATAACTCTAACTTTTAAACTAAGTTCCAACCATTCATTGATCTCAAATTTCTTGTCCACTGCCACTATGCTCTATGTGTAACACATCACATTTGAAGTTTTTTTCAAACTCTATTTAAATGTATAGTTGTGGCTACTTTTTTTCTCTAATTATTATTTTTTTGGTTTATGATGTATTAATATGGAGTGCTCATGGCACTGGAGGAGATTTAATTATGCTACAAAATCACCTACCAAGTGTGTTGCTCTGCAAAACAAAGAAAAAGATTTTTGGGTCAATTTTTTTTAATTGGGAAAAAATTTCGGGACAAGGCCTGTCCCGTCCCTTCCCGATCGAGACCGGGACAAGTTCGGGACGGGACGGGAACCCCATCCCGAACACTTTTCTTCGGGACGGGACGGAGTCGTTCCGGTCCCGTCTCATCCCGTCCCGTGAACACCCCTAATCTAAGTTAATCCAAAGGCCTTGAATGTACCACATCATCATGCTATTGAAATTTTAGAAGAGCTTTACGGTTCTTTATTTTCCTATATATCTAGCTCAATTTGAATTATTTTGGATTAGATAAATCTTCCAATTATGATGAGGTACGTTTACTATATAGTAAATATTTGTTGGCAGAGTTTTACAATTATTCATGGGATCATTTGAATTAGTCCATCCTCTCATAAAATCCTTTTACTAGAATCAGACGAGTTAAGGGGATCGACTTCTACCACACCGAAAAATATTAGAAGTATAGTTCAAATTAAAGCCTGTCAACCAAAAAATTACCTCCAATTAACGAAAAACATACATGTCAATGTTTATTAGTTAAGGTTAATATAATATTTGGTTATTATTTTTTCCTTTATTTATTTTTGGCCCTTTTTGTTTCAAACTATCGGTTTCGGTCCATCAAACTTCTTTATGTCTAAAGCGATGTCACTATATAGTAATAAATATCTTGACCATTTTATCTGTGGAGAACAATTTACAAGGATTATACAGTGTATACTCCTGTATATAAGGAATTATAGCTGCTTCAAAACCAAGACTTAAGTTTTAATTCATGTAAATAAATAAAATATTTACTGTTGATAAAACCTTTATTTAATTAAACTTGAAAAGAAAAAATAATTCCTGAGGTGCGTCTACTTAATTAAACATGATAAAGTGCATGTATATTTTTTCTTCTTATTTTAGGTTTTTAGCATTGCTATTCCTTATAATTTTGTTCTGCTAGTATTGTTACTCCCGGTATATTAACTTTTTTTTTCCCAGATATACTCCCAGTATATTAAATAATTGTGAGGAAACAGTACAAAATTAAATGATTGCAAATTGTGATCCGCTACATTCTTTTTTCTTTAAAAAAAACCTTAACGAGAGAGAGCCACCCCATGAGTAGGATAAGGTCGAAATAAAACTCTAAAAGTGCCCATGCTATGATTTACTGCATTGCTTTTTTTTTAATTAGGAGAATGATAGAAAAAACAAAAAAAAAATTATAGAATCTCAAATCACCTTAGTTATCTACAATCAACAACAAGTAATTGACTATATTTGATAAACAATTCATAAATCATTTTATGGAAAATATTTGATTTAAAGTTTTAAAATTTTCATGTTCTTATATCTGTTATTTTTCACTTCAATTGGTGATTGAATACAATTTATCATAAAGTGCTAGTATACAAACTATTGCGATCTTACCGTGCACGCGAGTTTACTTATGTTTCCTTAATAGTTTGACAAAACCTGAGTGTGATAAACTGATAATCTTGTTCATTCCTTCTAAAAAGATAGAGTAACGCGCTCGCACCCACCCACCATTGACTTCAAAGCTGAAGTTTTTGTTTTTTTTTTCTTTAAAGTCCTACAAAAGATTAAAAAAATGAATGTAATTAACAAATTTAAAGCCACATGCTCGTTTGAAAAAACATAGTATAAAGCTTCCTATTTGGTACAGGCTCAACATTCACACAACATTGTAATACTGCATATATAAGCCTTATAGTAAACAGGCATTTATAAGCCTTATACTCTCAGAATCATCGTCTTCGTCATCCATGGCGACAGCAGCAAAAATAGACCCAGCTTTCATCCAAGAAGTTCCACACAGACCAAACCCTTCTCTCAAACAAGAAGCCCAAGGCATTCCTCTCATTGACCTCTCCTCCGGCGACATTGACGCCCTCGTGGACGAAATAGGCCATGCCTGCAGGCAATGGGGCTTCTTTCAGATCATCAACCACGGCGTCCCGGTGGAGCATCGTGAGGAGCTGGAGGAGATGGCGAAGAAGTTCTTCATGCTAAGCGTTTACTAGAAGAGGAAGATTAGGAGAGACATTGGGAAGGTGATGGGTTATTATGACACTGAACACACCAAAAACGTACGGGACTGGAAGGAGGTGTTCGACTGGACCGTGAAAGAACCAACCCTCGCCGCCGCCTCCATCGAGAAGGACGACCAAGGAGTGGACCACTGGGAGAATCAGTGGCCTCAGGAGCTGCCTGAAATGAGGTATGTTGTTATATGAACTCTTTCTCTGTCACTATATAGATTGATCTCCCCCGTGTTATAGATAAACAGATGTAAAAATGATTTAAGATGTTGAAGATTAAATCATTATTATTATTATAGAAGATTAAATAATGCAGATTAAGAAAGTAGTAGAAAATGATACTCTCTCCGTTTCTAGTTGATTTTTTTTGAAGAATCATAAAAAAACTAAATAAGTTATTTATAATATGATTTGCTTGAATTTTTTTCTCTAAATTAATTTATTGGACTTACAATCTAACATATACATATAATCTAATAATACACAGAATACTATATCATTAAATTGCTCATCTAGCTTCATTAATTTCTCCAAAAAAAAGTTAACAGGGTCTTATATTTAGGAGCGGAGAACGTAATTTGGTCAAAAACAATTTTTTTATCAAATTTGATTTTATTTATGATATGGTATATAAGTGAGAGAAATATGATGTTCCCTCTAGTTCTTAATCAATTTTGGTGCTTGTCAGAAAAATAAGTAAGGCGGAGGTTCTTCACTCTGAACCGTCCAAATATAATTTGGATGATCAACATTTAATATTTTAAAGCTTATGATTTTAAAATTATATTTATATTAATGTGTACAAAATCTAAAATTAAGATAATCTCTTAATTATTATTTTGTCAAAAAGTATACTTTATATTTGAAAATCATAAGATCTAAAATACTAAATATGGACATTAGATATTAGATCTGGATGGCTCAAAGTGGAGGACCACCTCATACTCATCTTTCTCCCTCCAATCCATATTATAAGTGGTAGTCAACCATTTTACACCAAACATAGTGGAGAGTCATTTATTATGGGTAAAAGTAATGTAGTTTTCCAATAACTTTATACCCTTATATAATTTATTATATACCCATACTCTGTTTCTTTTCTTTACATTAAATATGCAAGGCCAAAAATGTAAATCAAACATTCATTATCTTAACTTTTATATATTACCTCTTATAATGTGAACAAAAAATTTTTTTATGATTGTTGAAATATAAATTAATTGTATATGTGTGTGTGTTTTAGATTTGTCGTTCCATCACATAAGTTTAAGCCAATATGAGGGGGGATTCACATTGACATTATATACCCTTAATTAATCTTTCAATTATTCGATGGTGAACTTATCTTAATATTCCTCATACTTATCTTTTGTTTGTTTGGACTTATACTTTTCTTTTAATCTCAAAGGTCCTAGGTATACAGATTTTTTTTTCTTTTTTTATCCCATTAATCTAATGGCTCTGTTAGCATGTTAAAATATGAATTAATAGTGTGTATATGTGTGTTATATTTGCCTTTCCATCACATAAAATTAAGCCAATTGAAGTGACTCAACTTAACATTACACTATACCCTCAATTCATCGTTGAATTGTGATACCTCTTATAACGTGGAGGAGAGGATGAGGAATTTGATATGAATATTATATGGAATATCTATTTGAACACGTCTTGATGAGGTGTTGTGGTGGTGATGTACACTGTGGGCAGGGAGGTCTGTCAGGAGTATGCAAAGGACATGGTGGCGTTGGCAATGAGATTGTTGGAGCTAGTGGCTATGAGCTTGGGGTTACAACCATTGAGGTTTGAGGATTTCTTCAAGGACCACACCAGCTCCCTCAGGCTCAGCTGTTACCCACCTTGTCCTTATCCTCACCTTGCCCTTGGTGTGGGCCACCACAAGGATCCCGGCGTCCTCACCATCCTCGCTCAGGATGACGTTGGCGGCCTCCAGGTTAAAAGAAAGTCTGACGGCCAATGGGTCGGCGTCAAGCCCACACCCAATGCCTTCATCATCAACGTCGGAGATGTCATCCAGGTATGTACTTGTATATATAATTTTAATATATATATATCATGTAATTATATTATATGTTACTTTTTACGTCACTAAATATAATATCTAGTTGACATTTTAGGAAATACTAAAAAAGGTAAATAAGTTACTTATAAATTGATTTGTCTAAATTTTTTTCTAAATTTTTTTATTTGAATTATATATAAGCTAATATATATCACTACAAAAAACATTGAATTAGTAACTAAATTAAAATAATTTAGACAAAATATATTATACTTAAGTGACTCACTTAGCTCCCTAGGTTTTTTAAAAAAGTCAACTGGGTCTTATATTTAGAAATGTAGAAATTACTTATGATTAAATTAAATTAATTTTGAGAAATAAGTTTAACTTGATTTTATATTTAAAGGCATGTATATGTTTATGCTCACACACATAGGAAGCACTGTTGCATTGATATATATATGAATGTGAGATGTATTAACCAGGGAGTATGGAACAGGTCTGGACGAATGGGGAATATGAGAGTGTGGAGCACAGAGTGATGGTGAACTCTGGGAAGGAAAGGTTTTCGATTCCATTCTTTCTGAATCCGTCGCACTACACGGTGGTGGAGCCACTAAAGGAGATGACGAAGGAGGAAAGGCCGGCCAAGTACAGGCCATACAACTGGGGCAAGTTTCAGCTAACTAGGAAGCGTAGTAACTTCATGAAGCTACATGTGGAGAATGTCCAGATCCGTCATTTTGAGAGATTTGATTATCTATAAAATATATTACTTTTAAAAGTATTTGTGTGTGAGGAAATAATATGAATGAGTTTATACTTTATATAACTTCTGGTGGTAAATGCGTGTTTCTTTCTTCCTTGCTTTCAATGTTTTATTAGTCTCTTTTGTGGACATATCGGGAAATTACAGAATCAGAGGGAGTTCGGTTAGGCCTCATAACATCTAATGTCTACACTATAATGTAGGCCTATTACGTCTGTGCCCAGGTGAGTGGTGACTGGTGAGGACTAGGGGTGAGCATTCGGTTATTCGGTTCGGTTTTTGGTAAAAACCGAAATAACTGAATAGGGAAAATTTTCAAAACCGAACCGAAACCGATTTACCAAATAACCAATTCGGTTCGGTTAATAACCAAAATTTTTTTCTTTTTAATTAAATTAGACTTTTTGAATTTTCAATAAGTAAAACTCAATACAAATTATAAACCTAACAACCTCAATAACATTCCAAATAACATAATACAATATATAAACTAGAAACATAATATAAGATTTCTAGGAAAAATGCAAAATACAAAGAAAAAATGTATTTAACATTACTTCATCTAAAAAAAAGCACAATAAAAATTTTAAAAACTAAAAATTGATGAATGATATATGACATATCATTTTTTAAATTTAAATAAGAAAAACAAAAGGTACATTTTTAAGTTTTGAATTTTAAAACTTAAGTGTATAAAAAGAAAAATATGGGAAAAATTATTTTTTTAATATTTCGGTTATTCGGTTTTAACCGAATTATTTTTTAAGGAACCGAACCGAAAACCGAAAAACCGAATTAAAAAAAACCGAACAAGCACCGAAAACCGAACTTAATTCGGGTCGGTTCGGTTTTCGGTTTCGGTTTGATTTTACTCCCCTAGTGAGGACTGCCTGCCCTTGTAGGCAAAATTCAAAATTTGAAATTCTAATTAACAATACAACAAAAATAAGGTAGAGTTAAGACGTAAAAATAAAACTGGGCTCCCTGCAAATTATTATCTATTGATGTGTAGCTGATATGACAACATATATATATCATGCAAGAACTTTTCAATGTCTCCCTCCCAAATATATTTTTGTTTGTTTGGAAGTTGTTGCATAAGGCCCTGCCTTTATTTTATGTGATATTTTGATTCATCATCACCTAAATGGCTTCAATCATGTGGTATTTTGATGCAAGAAATTAAGAGCATCTTGTCCTTCTAGGATCTTGCCCACAACCAAAATCAAGGTAATACATCAGTGACATGGAGTAATTCTATGTTGTCTTTGAATCGGGTCATCAAGAATACGGGTTGGACCATTATACTTCATAGAGTCAAAAGGAGAGGTGTTACTATATGTCATTCATGGATATGCTTTGAGGGGCAATCAATTCAACACTTCCAGTGGATTCGAAGACAAAGAGGGGATCATTTGTTTAATTACAACTTACAAGTATCTTCATTCAACTCTGTATTGGATTCTTAAATCCTCTTTATTCAGCATTGGATTTACATCACTTCAGATATTGGTTTCAATCAAGCAAATAGCTCAAATGGCTAGTCAAATGAAAGAATCTAGAGACATTGTTTTGGAATATATTATGTCCTCTCTATCCTTTTTTTTTCCAATTTAGATGTGGGAGCTATTAACCTGTCTTCATGTGTATTATCTTCCTTATTTCCCCCCCTCCCCTTAATATTGCCTTTATGACGTACTTTACTTTCTATTGGTAATAACTTATCATCATTTGGCCTTTTTATCAAGAAAAAAAAAAGAACTTTTCAATAAGAGACAAATTAGGTCCTAAATATAGGACCTATTTAACTAATTTGATTAAATTAAGTATGTTAGTTATATTAGTTAGTATGGTGTGTTTTTTAAAAAAAATTTCATCCATCTTCTCTTATTCCCCATCCTATCTCTTACTTGATTATTGTTAGAGGAGCACTAATAGGAATAATTTGATAGAAAGTTGATGTTATTTAATGTTTTCTTAAAATTGATTTTCTACAAGTGTAGAAAGAGATTTTGCAATATTTTTTTGGAATAAAAAGTAGTTTATATAAGCTGAGCCTCGGAGATTCATCAGGGCAAGGGAAGGGCTTTTGACTCAAACAATTCTTACAAACCTCCTATAAAAAAGACATCCACATATTTGGAATTTGAACCTACAATCTTATAATTTTAAGTCGTCTTATTAATTGGACCATCCTTTATTCACAAAAGTTGTGCATTCTAATTAATGGAGATAATTAGTTTTATTACAACTTTAAACTAACACATACTTTCATTAAAATGATATTTGAAAGGAGATCAATTAAGCTTTGTGAGGTGGGATATAGGTTCTAAGAAATACAGTTCTAATTAAGTTTTCATCAAATTATTTTCATTTTCTTTAACAAAATTGATCCTTAAAATATGAAATTTTTAAACGATTTTTCAAATTATTACTCCATTGTTGCGTTCATTTTCGTGGGAACAATATACACTTTTTCACAACTTGTACGCTTGCGGTATAGTTAAGCGAACACAAGGTAATTTTCTTTCTGTTTATTATCATTATTTTCTCTTATTTTCCTCATCATGAAATAGATGGCATTCAAATATTTTTAGTGACCATTTAATTAATTAGAGTGGGAGAAACAAATACCAGAAATAATTGGCACGTTGAATTTATTGGCTGTTTTCTATCATGAATTTGTAGAGGGTGAAGTTGCCTATTCCAATTCTTATGCATTAAACATGCTACAAAAAACTAACCAACGTAAGCTTTCATGCACAAGTAAGATAAGATATGATAACCAAGATTGATCTTCAAAATACTAGTTATCATTTGACCATAATAATGTAATAATACAATAACTTGATATGGCAACCTGATCTTGAGGCAAAAGATGTGTGTGTGTGTGTGTGTGTGTGTGTACCACATTTATGAATTGTCCAACAAAATAGTATTACATTTTCAAGCAACAAAATATTTTGGTTATCAATTTACATTAACATGTCACAAGTATGTTCAAAAGGTTATAAATATTACAGCAGCAACATTGTGACTTCCGAAAGAGAACAAACATTTACTAGAAGCAAAAAACAGAACCCTAACAGAAAGTTGAACAACGATGATAAGTCAGTCACAAAGCCCATCAGTTTCCAAGAAAATCAAAGAGGCATCAGTATTAACAATGAGCTCCAAAATGAAAACCACTCTCCAAGTACATATACATATTTCAAATACGTTACGTTCTCAATACAATTTTCTAGACATTGAATTGGGTGGTTTGATAATACTTCCATGGCAGGTCAAAAACAAAAAAAAATACGACATATGAGTACTACTATACCTCAACAGTACAAAAAAGTTGATTGTGATGGTCGAAAAATGGACAATAATGATATTAAAGATATTTAAATGGAT
This sequence comes from Mimosa bimucronata, assembly GCA_037074515.1. Lineage (NCBI taxonomy): Eukaryota > Viridiplantae > Streptophyta > Magnoliopsida > Fabales > Fabaceae > Mimosa > Mimosa bimucronata. The sequence goes on from CM073438.1 coordinate 2,584,063, forward strand.
TTTTCCTTTCCATTAATGGATTACAGAAATTGAAATACAATGGGTCACCAGCAATCTGATAACAAATACCAGGACAATCCAATGACTGATAAGAATGGAAATTACAAGACGAATATAGGGAAATATTGACTAAAACGAGAATAATAACAGCAGGAATTTTTGTGAACGAGATCGCTACTGAGCTCTTGATAGTGATTGATTCTTTCAGGAGATTTCAGGTGGTCTTTTCGGTCTGGTCCTCCTACTTTTATTGATCTCTCCATTTGGAAAGCAGTTGCTACGAGCATAGGAAGGTGGTTTCTACTTTTTCTCTCCACTTTCTTCCCGTTGTAGAGTTCCCTTGGCTTAGTCTTCCTAGATTTCTCCTTCAAAGGCGAGATCTCCCAGCTTTCGATCCTCACTTTTCTATTCAGCAGCCACATGTCCCATACTTTTAAATGAATTTGTTGCTTAGTCTTGGGCTTTCTGTAACGTTGCGTCGCCTGATCCAAAATGGGCGTTTGACAGTTGGGCTTGGAGTAGTTATGTTGCTTCTCGCGATGGACCTTCACGAATGGGCTTGTCTCCGGGGCCGAGGAAAAACAATGCGACTCTTGGAAACAGGAAGAAACTATTTGGGGCATACATTGATTTAGCATTATCATGGTGATGGAAATAAATTGACGATGCAATAATTAATTGTCCAGATTACATTGTAAAAATCATATGTTCTTTAAAAATAATTGAAATAAATATTTTCTATTTGAAAATGATCTAAAACATATTACTCCCTCCAATCCTAATTATAATATCAAGTTGACTTTTTATGCAAAGATTAAGGAAACAAAATAAACCAATAATTTTTTATTTGATAATGATGGAATTTAAAACAACAACATGGATAAAACAAAGACTACAAACAAACAATCCAGAGGTTACGTAACCTCTCTGCTGTTCAGCACTGCCACCAAAGACTCCTTGGACAAAATATGTATACCCTAACCACGATCGAGACCCTGCTTCACAAGAAAGTCTGCTTCGTCATTTTCTTCTTTACGCAGCCACTGTAGTTGAACTTCCCAATCCTGATTAAGCATATCACAAAGCATTGATATTAATTCCTTATCCTTGTGAAGTTCTATGTTCGCGTGCCGAGCCTAGTTGATTACCTCAGTAGAGTTGCAGAATAATTTCACCCTTTGAAAACCAGTATCCCATGCACGATGAAATCCCCACATGCAACCCCAAACTTCTTCCTGAAAGCTAGCACTCCCCTCGATGCCATAAATAAAACCTTCGAGCATCTCACCTCCAGGCTATTTAAGAAAGCCACCACAAGCTGCTTTATGGTATTTACATGAAAAGGCACCATCCACATGGACAAGAAGATCATATAAATCCCGTTGGTTATCAGCCGAAACTTGTAAATAATTACCTCTTAATGCTTGGTTAAATTTCGACGCCTTCCTCATACAGCTCGCTATACCTTTCACTTTTGCTACCCCTTCGTGCATACTAGAGAGAATATTCTGGTGCACATATTCATTTCTCCCCCTCCAAATAAGCCAGCAGGAAATACACAACAACACATTCCACATCCCACTTGGACCTTTACGAGAGCTCACAATATTTATCCTCAACCAAGTTTAGAGATCACTCTCCCAGAAGATCTAATCAGAAGCTAGAACTCCCAGATTCAACCAAACCTTCCTAGCTTGCATACAATCTCGCAACACATGGATCATTGATTCTTTCAGCAAAGGACGTATTTTACAGCAACCATCAGGATGAATATGACGCATAAAAAGAGACTCATTCGAAAGAAGATGATCATGTATAAAGAGCCACATATGCACTTTACACCTCTGTGGAGCTTAAATCCTCCAAACTTTATACCATTGAGAGGTTCTTTGATCAGGGAGATTACTAAGTGATGAATAAGCAGATTTTACAGTAAATAGGCTGCTCCTTTCATAATGCCAACGTATTCTGGGGCCTCCTTGATGATGAACCACATATATACCCTTTTCCATATTCTGCCAAATATTCCTAATGCCACTCTAAATTCTGGAACCCTTCAACTCCATTTTAATTTGTGGGATTAGATCCCCCCCTCATATTGATATTTGCTTCGAATCACTCTTAACCAGAGAGCATCATGATTAATCATTAAACCCCATATCACCTTCATCATTAAAGCTTGATTTTGGAGGGTAGAATGACGCAATCCCAGACCACCAGCCCCTTTAGGCATACAAACTTTATCACATGATAATAGATGAGCCCTTTTCTTCTCTGAATTTATTCCCCAAAGGAAGTTTCGAGCATCTTTGTCAATCTCATCGCAACAACTAATCAGAATGAGATTCGTCTGCATTATATGATTAGGAATAGCCATAGCAACAAATTTAATCAAAGTATTACACCTGCCAGAGATAGCAAATTACACCTCCAATTTGCTAACCTTTGACGAACACGATCAATAGCAAACTGGTATACTTACTTTTAAAAGTAAGTATTAATGGATAAGAATAGTAACTGGCATTGTCGGTGGGGTTGATGATGACATATAAAGTATACTTACTTTTAAAAGTATTTGTGTGCAAGGAAATAATATGAATGAGTTTATATAACTTCTGGTGGTAAATGCGTGTTTCTTTCTTCCTTGCTTTCAATGTTTTATTAATCTCTTTGTGGACATATCGGGAAATTATAGAATCAGAGAGAGTTCGGTTAGGCCTCATAACATCTATAGTCTAAACTATAATGTAGGCCTATTACATCTGTGCCCAGGTGAGTGGTGACTGATGAGGACTACCTGGGCTTGTAGGCCCAAATAACAAAAACAGGAAAGAGTTAAGACGTAAAAATAAAACGGGGCTCCCTGCAAATTATCTATTGATGTGTAACTGATATGACAACATATATATCATGTAAGAACTTTCAATATCTCCCTCCCAAATATATTTTGTTTATTTGGAAGTTGTTGCATAAGGCCAGGCCATGCCTTCATGTGATATTGAGGCATCATCACCTAAATGCCTTAAATCATGTGATATTCTTTTTTGGACAAACAATCATGTGATATTTTGATGCAAGAAATTAAGAGCATCTTGTCCTTCTCAGATCTTGCCCACAACGAAAATCAAGGTAATACAGTAGTGACATCGAGTAATTCTATGTTGTCTTTAAATTGGATCATTAAGAATACTGGTTGGACCATTATACTTCATAGAGTCAAAAGGAGAGGTGTTACTCTATGTTATTCATGGATATGCTTTGAGGGCCAATCAATTCAACACTTCTAGTGGATTCGAAGACAAAGAGGGGATCATTTGTTTAATTATAACTTACATGTGCATTCATTCAACTCTGTCTTGGATTCTTAAATATTCTTTATTCAGTACTGGATATACATCGCTTTAGATATTGGATTCAATCAAGCAAATAGCTCAAATGAAAGAATCTAGAGACATCTTTTTGGAAAATATTATGTCCTTTATATCCTTTTTTTTCAATTTAGATGTGGCAGCTATTAACGTGTCTTCATGTGTCTTTTCTTCCTTATTTTCTCTCTCTCTCTCTCTCTCCTTTAATATTGCCTTTATAATGTACTTTACTTTCTATTGTTGATAACTTAGTATCATTTGGCCTTTATATATATATATAAACTTTTTAATAAGAGACAAATTAGGTCTTAAATATACGACCTATTTAACTAATTTGATTAAATTACGTATGTTAGTTATATTAGTTAGCATGGTGTGTTTTTTTAAAAAACATTTCATCCATCTTCTCTTATTACCTATCATATCTCTTACTTGATTATTGTTGGAGGAATACTAATAGGAATAATTTGAGAGAAAGTTGATATTGTTTAATGTTTGCTTAAAATTGATTTTCTACAAGTATAGAAAGAGATTTTGCAATATTTTTTGGTACAAAAAGTAGTTTATATAAGCTTAGTCCCGGAGATTCATCAGGGCAAGGGAAGGGCTTTTGACTCAAACAATTCTTACAGACCTCCTATAAAAAGGAAATCCACGGAATTTGAACCTACAACCTTATAATTTTAAGACATCTTATTAACCGGACCATCATTTATTCACAAAAGTTGTGCATTCTAATTAATGGAAATAGTTAGTTTTATTAAAACTTTAAACTAACACATATTTTCATTAAAATGATATTTGAAAGGAGATCGATTAAGCTTTGTGAAGTGGGATATTTTTTTTTTTGGTGGTTAACTTGTGAAGTGGGATATAGGCGTTCTAAGAAATACAGTTCCAATTTAGTTTTCATCAAATTATTTTCATTTTCTTAAACAAAATTGATCCTTAAAATATGAAATTTTTAAATGATTTTTCAAATTATTACTCCATTGTTGCGTTCATTCTCGTGGGAACAATTTTCTTATATATACAATTTTCACAACTTGTACGCTTGTGGTATAGTTAAGCGAACACAAGGTCATTTTCTTTCTTTTTATTATCATTATTTTCTCTTATGTTCCTCATCATGAAATAGTTGGCATTCAAATATATTTAGTGACCATTTAATTAATTAGAGTGGGAGAAACAAATACCGGAAATAATTGGAACGTTGAATTTATACGCTGTTTTCTATCATAAATCTGTAGGGGGCGAAGTTGCCTATTCCAATTATTAGGCATTAAACATGCTACAAAAAACTAACCAATGTAAGCTTTCATGCACTAGTAAGATAAGATATTATAACCAAGATTGTTCTTCAAAATAGTAGTTATCATTTGACCATAATAATGTAATAATACAATAACTTGATATGGCAACCTGATCTTGAGGCAAAAGATATGTGTGTGCACGCGCGCCACATTTATGAATTATCCAACAAAATAGTATTACACTTTCAAGCAACAAAATATTTTGGTTATCAATTTACATTAACAATTCACAAGTATGTTCAAAAGGTTATAAATATTACAACAACAACATTGTGACTTCCGAAAGAGAACAAACATTCACTAGAAACAATAAACAGAACCCTAATAGAAAGTTGAACAACGATGATAAGTCAGTCACAAACCCCATCAGTTTCCAAGAAAATCAAAGAGGCATCAGTAATAACCATGAGCTCCATAATGAAAACCACTCTCCAAGTACATATACATATTTCAAATACGTTACGTTCTCAATACAATTTTCTAGACATTGAATTGAGTGGTTTAATAATACTTCCATGGCAGGTCAAAAACAAAAAAATACAACATATGAATGCTACTATACCTCAACAGTACAAAAAAGTTGATTTAGCAATATCATGGTGATGCAAATAAATTGACGATGCAATAATTAATTGTCCGGATTACATTGTAAAAATCATATGTACTTTACAATAATTGAAATAAATATTTTCTATTTGAAAATGATCTAAAACATATTACTCCCTCCAATCCTAATTATAAGATCAAGCTGACTTTTTATGTAGAGATTAAGGAAACAAAATAAACCATTAAATTTTTAATATATGCTACATGTAATAAGATCATAGGTTAGTTCATGAGTAAAATAAATTAGTTTTGAGAAAAAAATATAAATACAAACAATTTAAAGTGGTTCATTTTGCATCATCAATTTTTAAAAAAAAGTTAATTTGTTCTTATAATTAGGACCAAAGGGAGTATAATGTTTGATAAAAAAATGCAATTTAAAAATCAATAACTACTTTGAAATATTCGAGAAAAAAGAGTTAAAATAACAAGATGGTGGACTATAAACATAATGAAACCAAAACAAATTCGTTATGAGCTATGAAAATGGATATGAAAATTGCAGATTTTCAAATATTAAAATTATAATAACTAATAAAACATTAAAAATGAATTATTAAATAAATGGTTATTTGCTCAAAAAGTACATTAAGGACCGTATAACAAATTCAAAATATATGCTAATTAGTTAACTATCAAAATTTTTATTTTCAAATAATATTTAAAATAGTAAGAGAAGAAAAAAAATATGAATTTGAAAAAACTTGAAAATTAAATAGAGAAATATATAATTACAAAATTTTTGCATAAGGAAAATATTAAATTAAGAAAAAGAAAAAGAAGGAATAGTTATTAGTTAAATAAATTGTTTGAAATACAATTTTAAAAATCCATCAGATTTGCGTCCTTTTTAATCAAGAATTTATTTTTTTTATATCTTTTTGATAGCTATGATTTTCTCCAAAGAAATTCGAAATTTCACATTTTTCAATTATAAGTTTAATATATTTGCTAACAATATAATATCTGTTTCAAAAAAATTAAAATAATAGGAATAAAAAAATAAAATACGATCTATCACAATATTCGTTAACTATAAAAAAAAAATTCAAACCAAATTCAAATAAAAATATTATATTTTCAAAATATTCGTTAACTATAAAAAAACACTTTCAAACCATATTCAAATAAAAATATAGTTAACAAATAAAGCAACAAGGGATATAAAAGAAAAAAAAGCAACAAGGGATTGTAAACTTAATATTCAAAATATTTTGTTAAAAAAAAATTACTTTTGGAGGTACAATACAGTAAAATATATAATGCACTTATATTGCTTTTAAAATAAAAAAAAAGTAGAGCAATTTCACCCCAATACTCTTGTAAAAAGAAGGCCATTATAATATTAATTTATAATTCGTCACTTGTATTGTGAAAAAACATTCATCATTCCCAGTCTCCCACCGAACCAAAAACCAAATCTAACTCGACCTTCTTCCCACCCACTCCCATTCCTCCACTACTTATCTACTTCTCTCGCCAATCCCACCCATATTATCCTTTCAATGGGAGTGATGAAAGTTTTCTTCATACACACACTGAGAGTTGTTAGTTTGTGAAATTGATCAATTTGAATGTACCTCTAAATAATTTGTATATTATAAAATAAATAATTTCAAAATAAGTTTAAAATAATTGCTTACAATAAAAAACTCTACTTTCAAATCAAATTTAAAAATCAATCGGTTTGAAATATGCTTTAGCAATAAAATATCAACGATGATGGATCTTAAAATTGCAGATTCTTTTAAAAAAATAATACACAATAAAGAAGAAATTGGTATGTAGCTAAAAGATATTTTCAAATCAACAAATTTAAAAAAGTAGTTAGTAAATTTTAGAATCGTTGAATACATAATCACTAAATCAAATAACAAAATTGGAACTAGAACAAGTAGTTACTTTTTAAAAAGAATCGTAAACTTACTGTATTCATAATAAATTTTGATAACATAAATTTTTACATTTTTTAATCCTTAAATTCATGCTGCTTTGCCTTTGGTAGGCAATTTGAACCATACCCCAGCTGGGCACATAAATTTTTACTTTAAAATCCAATTGAAACTTCAGACCAAGAAAATCAAATTGAAATTAATGAGATAGTTGATGATTGAACAGAAAAATAATTAAATTTTCTAAAATTACTCATAAAAGAAATTTGAAATATTTGTAAATGATAAAATATCTGTTTTCCAGTAGATAAAAAATTTATTTTCAAAATAAATATAAGATAAAGAGATGATGACGATGATTGCAGTTTTAAATTAAAAAAAAAAATCAAACATATCATGAATTTCATAATTGCAAGTTTTTGAATCAATGAATCATCTGATTTACTATCAAATAATATATTTTCAAAACAATTCAAATTTGAAATAGTTATTTATTAAAAGAACTGTAACAATGGATGACAAAAAAATACTTTCAAATCAAATTCACAATAAAGTACGATAATTGGTTTACAAGAACGAAAACAATTCAATTTTCTAAGATCACTCAAAAGTTAATAAGTAATTTGCCGTATTTGTTAAAAAATCAATTTTCCAGGAAATAATTTTCAAAACAAATTTAAAGTAAATAGATAATCAGTTTTAAAATAATACTGATGACTATGTGCTACCTAGGTTTTGAATAAGCTACAATTTTCCCCTTTTGCACAAAGTACGAGGTAAAAAAAGTCATCATTACACATGTCATAATGATCTACCAAAAATACCCTTATCCTCTCTCTTTCCCAACACATTAAACTTATGTCCTTTTTAGTAATTTACACAGAAAAAGCTATTCTCACAACAACCATCCAAACACTCTCATTTTTACAAAAGCTATTTTTTCTAAACATCAGCTTTTTTCAACTTTTTCCCCAAAAGCTATTCTCTAAAAGCTAATCCAAACAGGCAACTACTTTTTTCAGCTTTTATGCGAAGTACGAGACAGAAAATACCATCATTACACATGTCATATTGAAATACCTAAAATGCCCTTATTCTCTCTCTTTCCCAACACATTAAACTTATGTCCTTTTTAGTAATTTACACATAAAATAAGCTATTCTCACAACAACCATCCAAACACTCTCATTCATCAAAAGCTATTTTTTCAGCTTTTTCAAAATCAACTTTTTTTCCAGAAGCTATTCTAAACTACCCCAAACAGGCCCTTGAAAAATGCAGTATAAGCTACGGTTGAAAATAGATTTGAAAATTGCACATTGTCCTATCAATCAATCAATCCATAAAATAAGAGAGAGAAACCAACAAAGTAACTTGTTGAATTTGAACTCAAAGATTTTAGAAGCATACAATAAGGGTATGTTTGGTTGGGAGTTTTGAGGGAAGAAGAGGGGAGTGGATGACAAGGCATATTGGTGTTTGAGTTAAAAAAGTGGAGGGGAGGGGAAGGGGGAATTTTTGTCTTTTTATGCTTCCCTCCTCTCCTTTCTTATCCCTCTAAAAGGTTGGGTCTTCTGGGGGAGAGAAACTTTTCTCTCATTTTGACAAAGTTACCCATGCCCATCTTTACATATTTTAAAGCTGTCCTACTCATTAAAACTTCTTTTCTTCCTTTTTTTTTCCATTCTCCCTCACTACCTATGAAAATAATTGGCAATTTTTTTTCTTCCTTTTCATTCATATCTGGTTCTCTGCGTTATGCTTCACACACAAATTACATGTACAATTAAATTCTATATTATATATTATTATTATAGTTATATTAGATCTTTTTCTATAAAAAAAAAAAGCTATATTAGATTACTATTAGCCATAGTTGTTAAACCCGGACTGGACCAAAAGTCGGTTCGGTTTGGCATCTGAACCGGGGGTGGAGTGACCCGAACTCGACCTGGCCAACCCGGACTGAACCGAAGGGTTGGACAGGTCAACTCGCCAGTCTTTTTTTTATAATAAAATTTAAAAATCAGACATATAAACCCCAGAAAAAGCCAAAAGTATCAGTAAAAGGCAAAAGGCGTCGGAATTAGAAAAAGTCAAAAGCATCAGAAAAAGGCAAAGAATTCGAATTAGAAAAAGCCAAAAGCATCAAAATAAAAAAATCAGACATATAAGCCCAGAAATAGATACCTTGCTAGTTTCATAGCATGAATGTATATGTATCTTAGGTAAATGAATGCTTTTTTGTGTTAATTGATTTTCCATTTGGACTTTGGATGGTATTATACAAATTTAATTTATTTTATCTTTTTTTTATAACACCGGGTTGGCCTCCGAGTTGACTCCGGTCTGACCCACTGACCCGTGACCCATTGGCTAGACCGGGTCAGTGGCCGGTTCGGGTTTAACAACATTGCTATTAGCACCATATGTATGGCAAGAGCTTGATAACACAACTTAATAATTTTATCATATTTTTTACATTTAACAAAGCATATAAAAATTAATAAATGCATCCTTAAAAATGTAGATAATATATTTTACCATATATCTAACCAATCTAAGTGTGATATTAAGTTTTTGAGATTTAAAATTTAGAAAATAAAAATTATGATATAAATGTCATAAAAGAAAAATATATAGATAAAATAATAAGGCTATATTTGTCAACTTATAATTAGCTCCATCACCTCCCCTTCTGATTCAAAGCTCATAACTTATCCTCCCCTACCCTCTCCTAACTTTAATAAACCTCCCCTTCCCTCCCCTCAGTTGAACCAAATATAGCCTAAGTAATTTGAAATATGAAGACGAAATAAATAATAATCCTATGTTTATAGATGATGATGATCTTGTATGGGTAAGCATCAAGCTAGATACAATAACATGCATTGTGAATAGTGCGCATTGAGTAGTGACATTAAGCTAGAGCATGAAGTCCCAATAAAAAATGGAGTGAATCTATGTCCAAATGGAGCAAATAAAAAGAGAAGCAACCACAACTATTATTCCTAAATCAAATTTAATTATATCAAGCGAAAAGGATTGCAAATTAAACATTCAAAATATCTGTTGTAAATAATAAGACTAACAGAAAAAGTGGTTATTCATTAATGAAAAATAGTTTCAAAATAAAAGATTTCCTCTCTCACAAAATTAAAATGATATAACAAAGGGAAAATTTGAAATAAATACCCCTTCAATATCAAAAGAACAAAAAAAATAACCCCGATTCTCAAAAGGACACAATAGGGATTGTTCCCAATTTAGGATAACCAAGTTTAAGGCCAAAAGACCAAATAACCCCTCACTCTCCTCCTTCACATTAAATTCCATTTGAAACCCAAAAACAAGAATAGAGCTTACTAGCGTGACAAGGAAGAAAGTGGAAGCCATTGGAGCACATGTGCAAGATGAAAAAAGAGGAAAAGGTAAGATCTTTGAGTAATATTTGTATGAAGATAGTGCTCTCCTTCTAGTATGAGGTCGAAGATGATATTCTAGTTGATTATTTTATTGGGTCTCAATTCTGGGAAAATGGGTTTGAAGGTTGATGAGTAGTTAAGCTGGGTAGTTGATTTAGGTGAATGATAGAGAAGAACAGCTTCGATCTTGTCTATGGCTGGGTGTTGTTATCGACTCCTTTAGGTTTGGATTGTGAGAAGGAGTAAAATAATGATATATATAATATTGTGTTAAATGAAGTGATATTGGGTGAAGATATATAGAATGATTTGAAAAATTCGGGGTTTGTTGTGCATCACTTTACGAGTTTAGTTGGAGCTGAAATACTGTTGCTATAGAGCAGGGAAAACAATTTAGTTAATATTTATACTGAAATGGTTAATGCATATACTTAAGTAGTTAACAGAACATGCTATACTGAAATAGTTAACGGTTATATTTGAGTAGTTAACGGAATATACTATACTGAAATAGTTAATGGCTATACTTGAATAGTTAACTGAACATGTGAGGTTTTTGGGGGGTATATTGTAAAGTGATGAAGTATCATCGTTTATTATTTTAATTACACTTTGATTATTTTGGCGCAAGTTAGCATGCACCAAAATCACTTATATGTTATTTTCATGTGGGGGAACTTTGGAAAGAATGTTGACAATGGAGATAAATATTATAGTGGGAATACTAGGACGAAAACAATACAGGACGGGGCGAAAATTGAAGAATTGTGGGCTTTGGTAGTAGAATGGTTTGGTTTAGATGGCACGAGTTGTGAGATGAACAATGAATTTTAATCAAAGAATATTAGTAGATCTGATTGATGATAGCGAAGTGGATAATCTGTTTCAATATATTGAGAGCTATGCACATGTTTATGTAGCTTCCAAATGCATTGATAATGTTGTAAGAGAAATGAATGATACAGTAATGTAAGTGAGAATTTTTTCTGAAGTGGTTAATTGCTATATTGTTTTAGTTAATTGCTTTATTAAAGTGGTGAATATGCATATAGGGTGGATGAGCTATTGGGACTATTACAACAGATGTATGACATTAATGAGGCTGTATGTGTCAAAGAAGATGGTGATGTTAGAACCTATAGTGGCAGTGGAAGACATATTCTAAGCATACCATGTGAAGTACAAAGTGCGGCAACTCCGTTGTAAAAAATGAACTATACAAAATGGAAGGATGTGTTGTTATAAGTAAGTCAACCATTTGTTCACTGCATAAGTTTAGTATTGCACATAAGTTTGAGTATAAATACATCAAAAATTTAAAGGACAAGAAGTATGTGAAATGTGAGGTTGAAGGCTGTCCATGGAGGATCACTGCAAAAGTAGTTGGGAAAGCCGAACCTTTCCTTCGTGTCACAAGGTTCACAAGCGAACATGTTCACAATGCTCAAAACATACTTAAGGTGACACATAGTGGAACAGCTGGCTTAACTTCAAAAATTATAATTGATGAGGTGAGGGATCACACAGACAAGATGTATGTGAAATGTAAGGTTAAAGGTTGTCTATGGAGGATCACTGCAAAAATAGTTGGAAAAAACAGACCTTTCCTTCATGTCATAAGGTTTCACAAACGAACATGTTCACAATGCTCAAGACATACTTGAGGTGATACACAATGGAACGCTGGTTTAACTTCAACAATTATAATTGATGGGGTGAGGGACCACTCAGACAAGACACCACATGAAATAAGGAAGACCTTGTCAAGAGACTGTGGTATGAAGTTGTCATACAAGCAAGCGTATAAGGCAAAAGAAAAGGCGTTGGAGGATATTCATGGTAAAACTAATCAGTCTTATATGTTAATACCATGGGTATATCAACGGTTAAGGGAGATTGGCAACAAAATTGTAGCTAAGTGGAGTGTAGATCCAACCAACACTATTGAGGGTGTATTCATTGCATATGAGTATTGAAGGTGTTAGACCTGTATTATACATTGATGGAACTCATTTAAATGGGCCGTATCAGGGAACTCTACTATCAGCTTCTGTGTATGATGCAAACAATGAATTGTTGCCGTTTGCAATTGCCATTGTTCAAGGAGAAGCAAATGCTGATTAGACTTGCTTCTTACACATATAGTTGGTTTAATGCAAATAGTGATTGTGTATGACCGTCACAAGGTAATAATTCATTCTATGTGAGAAATATTTGGTGAAAAGAGGCATGCACACTGTTATAGGCACGTGAAGGAGAATTTCAGTTCTGAAATGCTGAAATTGAACTGAGTGAAGAGGAAGACACGAGTGGTCAGATAAGGCAAAAGGGACTAGAGTACCTTGATGCTATTGTGTATGCAAGGCTTGATATTGACTTCAATACTACAATGGAAAACATGAGGAATTAATTAACCCTGAATTGTTTGATTAATTGCTCAACCATGGTGATGTACATAAGTTATCATTAAGTAAGTTCACATTTAAACGGTGGGATAAGATCACAACAAACATTGCTGAGTCATTCAATACTTGAGTGGTGAAGGAAAGAAGACACAATGTTACTATGCTTATCCAAACGTAGAATGTGAAGTCATGAAAAATGGTAGGAGCGTAGAATGTAATGCTGAACTTGGTGTGGAGGGGGTTGATCTTGGTGGATGTGAGTGCAGCTGTGCAACATAGCAAATGTCAGGCATTTCATGTTCACACGCTTGTGCAGTAATCAAGGCTTGTCATTGAACGTGTATTATGTGGATGGTTCCAATTGTAACAACTGACATGAGAAATCCTAATGACTATCAACTAGAAAAACATAGCAAACATAGCAAGTCAACCTTTGTTGGCATCATGTAAGACTAGTCAATCATCTATAAGTCCAATTGTAACAACTTTAGCTCTTGCCATGTAGCTGGACACAAAAGGAGGACATGCAAAAAAGTGGCTACTTTTTTGAGGTCATTATTTTGTAGATATTTGATAAGAACGTACCCCCTTTATATTTTATTTTGTAGATATTGGATAAGAACTCACCCCTTTCACTTTACAGTATACACAAAAAAGAATCCTAATATTCACTTGTCATTTTAATATGTAATTATGTTACTGTCATGTGGATTCACATTTTCTGATAATCGTTATAATAAGATGGTGAATATGATTAGTAAATAGTTGATGAAGATAGTTATTATTTAACATGTTTATTGTTAGATCTTAGCAGCAAATCTCAACAGAAATTGTAAGCAAAAATTGTTGGTAACATCTTATTGTGTTAATGATTACAACAAAGTAGTTAATAGCTTTCACAAACATACACAAACAATCGAAATTGAGTCAAAGTAATGAATCAACGAAGTAGTTAAAGGCTATACTAGAGTGGTCATAGCTATACTAAAGTGTAATGAATCAAAGTAATGAATCAAAGTAGTTAATGACTATACTGCAATTGTTAGGCTATACTCTATTTGTTAATGACTTTCACAAAAAAGCGTAACTGATCCAAAGTAATGAATCAGCGAAGTGGTTAATGGCTATACTAAAGTGGTTACAATTACAATTGGTTAATGACTTTCACAAGCATAATGAATCAACGATATAGTCAACGGCTGCACTAAAGTAGTTAATAGCAATACTAAAGTGGTGAATGGCTATACTTGAGTGGTTGAAGAACACCAAATTGTGGTTGATCAATGTATTGCAGCCTCGGATTCAAGCCAATTAAGAGCACTTTTCAAGCATACACAAATTAAAATAAAGCTACGAATGTTTCTACCACTCTCTAACACAAGATAATCATGAATAATACATCTAATTGCATAAACACAAATATTAAAATCCTATAAATATGTAAATACAAGAGGAAGAAAGCGTGGGAGAACAAGAACTCCCTTCAAACTCCTGTTAATCACCTCCATCACCAAGGATTAATGCTTCTTAATTATTGCCTTCCGTGTAGAAAACTCCTGTTAATCACCTCCATCACCAAGGATTAATGCTTCTTAATTATTGCCTTCTGTGTAGAAAACTCCTGTTAATCACCTCCATCACTAAGGATTAATGCTTCTTAATTATTGCCTTCCATGTAGAAGTCACCAACACAAGAGAAAAATTGGGATGATAGGGTTGTGAAAAAATGGAGTTAATGGTAGAGTAGGAGATGAAGTTGGGATGCGAAAGTTTTATGGGAATGAATTAGAAAAATTGTGCGTCGATCAACAGCGGTCAAAAGATCACGTCAGCAGCGATGTTTCTAACATTCTAGCTCGCTACATAAAGTTTAGGGGCTGAATTTTGCACTTTTGCTTGCCTCTTTCTCCGCATCTCCTCGATTCGACCAATTTCTCCATGCAAACTTTCTCCTTTCACCTTGAATCTTTCTCTTTTGGTCCTTGGGCGACCCTACAAATGAAAATTACATTGAACAAGAATCAAAAGGCCCTAGAAATTAATGAATGCAAATTAATCTCATTTCCATGCTAATTTCACTTAAAGGTCTATGATGTTCAAGAATATATAAACCAAAATTGCATTTTTATTATTTTAAAAGCTCAAATTAGCATATAAAAACCATATAAATTCAAGTATTTGTTAGTAATGAATTAGCGAAATGGTTAACTGTACTTAAATTGTTAGCAACCTAACATATTACACACTATCTTTCACAAACATATATACTGAAAAAGCCTTTTTCTTTGGACAACTAAATAGTAATGACACATTCCACAATATTTTACGAGCATTGGCTTGCATAGTAAGACAAAATTTCAAATACTTAACATAAGTGACATAAAAAAAATCTTGCCACAATTTTAATCATTTTCTCGTTTCTTGCCCCTTATAAGTATTTTCTTTTGAGGTATCTTGAGGAGGAATCAAGGCCAACTCAACATGTTTTGGTAAATTTATTTCATGATTAACCATCCACCACATGAGCTTTATCGTATTTTCATTGACTTCAGCATCATGATATGTGCAAACTTAAAAGATAGGATACAAGACAATGTAAATGACATAATCATTCATCATCGTGCATAAAACCACGTTAATTGGTTATGCACTCACAGACTGGCCTGTTGAGGGACATGTGGCAAAATAACCTCCCATTCCTTCTTCACAATAGCATTTGGCTTAAAAGGCTTTTCGCTAAAAAAAAAGACAATTTCATATGAAATCTCATATGAGATTTCATTTTATGAAGTGCAGGTCCTATCAACAAATCATTAAATAATATACTTACAATTTCATATGAAATCTCATATGAGATTTCATATGAGGTGAGGAAACACTAAATGAAACATATTTCATATAAGAAAACATTAAATAATATACTTACAAAAGCATCAACTACACTAACATAAGAGGCCTCTTTTGCACCCTGTTTTCTCCTTTCATTCGTGATTGTAGATTTTGGCTTCATCGAGTCAAGATCATAAAATTTCCTTGTACTTGTCTCAATTGCAAAGCAAAACCAATGTTTCATTCTGAAGTGCAGGTCCTATCAACAAATCACAATCTGCTATGTTATGTCCAACATACTCAGGCAGAAGTTCCTTCTTTCTATCAACAACCGTCCCAATTGATTGATTGGGTTGTTCATAATAGTTAGTAATTGACTATACTCCCTCTTTGTAACAAAAATACCACATCCTTACCATAAAGTCAGCGGTTAAGACGTGCCTCCTAATCTCACCCACCTTTTGAAAATCAGCCATCAATGTCTTACAAATCACTAACATAACCCTGTTACTGACTCTTTGACGCCTCCCAAGTGACTTTTTAGCTGCTCCCTGTTGATGTCCTCGTCAACCCCCTATCAAGACAAGTGAGTAAATCAAGTGAATATCGTTACTTAACTACATCATCATAGGAATAAATCAAGTTGGTATGATAAACAAGCTGGTATGTTTTACTGGCAATAGATTGTTCGTCATTACATCTTAGCCTCATCCTCTTTGCAACTCTCAGATATCATGTAAAAGACGGCCTACCTGATTTTTCTCCCTTTTTGTCCTCTTCATTGGGCTTCTTATTATCACACCACACGGACATATTTTTGGCTTCTTTTCCCTATCATATCTCCTTAGTTCTTAGTTCCGCGAATATATCGTGACCACCTTCCTTAATAATGGGGTAGAACCCTCCTTATCAACACCTCTCCTTCCATGATATTGTCTCCCCCAATATCTCCCGTGACATTCTCTTCTCTCCCCTTATATCTCCCATCTCATCATCCCCTTTTCTACCATCATTTTCAACTAAGTCATTCTCTTGTGATTTGCTGTGCTACTCAATGTTGTATTGCAGCTTGTCCTGTCCAATTCCTCTTCAATACAATTTACAAGCTCATTCTCATCTCATTCTCCTCAATATGTAAAAGAAGTTTTTTATGGTTCTCCCCGATGAATGTCCTTGAGCACGCACCTACATGGCACACTCGCATAATTGTCACGCACATAACTTTGTAATTGTTATTAATCCTTCGTTCGTTCCTCTTCATCATTATCCTTCGCTCCTTCATCGATACCTGCCTCCCTCTCCAAATACCTGCCTCCCTCTTCATCATTATCCTTTGCTCCTCTCACGTATACTCATTATTTATTTGCTTTCAATTCAATAAATAAAATTATAAATATAAACATTAATTACAAATTTCGTTGTCATCGATAATAACGATGGTGAAATCTCTTAAACTTTTTTCTTGTTTGACAGTGATAAGGAGGGATTTTTATCATAATACTATAAACAGTAAAAAAAATTACCAATATACTACACATAAAAAATTATTTCCCCATATACTACATCTAAAGTCGTTCTTCAGGTGAACGATTTTGAAATAATAAAGAAGTCGTTCACGCGAAGAAGAACGACTTTCATGCCTCGTTCCCCTGCTTCTACAACTGAAGGCGTTCACTCGAAGAACAACTTTAGAAGTCGTTCTTCGCGTGAACAACTTCCATTCTTCGTTCCCCATGCAAACTACAACTAAAGTCGTCCACTCAAAGAACGCATAATGATCTGATTTAAGAGAGAATTTCTTCTAAACCACATGAATCATCATTTATAATTTACTCATTTTTGTTATTTGATTATTATTAAGGGAGTACAATGGAAGTGATTTAGGTAAACATAGAAAAAAATTAACGTCATATATTTTTTAAGACTAAATTTCTTAAAAAGTCCTGTATTAAAAGGACATGACAGTAATAGTTCCACAAAATACAAATAATGACACATAATTTTAATCAATTGCGTATTAGTTTAAATTTAAAATTAAATAAAATATAAATTAAAACTAACAACATGGTGGCTCTTGTTCGCTTACATCTTGACTTTCAACTTGTGGTTGGGTAGACAAGTAGCCGCCACGTCACTGGCTTGGTCTGTTGTGAGAAATTTCTGGCCACAACAACTCATTTGTTGGTGGGTAGGTTCAGGATTCATATAAAATCTTTGCTTTCTAAGGGCAAGTAAAATATTTCATTGGTCTCGAACAACTCTGTTTCGATAATTAGTGCAATTGGAGCATGTTGAACGAGAATTAATCGTTAGCCTGTATAACTCCTCTGCTATATCATATTACAATAAACAATAAGAGATTGAGTTAATTCACATTTTATATAAAAAAAAAATACGTTGGTATCGGGAAGAAGGAGAGAATACTGCATGGAATAGGAAGCAATAAACATACGGAAGGAAAGGGAATAAGACAAAAATTAAAATATGAAAAAAAAGGTCAAATCAATAAAAGTCGTTCACGCGAAGTATGGCTTCTAAAATCGTTCTTTACGTGAATGACTTTAGAAATCGTTCACACGAATAACGATTTTATAAGTTGTTTTTCTCGTGAATGATTTCTTTGATTTTTTTTTTAAAATCGTTCAACTAAAGAATGACTTCAGTTGTAGTATATGAGGAAATAATTTTTTATATGTAGTATATTGGTAATTTTTTTACTATTTTTGTACACAGATAAAAAAACCTGTGATAAGGATCTAAGAATAGGAGATTTCCACCAAATGATGAGATATTACTAGAAATTTTATTCTTTTCACTTAAATGGGTTCAAAACACATTCCACGCATCAATCAAAATGTATACCAAGTGCACTTAGTGAAAATTTTAGCACTGTCTCAAAATAGGTAAAACCTCCTATTGCAATCTGTTTTACATGAGGATTATTGAGCCTCAAAATTTAGAATTCAATCACTTGATTACTTGATTACCTTAATATAAGAAACATGTTTAATTTTGAGCATATTTATGTTAAAAGAATGAAAAAATTTTATACTTTCAAAGTTCAAGATTAACGGTATAGATGGTATAAAGTTTATCAAATTTAAAGTTAATTGATTAAAATCAAAATAGTGAATGTTTAAAGGCTAAGAAAGTGATAATAAGCTGAACATGCCACATGAGTAGCTTAACTGTGTTAACGCTGCATAAACAAAATTAACACTATCATATCCAATCTCAAGTATTTTTCAAAGTTTAACTATCCATGACACGAAGGAAAGAGAACAAAATTATCCTAATTAAAATTAAGGGATAAAAATTAAAATTGAGTGAAATTAATCCATATATCATGACAATCTCCATTATGGCCCATTTGCTTCACATATTCTAGGCGTGGGAAATGGAAAATGGGAGGATTTCATCATGCAAACACTGTTTAGTTCATTGAATCTATGAAATTTCATTTTCCCGACCCCACCCATTTTTCTCTAAAGAGTTGAAAATGGCTTTCCACAAAAAATGGTAGAAATCTATTTTCCTGCATACGAGAAGAAGTACAATATTACCCTCGCCTCTGCCCTTCATTTTCTTCTTCTCCAATTGCATCTTCGTCTGTGAGTGTTAAAAATGCTACTAAGAAGATGGGGGATCGAAGATTAAAAAAAATCTGCCACTGCTTCTCGACTAACGAAGAAGATGAACAGTGTTTTCCATCTTCTTTTTTCTTTGTGTCTTGGTTATCTTTTTTTCTTTGTTGAAGATGCGGTTGAAGTTGAAAAAATATGCCCTTGCCTGTTGAAGATGCCGCTAAAAACGTACTGTGTGGTGTGCTGGTGTTAATCCCAGGACTTTGTCTTTTTTCCTTTCTACCCGTGGCTATGTGCATTGCTACTTGTGTGACTGATTCCATTATATCCTAATATATATTTTGAAAAAAAAAAAAAGATTTCCTTAGATTGACGCGTGAGTTGGATTTGTTCTAACTTTTTCATTCAAATTTAACTCGAGTTTGCTACTTTTATGAGATTAAATAAAGTTTGTGATTTTTTCTCATAAATTTGGGTATTAAAGAGTATAAATGAGATTCTTCAGAATTTTATACAAGTAAATTCGAATGTACTTGCTCAAATTCGAATTTGAGCAAGTACATTTGATTTTGATTTGCTTAAATTCAAATTTAATTGTTCAAATTCATTCGATTTTGATTCAATCACATTCGAATTTGAGCAATTAAATTCGAATGTGATTGGTCAAACTCAAATTTAGGCAACTCAAATTCGAATTTGACATATTACTAGAATATGTTATGTGAAAATATATATATAAGTTTTTTTTATCTTTTCTTCTATATTTATATTTATTTATTGTAGTTATTTAAAATATATGAGAAGTATTGGAGAAAAATATATGAGAAGTAGTTGAGACTGAAGATGTGTATTTAAAAATTTGATAATGAGAGTTTGTGCAACATATACTTTTTTTTTATATATAAATTGAAGCAGTTGAAAATCCAAGAGAATATGGGTGAGAAATTTTTGGGATATGCCAAGTTAATTGAAGCCACAAAATTTTTATAATTAATTTAACTATTTATTTCATTTAATAATTAATTTTCTAGATATGGTTGCAAATAATTTCAGTATCTTAGTGATATTTATAAATATTATGTAGTATTTTTTACTAATTTGATATCAATATTTTTTTAATTAAAGTATATGTGATTGCTATATTTACCGATAATATTTTTATTTATTTATGCAAATTATTTTTTTATTAAAATTAAAGTTTTATTAAAATTATAATTAGTAAAAATAATTTATCCATTTATTTTTATGATATATAATTTTAAAATATTTTAAATTTTAATACTAGTGATTTTAATTAATAAATACTCATTAAGGGTAAAATGGCCATTTGTATAGAATTCTAAGTTTCCTTACATTCATTTTCAACCAACCAAACATAAAATTTTCAATTCTATTCGATTCCTTTTTTGTGCGTACTAAAAGGCGTCGACCTTCCTTTCCTTTCCTTTCTATTCCGTCCGATTATTTTATGTAAATCAAACGGCCCTTGATCTTCCCAATATGTAAAATACTAGCGCTGAAGTGATGAGGGAGAAGTTTGACAACTCTTGTATAAAAAAGAGTGAGAACCATGAATTATGCGTGGCAGTTTCAAAATAATTTCCTGACTTACCTGTTACCTCTCTTGCAGGCACTGAAACCGTAATTATTTTTTTTTTTTAAATGAGGCAAAATAAATTATGTCTACATTATATGACACCAACCATATAGTAATAATCTTATAAATTAGAGACGACATTTAATACTAAAAAGCATATGTTTTCTTAAAAATGTAACATCATTTTAAGAAAATAAGTTCAAATATATTTTTTTTTTGGAAGAGTTGGTCGTGACACCAAGTATTTAGTATTCCTTAATTAAATAATGTAAAAAAATATATTTTATAATTTATAGTCGGAAATTATTTACCGTAACCATGATGCAAGAAATATAAAAATTACAGGACAATATGATGCTGAAAATGTTGGGTGACCAGACAATCATTGTTACATGGTGCCATTTTATGATGCGGACACGAGATCAGTTTCTGACCTAAAAAAAAAAAAGTAATGCAGTCCCATCCCATTAATTAATCCCATCGTAAGTGCATCAGCATGGTTGAGGGGTATGCTTAAGATTCACTTCCCAGTTATATATGTTATACAGTTATAGAAGAGATGGGATTGAAAATACATTAGGCTATAATAGTTTTGAAGCATCCTTCCTTGTCATTGTCTCGATTAAGACATTTGAATCTGATTCTAAAACGGCTTTTCTTTATCCTGGTTCCTATGCTGCATTCAAACTTTTGAATGTGTGGCGTCATATTTTAATGCTGAGAGTACTGCTTCAAGGAATTAAGGATACATGTAGCTAAAAGAAATCATTAAAGACCAGGACCACCTAGGATGGTCGATCCAGATAGAAAATAAGTCTAATAATTGGGTTTAGACCACCCATGATTGTACTTCTAAAGTCCTGTCTGTTTCAATGGAGGAAAATGGGAGGAGATAAAAACGACTTTTTTTAAAAGAAAGGTGGTAAACGACTTGAAAAAAACATTTCAATTCTGAAAGTGCACTTGTTAGGGGGTAGATCTGAAAAATTATTATATTTGATATAAGCCTTGGCTAAATTTGTCAATGATTTTGAAGGAGGTATTTGTGACTGTATATTGGCAATACAAATGTGACATGATCGATCTTGCACATGCGACTATATCCATTGGTATTTGGTTTTTCTTTGTATGTCTTCACCCTTCACTTTTAACCCAACTACAACCTATATGACATTAGCTTTCCCTTTGTACTTCTTTCCCGCAAACAAACAAACACTATTACCCCCTTTCATTATCAAACAAAACAAAACATGTCTTGCCTCAACATCCTTTTCCCTCTCGTTTTTGCTATTGTATATATGAGTTAATAAATGTGTTATTTGTAATTCGAATCACGATTGGAGCATTCAAATATAGCTTTTTAATTGCTATTTATAGTGTATGGGGTAAACAAGTCATATGAGTTTTGTCCTTTTTTTTTTTTTTTTGCTAACCATATGAGTTTTGTACTGTCTTGATTTGTATAAATGTGTTTATAATTAGTGGATTCAAGAGCACTAACTTTAAATCCAATTCACCTTTACAAAACTAAGATTATGTTTGGTTTGGGAGAAAACTTGTGGAGGAGAAAATGTGGGGAAGAGAAAAATGAGATGGATAATTCATTTTATCTCTATTTGATAATGAAATGGACCAACATGATGTTTTAACTCTCCACTTTTCTCCTTTTCTCCCATTTTCCCAGCTTTTTTCCTTCCCCAAATTTTCTATCCCACCAAACACAACATACCAAACACAACATAGGGTGTTTTTGGATTGAGCTTCTGAGAAGTGATTTTTTTTCAGAATGACTTTTTCAGAAGTAAGATTGGATAAAAGTCAGATTGTATGAAGTGATTTATGTTTAGATTTGTAATGATAGAAGTGACTTTTTTTCAATCTTACATTTAGAAACATGTTTGGATGATTATTTTAAAAAGCAATTTTAAATGAAAAATTACTAAAAGGGCATTATTGTTATTAAATAATACATATATAATATGCATATATTCTTATTAAAGACTTAGTTTCTCTCTTATTTTCAGGAAAATAATTTTAAAAAATAATATTTTTAACTCAAATGAGTATATTATGGGGAAAGTAGTTATAAATTATTATGGTAAATTTTTAGAGACAAACAGAAAATTTTATATTAAAAGAAAATATCTTATTTGAGAATTTTAGGGGTCTAATAGTCGAATTTTCCTACCCGCTTTGATCAATAATACATAACAAAATGTGTGGGACCCACCAGAAGTCAAAAGTCAAAAGCCAATTTTCTTTTGCTTCTGACTTTTGACGTTGTAAAAGTCATTTTAGATCAAAAGTCATTCTGAAAATAGACCCATCTAAACATGTTTTTTTTAAAAAAAAAAAAAAAATTTGACTTATCCTTCTCCAACGGCTACTGGCTGAAAACGGAATATCCAAACATGTACATAAAAGGTTAACTGCAATTCAAGGGTGGAATATGGTGTCGAAATATAACAATAAATATAACAATAATTCTATATATATATATATATATATATATATATGCTGCTGCTGCTGCGTGAAACCAACCCTAGAGCCGAACAATGACAAATGAATATTTTTTTTTTTTTTCTATTTTCTATCATACGAATCTTGGAAGCGAAAAAGAAAAGGCTTAAATTAATTATATATATAGAAAAACAAAAAGATGTCAAGGCAAGTGTTTGAAATGTATAGTTTTTGTATCACATCATCACGTGCTCATGATAACTATCTCCAATCTCGATGATCAATCACTGTCCCTATCCGAATTGCTGGCACTTAACATCCTCCTTGAACACAACATACCACCTTTTAATTAAGTTTTAGCAATTGATAAACTGATGTGTATTATCCTCGACCTTAATCTGAGAAGTATACATATACACTGTTCAAATCCCCTTTACCATCATTACCCCCACTCTTTATTTATTTTTTTATTTATCTACCAGCACCGCTGCTAACAATAACTAATGAATCCAGTTTACAGGAATGTTGGTTCATAATAAGAGAACCTCACTATCTCCAAATTATTATCACTGTTGCATAATATAAGCTCGAATTGAAGATCATTAATTAAGTTGAGACATCCCACAACCAATTGATGATCTATGTGTTTGGTGGTCTACTCTTTATTTTTACTCACAGAATGCGGTGAAAGTGGTGAATGAAGAAATATCAAATAAATTATCAATTAGAAAGTTGATGAGAAATTCTTTAGTTATTACTTGCAACTGTGTTTGAATTAAAAAAAAAAAAAACGAATGCTGTGTATAATCCTATACTCGTTGGTACTTGATGTCGGGAAATCCTAAATTAACATTTTTTACAATATAATATTGCTGTCTCAAGAATAACACTCCTCCTCCTCCTCCTCCTCCTCCTCCTCCTCTTCTTCTACCGTCTCCTCCTCCTCCTCCTCCTCCTCTTCTTCTTCTACCGTCTCCTCCTCCTCCTCCTCCTCCTCTTCTTCTTCTTCTTCTTCTTCTTCTACCGTAAATAACGTTCCTCTTCTCATCATAGGTTTTGTCATGTCAGGCTTTTTAGTATTGCTGGTCATACCTATACTTTCTTCTTAATCTCAGATTCGTCTCACAGAAGTTTAGTTACAAATTATTAGGGGTGGACATGGGTAGGGCGGTACCCCTGCCCGATGCCCAGCCCTAAGAATGAATGGGAAGCAAAATGCTGCCCAATGCCCGGCCCTGTCAGAATGAAGCCCTAACCATTCTGGGCTGGGCAAGAGTGGGCTGGGCTGGGTGGGTGCTTCCCTGCCCAAGTCGTGATTCTCTCTTTCCATAAGAAAAAATACAATTATAACTAATAAATACTAATATAAACTTTAAAGTTATTCCATATTAACAATCTAATTATGACTAATAAATACTAATATGACCCTCAAAGAATAACCATAATTCCACACCTTAAGATATTTGAAAATAAGTTTGTAACTTATGTTTTGAAAGGAAAATATCTACTATGTGTCCTAAAAGATAACCATACTTCAAGAATTAAACATCCATAATCAATTATAAATAAAGCAACGAAAATTTCTAAATAAAATGATGTAAATTTAAATAATATGTAATTATGTATTATGTATTATATATAATATAATATATAGTGAATAATATATATTTCAAATATATGTTATATAATTTTTCGGGCTGGGCAAAATGGGTAGGGCAGCACCCCCTGCTCGATGCCCGACCCTGCCCAACAATTAGCCCGGCCCTGCCCTGCCCAAAATTTTTTGAGCCACTATTTTTGTGTTGGGCTTAGCGATTTTTTACTGGGCTCGGGTGGACATGCTGGGCAGTTGGGCACCATACTCACCCCTACAAATTATCATTAATCCCACATCGTTTTCTTAGTGGTACTAATTTTTCGGATGTATGATTCCCAATTTGAAGCGGTCCTCAACTTCAAACGAAGATAGTATATAAAAAAAACAAACTTCAAATGAAGATAATCAAAATTCATGGCGTCAATGTCTTAATAATTTACAAAATATATAAATGTCAATCAATAAATAATAATGGGATTCAGACCAAAAACAATACTATAGTGCATGTTTGGAATGTCTTATTTGAGCCCAAAAGGACTTCTGGGCAGGATAAACTGTTTTTTTAATATATGTTTTGTTTGGGTTCATGCTAGGTGGAGAAGGACTTCGGGCTGAGAAGGACTTTTTCACCTGAAAAAGCTAAAAGCAAAATGAAGTTGTTTTTTCAGCTGAAAAAGGACTTCTTGGAGAGAGAAAGAGGAATAATAATGGGTCCCACACCTTTTATTATGTGTTATTTAATAAAAGTGGGTAAGAAAATTAGACTATTAGACCCGTAAAATTTTTAAATAAGATATTTTCTTGTAATATAAAATTTCCTTTTTATCTCCAAAAATTTACCATAATAATCTCTAATTATTTTCTCTCACAATATCCTCCTTTGAGCTAAAAATATAATTTTTTAAAAATTATTTTCCTTAAAATAAGGAAGAAACTAAGCCTTTAAAATCCTTCAAAAACCCAAATTTCACTTTTTCTTTCTAAATTATAAGAATATATGCATATTATATATGTATTATTTAATAACAATAATGCCCATTTTAGTAATTTTTCATCTAAACTTACTTTTCAAAATAATCATCTAAACATGTTCTAAAAGTCAGATTGAAAAAAAAGTCACTTCTAACATTACTAATCCAAACATAAATCACTTCTACAATCTAACTTTTGTCCAAAAGACCTTCTAAAAAAGACCTTCTGAAAAAGTCCTTCTGAAAAAAAGCCAATCCAAACACACCCATAATAATGGGATGGCGGTATTTATTGGGTCGTTTTATTTTAAATAAAATCACTTATTAATTAAAGTTAATTTCTTTATAAACAATGCTTTTATTGGAGACTGTACTAATTGAGGTACTATTTGATGCTACATGTCGGTGCAACTGTTCATATGAGAATTCAAAGTTTCAAACATTGATTTACTTTTTATTTTGCCAGCAAACATTGATTTACTGTTTGGAGCCTTTAATGGCTTTGCCCTTTTCTCACTACTCTGAATTCTTAATTGATGTTTTGGTGTCAAATTATAATACGTTGGATGGCCAAGTGCGGTGGATTAGTTATTGCTTACGCCTTACGGTATTATCCACTAAACCAGATTTCTGCTTTGCAGGGAAAAACAAAATAAAGAAGAAAAAAAAAAGAAGATTCCTGTTTTTTTTTTCTGTTTTGCAGGGAAAAACAAAATAAAGAAGAAAAAAAAAAGAAGATTCCTGTTTTTTTTAAAAAAAAAAAACAAGAAGAAGATTCCTTGTAGGGGTGTTCACAATTTTTCCATCCCGATCCTGGACATTTTGGGAAGAGAAAATCCTGTCCCAAAGGACGGGACGAGACAAGATTAAGGATCGAGACGACCCTGTCCCTTCCCGAGGTATTTTTTTTATTTTACAAATCTAAATCTTTAAAATGCATCACTCAATTATGTGGCATTTGAGGAGCATATTACCAACATTACATTTTAATGTCTAGGATTGCAGTTACTGAGATAAGAAATGTTTGTGCGATAAATGTTAAGAGCTAACTTGGAATAGTTTCTTTGAAGATTTTCTAAAAGAAATATCCAGATCATAATGTTTACCTCATTAGCAGCAAAGGTTTTGTGAGTCATTTTCCCAACAAAAAAAAATTGAAACAGCAAAGAACTGCAACATCGACCTTAAAATAACCAAGATGACACAATTTGTTTACATCAAAGTGGAATCCCAAAAATAAATAAATATTTAACACTGATAAACAAAAAGTATTTTACATCAGACCATTTTAAAACAACATGTTCTAAAAAAAATATTACACTACAAACAAATAGACAACTAAATATCAATGAGCATTCAATGCAGCTTTCTGTCCTTGTAATTGAACAACCCCTTAAGTCTAAGTAAGTGCCACTGAGGTACAAGCCGAAGTTACAAACACCTAGTACTGCATGTCTCTACTATATGTTGCTAAGGGCAACTCTCATTGTTTGATTTTTTTTTTTTTTTTTTTGCAAATGTAAGTTAAAAAATATCATCCCAAAAAAAGCATATAAAAAATGTCCCAAACAATTAAAAAAATTAGTAAAAAATAATAGGGAATGTCTCATCCCGTCTTGGTCTCATCTCGTCCCAATCGGGATTGGGACAGTTTCGGGATGGGACGGAATAAAGTATTCTTTTAACAATTTTTGTTTGCATCAAGTTTTATTTTAATCTTTTAAATTTGAAAATACATTTTTAGCCCTTTTTTACTAATACCATTAATTTCATATAACAGAACTTTGATAAAAAATTTCTAATTTATAAAATATAACAATAATCACACTAAAACATTTAAATCTAAACATATTTTGTCAATATTTAATCACAGATTTACCATTTAAATTTGTAGGGTCATCATTTTCCTTTAAATGAAACTAACGGTGTTAACAAAAAAAAAAGATTAAAAGTATACTTTTCAAATTTAAAGAGACTAAAATGAAATTTACTACAAACATAATAAAATATTAAAAACATACTTTAACCTTATTTTAATCTCCAATATTGATGTCTCCGTCATAATACAGTATTTAAAAGCTCTTATCCAAAATATTTAATATTACAGCGATTCAATCGGAGGGAAAATTTGAGACGAATATGTCACCAAATGAATTTGAGACTCAAATCGTTTATTAATTATTATAATCTTTATGTAAAATTTTAATATCTGGCAAAAGAAAAGGTACTAAAATTGTAATAATATCCATTTTGCTTTACTTTTCAAAATATCTTTTTATGACTTTTTCCATTCAAACCAGGAGCCAAAAACTCCGTCCAAACAAGCGAAGTGAATCCTCCCCTCCCCTCCCCTCCCCTCCCCTCTTCCTCTTCCTCTTCCTCTTCCTCTTCGTTTCCCTCTACACCATTAGATCTTTATCTAATTATCTAGATTTTAATGTTTTAAAAAAATAAATATAATTATAATAATATTTAAAAATCTCATAAATAAATTTAATCTATCATTATTTGATCTCAATAGTTTATAACTGTAATAAAAAATAAAACCTAAATTTATAATAATAATCTACAGTTCTTTACTGTTCATATAAGATTTTGACAGATTAAATTTATTACGTGCTTTTTAAATAATATTATAATTATTTTATTTTTTTAAAATATTAAAATCTAAACTATTAGATCAAAGATATAATGGTGCGGAGGGATTGAGGGAAAATGAGAGCAAAAGGAGGGGAAGGGGAAGGGGAGAGGATCAACTTCTGACTGGACCCATAATGTCCTTGCAGGACCAAAAATGACACCTTAAAAACTTTTATAACAAAATGAAATAATTTCAATATTACAACTGAAATTTAAATTTAAAATATAATTAATAAAAAGTACTCCTCTAAATATTTGTACACTCCTAAATGTTTAATCGCCTTCTTAAAATTATGGAACTTACTTAATAAAATTAAAATACTTAAATTCATCACAAATTAATAATTTATGGTTCTTAATATAATATTTAGATAACTAATTTCTCTATATATATATATATATTAAAAAATTAAATTATTTACAACAACGTGCATTCATTTTAACTAAAGCATCATTCTAAATCATATGCTTTATACCTTCTTCTTTCATGAAAATCTATTGCCACAAGCAATCAAAATGAACATTTTAAAATAAAACAATAAACTTGAAAGATAAGTTGAAGTGGGATATTACATGTATGACAGAAGTGAACTAGTGTCTACTTCTTAAATTTAAGATCAGATGTAATATTATTTTTCCAAACTTTTGCCTCATCCAAAAGGATTGTTAATAGCTTGTTAGGAGAGTGCTTTTCATATCCTATCAATAAGTCATTTCTAACATATTTCTTGTAAACAAATAAAAATGTCAAATATCGTTACCTTAACAGTAAAATTTAACTACTTCTTAATTTCACTCATATTTAGTATACAAAATATCTCATAAAAGTATAGTCAACATAAAAATAGTAAATCGAGGATATAATTTACATTTATATGAACAATCTAATAATATGACTTATTGATGGCAAAAAAAACAAATATGACTTATAATTTATTAATATGATGTCATTAGATGAGTAGTTTGTTAAGGGTGTTATTAAAAGAAAAATGTTACTCCCTCCAATCCTAAATATAAGACCTATTTTAGGAGGTATAATAACAAAAATGTTACTCTTTTCGGTCCTAAATATAAGACTTATTTTGAGAGGGGAGTGTAGTCCTAAATATATAATCTTTCTCTAACATTTCTCATTTTTTTTTCAAATTATCCCTATTGATATTCCTCAATAACAAATAAAAGAGAGTGATGATGGGAATAAAGGTAATTGTTAGAATACTTTGGTAATATCACGTTATTTTAGCTGATTTGACTAACATCTCTTATGTAATAAAATTAGGGTTAAAGGTCATATTTGCCCCTGAAATATGAACGATGTATCTTTTCTGCCCCTGAAGTATTTTTGGGCCCAAATGTACCCTCGAAGTATGAAAATGGATCATATTCGCCCTTCAGCCGTTAAAATGTTAACGGTCAACGTCCACTGTTTAACGGTCAACATGAGCTTTTTAACGGCTGAAGGGCGAATATGATCCATTTTCATACTTCGAGGGCACATTTGGGCTCAAAAATACTTCAGGGGTAGATATGATACATCGTACATATTTCAGGGGTAAATATGACCTTTAACCCATAAAATTATACTAATAAATCTTACAGACGGGAATGACTAACAGTTTTGGATATGTGACTTGTACATGAAACTCCTTTTTCATAACGGAGGGGGTACGATATAATAATTCAATGTTACATTTAAAGCCACTGCCCACTTGTACATATTTATAATCATAAATACAAAATAGTAGCGGGACACCGTAAATCAAGTGAATCATTTAATGTGTAAGTTGGCAAAAAAAAGGTCAATAATTTAATGGAATGTATCCACATTAATTTTTTTACTTTAAAAAAATTAGAACTTACCCGTTAAAGAACAAGATCCCCCCCCCCCGGGTTCACTGTTCAGTTACTTGTGGATAATTAACAACTAATAAAAAGTCATTTCAGTTAAAGAGAATCCAGATTAAATCTGCATCAGTTCATTATTCACTGTTGACTAATTCTTTCTTAGCAATGCAAATGCAGATTTTCCAGGCGTTTCTCTGGTTTTTCTTATCTGAAAAACCAAATTTCTATTCACTAATTCATATCCAAAAATACATAGGATTTAACGTCACATGGGGGCCATCACCATTCAATTTATTTGTCTGTCATATTAACTTTGGATGTACTCCCTCTCATTCCAAGCTCCGATCCTGATATTTTTATCCATGAGGAATCTCTATTATTGGCACCAGCGATTTTAATAAGAAGACGACGACCTAATTATTGATCTGAATAATTCATATCAGCTTTATCCATGGATTTTTCAAATAATTCAAAATCCGCCAAATCTTCCCATAACAAAGGACCTAATTCATTTAATTAGGGTTTGCACATAGGAATTGAAAACCCCAAAACCACAACAACAAAAAAATTAAAACCAGAAACAGAGTACAAAGAGTACACCAAAATTGAAGAAGAAAATCAACAATCCTCAATTGAATAAATCTACAATAGAACCGAAACTAAAGCTCATCAAAAGGACTGTTCGAGCTAAATCTAAATCCGAACTAGAGATGAACATATATATATAACACAAATTAAACGAAGTGGCTTCACATTAACAGATGCTTGGCAATCTATAGACTATACAGATTCAGAGAAAAGAGAGAAGAAGTGATTGGAGAGAATTAGGGTAGAAAACCAGAAAAAGGGATAGGTGTGGCGGCACGATTGAGATTGGAGAGAGGCTCGGAGGTTCGTTCTTGGATGACGACGACGGTTTCTGCGACGATAATCACGAATTGAATCGCCATCTTCACAAGATATATGCACAGTTCGATTCTCTTTATCACCATCGTTCTTTTTTTTATTTGGTTTCTCTCTGATTTTTTTGTGTAGTGTGTTTTGGGGAGGAAGAAGAAGAAATAGGAGTAAAGGGGGTATTGTGAGTGGGGTGATTATTTATAATGACAAATTGGGGAGGTGGTTTTTTTTTTTCTCCTTAAACTGTGGGTGGTCATGACCCATAATTATTGCCTTATCTTACCACTAAATTCATTACAACACGACATCTTCCCAGAAATGGTTTAATACTTGTATGGGTCCCTTGCATTATTTTGGGGAACTTTATCGGATGAAAACATTACAACATACACGATTTTAATCCCTTGCATTATTTTGGGGAACTTTATCGGATGAAAACATTACAACATACACTATTTTAATCAAGGTTCAAAAAATAGGATCGGGTATCGAACCGAACGAGGCACTGGTTCAAGGGTCAATGGTTCGACCGGGGTCGGACCGGGTCAAACCGGTTATATTAAAATAATAAAATTTTATTGATATTAACATTAATAATCACTAATATCAAAATGTAAATATAGATGGGTATACATGATTCATCAAATATGAATATTTTAATGTTTCTATATAGGGAAAAAGAGAAAATACTAGTTGATTACACGTGAAAATAAATATTATTCTACAATCTAGAGACTAAAATATAAATACTAAGAGTAACAATAATTAAATATTAAGTATATGCAAGTAAAATAGCATTTAAAGTATTATAGTTTCCTAATTTCTAAAATTGAGTGAAGTGAAAGTTAGTAATTAGGTGAATTATAATAAAATGATTTTATTTTATTTTTTAAAAAAATGGTCAACCCGGTTCGGCCCCTGGTTGGCCGGTTTCCCCGGGTTGACCCGGTCATTGGCCGGGTCAACCTCATTCCCGCTTTTTTTGCCCAACCGGACCGGATCATTGGCCGGTTCCCATTTCAATTGGTTGAACCGGCCGGTCCGGTTCTTTGATCATTGCTTTTAATCACAATTGGCTAATGACTCGTATCAAGCGATTCAATTTTTTATAAGAAAGATAAGATGTGATGGGTCATCAGCCAACAGGCTTAAAATAATTTGGGTTACAACATTTTTCTTGGAAAGAGTTGAAAATAACTTTGCACTCCTTGGCATCGTTAATATTTCTAGTAAGGCATGCTATTTACGTCTAATTTCTATTCATTTAGATTTAGATTTTGAGAATTCTGGGAGCTTAATTAAGGTAGTTAATTACTTTCATAACTTTTAATGTTAGCGTTTATCTTTTCATATTGTACGTGAAAAGAGAAAAAAAAATTACTTCTTCCGTTTCTAAATATAAAATATATTTTTAGGAGGTGAGTTTGTTCTTAAATATAAGATCTTTTTTTTATTTTTCTCAATTTTTTCCTAAATTGTCCACATTAATGATTTAATGATCTTCAATAATAAAAGGGAAGGAAGGTGAAAATAGGGGTAAATAGTTAGAGTATTTTGGTGATATCATGTGATTTTAATTAAGTTAACTAACATTATCTATTTAATCAAATTAGATAAATATATCGTATACTTACAAACAAAACAGAGTGAGTATAGCGTAATGACTTTGACATCTTTACAAGGAGGAGGTTATAAGTTTAAACTTGTTTGTAAACTTAAATTGGTACTATTGTTTGGTGTTCTCTAAGTAAAAAAAAAAAAAAAGAGGTTATTATCAAAATAATTATCCTTTTAAATCAGATTTGGATGTCAAGAAACAATATTCTTCATCAAGGTATTTATGCTTCTCCTTCTACAATCTTGAAACAAATCAATCAAGATGTGTCCTTCAACAATATAGCTTTCATGTCCAAAGACCAAGAGTCTCATTGTTCATCATCATCTTCGCCATTTAATCATCCAGTCACTCTCTATCAAGTCCTGTCGTGTAATGGCTGGAGTATTTTGATGTATTGATATACCTCTGGTTCTGAATGTTCATGTAAAATGCTAATTTTCCTAAACAGGACTCTGATTCAATGCTTTGAATGGAAGAAAATCAAGTTTCAACCTTCACACTTCAATTTCATATGTGTCAAGGCGGCAATTCATTGGATTCAAGATTGTGACTTATTTCTTTCAAATCAATCTCTTACAATTATTTCATCCATTTCTGGTCAACTACTATCACCACAGCTGACATTGTGGAACGGATATCAACCTCATGTTAAAACTTTTTCAATCCATTCTTATGTGTCTGTTAACAAAAGACAGCTATCTTCATTTGTGAAGGAACACTTACCTGTTATTGTTCCTTCTTGGCATTCTATTTAGATTATGTAATGTTGTAAGTTACTATCTTATTTGAATGAATTGTCCTTTATACAAAAAAAAGTAAAAAAACAAAAACAAAAAACAAAACTCTATGATGTGTTTCATACTCATGTCATAATATATTTTTTCATATCCTTTATAACATCAAATTAACTTATTATAGAAAGATTAAGGAAGCAAAATAAGTTGTTTTAAAAAAATTTATATTTATCATTTGTTTAACTAATTTACGTGACTTAGTTCTATCTAATAACATCACTACCTCCGGTCTTAATTATAAGAGCCAATTGATTTTTTTTTGTGGAAATTAAGGAAGAAAAATAGACAACTAAATCTTAATATAATCTATATGTAATTAGATTATATGTTAGTTTATAAGTAAAATAAGTTAGTTTTGAAAAAAAAAAAGGCAAATATAAACAATTTAAAGTGGTGTATTTTGCATCTTTAATTTTTTAAAAAAACCAACTGATTCTTATAATTAAGATTAGAGAAAATATGTTACTAATAATTACGTAGGCTATTTAGTTTTATTAACATCTTAAACAAACTCAACTTAATCCTATATAAAAGGACGATGATGAAACTAATATTTTTTCTTTCTATTCCTTTTTTATGATAAATATGACGGGGGATCGTTATCTAGAAAGACATAATTTTAAGATTCAATTCAAAACGAAATAATCACAATGCACATGACCTTTCCCTGGAGATAGAATCTCTCGTCCTTCCCTGATCTTGGTGTAACAGTTAGCTGGCCCTTCCGACTTCCAAAGGTCAATTTTTTTCCCAAAAAAAAAAAAAAGGTCGCCTCTCCCCATTTAATTTGACCTTTTCTCTCTCACGGCGGAAGTGTCTAATAACTTCTATTTTGCAAATTTTTACAATAAAACCAGATAAAAATAAAAAATTTATTTTAAACGAATGTTTTCTTACCTGAAATTTAAAAAGTTCAAAAAATGTTACCTAATTTTTATCATGAATAAATAAAGATGTTTGGAAAAATAAATTTGTGACGAAAATACTTTGGGAAATGTTGTTTATCATGGAAAAAACAGATGGAAAGGTATTATTGTTGTGCACGTCATAGAAATAACAAAAGGATGATAAAGCTGAAACTTGCATTGCATGGAAAAGATATTAGAGGGGCGTGACTGTTAATAAAGTGCATATAAATATCGTGATGGACATTAACATATATCCATTTAAAGTTTAACAACGAAAGGAGGATAGTGTCTAGGCCATGCATGGACCGTTATAAATGATAACATCCAAATTGAGAGAGGTACAGTTCCTCAAATAAGCCTAGTAGACCAGTCCCACTCCTACTTCTAGACTAAAAATTCACATAATTCTCCTTGCTGCCCGGTATTAGAGCATTAGTCAGTTGTAAAATAAAGTTTCTATAATATAAGTTATTTGGAGAATAACTAATACTTATTTAATTATCATTCTTTCTATAATTAATCCTTCAATGTAGCTCCTTGCAATTCTCTCTCTGTAATTCAAAATATCATTTAATACAGGCAAATTGAAACTTTTGTTTAATGACTTATAGTATAAGAATATGATAAGTGTGCATACACATACATTGTCAACAAATAATTTGTAAATCGCGATAATTATTTATTTGGAGGTTATAAGGTTTCTATATTGTTAGCCTACATTCTAGTTAGTTGTTAATAGCGTCAGATAGGCATATACAGATGAATAAAAAAAAATAAGTTGTAAATGTTTGAGTTGAGATTTTTTTTATTTTAATAAAAAAAGTAAACAAAAGAGAATTATTAAGGACAATATAAGTGTCTGATTGGGTACAAAAAAAAGCACTTTTAGATACCCAAACCAAGATTTCAACGTAAGGTAACTAAAAATAGGCCAAAATTTTGGAAAAACACTTTTTTATTTGAAACCATGGTTTTGGTATTTGAAATCTAAGTTTAGAAAATCTATTTTTTTCCCCTCATTTTGCATTGCTTTTTCTTAAGTTGGTGGGGCCATTATTGTACCATCATAAATACTTACCCAAATTGCCCTTTTATTTTCTTAACTCTTCTCCTTCCTTAAATGAGCCGTGATATGAACATAATTTTTTTTATACAAATACAGTTTTTTTAAACATGACTGTAACAACCACATATTTTGTTATCAAAAATATCCTTTCAAACATAAATTTTTGAGCTATTTGATTATATTATTAAATTGACTTATTTTACTATTTTAATTTTTTTAGACAAGTTTAATTAATTTTTGTTATTAGTTAAGAAGTTTGATGTTAGAATTTTATCCTTTGTAAGTAAATACTACATTAACTAATATCATTTTTTGGAAATTTACACACACAAAAGTGATTGTGGTAACAACTATCCAAACATTATCATTTTGTTAAAAGCTCTTCTTTTAGAAAGCTATTTTGCAAAAAATATATTCTCTAAAAGCACTTTTACAACTTTCTTCAGAAACTATTCTAAAAAATCTAATCCAAATAGGCCCTAATATAACTAAAAAGCGCTTCATAATAACATTTTCTCATCATTCACGAGATCCTTTATGGATGGTGAGAGACGGTTTTTGTAAAATATGGAATGGACCACAAATGTTTATCAAGTGAGTAAACATTGTTTGTAGTTTGAGATGCTTATCTTGATTATTTTTTGGGGTAAGTACAACTATGTCCCAAATAAAAAAATTAATCACAGTTAGGTCCTAAAAAATCATCAAATTATATTGAAGTTCCTAGGGACTTTGGTGATATTAAATGACTTGTTATTAACAACTCAATGCAGCTCTTTGAGTTCTTAATGACAACTCTTTAAGTTGTCAATATTGAACTGCAATTGACAACTTATTGAGCTACATTGAGTTGTCAATAAGAAGCCATTGAATACTACCTATGTTCTTAGGGATTTTAATGTGATTTGATATTTTTTGGGATTTGGTTATGATTAATTCCCTTATTTGGGACTTAGTTGTAATTTTTCCTTATTTTTTTCAGGTATATTAAAAAATAACTTATTTTGATTATTGTGAATTATAGGGATCTCAAATATCTATCAAATAAATGAATAATAGAGCGGTGTGTGGACAAGCACCAGCTTGCGATTTCTGGGCATGTGTGTGTGATTGAGGATGATAAGAGACAACGGATCGGAATTTGTGCATGATGCAAAACGTTAGAACTTAGAAGGGACCAAAACATTGTTGTGTGGTTACTCCATGATAATATCCAATTGAAGCATGGGACAAGACGCATTGTCCACTGCCAAGCAGCATATATATAAATTCGGAGTCCAATTATCTGTTCAACATGGTATTCAATTCGATCATAAATTACAAAAGAGACAAGCATATAAAAATTGCCTAAAATTTTAATTAAATATTATTAGAATTTGAAAATCACATATCAAGTTTTTACTTAAATATATTGTTATTTTACCCCTCAAGTGTAGTAAATAGTAGTATCAAGTAGATAATGAAGTGTGGTAGGCAAAATTGATTTAGGATTTTGATACTTCCACAACATTTTATGAATTTTTCTCTAAAACTTTTTAATAAGAGAAGTGTGAATTCGACCTCGTTCATATTTTCAGGTTTTTTTTTGCCCGCT
Organism: Mimosa bimucronata; assembly: GCA_037074515.1. Classification (NCBI taxonomy): domain Eukaryota; kingdom Viridiplantae; phylum Streptophyta; class Magnoliopsida; order Fabales; family Fabaceae; genus Mimosa; species Mimosa bimucronata. The sequence goes on from CM073438.1 coordinate 2,621,475, forward strand.
CATATTTTCAGGTTATTAGTGTTTGTTTGTTTAAATGAAATAAAAAAAAGTGGAGTCAGAGATATTTGAGTTTGCATGATAAAATTCGTGTTAGTGTGTGCTGGAGTAAGTGTGTTAAATTGTTAAGTGAAAAAACATATCTTTCCACCCGGTAGATAATTATTTCTTGTGTTGACTAATAATAACTACTCCGTAATGGAGATTCTTGATTCTGGATTAGTTGGTTTGTTTTGGTGGTTGTTAATAAGTCATCAATGCTCCCTCCATTTTAAATTATAAACTTTAAATAATTAAAGTAGGCAAATAAAAATGTTGGTTGAAATGGGTTATAAATAATACTCATCTGGTCCTATTTATAAGTTACTTCCAGCATATTTCACACAGACCAAGGAAAGCTTTAAAACTCATTAACTTTCCACTAAAATCCAACAAATTTATAACTTTACCCATATTAAATATCCACTATACCACATGAAAATAAAGTCAACACATAATAAATGAATGGTAAACTTGTACATTCACATCAAATATTTAATGAGGTGACTTATATATAGGACCAAATAAAACTTTCTCTTTCTGCCCTATAAATAGGACCAAAGGAGTAACTTATTTTCTTAAAACACACATTTATTTTTTGTAAGCCCAGGGTATCCCCACCCGCGTAAACACACATATTTATGAAGGGGGGAAAGAATGAGAGGAAAAAAAGATGAGAGATATACAAAAGGTAAAAAAAAACGCATTATATGATCAAATAAATAAAAAATTTAACATGTACTCATCTGGTCCTATTTATAAGTCACTTTCACCATATTTCACACAGACCAAGGAAAGCCTTAAAACTCATTAACTTTCCACTAAAATCCAACAAATTTACAACTTTACCCATATTAAATATCAACTATACCACATAAAAATAAAGTCAACACATATGAAGGGTAAACTTGTACATTCACACTAAATATTTAATGAGGTGACTTATATATAGGACCAAATAAAACCTTCTCTCTCTGCCCTATAAATAGGACCAGAGGAGTATAAATAAATCAACAAAGTTTATCGAGTCGTTCATGACTTTGATGGTGGAGCCTTGAATGTGAAAGGGGACATTTCTTAGAAAACAGAGTTCGGTGGCTTAAAGCATAGAGCAATGTTCTTTGGGGTTGTGATTCCATTGAACTTGAAGATTGTCCGAGCAAGAGAAATGCGAAAGGTCCAATCCAATGGCTCTTTTTCTTGGAGTTGGGTGGCTGGGTATACAACCATTTAGTGGTAATTCGAGCCGGGTCTGTGAGTCGGCCTTTTTAGGCCCTGACTTTTGAAGAACCGGTCTTTAATTTTGGAGGCTTCAGAGGGGAATCAGGTTTAATGGGTCACCTCTGTAGGGCTGAGAGCTTCAAAAGGTTAGCCATGTAAGGCCGATGGCTTGCCCTTTAAGCCAGTCAATGTATATTTTTTTTAAAAAAAAGTAACAACTACAAAATAAATAATTAATTAAAGGTAAAAAAGCTATAATACCTTATTCCCAATATTTATCATTGCTTGATAATTTTTCAATGAGTGACTTATTTAAAAATATGGACAATATTTATTAAAACAATTAATTAAAGGTAAATATATATTTTGTGTGTATTATTTAAAAATATGGACAATATTTATTAATACTTGATAATTTTTTAGTGTTTGTTGCTTGTTGGTATTTGTATTGTAACTTAAAATCGATATTTGTATTGATGATTTTATTGCTTTAATTTTTGTTCTAGGGAAAAAGAATAAAAATAGTGTATAAGCGCTAATCAGGCCAGGTCGGCCCTAAGCCTGACCATTCGAGGGCTGGGCTTTAAAAAACAAGGATATTTGCGCTATCTAGGCTTTTTGGGCAGTCCCTTTTAAGGCCCTAGCCCTTCAAGGGCCTGCCCTGATTCCCAACTCTACCATGGAAGCACCATGAGGGCTGTTGAAATATGGATTAATTGTGTATATATATTAGGTTTGTCATTCAATCACAAAAGCTTAAACCAATGTTTTGGGACTCAACCCAACATTATATACCATTAGTCCACCTCTCTCATTTTCGATGTGAGATTTTGTATTTTTCTCTAATATTCACCTTACTAATTTTTTATCTTATCTCTTTTATTTTCATTTTTTTTCTTTGCCTGGGCTTGTACTTCTTTTTGAGTCTCAAAAGCTTCAGGTCTGCAAATATTCTTTTTTTTATGCCATAAATCGAATGACTCTGATGTCATGTTGAAATATGGATTAATTGTATATATATGTCAGGTTTGTCATTTCATAACAAAAACTTAAGCTAATGTAATGTGATTTAACCCAACATTATATACATTTAATCCACTTCTCTCACTTTTGAAGTGGGACTTTGTATTTTTCTCTAATAAGGGCGTCTTCTTCGAGCCACTTCCAAGCACCATGTTGGTGTTAAAAAGGTTGGGCTCGATTGAGCATGGCAAACAATAGTCCAACACCCTTGTTTGTGCGTTCTTTGTTCTTAGCCCAGCCGGCCTGTCAGGAGCCTGCGGCCTGGCCTGTTTATTATCAGGCCAGCCTCAGGCTTTTTTTTAGGCCTGTTAAGCTTAAGAGGCCAGGCCTAAGCTGAAAAATAAGCCTGTTGGCCTGACGGGCTGGCCTGTTAAACAATATATATTTTTATTTTATTTACTTTTATATTATAACATTTATTTTTATTGTATATAATATTATTTTTATTGTATATAATATTTGGTTAATATTATATTTTATTGTCCAATATTATATTTTTAATATATATTTTTTTAGGCCTGTTAAGCTTTATACAAGATGTATGATTACTATGTTGACATGTATAAGGAGGAGACAATTACAAGTGAGCAAGTTGATAATGCTATCACTAACTCTTAACAGGCCTCTTAATATGCCTCTTAACAGGCCGGGCTCAGGCCTGAAAAATGGCCTGTGATAGGCCACAAGCCAGGCTCAGGCCTTCTTTTCACAACACAGGCCTGGCCTGTTCCCACCCCTATTTGTTATGTTCTCTCTAATTGTGATCAAGTTGTTTATGGTTTGAACTTTGAATTGATGTTTTTATTTCCTTTTTATTAATAAAAAATATTTTAAATAAAAAAACGTACTCACTCCGTTCCTAAATATAGAATCTAATTGATTTTTTTTAAAAAAAAATCAAGTAAGTTACTTATAAATTGATTTGCTGGATTTTTTCTCTAAACTGGTTTATTTAACTTATAAGTTAACATATAATCTAATTATATACAAAATATGTCATGATTAAGTGGCTTATTTAGGAACAGAGGAAGTATGTACTTAATCATATACATTCACAGATCTAAAACTTATATTTTGAACCAAAAAGAATATAATTACTATCTCCAAGGCAGAGTGAGTCGGGTTCATCACAGATTTTGGTTTGAAAACAATTATCCACAATTTCAAGGCCAAATTAAAAATATATTTTCAGGGAATGAAATAAAAATAAATATATGTGAGAAAAAATTAAGGAAACCGTTTATATTTGGCATGGTATTCCACTCCACTTAATGTTTACTTGAAAAGGAAAATGGCATTAAAAAAAGCGAAGAGCAAATGTCTATTTTAGCATATAAATCTGTTCAACGATGGCAACCAAAAAATATATTTGTTCGATATTAAGCATTTTGTTAATTTAAAATCATATAGATAAGGCTTATCCATAAAAAACAAAAGGTAAAAAAAGAAATAAGTAAGGGAGTAGGGCCCCGCGAGCTAGATGATAATCTACTTATATATAATTGAGATAAAATGAATGATGTAATACATTCCCCCCCCCCCCCCCCCCCCCAAAAAAAAAAAAATAATACTGGTACAACTTACGTTTGATCGAAATATAAACAACTAAAAAAGTGGCTCCATGATAAATGATCAAAGAAAGGGAACAGTGTAGTCATGGACCACAAATGATAACTCAATGCCCACTCATCATTAAGTTTTCCTAGTATTTAATTTTATATTCAGTTTCCCATATGCCTTTGCTTCTGTTTAATATCGATTTCTTAACCACTCTGTTGTTTGACTTTAATTCTTAAATTATATCTTAGAATTTAGAAATGAAATTAAAGGGGTTCATTCTACTACATGAAAAAAGTGTCCCAGACCAACACGCTGTATCACATTAAACTTGAGTATATATCAAGGAATTCTATAGATCCTCACATGCTATATGATAATTAGTTGAAGTAATGGAGTAAATAATATATTGTTTTTTTAATTTGAAGCAAGCAATCTTATTATTAATTAATTAATTACTTTTACATGTGTTTATCGGAGAAGAAATTGACAATGCAATGCAATAGAAAAAACAATAATTATATTACACATTTTATGAAATTTTGCATAATAAACTTGATTAAGCAAATCATATTTGTTTTTAATTCAAGAAAAATAACCTAACGACACTGTTTTAGTGCATGTGTTATTAGAAAAATATTTAGGCCAAGTTCTTCATATGCCAAAAAATTCTTTATATCTATTTTATCAAGTCGTCCAATCACATTAATGTAACCAAACATTTTATTTTTCAAATGTTTTCATTTACCTAAAATTTAAATTGAAATAAATAAGATACATGACCTTGTAAGATTGAAGAACATGATGTAATAGATATAAGTTGACAAAAAATGTAATGGATTTAAAAAATTTGAAGAAATTAGTATGATCGATCTCTATATTATGAATTTTAATTATGTTATATATTAAGCTATTAATGTCGACTGTTTATTATGGTAACAAACATTTGTTTTTATTCATACGAATTTGTTATTTTTATTATTGATTTATCCTAATTACAAATTAAAAAATGTCTTAATAACCGTTTTACGTTTTGATCATATTATTTTATAGGCTTTATTATGAAGAGACAAATTACAGTTAGATATATGATTTTTTTTTTCCTAGGAAAAAGACCTGATCACGGCATGCTGCTACTTTTTTTTTTTTTTTTCAATAAAAGATAATACGACTTCCTCTATTCCTAAATATAAGATTTAGTTAACTTTTTTTTAGAGAATTTAAGAAATCTAAATGAACTATTTAATCAAAACGTATTTTATGTATTATTAGATTATATGTTAGCTTATAAGTCAAATAAACAAATTCAGAGAAAAAATTCAGACAAATCAATTTATAAGCAATTTATTTAACTTTCTTATAATTTTTGAAAAAAGTCAACTATATCTTATATTTAGGAACTGAGGGAGTATAAATTACATATATATATATATAAATATTTTGAACAAGTCTTCATATTTTTTAACATAATTAATTTTACGCAGGGTAAGGTTCTCAATTCTCATATATTGATCTCCTCATGATAACAATGCGAATAAAATTTCTATTTCACATAAAAAGACACAGATGCAGGAGCACAAAATAGAAAAAGGCTTTTAGTCAATTCATAATTCTACATATAAAATAAATAAATACTGAGACTTATTTCAAACTCTGTAAATAAAGCATGAGATACACATTCTTGTCTGTGTTCCTATCTCCTCTCAATTTATCTATTTAGGCAGAAAGAAGAAAAGTTACGTGCCACTGAATTTGAATTTGGGTTGAATTAATTAAGGAGTCGATGACCGACCATGGCCTATATATATAAATGGGAGACAATTAAAAATTGTTTTTTTTTTTCAAAAAATAAATTTTGACAAGAAAAAATAACACAATTTTTTGGATATTTGTTCTGAAAAATCGTATTTGGAAACAAAAAAACATAAAATTTTGTTTGAAATTGAATGAAGGTGAGAGCCGTAATGGATAGAGTGCAATGGCGATGGTTGAAGAGTAGGAAAGGTGACAAAGATGAGGGTGAGAAATAAATCTTCGAGAGACTAAGAGAGTGAAAAAGGAGAATTTTAAGAAAAATAACAACACATAACAAGAAATAGAAAATAGTAAAACATGTAAAAGTTGTTTTGAGTTTTTTACTTTTAAAAATTGATTACTTCATTTTTTTCAACAAAACACAATTAGAAATAACCAAACATGTTTTAAATTGTTTTCAAAACAAAGAAACACACGGGACTTAAGTTTTGGAGTGGGTGCGGCTGTGTAAACATACCTATAGTTATGTGTAATTGCTTTTTTGTTTTACACATACTTGTAGAAAGTATTGCATAAAGTTGCAGGGACATAGTACTTAGTGCTACTCATTTTATCAAAAAAAAAAGAAAGTATTGCATAAACTTCAAGAAAAGTTGCATCTATTCAAAATAAGTTCCACTCAGTCACTAAACAAATTTTATGTAGCTTGATGACAGATTTTTCAATGAGGGTTTTTTTTCTCCCCCAGAATTTTCTCTAATTAGAACCGGTATGATATCATGAAATAGTACATGTGATTTCAATTATATAGGCCTATCTCGTAGGGTTGAATGGCAATAGGAAGCATATTCTAGAATGGATATTTTCAGAAAATGTAACAAATGATACTCTAATGTGTTCCACCTGTCGTTGTTGCTTGATTTGGATAACCCAAGCAACCATGTTGATTTTTATTCTTTGTTGAATAATAGATAGTTAGAGCCTAATATAGTCCTGGCTCATATCACATCATATTGGATCCTACTTGCATATCCGTTATCAAACCAATAATTATTAATATCTAAACTTAAAAAATCTCCATCTTATTATTATGTGAAACGAATATTAAACCCATTACCGTGCAATCAACGGCAAATATCAAATGTTATTCAAGGAAGGTTGCTTTCAAATATATATGTTTCTTGTTATAAAAGGTAACTTTTGTTTGAATATGCATAAGACCCTAAAAAACCCAAAAAAAGGGGGGGAAAAGGAAAAAAAAAAAGTTGTGGTTGTTGCTATTAGTTGTCTTGAAAAAAATGGATGAAGTCATTGACTAGGTTCACAGAAGAGACTAGAGAGTGTTCTATATGGCAGCTAGGGTTCAAAGTGAAAACACTTGGATATGAGAAAGAAAGATATTGGAAGAGTCTCCTTTCCGGACAGTCACTTTGTCTAGAGAGCTTGTTTCTCTTCTCTGCGATATTTGATCGTTTGTTCCATCGTTGTTCGTTTGAGCATCGACAACTTTGGAAAGCTCTCTCTCTCTCTCTCTATATATATGTATACTTCCTCTATTCCTAAATATATGATCTATTTAAGATGTAAATTTGTTTCTAAATATAAAACATATTTTTAATTTTTCTCAACTTTTCCCCAAATTATCCTTATTAATACTCCTCAATAATAAACAAGAAAGAGAGGGAGGGTGAGAATAAAGTTATCTGATTAGGGTGCTTTGGTAATATTATATAATTTCAACTAACTTAACTCACATATTTAATTTAATAAAATTAGATAATTATGTATTGTATTTACGATCGGATGGAGTATATATATATAAGCAGCCTCCCCCACCTCTTCATCTTCTCTGCTCTCTCCAGCTTGCCCCTCTTATTTCTTCCCCAACCTCTTTCCATTTTTCTCCGCGGCCTGCCCCTCTTCTTCCTCCTTTCGCTACCTTTCTTATTCACGTCGCCTCCTGCTCTTAATCGTTTCCCACACTACCTTTAGGTCATTAGGTATCTTTGAGTGATAAATTGATGAAATTGGCTTGATCTAGAAGTAATTGATTAGATCCCATTATTCAAGAATACCATTGGGTAATAGTTAGTTGGGAAATTCTTAGGTGAATTCTGTTTATGGTCTGACAAATCACAAGTAAACAGATTAGATCTAAAGTGGAGACTTTAATATAACCGAGCACTCTAAAAAAATTAGCAGCATATAAAAAAATTTGAAACTTATGTTTTTTTGCGTTATTTCTATTTTGCAGGTTGAAAAAAAATATATTATATACTAGCTACTTTTTTAAGGTGCTTGATTAGATTAAAGTCTCTAAGTCAGACCTAATGTGTTTGCTCATGATTGGTCAGAACTAATTGATATGTCGAATCTAATTCATTTACAAATTTCTCATACTTAGTCTCGATACGATGAATTTAAAGTTTTCCTTCTTCTCCGAGTCACTTTTGTTCAAATAGAATTTCCATTGATAATTATTATATTTCCTCCGGCCCAAATTGACCTTTATAGAAATACTAAGGTTGCTAAATAAACCACCCTAAAGCATCTATATTTTTTATTTTTTTTCTCGAAACTAATTTGCCTTATTAATATACTAACATATGATATAATTTCATGTAATATATGTTATAATCAAGTTGTCTATTTGGCTTCCTTAATCTATACTAAGAAATTGAACTTGATCTTTCATTTAATAGTGAAGGAGCATTGCATTAAATTACATAGCAGGATAATAACCGTGTAGACCACTAAGAGTAGAAAAAGGAAAAAATACACTAAATTACAATAATTATAGCACCACTCTGTTCCTTATTATAAGTCCAACCACCACAAATTTTTTGTTCCTAAATGCAAGTCCACTTTGTGATCAATTAATGCTACTGTAACTATTTTACCCCTATGTTGAAAATAGGGAAAATGAGAGAGAATGTTTATAATGTATAAAACATTATTTTAATACCTATTCTTAAATAAGGGTAAAGTTAGAAATTTTTAAAAAATATGATCTATTTAACGCTATAATTTTTACTCCTTAATATATAAGAAATAGTTAAGGTAGAGTTATAATAAAAAACAGAGTGTTGTGTTGATATACTATACTAGGGCTCATAGTCTTGAGTATTCAAAAGTCAAAATAGTTCCGCTATTTGAAACCCAAGAGAATCTCCTGCGGGGTGTCCTGGCCCAGGAAGTGGGTACTGGGTGTAAATTTGTAATGCATCTTTTTATTCAAAAAAAAAAAAAAAAAGTTCTAAAGGTGAGTAGCCGTTTATTTATGCGAGTATTTAATTTAAACCTCTAGCCGTTGAAATTTGAAAACTTGTCGCAATTATTCACCTTTACATGATTTTACTAAAATGCCCTCATCCAATTCAAATCCCCAAACCGCTATATTCAATCCCTCTTTTGAATTCCATATCAAAATCTCAGCCCTTCACTTCAACAGTGAGGAAGAAGAAGAAGAAGAAGAAGAAGAGGGACGGTGAGTGAAGTACCATGGTCTAAATTCGAGTTCAATCCCCAAATCCCTAGCTTCCACCAGCTAAATCCACATTATTCCCTGCAAAATCAGGTTCAGGATTACTCAGATTCGTCGATTTGGAATTTTGTTCCTCAATTCCTCTTTCAGGTACTCTCTCTCTCTCTCTCTTTTGTTTATACGAGTTTTCTTTTCCCACATACCATTTGAAATATCAGTTCATTCATTCTGTGTCTTCCCTTTTATTTTCGAATCTCTGGATGCTAGAATGTTGAAAGATTTCAAATTCCTACGCAAAAATCCCGGCAAGATTGAAGAAATCGAGAATGTACCATTAGATCCCAAGGATTCAACAGCTGCTCAGAGCATTGCTGACAGCTCTAGACCTCCGTTAAACACAATCCAAGATACTTTCCATATATTACCTAAATCCGAGCAAGAATTAGCTTCTCAAAACAAGATTAATAGAACTCCTAAGGCTAAGGGCAAGGTTTCTGAATCAACATTATTACCTGTACGGACGCCAGATAAGCTTGGGGGTAGCTTAATGTCAAAGAGCAGATTTGGCTGGGCAACTCAGAAGAATGAACCTACCTCTTCAGTAAATGCAACTCCTGTACGGACGGGGACTCGCACTGTAGGGAGGACTAATGGGAGTTGTTCTGAGAGCAATTCAACCCAAACGACGCCGTCTAGAAGTGTCAATAAGCCTCCGAATGCTGGTATTATTAGGAGCAAGGCTGCTGAAGGGAATTTTAGTGCTCGCTTAGGGAATTATGCTGCATTGTATAAAGGGATTCCAAGTTCATCCAGTCCGCTTACTATTGTTAATACGGTCGAAGTGCCTTACTTTGATCTAAGAGAAGACACTTCATTTTGGATAAATCACAATGTACAGGTTAGTTTAGTTTAGTGTATTTGCTTGCAAATCATGTCATTATTTGATAGATGGTGATTTCATAAAAAACTCTACTTTGGCATGGATATTAACTTAATACTGCATAGTCACTTTGGCACCAGAAAGCTTGAATTTTTTACTCATAAAGTATTTAATTCTTAAAGTATTTTTAAGTTGTGAGTATTCAAAATAGGATTTTTGCTTCTAGCTTTAGAGATACTATCTCTTGGCCGAGCTCTTTCAGTTTCCGCCTGAGCTAATTAGGACCATCCAGTGAAAACTTTTAGTTGGTAAAAAGAGTGCCAGTTTTGGTTCACATTTGCTTACTGTCCTGTGGACTATGAAATCTAATGCTTATACCTGTCAACAACACACATAGGTAATTATTAGAGTGCGTCCTCTCAATAGCATGGAGCGGGCTACTCAAGGATATAACAGGTGTTTGAAACAAGAAAGTGCTCACAGCATTACTTGGATTGGACAGCCTGAAACTCGTTTCACTTTTGATCACGTTGCGTGTGAAACAATAGACCAGGTTTGATAACATCCCACTAACAATTTGATACAGAAATTGCTTTGTATGAAATTATTATTCATTCCTCTCTCAAATTTTTTATTTTGTAGGATATTCTTTTCAGAATGGCTGGTTTACCTATGGTGGAGAACTGCCTCTCGGGATATAATAGCTGTATGTTTGCATATGGACAGGTATACTCCTGTACAAACGTTTAATTCCACCTTGAGAGTAGCACATGCCGTCACAAGCAAAATAAGAATATAAAATAGAGTATCATTAAGCAGAAAGATATAGTCTTCTATATAAGATTCTAAATAGTGCTTAGCATCATCGTTTTATTGCGATGTTTACTTGCACTTCAGGTTTAGCTTAACGTTTTGGTGTTTAATAAAATAGGGGCTTCAGTTTGCTCGTGTCATGTCTATGGGCATGTGTTTGCAGTAGTATGGATTGCGATAAAACCATGGTTTCTAATCACCCAAACATAGTAGAGGTTATCCATTTTTCAGATTATTTATCTAACACCTTAACCTCAATTGTGGTATCATGATATTAGTAAATGCACAAGTGTTATATAGCTGTCAAGTGCGCAATTGATAAAGAGTTCGTTGAGAGGTTGTTTGCTTTGTTTTTCTCCTATATGATTACGAATATGAATGTACAATAACAATGCTTTGAATATAATTAATGACGAACTATTTCTTCAACTCTTCCCCACAAAGAAACTCTAAGGTGATGCATGGTTTTTCTTGTAGACTGGAAGCGGTAAGACATACACGATGCTTGGTGAAATGGAAGATTTAGATGTGAAGCCCAGTCCCCATCGCGGAATGACTCCACGCATTTTTGAGTTTTTATTTGCAAGGATCCAAGCTGTAAGTTCATAACTTGTAGCTACTTCAGTTTTGATACATAAGCCAGACAGTTTGCATGAGTTCATATCGCTTCATCCATATGTCTAACTTTTTTTGTCTTTTTCAATCTCCTCATCTAATAACAGGAAGAGGAAAGCCGAAGGGACGAGAACTTGAAATATAACTGCAAATGTTCCTTCCTGGAAATTTACAATGAACAGATTACAGATCTCCTCGATCCCTCATCTACTAATTTGCTTGTGAGTCTAGTTCTTCCCCCATGAACTGAGTGTTGAAACATTTCTATTATATTTTCTGATTGCTCCTTTTTTTTATAGCTCCGGGAGGATGTCAAGAAGGGTGTTTATGTTGAGAATTTATCTGAGTTTGAAGTTCAAACCGTGAGTGATATCATAAGGCTTCTAACTCAGGTTTGGTTCGAGGCATCTCTGTCTTCTCTCCCACCTTTGTTTTTCTTATTTGAATATTGTGTATGAGCATGCTGGCAAGCACGTCCATCCATAAAGTTATAGTTTTCTCAATGTAGGGATCTGCAAATAGAAAAGTTGCAGCAACCAACATGAATAGAGAGAGCAGTAGGTCGCACTGCGTTTTTACATGTGTGATTGAGAGCAGTTGGGAAAAGGACTCTACAACTAACTTTCGTTTTGCAAGGTTGAACCTGGTTGATTTAGCTGGTTCAGAAAGGTAAGACAACACATTTTGTGACAGATAGAATCGGATTTAATTTGGCCTTCTTATCAAGGGGTACTAATTAAATTTCCATTTACAACATAACAGACAGAAAACTTCTGGTGCTGACGGTGAGCGATTAAAGGAGGCCGCTAATATCAATAAATCATTATCTACCTTGGGGTACTTATTACTGCCTAAATATACAAATACTTACCATTAATTATATTAATTATAAAGCATAAGTTTATTGGAGCTTTTCCCCTTTTTATTACTATTTGTAATTTGTAAGTATTCCCTAAATGTGCTTGCAGTCATGTGATAATGATACTGGTAGATGTGGCACAAGGAAAAATGAGGCATGTTCCCTACAGGGACTCGAAGCTAACATTTCTTCTTCAGGTTAAATACCGCTACTTTCTTTTAAAAATCTTCATCGTCAGGATCTTTAACCATTAATATTTTCGGCATTAAATTTAACCCAGGACTCCCTTGGAGGAAACTCAAAAACTATGATCATTGCCAATGTCAGCCCTTCTATCTGGTCTGTACTTTTGTATGTAATTTTTTCTTTCATCGAATATTTGTAAAATGGTCATGAAAATGAGATGGACCTTTATTCATTCTTGCAGTTGTGCTGCTGAAACACTGAATACACTTAAGTTTGCCCAGAGAGCAAAACTTATTCAGAATAATGTGAGCTGTATTCTATACCCAGTTTGGGATTTTTTTGATAAAAAGGATAGAATATTATCTCATTTAGCTTTATGCATTTCGCGCCATGTAGGCTGTGGTCAATGAAGATTCTACAGGAGATGTCATTGCTCTGCAGCAACAAATACGACTTTTGAAGGTGTTATCAGTACTGTTGTTGTTGTTTTTTTTTTTTTTGTAGTTCATGTACCTGAGTCAAAAGCACATATTCTAACTTACTGGTGTAATTTTGGGCAGGAGGAGCTTTCTACCCTTAAACACCAGAATGTCTCCAGATCCTTGTCATTTGGCGTGGCACCTGTCAAACTCATGAAAGAATCGCTGGAAGGCTGTTGCTCAGAAAATGCGTTTGAGCTGGAGCAACGGCATGGTGATAGTATGCTTGATTGCCAATCCAAGGGTATCAGAATGTCCAGCAAACAAGTATGCATGCATCCTCTTGGTTTATAATGGAATTCATGCTTCAATTCTCGATGATCAAACTATTGTCTCCTTTTTTTCTAGAAATATTAACATGGAAGTCAACCATTGTTATAGCATTATCATCCATCACCTAACATTTCATTATTCTTGTGACTTAGTTGCAAAAGCTGGAGGCAACTCTTGCTGGAGCTTTAAGAAGAGAGCAAATGGCAGAAACTTCTATCAAGGAACTAGAAGCGGAAATTGAACAATTAAACCGATTGGTATCTTTCTTTAATATGATGATTGAATAATTGAACTCGATTTTTGATTGATGTTATAGTATCAAGTCTCCTTCACTAATGGTCTGGGAGGATGGCTCTTGGGAACCTGAGACTATTACTTTGGGGTGTTGAGTTCGATTTCCATCTGTACGAGCGATGAATTTTTCTCTCAACGTGAAGGATGCCTTATAGGACTTAGTATTTGTAATTTCTTCAATTCACGCTTCTATATAGAGTAGCTTGTGAGGATGCTAGTGAGTTAATGTGCTAGGAGATTGTAAGGATATTCAAGTGTGAGTGTACTTACACTAATGTTGGAGAAAGGGAGATGAGACTTGGTGTTTGTGACCTATTTAATGTGGAGGAATTAATGAACTCACACTTATTAAATATGGAGGACCTTCTTCGGATGCCTATGAGTTAATATGTGAGGAGATTGTTAAGATGTCCAAATGTGAATAGACTTGCTGCGAGAGAAGGGGAGACAGGGGTTGTTACTGTGATCTCTTCAATGTCTCGGTCACACTTGAGACCGTTTGTAATAGACTCACACTTTGGGAGATTGTTTGAAAGGATGTCCAAGGACTTGAGTTGATTTGGAGGACACTGTTAGGATGTCAAAGTCTGGGTGGACTTGAATAGACGTGAGAAGTCTACATTGGATATTATTGGGTTTAATAAGTAATATATAATACAATACGGGACCCCGAGGCTCAGAGTCTTTTAAGGTTTTGAATACAAAAACTTGTTGCTTTTGAATTTGTACATTTCCAATGTGCCTTGGTCTTTCACTAAATCTATTTTTTGTTAGGTTCGTCAAAGAGAGGAAGACACCAGGAGTTGCAAAATGATGCTTAGGTTTCGGGAAGACAAAATTCGAAGAATGGAATCCCTTCTTGCTGGTTCTATACCTATAGATGCATACTTGCAGGAAGAGAATAAAGCATTGTCTGATGAGATTCAGCTTCTTCAGGCCAAACTCGACCGAAATCCTGAAGTTACACGGTTTGCATTGGAGAATATCAGGCTTCTAGACCAGCTTAGAAGGTGATAATCTTGTCGGTCCCAAGACAATCAGTAATAATGAAATGGTTCTGTCTGGTGGAATTATCTAATGATAACTGTAACAGGTTTCAAGAGTTCTATGAAGAAGGGGAGAGGGAGATTTTATTGGCAGAATTGTCCTCTCTGCGGGATCAGGTCTGTGCATTTCCAGAATCTTGTACAAGTAGCATCCCTTCTGGCTTGTTTAGTGAGCTTTTATTGGCTTACTTGTCTAAGTGGAAAAATTTTGTTCTGCAGTTGCTTCAATTTCATGAAAGAAACTCGATGCAGAGTAATCCGAATTTCAGCCCACAGCCTCAGGTTAGACTAAAACTAAGTGTTGCACCATTCTTGTTTTCCATTCCTGTGCACATCTCATTCCTCTTTCTTTTGTCCTTACAAATGTCATCGTTGCTGCAGAAAGTCCCATGTAGTAAGAAAGAAGACAATTCTGTCAATCTAGAGGTTTTCATCCACTCTTTATCTATCATACACTGAACTATTCTATGTTAACGTACGTGCGTGACATCTTCCTTTAATGGTTGCAGCTAAGATGCACTCTCAACGAGTTAGAGGAATGCAGGCGTAACTTGAATTCTTGCTTAGAGGAGAACGCAAAACTTAGTAGGTATGGTTTTTCGTTCCCCGAAGTCATTTGGTTTTATCTCTGTAGGATTGAGATTTTCTTTTTTGGCCGTAACTATCCTAATATTTGTTTGTTGTTTTACAATTGCATGACAGGGAAATAGATTCTCTTCAATCAATAGTGAATAGCATAAATGCCACACAGGTATCATTATTATTGTTATCATTCAAATGTAGATGCCATTCTCTGGCTTTTGTTTTTCTAGATTATAACACTACCTAAGAAAGGGGGACGTAAATGGCGTTTCATTAAGGTCTTCGTACCACCTCATATTTTAGCATTAAGTTGAGTTGGGTTTTTCCTTTTAAATTATTTTTAGCAAGTTTCAAAATGACCCAAGAAAATGATATCATTTTTACAAAGGTTAAGTTGGTTAATATAATTGACATGTCTCAATCGAGTAACTCAATGCAATATATCTCATTTTCTTCGGCCCGGGGATCAGATCATCAGACCACTGGGCAACTTATTCACTTCCAAGGCCCGGACATATGAAACAATGCATATTACGAGTTCTTTAGCTTGTTGGCAAAAAAAAAAAAAACTGTTCTATAACAATGAATTATTGTTTTGTAACTTAAGTTCTATATGATGAGTTCAGTGTTGGGAGAAGTAACGTTGATTTTTTTATTATTTTTAGGATTCTATAAAGGGACAATCCCATGAAGCTGAGGCAATCCCGCCTAAGATGATGAAGGGAAGAAATGAAGCTTCAATAGCTCAACACACAGAAGATATCCTGAATCTACAGCTGGAATCAGATATTCTGAAGATCATTTTGAAAGAGGAGAGGTCTTTGCGTGGCTTGATGGAGGAGCAAACAGCATGCGTAAATAAAAATCTTGAAATGGAAAAAGACAACCTTTTGCAGACAAGAAAACAGTTAAAGGATGCAAAAGATGAGCTGCAGGAGACAAAATCTGTTATTGAAGCTTTGGAATCACAGCAAATTTTATCATTTGATGAGATCGAGGACATAAAGAACAAGAACAGCGATTATATGGAGCTTCTGAGTAAACGGCAGCTTGAAATCATGGCCTTGAAGAACCAACTTGCTTCCAAAGAATTAAGAGATAACAATATACCTGCAAAGCATTCGGAGGTAGAAAGCAAATCCTCATTGCAGACAAAACTGAGAAGGATGCATGATTCGCTCGAAAAAGCCAAGCAACTGAACATGTTATACCAAACTGATCGTTCACTTCAAATTTCTAATGAAGAAGAGATGGATGAAGTCCGTCGGCAGGCTGAAGCTGAAACCGCTGAGGCGATTGTCTGTATGCAAGAAGAACTTGCCGCACTCCAACATCAAATACATGAGAGTCATTTAAAAGAAGTGGAAATGAAAGAAAGAATGCTGCATTTGGAAAATGAACTGAATGATGTGCAGGAAGCATTGTTTGCTACAATGAATGACAGGGGACAACTAAGCGAGGAGCTTGAGGTGAGAGATCAAGAACTACGATCACTGGCTGAAGAATGTGAACGACTAACCTCGGAGATTGAAGAGATTCTTGCCGATGGATGTGAGGCACTCCTTGATGCCTCTGATCAAGTTGACCACATATGCAATTCATTTCCACAGAAAAGGATCTGGATTTCAGAGCAGGTCGGCATGATGACAAGAAAAATCTCTGAAAAGGAGTTATTAATTGATGAACTCAGTCGATGTCTTGAAGATGCTAGCAATAAAAGAAATGATATGGAGTGTATGTTGAAGTCTTTAAGAAGTGCAGCGCTGGTAATTACTGAAGCCCACCAGAAAGAGTGTATTGAGAAAGACAAAGAAATTCACCTATTGACATCACAACTAAATGACAAGATATCCTGTATGACAAAACAACAGGAGCAACTAAAATTGGCAGAAGGCCATATAAGAAAAGCATCAAATTGTGCAACTGTTGCTTTTGTGATCGTGAATAGATTGTCAGAAGTGAATCTTGGTTGCCTTGAAGATCTAAAGCAGAAGGACCTTTTGCTCACTGAATTAGCAGAGATTAGCCAGAGGAAGGATGTCCTTCTCAAGGATCAATCCACTTCAATTGTACAAGCAGAGAGACATATAGCAGAATTGCAGGAAAGCTGTGATAAACTGGGGCAGAGTCTTTTTGAAGAGCAGGAGCATTCCTGTGCTTTAGAACAAAGGCTTAAAGATATTGAAAAAAATGCCATATCAGATACAAGGGAGCAACTTGCGGCATTACAGGAAGGTGTATCCTCAATCAGGTCATCTATGGCCTCATATGCAGAGCATTCTGAAAGTCTTGATTTTAAAAATTCCTTGGAAGTGGACACAAAGCATTTTGAAGACAATGGTGGAGCAAGGGTAAGCTGATTCTTCTTTTTGGTAGATTGATTAAAATTAAGTCATATTTATGTCATTTGCAGCAGTGATTTGTCATGGGTTTTTATTTGATTTATGCTATTTTGCATCCGCTGCAGACAGGTAGTGGAGCATATCAAGAAAACAATTTAGATACAAACTCTGCTGAGGAGTCAAAAGTTGACATGATAGATTGTTCCTTTGATTCTGTGAAATGTGACAACGATACAGAAAACCAAAAATCCAGAAAACTTTGCAAGGACGGTTATGCAAGAGATGCTACTATTACACTATTGAAAAAGGAAATAGAGAGTGCTCTGGGAAGCTTAAAAGCTGTGCAAGATGAGATGGCCAGACTCCATAAAGAGAAAAAGGAGATGTCAATGTCTGAAAAGCAGAGCCAGCAAATTATTAAGCACCTCACAACTGAGCTACTTGCCCTTCAAGTGGCTATGAGTGACATTGAAGAACAATCCAAGATCAAAATTGAGGCGCTGAGTGATAAAGTCAAAGAACTGGAAGAAACTTTGAAGGAAGATGGCCGTCAATGGCATCAATCTAAAGAGGTAATGTTTTATGTTTAAAACCTAATTCTCAGTGTGAAACTGCCATTCCAATTTTTATTCTCTTCAATTTAACTAACCTAAAGCTAGTCTTATTGTCTTGTACTTTCTACTTCAACCGAATAGATTAATATTACACTTTCTTTTAAGGTCGAATGATCAATGCTTTCTTTAAACAACTTTCTGAACAATCTTTACTCTTATCTTTTTGCAGTGGCTTGAACTTGAAGTTGGTGAGGCAAAGACCATTGCTGCTCAGAAAGCTGCAGAGGCTTCTTGTATGCTTGCCAAATTCGAAGAAGCCCAAGAAACAGAAGCCATATTACTCAAAGAGAAGAATCTCTTACTCAGAGAGAAAGAGAGTTTACTATCTGTTATTGATATCAAGGATAAGGAGAAAGAAGACTTTGTTGAATCAAATCTGATAGAGACAAAGAATATAATTGCGGTGCTCGATGATGTCATCAACGAGTTCCAATCCACAGTGAAGGAAAATTCCATCCCCATAGCCTGTGATTTCCAGTGCATCAAGTCCCAGTTTTCGGAATCAACTAAGCTACTACAATCATGGCTTGAAAAAGTCTGGTCCGAAATTGTTGTTAAGGACTGTACTCTCTCTGTGTTACATCTCTGTCACATTGGAATTCTACTGGAAACAATGACGGGGCTGCATACAGAGAATGGTCTGCTTTCGCACGGACTGTGCGAATCTAACTCCCTCATCAGTAACTTGAAAGAGAACAATTCTAAAACAAGAAAAGAACTGGAGATGTTCAGCATACTGAAGAGAAAATTGCTTGCTGACATCAAGAACAGTTTTGATCGCATTTCCAGCAAGGAAAAAGAAGCTGGTGAAATCACCATAAACTTGAACAATTTTGAAAAGAAGATATCAGACCTACAACTGCAGGAAGAAATGATGTTAGAAAGGTCTAAGGAAATGGAAACTCAACTTGCTGAATTGATGAGAGAATTGGACCTGAGTAATACAGATGTTGTGACATCCCTTTTAGATCAAGAGCAAATACTTGAACAGAAAGTGGAGGTCCTTGAATCTCAGGCTGATTTTTACATGGCAAGTTGGTACTGCAAAGACTTTGAGTCACTCATTTTTGCTTTGGAATTAGAAAATCTAGCAAGTCAGATGGCTGATAAAGAGGAGGACTTGATGATGTGTTCTAAGCTGAGTGAGCATTTGAAGAAAGAAGTAATTTGTTTCCAGTTAGAAGCAGAGTCTGCAGCTCATATTTTGATAGACATGGAAGTTGAAGTTTCTATGCTAAAAGGAGAAATACAACAGAAAGAAGTGGAGAAGAAAGACTTGCTATCAGAGCGGAACAAGAACACCTTAAAGATTGCAGAGATGGGTGAAGTGATCAAGTCCCTTCAAGAACAAATTGAGTTTCTAGAAGATGATGCTCGTTCAAATAATGCATTGATGGGTGAACTGGGTAAAATCAAGGAAGACAAGAAAAGACTGGAGGAAAAGAATCTTGATCTTGAAACTGAATATGATAAACTTACTGAGACTCTTATCGAGAAGGATGTTGCTTTAACCTTGTTTTGTCATCAGACTTCTGTTCTCGATCAGCAAAACAAAGAATTGCATGAAGTTAATCAGAGGCTGGAAAATTCGTCTGGCAGGCTTCAGGATGAGCTGAACATGAGGAATGAAAAGTTAAATAGACTACATATCCTGGGGGATGAGAATGAATCACTGAGGAATGAGGTGGAAATTTTAAAGACTGGCAACAGCTTAGTTCTTCAATCATTGGACAAGCGAATTTCTGATTTTAAGCCATTGTCGAGGTGCCAGGATCTCCTTGAGAAGGAAAATTGCTTGCTGCATGATTTTATAAATTCTTTGGAGTTTCACATTGACAGCCTGCAGACTAATCTGGAGACAGAAACTACAAAGTTGAGTGGTATCGTAGATTCTCAATCTGACACTATTGAAAAATTAAGCCGCAAATGCCAGGAATTTCAAAGCTATGTTGGCACTGTAAACGAATTGAGGGCAGAAAATGCTTCTTTGCAAAAAAGAACCCAGCTGTATGAGAACATCCTGTTGAGTTTGGAAGGTATCAGATCAGTTGATTTGGTGAAAACTTTTGAGGTGAAGGTTGGCAGATTATCTGAGACAATAAAAGATAAAAGTCTTATGACAGACAATATAATTCATAGCCTTAGTGACAATGCGGAGATAGCATCTAAATTCATTGAGCAATTTGAATGCTTGGAGTTCAATTCTAAAGAACTGGTAGAGACTTGTTCAACTCTCCAGGCTGAGTTATCCAGAAAGGATGATGTAATTAACGGGTTACTGTATGACCTGAGCTTGTTGCAGGAATCTGCATCTGAATGTAAGGATCACAAAGATGAAATTGAGGGAATGGGAGCTACTATAGAAGCATTAGAAGATGGTATTGCCGTTAAATCAGAAGAGCTTGCTGCGGCAGTTGCTAACTGTCAAATGTTGGAAGCTCAGTTGCAGGAGAAATCGGACATTATCGCAACTCTTGAACTAAATCTCTCAAGAGAACGGGAGTCTGTGAAATCGCTGGTCAGTGAAAATTGGGAACTTAAAAATCATATTGAATGTGCATTTACAGCAAAAAGATTGGCAGAAGATGAGTTAACAGAGAAAAGAAAGATAGTGGAGAGCTTAGAAAATGAAATCTCGGAATTGAGCAGTGCTCTTGCCCAAATGAATGAACTCGCAACAGAGAGGGATCGGCTTCAACTGCAGGTGCTGAGCCAAAAGGAAAAGCTTGAAAAGGCTAAGGCAGAAGTTGAAGAAAGTGAAGCGATGGCTCAAGAAGCTCAGCAGGTAATGCTTTATCGATAAACTTAATCTGTAGTGCTACGTGTTGAGTAGTTGTTGAATTTTTATTCTAAGCAATTTTAAGTTTTAACACGTGAATTACTAAAACTCCAGATAAAATGACATAGCAAGCATCTCCATCTTCCAAATTCTCAAGTTTCTTCTCATGTAACTAACCCCACATAAGATTTAAAGTTATTGTTCAACTGGCTGCATCTATTTTTATTTCTTAGATGGAAATGTTAAAAATAAGTATAAGATTTAGTTATTTATAAATTGATTTTTCTGAATTTTTTCTCTAAACTAGTTTATTTGACTTATTAGCTACTCCCTCCGTCCCTATATATAAGAGCCAAAAATTTGAATGGTTTTGTCCCTTTTTATAAGAGTTTGACACAATTTGTCAAATCATTTAATGAGTTTTTCCCATTTTTCCCATAATTATTTTCTCTATTCACATTCTCTTTTATACTCATTTTTAACACCATTATCACATTTCTCTCAACCACTTCCTTAAGGGCAAACTTGAGAAAACAAAATTATTTCAGATATATTTATTTCTCTCAACCACTTCCTTAATCTGTGTGATTTTACCTCTTTGACTCTTATAACAAGGGACGGAGGGAGTAACATATAATCTAAAAATACATAAAATATTTATGATTAAATGGCTCATTTAGTCTATTTAATTTCTCCAAAAAAAGTCAATTGGGTCTTATACTCCCTCCAGTCCTATTTATAAGAGCTCAGCCGTCAAATAACACTTTTTAAGAAAATATGTAAAAGTTAGTTGGGAGCTATAAATATGTCTTAAAAATAACTGTT
Organism: Mimosa bimucronata; assembly: GCA_037074515.1. Taxonomy (NCBI): domain Eukaryota; kingdom Viridiplantae; phylum Streptophyta; class Magnoliopsida; order Fabales; family Fabaceae; genus Mimosa; species Mimosa bimucronata. The sequence continues at coordinate 2,643,138 of CM073438.1, forward strand.
TTTCCAATATTACCTGTATTTATGATGAGACTAGAGAGAGAAATTTTAGTAGGAGTATTAATGAATACTATGAAAGAGAGTATTAATAATTAGGGGTAAAATAGAAAAAATGGCATTAAATGAAGACAGATTCCAAGACGAGCTCTTATATTTTGAATCAAAACAATACAAATTTCGGGTTATTGTAAATAGGACTGGAGGGAGTATTTAGGAATGGAGGAATTATATAATATGTGTAATTAATGATCAATACGGATATTTCAGGAAAATAGTTCTAAATTTGGGAGACAAAATGATTAAAATCCTATATTTAGTATGAATTTCAACCTCCAGCTATTTGTTATATTAAGAAACTAACGGAGCAATTTATTAGTTTTTCTTTTTCCTGCATACACTAGCAATATGGTGAAAAGGTGAGCAGTTTAAAGAAAAATTTGTCCCTACCTGAAAATTGTTTCAATAATCGCAGATGGCAGAATCAAGAAGGGTTTATGCTGAGGACAAGGAAGAGGAGGTAAAGCTTTTAGAGCGATCAGTTGAGGAGTTGGAGTGCACTATAAATGTACTAGAAAACAAAGTGAGTTCGTGTTACTTTTATATCATCTTCAGGGAGCTTGACATCTTTATGTATAGTAACTCAAAATCTCCTTTTTGTCAGGTTGACATAGTAAAGGGAGAAGCAGAACGACAACGGCTGCAAAGAGAAGAACTGGAATTGGAACTTCATGCTGTCAAGCTTCAGATGCAAAACATTAGAAATGCTGATGCCGACATGAAAAGGTTTAGACCAGTTATTCTACTACCCTAAGCCTTAGAACTGTGATTCTAATTTTTGGATGTTTAATATATTGCTGTTTCTTCTTGTCCCCGCAGGCTTTTGGATGAAAAAAATAAAAGCCTTGAAGAAGCCCTGGATCACACTCAAGTTCTTAAGAGAGATTTGAATGGAAAAGATGCAGAGGTGGGGCGTCACGCTGACTTATAAGAGCTGTTATCTAATCTTCTGATGACTGATTTAATTCATAGTCACGTTGACCAAAATCTGTTCACAAATGGTTTAATTCGTTCATTTTGGCCCCGTCCTTGTGTCTCTTACAGATTGCCCAAATGAAAGCTCATATTTCAGAGCTGAATTTGTATGCTGAAGCACAGGCAAAAGAGTACAAGCAGAAGGTAAGTCAACTATCCCGATTCTGCCTCAGACTCAAAGGAATCGGTCTTGACTAAGCAAAAAGACTTTGGCACATAGATAAATAAACTTCTGTAATTTTTTTAACAATTCGAATATAATTTTAAGCAGTTCAAAGCACTAGAAGCTATGGCTGAGCAAGTAAAGCCTGAAGGGCCCTTATCCACCTACACTAGTACATCTTCATCAAACAAGATCGACAGGAATGCAACCAAGCCTCGAGGTTCAGGCTCACCTTTTAAATGCATTGGACTAGGCTTGGCACAACAGATAAAATCTGAGAAAGTCGAGGAGCTAGCTGCTGCAAGATTGCGTATTGAAGAGTTAGAATCCTTAGCAGTATGTCGACAGAAAGAGGTAACCTCTTCTTTCTTTTTTACAACATGTTACTGCACTTGAATTGAATCTTGGACGATGTTCTTTAATCTGCCTCTTTCTTCTCCTTTTCAGATATTTTCGTTGAATGCTAGACTAGCAGCTGCTGAGAGCATGACCCATGATGTCATTCGAGACTTACTAGGAGTCAAGTTGGATATGACCACTTATGTGGTAAGAATTTCTTTGATTGTGTCAAAGAGAGAAGTGCACAGAAGTTGGATCTGATCGTGCTCATTTTTATTTTATTTTTTTGTTAATGTAGTCACTATTGGATAATCAGCAAGTGCAGAAGATTACAGAGAAAGCTCAATTTCATGCTTTACATTCTCAAGAGAAGGTAGCTTCGTTTTCGTTTTAGTGATTATTGAAATAGGTTGAATCGGTGTTCTTCTGATAAGCTGTTAACATGTACTGCATACTCATTTCAGGAAGAGGAGGTTGTTAAACTAAAGAAGCAGCTGAATGAATTTATTGAAGAGAGACAAGGGTAATCAACTTTCAGATTTCAAATTAGCCTTCCTTCATCTGCGTGCAAGTGAATAAAGTTTTTAAGACTCTCAAACCTTTGTTTTAATAGGTGGCTGCAAGAAGTGGATCGGAAACAAAGCGAATTGGTGGCTGCTCAAATTGCATTGGAGAAGCTTCGGCAGCGAGACCAGTCGCTGAAAACTGAAAATGAAATTTTGAAGGTAGAAAATCAAAGGCCATTCTTTCTTGTTTCTTTCTCATTTATTTCAATTTGGTGGTCTTAAGATAACTTCTCCCATTTCATGCAGATGGAGAATGTGAATAACAAGAACAAAGTACTTGAACTGGAAGAGGAAATCAAGAAGCTGTCTGGTCAACAGAACCTTCAGCAACGCATTCATCATCATGCTAAGATAAAGGTATGATTTTGATCATTTTACTCATCTCAAGTAGAAGCATGTGTGTTTTGAACCAAAGTATTTACATGAGGTCATGAAGTTTCAGTCATAAAGGATTTGCAGGTCTTTAAATTAACTATTGCCGTATATGAAATGTCTTTGAAAATGGTTTTTAAGTCTTTCTTCAAATGATGCAACAGGAGGAAAATAACAAGCTGAAGATACAGAATGAAGAACTTGGTACAAAGCTAAGAAGATCAGAGATATTCTTTTCACGAGTCAAAGAGGAACTTTCAAGCCTTCGTGTTTCTGCTGGTGCTGGGATTAAACCATGTATTGATTTTGAGGAGGAGCAACGCTTAATGATAAAATTTAAGGTTGGGATCTAAAATAACTAAATTTACCTTCACTAAATGCAAATTTTATATCTGTCCACATCATTAAATACGAGGTGAAGTTATTAATATTCGAGTAAATATTGCTTCAGGGAGTGGAGGAAGAGAAAGTGTTGTTGGCACAACAATTGCTGAGATTATGTACTAATGTTCTAAAGGTAAGTGTTGGTTATTGGTTTTCCTAAACAAATTATGAGATAGATATACTGTTTTTATGTTTTGAAAATAGGAAAATGCAATGCGAGTAACAATAATGGAAATCATTTTTTTTTTAGGCAGCTGGAATAACAAAACCAGTATCAGATATAAACCCCTCAATTGCTGAAGAGGCCCTAGAAGAGCTCAAGAATAAGATAGCATCTCTGGAATTGGAAAAGCAAGATTTGAAGTATAAGGTATGTTCATAATATATATATATATATATATATATATATATGCGTATTTGCCGATCTAAATACGAAGCATATTATAAAGAATTAACACCAAGAATGCTAATTCTTTTGGCAGAACAAAATTATAAACGAAAGGATCAGGCTGTCTGAACTTATGCCACAAACTTCATCAGTGAACTCTAGAACTGAGGAGAACCGAGTGACTCCCCCAAGGGTATCCCAATCTCCATTTCTTTCCAGTTTTGATCGATAATGGGGAAGGATGACTCTCTGTTAGCTTTCTGCTAGCTGCGGCTTCACTGTAAATCTAGCATTTTTTGTGTGGCTATTTTTGTATCCATTATTTTTTTTATTATATAATGGTGTAAATAATTTATAAATTGTACAGTTCAAGAAGATATGACACGATAAAATTATTATATGAAACTCTCTGGTTGGCAAAAAAGAAAGAAAGAAAGAAACTCTCTGAATTTGGTCTTATGAAACCGAAAGTTAACAAGCATATAAAATTATAAAGGTCCGGCGTTGATTAATCATCATTTTTTAAGGCAAAAAAAAAAAAAAATGATCATTGAACTCTTCCTTTAAATAATCAAAGGGCAAAGTGTGACTTGTATTATGACCATTTTTTACTTGTTTTTTTTAAATGTTTGTTATAATGGAATATATTTTCTCCGTTGATTGTGTCAGTTTGGTTTCACTCCAAGAATTTGATTTTAAGAGTTATTCATGTTAAAAATCCATTAAAAAATTTGTTCTAATTAATAATATGACATTTTCATAACAAGCTATATTCTAATAATAATAATCATAATCACAAAAGATTGAATGCCAACTTCTTAATTAAATCAAGATCAAGGAGATGCTTAGTGCTAATTCAAACAACTCCTACTCCTTCTGGTCCTAATTATAAAATCAAGTTGATTTTTTGGAGAAATTTAGGATACAAAATGAACCACTTTAAAATTGTTTATATTTATTTTTTTCTTAAAACTAATTTTACTTATAAACTAATTGATAATCTAATTACATGTAACATATGCTATACTTTAATGGTCTAATTTGCTTTCTTAAGCTTCACAAAAAAAGTCAACTTGATTATATAATTAAAAGAGGATGGAGTATTATTTTCAACTTTTATATTTTGAGAAAAAAACGTATTTATCTTTAGTAGTTTTTATCTATTATAAGTAAAAGGATATTTCTTGTTCATATTCCACAGTGATGTATTAAAAATAATAAGAAATATTGTGTTTTTAAATTAAAATACTAATCACGTCGGTTTAAAATACTTACATATTTACTTAATTTGAATCAATTAAGTATGTTTGTTAAAAGCACATGATATTGCCAAACACCCTAACAATCTATCTTCATTCTCACTCCCCCCTCTTACTTGTTTATTATTGAAGAATATCTATAAATATAATTTGAGAAAAAATTAAACAAAAAATAAAAAAAATGTCGAATACTTCTTTTTTTCTTTTGGACAGAAAGGACAATTTATATTAAAAGATAAAATGATGACATCAAGTCATATAGTAATACTCCCTCCGGTCCTAAATATAAGACCACTTTGACTTTTTTTGTGGAAGTTAAGGAAGCAAATTAGACCACTAAATTATAACATATGTCACATGAAATTAGATTATAGGTTAGTTTATAAGTAGAATAAATTAGTTTTGAGGAAACAATATTTTTTTTTGGGACTGAAACTTCTTTTTTTTGGACTGGAAAAAAAAGTCAAAAAAGTCAAAGTAGTCTTATAATTAGGACCGGAGGGAGTACATAATTAGCCCATCATAATGAAAATAAAGAAAACTGAAGAACGAGAAAGATGAGCCTTGCAAAATATATAATGGGCCTTCGACATGATCCAAAAAGAGAAGACCATTGCATAGCTACCAATCCTAGGACAGGCTGATGAAAGATGTCCACAAAGGAGAAGCCTCAAGACAAGTAAGGTAACATCTGGGCTGCTGGAAAAGATAGATAAGGCCTTCAATTGATCGTTGAAGATAAAACCCAACACACATAACATATCAAACCACACACTAACGTATAGAAATATAATTGAGCTCAAAAGGGACAAAATAGAAGCTAAGCCCATAGGATTAGCTGAGAAGATTATGCAGCTCTGGTCCAAATAAACTGAAGCCCATATATGAATGCTAATCAAGCATTTCTGCAGAATGAAGCTAGGAAGAAAAAGCATTCCCATATCGAAGATGAGAAGTGGTGATAAGAGTCCTAGCTTGATATAAAAGGAGATATACGCCAATGAAAACCTTCTTAAAGAAGCTGACGGCGTGACAGGTAACCTGTAGGTTATAGAGGGAAGCTTGAAAAGCTTTGGGAAAGCAGAAATGCCAGAAAAGCAGCCAAGCAATATACTGAAACAAACCCAAAGAACAGAACAAACTGAAAGCAAACACACATATAGATATATATTACAGCAGTATCCAAAAACGAGTTACTCTGTGGCTGCAAGAAACAAAGTAACTCAGAAATAAAAACTTCATAAGCGAGAGACATGAGTTTTTGTGGCTGAAAACTTAATAAAACCCGGTTGCAAAGTAAGAGAAGAGGATACCCATCCATTTTCAGAAGAACCCTCATACTCAGAACGTGAACGACGATGGGGTGTAATATTACCATTGATAGATCGCGATGAAGGATAAAATGGCTCAGCATTAGCATTCAAAGGAAACAAACTGAGGGTAGATCTTGGACTATCTGGATCACTTGAAAAAGCTCGGATACGCATATATGTAGAAGTAAACCTATTGTGGATTAAAAGACTACCATTAACATCTGGAGGATAAGAGACACTAAGATCATGAGAATTGTCACGAAGACGATGCCCAAAGGATGTGATTGGAAGCACAATGTTATAGCCTGCAGCATTAAGTGCTTCCCACCGAGAATCCATCAGACCATGCATACAGCAGACTCCATAAATCCATCTAAACCAAGCATACACATCATTATACCAAGTGACCAGATTTGGCCTAATATGAGAATGCTCAATGGCAACTGGCATATAAGCATTAACATGGGGGTTAAAATCCACTACAAATCCGAGGTCACCTGAAATGATACGTAACGAGGTCAAATTAACTTCTTTTATCAATGTCTTTGAACCAACGCCTTCGAGAACGCAAGTCTGTGACTGTAAGCACCAAACAATAGGAGTGAGTGCCTGGATGCCATTTTCTCTTCATGAATCGCATTTCTGTTGACCTTCAGTTCGTGAAAATTAGTGTCGAAAACGGAGACTACGATAAGAGGAGAAACGCCGTTAATGATGAATTGTTTAAAGTATCTATGTGGCACTCACTTATAGGAGAACCGGAAAACCAGTAAGTAAGTAACTGCACCCAAGTTTTCTCCAGTATCAAGCATTTCATCTTGTACTCAGAATAAGTATCCGGTAATAAACTGCTAAATTATATTATCCTAAATATAAAAGATCATTTAAATTTATTTTTGAAAATTAATAAAGCCAAATAAACAACTAAATTTTAACGTATTTTACATGTAAAATAAATTAATTTTAAGAAAAAATATAATGTTATGGTTTATAAGTAAAATAAATTAATTTTAAGAAAAAATATAACTATAAACATTTTAAATTGATTAATTTTACAACTTTAATTTCTAAAAAAAAAGAAAAAAGTCATAGTAACGAGAACGAGGGAGGGAGCATCTCATTTTGAAGTAGTAATTAGATAAGATTAGGGGTGTTTATGGGTCGGAATGGGACGGGCTTGTTCCGTGTCCCGTCCCATAGAAAGCCTCGGAACAGTAAAATTGTCCCATGTTCCATCCCATTACCAATTTTGTCCCGTCCCATCGGGAACAGGATGGGATCGGGACGTCTCGCCGATTTTTGTTTTAAAAAAATTTAACTTGTTTAATAGGTTATTTAGATATTTATTTTATATTTAAGATATAATATCTTTTCATATAAATTATATCTATATTAAAATACATTAGTTGTATCTTTAATAAAAAAAGTTAGATATTTTGATAAAGTTTTTGTTAAGATATATGAGATATTCTAGGGTCTTAAATATTTCTATTATTTTTTAGTAAAGATAAAACTATATTTAATGTGGGAATATTTTATTATACAAATAACTATAATTTTCTCCTTATGTGCAATGCACTAATGCATAAGAAATATATTAATATTCTAATTAATAACAGTTTATAATGATTAATTGTATTTTGAAAATTTGAAATATTGTTGGTTGACCTATTAATACTCGAACTAATAATATCTCATAATAACAAATTACACTAAAATAAGATGATAAAAACGTAATAGTTCAAATAAGGATTTAAATAAGATTATGTTTTAAATATTAACATTGAATAATTATTATTTTTTAAATGTATTATAAATTTTATGCATCTCAACTATTTGATCTGCTTTATTGGTTAAATATTAAATTAGACATAAGTTTAAATTTATTAAATAAATGCTAATTAGAAAATAATTAATATTTTTTTTCGGTAGGGGGAGGAATCTATACATAAAATATAATAATTATATATTTAAAAAATAAATATTCGGGACAGGACAAAAAGACGGTACGGAATAGTGCTCATCCTGTGTCCCGTCCTGTCCCATTAATAATTTTGTCCTGTCTTACTTTTATCCTGTCCCATAAATTTTTGGTACGAAAAAATCCCGTCCCAAAATAATCAGTATCGAAACGGTAGACGAAGTGAACATCCTAGATAAGATTATACTCCTACTTGCATATCAGTTTATGTCTTGCATATTAGTTCGGATAAAAAAATAAAAAATATACCGCCGAGTCCCTGCACGTCTGCACTGAGCAACAAAACCCTCAGGAGAATTTTCTTCCAGATTCAAAGTTGAACACATTTCCATAGCTTCTTGGAGTGAATCCCATGTTTAAGCTTCTACCATCGTACGGAAAGAGCTCCTAGAATATCATAAATGGCTATCCTTTGTCCCTCTTGTCTCGTTTCCGCTTCTGCTCGTTTTCACCCTCTGACCGACAACAATTGTATCAGAATCGAACCTCCCTTTCATCTGGGATTTAAGGTATTTTAGCCACCCACTATTTAGCTAACTTCTCAACGATTATAACCTTATGGAGTATGCATTTGGAATTTTTGTCCAATGGCTGCAAAAAGTTATCATTTTGGTTCCAAATGGTGATTTGGGCTTCTGGTTCAGTTTTATTGTTGGTTTTATACGCATAACTCTGGTGTTCATGGGTAGAATTTTAACGAAAAGGAAGGTATGATGAGCTTTAGAGATATGGTATTCAGTAATAAAAATGGAAGCTTTATAGATATGGCATGGTGACACATAAAACTTCTTGTTTGGCTTCTTGCTAAAGCTTATGTAACGAGTCCATGTTATATTAGTCCGTATAATTTCCGATTGAGTCAAGTTGAGTGTGTGGCGAAGAGTTTCATGAAACTTGAAGGTAGGGAGAATGTCTATAGCAGCTGTACTTTGATCTAAGTTAAGGGAATATCAGGAAGGTTTTGAACAGGATATCCAAGGCTTAATATTTTAGCTTAGTGGATATTTCATGAGGATAACTAACTTGGCATGCTATTGTATATTTCATGAGATCACCTTTCAGCACTGTGTCCATGTTCGTTGGTATTCCGAGACTTGGCAGTTTTTTGCTCGTCCTTTGAACTTTCAGACTCTTGATGGTTTTACATTCTCTTAAAATAGGCCAATTGAAGTCTATGGCATAAGTTTTGGATTTAGGTCTTTCTTCATCCTCACCCTCCTTTTGTTATTCTTTCTTTCTTCTTGTGGTGAGTAACATAAGTTTTTCCTTAACAGACTATTTTTCTTTTCTATGGCAGAGTACATATGGTCATATTGAAAAGCGCCATCACTGTTTTAATGTCAAGCATTTTTGTGGGAAATCAGGATCCAAGCTCTCCTGTGCAATGAATATGTCTGCGCAAGAATCTAATGATCATCAGAATATAAATTTTGACCATTTAATTGCCAAAGCACGGAAACTTTGGGACAGGTCCCCTCAGCCTGTCAAGGATTTTCCATGGAACAGAGCATTGGAGAATTTCATACAACTTATTCTTGATCTTTCTCTGTCTGTCGTAAAATACCTATCGGTACCTGTGTTGGCAGTTTCCTCCCTTAGTGAGTTGTCATACTGCGCACATGAAAAGAAGCTAGTTTTTGTTCCTGTCCCAGTCCTCTTAGGTTTTGTCATTGCCAGGATCTTGGCAGATACTGCCTTAGATTCTTCTCCACGTTTGAAGGTAAAATTGATGGTTATGCATAATGTAAATTCTGAATTTTCGACTAAATAATTGATGAAGCATTAAATTTCTTTGTCTGTATAAGTTTATAATCTTGTAGCCCTTCATGTTTTCTCCTCTCATCTTTTTACATTGACAAGCCTTTGAAAACTACATATTGAGTTGCTATAGACACAGCATGTTTCTTAAGTTAGCCTCATTCGAGCCAATGGATTCCATTTGTGAAAACCTCTACGGAGAGATAGCATGATAACCATCATAAATGTTATCAAGCATAGAACACTTATCAGTGTCTTTGATATTCCAGCTAGATGAATGATCTTAATGTTGTGATATGGAACAGAAGTGATATATCAATCGTGGACACTTTAGACATAGTACTTTTACCTCACTTATACACATATCAGTTATAACCTTTTTACCAATTGACTTTAGTTAACACTGGACAGCTAGATGGCTATTATCATGTCCTGGAATTTGCTTGGAATTAAGGAGGTGGCATTATTATATTTGAGATAATTGGGTTCATTGTGGCTTGTCTATAATTTTTCTTTTTTAACAGCTTGTCTATGTTTCTGATTTTCAGGTTGCAGAAATTCCTTGGCATTTGATTGCCATTGCCATTTTGTTCACACTGATTAAATTGCCAGGCCCATATTATCCCTATTGGGGACGCATACTTATCCCACACTTTGCGAATGGGGTTCTTTTGGGGACTCTACGGCTCGCAATCTTGTGGCATAGGAGACCTCAAAGACCATGAAAGACGCCAAATTCTGTTTATGGCAGTCACTTAGATTTACTGAGTTCTGAGCGATGATTCCAGTCATCGAAGTAATGGATCAGGTACTTATTACTTGTCAGGAGAGAAAACATGAAGTAGGCTGCTGTAGAAACCAGGGACAACTTATATTAGCCTAAATCCTTTGGAAAGACATTTTAATGCGTAGGATTCTGCACATGTGGCATTGACTTGCTCCATTGATGAGGAAATCTTGTATAGCTCAAGTTATGGCTAGTTGTATCAAGCTTCTGGTTTTTTTAACTCCCATGTTTTTCTTAATGACGAACTTTCATATGAGTTGGCCTTGTTTGTTAGAGGAATTTCGAGAAAATTCGTTAACATTCAGTGATGTTTGCCTTTGTCACATCCATTTTTCCTTGAAGAATCTTGCTTATTTACCTTTCATTCGGCGAGGGGGAGAGGCTAATTAAGACATCTATTAATTAATAAGGATTTATTTGTCATATATAAAATAAAATGGAAGGAAATAATTCTGAAAATGTAAAATAATCATCATATCCCTACTCACATAAGTTACAAGAAGGGATCAAAATTGTTAGTCATGAATCAGGATGATATCGCTGGGAAGGAATTTGTTAACCGGATGCAATTTTGTCAAATGACTTTTACCTAAAGAGCCCTGGACACAAAAAAGAGTTGTAATGTGTTTAATTAGACATGAAATTTTAAAAGTGGTGTGAATTTACCAACGACATCATCTGCCTCTGAACGGCCGTTAAATGGAGACACCTGGCGCTTACGTTGTATCTGACGTGTGGTGAAACTCAAGAAAAATAAAGGGCAAATGTGCAATTTTGTCAAAACTTTTTTATGCCAGATGCGTCTCACATAAAACTTATTTGGAAAAATTGCACCTTTATCGTTTATTTTTCTCCAGCTTCACCACACGTTGGATGCCATTTAAGCATCAGACGTCTCCATTTAACAGTTGTTTGGATGCAGATGACACCGTTGGTAAATTCACACAACTTTTAAAACCTTATGTCTAGTTAACTACCTTCCAACTCTTTTTTGTATCCAACGTTCTTTAAGTAAAAATCATTTGACAAAATTGCACCTTTACCCATACTAAAATATATTTGTTTGCTGTACGTTTAAGTGAATTAACAATATTAGTAATTGAACCGATTCCCGACAGTTCCACTACGAAAATTATTTTCCATTTGGAGCCGACAAAATTTAATTATATATCATATAATGATAAAAAATAAATTAGCCACATAACTTTTGTGGATGATCTTAACCATAGGGGGAGGGCTAAACGCGTACAAAGTGGGGAACAACACAATTCATGAAGCAAATATTAGCACAGGAGAAAACATTCCAACCCAACATCAACTACATAATGAGCAAGTTCAACTACATGGATTCTCTCTTTTATAAAGGAAAAACCCAACTATGTAAATCCTTCCTTCAAAGTAGTGAAAGCTTTCTAAACATTTTCCACACTTAGCTTTCTCACCAGAAGTTAAGGTTCAGGGTAACATTGCATAAACTATTTCTCCACTGCTATCGATGTCGAGTTCAGGGTCAGACTCTAGGTCCTCCTCCATGTCATCATCAATATCTAAGCTTCCGTTAAGATAGTTGTTGAGAGATTGAGTCCCAGCTGCAGGAATTGTAGCTTCTGCAATTATTTGCATGATTTCCTCTAAGCTCTGCATTGGTTGATCAGGCTCCTCAAACTGGCTGTTTGCTGTACTGTGATCATCCATAAGATCAGCTGGAAGGTTCTTTAGGAACCATTCATGGTTTCTGATCTCAGGGATGGTTATTCTCTGTCATCAAAGATAAGATCAGTTTCCAATTAGAAGATTAACGCCTTTATCATTTATGCAAAGCGCAAGAAAAACACAGCTCACAAGTTCTTCCAAAGTGCTGGTCTTTGATTCCAAGGAAAATTAATCTTTCGGTCCTTATAGTTTTGACTCACATATAACTCAATCCTTACACTATAACTTGGTGAAACTCAGTTTCTATATAGCTTTGACGCAATTGTAAATAATTCCCTGAACTAAGACTCACTACAACTTGGTATAATAGTTTTAACCATTTATAATTCACCCTAACTTTTATTTTATATATATATATATGATTTTATTTTCTAGAGCATATAAATTATATTATAAAATAATGGTTACAACTATAAGCGTTGAGTTCAAAGTGAATTAAAACTATAAGGGATTGAAAGATCAATTTTCCCTTGATTTTTAATTAGAGATCAATTTTTAAAACATACTAATCAGGCTCTACTAAGTACCCGATCCAACTATGGGGTGCGCTGAGTTATAAGAACACACCTATGTCATATTTTAACAAAGGAAGTTAATAATGAACACTCAAAATTTGCACCTATATTTTGTCCTTCAAATTGTCATCATGATCAAGTTCCATACTTTACAAGAGTCAGAAACGGTTAATCTGATTCTTGAAAGCTGGCTGGTCAGCACCAATTTAGACATTAAAATGGCTCAAGGAAGGTAACCAAGCAATTCCCACCCAATCCACTATTGAATCAGAAGACTCGTTAACATGAACAAGGAGCACATTATTTCCTTTTTCATTTTTAATAAAAAAATGAAGAAACTGACCTTTGCAGGGTCAGCAACAAAGATTCTTGAGATGAGATGTTGGCATTCAGGAGATATGTGAACATAGTCGGGAATTGAATATTGAACATTCAAAATCCTCTGCAAGCAAAGATCCAACAATTGAGGAATATCATTATTATGGTTATAACCAAATTACCATATTGACTAAGTAAATGGATAATGGTTTACATGTATTGTCTTGCGGAAATTTTTTGGTTCCTCTGGGTCCTCAAAAGGATATGCACCCACCAACATGACATATAAAGTCACCCCACAAGACCATACATCTGCAATCTGAGTCAAATTTGAGATATAATATCAGTATAAAACATTGACAAAACAACAAACGCCCATTAAAATGGGGAAAAAAAAAGAAAATAAAAGAAAAAAGCATTCTAGCCTCGACACAGCAACCTGAGACAATACTTAAAATTCAGATCTGCAAAAAGAAGGTCTTATCGCTAATTTATTTACTTGGCCCCCCTAGCATCTCCTTCCAACCAACACACACAAAAGAAATGACGAGTAAAAAGACTCTCTCTCCTCACTTTTGCATAAGCTAACTTTATGAAGAGAAACATCTTTACATGTGAAACAGGAAGTAATCTGAATTCACATGTCAGATGAAAAGTTTTTCTAGTTAAAATATACCTTGCCATCATACTCTTTCTTAAGCAAAACTTCTGGAGCGATATAAGCTGGAGTACCAACTGTAGATTTTGGTTGTGAATGTAGCACAGAGGACTGCATGGTCAAGATACAGGTGTATCAGAAGATCATATAAAAAGACATAAAGAGATGGAAAAAATTGCTAGATCTTAGATAAAAACTACGAGAGAAAAAATTTCTCAAAATGCATAGATAAATCTATTTATTTTGGCTTCATAGGAATTCTATGACTAAGAAGAAGATAAGGTATGGATGTAGATCACTCCCAAGACGTCATCTTGGGATTGAGTTTTCAGTTCATCGACTAAGGCAACATTTTGAGTTCCAGTAGGTGCAATATATACGTCTATATCTATATGCAGGTACCTTTTAATAAACAAGAGCAATATGAAGAAAAAGCTATACCTTGGAGTACCCAAAATCACATATTTTCAAACGAGGAGCTGGGCTACCATCCAATAGAGTGTTCTCCAACTTCAAGTCCCGATGGCATACTTGCTTCATGGTAAAAAACAAATAGAGAAATTCAAGTCAGATATCTCACTATTTCTTCATAAACTGAAGAACATATAATGAGACGAAGGGACCAAAACTTGTACCATTGCATGACAGTAGCTAACCCCTGATATAAGTTGTTGGAAAAAGAAACGAGCCTACAGCAGAAAACAATGAAGATCAGATATGACTGTTTTGACACAGAATTAATATCATAATGCCATAAATAAGAACCTCATCCTCACTGAACCGCCCGGCATTGCATATTCGTTCGAATAGCTCTCCTCCTGAAGCATATTCCATCACAATAGCCAGATGTGTTGGTGTCAATATGACCTATCGACAGTCACATGGTAATAAGGTCGACTAATTTGTATACTTGAAATGCAGGAAAGGGAAAATAAAATGATAGGATAGAGAAGAGCTGTACAAACCTCCTTGAACCTGACAATGTTGGGGTGCCTAAGTGATCTGTGATTTATGATTTCCCTTTGAACATTTTCATCTATCTGTTAAGAAATAAGCACAGTTAATCATACGATGATATCAGGCACAGAAATCTGAATGCCAAATTCTACCAAAATTCCAGTAGTATATCAAGTCCTTCAGTGAAAACGACCACCTCGTGGGCACAAATAAATAACGACCACCTTCAACACATAAAAATGGATTACAATTGCACATAGGTCCTAAGTAAGAGAATTAATTTCAGAAAGGTCCCAAGGAGTTGTTAATGACAACTATTAACATTTGCAATAGCCTTGATTAACAAGTGAATGAGTTGTCAATGGACCTGTCTGAAATTAATTCTCTTGCTTGGGACCTATTTGCAATTCTTCCTTACTTTAAACTCAACCAGTTTAAAGAACCGCAAATTAGTCACCAAGATTGATTTCTTCAGGAGAAGGGGGGAAATGAGATAAACCTTCTCTACATATGAATAGATACCAACCCAATCATGAATAAGCCAATAAACGTCACTCTTATAAGCAGGACTCACATCAGAGTTCAGACACGTTTTTCATGTCTATTTATAATTATAATTTATGATTGACTCGATAAATCTATTTCTGGAGTACCTAGAGCGTAGTGCTTAATTTCACCATCACAACAACCAATGTCCAAACTTTCACATTGAGAAGGTCGTAGCATGTTTCCTCACATTAGTCCCTTTTATCATTGGACTGCTAACCAAAAATAGAAATAACGCATCACTGTTTACTAACTACAGTCAATTGACTAACATAAAAGGACAACATAAATCTCGGAAAAGAAAAATACAAATAATGATAAAAAGCATGATACACTAAAACTCCGAAGGACAAAATTTACTTACCAATCACAAAAACTCCACCCCAAATAGCAGAACTGCCTAAAGCAAACTACTGTTTTACGCAACCAAACAAAAACTAAAACATCCAACGGAAACATGAATTCCATATCAGGTAATTCTAAGGAGGACCATTAGCCAATCTTTTAATTCTAATACAGGGAAAGAATTAACCACCACACTCTTACCCATTTTATTTCCATATTAAAAGCATAATAACACACCTGAAAAACATTATAAGATGAGACAAACAAACAAACAAAAATAAGAACACCAACCTTATCACCCCTCTCTATGTACTTCACAGCAACAAGCTCGTCTGTTTGCTTGTCCCTCATAAGCCTTGCTACCCCAAAATTTCCAGACCCAATATCACGCACAAGCTCATATCGGTCACTATCATGCATAATAGGCAAATCCATCCCTGGCCCAACTGTGATCGCCGGCCGATCCATTCAAAAATCGAAACTTTCCTTAATCTCTCTCAGCTCATCATCTCACGAGAGAGAGAGAGAGATAAAATAGAAAGGAAGAAAAAAAAAAACCTCTCTTTTAGATCGAACAACTCAGAGAGAAGAAAGGTTTTGCCTTTGACGTGGCTCGATTAGAAGCAATGGATATGGCGGTGATATGGGGTGGTAGTGGTGGGTGAAGAAAGAAGAAAAAAGATGATCACAGCCCGTGAAACTTCACCCACCAAAGGAGTATTTTTTTTTTTTTGTGTGGGGTTTTTGGCTGAGCTTTTTATAAGTTGAAGATGGCGGTGAAGGTGATGATGATGATGATGATTGATGAGCTGCTCGTGAATGAAGGAAACCCTTTGCTTCAGTTTTCTTTCTTCCTTATTGCCTAAGTTCAAGTTTCTACCTTTATATTTGGTTTTATCCAAAACCCTCTCTGATATTTTTCATCTAAGTTCAGTGGTCTCAGAATCAGTGAAATTTTTTACTGTGATGACAGAAATAACCTTGACACCTTTGTGAATGGATGAACAGAAGGCTCCCAGGTGGTATGATGTATATGGTCAAATTCATGGCTCAAGTTTTGAACCAGTGAGAAACAGATATTGTATGGGGGGGAAAGGAAGAAAAAGCGAAAAAGGTAAGTGACCTTTGTAGATAAGGTGAAGAAGGAAACTGAAGGAGGTCACAGTCATGTTCTCCTGCGAAAATTTAAAAAAAGAAAAATAAGGAAAGTGGTGTAACCCTCTCACACCTTGGGAGGGCAGGTTTAACATGTTGGGATGGATACAATAATAGAGCATAAGAAGGCGATCCTTACTCCATAAGAAACTGAATAAGATATTATTTGAGTTATCTTTAACATATATTCATGTTATAGCTGTATATCTTCAAGGTAAAAGAGTATTCTTACACATTGTTGAAGATAAGCTTCTGACATGTCGTTGAAGACAGGCTTTATACAACCAAAAGTAAATTACACATGGGTACATAGCATAGTCCTCCACTCCTTCATATAATCCATATTAAATGAGAGTTAAGTTAACTAAAATTACGTTACGATACACCTTAACCATCCATTTTTATCCTTAACTCCCTCTCTTATTTATTATTGATGAGTGATTATAAGGATAATTTGAGGAAATATTTGGAACAATTAGAAAGAGGTCTTAAATTTAAGATCAAACTCATCTCCTCAACTAGGTTCTAAGACCCGATGAAATATTTCACAATGGGAAGCTTTTTTTTTTTATCAAATTTTCTTTTTTAATGCAAAGGCACAACAAACAATTCTAAATTTTAATTTTTTTTGCCAAGAAATTCTAAATTTTAAATTGAACTGCCTTGTTTGGTGGTAATTGTGGATATATTCTATTTGGCCCTGTTCCTAAGGTTTTTTTTTTTTATGAATTTGAGAAATTTGTATGGAATCAAGTGAATAATAAATGTTTCAAATCTAAAAGTTATACAATTAATTTAATCAATTCTTTTTTTACAACAATTTAACCAATTTATTTCGTATACTTTACAATATTATGTACACATATAGGTTATCAAACTCGTGAGTTTAAGTAAACTAGTGATAAGAATGTAAAATCGGAACGTAAACTCGAATCGTAAACTCATAAGAGTTTACCTTTATTAATAAATATGTGTTTCTAGTATATTATTAAATAAAAAATACAAAAAATAACAATATTTTGACTTGAATATATTTTAAATACAAATAATTGATATTAAATATATCAACATGCATACTTTATTAAATCCAATAAAAAAATTTATATATAAATTCATTGAATATGGTCAAATAAAAATAATTAATATGAAATTTAAAGCTCGTTAATATGATTATTCCGTATGGCAGAAATGTAGAAACGGTAAATTTGGTGTGGAAACTCGTGAGTTTTTATCGAGTTTACAACCAGTACAAATTTAAGTGACTCATGACACATTTTGGTTAGGTAAAACCGTAAAAACGGTAAAATCGGAGAATCAATTCGTGAGTTTGACAACAAACATATACACATACACACAAATATCGCTAATTTTCTAACTTTCATTTTTGGGAAAATCATACTAAGATCTCAACCAAGTCAAATAATATTAAACAAATCCCGTGAGTTGTCAATGACAAGTGAAAAGGGTATCGTTAACAATTCAAAGAATTGCATTGACAACTCACGAGACCTTATTGTTATTATTCCTTTAATTGGGACTTAATTGTGATTCTCCCTCCATCTTTTCTGCTAAAATACATGGTATAATGATAAAATTACCCCCAAGTTGTTGCTCTATTTGCGTTCACTGTCTAGTCTCTATCTCTACCACGGTCATGGGGCACTGAAAAAATTGCAGGCTTTTATTTTATTTATATTGAGAGAATCAAGCATACTGTATTTAACAAAATATTTACATGATTACATAAAAAAAAAATTATAGATGTACTAGTCACCCAAAAAAAATTAATTATAACCGCCATGTAACCTAGTCATAGAAAGACTCACGTGACAAAATATGAAAATACAACAGCTAAACTAAATGTGTCACGTAATAAAATATCCTCCAAAAAACTAAAAACTTGAAAGACAAAGTTCACTAAGGTAAAAAAAAAAACGACAAAGTTCACTCAACTACATCAAAATGAAACGAAATTAGGACACCTTCAAAAAGGACAAGGCCGACAATAATTTTTTTGCCTGGACCATATATCGCTCCAATGGTCTTTTTATTTTCTTGTTTTCTTGTTTTCAAAATCACTCCCATGAATCAGCCTAATCGTTTATGGACTTCTCTCTTGTGTCTTCCTCCCGCACAAAGACAACGAATGCTCATATGATCTTGATGCTTGTAAAGTGAAAAAAGATAATGCATCGACCTGTGCTATCCACCATTGAATATACATAAATGACTTGTTTTTTTTAAGATATGGACATAACTATATGTAAATCCGGGTGCATAGTACATATCAGTACTCTAACGCATCTCTCCCTCAAAATCAGAATAATCATGTTTTATTGGCAAGTGATTGGTTAATATGATAAGAGGTCTTATCCCAGTAAGAATGAGCAAGTTGGATTTACGGGGAGTGCACTTGTTGATAAGGGAGTTAATCCATTGAACGACACACTCTATATCAACAAGCCCAGACTAATCGGTTATTCGGGCCAGCTGGACACTGACCTGAATAGAGAGCTAAAATCCAGGAAATGCATCAAATATCAAGTGGTGGGTTTTCCCCTTAGGACAAAATAATAAAAGGATAAGGGCCTAAAATACCCTGAAAGTATCCATCAGGGGGCATCTGGTGCCTGAAAGTTTTTTCAGGGGCAAATATACCTTGAAAAACAAAAGAGGGCAATTACACCCACCCCAGCAAAAACCCATATACCTAAAAGTTTCTTTGGGGGCAAATATACCCTGAAAGTTACACAATTACCCTCTTTTTTTTACTTTCAATTTATATTTACCCTTAAAAAAACTTCCAAACACTAGGTATCCTTTGGTGATGCTTCTTAAACATTTTAAGCCGTTATCCCATCCCATCCCATCCCATCCCAATAATAAACATCTTTTCCAATCCTCTATAATTGGGCCCAAGTCCAATAAGAATTCCAGCGGGAGATAACATGATAGCAAAAAAACATAGATTCAGTCAGAATCATCTCTGCTACTGAGCTGAGCTTCACCCTCAAGAAAACTTGTGCCGAAACCAGAGATAGAGATAGAGTAGGGAGACAAAGACATGCTCTTCCATAAGAGCATAATAGCTCAGGAGCTTCCACTTTCACCCTTCACTCGCCCCTTCTCCTTCTTCCCCAATATTCCCTCTAACCCTAATAATCCGAATTTCAATCTCTTCTTCATGCGTGCTTCTTGTTCCTCTGCATTTTCCCTCTTTCGCGCCATCTCCTCCACCCACAGCCGCCTTTTCATACCTTCCTTGACTTTCCCACTTCATTCCCTCATCAAAGTTCGTCGCTTTTCATGGATTCCAGCCTCCAGCGTGGACCATTTGGTGAACGAATCAACCCCATCATCATCATCATCATCATCTTCTTCTTCTTCTGAGCAAGAATCATGGGATTTTTCTACTTTGAGAGAAATCGAAGTTTTCGACTTCGATACGTGTTCTGCGGCGACCGATTTGAAGCATTTATCGACCCCTGATTTGGAGGTGAAGGATTTGAGTGAGTTGCCTGAACAGTGGAGGAGGGCTAGAGTGGCGTGGTTGTGTAAGGAATTGCCAGCGTACAAGGCTGGGACTTTGGTTCGAATATTGAATGCTCAAAAGAAATGGTTGAGGCAGGAGGATACTACTTATGTTGTGGTGCATTGCATGCGGATTCGTGAGAATGAGACTGGGTTTAGGGTGAGTTTTACTCTTCACTTAGAAATGCTAAGTTTTCCTTCTGTAAATTTCAGTACTTTATAGCTTACTTTGTCTACGATTTTTTCAATTAAGAATTTGATTGAATTTCCTTCAAAAAAGAGGAGGAATTGGATTACTTGGTTGATAGCACTATAATTTATAGTTGATGGAGGGAAGACAAACTGCGAATTTGTTGTCTTCTTTTTGTGGCTTTAGAAAATATCGGGTAAAATGTTTACTATACTACCTTGTTGTTTGGGAATGATGGTTGTTGGAAGTGTATTAAAATGCTAATCCATTCCTTCTTTGTCTGGTTATAGTAAATATGGGGTTCTAAATGTTATAAAGCTTCCCTTTTGTTATAACACACAATTATAATTCATCTTGGAATTCATTTCTCTGTGACTTTATCATCAAAGCTAAAGTTCCCAGGATATGTGTTGCTTATTCTATATTTTTGGGTTACCATCATTCCTCCATTTGGCTACTTATGAAAGAATCCTGTACTTTTTACTGTAAGTTTGAATTTGCTTACGCTTGACAGTTTCTTGTTTCTTTCTTCTTCTCTCTTTTTGTTGTTTTAAAGGTCTACAAATGGATGATGCTACAACATTGGTTTCGATTTGATTTTGCTCTTGCCACCAAGCTAGCGGATTACATGGGTAAGGAGCGGAAGTTTTCAAAGTGCCGTGAGATATTTGATGACATACTTAATCAAGGCCGCGTCCCAAGCGAATCAACCTTTCATATATTAATTGTTGCTTATCTTAGTGCACCTGTTCAGGGTTGTTTGGAGGAAGCATGCACCATTTATAATCAAATGATTCAGTTAGGAGGTTACCAGCCACGCCTAAGCTTGCATAACTCGCTCTTCAAAGCTCTTGTTAGCAAACCAGGGGTCTCATCAAAGCATTATCTTAAACAAGCGGAATTTATATATCATAATTTGGTTACAACTGGTCTTGTCATACATAAAAATATTTATGGTGGCCTAATTTGGCTACATAGCTATCAGAATACCGTAGATAAAGAAAGAATAACAGCATTGAGGGAAGAGATGTTACGGGCTGGAATTGATGAGGGTATAGAAGTGCTTCTATCAGTATTGAGGGCTTGTGCAAGGGAGGGAGATGTGGAGGAAGCAGAAAAGGCTTGGCTCAGACTTAGCCAATCTGAAAGTGGTCCCCCATCACTAGCTTTTGTTCACTTGATGGAAGTCTACTCGAAGGCTGGGAAACCTATGAGGTCTTTGGAGATATTCAGGAAGATGCAAGAGCAACTTGGGGACACAAGTCTTGCGGCATATAATAAGATAATAGAGATACTGTGCAAATCTTATGAAACTGAACAAGCAGAATCCATAATGGCAGAGTTTTTATGGAGCGGTCTGAAGCCCCTCACACCATCATATGTCAATTTACTGAACATGTATTATAAATTGAACTTGCATGATAAGTTGGAGCTGGTATTTTATCAATGCCTCGAGAAATGCCGTCCCAATCATGCTACTTACAGTATATACTTGGATTCTTTGGTGAAAGTTGGCAACCTTGACAAGGCTGAGGATATCTTTAACCAAATGATTAGTGATATTACTATTGGCGTCAATGCCCGATCGTGCAACATCATCTTGAGTGGTTACCTGTCTTCTGTAAATCATGTAAAAGGTGAGAAAATCTATAATTTGATGTGCCGGAAAAAGTATGATATTGAAGCCTCATCAATGGAGAAGCTTGATCATATTCTAAGCTTGAGCCGGACAATTGTCAAAAAACCAACAAGCCTGAAGCTAAGCAAGGAGCAGAGAGAAATATTAATTGGGTTACTTTTAGGTGGCTTGAAGATTGATTCAGATGAACAAAGGAAGAATCACATTGTCCGTTTTGATTTTGATGGTATTTCTGGCTGCCACCATCTCTTGAAGAGTCATATACATGACCAGTTCCATGAGTGGTTGCATCCTGCCTGCAAACCAAGTGATGATACTGAAAATGTACCAGATAGGTTTTTTACAATTTCAAGCTCTTATTTTGGCTTCTATGCGGATCAGTTTTGGTCACAAGGTCAACCCTCGATCCCAAAACTAGCCCATAGGTGGCTGTCACCATGTGTTCTGGCATACTGGTACATGTATGGGGGCCATCGAAGGTCAACCGGAGATATTCTACTAAAGATAAGAGGAAATCGTGAGGGTGTTGAGAAAATACTCAGTAAGTTTAAAACCATGTCCATTGATTGCAAAGTAAAGAGGAAAGGCAGGAGGTTTTGGATTGGTATTCTGGGAAGCAATGCCACTTGGTTTTGGAAACTGGTAGAACCTTATATTTTAGAGGACATAAAAGATTTTCTTAAAGCAGATGATCTGACATTGGGGGATAATTCTGCAGAAACTTAAAACATTAGTTTTAGTAGTGACTCAGACACTGATGAAACAGGTTGAAACTAAGCTTGATGATTATGCTTTGTACGAAGTTCATTTTTGAGGGGCCTGCCTGTTCAGATTATGTTTTCTCTCTTATAACAGGAGCATAGTTGATTTTTCTCCGTTTTCAGATATTATTTTGATTGACTGCTAGGGAAGCTAAATGAAGGGTTTCTTGACAGTTTATGCTACCACATGTAATGTTATCTTCTGTGAATACATTGTTGTATAGAAATTTGAGGGGTTAACCCACTTTTGGTCCTTATTGTTTGTTTTGATTTGGGTTTTGGTTCCTGAAGTTTCAAAGGGAAGGTTTTGGTCCTTTAAGTTTAGTCCATTTATAATAGTTAGTCACTATAGTTTTAAAAGGAGCTAACGGTGTTATTCTGTGCTAATAAAAATAGAAAAGGAAAAAGGGATGAAAACCTTCGACATCTGCGACTGCCATTGCACTGATTCTCCCTCCGGCGGCATCGCCCCCTCGACCCCCTCACCTCCGTTGTATATAGTGCGATGATCGAGAATCACAAACAAACTGAAAATGCTTCTAATTTGACTTTTCAATTTTTATGGAGTTTGGTTTTCCAAAGCTCATGAAGTCATGTGAATAAGTGTTAGTTTTATGTCATTGACCTTGACAGATAAGGGGAAAAAACAATATGGATATCATAATTCAGTTGCTTCCAAAAAGTCTTCAACTAATTATGGTGAGATTTGGCTAAAGATGGAGATTGAGATCCTAAGGCAATTCCATATCCATCGAAATAAAAATCCTAAAAATCCTCTTTCATCAAGTTCAATTACTCAGGTAGGGTTGCCGCCTAAAATCATTATTATTCCGTCTCTCGCCTAAGCTAACAATTTTCCGATTTACAAAGGAACCAGTGTCTTCAAATGGAAATCTGTACTTAGTGTGTCATGGGAGGCAACGAGGGCAAGGGGGTGAATGCCCGACAAAGAATTGGCACAATGACAGTTGCAGATGTGGAAGGTTGTTTTTCCTTTTTCTTTTCTTATTATTAAAGTATATTCCTTATTTTATTTTTAAATCATTATTTACACGTCATTTTGTCCGGTCATCAAGCCAACTCAGCAAAACTAACAGAGTTAGTAACACATCGGTACAAACTAACATTGTTAGCTCCTTTTAAAACTATAGGAACTAACTATTTTAAATGAACTAAACTTGAGGGACTAAAACCATCCATTTGAAACTTCAAAGACTAAAACCCAAATTAGAATAAACTATAAGGATCAAAAGTGGGTTTAATCCAATAATAATAGCCAGACAGTACTTCTAATTTCTTTACATAGACTAATAAGATAATGTAGTCTCTCAAATTCCGGTTAAACCCACTTTTAGTCCTTATAATCTGCTCTAATTTGGGATTTGATCCTGAAGTTTCCAAGGCAAATTTAACTGAATTGGTCATGGAATTCAGTGATGGAATTCTTTTAATAAAGGCAAATTTCCATGGCTAAATTAGAAATTCAGTAGCTAATTTTTCTTTTGGCAATGGCCAATTTTATGTGGCTAATTCACTGTGGGAGAAAAAATAATAGTCCGCCATATTCATGCTTTAATCATTCTATTTTCTACTTTACTTAGGCAAAATAGCCCGCAATAATTGTTGGATTATTCTATTTTATTAGTTTACACATGAACATTTTATTTACTAGTGAACTAATATCGTTTTATTTTAACACTCCTTTGATCCTTAATATAGGTTCTTATTGGTAGTCGATTTTAGTCATAAATGTAAGGCCTATCTCTTATATTTATGACTGTTTTCTTAACGTACCCTATTGACACTACTTAACAATATTTAAATAATGCACACATAATATAGAAAAATTCATCAAGCCACAAGAAATTCTACTGTTTTTTTTATTTTAAATAAACTGATTTCAAGCATGTTTTTGAAAAATATGTGGACTTTGTGAATCTATAAAATCCCAAATGACTAGCGAAAATAGTGCTTTTGTTCAGCTTATTATAGTTTTTCATGGTGGTATAAAAAGGTAAAACAGTAACTTTGGAAAGGCGCAATTTGGGAAAAATATGCCTTATTTATTATAATTACTTAGCTAACTTATTAATTTAGTCAAAATAATTAGTTAAATAATTATTAAGACAAGTGGGGCATTAGTCATTCAAGTTATATACGAATATTCTGTTGTAAAAAGTTATATAAGAATATTTTTTATATTTTAATTAAAATATATTATAATGATCATATGCATTTGAACCATTTAGAGACAATTTAGTAGTGAAATAAACCGTCGCTAAATATAAGCTACGAAATTTTCAGTTAATTCATGAAATTCCGTTGTTAATTCACTATTTTTTTTCTTTCTGTAGTATATTAAGCTGTTATCTCAATCAATCTTGATTTTCAAAATGTATATTCAAATCAAATAAATGTATTTTAAACTTTGTGAATGTTAATCAAACTCTTAAAATAATTGATTATTTAATTTTCAAACACTTAAAATGTGTTTATTTTCCGGCAAAAACTACAGCACCCATTATAACTGCAACTGTTATAAAATATGGATAATTAAATAGCTTTAATGGACTGAAAACCTGTATTTAAACGTATTAAAGTCAAACTGGTATGATACCTTATCAGAAAAATTTTGACGCGAAAGGTTCAGATGAAAACTGAAAAGCTATAAAGGGTTAATGGGATGATTTTGTTATCTTCCTTTTTTTTTTTCTTAAACCAAATGGTTCTATATGCCTATGCCTGGTATATTCACATCACCAAAAAAACCCATTAACACATACTTTATCCAGTCTCAATTATAAAATGTAGTCAACTTTTTTACATATACTAATAAAACATGTTGGAATTATTTATTACGGGTAGATTTGATAAAGTTTTCGATTTTTATCCGCACTCATTTATAATACACACTTTCTTCCCCCTCCTTTTATCATTTAATATACAATGGTATAATTGAAAAAACAAGTATTTATTGCTATGACCTTTACAAGTTGTCTCTCATATTTTGGATCAAAAAATTTGCCATATTATCTTTTATATTTTAGACCGAAGGGAGTACTTTATTTCCAGAGCTTAAATATGTGCTAATTCCTTATTTTTAAAGTGGGAAGATCTAGATAAGGATTTTTTTTTTCTCACTAAATAGATTTAGGTGACGATTAAAAAAAGCTGTATGAATTAAAAATATATCATTTTTGTATTTTTTTTATTACATAAATGGTTCTATAAAAGGGACCATGAGGCCATGTTTCTAGGCAGCATCAACAAAATCTAACTACACACTTTTCTTTCTGAGCTTAAACATGTCTGGCCCCACAATCCCTGAGCTCGTTCTTCAATCCTCCTCCTGCCAAAGGAGAGTGCCGGTGACCGGACTCGGCGTTGCACCGAAAGCTGCCAGCAAAGTAAGCACAAAAGACGCAGCGGTGGAGGCCATCAGGAATGGATACAGACATTTTGATGCAGCAGCAGAATATGGGGTGGAACAGTCTGTTGGAGAAGCCATAAAAAAAGCACTTCAACTCTCATTCACTCCTGAGATGATCTCTTCATCACTCCCAAGCTCTGGGTCACTGATAATCATCCTCATCTTCTTGTTCCTTCTCTGACAAAATCACTAAGATAACAACACAGCTCACTGTTTCTATTTACATTTTGAGGGGTAGGTACTATTGGCCTGAGGTTACAAACAAATCAAACTCCTGATTTCTCCCACTTATAGGTTACAAAGGCATGGCAACAACCTAATTTAGAGCTGCTAAAACGGGCTTGCCCTTCAAAGGCTTGGCCTGTTTAGGCCTGACAACACAAAATACTCCCTTTTGGGGAAAAAAGATGAACCTTGCTTGGCAATAGAAGAAGCTCAGGGATTTCTGAAAGTCAAATGGGATCACCTTAACTGCATTCTATCCTCTGAGGAAAGGAGTTAGTAAGGGAACTAACATAGTTCTTGACAACGATGTCGTCAACGAGATCGCTGAAAGTCATGGAAAGACTATAGCCCAGGTCAAACATAATCTTATTATTTACAGAACTCATTCAATGTGTTTTCTAATGGTACATATTACGATGTCTATAGCAAGTTTCCCCCTTTTGGGACATGTTACTGTGTCCATGGCTAGTGTCATAAGGAGATTCTAATTTTGGATTAAGTATTAAAGAATACAAGTTGACATTCTTCTTTTATACTCCCTTCGGTTCTATTTATAAGAGCCTGGCCGCCAAAACACGCTTTTTAAGAAAACATGTGAAAGTATTAAATGTGTCTGGAATATACATATTTTTCCAATATTACCCTTATTTATTATGAGTCTATTAAGAGAGAGAAATGTATGAGCATCAATAAATATGAAAGAGAAATAGGGGTAAAATAGGAAAAAACGTATTAAATGATGAGAGAATGCAAGATGCTTTTTTATATTTTGGATCAAATCAATTCAAATTTTGAGCTATTATAAATAGGACTAGAGGGAGTATTTTTGTTTGACAAGTTTGCCTTAGATGGACATACGAGCAAGGAGTGATTGTATTTTCCCTCATAATGACTTAATACATCAGCAATTAACTCAACAATGTAGAGGGGGGTCTTGGCTGCCCCCTGGCTACTCCAATGATTTGGGGCAGTTTTCTTATATATATTTTTTTCTTTTTTATATCATTAAATTCTACATTAAAAGAGTGACATTTTGATATATTATGGGTAAAAAACGGATATGTTTTCAATTTATTATGATTTTTTAAAGATTAGGTACTAAAAAATAAGGCTGTATTTTTTTATTAAGAGTACCTTTAAAAAATCATAACAAATTGAAAACATATTCATTTTTTACTCACAATATATCAAAATATCACTTTTTTAATGTAGAATTTAATGGTATAAAAAACAAAAAAATATATATAAGGGAACCAAAATTTTGGGGCAATCGAGGGGCAGCCGAGACCCCCTCTCAACAATGCATGACATTCCCTCTTTACCTTGCCTAAGCATCCAAAAGTTCAAAGCACTTTGGAGAAGCTCAAACGTTCTGACGAAGTAGTTCTCTACCGCCGTCACCTTCTAAAATTGTGACAAATTCCATCTTAGCAGTTAGGCACAATTTAATCTCACTGAAGTGATTCTATGCAACAATTTTTTCAGTTTATCTTCCCAAGAAACAATTACTGGGAAGTTCAGAACTCCTTGCCCTTCTCCATGACGGTAAATGAACCCTTTTTTCCGAAGATGACGACTAACTCCAGAGGTGTGGCTGAATTGAAGATGAAGAAAGGCTAAATGGTTCTCGCTGATTCCAAGAGGTTTCAGCAACCCTAAAAAACAGATTACCTAGGCAAACAAGAAAAGAATATCATTTTAATTTCTAAGAACTTACTTATGACATCTTTTAAAGATAAATATATGAATGTCATAGAAGAAGTAAGGAAATATCATAAAATTT
Source organism: Mimosa bimucronata (assembly GCA_037074515.1). Classification (NCBI taxonomy): domain Eukaryota; kingdom Viridiplantae; phylum Streptophyta; class Magnoliopsida; order Fabales; family Fabaceae; genus Mimosa; species Mimosa bimucronata. The sequence goes on from CM073438.1 coordinate 2,671,243, forward strand.
TAAGATAATTAAATAATAAATAGTTTTTTATGAACGTATTATTATTATGAGAAAATCCCACATAAAAGGGAAAAGAGGTTCACAGGGATGTAGAAGAGGTGGAAAATGACAACAGATGCCTCACAAGAAAAGAAATATAAGAGACAAGAAAACAAGAAATTGATTAAAGCTGTGTAAGGATTTTTTTTATTTCACTTATGATGTCAAGTGTTTGAAATTTTGTCTTACTTAAGTGAACCAATGTCGGCAAAATATTGTGAAATGTGCCATTACTATTTAGTTGTCCACAGATAAAGATTATTTTTCAGTTTATATGCAAACCAATGTTGGCAAAATATTATTGAATGTGCGATTAACCACCCGAGTATAGCCATTAACTATTTCGCTAATTCATTACTTGGACTCAATTTCACTGACCATCGTGAAAGCCATTAACCACTTGGGTATAGCCGTTGACCACTCTAGTATAACCATTAATTACTCTAGTATAGCCATTAGCTACTTCTCTGATTCATTACTTGGGCTCAATTCCGCTGACTATCGTGAAATCCGTTAACCACTCGAGTATAGCCATTAACCACTCGAGTATAGTCATTAACCACTTCGCCGATTCATTACTTGGGCTCAATTTCGCTGACTATTGTGAAACTCATTAACCACTTGAGTATAGCCATTATCTACTCAAGTATTGCCATTAACTACTTGAGTATAACCATTAACCACTTCGTTCACTCATTACCTATGTTCGATTTCGCTGACTATGATGAAAGTCGTTAACCACTTGTGTATAGCCAAGAACCACTCAAGTATAGCCATTAACCACTTCGTTTATTTATTACTTGGGCTCAATTTTGCTAACTGTCGTGAAAGTAGTTAACCACTCTAGTATAGCCATTAGCCACTTCAATCATTCATTACTTAGGTTTAATTTCGCTGACTATCATAAAAGTCGTTAACGACTTGTGTATAGCCATGAACCACTCAAGTATAGCCATTACCTATTCGAGTATAACCATTAACCACTTCTTTAATTCATTACTTGAGCTTAATTTCACTAACTATTGTGAAAGTCGTTAACCACTCGAATAAAGCCATTAACCACTCTAATATAATCATCAACAACTTGAACATAGCCATTAACTACTTCGCTGATTCATTACTTGTGCTCAATTTCGTTGATTATCATAAAATTCGTTAACCATTCGAGTATAGCTATTAACAACTTTAGTAAAGCTATTAACCACTCGAGTATAGCCATTAACTACTTTAATAAAGCCATTAACCACCTAATGTTTTCTTTTCATGACTGCCACAAAACAAATTCCTATCACTTTGCATTACTTACAAAAAAGGATAAGAACTATATATACTACAACCCTTGTCCCAAAAAATATAAAGGGGTGAGTTATTATCCAATATCTACAAAATAAGGACCTCAAAAAACAGCCACATAGGTCATGACACCCAGCTTTAGCTTGGCTTCGGATTTTTGCATGTCTTCATTGTGTGTCCAGCTACATGGCAAGAGCTACAATTATATATCTTCTTGTTTTGGAACTGCGACTCAATCTTTTTTATTCTTGGCCTTCCAGATGGTCGACAAGTCTTAGGCAATTCCAACAAAGGTTGACTTGCTATGTCTTTTTTGTCATATACACTTCATTAATGTCACACATTTATTCTCATAGTCCGAATAGCTCATCCACCCTATATACATATCCACCACTTTAGTAATACAGTTAACTAAGACAGTATAGCAATTCACCGCTTTGGCAAAAAAAATTCTCATGTCACTATTGTATCATTCATTTCTCCTACAATATTATCCATGCATTTGGATGCTACATAAACATGTACACGACTCTCATTATATTAAAACAAATTATCCACTTCGCCATCATCGATCAAATCTACTAATATTCCTTGATCAAACTTTACTGCATATTTCATCTTACATTGCATGCCATTCATACCGAGCCATTCTCTGACCAAAGCCCTCAATCCTTCAATTGTCACCCCCTACTTTATTGTTTTTAGCATAGTATTTATCTTCACCTTCAACATTCTTTCCAAAGTTCCCCCTACATGAAAATAACACACAAATGATTTAGAATGCGTTGCCAAAATATTTGATATCATCCTACATGCTAACCTGCACCAAAACAATCAAAATTTAGTTATAATGGTAGTTCCTAAACAATGATATTTCATCACTTTATAATATGCCCCCCAACAAAATCACTTGTTCGGTTAACTACTTAAGTATAGCTGTTAACTTTTTCAATATAGCATGTTCCGTTAATTATTCAAGTATAGCCGTTAACTATTTCAGTATTGCTATTAACTAAATATTTCACCCTACCCTACAGCAACAGTATTTCAGCTCGAACTAACCTCTTCAACTTACGCACAGAAAACTTTGATTCTTTGTCATTCTCATATATCTTCACCCAGTATCACTTCATTTAACACCCTATCACATATATCATTATTTTACTCCTTCTAACAATCCAAACCTAAATGAGTTGATAACAATACCTAGTCATTGACAAGATCGAACATTTTCTTCTCTATCATTGAAGTAAACCAACTTAAACCCATTTATTCAGACTGAAACCCAATTACTTACTGAAGACCTAACAAAATAATCAATAAAAGTATTATCTTAGACCTCATAGTAAAGGAGAACGCTATCTTCATGCAAAAATTACTCAAAGTTAGTACATTTCCCCCCCCCCCCCTTTTGGCTTTGAGGTTGGCTCCAATGGCTTCTCCTTTTTCCTCTCTGCGCACCACTTACTCTCAAACTTAGTTTATTTTTGTTTCAAATGGAATTAAATGTGAACGAGAGTGAGGGGCTATTGGTCTTTTTGTCTTAAGCTTGGTTATCCCAAATTGAGAACAATGCCTCTTGTGTCATTTTGTATATTGGAAGTACCATTTTGTCTTTTTGATATTCAAGGTAGGGGTGAGCAAAATCGAACCAAAACTAAAAACCAAACAGAACCAAATGGTTTCCGGTTTTACGGTTTTAATTTTTGTCAATTTATGGTTTTTGGGTCTTTGGTTCAAAACTAAACTGAAAAACAAAAAAACATACCATTGGCCATGTACCATACCATACATTATGCAAGTAATGTTTTGATATTTTTGTATCATTATCAATTTGTAACATGTAATTTATTCCCTTTTGGTTGATTTGACAATTTCATTGTTTTAATTGCATGATATGCTAAGAAGACGAAGTGAACGAACCAATTGAATATTGCAATGTTTTAAGCATTTCTTTGTTTTGGACATGTTGAATTAATAGTCTAGCTATTTTGGATAAGATGTAGAATCTGTATAACTATTCAGATACATTGAATTTTTTTCCCTTTTTTTTCATTGAACTTTCATATTGTAAAAAAAGCCCAAAAAATAAAACCAAAAACAAAAAAACTGCAAAACCAAATAGAAAATAATTCGGTTTTTTAGTTTCGCTTTTGGTTTTCGTCACTTTATGGTTTTTCTATAAGATGTCCCTAAGTACATGCTTTTCACTTATGATATAGTACTTTTAGCTGAATCAAGAGAGGAGATTAACGATAAATTAGATATATGAAGAAATACTTTGGAGTCGAAGGGTTTCCATCTAAGTTGGAGTAAGACGGAATATATGCATTGTAATTTTACAAATAGACAAGTTAGAGGTGACTTTGAGGTTAAACTAGGAGATCAAACCATCTCTCAAGTGACAAAGTTTAAGTAATTGGAATCAATTATATGACAGGATGGGGAGATTGATGACGATGTCAACCATAGAATTTAAGCCGGGTGGTATAAGTAGAGGAAAGCTATTGGAGTTTTATGCGACCGGAAAGTACCCCATAAGGTAAAAGGAAAGTTTTATCGCATTGCTATAAGACCAACAGTATTATATGGTAGTGAATGTTGGGCTTTGAAGGGACAACATGAACATAAAAGGGGGGTAGCTGAAATGAGAATGTTGAGATGGATGTGCGATTATACAAGAAAGGATAAGATTCAGAATGACCGTATACGCAAATGAGTTGGAGTGACATCTCTTAGTGAGAAAATGGTATAAAATTGTTTGAGGTGGTTTGGACATGTCCAAAGAAGGCCACTAGATGTACTAGTGAGAAGGGTAGACCAAACAGTCTAGGGTCCGATTAAAAGAGGAAGAGGGAAACTGGGGCGAAACCTCCAACTCAGTGACGTCGTACGATCCATGTAGCCGACCCCACTTAGTGGGATAAAGCTTTGTTGTTGTTGTATGGTTTTTCGGTTTTTAGTTCAAAATCGAACCGAAAAACCGTTTGCTCACCCCTTCAAGAGGTATCTATTTGGAATTTTCTCTTAATCTTCCTTAAAACTAATAAAGATAAATACGTTTTCCTCAAAATATAAAAGTTAAAAATAGGAGTCGTTTGAATTAACACCAGGTATCTCCTTGATCTTGATTTAAATAAGAAGTTGGCATTCGATCTTTTGTGAATATGATGATTATTATTACACTATAACTTGTTATGAAAATATCAAAATATTCACGAGAACACATTTTAAATGGAGTTTTAACATGAATAACTCTTAAAATCAAGTTCTTGTAGTTAAAGTGTTAAACCAAACTGAGACTTGACTATTTATCAACGGAGAAAATACATTCCATTAACAAACATTTAAAGAAAACAAGTAAAAACAATGGTCATAAATCATAATACAAGTCACCCTTTGATAATTTAGAGGCTGAGTCAATGATCAAAATTTTTGGTCTTATAAGTGATGATTAATCAACGCCGGATCTCTATACTTTTACATGCTTGTTAACTTTTGGTGTCGGTCATAAGATCAAATTCACTAATTTAGAGAGTTTCAAATAATAATTTCTCTGTTTAGTCGTATAAGTTTATCGTGTCATATCTTCTTGAACTGTACAATATATAAATTATTTACACGAAAAAAAAATAATAGATACAAAATAGTAGATTTACGGTGAAGCCGCAGCTAGCAGAAAGTTAACAAAATGACATCCTTCCTCAGTTCTGGAGTTCACTGATGAAGTTTGTGGCATGAGTTCAGATAATCTGATCCTTTCTTTTATAATTTTGTCCTGTCAAAGGAATTAGCACTCTTGGTGTTAATTCTTTATAATATGCTTCGTATTTAGATCGGCAAATACGTATATACTTATATATTATGAGCATACCTTTACTTCAAATTTTGCTTTCCCAATTCTAGAGATGCTATCTTATTCTTGAGCTCCTCTAGGGCCTCTTCAGCAATTGAGGAGTTTATATCTGATACTGGTTTTGTTATTCCAGCAGCCTGGAAAACATAATTTTTATTATTGTTAATTGCATTGCATTTTCCTATTTTCAAAACTTAAAAACAATATATCTATCTCATAAATTGTTTGGGAAAACCAATAATCAATACTTACCTTTAGAACATTATTACACAATCTAAGTAACTGTTGTACCAACAACACTTTCTCTTCTTCCACTCCCTGAAGCAATATTCACTCAAACATTAATAACTTCAACTTGTATTTAATTATGTTGACAGAAAACAAAAAACTTGCATTTAGGGTAAATTTAGTTATTTTAGTTGCCAACCTCAAATTTTATCAAGCGTTGCTCCTCCTCGAAATCAAGACATGATTTAATCCCAGCACCAGCAGAAACACGAAGGCTTGAAAGTTCCTCTATGACACGTGAAAGGAATATCTCTGATCTTCTTAGCTTTGTACCAAATTCTTCATTCTGTATCTTCAGCTTGTTGTTTTCCTCCTGTTGCATCATTTGAAGGAAGACTCAAACCATTTTCAAAGACATAATATATACGGCAACACAGATAATCATAGCAATGGTTAAATTTAAAGTGCTGCAGTGCTGCAAATCCTTTATGGAGCTGAAACTTCATGAGCTCATGTAAATAATTTGGTTAACAACACACATGCTTCGGCTTGAGATGAGTAACATGATCAAAATCTTGCCTTTATCTTAGCATGATGATGAATACGTTGCTGAAGGTTTTGTTGACCAGACAGCTTCTTGACTTCCTCTTCCAGTTCAAGTACTTTGTCTTGTTATTCACATTCTCCACCTGCGTGAAATGGGGGAAGTTAAGACCACCAAATTGAAATAAATGAGGGAGAAACAAGAAAGAATGGTGTTTTATTTTCTACCTTCAAAATTTCATTTTCATTTTTCAGCGACTGGTCTCGCTGCAGAAGCTTCTCCAATGCAATTTGTGCAGCCACCAATTAGGCTTGTTTCCGACCCACTTCTTGCAGCCACCTATTAAACAAAGGTTTGAGAGTCTTAAAAACTTTATTCACTTGCGCACGGTTAAAGGAAATCTAAATTCAAAAAATCTGAAAGTCGATTACCCTTGGCTCTCTTCAATAAATTCGTTCAGCTGCTTCTTTAGTTTAACAACCTCCTCTTCCTGAAATGAGTATGCAGTTCATGTTAACAGCTTATCAGAAGGACACCAATTCAATAGTGACTACATGAACAAAGTAAAAATATCAGATCCAACTTCTGTGCACATCTCTCTTTGACACAATCAAAGAAATTCTTACCACATAAGTGGTCATATCCAACTTGACTCCTAGTAAGTCTCGAATGACATCATGGGTCATGCTCTCAGCAGCTGCTAGTCTAGCATTCAGCGAAAATATCTCTGAAAAGGAGAAGAAATAGGCAGGTTAAAGAACCTCATCCAAGATTCAATTCAAGTGTAGTAACATGTTTTAAAAAAGAAAGAAGAGGTTACCTCTTTCTGTTGACATACTGCTACGGATTCTAACTCTTCAATTCGCAATCTTGTAGCAGCTAGCTCCTTGACTTTCTCGGATTTTATCTGTTGTGCCAAGCCTAGTCCAATGCATTTAAAAGGTGAGCCTGAACCTTGAGGCTTGGTTGCATTCATGTCCGTCTTGTTTTGATGAAGATATACTAGTGTAGGTGGATAAGGGCCCTTCAGGCTTCACTTGCTACGCCATAGCTTCTAGTGCTTTGAGCTTTGAACTACTTCAAATTATATTCGAATTGTTAAAAAAATACAAAAGTTGATATATTCATGTGTCAAAGTCTTTTGCTTAGTCAAGACTGATTCTTTAGAGTCTAAGGCAGAATCGGGATAGTTGACTTACCATCTGCTTGTACTCTTTTGCCTGTGCTTCAGCATACAAATTCAGCTCTGAAATATGAGCTTTCATTTGGGCAATCTGTAAGAGACACAAGGACAGGGGGCAAAAATGAACGAATTAACCCATTTGTGAACTGATTTTAGTCAACGTGACTAAGAAATTTTATCAGTCATCAGATGATTAGATAACGGCTCTTATAAGTCAGCGTGAAGCCCCACCTCTGCATCTTTTCCATTCAAAACTCTCTTAAGAACCTGAGTGTGATCTAGGGCTTCTTCAAGGCTTTTATTTATTTATTTATTTTTCATCCAAAAGCCTGATGGACAAGAAGAAACGGCAATATATTAAACATCCAAAAACTAGAATCACAGTTTTAAGGCTTAGAGTAGTTGATTAACTGGTCTAAACCTTCTCATGTCAGCATCAGCATTTCTAATGTTTTACATCTGTAGCTTGATAGCTTGAAGTTCCAATTCAAGTTCTTCTCTTTACTATGTCAACCTGACAAAAAGGATTTTGAGTTAAAATACTTATTATATAAAGATGTCAAGCTCACTGAAGATGATATAAAAATAACACAAACTCACTGTTTTCTAGCACAATTATAGTACACTCCAACTCTTTGACTGATCGTTCTAAAAGCTTTACCTCCTCTTCCTTATTCTCAGCATAAGCCCTTCTTGATTCTGCCATCTGCAGTACCAACTTTCCATGTAAAAATCAGCCTGAGATTCAAGGACCTCCACTTTCTGTTCAAGTATTTGCTCTCGATCTAAAAGGGATGTCACAACATCTGTATTACTCAGGTCCAATTCTCTCATCAATTCAGCAAGTCGAGTTTTTATGGAGATGGAATTTTCCTTTACTGTGGATTGGAACTCATTTATGACATCATCAAGCACCGCAATTATATTCTTTGTCTCTATCAGATTTGATTCAACAATGACTTCTTCCTCCTTATTCTTGATATCATTAACAGATAGTAAACTCTCTCCCCCTCTGATTAAGAGATTCTTCTCGTTAAGTAATATGGCTTCCATTTCTTGAGCTTCTTCAAATTTGGCAAGCATACAAGAAGCCTCTGCAGCTTTCTGAGCAGCAATGGTCTTTTCCTAATATATATTTTATATTAGAACTGAAAGAGTCTAGAACATTTATGGTTTTCGTAGGGGCAACTTTCACATTAAGTTACCGTTAAAAGCACATGTTTGACAGAGATTACCGCTGACTCGGATTAGGTTCCAAACTTCAATATATGTCAGGGAATCCCAAATGTAGAATTTTTACGTTGTATTTTTTTTTATTTAGGCTATAGACATATAGTTATGGAGAATTTCTATTGTAATCCAAAAAGTTATTTACAGAAGAACCCACAAGTCTTTGTCCGCTTCCGCTTTGATCAGGATAATCAACAGATATACTATCCCAACAATGATGTGATAGAATTAGTAAGATATTTATTTTAAGTTATGTTATTATTATTTCGAATTCTTTTTAAATGTTTTCTTATTATGTTTTTTTAGGTCTCTTTGTCAGGGCATGTTTGATGTTCACCGGTTGGGCGCTACACTGTGTAACATAAGCCCAATCAAAATAGCCCTAATGCTATGTAATATAGAAGTTGCGCCGAAAATTGTGCCTAAATTCTATCATTTTAAAAACTCAAAAAGATTACGAGTAGGACAAAGGGTGAAGGGTAAGTATTTTAGAAATGTTATTGTGTTACTCGTAATCTTTTTGAGTTTTAGAAATCATAGAATTTATGCACAAATTTCGACGCAACTTCTGTATTATATAACATTATGGCTACTTTGATTGGGCTTATGTTAGACAGTGTAACGCCCAACCTGGTGAACATCAAACATGACTTGACTAAGAAACCTAAAATACATAATAAGATAACATTTAAAAAGAATTGAAATAATAATAACAAAACTTAAAATAAATACCTCACTAATTCTAACCCATCATTGTTAGGATAGTATATCCATTGATTATTTTGATCAAAATGGAAAAGGACAAAGGCGTGTGAGTTCCGCTGTAAATAAATTTCTAAACCACAATAGAAATTCTCCATGACCATATCTATAGCCTGAATAAAAAAAATACAACGTAAAAATATTACATTTGGGGTTCCTAACATAGATTGAGGTTTGGAACCTCATCCGAGTCGGAGTTTATCTCTGTCAAACGTGCGCTTTTAATAGTAATTTAATGGTACTGAAAGTTGCCCTTGTGAAAACCAAAAATGTTCTCGAATCTTTCAGTTCTAATATAAAGATTTATATAAGGAACTGTTCTCCATATTGCCATCTTCGATTCTAGATTGAAGGCAAGAAGAAGAATGAAGATGAGAATTCAAAACGAAGATGGGGAAAAGGAGAAGGGAGAGTAAAAAACGTGAATCACAAATGCTTCGACCACATAATAAATATTCATCAATAAATAATGAAAGAGGAGAGAGAGATTCCGGCATTTCACATGACTGCAAGCACATTTAGGGAATACTTACTAATTACTAACAGTAATTAAAAGTGGTAAAGATCCAATAAACATATACATTATGATTAATATAATTAATAAAAGTATTTATATATTTAGGCAGTAATAAGTACCCCAAGGTAGATAATGATTTATTGATATTAGCGGCCTTCTTTAATCGCTCACCATCAGCACCAGAAGTTTTCTGTCTGTTATGGTGTAAATAGAAACTTAATTTAATTTGTACATGTTGATAAGAAGGCCAAATTAAATCTGATTCAATCAGTCAAAATTCAAAAAATGCGTTGTCTTACTTGCCTTTCTGAACCAGCTAAATCAACCAGGTTTAACTTTGCAAAACGAAAGTTAGTTGTAGAGTCCTTTTCCCAACCGCTCTCAATCACACATGTAAAATCGCAGTGGGACCTACTGCTCTCTCTATTCATGTTGGTTGCGGCAACTTTTCTGTTTGCAGATCCCTACATTGAGAGAACTATAACTTAAGGGATGGACGTGCTTGCCAGCATGCACATACATAATATTCAAATTAAAAACAAAGGTGGGAGGGAAGACAGAGATGCCTCGAACCAAACCTGAGTCAGAAGCCTTATGATATCACTCACTGTATGAAGTTCAAACTCAAATAAATTCTCAACATAAACAACCTTCTTGACATCCTTCCGCAGCTGTAAAGAAAAGGGGCAATCAGAAAATATAATAAAATTGCTTCAGCACTCACTTCATGGGGCAAGAACTAGACTCACAAATTAGTAGATGAGGGATCGAGGAGATCTGTAATTTGTTCCTTGTAAATTTCCAAGAAGGAGCATTTACAGTTATATTTCAAGTTCTCATTCTTTCGGCTTTCCTCTTCCTGTTATTTGAGGAGGAGATTGGAAAAGACAAAAAAAGTTAGACAAATGGATGAATCGATAAGAATTCATGCAAACTGTCTTGTTTATGTATCAAAACTGAAGTAGCTCCAAGTTATGAACTTACAGCTCAGATCCTAGCAAATAAAATCTCAAAAATGCGTGGAGTCATCCAGCGATGGGGACTGGGCTTTACATCTAAATCTTCAATTTCACCAAGCATCATGTATGTCTTACCGCTTCCAGTCTACAACAAAAACCATATGTCATTGATTATACTCAAAGCATTGTTATTGTACATCCGTATTCGTAACCATATAAGAGAAAAACAAAGCAAACAACCTCTCAATAAACTCCTTATCTATTGCGCACTTGACAACTATGTGACACTTGTGCATTTACTAATATCATGGTAGGGTTAAAAAGCAATAACACCCTGAACTTATTCCAAAAGAGCAACAGGCACATTAAACAAATTTTGGGGGTAAAAATACCCACAAACACCTGAAATATATAAAAACAAATCATACCCGTTAAAGCCTGTCAACTTTGATCGTTTGTTTGCAACAATTGCCAAAGGCAATGACATGGCAGTGAGATGGCAAAGAATGTTTGAAAATTTGACCAAAATTGTTGAGGTGGCAAGCATAATTTTTAAAAGGAAATGGCAGTGAGAATATTTGAAGCATAGGAAGAGGAAGAAGCAACAGCGAAGATGGTAAAGTTCTCCATTGAAGCAACCACTTCCGTTGAAGGCAGATGAACCAAGAGAAAAGATGGAGAAAGCAAATAAAGAGGTAAAACACGCATTGGCAACAAAACTTCAGTTAATTTATTCAACAAAAAGAAACAGAAGTATACTTAAAAGAGAAAACTTTGATGTTCACAAAGAAAGCATTATTTCACACAGAATTCTTCCCAAGCACCAAAGAAAATGCAGATTAAATAGAACCATTCACAGCTGCTTTCACCTCAAGAAAGTGAAGATTCTGGTTTTCGTACAAAATAAAATAGCTGATAAATGGTAATTTCAAAACAAACACTTTGAATAGACACAAGCAAACTGGAAAGAAAGAAAGAAAAAAAAAAAGAACTTTAGAAGCAAACACAGATGAAGGAAAAATAAACTCAAAGCACCTAAATTTATTTAGGGGGAAAAACAAGTTCTGTCTTTTAGGATGAACAAGCAAAGTACAGAGTAAGAAGAATCAACCCACTATAAAATATCATCACAATGAGTGATTAATCAAAAGAAAAAGGTGAGAACTTTACCATTGTAGTGAGGGAATGCGAGCTTCCTAAACGGAGAGACAACCACTTCTGCTTCAAATGTCATATGTTATCGCCTATGGAGAACTTTACCATCATCGCTGTTGACGAAGAGGAAGAAGCAACAGCGACGATGGGTCAGTCCGATTAACAGCTCAACATTCTTCCTTGATTTAATGCCAAGCCAGACCCACTTCTTCCTCTTCCAAGACTTCTTCCATTTCTGAAATCACCCACTTGATTCTCGCCTTTCCTCTATCCTTCATTCATGCGGTGGGTGGTATTAATTAAATATTACAACAGTGGTTCAAGGAATTCATGGAGCTGGGTAGCTTCTTATTTAATCCCCTCAACTGCCACGTAAAGAATTAAATTGCCCACTTGTCTTGACCGGTTCCCTTTTCTCTTCAGCAGTTAAAGGCGGTTTAAATGTATTTAATGTGTATGGTATGTTTTTACATTTCAAGTGTTTGTTATCATTTTTTCCCTCAAAATTTGTTTAAGGTGCGGTGTATTCTTTTGGAATAAAGTTTAGGGTATCTTCAACCCTTTGGTGTTGGTGTGTTGGATAAATAATCTGAAAAAAGGATAATTTCTTTATCTTTTGGTGATTGGAAAACCATGGTTTTATTGTAATCCATACTACTGCAAATAGATGCCCATAAGCATGACACGAGCAAACTGAAGCCCCTGTTTTATCAATCACCAAAACGAGTAAAGGGTATAGGCATAGGGTTGTGTTGAATAGTAAGCCACATGATGTTATAATCAAACTCACCTCCCAAAATAAGTTTTATATTAGTATTATAAATTTCTAAAAATAAACTTCTAATATTAATAATTAATAAATAAAAAAAGAAAAGCCCTACTACCTCCCTCTCTTTTGGCCCCATATCTCCTCTTCTTCTCAGACTCCTGACCCGGACCCGTGATATGGGAATAGTGACTTGTGAGAGATTTAGGTGAGATGACTGAGAAGAGGAAGAAGAAGCAGGGGATGAGAATAGAAAGTTTGAAAGTGACATATACAGGAATCTCTCTCTCCTCTTTCATTATTTAGAATTATACTCTATCGGTCTATCCATCCCATAATATAAAATTCTTCATTTTGTATAGCTTTATCCCAAAATAATTAGTAAACCTCATTGCAAACCTGATGTTCTCATTCGAAATTAATTACTAAATCACAATTCTAAGTACTTCCTCTGTCCTTATATAACAGCTAAAAATTTAATTAGTTTTGTTCTTTCTTTATAAAAGCTTGGCTAAATTTGTAAAAGCATTTAATGAGTTTTTTCCTACTTTACCCATCATTATTCTCTCTATTCACATTCTCTTTCATACTCATTTATAACACTATTATCACAATTCTCTCTCTTATATATTCAATCATAAATAAGGGTAAATTTGAGAAAACAAAATTATTTCAGACATCTTTATCTCTCTCAACCACTTCTTTAATCCTTAATCTGTGTGATTTTACCTCCTTGACGCTTATAATAAGGGAGGGGGAGTAAGCCTTAATAATATCAAAAGAAGTAAACTTTAGGTGATAAAGGGGCAAAGTTTTTTCTAAAAAAAAATTAACTTGTCAGTTTCCAACAAGGTTCAGAAAGTCATATTGGGTTTAGAACTGGTTAAGGCACCGGTTCAAATGTCAATGGTTGGATCAAGAGACAACTAGGTGTCAAATCAGCGCTATTAAATTGGTATAATTTTATTTATTATAACAAAATACAAAAACATAAATCATTACCATATATCACTGTATAAATATAGATAGATATATTTGATTCATTAAACATTAATATTATAATATTTGTAAAGAGAGAATATATAAAAGAAAATGATCACACATAAAAATAAATATTAAATAATAGTGTAAAGGACAAATATAAAGAGCAAACACAAATAAATATTAAAAATCCCCAACTAAAAGAGAATTTATAATAATCAACATAATTATATTATAGCCTTCTATTTAAGGTTCTTAAAATTTAAGTGAGTGAAAGTTAATAATAAAGGGAATTATAACAAAATTAAAAAACAAAAAAATGTTAAAAAGAGAGTGTCCAATTCAACCACCCCAGTTTTTGACATATTTTTTCAAGTTTTAGCATGTTTAACCCTTGCCACACTAGGCCAACCCATCATCCGGGTCATTTACAAAATCAAGACGAACAAGAGGCTGGGTTACCGGGGTTCCAGTTGAACCACCAGAATCAATCATAGCTTTTGAACGATGGTTTCCAGAGTTCCCATTGTCCAACCATCAATAGTGAAGGGGGTAAGCTTTTTTATTTGTTCATCAAAATATTCGCGTCCATCTAATTAAATAAAAAGGCCCTCTTGGTATATAATGAATATATATATATATATAAATATGTATGCTTACCTATATATCTTATAAGTTTATTTCGAAAAGTTGTTAATTTGGAAAGTATTGTTGCAGTTCTCTATTAATAACATGAAGAAAAATGAAAGAGAGAAAAAAGTATTAGAGAGAATATTAGAGATAACATAAAGTCCCACAACGAAGGATTGAAAGAAGAATTAAGGATCTATAATATGAGTCCTCTTATATTGAATTTAACTCATGTGATAGAATGACAAACCTGACATATATAGACACATACATAACTAATTCATATTTCAACATGGTAAGTTTAGTTTTTATTATTGAAAGACAAAACCTAACATATGTTAAAGTTTCTAAAATTCAAAGAGCAACTCTTAAATCTATTATTCAACTTAAAGAGTCTCTTGATTTCTTTACTGTGAAGTTTCCAAAATTCAAAGAGTAATGTTTAAAGAAAAAATTGTTTTTTTTTTTTGCCTTAAAAGAAAAAATTGTTGAAACACTATAAACTACATATTTCAAATTGGTATTTTTAACCAGTTTTTGAATATTGACAAATTGTTTCTGAAATATTAGCAAGTTATAGCCCATATTGATAAGTGGATGTACAATTATAGTGAGTGGAGGAGGAATTTTTCAGAAATTTTTGGTGCACGGGTTGCATTGTGTAATTTGTGCAATGAACAATAAGACTATGCCATGTTAAGTAATTATTGCTCATGTGGCAACTAATGTGGCAGGTTTTTTGTACTCATTCTAAAAATAAGAATTATTTACTTAATTTGATAAGAATAAGGATGCTAGTTAAATTAGTTAAAATCACATTATATTTATATCTTATATTTAGGTAATACTCCCTCCTGTTCTCATTATAAGAGCTCAAAATTTGAATTGATTTGGTCCAAAATATAAGAACTCACCTTGCATTCTCTCATCATTTAATGCGTTTTTTCCTATTTTACCCCTAATTCTCTTTCATATTTATTAATGCTCATATATTTCCTCTCTTAATAGACTCATCATAAATAAGGGTAATATTAAAAAAAAGATGTATATTCCAAACATATTTAATTACTTTCACATATTTTATTAAGAAACTTGTTTTGATGACCCGGCTCTTATAAATAAGACCGGAGGGAGTAATTTTTGTTTAATATTTGTCCTCGGAAATTGCGCCCCTCTCAACTCTCACCTGACACTATTTTAATGACCTTCAATCTCCCTCCCTTCCCCCTGTCTCTTCTCCATGTCTCATTCATCCATGTGCTTTTCACTATATTGAAAGCTCAATGAATAGAGTCTTCACCTTCCTACCTACCATGTTCTGCACATCTTCACTCACTGCTTCTTCAAGGCGTCATCCTATAACGTCTCTTTCTTCCCATTAAGTATCGAGAAAGATGTGCAGAGTTCAATGTGTTTTTTCATCTCTCTTGTTCTCTCTCCACTGCAACTCTCCCTTTCCCAATTCGCTCTGCCTTCCCCTCCCCCTCCCCCTTTCTCTTGTTCTCTCTCCCCTCCTCACACGCACTCTCTCTTTCTCTCACTTCCTCTTTCGTATTTGTCTCCCTAAAATTAAAATTTAAAGTATGGAATTATATGTATTTTCAAGTAATTAAAATAAAAAAGTAAAAAAATTGAAAGAAAAGTGCAATCATTTTCTTGAAAAAATTTAATTAGACTTGCTATAAAAAAATGGACATTTGTACTTAATTAGACTTGCTTGTAAATAAAAAGTAGGAATTTTACATATAAAAAGTAGGAATCGTCTCGTCTTTTGCGAGGAGGAGATATCATCACGGCGTTTGTTTAACGAAGCCCTTGCCTTCGCAGACCACACTCTTCAAGCCAAGAACTTTCTTTTTAATACTGTATCTGCTAATTATTGCGTGTTTGTATCCTAGTCAAAACATTATCCCAGTTCCTACATGTAAATATTAATTAATAAATTTTTTTCACTCAAAAAAAAAACAATCATGCAGTTGAATGTACAGTTTTATCCGGCTCTATTCATAGGGCAGAGAGTGAATGTTTTATTTAGTCATATTAATAAGTTACTTCATTAAATTTTTACTATGAATATACAGTTTTACCCTTCATTTATTGTGCATTGAATGGTCTAGTGGATATTAAATGTGGGTAAAATTGAAAAATTGTTAGATCTTAATGGAGAGTTAATGAGATTTCAGATTTTTTTTTTAGTTTTTGTAAAACATATTGGAAGTGCCTTGTAAATAAAATGAGATGAATAACATCCAATGATAGAATGTAAAAGGGGTAAGCTGTTTTTTCTACTTTATAACACAAACAAATGTGTTTAGGTAATTGCATACCCGAAGACATACAGTGGACTTCATGCAACTAATTGCCTCTACCCTCTCAGTCTGCGACTTCTTCTTCTTCAACTTCTCCAAACCCAAATTCTTCCTTCCACCTTACTTTTTCTGTGCATCGACGACATTCACTGTAGATCTGCTCTTAGATTTGTTCATGTAGTTGATCATCTCCATCCACGCATCGTACATTTGTTCATTCCTCTTCTTCTTCTTTAGGGCGGCGGAGTCATCTTAGATTTGTTATATTCTCATATCTGCTCTAATTTTGTTTGTTTGTGTGCTCTTCTTCTTCTTTTTCTTCTTCAAATTTGTTCCCTTCGAGGTTGACGACGACCTGCTCTGTTTTTGTGTGGTGTTCCATTGTTTTTAATTTTTTAAAAGAATAAACAGATCCTTGTGTTGGGGCAGAAGGTTTATTTTTGCTATGCTGCTTCTTTTCGGGCATTGGGGCAGGTGTTTCGTAATCTTGCACAACATCAAACCATGATCCTTGTATTGTTTGTTTGAAGAGAAGGTAAAGCCTTCTTTTCCTTTTTCATACCTTTATTCTGTTCTTATATATAAAAGATGAATGTGCCTCGTGAAGGCAAGAAATAATTAATCAAATTCAGACCCTTGATGATGTTGAAGATGATGGGCTCAGTTTCGTGTTCAACTGTTTCATCTTTTAGATCTGTTGCCATACACATGGGATCTTCTTTTTTTTTTTTCATCGATTGAGAACTTAATATATTTCCCATCTAGTTTCTCTCTTATTTTAATTTTTTTGGTTTTGTTATTTTCACAATTATTTCTCACATATTTATCTTCTTTCCCATTAATGACTCTTGACAAGTTAGTGAGAGTGCTCGACAATGTCACGCACAATAGATTTCAGTTCAATGAAGTTACTTATGAAACCTTGAACAAATAGGTATAATCTTAAACTATTTATATATGCCTTGTTTTTATATTTTAAATTTCATCGTACCCCTGCTCTCTCTACGTTTGACGTTTTCTTTTTTTTAATTAAAAAACAAGCGATAGGAATTTTAGTTTTAACTTTTTTTAACCTTTTGCTTTTACTTTTACTATTTCCTAAACCCTTTTCATTTATATTGTTTTTAATCCATTATTATTTTTAAATAGAGGATATTTTGAATAAAAATTAGAAATATGACATAATATAAATAGAGAATATTTTATAATTGTTTAAAAAGAAACTTTCTAAACTAGACGAAAATTGATTTATTGTTGACACTAAAATTCAAAATGGAAAAGAAAAACTTCCCAAATAGAGATGTATGATGATGTAATTTAATTAAACATGTTGGCCAATATCATAAGTAGTTAAAGCTGACATTATAGGACATTTAGACCAATAGTAGCATTGATTGGAGATTAAAATTTAAAAAAAAAAACTTCTCAAATAAAAATGTAAGATGAAAATTGATTTATTGTTAACAATGAAATTCGAAATGGAAAGTAAAAAATTTCTTAAATATAGATGTATGATGAATTTTTTTTTATACATAAAAAAAAGTACATGTGAAGTACATGTGTATAATAACGATGTCATTTAAAAATAATAATGAATTAGAAAGTTCTCCTCCACGTGGTTTAATGAAATAATAACAATGTCATTTCATGTGTTGAAGTACATGTACTTTTACTATTTCCTAAACCCTTTTCATTTATGTTGTTTCTAATCCGTTATTATTTTTAAACAGAGGATATTTTGAATAAAAATTGGAAATATGACATAATATAAATTGTGAGTGCATAGCCAATTCATGTGGTTTAATGTGCATGATGATAAATAATGATGTCATTTACATTATCTGGTATCTTATCTTTTAAGGTTGATTGTGGAGTACATGTATTGATATGGCTGACCGACTGGGCCCTAGGGGTGCTGCGACTGGGCCCTAGGGGTGCTGCTTACATAAGATGATGCTGACATAAATGAAAATAGGATGGAACTCATATGGTGGCTGGTTAACCATGAGCTAAATTTACAAAAACATGTTGTGTTGGCCTTAATTCCTCCACAAAATACCTCAAAAGAAAAGACATATAAGAGGCTAAGAACATGAGGTTGATTAAAGTTGTGACAAGATTTTTTTTTTAATTTCACTTTTGTTGTTAATCGTTTTAAATTGTATTGGTTATGTAAATCATTGTTGGTAAAATATTGTGGAATGTGACATTAATATTTAAGTGTCCAAAGTAAGAGGGTCAATATTAGTTTATATGTGGCTGAACTTCGCACAATATGGTATTAACCACTCGAGTAAGGCCATTAACCACTCGAGTATGAGCATTAACCACTCGAGTATGGGAATTAACCACTTCGCGTATTTTTTAATTATACTTAAAAATGCTTGTTCTTGATAAAGTGGTTAATCACTCAAGTATGGGCATTAACTACTCCAGTATGGGAATTAACCACTTCGCGTTTTTTTTACTTAGGCTTAAAACACAAGTTCTTGAGAAAATAATTAATCACTCGAGTATGGCCATTAACCATTTGAATATGGAAATTAACCACTTTGCGTATTTTTTACTTAGGCTTAAAAATGCTTGTTCTTGAGAAAATGGTTAACCACTCGAGTATTGCAATTAAACACTTCGCGTTTTTTTTATTTAGGCTTAAAAATGCTTGTTCTTGAGAAAGTGATTAACCACTCGAGCATAGCCACTAACCACTCGAGTATGGGAAATAACTACTTCGCGTATTCTTTACTTAGGTTTAAAAATGTTTGTTCTTGAGAAAGTGATTAACCACTCGAGTATGGCCATTAACCACTCCAGTATGGCTATTAACCACTCGAGTATAGGAATTAACCACTTCGCTGATTTTTTACTTAGGCTTAAAACGCAGGTTCTTGAGAAAGTGTTTAACCACTCGAGTATGGCAATTAACCACTCGAATATGGCAATTGACCACTCTAACATGGGCATTAACCACTCGAGTATGGGAATTAACCACTTCGCGTATTTTTTACTTAGGCTTAAAAACACAGGTTCTTGAGATAGTGGTTAACCACTCGAGTTTGGCAATTCCCACACTCGAGTGGTTAATCACTTTCTCATGAACCTGCGTTTTAAGCCTTCGTAAAAAATCGGCAAAGTGGTTAATTCTCATACTTGAGTGGTTAATGGCCATACCGGAGTAGTTGGTGGCCATACTCGAGTGGTTAATCCCTTTCTCAAGAACAAGCATTTTTAAGCCTAAGTAAAAAATACACGAAGTGGTTAATTCCCATACTCGAGTGGTTAATGGCCATACTCGAGTAGTTAACCACTTTCTCAAGAACAAGCATTTTTAAGCCTAAGTAAAAAAAATCGGTGAAGTGGTTAATTCTCATACTTGAGTGGTTAATTGTCATATTAGAGTAGCTAATTGCCATACTCGATTGGTTAACCACTTTCCTAAGAACCTGCGTTTTAAGCCTAAGTAAAAAATGGGCAAGTGGTTAATTCCCATACTCGAGTGGTTAATGGTCATACTAGAGTGGTTAATAGCTATACTCGAGTGGCAATCACTTTCTCAAGAACAAGCATTTTTAAGCCCAAGTAAAAAATACACAAAGTGGTTAATTCCCTACTCGAGTGGTTAATGGCCACACTCGAGTGGTTAATTGCCATACTCGAGTGGTTAATGGCCACACTCCAGTGGTTAATCGCTTCTCCGATTCATTACTTGAGCTAAAAAACGCTTGTTCTCCTTAAAATCGTTAACCACTCTATTGGGGCGATTAACCACTTCAGTATGGCCATTAACCACTTCGCTGCTTCATTAATCAGACCTCACCAACAATTTGTGTAACAGTTCCTGTTGAGATTTACTGCTAAAATTAAACATAAAGAGTTCTATATGCAAAACAATCTAAACAACAAACACATTAAATAGTAACTATCTTCATTAATATTTTAGTACTGATATTCACCATTTCACTATAATGGTTAACATAAAACCTAAATCCACATGACAACAACATAATTACATATTGATATGACAAGTAAACATTAGGATTATTCAACCACCTAATGTTTTCTTGTCATCACTGCCACAAAACATAATCCTTTCACTTTACATTACTTACAAAAAAGGATAAGAACTATATATACTACAACCCTTGTCCCAAAAAACATATAGGGGTGAGTTCTTATTCAGTATCTACAAAATAGTGACCTCCAAAAAGTATCCACTTAGGTCATCACGCCCAGTTTCAACTTGGGTTTGAATCTTTGCATGTCCTCCTAGTGTGTCCAGCTGCATGGCAAAAGCTACAGTTATAGATCTACAGTTCTGGAACTGGAATCATGCATCTTCTATATATTTTTTCTTGGGTTGTAATCTTGAATTATTCATCCACATAATCATAGACGTTCAAATGACAAGCCTTGATGGCTGCACAAGCGTGTGGACATGAATGCCTGACATTTGTCATACTGCACAGCTGCATTCACGTCCACCAACATCAACCATTAGGCTTCCATCCTTTGTATGGACAGCCACTATACCCCCTCCATAAGGTTCAGCATTACATTCTTCACTCCTACCAACATTTTCCATGACTTCACGTTCTATGTTTGAAACTATGCCATTTTTCCTATCTTTTATTGTCATGCTTGCTGCGTCCATCTTCTTTACTACTTTCTCACGATGCTCATGGATAAGCATAGCAACATGGTGTCTTCTTTCCTTGACCATCCAAGAATTGAATGACTCGGCCATGTTCGTTGTGATTTTATCCCACCGCTTAAATGGGAACTTACTTAACGCCCACTTATGTACATCACCATGGTTGATCACCCAATCAAATAATTCAGGGTTGAAAGTCTACATGTTTCCCATTGCAGATGTGAAGTCAACATCAAGCCTCGCATCAAGGTACTCGAGTCCTTCCTGCCGTAGCTGACTACTGGTCTTTCTCTTCCCTCTGTTCTGTAACATCCTAGAAATTTAATTGAGGTTTAGTGGGAGTAAATAAGGATGTATTAATGAGAAATAATGGATTATGAGAATATTTGAAGGATTTGAGGTATTTTTGAGGATTTTAAAGGCCTAGTTTCGCCCTTATATTGAGAATAATAATTTTGAGAAAATTATTTTAGGCTCAAAAGAGGTTGTTATAGGAGGAAATAAATAAAGCATATTATGGGAAAATTTTGAGAGTGAAAAGAAAATTTTTGGATCAAAATATCTTATTTGAGAATTTTAGGGCCTAATAGTGCATTTTTCCTCTCTTTCTAATCGCAATTTTCTCCTGCCGACAATGTCTTCTCTCTTTTTCTACGCACGACTTCATTTTCCTTCTTCTTTTTCTTTTTCTTATTATTTTAATACATTATTTTAATATATATTCCTTTTCCATTATTATTTTAATAATATTTTTTTCTCTCCTGCGCCTTCCATGAACTTTCCTTCCTGACGCTTTCTTATGCCTTCATATCACCACTTCTTTATATATATATATATATATTACTCCTTCACCGTCACTCAGGTTCTTCATTTTCTTCATCAGTGTAAACCACCATCACCACCATTCTTCCTCTCTCACTTTCTACTTCATTCCTTTACTTGTTTTTGTTTCGATCCGTGCCTAAATAAGGAAATAAAAATAGCCTTTAGCCAACTTATCAGAGCTCATCGGCGTCGGAATAGTGATTTTTCCGGCAAACTAAGTACATTTTTGGAATCCCGTAAGTCTCCTCTACATTCCTATGTCTTTAGTTTTTCATTTGGATATATTTGAAAAATTAGGCCTTATCTAAGTTGGTATTTTTGGGAGTCCTAAGATTAATAAATTGAAGCTTAGGCCTCAATTATGAGTTTTTCTGAGTAGATTTTTCATTGTTGGAAGTTTTCCTAATTATTAGGAATTTTTGGATTTTTGGAAGTTTTACAAATTGGGGCTTTTAAATTATTTGAGGTGCTTATAGTTAAATTGATGATTTTTAGATGTTTATTAAGGTCATATGAGGGGATTTAATTAATTGATTTGATTGGGGTTTGCACCTAAAGAATTATTGAGGGATTATTGGATGTTAAGGTTTAAAATAAATGTATGTATATATTTAGTGGTAGTTTAAGGAAAATTGTGTTAGAATATTTTTAGGTAGTGTTGAGCAATATGTTAATAGATATTTATATTGATATTGTAGAGTCTCATTAAGAATTACGGAGTGACTTTGTGTGATTATCTGTGAGCTAAGGAGCAACAGGTAACTCTAGAATTTTCTTTCGTATGCTTGTGAATTATGTGTAGTTTTATTTTAATTAATTATCACACAATTAATAAGTTTGTCACTTTTCAAGCATGCTTGCTTATTGCCTATTTGCTATGGAAAATAAATTACGCTTGTTTTATTTTAAGCATGCTTGAGTATGTTGAGTATTTTGGGATGATAATTATTTATGAATTATTTATTGTGTAATGATGATCGCATTTGCATCCATGATGGGTTAAGATTTGAGGAGGAGTTATATGATATCCATACTACCACGTGGTAAGCCATCACTCGGTGCACAGTGGATGGCACTTGTCAGGGCCCCTCCTTCCATGTTTTCCTTTGGCCGGGATTGCATTGGAGTTGTGGAACATGTGACACCTCCTTTGTGTGATTCTTTAAGGAGGGGAGCCATAGTCCGGACTTGAGCTCTGTATCTTTGGCCAGATACATCTTAAGTACTGGTGAGCTTGAGATAATTCAGTTGTATGAATTAGTTCTCTGTTGGACAATGTGTGTTAGCCTATGGCTCCGGTCAGCGGGATAAGGATGGACGGTGATATAAGGAGTTGCATATTGCATATTATAAAAATTTATTTATGGGTACAACTCGTTGAGAATTTAAATGAAAAGTTTTCCATATGTTGAGTGTACCTAATATGTATTTGAAAGCCATGAGTTGTACGAAGAACTACATGTGTATAATTGGTTAAATTAGAATTATACGTGATTTGCTTGTGTATGTTAGGATTTTTCGGTAGTTACTGAGATGTCGATCTCATCCTATTATTAACAATTTTCCAGGTGAATGATCTAATAGGAAGCAAGGGAAGACACTTGAGGAAAGCTTCCTTAGAGGCTCTAGTGCCCATTGAGCACATTTTAGCCACTTTATATTAAATTATCATGACGGTAGAATTATTTATAAATTATGACGATTTTTAATGCTATAATAGCATTTTGGTCAAGTATTTGAATAATAATTTTGGAGGGTGTTACAAAGTGGTATCAGAGCCAGGCCTCGTGGAGTGATAAGGCTGGGGGGTTTGGGAGGTTCACCCTTCCCCCACGAGATGCGTTTTAAACCCGTGCGGGGGAGGTTCACCCCCAAAGCGGACAATTTCTCGTTGCGAGGCGCTGGGCTGTTACATTTATGAGCTACAACATTCTGTGACCTTTTGTCTAATTGTTTTAAAATTTTTTGAAAAGAAAGTAAATTTTACACTTCTAGTAGTCATGACAATTTAAATATAACTTGTGCTCTACCCTTGTTTGTTTTAGCTCTTAGTTGATAGAATTGATAATGAATAACGTATAGCTTAACGTGTCATTTCTTTTGTGCTTGTGGTGTTCTACAAAGAAAGGGAGTAAGGAGGTTGGCACAAAGTATTGAATTTGTACCGAGTAATCTTATTAAGATATTACATCTTTTAGTTGGAAAACGAGATATAGTGTTAAATTCCCAAATTACCTAGTCTAAAGTTAAAATAGTAATTTACAAGGATATGAAAGGTAAATATATGACTTTTGCAACTGTCGGGAAGCTGAAAATAGAATTTGAATTTTTAAATGGTGTGAAATAAAATATTTGGAATGTTTGTTGTCCTGACCTTTGAGTCATTAATATTTGAAACTGATTCAAAAATATGTCTGAAGGTTCCTAATGAATGAATAAGTAATAGTAAATAAATTAAAGTTACATATATTTATACAAGTTTCGAAGAGTTAGGAATGGTTGGATTTTGAGGAGATTGGTTTTGGAGCTTTGTATTAAATATGGAATAAATAGCTTAAGGTGTTGGATGATTGTTAGGCTTGGATTGGGACTAAAGTTCTCCTTCATGTGCCTATAACAGTACGCATGCCTGTCATCATCAAATACTTCTCACACAGAATGAATGACTTGTGACGGTCAGACACAATCATTATTTCCATCGAACCAACATTTGTTTGATCATGCGTAAGAAACATGTCCAATCAGCATTTGTCTCTCAGCTGAGAATGGCAATTACAAACGGCAACAATTCATTGTTTCCATCATACGCAAAAGCTTATAGTAGAGTTCCCTGATATAACCCACTTAAATGAGTTCTATCAATGTATAATACAAGTCTAGCACCTTCAATGAACCCCTCAATGCAACACCCATACGTAATGAAAACATGCTCAAAAGTGTTGGTTCTATCTTCAGTCCACTCAGCTACAGTTTTGTTGTCCGTCTCCCTCAACCGTTGACATATCCTCGTATTAATATATAAAATTGTTCATGCTTACCATGTATATCCTCCAACGTTTTTTCCTTTGCCCTATATGCTTGCTTGTATGTCAACTTCACTCCATATTCTCTTGACAAGATCTTCCTTATTTCATTTGGTCTCTTGTCTATGTGATCCCTCACCTCATCAATTATAATTGTTGAAGTTAAGCTAGCTGTTCCACTGTGTCTCACCTCAAGCATGTCTTGAGCATTGTAAACATGTTCGTTTGTGAACCTTGTCACACAAAGGAAAAGCCCACTCTTGCCGACTATTTTTGCAGTAATCCTCCATTAAAAACCTTCAACCTTACAATTCACATATACTCAAATTTATGTGAAATACTGAACTTATGAAGTACCTTCTTGAAAGTATCAGCATGAGGAAATGCTTGATTTACTCCTAATAACATGTCCTTCCATTTTGTACTATTCATTTATGGCAATGGAGTTGGCGCACTTTGTACACCACATGGTAGGCTTAGAATATGGCTTGTGCTACCATTATAGGTTCCACCTTGGCCATCTTCTTTGTCACATACAGCCTCATTAATGTCACAAATTTTTTCTGACCGTCCCAATAGCCCATCCACCCTGTATGCATATTCACCAATTTAGTAAAGCAATTAACTAAAACAATATAGCAGTTAACCACTTCGGAGAAAAAAAAAGAAATTGTCACTTACATTATTGTATCATTCATTTCTCCTACAACAATATCAATGCATTTGAATGCTACATAAACATGTGCGCAGCTCTCATTATACTGAAACAGATTATCCACTTCGTCATCATCAATCAAATCTACTAATACTCTTTAATCAAACTTCACCATATATTTCATCTCACATTTCATACCATCTATACCCAACTATTGTCCTACCAAAGCCCTCAATTATTCAATTGTTAGCCTTTCTTGTATTGTTTTCAGCTTAGTATTTCCACCATAATATTTCTTTTCACCTTCAACATTTTTTCCAAAGTTCCCCCCACATGAAAATAACACATAAGTGATTTGGAATGCGTTGCCCGAATATTTGATGTCATCCTACATGCTAACCTGCACCAAAACAATCAAAATTTAATTAAAATGATAGTTGCTAAACAATGAACTTTCATCACTTTACAGCATGCCCCCAACAAACTCACATGTCCCGTTAACTACTCAAGTAAAGACGTTAATCATTTCAGTATAGCATATTGTTTTAACTACTCAAGTATAGCCGCTTTCAGCATATCATGCTCGGTGAGCTACTCAAGTATAGTTGTTAACCATTTCAGGATAGCATGTTGCGTTAACTATTCAAGTATAGCTGCTTTCAGTATAGCATGCTCGATTAACTACTCAAATATAGCTGTTAACCATTTCAGCATAGCATGTTCAGTTAACTACTTAAGTATAGTCGTTAACTACTTTAGAATAAGTATTAACTACATATTTCACCTTGACCTACAGGAACACTAATTCCAGTGAGAACTACAGTCGTTAACTGAAGCAGAGCAACCTGATTCATCATCATTCCCATATATTTTCACCCAGTATCACTTTATCGAACACCTTATCATATATATCATTATTTTACTCTTCTCACAATCCAAACTTAAAGGAGTTCACAATACTACCCAGCCTTAGACAACATCTAAACTTTTTCTTCTCTATCATTCACCTAAATCAACCACCCAACTTAACTCATCATCATTTTTCAAACCCATTTTAATCAGATTGAAGACCCAACAAAATAATCGACCACAATATCATCTTTGACCTCATACTAGAAGGAAAACACTATCTTCATCCAAATATTACTAAAAGTTTATACCTTTTCCTCCTTTTCAAGCTTGCACGTTGGCTCTAATGGCTTCCCCTCTTCCTCTTCGCGCCAGTGAGTGAGCTTCTGCGTATTTCTTTTTATTTCAAATGGTATTTAATGTAAGGAGAAGAGTAAGGGGCTTTTTAGTCTTTTTACTTTAAACTTGTTTATCCCAAATTGGGGAAAATGTCCATTGTGTCCTTTTGAGCATTGGAGGTCCTTTTTTGTCCTTTTGATATTGGAGAGGTATTTATTTGGAATTTTCCCTTGATTTTTCAGCTTCAATTTCCCCCTTTGGATAAACTTGTGGAATATATTATCAAAACATTTATAATGCTATTAAGGGAGATTTACCAATACTTGTAAAGCATTCAGGGATATATGATATACGGACGACAATTATAAGTTTTATTTTAGAGTTATGTAGCAAATCCGCTCCAAGAGTGTTGTCATGATCACCCAGTGAACTAATTGGATTGTTACGAGCTGAACGAACAATTGTTTTTTTTATTGTTCTATTCGGAAAAATGAATATGTGATTGTGATTTGGGGATTGTGTATTCAATTTAATGATGATTGCATTTCATTTTTTACATTAAATTAAAATAGAAAGCATCACTAGCTTAGGCTCTAACCCCGAGTAGCATGGGGCACGTGGAATCCTCAACGGTGCCCTGAAAATATTTTTAGTCTCAACGTCGTGCTGGAAGTTTGCAAATGTAGCAATGTGGCTATATATATTATATTGCTTTTGTCTGCCAAAGAATATTACTTTTGTTTATTTTTCAGCTTCAATTTCCCTATTTGGATAAACTTGTGGAATATATTCTCACCACATTTCAAATGCCATTGAGTGAGATTTACCATTACTTGCAAAAGTGTTGCCATGATCTCAATGTTGCTCTGAAAGTATTTTTAGTCTCAATATAGCCTGGAAGTTTGCAAATGTAACTATGTTGCTCCGGTCCGTTAAGAAAGTAAATTTTGGCCAATAAATCTAACAATTTGACTTATATGTTCTATGGTATCCTATGTGGCACTGTCACCTTATCATCTTCTTAGTCCCTCTTCCTCTCCCCATATATATATATATTTTGCCACGAAAGGGAATTTCACTAAACATCAACAATTCAGGCAAAAAAAAAATTAAACATCAATGATACAACCAAAAAAGTCTTGTGTTGTAAACAGAAGTACAAATAATGCTAAAAACTTAAACATGAATCACAAAACTATGGAATTATCCACTATCGTCAACTATGAAGTCGCAGCATCCTTTTCCAATAGAACTTGGAGATGAACCAGAGGTCACCAGGCAATGAAAATGTAAGAGACAATAAATATAGGTAATATATCAGTTTCGGCAGAAAATAAACACAAGAATGGGAAGAACAATCAAAACGTAACCGTCATTTTTTGTCAACAGAGAAGCTGAAAGTAAAATAACAACCTAAACAGAGTATGGAAAATGGAAGGGAATAGTGAAAGAGGCGAGTAATGAGAGAAAGCTACAGATGGACAAGATTTAGCAAAGGTGTGGTGAGTTGAAGTTTTGCAACTAATGTAAAAAATCCTAAACAATAACTCTCAACTCTCATTTTCATCATTATTGTTGAAGAACTCATAAAATTTAATATACCCATTCCTTCCAATGTTGTTATGATTCTGGACATCTTTTTGTTCAATGTTTCCCTTCTTCTACATAAGCGTTTCATAATTTTGTTGGAGCTCCTAATTCTGTCTTGCAAGATCTGATATCAATATGGCACAATGCTTTTTGGCATGTGGTGGAATTAGCTTCATTTGCATCTATACAGGCACGCCCTTAATGTGCTACATCAATTCATCAGCATCAGTACTAGCATTATTAAACCCTTCAATAGTAAGATATCATATAGGATGAAAGTCATTTGAAAAGTGATTCATCAAATAAAAGCTCTGAAGTTAAAAATCATTAGCAAAATTGATTCATTAAACACTGCTACACTCATTACACTACTCAAAATCATATTCATGAATACCAGGAAAATACTAAAATGTATCAAAAAAAACCCACTGGTCCATCAAGATAAGAAAGCTTTCTATATCAAATAAACAAGTTATCTGTATATATCCAAATGAACATTATAGCATTTAAAAAAACTTACAGATCAGTCTTTTCATTCCAAAATGAGTGCAAGCTAAATTTAAATTTCAGGTTAATAGCCATAAAGGAACATAACTTCTACCCTACAAAGCAGCAGCAGTGAAATAAATTCAGAAGGAAATACAAAGTATGGTCTAAACCTTCCTCAGCAAGATTCCCAAAGAATTATTGTACAAGAGAGAGTAATGTTCAAGGGTAAATCAATATGAAAGTGAAGCAACTTGCAATGAAAATTCCAACAACTAGATCATCACACTTCTTCAAATTCAATACTTAGATTTTTATAAATAAGACTTTGAACGAAGGCCTGAATAGAGTAAAAGTTGAAACAAACCTTTATATGTTTACACATAAACATTCATCTCTTAGATACATCAAAGCTTTTCCTTCTTCAAAATCACAAGTCCCATTTCCATTCACACATTCTAAATTTCTCACAGCATCACATAAGATTCAGTATCCATTATCATGCATACACTTTATTTCTAATAAGTTCAAACACGATTTAAATTCTTAATTGTCATTATTCCTCTACCAAAGCCAGACATACTCAAAATGATGGTAATAATCAGTTCTAAACTCTTAAATGCATCCTAATCAGAAAAATACACAGCTTTCAAAAATTACCTAAAACAATCCAAAAATTGTAGTTTTCAAACTCTAACGGAATCCTCATTTAACATACTAAAACATATCTCAGTCATGTTGTCAATATGTCACATATCCAAAATTCTTAGATGCCGTCAAATCCTGCAAACAAATCAGGTTGTATACCTATTATATTGGGTAATGTAACAGATTCAATTAAAAAAATCTCCTAATCTCCATGACATGACTTTCAAGCTTCCTTTCATATCTATAAATCCATTTTCCTCTATTAAATCCCTACAACCATATTTGCATCATCATTGAGTTCATATCCTACTACAAGTTTGTGAAAATTCCACTTTCTATGACCTAGATCTCATAACCACACAAAGTTGCAGTACAATATAAACTTCATGAGTCAGCTTCTACCCACTTCACTACTACAGAAAACACTTTTCACGTCTCTTTTTTTGGACTTTTTACGTCTTTTTTTTGTGGGACGTAGATAGAGGAGACGGAGAAAGTCGGAACTTTCCACGTCTCATTTTAAATATGAGACGTGAAAAGTGCCCACTTTCCACGTCTCACATTTGAATGTGAGATGTGGAATGTGGCCAGTGCCAACTTTCCACGTCTCTTTTTGAAAAATGAGACGTGGAAAGCGAGACTTTTCACGCCTCTTATTCAAATAAGAGGCGTGAAAAGTCTCGCTTTTCACGTCTCTTATTGAATAAGAGGCGTGGAAAGTCTTTTAAAAAAAAAACAAAAAGAAGGATATTTTTTTAATTAGGATGATTATCCCCAATCCAAAAAAAATCTCGATATAATAGAAATATAACGCTTAAAATGAAAAAATGAATTAATTTTATTATTTATATCCAAACTAATATTACAAAAATGTTATAATACAACTTTCATCCTAAAATATGGGATTTAACAGTAGTACACCAAGGCCTCTTCATAAATACAAGTATCTTATTAAATATACTGATAGAACCCTCTACTCTGATAAGCCTTTAACAAACAAAACCCAGAAGTAGACTACGAATGTAGGACTGATTCTACAAGCACTGAATAATAAAAACATCTCCTAAGGCATCACCATCATCATGACCAGAACCCTGGCTTGATGAGCTGACATCGCTTGATAGACTTACTTTAAAAGCATCCATGCCCATTGCTTTCAGACCAAATTGTGATGGCAATGTGATATTAATGCTTTCAGACCACTGAACCAAACCTCAGCTTCATCTTTGTCTTTGCAAATCTAGCAGAAAAGAATCAAAATACACGATCAAGTTAAGCTTATACAGACAAAATACCCTGACCCTGTTCATATCGGTACAATGAAAGCTAAAGGCCAAAAGGAGACAAATGTAAAAAATTTGTACCAAGTCCGGTGATGCAGATGTAATGCAGATGTCCAAAGCCAAGAAGGATCTATGAGTATTATTTTTGGTAAACATCCACATCCAAGCTCGCCATAAACACAAGAGCTCAATAATTTTACATAAATTAAGTATTGTTAAAAATGGAAAACCAAGACAGCATGTAACATCACCTTTAACTAATCTCCTGGAAAGATATAGAATAACCATTTCCATTAGTGATTGACTTTAAAAGAAAGACACAACCAGCATTATCCTACATTATAAGTATCATTACATTAATAGAATTCAAATAAATCTAGACTAAAAACATGTTAAGTGGAGAACAAAGTCAAGAAGTGATAAAAATCAGAAGAAGCAAAACTAAGAATGATGTCTCTATTATGAGAGAGCTAGACATACAATAGCTCGGGGCAGACAACTGACAAGGGAAACCAGTGCTAATAAACCTTACCCATTGAGAAAATAGGAAAAAAGAAGTCACCCATAGCTGAAAGCAATTCATAGATATGGTCTAACAAATATCAAGTTATTTCAGTTGAACATTTTGAAGTAAAAATTAGGACAAAGTCATCAAGTAGACAGTCACTTAATTGCTATAAATCATGAAGCTTTGCAACCCAAGCAGAAGAAATGAGGCAAAATGAAAGGAAGAAACATAAGGGGAGTTCAAAACATTGGATAAAGGTAGATCATACTACTTCAAGAGTCTTACAAAACATTGATAAAGGTAAGAGTTTATGCTATTTCTAGAGCCTCACATGGGGAAGTCTGTTTGAAATTTGCTTTATTTGAGTTAGAGTCGGGAATTCGGGCCGGCCCATTTAGGCCCTAGCCCTAGGAAGGCCGGGCTTTGATTTTAGAGCAAAAAAAGGGGAGCGGGCCCGTTTAAGCCCGTTTATTGCCCCTCCCTTTTTTTGCATTTTTTTTATTTTTATTTGCCCAAAGAGTTAAATGGGTATGCTATTTTTGTATATATGCATATGGACGATAATAATTTTAATGCATATTAGGTTAGATTTAAGTCCCGTACGTCCCACTTTTATACTTTAATTCCTTATTACTAAGAACTTTCTGTGTAATTGTGGTGTGACTTCTAGTTCTAGACTTAGTACATAATTTATGAGTTGTTAAGTTGGTATATGGCAATGCACTAATGCTTGGTAAGTTTGTATTTAAACATAATTTGGATCATATATATTTATATTTTTTATTATAGGTCCATTATTTTCGTTAGCAATACACAATCAAAATTGAGGGAAAAAATATTTAAAAAAGTCAAAGCCCGCGGGCCGGCCCGAGGCCTGACGACTCAAGGGCCGGGCTTCACAAATAAGGGATTTTTTTGTTCACGGGCCGACCTGTTTAAGCCCGGCTCGCCCGATTTCCCACCTTTAATTTGAGTTAAGGTCGAAGAAGAAAAGTAACTTAACATTTAAACATTGAAATACCACAATGGAAGTTATCTACCAGAAGAAATCCAATAGCAATCAAGAAGGCCGTTGGAAACTTACAAATTGCTTGATTAAGTTGCCTCATTCATAAACAAGGACGTATATTCATTATGTTATAGGGGAATAAAAGCAACTTTCCTGTTAGAGGATGGCATAACTTGTCTGTGCCAAGATATTGAACAATGTTCTCGTGTTCAAATTGAATTAAAAGATATATTTCCTGAAAGACAGGCCACAAAAATATTCCATTTAATAAAAGTTTCCCGTGAGAAGATGAAAATAAAGAATAAGCCATGAGCTTTGATGAGAAAACTCAGCCCTCTCACCTGTTGAAGTTGGAAAATGCTCTGTTGTCCTTGGGCTCCTTGATCTAGCAAAGATTCCTTCAAGGCAGAAAAGAATCCATCACTGCAGCAAAATAAAAATGCACATGTCACCTCTGTCAAAACAAAGCAAAACATGAACCAAGTAGAGTGGGTAACAGACCAAATGGTTTCTTTACAACAAACTTGATAAATGATATCTTCTGTCGTTATCAGATTTTGGCAATGAAGATATCAGATACATAGAGTTTTAGATGAACAAGCAAATAACTTTGTGTAATAATTTCGACTCATTATGTAACTAGAAGTATTAATGTACTTGCTACTTAACAACACCATTGTGAACCAGCTGCAATATGATAAGCCAACAAATAAAAACCAAGACATTTAAACATTAACGAAAGGACAAGTTCAAAATTCAGGAGTGTGGTTAGGGAATGAATCAGCCTTCTTAGTTGAATACAAATCTTGACCCAAAGTAAGAAAGGGAATGGAAAGCTATGCTCTTCTCGGCTATGTCAACATTCCTCGAATTAACAATCCCAAATCAGATTTTTCATCACCCGTGTCCTAAGCTGAAAGATTTCCTTCATCTAAACCATACATAACTCAAACACAGTGAGCAAATATTCCAACAAATCATTGCTAACAAGCAGTGTATGACCTTGGCTATCAGTCTGTGACTCAGGAAGCTTCTTCTTCGCCGCAGAAATCATCAACTCAGATAAAATGCAAGCCTACAAAGGACTCGACATAGTAACAAAAAAAATCTCAGAGGAAGAACAGAGAGGCATTCCTCACCATTTACTAGGAACTCAAAACCCAAACTCAGAATTCACAGCAAGCAATTTCTGCACATGATGATAGAATAAGCATACCTTGAAGAATATATGAGTAGGCCATCTAAGAGACTTAACAATCCAATAAGTGATCTTGTCCATAAATGTCTCTGGCGCATGATGCTTCTTTAGATCAATCGACAAGTCCGCTTTGTAAATCTCCCATGCTTACAAATCAAAATCACAAATAAAAGAAATCGAAGGGTTTAGGTGATGAAGCAAATAGAAGGGTTCAGGTGAGCTAACGGTAGCGGCATTTTCAATCAGACCTCTAAAATTAAAGAAATCGAAGGGGGAAGAAGACAGACAAGGCTTACCCACTTTCGAATCTACAGCTCCCAGGTACCCACGGCTTCTCCCTCCGACGACGTTGCTAGTGCTTGCAACGCCGTAATCTCTCTCTCTCTCTCTCACACACACACACACACTCTCAGCTCGAACGCTCCCAGCAGAAAAATGTGAGGGCTTGAGGGAGAGGAAGGCGAAGTCGATGAACTTAGGGCTCAAATCGCAGATCACAAAAAGGTGGGTGGTGGGGGGTTTTTCCTTTTCATTTTTTTTAAATAGTTTCCAAGTCTCACTTTATAAGTGAGACGTGGAAACCCTTTTTTTCAAAGAAAAATATAGTATCCACGTCTCACTTGATAAGTGAGATGTGGAAACCTTTTTTTAAAAAAATATATAGTATCCACGTCTCAGTTATAAAGTGAGACGTAAAAAGGGTTTATCCACGATACTTGGCCCTGGCTAACTATCCACGTCTTATAAAAAAATATGAGATGTAGAAAGCGCCTATTTCCAAGTGGAAAAGATCTTTCCACATCTCACAAAATTTGTGAGACGTGGAAACTAATTTCCCGCTTATATTTCCCACCTTTTGTTTTTGCTTACCGTTCTTTTTGAGAGAATCCACGTCTAATAATTAGAAAAGAGACGTTGAAACTTTTTAAAATATTTACAATTTTGCCACCGTCTATTTTCTACATCTAATATTAGAAAAAAAAAAGATGTAAAATGGGGACGTAAATAATGTTTTTGTATAGTAGTGCTTCCTAATCATTTAACAAACCCATTAGCGTTTGGAAACTCTCAAAAAACCATTCAAAATTCAACCTCTAGCTTTAACAATTTAGTTCATCAAGACAGGCAAATCAGCATCAAGAACCTTAACTCATCACACGAAACTAATCTCAACTCACACCGCACCCACACAAGCACTCAAATTATCCCCTCAACTCACTATTATATATATATATATTCCAAATTTGTGATTCTATCTACCAACATGTATTGCACAATTATTTCACTGTTTTCAGCTCCAAAATCACAGCTCAAGCACGAAATTGTTAGCAAAAACAAGTATGTCATCTTCTTATTAAAAATCACGCTACTCAGCCAAACTGAAATACAGATCTTAAAAAAAGAGTAAGATTCTCCAAGTTTGGATATAATCATAAACGAAGAAAATAGGACATGAAATCGATAAAATCCAACTCTTAAGCAGAAGATTGAAGGGATTCAGTGGTGAACAATACCGAAAAATAGGTTAATTCATAATCTGTCCCAAATATTCAAAGCAACCTGAAATCTCTTCTGGAAACCTTTACATCGAAGCTAAATCTTCAATTAGTGCCTTTTCTTCTGAAAAATAGGTTTAGAACTCTTTGAAACTCAAAACCCATTCATACCTAAGTATGTGAAAGAAATTGTCTCGAATTATGAGAATTAGTGCCTTTTCTTTTTGGAGTGTCCAACCATGATTCTAAATAAGAAACATCGTTTAATTGCATCCTTTTGCTAAATTCCGTTTGTGGAGTGTGCCCCTTTCAATTTGGGCCGTTCAACAAAAATATTCAAAGGATTTAAGGCCCTCTAGTTTCGGCCTCCATCCATCACAGTCTTTTGATCTTTTCAATGCTTCATCATGTCAATGTACAAGAAGACCTTAAGTTGACCTGTATTCCTTTAGTTACTAGTACACATAAACAGTATGATATGCTTTTAGGATTCATTTAGTTAGACATAAACAAACAATATGATCCACCCATTCAATATGATCTAGCCTAAGTCGGTTACACTGTACACATAAACAATATATTATACCTTTTTAAAGAGGCAATTTTCATTGCTGATCAAAGCAAGTATTCTCAAGCCTTGTTGAGGCATTTATGATGATGTGGTTGAATTTTGAGAGGTGGAGGGCAAAAACAATCCTTTAAAATTTGTGCAGATGTGGTGGTGTCACCATGGACAACGAAAATATATGGATATGTGATTTTAGCTATAAACTTGCAACATATCTCTAATTATTACTGAATTGATCAGGATAATAATTCAAGATAAATTCTAGGTCATGAGAAATTAGAGCTTTCTCTATATGCATAAAAACTATCGACTTAATGATTCGGATATGCAATAGTAGTAATCCTTTCAAAGATATTGTAGAAGAAACCATGTTGTTAAATCATAGGATTGGAAGTTTTTATAAGCAATATGCAGAAGGTCAGCTTAACATGTGCTACCAGTTAACTAAATTTGCATGTAGGATTAAAGTTAATTTCAATATCCTTAATCACCCTCCACCTCTTGTACATTGAGTAAAAGTTGACGGACTTTATTCTGTTTATCTTCTTATTTGTAATTCTCTTGAGTACATAGAATTCAGATTGCATTAAGAAAAGGCAGTCCTTTATCCAGAACAAAATTCCTGATGAACCTTAGCTAACATGTGACGAGAACATTACTTTTTAAGGTTTCGCGTTTTTCTTTTCGGCTGAAACTTACAAAAGCAGGGCAGGGTCAGTGCATCTACGGTATATCTAGAGGAGTTATTAGTTATCGCACTCACGCATATTTCTCCGAGTCATCGAAGGAAAGGAAAAGGGTATGGTGTATCATTGTACGGAGTTTTTTTGCTAATGGGCGTGGTCCTTACAAAAAAGTAATGTTGTAGTAAGAGCACTACGGCCATTGATCCTGTCAGAATTTCACTTCATTGAAATATATAAAAAAAAAATGTGTTCATATAATTTGTATGGCATGCCCAAATATGTCATGTTATATTTGTTTGTACTCTTCTGTATATAAATATAAGATATATTTACCTAATTTTATAAGATTAAATGTGTAAGTTATATTAGTTAAAATTATATGATTTACCAAAACACCATGTCCATCTATCTATATTCTTACAATTCACCTCTTGTTTGTTTATTATTGAGTAGTATCGATGTGGATAATATATGAAAATGATGAGAAAAATTAGAAAGATGTCTTATATTTAGGAATTAGTTCACCTCCCCAAGTAATTCTTATATTTAAGAAATAACATAATTTTATAAGTGTTCACATCAAATATTATAGTTATGTATGGCTTATTATAAATCACAAAAATCATCAAATATGACAGATGGATTTTCCAACTAAATTCAGCACAAGTTTTCATGATTACCTAGAACTATCAATAAAACTATAAAATGGTTTGACCAAAAAAAAAACTATAAAATGGTGTACATATAATACTGAAAAAAAAGAGGCATCTCATCATCACGGCACAGCAAGTTTTGTTTCCTATCAAATAAAAAAAATTATAATCATATCGGACAAAGCTGAATTTAGAGCACATGAGAATGTGGGCACTCACGTTCTTCCCCCTCTAATCATACTTCCTTTTGAAAAATCAACATGTGAGCTATTGTCTTCCTTCAATATAACCGCATGATTCACTACTACAGAAAACACTTTTCAAGTCCCTTTTTTTGGATTTTTTATGTCTCTTTTTGGTGGGATGTGGATAGAGAAGACGTAGAAAGTCGGAACTTTTCAGGTCTCATTTTAAATATGAGACGTGAAAAGTCGGAACTTTCCACGTCTCACATTCAAATGTGAGACGTGGAATGTGGCACTTTCCATGTCTCACATTTGAATGTGAGATGTGGAATGTGGCCAATGCCAACTTTTCACGTCTCTTTTTTAAAAATGAGACTAAGAGACGTGAAAAATCCCACTTTCCACGTCTCTTATTCAAATAAGAGACATGGAAAGTCTTTTTTTTAAAAAAAAAAATGATATTTTTTTAATTAGGATGATTATCTCCAATCCAAAAAAAACCCCAATATATTATCGAAATAATAGAAATACAACACTTAAAATGAAAAAAAAAATAAACTACTTTTATTATTTATATCAAAACTAATATTACAAAAATGTTATAATACAACTTTCATCCTAAAATATGAGATTTAACATCAGTACACCAAGGCCTCTTCATAAATACAAGTATCTATCTATTAAATATAGAGATAGAACCCTCTACTCTGATAAGCTTCTAACAAACAAAAACCAGAAGTAGACTACGAATGTAGGACTGATTCTATAAGCACTGAATAATAAAAACATCTCCTAAGGCATCACCATCATCATGACCAGAACCTTGGCTTGATGAGCTGACAGCACTTGATAGACTTACTCTAAAAGCATCCATGCCAACTGTAACACCCCAAATTTTAGAAAACAGAAAATAGAAAATTACTTAAGATTTTAGGAATGTAACTAAAATATTAAAAATTATTGAAAATGAATTTATGACGTTTTAGGCATTTTTTTTATATAAATTTAAGACTTATTCTCTTTAAGGAGTAAAGAGAAATAATTAGAAGATAAAACTTAATTTTAAAAAAAAAAGGGATAATAAGGATGTAGTTGAGGTCTTAGAAAGGTATTTATAAATTAAAAAGCCTTATAAATAAATTTATGAGGCCAAGTATATTTTTAATAATTTTTAAAGTTTATTTTCTTTATTAGTTCAGGGAAAATAGTTAGGAGATAAATTTAAATAAGGGAATATTTAGAATCTTGGGGTATTGGTTATTAATTAAAAAGTCTTATAAATAAATCTGGAAATTTAAGTATACCTAGAGAAATTATTTTGGGACAAATTTCAGATTTATTTGTAAGTGATAATGATAAATAAAATTATCATTTAAAAGAAAAATATAAATTGGGAAATGAAAAAGACAATATCTGCCCCTAGTTGAAAATATCCTCAATTATAAAGGGAAGGGCAAGATAGTAAAATACCTATAAAAGAAAAATATCAGCCTCTTTTTTAATATATGTGCACCACGTGTTCCTTCTCAATGTTTCTACTCCCTTCTTATTTCTCTGCCTACACACATACACACACACACACACACGAAAATACTCCCTCTCTCACCGACACACACACACTTCTCACACTCTCTCATTCTCTTATCTCTGCCTCGCGAATCCCGCGACGTCCTCAGCCCAGATCGGCGGCGATCAGCGACAGCCACTACTACAAAAAGTACTTTTAACGTCACAAATTTTGGGGGTTTTCATGTCACTTTTTCAGGGGACATTGAATCAAGTGACATGGAAAATGGACTTTTAACGTTACATAAATAAGTGACGTAGAAAGTCAGAGAAACAACGTCACACATAATATTATGTGTGACGTTGTAAGTTGCTCGGAGAAACCACGTCACACATAATATTTATGTGTGACGTGGTTTCTTTTTTTTAAAAAAAATGTTTTTAATTTTTCTATTCCCCGTTGATATTCAGCAATTTGAGAACAAAAACCAATAGCAAACCAATTTACAAGACTTATAAAACATTTTGGCAAGTATGCAATATTTGCAGCAACTACAACGTAACAGCATTTGCAAACCAATTTACAATTGAACATTAAACATTCTATGGCAGACCAATTTACAAGACTTACAAAACCATTAAATATTCTATGCATTTTTTGCAATTTACAATTGAGAAAAAAAAGGCAGCAGATTTAATTATCAAGAAAAAAAAAGGAAAAGAAGGAACCTGGATGAAGTGAAGCTGCGAACGGAGGCACGATTGAAATTGCTGAACCCGATAGGAGGAAAACAGAGCTGAAAAAAAAACTTGAACAAGTAAAAAAAAAGAACCCGATAGAAATTGCATATTTAATTACCAGAAAAAAAAAGAAAAAAGAAAAGAAGAAACGAACCTGCAGCTGGAGGGTAAGGGGGATGGGGGAGTTGTGGGCGGCTAGGGGGGAGCTGTGGGGGGCGGGGAAAGGGGAGTTGAGGGCCGCTGGGGGGGGGGGGCTGAGGGCTGGGGGAGCTGTGGGTGCTGGGGGGTGGGGGAGCTGAGGGCATGGGGGGTGGGGATGGGGGAGAGCTGGAGCTGATGGTTTTTGTTTGGGGGGCGCGAAATGAAAAAATTAAAGTGGGGGGCGGGAAATGAAAAAGAAGGAGGGGACGGGTTTTTCACGTAACACCAAAATTTTGGTGTGACGTGGAAAACAACTTTCAACGTCACACCAAATTTTGGTGTGACGTTGAAACATTTTCCACGTCACACCAAAATTTGGTGTGACGTGGAAAGTGCTTTTCAACATCACACTTAAAATTAAGTGTGACGTTGAAAAGTTTCAACATCACACTTAATTTTAAGTGTGACGTTGTTTATTTCCTGTACGCACTCCTTTGTTTTCAATGTCACATTTTTAAATAAGTGACGTTAATTGGTGACATAAAAAGGGCTTTTTGTAGTAGTGGGCGGCCGGCGACCGAGCAAGGAAGAAGACGCACGAAGCTTGGGTCACTCTTAGATGAGTATTTCTCTCAATTTCCTTCTCTTTCTAGCGCATTTCGAGCAAATTGGGGGGGAAGAATCCGAAATTTGTGTGGTTTTTTAAACTTCTGAGTTTGTAAAAACGATGCTTGAGGCTTGTTCTTAGTAGTTGAAGTGTTAATGTTGGAAGAGAGGATGAAATGGGTTCAAATTTCTTCAAGAATTTCTGGCAGGTACTGTTCATTCGTCGAGGATTTTGGGATTCTTGGGTATTGGTTGTTTTAAAGCTTAATTACTCATGATTTCTTGCAATTCTAAGGCTATGGAATGGATTGAGTGACTGATTTTGAAGTTAGGGAATTGTTGGAGCAATTTTTCTTCTCCCCTGTTTCGGAAATTTCGAAGGTAAAAGGGGAAGAATTTTAGGATGTAATACATTACTCATTAAGAATCTGTGGTGAAGGTCTTTGGATGTGTGTTTTGGTCAAGCTTGAAATCTTTGATTGTTGTTGTTCTTTGGTCCCTGTTTTTACTCTGTTCGGCCAAGGAAAAAAAATGGCTATTGATGTTTTGTTATGTTCTGAGAGATAAATTGAACTTGTTTAAGCATGGTTGATTTATGTGGTTGGGTTTATTGGTGAAATTTTGCTCCTTCGCTCTCTGTCCTGCTTTGGCCGAAGGGTAGAGGGAAGTTTTTGAGAATTTTAGTCTCTTTGTCTCTGACTGATTAATGTGGATAAGCTGTGATGTTGTGATGATAAATCTAGAATTTAATTAAAGATAGTAAGCTCTGTATGTCTGAGTTTCTAGTTTGGGGAATTGAAATTGTATGATGAAAATAGTACTATTGATGATAAAGGATTAGTGATTTTCTGCTGACTGATGTTATTAATGTTATTGGTTGCTGGATTATTGACTAAGGAAGGAGAATAGTATTATGGTTTATCAATTGAAAAGAGAAGGAAGTTGTTATGAATGTTGGATTGTAATTTATAGGTTCTAGAAATCCTAATCTTTGGTTTGACTGTATTAAAGGGAGTGAAGGAAGAATTTTCCGATCCTATTAATGCTACTGGCTGCTAGTTTAAGGTGTAAGAAAAGAGGAATGGTGATGTTAGTCTAATAGGAATTAATTTAAGAGAAGTGAAAAGTTAAGATGATTGTTAATGTTAAACAAGAAATGATTATGGTATGGTTGCTCTTTGATTTTGTTAGGTGTTGGTTAAAAAGGGATTAAGTTTATGGAATGGAGTAAGTTGGATTAATTGCTCTTGATTGTTGATTGGAAATGGTATTTATTGAATTAAATTGGTACTATGATTGAGGTTTCCAAGTCAATATTACTAGATGGTTAGAATTGAAATTCTAATCTTTGATTGATGGTTGGATTTTTAAATATTAGATAGGATTAAGTAGAAGCAAAGGAAAGTGATTGGTGATTATTACTTGAAGTGGTAAGTCAATATCTTTGAGTGTTTGAGGTTGGTGGAGTCAAGATAAGGATTTGGAAGTTAGCTTGGGAATTTAATCTATTACCCAAGGAAGATTAGTTAATTTGAAATAATAAAGGTACTCTTGTGCTTATTGTAACATTAACTCTCTAATCCCACTATTAAACACTCACAATTAAACATTAAAACGTTTATATAGCTAACTATGTTAGGAAAAGGAATTAACTTAATAAAATAACTAACATAGTTAGAAAAAGATCTTTCCATAATATTCAGATATTACTTTTTTAATTCAAACCTCAACTCCAATCTCCGTCATCACAATATAATTTTCTTCTCAGAAATTTACATTATCCATGATTAATCTCCACACATCATCCTTAAAATATCATACATCTCAAAGGTACCTAAAATCATTAACGGTTCTCACAAATACCGAGCAAAGTTGCCGGAGATGGACCGGTCCCAAAATAACAACAACTAGAATAGTATCCAACTAGCACTTATACAATAATTTACCCCAAAATAGTAACAAGTTTCAGCGGAAGCATCATACAAAATATGATCCTAAATGTGGCAATACCTCCTGTCCTTCTGGTCTATAGTATCTCACGATATCAGTGAGAAGTTCCCGGATCCTTCCCTTGACCTCCTACTTCGCTCCTAGGACCTGCAAAAGTGAGATCAACGGGGGTAGCCCCAAACGCAACCACTGACTACTCATCTAAGTGCGGAGTGTGCTAGCAAGGTGTCCAGTGGAATACATATATGTATATATATTAGTTCAAACAACATGCTCAGGTATTCACATATAATGCATATCTTGGTCCCAAATATCTTTCACAGTTTATAAGTACAAAATAATCCATCCCAAATCATCTCAAAGAATAATATATATCATTGATAATCACAAACAACCCAAACGAATCTTAATAGAAGCGTTGGGAAAACATGTGGGACCAGTCGGGACCTTCCACCCGCCCTTGATCACCACCGTACAATTCACGAGGGACTTTCTACCCTCCCTGAACTGCACCACGGTTTAGAAGGATCTCCGTCCTTTCTGAATCCGTGAGGGGCGATCTCCCCTCTTTCGTTTTTCTCTCCTTTATTTCCCATAATATATCAATTAGTCCCTGTGGCGCAACAGGGTACCTCATCACGTGATGGCACAATTTCCAATTCACCGGTGTCATATACACAAATAATTTCTCACAAACAACACATGGATATGCAACACCACAATCAGGCACCAGGCCTTCCAGTATTTTCATAATATACATATATATGAAATAGTTTCCAAAATCATATATATTTCAGTTCAAAATATTTCAAATCACAAATTTATGCCATTTCAAAATAATACTCCACAGGACATTATATTATGAAAAATAATAATATTTCAAGATCTCATTTCCATATCTCATCAATCATCAATTGATAATCATATCTCAACTGTGATTCAAAACCTCATCTCCATATAACATCATAATTATCAAATAATAATATTTCAAATTACTTACTAACACTACACACACATATAAATAAGCAGAAAGCGGTTACCTGATAGCTGGCACCAATCTCACAATAGTGCAGCTCCCTCGTGCTAACTTAGTGCAATTCAAGCACTACACAACCATACATACAACCAAAATTAATTATTTATCCAACAATTTCACATGTTGGAAAATTAATTACTTACTACCCTTTCTTTGCCCTTACTTATTTTAAATTTCTATTTAACATTTATTCTCCCTTTCTATCTCGAAAATTTATCTCTACTCCATTTATACATATATCCAAAATTATTAATCTTTCCAATAACAATTTATAAAATTCCTTAACATCCCATAATCCCT
Organism: Mimosa bimucronata; assembly: GCA_037074515.1. NCBI lineage: Eukaryota > Viridiplantae > Streptophyta > Magnoliopsida > Fabales > Fabaceae > Mimosa > Mimosa bimucronata. The sequence goes on from CM073438.1 coordinate 2,714,627, forward strand.
CAATAATTCTTTAGGTGCAAACCCCAATCAAATCAATTAATTAAATCCCCTCATATAACCTTAATAAACATCTAAAAATCATCAATTTACCCATAAGTACCTCGAATGATTTAAAAGCCCCAATTTCTAAAACTTCCATAAATCCAAAAATTCCTAATAATTAGGAAAACTTCCAACAATGAAAAATCTACTCAGAAAAACTCATAATCGAGGCCTAAGCTTCAATTTATTAATCTTAGGACTCCCAAAAATATCAACTTAGACAAGGCCTAATTTTTCAAGTATAGCCAAATGAAAAACTAATGACATAGGAATGTAGATGAGACTTACGTGATTCCAAAAATGTGCTTAGTTGGCCGAAAAACTTACTATTCTTATGCTGACGGACTCTGGTAAGTCCAGTGATAGGAATATATATATATGGTGGAAAGAGAGAGCAAGAGAGAGAGAGGTGTGAGTGAGAGAGAGAGAGAGAACGTGGATGAAGAAGGAAGCAAAGTGTGCGTGTGTTTATATATATAATTGATGAATAGTAATAATAATAATAATATAATAATATAATATATTTATAATATAATATAATATAATATATAAATAGTAGTTGAATGTGATTGGTTGAGGAAATAATCATTGAAACAGTTAAAGTCACTGGCGAGGAAAGGAGTGTCGGCAGAGTGGAAAATATACTACTGGGCCCTAAAATTCTTAAATAAGATATTTCTTTTGAATAAAAAATTTTCTTTTCACTCTCAAAATTTTCCCATAATATCCTTTATTTATTTCCTCCCATATTAACCTCTTTTGAGCCTAAAAATAATCTCTCCCAAAATTATTATTGTCCAAATAAGGAAGAAACTATGCCTTTAAAATCCTGTAAAATACCTCAAAATCCTTCAAATATTCTCATAATCCATCATTTCTCATTAATCAATTCCTATTTACCCTCAAAAATCCTCAATTAATTTTTAGGATGTTACACTTATGTTGTGTTGTGTATATATTAATATGTATTTGTGCAATGTTTATGAATGATGGTGTGATTAGCCATTAAGTTAAGAATTTAGATTTTTACTATATTAGAAGTAAGATGGGAATAGAAGAAAGGGAAAAAGACAAAAAAATACCTTTGAATATGTTAAAGGTCAAATCAGTCCCTTAACATTTGGAAATCCCATATCAGACCCTAGGGATGAATATGGTATTTTGAAATGTTACTAAAAGACCTTTTTATCCTTATTGAATCATCTTCTCTTTTCTTTTGACATGAAATCTTCTTCCCTCCTTTGCGCTGGTCTCTTCATTCATTATTCTAGCCGCCACCTTCATCACCCTCACTCCCAACCAAAACCTAACACCAGTCACCATGAACAGCCACCACACCGTCGTCCCAACCTTCGGCCAAGGCTTCCCACTCTCCATCACCTCCACATCTCCGTAAGCATGCGTCGTTTTCCCTTCATCTTCTTCTGCCTGCATTTCTGCTGATTTGATCTCACAGACGCAAAAGAAAGCAACGGCCTTAAGATGAAGAAATTGTTAGCTATGAAGACGGATCCCCAACAAGGCGATGCCACCCAATTGATTAACTCCGATTTCTAGGATCTCAGTCTTGCCGCCGCAAATCTCGACCGTCATGCCGTCAAACTTGGTGGCCTCCGCTTTGACACTTCTCTCCTTCAGTGGGTTGCTTCTCTCTCCGCCATGTACGATCCTTTTCTCTTCTTTTGATCTTGCCATTAGTTCAGTCATGTGATGCCTTTATTGTTTTGATTTTAATAAAGTTTTTTTTTGCCAGCAATTGATTTTAATAAAGTTACAGTTTCTGCTACAATCACTTTTTTATTTTGCTTTTAAGATGCATAAACGTTTTTTTGTAGAATCGATATGGCTGTTGTTTAGTTCAATATCTTGCTGCTTGTCGATTCTGAAGGGTTTTTAGTAATGGGTTTTGTATTGGATATTTTCAACAATTCAGCTTGATAGGGGGCAGGGTCTTATCAGTTAAAGTTGTCTTTTTGCAACCCACATGGTTTGTTGCTTTTGCGTGTTCACTTAAAAGATCTATCTTGATGTGAATGGTTGTGATATATAAGAACATGAACCATCTCATGTAGCCCACTTGTTTTCCAGTACGTTTATACTACCCCAACAAAGTTGCAGCATTAGAAATTTAGAACTATTTTTTTTGGTAAATCTTGGGGGGTGCTAAAGATTCTTTCTAAAAAAGTTTGAGGTTTGTTGCTGTAATCTTGTATTTTTTGTACTATGTTTAGCTAATGATGTTGATGGCCCATCATTTTATTTTTGATGACGTGCTTGTGCCTTGTGGAAGAAAACTGCGTTGATTTTCCCCCCTTTTCAATAGGAAGCTTTTATAGAAAATGATAATCATTTTTGTTTCCCCCTATTAATTAATCTACTGGTCTCATATTTGTGATTGCTTCCTGTTCATATAGAAATATAAGGTTTATGTGTAATTCATAAACATAATTTATTTTACCACCAAACCTTATGCTTGTGAACCATCAAGTTTGCCAAAATATCCTCTCTGCAAAGAACTGGATATAAAATTGAGAGATGAAAAAACAAGAAGGTTATTATTCTTTTCTTGTGTTTGATAACTTCTGGCACTGATTTTGTCCAGGTGCTGATGATGGTGGAATTCATTTCATTTTCAGGTGAAAAGCTCTAAATGGTAAAAAATAATGCAGTTGATGGTGCCAATAGAGTTCGAGTACATGACTGTGGTAGGGCCATTCTATGACTGGTGGTGATTGGTGATATTTAGACATGAGAAGTATTGGGTCTTCTTGAACAGCCAATCGCTACAAAGCAATTTAGACAAGCCTGATTGTAGATTGACAACGCTAGATGTTACTTTAGGACTTGTGTTTGTAGTTATTATGAAATTAACATGTTTTAAGACAATTTAACAAGATGTAAGCGTTCCACTTTTTGTATGTTTCATAGAGTATGTGACAAAGTTCCTTTTTGATATGTTGTATGAAAGATTGAACAAAGTTATCTTTTGTTGAATTGGACAATTTGTATTGAATGGAGTATTGAACAAATTTATGTTTTTTGTATGTTTCATTTGGTGAATTTTGGTGGTTTATTCATATGTTTCTTTGAATATATTTATTTAAAAACAAAATACTTTTAACAATGTTTTTGCCAGCATCAACAACTTTATTGTAGGATTAACAATTTTTTTGCTTGCAATGTAAATGAGATGTTTGGTCCAAGTGTTAACAACTTCTTCATAAGCATTAACAACTTCATCATAGGAATTAACAAAGTCTCAATTGTGATTAACAACTTACAAAGTGATTTATAATTTATAATGTCTTAATAGTGATTAACAACTTATAAGCTTTAACAATTTCTTCTTTCACATTAACAACTTTATTGTAGTAATTTATAAGGTTTGAGTAGTAATTAACAACTTTCATATTTTCTTTTCACAATGTGAGTATTACATGGAAACACATTTTTGCTAGCGTTAACAACTTCTTCGTAGACATTAACAATTTTATCATAGATATTAACAAGGTTGGTGTAGCGATTAACAAGTTTCATATCTGCTTTTCCTAATGTGAATATGAGATGGAAACATATTGCTGTCAGCATTAATAACTTCTTCGTAAATATTAACAACTTTATCATACATATTAACAATATTTTCTTTGTGATTAACAACTTTCATGTTTGTTGTTTCTCTTTTCTTTGAACACTCCCCTTGTTCATGAGTCATTCTTCAACCAATGAAGAATGTAAATGTTTACTCACCATTGAACATGTTAAAAAACTCTGTCAATGAAGAATATTTTTAAGAATGAAGTTTAATTTCACTTGGATATTAGAACTGCAAACATAAAAGTTGTTAATCGTTACTCCACCCTTGTTAATGTCTACGAAGAAGTTGTTAATGCCTAAGATGAAAATGTTAACACTTGTAAGTTGATAAACGCTTGAGTGTTAATCTCATTTACATTGACAATAGCAAGGTGTAAGTTGTTAAACTCTATTCAAACCTTGTTAATTCCTATGATTAAGTTGTTAATGATTAAGAGTAAGTTGTTAATGATTAAGAGTAAGTTGTTAATGCTTGAACCAAAAATCTCATTCACATTGTCAGCAACAAAAGTATAAGTTGTTAATCGCAATTCAAACCTTGTTAATTTCTATGATAAAGCTGTTAATGCTTAAGAGTAAGTTGTTAACTCTTAGACCAAAAACCTCATTCACATTTCCAGCAACAAAAGTATAAGTTGTTAATCACTATTCAAACCTTGTTAACTCCTATGATGAAGTTGTTAATTATTACCAAAAAAATTGTTGAGTTGTTTGTTTTTAAATAAATATAGACCTGTGAATAGACCCGCAGAGTTCGCGAAATGAAACATACAAAGAAAAAAGAACTTTGTTCATACTCCATTTAATACAAATTGTCCAATTCAACAAAAGAGAACGTTGTTTAACCTTTCATACACCGTACCAAAAGGAAACTTTGTCCCATACTCTATGAAACATACAAAAGGTGGGAACGCTTACAACTTGTCAAATTGTCTCAAAATATTTTACTTTTAAAATACTACAAATACAAGTCCTAGAGTTACATTCAGTTCAGTCAATATACAATCAGGCTCGTCTAGAATCTAGATCACTTTGTAATGTGGGTTGTTCAAGAAGACCCAGTGTTTTATCCCTTGCATCATCCCTTCAACCTCCACTTCTTTGAAGACTGGAAAGTTTCATCCCTGAATCCAAGCTGTCAATAAATAAAAAAATAAAAAATAATCGCATAAGATCAGAGAAAATATGCCAATTTCCACATTTTCATTTATTTAAGCTTGAAGAGATTTTATTTAAGAAGTAGAATGGGACTTGCACACGTGAGCACAAGCAACTAAAAGTTTCAATTCTTACCTTCATCAACTCCTTATTCCTCATTGGTGTTAGCACCAAATTTTGCCATTGATAAAATCCCTTTTTCTTTCATGCTTCAACTTAAAAGTTTCATATCTTCAAACTTCATCCCATATATAGATTCTAATAATCCAAAACACTTTAACCGATATATGCCCATGACTGAGATATCATACTATCTTTATATAGATGCATTTCCTACTTCCTTTTTTATCACCAAAGTACATAACATTTAATATTCAATTACCCCTTGTGGGGAGCTGTCATGCCACATAAATTGCAAAGAAATTATTGAAACACTACTCAGGGAAAAGAAAATCAATGAAAAAAAAAATCTAAACAGGAGTGATGTGTCCAGACTTTCAATTCCTACTCCTCTAAATAAGCAAAGCATCAGTACAAATATTGCATTCCTGGTTTCAATATGATTTCAACAAGGAAAATACCAGTGTACCCATTCTAAAGTTTTTCATCTCAACTTCCTGTGACATATGTTTTAAATACGGTGTTATATTAATTTGCAGTAGTATGCTAAACAAAACATATAAGAACAAATTAACTCTCACACAATATAGAAAACTACAAGCAGTCATAATAAACCATAAGTAATCAAAGAACAAAATCTTTAGCACTTCCCTTCAAAAAACAACCTAATGAGAGTGAGAGAGTACATTGGGAAAAAAAGACTACAAAGAGTCCTAGGCCAGTGAGAGTTACAAGGGAAACAACACTGAAGAGGCTAAAAAACCTGCACAATCATCGTAGCTTCAAATTATCAGGTTCTTCAACAAAGCAAATGCATGATTATCAAAAGACATTAACAAAGATTCTCCAGAATCCGAAAAACCCAATAATGATTTGCAAGATAGATGCAATAATAATTGAACCTTGCATGGCTCTCATGGATTGTTTAAATCTCTGAAATTCAATCAGAGTTCAAGAAACATGTGTGACATACAGCAAAATTATTGTCTGCATGAAAATTCAATCAAAAGCCAGCTAATTCCTAGTACAACTCTCAAGCCATTAAAAAAAAAGCAACATTGCTGAATTGTCCAACATAAATGGCCTCAGATGTGCTTACTTACAAATAAATACACTCCCTTGGATTTGCAGAGAGCATGTAATTTCAAATGCTTCTATGAAGAATGACACTCCACTTGGTTTACAGCGAAGGAACATGTGCTACCTCTAACTTATCCTTAAGCTTTCTTAAAGAGAAGTTGCTTACTCTATAGTTTGGACCTTGCAAGAATTGTAGAGTACTTCCATTGCTCTACAGGTGCTTGGTATATCAGGTTGTGTGAGATTTTCAGGGTTAACATTAGCAGAACTTTGTTTCATGCTGACAGGCTAGTAAATATAAGGGAACATTGAACTATTAAACAAAGTATTATTGTAAGAACTCATCCTATGAAATCATTTGAGACAAAAATTAGGTGTTCTTAGTAATACAAGGGAAAGATCCAAATAATCCGGCTGCAAATCCTAAAGAGTTCTATCCAATGCCTTTGGTACACCTGGAGGTAGTAGCAACATAAATTTTGTGGAAAAGATAATAAGGTTTAGGGCATTTATAAAATCTTAGATGTTAAAAGCAAGATAGATAGCCAGTAATTCAACATCCAAGAAATATGTTCATCTAGTGATGGTTGATACTGTATTTTGCACAACCAAACATCATATCCTTCATTAGTCTTCAAACAATATTCCCAGTCCAAAGTAAAGAGACAAATATCATTTAATGAGAAAAATATGTGTTTCAATCTTATGGTGCTTTAGAATGGTCCCAATATGATGTACAGGATATCACATGAATTGAATTTTTATGCTAGTGACCAAATAACAAATGACGACAATTTGACAGGTCATACAAGTAATAGAAATGTTTAACAATAAATCACTTGGAATAAGAAAAAAAATCGAACTACCAAAACTGATCAGATGCACATCAATAAGTGCAGAAAATCAAACCTACCCCCTCAAAAAATTCATTAAACAAGACCGAATTTTTAAAACAACCCCACTAGAAACAATGATTGTTTCCAAAAGAAGATTTGCAGAACCGAACCTGAGCTCCGCCCCCTCTGCTTCGACGAACACGATGAACAAGGAAGAAGGAAAATAGACATGTTGATGGTGAATGTGGACCAGTCCATCCCTACTCTCTAACGCCGGTGACAAGGAAGAGCTTGTGAGACTAAGAGCGACGGGAGTGGCGAGCAACTTTCAATTGAGAGACACCCTAACGTTTTTCCCAACCAGCAATAAGGGACAAAAATGTCTTTTGCAAACATTTGGAAATCCCAAATTCCTCCCCAGGGTCTTATCTGGGATTTTCAAATGTCAAGGGATTGAATTGTCCTTTATGATATTCAAAGGGATTTTATTGTCTTTTTCCCTAGAAGAAAAGGGCAATATGAGTTTAATGGAGAATAAAGAAGAGGTATAGAAAGTTGGATTGGTGTTTTGGATTTTGTTGGATTTTGATTTAAAGTGTAATTTGAATTATAACTCTGAATGGTTGACTTGGCATTGAGGTTTGTTAGGTTGAATTAATATTTTGATGGGAAAATTTCACTGTAGGACCACTGTAGCCATTTAATGTCAGAGAAGGACCAAGAAAATCTGAAATGTCACTGCAGGGGTGGGGTCTTTAAATGAAATTAAGTGGCTTTGTTAAAATACCTAAAAGCCCTTGTGAAAGAGGAATTAATTTCCTTTAGCACCCTTGAGCTGACAGGACGTACATACCACAAGGAAAAGGGAAAGACAAACATTACACACAAAGCACAGACCCCACAGCCATGAACGAAATCTGAAATATGAAGAGGAAGAGTGAATTCGGATTTGAAGAACCTTTGAAGAAGATCAAACTGAATATCAATGGAGCTTCAAACCTATCTCTGCCCACACACAAGCTAATTTCTATTGGGTATCTTTCTCTTCTTCTCTCCCTCCCTCTCTCGTTCTCGTTCTCGTTTTCTCTCATTCGTTCTCTCTCTCTCTCTCTAATGCACAACGAAATAACTATAATGAAGCATTAAGGGACCCATTCATTGTCTCTCTCTGGAAGCTCATTTACACCTCATTTATTTCATTCATGGTTCATGTTGCTGACGTGAAGGTGTTTGTATTGCCTACCAAAGTGGTGCTGATGTGGATGTGGTTTTTAAGGTCAATTTGTTTCTGCTCGTGCATATGACGATTTCCATGTGCATATTGAGAATTCCTTGTGCGTATGCCCATTTCCTTGTGCGTGGACTGGACATAAGGTCAATTTGTTTCTGCTCGTGCATATGACCATTTCCATGTGCATATTAAGAATTCCTTGTGCGTATGCCCATTTCCTTGTGCGTGGACTGGACATAAGGTCAATTTGTTTCTGCTCGTGCATATGACGATTTCCATGTGCATATTGAGATTTCATTGTGCGTATACCCATTTCCTTGTGCGTGAACTGGGCATAAGGTCAATTTGTTTTTGCTCGTGCATATGACGATTTCCATGTGCATATTGAGAATTCCTTGTGCGTATACCCATTTCCTTGTGCGTGGACTGGACATAAGGTCAATTTGTTTCTGCTCGTGCATATGACGATTTCCATGTGCATATTGAGATTTCATTGTGCGTATGTCCATTTCCTTGTGCATAGAGTGGGCATAAGGTCAATTTGTTTCTGCTCGTACATATGACGATTTCCATGTGCATATTGATATTTCCTTGTGCGTATGCCTATTTCCTTGTGCGTGGGCTAGACATAAGGTCAATTAGTTTCTGCTTGTGCATATGACGATTTCCATGTGCATATTGAGATTTCATTGTGCGTATGTCCATTTCCTTGTGCATAGAGTGGGCATAAGGTCAATTTGTTTCTGCTCGTGCATATGACCATTTTCATGTGCATATTGAGATTTCCTTGTGCGTGGGCTAGACATAAGGTCAATTTGTTTCTGCTCGTGCATATGACGATTTCCATGTGCATATTGAGATTTCCTTGTGCGTATACCCATTTCCTTGTGCGTGGACTGGACATAAGGTCAATTTGTTTCTGCTCGTGCATATGACCATTTCTATGTGCATATTAAGAATTCCTTGTGCGTATGCCCATTTCCTTGTGCGTGGACTGGACATAAGGTCAATTTGTTTCTGCTTGTGCATATGACGATTTCCATGTGCATATTGAGATTTCCTTGTGCGTATGCCCATTTCCTTGTGCGTTGTCTGGACATAGCTTGTCTTTTTCAATTTACTACACCTTGTTCAAATGACAGAAACGCATGATTATTTGTAGGAGCATATGAGAAATGGCCAGCAGTTCGATCAAGAAATTATTTTGCATATTCCATGTTGGAGGTGAATGTGTCAATAATTCAGACAGTAAAATGATGTATGAAGGTGGTATTATAAGTAGAAGATTAATTGAAAAAGGGATGACTTACGAAGAGCTACGAAGATTAGTAGCAGAAGAGTTGTGGCATCTTTTGGAATGGGTTGCATCTTTTGTAGTTGTCTTTTTGTAAAGCAATTGTCACTAGAAGAACAATTTCAGGATGGTACTTGATGGCAAAATGTGTCGAGTACCAGGATGAATTTCATGATGTATGAAATGGTACAAGAATTAATGGTACCACTTTATGATTTTTGCATATATATATATGAGCAGGCATATTTTGTACCAGGTGTTATGTGCGGGCCACGCACAAGGAAATGGCCGTATGCACAAGGAAATGGCCATATGCACAAGCAGTAAAATTGACCTAAAATGCCATGTGCAAGCCACGCACAAGGAAATGGCCGTATGCACAAGGAAATGGCAATATGCACAAGGAAATGGCCATATGCACAAGCAGTAAAAACTGACCTAATAAAATGCAATGTGCAGGCCACGCACAAGGAAATGACCTATGCACAAGGAAATGGCCATATGCACAAGGAATAAAAACTGACCTAATAAAATGTCATGTGCAGGCCACGCACAAGGAATTGGCCATATGCACGAGGAATCGGCCATATGCACAAGCAGGAGGAAATGGCCATATGCACGAGGAATTGGCCATATGCACAAGCACAAAGACTTGGCCATATGCACGAGGACCAAAGTTATGGTGAGTTCACCGTGTCTTCGCTGCGGCGAACCCACGGCGAACGGCAGGCCATTCTACCAATTCCTCATGCATATGGCCAATTCCTCGTGCTTGTGCATATGGCCAATTCCTCGTGTATATGGCTAATTTCTTGTGCATATGGCAATTTTCTTGTGCGTTGCCTAAACAACGCAAGTTATAAGGGACTTTATTACTACTTGTGCATATGGCCATTTCTTTGTACACATGGCCATTTCCTTGTGCATATGGCAATTTTCATGTGCGTAGCTTGAACAACACAAGTAATAAGGGACTTTATTACTGCTTGTGCATATGGCTATTTCCTTGTGCATATGGCAATTTCCATGTGCGTGGCCTGAACAACGCAAATTATAAGGAACTTTATTATTGCTTATGCATATGGCTATTTCCTTGTGCATATGACAATTTCCCTGTGCGTGGACTGGACAATGCAAGTTATAAGGTACTTTATTAGTGCTTGTGCATATGGCCATTTCCTTGTACATATGGCAATTTCCCTGTGCGTGGACTGGACAATGCAAGTTATAAGGTACTTTATTAGTGCGTGTGCATATGGCCATTTCCTTGTGCATATGGTTATTTCCTTGTACATATGGCAATTTCCATGTGCGTGGCCTGGACAACACAAGTTATAAGGGACTTTATTACTGCTTATGCATATTGAGATTTCCTGTTGCTTATTGCCATTTCCTTCTTCTACTGACAATTGGATTACAAACAATATTACAAAAAAATTCCCTTTAATTGATGCTATATTTACATAATAACCACAATCTATACATAAGTGTCAATTAGAATACCAATAATGTCACTAATCCAACCTAAAACAAAAACATCTATTTAATACATTTTGCCTTAAGTCTTTATGCCACCCTTTAATCGTTCTAATTCTTGTAAAATGTCCTTCTTTGCTTCATTCTTCTCATGGTTAACAAGCCACCACACCAGATAATTGATCACATATACCCCGCAATCATCCCTACAAAAATTGAAATGTAAAACAAGTAAATATTTATATTATTACAATAATGCATATGATATGTCTATACTCATCCACTACTTCATATCAAGGTTTATTTTATTATACACTATAATCTCAAAGGTTCAGTCCAAATCAAAGAATTTTTTAAATCCACAGAAAACCATATTATTAATTCTTGACAATGCAAGTGATTTAATTATGCAATGCACTGACAGTGATTTCAAGTAATAATGAATCAGGAATTGTCAATATCTAACATAGCAACAAATACTCACATAGATGAACAACACAGAGAGGAACAAGTTCGACTGAACAGGGGAAAATGAAGAACAAATATCCAACAATTCCAAACTTCCTCAAATCAGCCATATAATACTCTCTCTTTGAACTTATACTACTCCTAATAATGTTTATTAACGATTTTGTTCGATTCTTGCCCAAAATCACAATAACCAAATCGGGTGAACAGTACCAAGATTCGAATTCTTGGAGCAATCTGACTCAATCCGATTTCCCTCCCAAAATCGACACTCAAATCATCAAGAACAAGGTCCAAGCATCATTTTTATGAATATAGAAACTTCAAAAACTTCCCCAAAATTCGAATCACTCTCCCTTTAGCTCACTCGAAATCGGCCAGTAGCGAAGAGAAAACGAAGAAAAGAGCTTACCTAAAGTTGACCCAAAGTTCCTAAGTGTTCTTGCCGCTAATTTTGGCCGGAATTGTTGCCGCACCGTCGAAGAAAACCGAGGACGGTGAGTGAGAAAGGGAGCTCTGGTCTTTTGGGAGGGGAGAGGCAGATTTCAAACTTTGGGTGAATTCTTGGGATAAAGGGTGATTTGAGAGAAAGGGTATTTTGGTTATTTGCCCTTCCATTTTTATTTCACTTTGCCCCCACTGTCCCTAACTGAAATTTCAGATTCTATTGGTCCTTCTTTTCAATTAATTAGCTACAGTGGTCCTTTACTGAAATTTTCCCTATTTTGATTGGTAAAGTCAATATTGGAGATAAGGAGTTATAAGTTCAGTTTGGAAGTTAATTCATTGCTTAAGGATTTTTAAAGACTGGGACAAGCTTTAAATTAAATTAGAAATAGGGACTGTTGCATTTAGTGATAATTTGAGAATTAATTATAGCTAAATTGAATTTAGAGATTTAGGAGTTGTAATGAATGTAAGGTTATTTAATTATTAATTAACTGACAAGAAAGGTTAGTTAATTTAAATAGTAAGAACATTTTATGTTTGATGTTTGTGTTGTGTATGTATTAATTAGTGCTTGCGCAATGTTTATTGACAATGGTATGATTAATCATTTAGCTAGAAATTTAGATTTAATAGTATTAAAAATAGAAACGGGTAGAACTATAGGAACGTGAGAGACGTTTAATTATTATGCCTAAATTTAGACATTGATATATTATTCCGGTATTATAAATATTTCTAGGACAAGATAGTAGGATCGAATTCCCAGAATACGTAGAAAAGAAGGAATACAGTGAAGAGTAAGCTCAGGATACAGGTAGCAGTTTCATTCAATTTCATTTATCATGTATTAATAATTGCATAGCATGTTTTATAAATTTACAGTAAACTTCAGGGCCGAAAGGTCGCTTTAACCTTGTCAGATATATTCATGGTATCCGAGTACTCGATGACTAGAGGGTTAGCTACCCCTAGTACAGATTAGATATAACCGAAAGGTTATATTCAGGAGGTTGAGCCTCACAGCAGTGCCTTAAGTGCACTAGCAACAAGGTTAATGTTTACTTGTATGGGATGAGTGCGGTGGTCCACAGAGGGGCAGCATCCCTACCCATACAGACATGTTTTTAGTTATACATATTTACTAATTATTATGCATGGTAATGAATGAAATGAACTGCGTTAAATTGCTGTTTCAGAGAAACTGGTAGATGATAAGATGATTGAGATAAGGCAGGAGTGCTGGAGGAAGATTAGATGAAGAATTTAAGATTATGTTATAAAAAGTAAGGTTATATGTATATGATGTAATCTTAAATTTTTAAATTAATAATAGAAAGCATAGAAAATAGAATTGTATAAATTTATAAAGGGATTTAAATTTCCTAAGTACTATGAATTAAAAAATAGATACCCTCAGAGGGTTAGTGTAATTTTAATTGTTTTATTAACCGCTTGACTTTATAAGGAAATCTTAAGTTGTTCCCATTTGTCTGAAAAGCCCATTCCAACTAACAGAAAGTTGGTTTAATGTTTTAAAAGAAAATGTTTTAAATTTTCCGTATTTTTGGGCTTCGGACATTGAAAAGTGGTTATAATTCAATTAAAAATTGCTATAATATAGTAGAAAATTCTAGGTGTTACACCCACTACTTTCAGACCAGAACGTGATGGCAACGTGATATTAATGCTTTCAGACTATTGAACCAAACCTCAGCTTCATCTTTGTCTTTACAAATCTAGCAGAAAAGAATCAGAATACATAATCAAGTTAAGCTTGTACAGACAAAATACCCTGACCCTGTTCATATCGGTACAATGAAAGCCAAAGGCCAAAAGGAGACAAATGTAAAACATTTGTACCAAGTCCAGTGATGCAGATGTCCAGAGCCTAGAAGGATCTATGAATATTATTTATGATAAACATCCACATCCAAGCTCGCCATAAACACAAGAGCTCAATAATTTTAGGGCAAAGGTACAAAAATGACCATGTAGTTTGATCCAGGGTACACCCAACACCGCGAAGTTTTTTTTGGAACAAAAGTGCCCATAATTTTACATAAATTAAGTATTGTTAAAAATGGAAAACCAAGACAGCAACATCAGCTTTAACTAATTTCCTGGAAAGATATAGAATAACCATTTCCACTAGTGATTGACTTAAAAAAAAGACACAACTAGCATTATCCTACATTATAAGTATCATTACATTAATAGAATTCAAATAAATCTAGACTAAAAACATGTTAAGTGGAGAATAGAGTCAAGAAGTGATAAAAATCAGAAGATTAGTTAACAATGACTTCTCAAAGAGTGCATAAGAAAAGGCACAAAAAGGAAGCAGCAAATAATGCTAGATAAAGGCTTATGCGATTGACAGAGGTAGCAGAGAAGCTTCAAAAGCAGGCAGCTATAAGTGTTCAAAAAGGGCAGGAAAATGATGCAAGGGAAATGCTTGTTCAAAGGAAGAAGGTCTTGTAGGCTTTGGAGAAGTCTAAAACCTCCATTGAATTGCTTGATGGACTTTTTACAAAGCTTTGTGAGGTAATATGAATTGATTGCTATTAACACAATACTATATACAAATAATGATTGACTCCATTATGGCAATTACCTCTCAATAAAACCAAAGTTTGTAGTCGAACAATATTATTTGCTAGTTGATACAATTGTCTTAATCCATAAAAAGTTCTTGAGGGAGAGACTTTCTTCATTTACATGTATAATGTTATCAAGGTATTAACACCTGCAGATGCATAAATATATAGCTAAAATTTCTCAGTTAAAATTATACATTCACATGACAGAAATTCATATCTGGAATGCACTGACTGGGAACAACTTTAGCTAGAAATTCTCAGTTAAAATTATACATTTACATGACAAAATTTAAGGTAGAAATTAAGCACTAAGAGTTCAGAAGTCAAACCAGAACAACTTAATAATAGAGCAGGTAGTAAGTTGAAGCCACTCACAAATAAAAAAGGGCAACACATGAGGAGGCACATCACAGAAGAACAAAACCAGTACCATAAGTGAATAGAAGAAAAAACATTAGGAGAAAGATGTAACCAAATTTTACAAGCTGTTGCACAATGTATCAGCACACAGCATTAGCCAGCTGCACATAACTCAAACACATGGTTAGGGAATGAATCAGCCTTCTTAGTTGAATACAAATCTTGACCCAAAGTAAGAAAGGGAATGGAAAGCTATGTTCTTCTCGGCTATGTCAACATTCCTCGAATTAACAATCCCAAATCAGATTTTTCATCACTCGTGTCCCAAGCTGAAAGCTTTCTTTCATCTGAACTATACATAACTCAAACACATTGAGCAAATATTCCAACAAATCATTGCTAAAGCAATAACAAGCAATGTCTAACCTGGGTTATCAGTCTGTGACTCAGGAAGCTTCTTCTTCGCCGCATAAATCATCAACTCAGATAAAATGCAAGCCTACAAAGGACTCGACATAGTAACAAACAAAATCACAGGGGACGAAGACGTGCATTTAAGGAAGCCACAAAAAAAAGTTCTAACTAGACAGAAAGGGAAGTAGTTGCCGAACATCGTTGAGAAGTGCGGCCATCGTTGAAATGTTCAGCTAAAAACAACATGTAAACACCAAAAATAACATCCTCAGAATTTGTGGATTCACGAAGGTGAACAATAGCAAAAATAGAAGGTTCAGGAGTGCGACCAAATTACTTCACGCAATTTAAAATTTCTTTAAGGGAACTTGCTTACCATGCCTAAGCTTTGATTTAATCAGTGAGAATTGAAGAAACCCCAAATTTTTCGTTTGAACTACTCAGCCCTAGTTCGACAAAATCAGATAGATCGTGGGAGGAGAAGACCAAGGAGGCTTACTTGAGCTTGAATAAGGTACTGCAAGGACCAACGGAGCTCACCGTCACCGGGACTTCTGGCTCACAAGGCGCGACTGAGGAAGAAGAATTCGAAGGGGAAAAGAATGACAACGGCACACCAATAAGTTGATTCCTCTCCCCCGCTCTCTCACGCAAATTCAACAAGAAGAGAATGAAGACAGTGATTCCTCTCTTTCTCTCGTCTCTGGAGCCTACTCGCCGGAGAAGGCGGAAGAGAAGAGGAAGAAGGAGATGCTGATGTCGAAGGCACAGAGGGGATGTAGAAAGCTGATCCTCTGAATTTTTTTTTAAATTGGGGAAGATTTTCTACGTCTCACTAAATATGTGAGACCTAGAAAACCCTTTTCCACGTCTCACAAGATTTGTGAGACGTGGAAAGCACAGTTTTCACGTCTCATATTATTTATGAGACGTGAAAACTACAATCAGTGAGCAGTTTCTACGTCTCACTTTTAAAAGTGAGACGTGAAAAATATGTGCCACAGGTTTTTTACATCTCATAAAATTTATGAGATGTGGAAAGTGAGCATTTTCTACGTCTCACTTTTAAGTGAGACGTGGAAAATATGTAACACAGGTTTTCCACGTCTCATAAAATTTATGAGACGTGGAAAGTTTTTTCCCGCTTTCTTTTTAATCCTATTTCATACTTACCGCCTTTTTTTCGGAGAATCCACGTCTCATAATTAAAAAAAAAAGACGTTGAAACTTTTTCACATATTTACAATTTTGCTACCGCTTTTTTCTACATCTCATATTTAAAAAAGAGACGTGAAATGAGGACGTAAATACTGTTTTTTGTAGTAGTAGTTATTGCTTTAATAGCTTCACTCTATCTTACCTACACTCATGGTGGTGTATTCTGGGTTTTGATTTTGACCCCAGGTGATTAATTATCCCTTCTTTTTAACGATTAAAGCTCCTAATTGTTAAATTATTTGCAGTGTTGTTAATTTCTCTGTTTTATCAACATTATGATAGTTTGATTTATATATTGAGCACCGTTATATAACTTTTGATTTTCTCTAGATTTTTTTTGGTGATGAGATAAAAGTGTGATATTCTAACCATTTTAATCTAATTATTGGAAGGCTCAATTAAAAATAACAATTTATTATTAGTCAATTTTGAAGAATGCTTATATACTATACTAGGTACTAAAATATATTTTCACTCACAACTTTTTAAGAAACAATTACCAAATTAATCTAGGGTCCGTTTCCTTAATCCTCCTTTGAGATTACCAAATAAATGCCAACTCAAGAAAGAGATAAAAAATCTATAAAGATCCAAGCATTCAAATGGTTTGCCTTTTATGACAAGCGCATGCACCTTGCAAATGATCCAACTGTTTGTGTTATAAATGGATTGCGTAGGTTATTATGCTTCCTATTTTGTCCATATGCAAATAGGAATCCTAGAACACTCCTCTTACTTATTGTGTCTAATTTTTTAATCCTTCATTTTTAAATATTTTAATGAGGTGACAATATTTCTAAATTTTTAATAACATACTCATCTAATTTATATCAATAAAATATTCCTCAGAATTAAATTAAATATTTAAATAATAGCATAAGATCAGAACCCGTTTATCACAAAAGACTCGTTGAAATCATACAACAAATTAAAGAGCAATTGAAATGGAAATGAAAATTCAGGATCACTCTTCCCAAACTAGTCATAATGCAAATTCCTGAACTGGAAAGTGAGACTTTTTCTTTCTTTTAGGTCCAACATGTGAGTGATTCATTCTTGCATGAATAAGGAACCTTATCATTATACTGTAAGTTTTCGCGCATGAAAATAAAGCTACATGCAATACCTTTAATAAGTTTTCTTTTCCTATCGGAATCAAAACTTCTTGCTCACTGTTTTTGCCTTTATTAATTACTTCCCACAAAACTTTTTAAGCCTATAACTTAAATCAAAACCTTTAAACTAAAAAAATCTCAATTATTTAGAGACTTTATATACTTTGATGTTACGATAAAAAGAAGGCATTTGAACTGTTTGAATCCCTTTTCAAGAGTTTAGTTGCTTCTCTTTTCATACATTGTCACACTTGTACTTGTATTAGTACATTTTTTCCATAAAGTGATGGACCTCTTTATTAGTGCATGAAAGTACCCTTTTATCTTTTAATTTAGGCAAAAAGATTTAAACTTGGAGGAAAGCAGGATTAGCATCTTATTCGAAGAGTTGAAAATTGTTTGAGATGTTTGAAAAAGAAGAAAGGTGAAAAATGATGGTGTATTGGTGCTAGTGTGACATGGGAGATTAAGTGGATTTATTTACCAGAACTCTAATCATAAACGCCAGAAAACTAAACACAGAAAAGGGACAAAGACATCAATCCCAAAAAAGCCACAAAAGCCTCATGGACTATGTAGCTTTATTATTGTCTATTATTAAAGGCTGAGTGATATATAGACATCTTCGCCCCATGTGGCCAAAATAAATCAGTATTCTTTTCTCTCTTAATTATAAGATCAATTTTATTTTTTTGGAGAAATTAAGGATACAAAATTAATCACTTTAAACTGTCTATATTATCTTTTTTTTTTCAAAACTAATTTACCTTACTTATAAACTATCGTATAATGTAATTACATGTAAGATACGTTAAAATTAAGTGGTCTATTTGGTTTCATTAATCTTCACAAAAAATCAAAATGATCTTATATTTAGGATCCGAGGGAGTAATTATATTTTCATATCATGTACTCCATTTCTTATCTTATCAGTATTTATTTATACTCTGCACAGTGATATAAAAATGAATTTTTACATGTGGTTCATTTTTTGTAATAAAATATTTAACATTTTTAATAACAATGAATTTACAATTTAATATGAAATATTACTTATCTAGATCTATTCAGAAGTCACCGGCAACAGCTAGAACCAAGAGACTTAAAATTTCGCCAAATCTATTTTAAAATTTGATAGATTTTAAACTCCACTCGTATCTAGTATATATACACACACTTTTTACAAAAGAAAAAAAATGAAAGTCTTCTGCATCACAATAATAAAAAAGTACTAAAATTCTACATTAATCATACAAAAAATTTGATGTATAAATTATGAACATTGAAAAAAATTCCATATCCAACTTATATAAATAAGATAATAAGGTTATCACAAGTTAAAATGAATCCGTATAATTTATTTTGTACAGCAAATAAATTAATAGATAAATGGCGGGAAAAAAGTTGGAAGACCTGTTTAATATGTTTGAAATAAAAATAAATATTATATACAATTCATGTGAATCTGAAAAAAAAAATGGCTTGATATATCTATCTATCTTTGATATTCTTTTATTGGAGAAATCGATAATGTGTAATAGGTGGGAAGATAATGAGATGGAGACAATAATAATAGATGCCTTCATAAGGGATGTGACAGAAAGAGCAATGAATGAATGAACATCAATCACGTGAAAGATTCTCTTTAATCTCTCTGCTTCCTGCTTTTGAATGCCAACAAAGAATTTGGTCACTGTCTTCTTCTTCCTCTTCTCTTCTCTTGAAAGAAAGATATCGCATAAGGTATCTGTAATGTCTCTCTGGATTTAAACCAACTTGGGGGCTCTCTATCTTTATTGAAAGTGAAAGAAAATATGCTTGTTCATGGAACCTGTCGGTACAAAGTTTTAGCAGCTCGTGTATTTAAGATAAAAAAAAAAAAAATATCAGTCTTATTATTTTTTTTTTTGGGCGAAAATCACAGTCTTATTCTTAGTGCAACAACGAATATGATTAATTATATTGTCTGGGAGAGTTTGAATAGATGCAAACCTGTTGACATAATATTACGTAATCCTTTAATCATATATTCGTCCTTGTGATTCTGAGGACTAAAATTATGTTTGATAATATATAATATACAAAGTATAAAGTCTAAAATGAATGATAATAACGTAGTGAGCATATTGGTGAGTAAGAAAGAAGGTGGTGGATAAGCATGAGATGGGTGGGAGAGAGATACGATATCATGGAATGTGTTGGATGGGATTGTGCCTTGCTTTGGTTGGCAACTAGTTAAGCCTCCACCCATTCATTGATTAAACCACGATATACATTACATTGACATATACATATATTATCAATAATACTCCCTCCAGTCCCCCAAAAAAAAAAAAAAAAATCTTCCTCCTCTAGGAAAAATTAAATAATTGATCCAAAATAAAAGTTACTAACCACTACCATATTTCTATTTTATCTTTATTTAGTGACAATATACATAATTTAAAAATTAGTTTAAAACATGTATATTTATTTAGTTAACCACACTTCCTTATGTCCCTTCGGGGACATCCGATAAAAAACCACACTTCCTTATTTTTATAAAAGCGTTACGAGTGAACATTATACTACATTTTATTTTTAATATAACGATTAGTTGATTTTGTTCGAAGATATGAAGTATGTTAAATAAATTATTTGATTTTATATAATAAGTATTAATTAGCTTAGATTAAATATAAAATTATGAGTTGTCGTACACATTATTATAAGAAAAAATCAATATAAAGAAAGTTAACTCGCCTGAAGGGGATATATATATACTTCTACTATTTGGGTCTCCTACAACAGTTTCTGTTTGAAAGAGAGGCAATAATAAAAAAATATGATATGTTCTGATTTATAAACACCCTCTCATCTCAGGCCCCATTACCTGCCCTCCCTCGTCCCTCCCTTCCTTCCCATCATTACTTCCATTGCAAGCCGTTTCTTCATAACCAGAATCTTATGCCCTTTGACTGCTTTCCCCCCACCCCATCTTCTTCGACAAAACCCTATTTTTGCCTTAAAAATACTCTAAAATAATTTTGGTACCAAGTATTATAAAATAATTTTTAATATAATGGATTCACCACTCTAAACAAATTTTTCAACAGTAGTATTCTTTATTCTGAAATAATTTTAGTGCAATTTTACTTTAAAAGTATTCTAGCAATTAGCACATAATTTTATTCTGGACGAAATGCAGCTTACTAGTATATACTCTACTTACTGTACATAGTTAGATAAAATAATGCATATTTTAGGGAATAAAAAAATTTATTGTGATATAGTGTGAGGGCATTTTGGGAAATGAAGGTGGCAGTTGCCAGTTGTGGGGGGGTGGATTCTTTGATTGGAAGCATCCGACAATTCCAGTGGCGATGCGGGAAACCGGCGCGATCCGTTTCAGAAAATAAAAAACAAAATAAATTAAATAATTAATAGCGAATTCAATTTATTTGATCTAAATAATAAAAGCGCATGAATCTCAATAATTAGGCAGCTAGAGTATTCAATAAACAGAGGAGAGCGAGAGAGATTCTCAATTCGGTGCAAGAGAAAATGGAATCTAACGGTTGTAAAAGCTTGTCCTTTTCGGTTCAGGAATAAATAAAACAATTTATACAATTGAATAAAGGAGTATTGTAAAAAGAAAATAGAAAAGAAAAAAGCATCTGTCGACGGTGTAATGTTCCAGATGTAAATCCCAGGCAAAATCGAAGGTGGGCCCCACATGACATTAAGATTCCTTATCTCCACAGCTCTGACACGGAGTTGAGTTGAGCATCATCAAACCAAGTTTTCTTACAGTGATTTCACCACGCGCATTCTTGTATGTGTAACCCATAAACCAATGACGTCGTGCCAAGTGTTCCCTTTTACGATGATAGATTCCCCCTACTTTTTAATTTTCTTTTTTATTGAAAAGAAAATCAAGCCGATAATTAGTACACATTGTACAGAACAAGATTCTATCTACAGTTGAATGATATGCCTCTTCCTTTGGACCTGGTCGAATAGAAGATTTGGAGTAATATATATGCTTTAACATTGATGGGACATATTTTTAATAAAAATATTTAATTATCAAACTTACACTTAAATTATACTAAAGGAGTTGGATAATATGAGAAAGGGCATCTCTTTTTTTTTTTTTTGGCCAACAGAGAAAGGGCATCTTACTATTGGAAAAGGAGAAGCAATGTCATTTTTTTCCAGAAAGACATCCTGCATGTTGAGTGTAAAAAATACAGAGAATTCAATAAAGTGTTGGGAAAAAGAGGGGGAATAGATATAATAATACACGTGGTGGAATCTCAATGAACCTATGTTCTACCTTGGTGGTCTTGTTGGTTCCAAAAGCATATGATTCTTGACTTATCGAAACAGGAATACAATGTAGTTTAGAATAAACTAGATTAATGACTTTTCCTTCTTTGACCCATGATAACATATAATAATATTATAGTACTATTGAATATCAACCACTCCTTTTTTATACTTCACTTTTAAGAAAAACTACATTTTTATTTTGGTGGCAATTTAAATGCAGATGTGTTAAAAGTTTGTTGGAAAAAAACTTATTGTATTTATAGATTATAGATTTATAGATAGATTATAGATTATAGATTATAGATTTATAGATATAGATCAACGAGAATCTCAAGGTCAAAAAAAAAAAAACGAGAATCTAATTAGCTTCTAAGATTAAGGTTAATTAGAACCTTGAATTTTTTTTTTAATGAGATGCTTTCTATTGTTCATCCAGCAATTAGAAGTATTGCTCTAGATTAGTCAAATATCCTACTCCCTCCGGTCCTAAATATAAGATCATTTTGACTTTTTTTGTGAAAGTTAAGGAAGCAAATTAGACCACTAAATTATATCATATGTCATATGAAATTAGATTATAGGTTAGTTTATAAATAGAATAAATTAGTTTTGAGGAAAAAATATTATTTTTGGGACTGAAACTACTTTATTTTTGGACTGAAAAAAAAAGTCAAAAAAGTCAAAGTGATCTTATAATTAGGACCGGAGGGAGTATTTTGTTAGGGTATTACTCCTTCCGGTCCTAAATATATGATCTATTTGAGGAGATAAATTTGGTCATAAATATAAGCCCTATTTTTAATTATCCTTTAGTTTTTCCTAAATTACCTTTATTAATGCTTCTCAATAATAAAGAAGCAGGAGATGGAGGGTAGAGATATATATATATATATATATATGGTTATGATGCATTGGTAACATCATGTGATTATAACTATAACCTAACTAACATCCTTAATCTAATCAAATTGGGTAAATATGTTTTATATTTAGGATCGGAGAGAGTTTATGTAAGGTATCATATTGTTCATCCAGCAAACAATTTAATTCTGGTCTTAAAATGTTTTTTTAATTAACCTTTTTTTACTCTTTTTTTTTTTGTATTTTCACTTTTTCAGTATTCATCTCCCACATTTTTGTTACTCTTCCAAATTCAGTAGTCAATTTTGTACAAGCATTTTGACAAATAAAAAAAAAAATTGCAGGAATAGATTGAAGTAAACAGATTTGAAACATTCACTATTCTGTTAATTGGTAAAACAAAATTTCTTCATCCCCAGTTTTACTAACGAAGTATTCATATACTAGGTGTATATTAAAAAAAAGAAGTATTCACTTTTTTTATCACTGAAAAAAAAAGGTATTCATATATCATGATCATTATTTTATCAAAATTAAATTATAATTAAAAATCACCAACAACTTCATCTATTTTTCACCATCCGTACCCCATTATTTTTTCTCCCTTTCTGAAGAGTGTTAATTGTGTGATTCCAATTTTTGGTTACATGAAAACACAAAAAAAGAAAAAAAAAATGCCAACAATGAAAAACACAAAATCTTAAGATCATGTAAAGTGTGAGGTATTACCATGTTTACATATACTAATTTAGTTTGGCAAATCATGGATAAGCTAGCGTAGGTTGTGCTGGAACCTGGGGACCCGTTTACACAAATGGTCAGGGTAGTTCCTAATACTGGATCCCAACACTAATTTAACCCAAACAATCCATTTGTTGGGTTTCTCTGTCTCTCACACAAAAATACTATGTTTTTTTTTTTTGCATGAATTAGAGAAGATTATAGTGGTTAAAATTAATGATAATTTTAGTATTAATAACTATTAGTTTAATGATTAAACAACTATGAGTATGGATATTTTGTAACCATTTATTCATTTTGATATTTTACTATAAAGAATATTTAATGATTAACGATTTTAGTGACTGGATGGTGGATTGATGCTATAATGACAATATGTCAAATGAATTGTAAAGAATGTCAGATAAACATATGATAAATTCGACCGTACCAAGATATTAAATTGATATTTAGTATTTGATAATATAATAAGAATTTCAAATTATTTTTAATTTTTTACCCCCACCTGTCTAACCCTTAGGTTGACTCAGAAATAATCCGCTGACCATCAACCCAGACAGCCGTCCAAGTTTCATTACCTTATGGCAAGTAGCATATTCACTATATTGTTGATGTGTGGGGTGGGTAGATTTTGGACATTTCGGGCGAACCGAACCGGTTCAAGGAGGTAGCTAACTTCGAGGAAGGGATCAAGTTTTAAAAAAACGCGACGACCCGAAGGTGACTTTGAAAAAAAAAAAAGAAAAAGAAAAGAGCACGTCCATTGTCCATATTCTTCCTTCTCTTCCGCAGAATCTTCTCCTTTATTCAATCTTCCTTTCCACTCCTCACATTCATTGTATTCCCTTTTCTTTTCTTCTTTCAAAAATCCCTTTTCTATTCTCTCTCTCTCTCTCTATTTCTTCCTTGGCAAACAAACAATCCAATCTCTCTCCTCCTTTATTCTCTTCTCCACCTATAAATCCCCTATTTCTATTCCCACCTCTTCACTATTTTCGTCCCCTTCTTCCACAGAATCTGCTGGAGATCTGAATTGATCTACAATGGGTTCCCTTCCTCCACAACTGACCTTGGATTTGAGACCTTCTTTTGTCCCCAAAACCATCACCGATTTCCTTTCCCATCTTTCCTCCATTTCCAGTTCCCCTGATAATAAACTCTCCATGCTCCATGATTTTGTCAACAGATTGGAAGAAGAATCCAGAAAGATCGAAGCTTTTAGACGTGAGCTTCCTCTCTGTATGCTCCTCTTAAATGATGGTTCGTCCTCTCAAATTTAACTCATTTCTGGTTTCTGGGTTTTTGGCTTCTACCTGTTAGATGAATTGTTTTGATGATTAGCTAACCAATGTGTTGTGTTTTTTTTTTTTTTTTGGTATTTGGATTTGTGCAGCGATTTTGGTTCTGAAGGAGGAATTGGAAAAATTCAGGAGACATGATTCTCAGCCTGTATTGGAAGAATTTATTCCCATGAGGAAAGAATGTGATCAGAAGGAGGTAAATGAAACAGAAAAGGAATGCCGAGATAAGAAGAATTGGATGAGTTCTGTACAACTCTGGAACACTACCTGTGAACAAAAGGAACATTGTAAATCAGAAACCAAGGTATAATAATCTTTTATCAAGGTATGATAAAATATCATGTGAATTTACCATTCAGAGATGGGCTAATGTGATTTCCTATTTGGTATTAGCAGAAAAATGAAGAACAATGTTTTGTGGCAGAGGATCCTTTTAAATCTTCTAGAAATAGAATTGGAAGGAGAGTGTGTATGCCTTTTCCAACATATAGTTCAGTCCCTATGACAACTGTGACAACCAAGGAAGAAAAGGAAGAGTCTGATATTAATGGACTTTCTCTTGTCACTCCTGGGGTGAAAAATCTGAGGGAGGGGTCTGTTTCTAGTGGATCAAGAATATCATCATCTAGCAGGGCTGTTTCATCCCCTCCTTCTGGTGATCAACCAAGTTTACGCACTGGTCACCAACAGAGTGGTAGGAAACAAAGAAGGTGTTGGTCACCTGAGCTTCATCGCCGATTTGTCAATGCCCTGCAGCAACTTGGAGGTTCTCAAGGTAAGAAAATGAAACTTTGATCACTCTTCAGATAAATTTGAATAAGTATTACTGTTCTACTGATCCTTTGTTGATGAAATCATCAAAGGCTCATTGATGATGCCTTCTTGAAACTGCAATATGTAGTTTGTTTATCATTGTTAATTTGGGGCTTTACAACACACTCAATTTCCATTTCACTGACTGGGAAATTAAGAACTGTCAAAGAGTTAATTTGAGTTCCAAAACTTTGAACTAGTATTAGAGGTTCAAGGATTAGATCGTGGTAGGTATGAAATTATGTAGTGCTTGCTTTATCTAATTCTTGAGAAAGTTGTGAGTTGTGACTTGGTTACCATTGTGGTTAGGCTAGCTGAAATACCCTTGTTCCCATTGGTACATGTTAAGAAACAATGTTTTTTCCCGCAGATTATGGTACTTTCTTTTGCTTTTAGTTCCTTGTATCTAATTGACATCTCTGGGTTCTTCTTGTAGCTGCCACTCCAAAGCAAATTAGAGAACTCATGCAAGTTGATGGCCTGACCAACGATGAAGTGAAGAGCCATTTACAAGTGAGTTCTTGGTGTTCTTATTAATTTTGCCTTTTCTTGTATAGTTCCCAGAACGTGTGAGCTTTTCAGAAACCAACTGATACTGTACATGTTTAATTCGAAAATTGAGATTTCATGTATAACAAAGTTTGGATTGTGGATTAATATGGTATTGTTCTTGCAGAAATACCGTCTTCATACCCGAAGACTTCCAGCTTCCACGGCTACACCCAGTAACCAGTCTGTTGTAGTTCTTGGGGGCTTATGGATGTCCCAAGATACTCAGTATAATGACTCCTCCAAGGGTAGCGTTTCAGGGTCAGGCTCTCCTCAAGGTCCCCTCCAGTTAAATTCAGGATGTGGGGGAGGAATGTCCCAAACTGAAGATGACAGCTTTGAAGATGATGAAGATGATGAAAAATCTAGAGAGCGATAGATGGAATGGTCAAATCTATAAACCTGGAAAGAAAAAGATGATGTATAGATATTTCTCCGCCATGAATTTTGCAGATAAAAGTATACATGGGAGGAGTTTTATGTCTATATGAGAGCATACATCATGAGAAAAAATGTTTTTTTTTTTTTTTTTTATAAAAAGAGGAGGATTTATACTAGAGAGGCTATTTAAATTTTGCAGGGTTAGCTTTCTTTCTGTTTGAGTTGATTTTTTATCTCTGAGACTCCCAAAATTAAAATCCATTTCTGCACATTGAGAAGTAGGCGTTTTCCCTCGTATCATAAAATTGGTTGATTTCTTTCGGTCCTGAACTCAATATGATGTCTCAGGAGAAATTACTTCACTGGCTTCTTCTATGGGAACTCTTCCTTTTTCATCCGAGTACTTGCAAGAACATGGAAAATTATGAATTATAGAACGATGAGAAGTAAATTTCTCATGCTACTAACTTTTGGTTTATTTATGAATTTCATTTGAAAATAACTGATAGTTTTTCATGCTTGGCTGATGATCTTATGATCTTCTTCCATCCATTGTCATTACCTTCTTTGTGTATGTTGTGGTCCATGAGACGAGACTCGTTAAAACATAAATTACTCGTTTCAAATTACAGAAATTATTGCTGATGCTTGTGGTTGTTGGTTTGATGACTAGGGAGATTAACTAATTTGTCGCGCAAAGTTCTCCCATTTGGCAGCATCTTTTTGGAACTAAAAGCTAAATAACTTGT
This sequence comes from Mimosa bimucronata, assembly GCA_037074515.1. NCBI lineage: Eukaryota > Viridiplantae > Streptophyta > Magnoliopsida > Fabales > Fabaceae > Mimosa > Mimosa bimucronata. The sequence goes on from CM073438.1 coordinate 2,741,792, forward strand.
ACTAATTCTCAGCACACTAAGTAACAATCATTTGATTATATAAAGGAGATCCCACTAAAGTTTTCTGTCAGCAACCATTCAACTCAATCATATATGGTTTTGAATCTGCTGACCAGATAACAAACATCTTAAATTTTGATTAGTCGAAGTTGAAACCCTCCTAGATTTTATGCTTTTGCCTCAACCCCTTGTCATATCCCACCAAGAAAAGAGAGAAGTACAAAAAAAAAAAGGACCTGTTTTTACTTGAAAAACTCTCATAGATGCATGCACAAGTAATGTACTATAATAATCAAGATTTTTTTTGTTTAGGGTGCTTTTACAGAAAATTTCGTCGGACCACATGTTAGTTTTCATATATTATATATAAGATAACAGAAACCACGGCCATTAATATAAATATATATGCACAAGATAATTGTAAAGAATTTTCTTTTGGATGAGCATTGTTTTTACCTGGGTGCAAGACGAAGTAGTCACCCTCATAAGCAAAATAATAGGGGAGAATCTTGCAGACTAGACATAATAAATGAGGGCCAGTGGTATCCCATTTTCAATTATAAGTGTAGATTGTCTGTTTGGTGAAAGGGAGAATTGCAAATAGGTCCCAAGCAAGAGAATTAATTTTAGACAGGTCCATTAACAACTCCTTCACTTGTTAACCAAGGCTATTGCAGTTGTTAATAGCTGTCATTAACAATTCCTTGGGACCTCTCTGAAATTAATTCTCTTGCTTGGGACCTATATGCAATTGTCCCTTGGTGAAATGCGTGAGCGAGTGAATAATTATGATAGACGATACTCTTTATATCCTTGTTTTCTAAAATAAGGCTTTTTTGCTTTGCACTGATAATTTAACGTGCACGATTTTAATATATTCTCTTCCTTTAACTGGTAATCGTAGTGATCAATGCATCAACAATTCACATGGCTCCTAAAAATGAATTTGGACAAACAACTTGGCCCTACAAAGAGCAAAAATTTTAAATTATTTCTACCAAAGATTCCTTCTTCACTGATCGGTGACCCCATATCTATCCTTCTTGATATGCACGACAAGAATTGGAATTAGGATCGGAGATGATATAAAATACAGAACAGAATGATGCTTATGTTTTAAATAGGGTTTTATTTATGGAAAAAAAGGTAAATTCAGATGCTTTTATCCTATCATGTTTTTAGTGGAATAATTTGTAAAGAGTCTATGTACTTTTCCATGAATTTTTTTACAAAAAGTTTCCTAGGTAAAAAGAGGATGAGTTTATTCCCCAAAAAAAAAAAAAAACGGATGAGCTGTACGTCAACCAAAAACCTAATTATTGGCTAGCAATTGACTTACATTATATTTGGTCAATGTAAAATCTAATTTGTAGTATAATTTAGCCTACAAACTATATTCTATGTTAAAGACTGTAAGTGGTATTTTATAAGTATTCCCTTGTCCTTATTATAAGGCATCAACTAACAAATTTAAATTGGTTAAAAGCATTAAATTTGCCTTAAAATTCAAGTGATTTCTAATATTACCCATACTAATTACACTAAACACAAATACGTACCTTATTTATTACCCTCTCCTACTACCCTTATTAAATATAGACATCAATGGAAAAACATATTTAATACTTCTTGGAAACTAACAAGTGCCTTATTAAAAGGACTAAATAAATTTGTTAATTAGTTGATGCATTATAATAAGGACCAGAGGGAGTATGTGGATTCAAATATATGTCAATATGAAAATTTATTAGTGGATGATTAGTAAATACTTTTTAAATGTTCTTTGAGCCATGACTCATGTTTTATTGTTAGCGAGTCCTTATGATTCAATTCACCTGAACAAGTAGCCTCTTTTGCTAAAAAGGAATGAACGAAAAATCTATAGGGGTGGTTTAAAAAAATGATTAACTTCAAAGACAATTAGAGTTGATGTCTCATATTCATAAGGTGTGTTTGGATCAACTTCTAAAAAAGTGACTTATATATAAGTCAAACTGAAAGTGACTTTTATGTTTGGATGGGATGCTAAAAAATGATTTATAATGACTTTTAAGTCAGTTGAACTTTTAAACCTGTTTGGATGGACTTCTTGAAAAGTAAGGTTGAGATAAAAATGACCAGAATAATAGAACTAAATTAAGATTATCCATTAAATTTTTTAGTTATGATGATTTTGAGTGAAAAATTAAAATTACCTCTATAAAATAAAATGGAAATTTTATTACAATTATTTGCAAACAAAATAAAATGGAAATTTAATTAAAATTATTTGCAAACATAATAAAATGGAAATTTAAATAAATATATGTAATGGATAAAAGGTCATATGAATTAAATCATACAAACATAAAGTTTTTTAGCTAAATAATAATACATATAATTATTGGATCATATGCTTTCTACATATGTTATTAAAAAAAATGCTTTCTACATATATATATTTTGCCAGTGTACATATATATATAATATAATATAATATAATATATATATATATGTATATCAATTTTTTTTAATTTTTACATGGCAGACCAATCATATATGAACGAATTTAATCAATATATATATATGAACGAAGAAGAGGCGTTGGCAAAAAAAAAATAGAAAAAGAGGGAAAGCAACATGGGGCCCGCACAGATCAGAGAGAGGAGAGAGGGGTGAACAGTAATAAGTCATTTTGAGCGCCCAAGAAGTTGATCTGAGTGACTTATAAAAATAAGTCCTTCTAAGCCCATAAATCCTTATATTAAGTAGCCCACCCAAACAACAAAAATAAGTCCTTTTGGTAAAAAAAATAAGTCTTTTTTTTTCAGAAGTAGGCCAGTCAAACACACTGATAATCAAAATCAATTTTCTAACTAACTCTTATAATTGGAATTGGATGAATTGTATCCATTGTCTGTGGGTTCAACAGACAAAAAGGTTAAATATTCGACCATCTTGACTAGTGTTCAATTTCTGGGAAGTACCACTTAGTTGTAGTTTCAGTCGCGGAGCTTGAGGAGGCATTTTCATAGCCAAGTGAAGTTGGATGAATCCTACCTGATCAGAAAAAATGGTTTACCCAACTTCTTTCCTTAAATTTGGTTATATATAAAAAAAAAGAATTGGATGAATTGTGTGTGTGTCCAAAGAGTTGTCTCTACGGGGTCTCCAAAGGACTCAGAAGAAGACGTAGAATGCTTAAAGGCCAACAACCACCCACCTCATACAAATTCAAATTTATTTTCTTCACCTAACTCTCTCACTTTGTCTTTGCTTGCGTTCAAATCTGTGTCAAGTTTTCCCGTTCTGTGTGTTTTGCCTTGTTTGGGAATCTTTTTCACGGAACACTCATGAATAATGGAGAATCTTGTTCCCAATGGATGGGTCCAGGTCCACTCGCTTTCTAATTTTTTAAATCTTAAATTATTTCATTTACATGATTATTATTAAATCTACACCTCTTGTCAAGATGATGATATTCCTTAGTATTAGACGTGATTGTACATGTGATCTTCACCAATCTTGTCTTCCCGTTCTTTTACGTGTAATATTAAAAATACTAGAAAAATTATGAATTCTTTTTCCATTAAGATTTACATCTCCATATTTTTGCAAAATTACAGGGTATAAAAGTTTTTTTTTTTTTTTTGTGTTTTTGGCAACACATAGGGAGAGCTTATTTATGTGTTTAACAAGGACAGGGGCATTTTTTTTAACTACAAAGGTGGGTTGAATTCTGGACTTCACACCTGTGCCTTCATTGCTTGACCCAATTTTGTATGATGGGCTAAAGGTTTGTTTAGCCGAAAAATGATGGGCTGTTCTTAAGGCTTCTCATCAGCACTATGCCCAAACCTTCAATTATCGTAGGACAAAAATTATTTCTTTGCATCTTCATTCTTCCATATGCGGATCTCAGCTTTTTACGGTTATCCTCAAATGCACCAGTCATAAATTTTACCTTCTTTGAGTTTAATGAACCGGAGGTGTTATTATTTTTTGGCATACTTCGATTAGTGGGATTTATAATCTGTATATAAATATAAAAATTCCAATAAATCATAACTAAGGTGAGAACTAAAGATCTTTACACCAAAGGGAGATCATATCATAACAAGAAAGTCGCAGGTTATGAAGAGGAGCTATAATTTATTTATTTTTTTGGCCAAATAGGAGCTATAATATTATATAAAATCATAACAATACCCATATATAACATCGACTATGGTTGAACATCTGGCCCATTAGTTCAGTTGGCTAGAGTGTTGTGCTAATAACGCAAAGGTCTTAAGCTTGAGACCAGCATGGGCCAGATTAATCATATTTTATTCCATATTTTTTCTTTATCTTTTTCTCTTCTTCTCCCCCGACTTGTTGAAGACGCTATGTTCATAAATTAAAAGTGATTTGGATGGTACTAATATGAGAGAGCTTCTGCTTTTGGTGTGATATAGATATCAGTATATTCATTTGGGTACATGTCGATTGATATAAATGAAAAAATGGTGTGTATGTGTGTGTGATGTTCCTTAGTTTAACTATTCAAATAGTAATACTCATTTACAATATGAAATATACACTTAGTAATTATATAGCAATTATAGGAATGAACCTATTGAATTGATTTGAGTGTGACGAACGATTTATCTGGGGGATCCAAATGTGTGAAAGCAAAACTACCACCTTGCTTGCACACTCCAATTAATCCTTTAGAAAAAAAGGCAACTCCATCATGCATCCGTTCAACTTATATAATTGCCACAAGTCGGTATAGTTCCTTTCAAAATATAAAGACTATATAAGGTTGTTATTTTGATCCTAAATATAAAACTCCAATCTACTTTATCCTTCATATAATTTCCTCTCCAAAATTTTTATACTAGTTCATGTAAGAACGATATTTACAATTATGATAATTATAATGCACATGACTATAAAATGTTATTTTATGCATACCAACCCATTTTTATAAAAGTTTAAAGGTAAGTTCAAGAAATATGAGAATATTCAGTTACAACAAAACCACTTTTGGCTCAACAGATGGCAGTCAAATGGATTGGAATTCTCACTTGCTCGTTTCTTTTAGTAGTATCATTCTATGTTTTTTTTTTTTTATGAATTAAAAGTATAGGTGTTAAAATTTGGAGATTATAAGCGGGTTTTTTTTAACTGAATTATAAGCGGATTTATAAAGAACATCTCATACTGCTAAGCTACTCTAATATTAACTTCTTATGGCATTTTTTTTAACAAAAAACTTGTTATGTCATTTTAATGGGGAAAATATGGGAAAGCATTATATATTACGATTGGCCTCAGGAAGGCATCATTGCATGTAGAATTTAAAAAGAAGACAAATTCTGAAACAATGATAAGCTTTTTGACGCTACCCCCCAAAAGCTTCCCAATTATCTTTGACCCATCAATGACACATTATACTTGAATCATGGTTCGCCCTCTCCTCCCTATTTACTTATTTAATATATATAAAAAAGAGCAGAAAAAGACATGTCAAGATAACAGGACACAGCAGATGGTGCATTGTACTAGTGGTAAAGTATTGCCCTGTATGGGGGAGCGGTGGATTCCATCCCTCACAGGCCAATTTGGCCTCCTTACCAATTCAAAAAAAAATAGGGCACAATACACCAGATGAGACGAGCAGATCCTTTAAGGAAAAAATCACCAAAACCTCAGCGACTCAGAATGAGACATGCTCAAGCTCGCATGAGCTTACAAGTTAGGCATAGTCAAGTCAGACAAAAGAGTAGTGTAAACCTTCTGCCATTTCTTGTTTGAAAACTTGTTTATGAGAGTTTATATAAAACTAAATTTGACATTTCTCTATATTGGATCCAAGTGATTTTCCCATTAAAGTTATGATAAAGGACGATCATGGTAAGGTTGCAAGAAATAAATGTAATCATTAAGAAGTCTCCGAACAAATGAGTAAATTATAATATCAACATCTTCATATTGTTCATTAATTTGTAATGATTTTTTAATGTTACATTTATTCTCCAAGAGTTGATGATACTTATTGTTGATTTTATTCACGAGCACCAATCTTTATTACAATCCTTGGTCGTTTGCCAGACCACATTCTAATTACCCATTTAATTTTGTATAAAAAAATTAAAGGCCATATGTATAAAAAATAATAATAAAAGCATTTATTTTATTAATTACTTCCTTTGTTCCTAAGTATAAGATATATTTATTTAATTTGATTAGATTACGATTGCTAGTTAAATTAGTTAAAATCACATGATATTACCAAAACACCATAACCGCATACCTTTATTTCACCGTCCCTCTCTTGTTTATTATTTAAGACCATCAATAGAGATACTTTAAAGAAATATTGAGAAAAAATAGAAAGATGTCTTATATATAGAAACAAACTCACTCTACCAAATTGGTGATATATGGAGAGGGAGTACCGTTTAGGGCCATATACAGCACATATCTTTTTTTATTATACATTATACAGCACATATCTTTCATGTTCCTCTTCCATTTTCTTTTCCTTTATTTTTTAGGCCAAGTCCTCTTCTATTTTCTGCTTGTAATAAGCCCATCCCAAGAACACGAATCCCATGACATAACGGATTCAACATTCTTACTGCTCTTGTCTATCGACTTTCCTCCACTTTTACTCCTCCTCCTCCTCCTTCAAATATCTAGAAATCCTGCAACATTTTCAGTTTCAGACACAAAAACCTTATATATCTCACATGTCCACACAAGTGACCCAGCAAGCCTACACCACTCACACGGGTCACGGGTCGGTGGGACCCGTCATTGCGGTTCTTGCCATCATCACAGTTCTGGGAGTCATAGCTGGGATGATTGGAAGGCTCTGTTCGGGCCGTCGGGTCATGGGCCAGGCCCACTTTGACTTCGAGAGCTGGGTCGAGACCAAATGCTCCTCCTGTGTCGACGGCAGAATTTCCCCTCATCCTCCGCCGCCGGCGGCCGAAATCAACGCCGCCGGGCACGGTGGGTCGCCGGAGATAAGAGAAGAACAAGAAGAGCTCGCGGTCAACGGTAATTAGTCAATGTTTTTTTGGGGAAGGAAATAGTAGTGTTCGCATGACATGATTTATTAATGGAGGGATTAAAAAATGTCTTGTGTTTGAGTGACTCGCTAAGCAAAGTTACTACATTTTTAAGTTCACTTTGGTTTACACATTGTGTTGAGGAGCAGCTGGAGAAACTTGTGTTAATCACGATTTCTCAGATTAGATATATGCTTTATCCTTGCTATGAGACATTTGTATTTCATCACTTGTATCTCTGTCGAAGTTGTGGGTTTCCATTATCTCTGTTTTGAGTGTTTTCAGACAACTTTGACAGTTTTTTGTTTCAAAGCTTATTTTAAATGAAAGTTAAATTATAAAGTGTTGAGGTTATAACTATAAGCGAGATTAAACCTATAACCACCCAATCGCATAGCTTTCCTTTCAAAGTTTGAATGGGGAAAATGCTGCAGTTAAGTGAGTCTCATGCTATGAGAGAGGTATATAAATTGGTTTAGTTAGGGTGTGGTTGGATTGAAGGAAAATATGAGCCGAAAGAAAAGTAGGGAGGAAAACGGGGAAGTGAAAACATTTTTCCCTGCTTGGATTAAAAGAAAATGGGAGAGGAAGGAAAAGTTGGAAAGAAAATGGAGATGGGTCTTACACCCATTTTCCTCCCAACTTTTCTCTCCACAAATGGAGAGATTTGGGGGAGAAAGGTTACAGTCCACTCTTACCCCTTACCCCATCATTTTACTTGTTTCCTTCTTCTTTTTCCACACTTTAATTGTTTTCTTTGTTTTTTTTTTTTTGGATACAAACTGAAAATCATGTATAAATCAAATCAAAGCATATTACAATGGGAGTAATCTAGCCAATACCTTCGTCAGCCATTTGTTTTCTCTTCTATACAGCATTGTTTCTTTTTAAACTGGCACCGTTTTTTTTCCCAGAAACCACAAGCACGAATGTCTGTTTATGGGTTGTTATATTTTTCTAGCAAGAAAACTGTTGTTATATTTAATTCGTTATAATATTGTAATCCTTGCAATTTTTATTAATTAGTTATAATGTTGGTTATTTATTTATTTAATACATTTAAATTTTTAAAATAAAATACTGTTATATTATATATTTAAAAATAGTAACAATTAATATATAATTTCAGTTAAAATTATTTTTTATCTTATAAAACAACATTTATAACATTTTTGTCAATGTAACATCTAATTTAAATATACTTTTTTAAATATAGAAGTGGGGGTATTTTAGTCTTCAAATATTTACTCATTTTCTTTCCTCTAAGTTTTCTCTCCTTCATCCAAGTAAGATGAGAGATAATATTTTCTTCTCACTTTTCTCTCCTCCTCATTTTCTCTCCCCATTTTCCTTGACGCCCTTAGTGTTTGGAGCTATTTATCATCAGCACGTTTTTGTCCAGTAAAAACTACTTTTAAAGGTCAATTTGCACCTCCAATAATGGCTTATTATTGCTGTTATCAACCCGTAAATGCAAATCTGAGTTGATTATTTTGCCGCTATTTTGATGCTCTCTTGTACTTAGTGAAGGATGCAGAATACATTAATTGTATTGGAAGAAAAACAACATCAGATACACCTGGCCCACAATAGTCAACCATCCCCCCAAAAAAAATAGTGGAGTAATTTATCATGGGTAAAATTAATCTGGTTTTTTAATTTTACCCTTATATCATTTATCATATATTGACACACTCTATCCTCTTTACATTTTAATATGTATGGGTAGAAATGGAAATCAAATATTTATTATCTTCACTTTTGCTTTTACATGTTACAACTTATAATGTGGACAAAAAAAAATCCTATGTTACTTCTTACATTATTCACATAAGGGAATGGCATTATTCATGGATCAATGAGGATGTTGGTAGCCAGATTGTTGAATTCTTGTATTGAAATATATGTGTTATCTGTTATGAGCTGTGGATTCTAATGTAGCGATGCATAAAGTGGCAAAAGAAAACATTCAAAGTAAAAGGACTTTGATGCCACTTTTGGCTCTTCATTGACTTCTCACTTCTTACAAAATAAATACCCACTGCCATTCTTCAACCTCCAAATAAACCAACGCTTCTGGCTTGCTTTGCAATCCACCTAATTTCACACACTTGTATCTCTACGCCAGTTCTTTTTAATAAAAAATAACTTCATAAAAATATTGTTCTAAACATTGTGCTTATGATTATTCAATACTTAGGCCGGCCAGAGCTCCAACACTTGTGGAGAACCCCAGTCTGTTATTGGTCATTGGTGGTGATTGTGATGGAAGACCTTTGTGATATATGAGAATATGGCAACATAATTTAGGTCCTTACTTCCATTTCCGAACGGTGACTTCCCAATCATGAATTGATGGGGAAGTGATTGAGAATTTGTACTTTGGAATGTCAGGAGGTGAGGAGAAAGCCATTGACGAGAAAGATAGATTATTGAAAATCTACTAAATAATATCCTGAGGAAGAGCAGTGCCACCTTGTGAACTAAAACATTCTTTTGAAACCATAAAGCATTAACAAAAACAATAACGCCAAAAAGCAGATGCTCTTGAGAAGACAAGAATAGAAGAAACTGTTTAATCTATAACAATAAATCATTTAACCATAGGTTGGAAGGACATCTTATGGAGAAAGAACCAAACCATCCCGCTTTTGCAAATTATAATCAAAGGACAAGAATTTTTGTTTATTTGGAAACTTTTTCGTAAGGCTATTTCTTCTATTGATATACTGTGGACTCATCATCTGGACATCTTGAGTTCTTGTCCTTTTTGGCTGTTCTTCACAGTGAGATTAATGAAGGGAACAAAAGGTTAAAGGTTTTGTCACTTGCACTATATTTATATAATTCATTAATCTTTCAATCAACGAGAAAGTATTGGCAAAGAATAAAAACAGCAAGAAATAAAGAATAGGTGCAATAAAATAGGACGGCTACATCACGTGGGTTCAGTTTCGATGGTGGAGGAAATTTCTGAAAATTGCGTGTGAAGCACACAGCTTTTGCGTTTGGCATCATCGTGGAATCGAATTTATATTCTTATTGTCTAAAAAAAGTTAACATTTTAAAAAACAGATGATATATTTCATATAAACTTTTATGCAATGCACGGAAAATAGTTATCCCATTTGATATTAAATAAGAAATAGCGCATCTTAATAAATATAATTTTTATAGTTTTTTATCATATATCAATATATTATATAAGAATTTTCGTAAAATAATTAATAGATTCTAAAAATTATGGTTTGTTTTAAATTCTGAATAATATACACACACACACACGCATAGAGTCTGAAGTCTGAACTGATGAAACATGGAGTTCAGTGGCGGGAAGGGCTGGCAAAAGCCTTGATTGGGCTAAATATGTTACTTCATAATGGGCTCCTAAAGGCTCAATCTTTTATTTCTTGCATCCATTTGGTAAAACCAAACTTGCATTTTCTTGGCCCGAAATTATATTATTGATCCATTCACAATTTTCTACATTTATTCTGCAAACCTTTGTATAATCCTCCATGTCCAAGAAAGAAGCTTGTAACCAATTCCTAGAATGTCAACACATAAACAACAATAGAGAGGTACATAGTAAAGTAACCTGCAGCTAATATAAAAACCCAAATCTCCTAAACTTCGTTAGAGAGATGTTCATATTTAATACATGAAAGTGTTTCAAATAAGACGTTTTTAACAAGAGAATACCTATACTTAAATTTGTATATTATAGGTGTGAGGTTTGAGACGGAAAATTCAAGGATCATGTTGAGACCCATGAATATTGGACTTGACATGTTTTTTTTTGGGTGAACTTGACATGTTAAATTAGTCCAAGTTAAAACCTAAGCTCGTTACAATATTTATTATAAAAATCTGAATTTTGAATTGTTTTAGTCTAATATATGAGAGCTCTTACTGGATTATCTCATCATTTGATACATTTTTTTCCTATTTTATTTTTAACCAATTAGAAGTGTTGCATTAAATAAATGGTGGACTTTTGCTGGTATTTATTCTCTCTCTATATACTCTCTTTCATACTCATTTATATTCATATTTCTCTCTCTCTCTCTCTCTCAATAGGATCATCATAAATAAGGGTAATATTAAAAAATATATATAATTTTTAACTAACTTCTAACAATTTCCTTAAAAACGTAATTTGATTGTCAGTCTCTTATAATAAGGTGTTGCTGGAGTATATATTTAATAAAAACTTGTACGTTCAGGAAAAGTATAAATTAATCTAGTGGGCCATCTATCTAATTTATTCCACATAAGGCAAGAAATTCATTGGAAGGCGAGAATAGAAAACGGGTCAAAAAAAGGAAGGGACAATGTAGAAATGGCGGGTCATCATCATCTGAGAAAACAATGAATGGTACAGTACGGCTCGTTTAGCAAAATAAGACGACAAAGAGGCGCAAAGTTAATAACTTTGTGTCAAATTTTTGTCCATTTGCTTCCCCTTATATAAATTTGAATTGAATTTCAATTTCATTTCACAGTAGGTTATTCTTAGAGCATAAGCGATCATACAGAGAGAGAGAGAGAGAGAGAGAGAGAGATGGGGAGGCGAAGGTGCTTCTTGGACATAAGCATAGGAGATGAATTAGAAGGAAGGATCGTGGTGGAGCTTTTCGACGATGTTGTTCCCAAAACCACTGAGAATTTCAGAGCTCTCTGTACTGGTGAGAAAGGAATAGGTCCTAACACTGGTATACCCCTTCATTACAAGGTTCGTCATCTTTCTTTAGTTATTATCGCACATACTGTGTTTGGTGATTAAGACTGTTTTTTAATGGACATGGATCATGGATGGATTCTTTGCATTGTCTATTACCTTTTCTTTTACTCGTAGGGGATTTGATGGATATAGATTGAGGATATGTGCTTTATACTTTTTTGTTTGAGTAATCTTTGCAGCAAGCTAAAGGTTGAAGAGAAAACTTTTTGTTTTTTTTTACCTTTTGATGGAATGGAACGATGTGTTGTGAAAAGACGGTTATGCCCTTGATTATGTTGACTATTTGTGTCTGTTGTTAGCATGTTGGGTTTTGTTCTGTCGATGCTTTTTGTAATTTGAAAGGACTGAACTAATGTTATTGCATTAGGTTAGGAAATATCTCTTTTGAGAGGTCATTTTTTTTTTTGGGTATAATGCCATGCATTTTCTTTTCAACAGAGCTGTGGCAACTGTTTGATCTTTTATTTTTTTCTTAAGCATTTGATATCAATGAATAAAAGTATGATCAACAATCGGAGCCATATAGCATGAGTGCTGACTGCTGAAGTAACATATATAGAGTTATGTTGATGAGTGATGACATAGAATAATTTAGACCTTAGCAAGTCATGCCAGACCATGATGCTTTTGTAAATCATTGTGGCACAACTCTAAATCTGTTGTATTTTAATCGTAGCTAAAAGTTAAACAATCAGTCCATAGTCCTTACATGTAGCATGTGCTTGTATATCTTCAAAATATTGTAGCATTCAGATTATTTGTTTATCTTACAATATGTTAGGATGTGGTGGTACGTGATTCTATTGTTTTTACTGGTCTATTTGTTTGGGGGATCATTGTGTCAGGACAAAATTCTAATTCTTTCGTATAGCACAATGTGAGGAAAGATTAGATCCATTATTCAGTAGCTTCTTTATATTATTATTATTATTATTATTATTATTTTGGAATTAAGAGAGGCAACTTGATATTTCATGATATGGATCTTTGAAAGGATGTCTTCTTCTAAGAATATTCTTCTGGCATTTAGATGTAAGTCAACTATAGAATTCTAAACATACTTTTCTGAATATTCAGGGGTGTTGCTTTCATCGGATTATTAGAAGCTTTATGATCCAAGGAGGAGATACATCTGCTGGAGATGGTACTGGTGGAGAATCTATATATGGTATGAAGTTTGAAGACGAGAATTTTGAGTTGAAGCATGAAAGGAAAGGGATGTTATCAATGGCAAATTCTGGCCCTAACACCAATGGGTCTCAGTTTTTTATTACCACCACTCGAACTCCTCATCTTGATGGTAAGCATGTGGTATTTGGGAAGGTGGTAAAGGGAATGGGGGTGGTCCGTTCAATGGAGCATGTTGCAACTGGCGATGAAGATCACCCCATTGTTGATGTTAAAATTGTAGACTGTGGAGAAATTCCTCAAGAAGCAGATGATGGAATATCTGACTTTTTCAAAGATGGTGATACTTATCCTGATTGGCCGGTGGACCTTGATGAAAGCCCTAATGATCTCCATTGGTGGATGAATGCTGTTGACTCCATTAAAACTTTTGGTAATGGGTACTTCAAGGTATTGGAGCTTTATTTAGTCTCTTTCAAGTCTCACCTGCTTCGCTTGATTTTTTTTCATACTGTGAAAACTGTAAGGATGGAATATTCATGTTCTGCTGGCTAATATTCGTTGTGTTCTTATAATTGCATTCATCATTTTCCTCCTGACAGAAACAAGATTATAAAATGGCTCTAAGGAAATATCGGAAGGCTTTACGCTACCTTGATCTTTGCTGGGAGAAAGAAGGAGTTGATGCAGGTATGCTAACTTTTGTTGGTATATAATACTTGAATGTATGGTGAACATGCCACAAATTCACTATAGCACGTTTAAATTTGATACTCTGATGTGAATTCCTTTACAGACGAGAGTTCAAGTTTGAGGAAAACAAAGTCTCAGATTTTTGCAAACTGTTCTGTAAGTGCAAAGCCATTACACTGAACATTAAAAACTTGGAAGATCTTTTAAATGCACTCTACGTAGAACTACTGATTTCATTCTAACTTATGTTTCTTGTTTCCCTTCTAGTAAATATTTTGGGTATTTTTGCTTTCTAGGCTTGTAAATTGAAGTTAGGGGACCTGAAAGGAGCATTATTAGATACAGAATTTGCAATGCGCGAAGCAGACGACAATGCCAAAGCATTGTTTCGCCAAGGGCAGGTTGGTATTTCTATTAACAAACTTTTTTTGTCACATTTTGGAGGCATTTAGATCTAATACAAGGTATCACACTTTGCAATCTGATATACACATTGCTTCCATCTTCCCAGGCACACATGGCTCTCCATGACATTGATGCTGCAGTTGAAAGCTTCAAAAGGGCACTAATCTTGGAGCCAAATGATGGTATTGGTTTTATTCACATTCTTGAAATAAGCCGTTCCATATACTATTTATATTTATCTTTATTTATGAACAAAAATGGATTTAAATGCATTCAAATGTTCAACTTTATGCATAAACTGGTTTTGAGGCTTTAAGTGAAATAGTGGAAAGGTGAAATAGTAGTTGATTGCTCACTTGAGATCTGGTGATTTTCAGCTGGAATCAAAAGGGAACTTGCTGCTGCCAGGAGGATGGTGAGTGTATCTGCAAGTTTAGCAAATCATTCAAGCATCAAACAATTGACATAGGTGTCTCTAACTGATTCAGTTTTTCTTTTTCAGATTGCTGATAGACACAATCGGGAAAAAGATGCGTGTAGAAAGATGTTTCGATAACATTTCTGGTATGTTCTAACTATTCTGCGCAACATGCATACGAACACATTTACATTTTTGGTGATGGATTTTGTTTTTTTTTTTTTTGGGAGTGAAAAGGGATTAGTATTACTCAGTTAAAAATACAAATTACAGGAACATTGGTAAATACAATGATAATAGAGTAGTGTGTGCAGGGAGCTAGCTATTAGTGTGAATGGGTGGAGTGGACTGAATCCTGTGACTGGATTGTGTGGTGCACTAGCTCAAGGACTTCATTGACTATGCCGTGGGCTTGGGCGTTCTTCTGTGTGACTGGGTTGTTTTAAGTTAAAACATGCCATGCTTCCAATTTGGGTCATCCGTGCCAATTGCTGATTTATCGTTGACAGATTTATCTTGCCGTGATGTTTGTTTCTAACATTTGCCCTTCAGCTTGATGTTTTCAGTAGAGGAGACAACCTGACCATCCAGCAAATACAGTATAAAATTTGAAGTTTGAGTCCATTGTTGCAAAGTTAGTAGGAATGTAGCTCAGAAGGACCAAAAGAGAAAGTGGTTTTTCAAAATGACAGTAAGAGCCAAACTTTTTTTCCCGTTTCCCCCCTCCATATTACATAGAAAGCTGTGAAGTGACTTTATTTTCAGCAGTTATCCCAGTGAATGAAAATGCATTATAGCTCATGGAGCTAGCAGCAATGCTTTATCTTTTTTTTTTTTTTTTGGGTAAACAAGCAATGCTCTGGCTGATTCTAATATTTTACTATTGGCGGGTATGGAGGCTTTTGAGGCATAAGACTCTACATGTTCCTTTTAATAGTTGAAGACTGATCGCCATCATGGCCCTTCATGGCACTTGGACATTTATTCATTTAATACCGATACCCAAAAAAAAGCTATCGCTTCATATGAAAGTATCTTAAGTTTTAATTCTTTAGTATAATGCATGAAGCTGCCATCTAAATAAATACTTTGTGTACGAGTGTAAAGCAAACATATATCCTTCTATTGGAGGCCTGCCGAGCCTATTGCACATGAAATCGAGAGGCTCTGAGCATAAACTTTATTTTCAAAAATAAGCTCATATATCCTTTTACTGGAGGCAATATTGTTAGAGGTATTGGTAGACACTAATGTGGATGCCTCTCTAACAACAATTCGAATCTAGGCTTGTTACGCAGTAAGGGGTTAACCACCTTTGTTAAACCTAACCTCTGTTGATAGTTTTGAGAATATTTTATGTTTTTATGTTTTATACAATACGTAGAAATGCACTCGTGTGTGCCAGCAAGATATTGATTTCCTGCTCAACTTTTTTTCTTTTTTAAGTAAACGTCAGTTTATTTAATAAAACGATAGATAAAACGATACTTATAAAACTACCAATTGATCCTTAGATCATGAACCAATTTGAGGTTTAGAGTCAAAGAAATGGGAAAACATTACAACATACTAAAAGAAGTAAACATAGCAACACAATAATATGAAGTTGCATTTTGAAGACAATAAGCTCTTCAAAGATCAGCCAAAACAAGAGTAAAAACTCGAACAAGCAACAATACTATCAAAGCAAACTCTGCCTGAAAAGTATGAACATATACTACTCGGCAATATTGGTAAAGCAAGGGATATTCAGGTACGCCACCACGAATCACTAATTCACACTGGTGATTCAAGACGTCAATAGCTCTTGATCTAATGAAAAGGGTCTTTACATGTCAATTATCCTATTGAGAAGAAGCAATGGCAGAAATCTAATTTTCCTGCTCAACTAACTAGGAAGCAAAACAGGAAAAAAATATCACGTCTTGATGATCTCTGAATTCTGACAGGCTGCTATATGATTTGAGTAAAATATCCTTCACCCTCTGCTTTGTACAGAGTATTTTGTAACGCATATATCATATTGTGACTGAGATGTTAAAAATCAGTAAAGTGAGCATGTTTTGAATCATCCCATGTTTACCCATAATAGCCAAGCATCATATTATGAAAACGTATACAGTGTAAGACAAATTAAGAGCAGAAGCAGGAATATTTGCCGCAGTTTGTCCAATTTATACGAAAACTAAGGAAATATACAGAACATCTCGCTCCTTAGACCAGCTTTTGTTCAAACGACAGTAAGTTTTTGCATTGAACGGCATTAAAATAATAAAATCTTTTCTTCAAAACGACAGCACATACATGATCGTTAGATATGAATTTGCAGTGACGATAGTCACACTTAAGCATGACGCGTCGCCATCTATCATTAAGGTTTTATTTCTATATATAGTGATCTTTATTAAAGTAGTTTATTGGAATATAGTTATCTAAAAATGGCTTCAACACACACAAAGTGTGAATTAATTAAGAATTAAAAACTGAACAAAATCTTAAAGTCGTCACCACTCATATATATGCGTGTGTATAGCATGAAAATGGCTTTCATATCTATTGGCATGCCTAATAAATTTGACCAAATTAAGTGATTAATCCAATTGTTTCAGTTAAATCTGCGATATCATAACCTGTGCTTTCTATGCGTTGAATGTGTTTCGAGATTTCACACACAACACACACACACACACACACAAGACGATCGACCTCCATTAAAGTTTGACCGACCAGAAAAAGATTAATATTTTGTTAATGGAACGAAGCCAAGAAAAATTGTTGACCTTTTGTGTAAAGTAAGCATTTGAAGGATTGTAAAAATTAGGTAAGAATATATATATATAATAGAGGGAAATAGGCATTAAGTAAATAAAAAGTGTATATTAATAAATTTACATAGTCAAAATTAATGTTTAAATGTAGGAAATATCTAGCTGTATATTAATGGAGCTATTGTAGATGACGGAAAGATCCTTAGGTAAGTTTTGAAATTATAGTCTAGCTGTGACATTATAATTTGCAATTAGAGAACACTACGACATGAACAATTAACATTTAGACAGAACCGTCCAAAAAAAAAAAACATTTAGACAGAAAAATGAACCTAAATAAAAAAACCTCTAGACATTATATTATTCACAATTTATAAATAAAATCACTGGTTTATTAGCGGTTCTAAATCATTTCTCTTTTCCTTTGACTCAGGAGAGTTGTTTCAAAATCACAAGATAGCAATCTTTCAGTTTAATACAAGGGGTAATATTATAAATCTTTATTTGTTCCATAGTTTTTATTTAGTTGTAGTTAACTTATAGTCCTAAATAAACTTTGACTTGTTGCAGCTCATTCCCTATGGTTTAAACATTTAAAATATTACTTCCTATATTTAAAAAAATAAAATTATATATTTTATGAAGTTTAGGAACTAATCTATTAATTGAAATTATAGGAACTTTGTTATAATGGGTTAGAATTTAGGGGATGGATTGTAAGAAGTTAAAATTGGATGATTGAGTTTCAATTCAGTTAATATTTAAGAACTAAGTTGCACCAAATTGAAGTCTATAGACTAAATTATGATAAAGTCAAAAGGTTAAGGGTCAATTTTGTCTCAGAATTTTTTGTTTAGAACCAATTTTGCCCTGAAAGTCTTTTTGGGCTCAAAATTGCCCTGAAAGTTTCAAAACATAGCAATATTGCCCTATTATGTTAAAAAACTCACGCTGATTATTAAAAAACCGACGTTGACCGTTGATATTTTAATGGTAAAAGTCGAAATCATTCCATTTTAATATTTCTAGGGAATTTTTGAAAATAAAAAAGTTTTCAAAACAAAATCGGTCATAAGCAAAATTTTCGAGTCAAAATTGACCCTTAACTCTTTAAGTCAAAAATATCAATTAAAAACGAAAGAAACATTTAAATTGAAGAGAAGGATATTAAAGCATGCAGCTGCAACTAATTCCTAGATTATTGAATTATCGGGTGTGTATGTATTGCATCGTACATTATAGTGAATTAGTGATAATCCACTCCTATGATCGAAAGGCTCGACGATTTGAAAAAAAAACGCCTTCAAAAGTGAAGCATTTACCTGTTCAACGTGTAGTCGTGTATCAACAAGTCCTACCAACCCATATTAGACAGAGAGACGGAGAAAAGGTAAATTAGGCCACTTTGCACCACATACAGGACTCCTCCATTAATTACATATATGTTTCACAATTCTCAGTCTTCCCTATATAAGAACACTTGTAACCTTCAATGTTCAGTCCCAACTTCACCAACCAAACCATTCTCTGATCTTTTGAGTTTAGTATAATTAGAATCAAAATAAGCTTAATATGGCTGGGAACAAGGTTGCAGCACTATTAGTGCTAATAGTTGCTGCTTCCTCCATGTTTGGGATGAGCATGGGGAACAAGGACTGGTTCAAGAACTGGGGCAGTAATTTCAACTACACAGACTGGTGGAACTTTCATCACATGAACAAGACAACACCACCTCAGTCTAACACCTTTGTGGTTGGTGGCTCTCAGAATTGGCACTTTGGCTTCAACTATACTGACTGGGCCATCAACAATAACCCCTTCTACCTCAACGATACACTAGGTAAGTCCTCTCTGATCTCCTTCATATATAAGGCACCTTATGCTATGGTCACTGGGGTATTATTACATTTTTCAAGTTGCCCATGATTAAGATCCCATTAATTGCAACTTCCTATAATTTCTTGAATGTCATTCATGGTTAAGTAGAATCTAACACTATTTTTTACTAACACTAAGTATCTCAAAATAATTTTTTGTACATATGGCATATATATAAAGTATTAATAGAACCTATTTTAAAGTAATTTTGATACAATTTTGCTCTTGAAATATTTTCTCACGAACAATGAACACCTTAAACTTGGTATTGTGAGTGTTAATGAGAAAAATACTTTACGATGATAAATACATCATAAATTAATTTATTATTTACTTACGGGCTACTAGATATATACCCTAAAAGCCATTTTAAAATAAATTACAAAACAACAGTAAATTATCCATGGAATTTAGTCTCATTCGATAAAGACAAAATTCCGTGGTTAAATGAGAAATTATTTGGCTAATTTTTTAGCAACGACCTATTTTAGGATAAATTATATGACTAATTCACTAGTCCTTTTGTAGATTGAGTGCTATTGAAAAACACTTCAAAGTGTTAGATGAGCGCTAATCAATCTGTTCAACGTGGGAAAATTTGAAAGTTTCTTAGACAAGATTATAATGGCCCAATCAACCAAATAACCACTACCCCTCTTTAGTCTTTAGTTTTGATGAGATGGTTAGAAATACCTTATAGTAACAAAATTGATTAGTCTCGTTTAGAATGCAGTGATGAATTTGACTTGTACAAATTAAATGTGCTATGTGTGTAGTGTTCAAGTATGATGCTCCAAACGCGACGACATTTCCACACAGTGTGTACATGTTTTCAAACATGAGGAGCTTCATGAAGTGTGACCTGAAGAGGGCAAAGATGGTGGCAAATCCAACACAGGGTGGAGGGAAAGGTTTCAGGTTTGTGATCAACAAGTGGAAGCCTCACTACTTTGCATGTGGTGAGAGAAATGGCTTCCATTGCAACAATGGTCTCATGAAGTTCGCTGTCTTCCCCATGATTCGCCCTTTCTCTCCATGGCCTTGATCATTTATTTAAGTCCCATCCCCCATATACGTACGTCTAAGCAAATAAAACATTGTTTCATCTCTGTTGAATTTAATTTTACTCTCGGAGCTAGGGGTCATGATGTTGTAATGCAACCTATAACATCATGAACACAAGTTATTTCTTTACATACAAGTTGGTTTTCAGAGTAGTCACATCATTTTAAATTGAATTCAGTTTTACTTAGAATAAGGCTAAGCATTTGAATTACATTGTTCAACTGTCAGTGTAATCAATAAATGTGAAAGTGGTTTGTCAGTGTTTAAATGTTTGTTGTATACTAAGCGAAACTTGTTGAGTGTTTGTGTTCTACTGTTCTACATTTGTTGGTTGGTGATTGCTTATCCCACTCTTTAGATAAGAGAAAATTTATCTAATATAAATTAAGAGGTATATAGTTAAATGGGCCCTCTACAAGTAAAACTATTGAACATTCCATTACACGAGAATCCAATTGACACATAAAAGACAAAAGAACAAAAGAAAAACAGTACAAAGCTTGACAGAAGACGATAAGGACCAATCAACTGGCCCAAGCAAAAGCCAGCAATGTGGAGCAAAGCATTACTTCCAACTTGAACAATCCATATTGTTGCCATGCATGTCCTGTCCAAGAGATCTTCCTTGTAGCACAAAAGAGAGCTTGAAGCCATGCCATGAATAAGGAACCTTACACTTATCTAGCTTTGTACTCCCTACGTTCCTATAAATAAGAGCAAAAAATTTAAATGGTTTTGTCCATTTTTATAAAAATCTGACTAAATTTGTCAAAGCATTTAATGAGCTTTTTTCCACTTTACCCATCATTATTCTTTCTATTCACATTCTCTTTCATACTCATTTATAACACTATTATTACATTTCTTTATCTTATATACTCAATCATAAATAAATAAGGGCAAACTTGAGAAAACAAAATTGTTTCAGACATACTTATATCTCCCAACTATTTCCTTAATCTGTGTGATTTTATCTCATTGGCTCTTATAATAAGGGACGGAAGGAGTAGTTATTAACCCCGTCAATGTTGTGTTGGTCATCAATGGGACCAGAGTTCTTATTGAAGCGTATCATGAATTTCGTTCACACATTATTCCATTGTTTTACTTTCCTACACTTGCATAGCTAAAGGGCCGGTTCAAGTTCTAATATGTAAGATTGTCAAACTCGTGATAAGCATATAAAATTGGATCGTAAACTCGTAAGAGTTTACCTTTATTAATAAAAGTGTGTTTAAAGTAGATAATCAAATAAGAGATACAAAAAATAACAATAATTTAACTTAAATATTTTTTAAATATGAATAGTTTATATTAAATATATCAACATTCATACTTTATCAAATTAAATGAATTTTCTTTTTATAAATGTTATATATCAATTCATTGAATATGATCAAATAAAAATAATTAATATGAGATTTAGACCAAGTTAACAAGTTTATGTTGTAAGATAGAAACGTAAAAACTTTAAACTCAGTCTATAAAATTGTGAGTTTAACTGAGTTTATAACTAATACAAATTTAAGTAAGTCGTAACACATTTTGGTTAGGTAGAAATATAAAAACGGTAAAAATCAGAGAGTTAACTCGTGAATTTGACATCAATACAAATATGCATGTGAGAGAAAAGGATTTTTGTGTCAATTTTAAATAATATGCAATGCAAGAGTTAATATAAGTTTTAGGTTAGTACATATATAAAGCTATACAAACCTAGTTGGAACAATTTGGAATATGGGCATTTCTCTATATGATCAATAGACCTCAAATCATGACAGCTGAGTGTGGAACTAAACAAAAGAATCTTTGTGAAGGTATGTGAATAATAAATCACTCAGTAAAATATCATCTCATTATGTGAAGGCTAGACCACACACACACATTAAAATTTAGCTAGAGCACTGCTTACATGTACACATTGAATCCATATAAGTGCCACCAAGGTGTGACTGCGTACCATGCACCACAAAGGTGCCAGGCAACTAAACCATATATAATTTGAAATGGCTTTTCTTATCGTCTCATTTTGGATATAATCAGATTTCTATTTGACTTAATGAAAAGAACTATAATTTTCACAAGAATTGTTTGTGCTGAATGCTGATCCCACAAAAACGAAAAAAATACATCAAATTTTATTTTTTGTTAATTAGGAAGCTATTCTCATATTTTAATAAAGTTTAATAAATGACTTATTTATACAATTTTTTTAAATGCCTTATTGTTCCTCAAAATAGAAAATAACTTACAATTATATCTAGTGTTAATCAAAATATTCAGGATAGTTTTTTTAAATATAAAAGTTATCACTCACCTCATGATGACAAAAACATACTCTCGATATCCTTCTAATCTTTAATATAAGATTAAATTGACTTTATTTGGGTAAAATATTTCAAAATACGTTTTTTAATTATAACATATTTTATATGTTATTAGACTATATACCGTATTAATTTATAAATTAGATAAATTAGTTTTTTTTTAAAAAAAAACTATAAATACACACATGATTTGAAGTAATTTGTTTTGCAACTCTAACATTAAAAAAGTTAACTTCATAACTGGATAGAGTATTCCACTATTCCCAAAAAGATACTCCTTATTTAGGAATGTGAATTTGTTCATAATATAAGACTTCTTTATATTTTTTTCTCAATTTTTCTATAAATTATCTATATTATTTCTCATCAATAATAAATAAACAAATAAGAAATGGGTGGGAACAAATGTATGTGTTTTCGGCGTTTATAGATAATATCGTAAGGTTTTAAATAACTCAAGTAATATATTTAATCTAATTAAATTAACTTTTTATTCTTATATTTAATTTAAGAATTGACGAGTAATAATTTAGGTTTGATTTATTAGATTGGAGAGGTAGCCTGCCATACCACATAAGTTAAGAAATTGAGAATGAGTGTGTTTGGGGGAGATAGCTGGGGAAGAGAAGCGCAATACAGGAAGAGGAGGGTTGACGATCTTCTTGTGGAAGGAATCCATGCCTCTTCCTTCAAGAAGCTTTCTAATGGCAAATATGCCTGCCTCGTCTGCCCCCACAATCCCATCTTTGATACCCCTCTCATGCTCTCTGTTAGTATTTCTCTCTATCCCTTTTTTAACAACCCCTTTTTTCTATTCCAATTCATGTCGAAATGGGATTTTGGACATCTGGCTTATGATCTTGTGGGGTTTACCCCCCGAATTTATAGTAGTATACTGGGTGTGAGGTTTTTTATTTTCTTCTTCCTCTTTTTCTGCTAAAAGAGGATGGTGAATTTGAAGGAGAGAAAAAACCCCCCATTTTGGGAGAAAGCAACATAGTTACATGGGCACTAAAAAAATCAGTACTTGTTCATTGTAAAGCTAGTTTGCAGCTCGTCCTTTAGGCTTTGTCTACATTATTTAGATTTGATGAATTAAGCTAGCAAAAGGTTTAGTAGTTGTTCCTCAGTTTTGTGAGAGTTGCATGAATGATCAGAATTAATTAAGTGCTTTTTGGAAATTTTGTGTGTTGAGTAATGAATTAGATGGAGGACATCTTTGTTCCCCTTTGTGAAAGATTAAGGTTTATTTGGGCAATCCCCATGATATAGATGGCTGCTTGCTTTTTGTGAACAGCTTTCTTCCATCTTTAGTGATGAAGAATGGTATTTTTGTTGATCTTTTATATAGTTTTTGTTTCTTGTTACGTTGGATGGGTGCTCCCAACGCAGGTCCCAATATTGTGAACTTCTCTATTTTTACACCTTACACATTTTAGCTATATTTTGTAATCAAGGCTGTATTTGGTATATGGATTTTAAAATTGCCTCGGAGATATGAATACCTATGCATTTGAATTACAGATATTTGTTACCCTGGCCATTAGTAAAAAAGGTTTGATATAGGTTGCGAAATGTAGTCAACAAAATGTATATATTATTATATACATCCCATCATTGACTCTATGGGCTAATATTGGCATTCATCATTCTTGTGTATGTGTTTAGTGTGTTCGTGCTCATGCATTTTCATGATTATTTTGTCCACAAGAGAGGATTAAAGCTTCCTTTCTTCTTCAGAGATGATGGATTTGAACACATCTTTCTTATATGCTAATATTGGCATTCATTATTCATTTGTATGTGTTTAGTGGGTATATGCTCATTCATTTTCATGATTATTTTGTCCACAAGAGAGGATTAAAGATTTCTTTCTTCTTCAGACATGATGAAGGATATCAAGTTTGAACACATCTTTCTTTTATGCCAATATTGGCATTCATCATTCATGTGTGTGTTTAGGGTGTTTATGCTCATGCATTTACATGATTATTTTGTCCACAAGAGAGGATTAAAGATTTCTTTCTTCTTCGGAGATGATGGAGGATTTTAAGTTTGAATACATCTTTCTGATATGCTTGTTGATCTTTGAAAGAGCTGGTCTCTGATTGTTGGAACTTTTTTTTTTTTTTTCAGATGCACAACAAGGGATCAAGTCACCTTGCTTCTGCAGCAAGACTGAAGGAAAGAGATTTGATGAAACAGAATGAAATAAATAAGAGAATTGCATTGTCGGTCTCATCTGCTGACACTGCCAAATGTACCAGTTGCAACCAAAAGCTTAAGTCAGTTGGCAGTGGCAAGCCTTTGATTGAACAGACAAAAAAGGCCATTTCCGAAATACTTTCTGACAAATCTCAGCAACATATGGAAAATAGAAGTAAAAAGGAGCTATCATACACAGGTCACATAGCTAGTGCATCGTGCTCATCAATTGAAAGCTACTCATCTCCTGCAAGAGTCGAAGATAACAAGTTGGTTTTACATCATCATTTGGATTTTCGGGAGCGCAGAGAGAGGGAACTCAAGTTTACTGCTGCAGGTTGGAAGCGTGATGGTTATGGCAAATGGTATCGAGATGAAAATGTGAGTTCCTTCTACGTCACTTCATCCCCCTTAAATCATAAATTAATTTTCTATTTTGAATATCGAATTGAATGGTAGCCTGAGATTTTAAAGATCAACATTTCCTTATTTGAATTCACATAATGCCCTGAAGACCTTTTTTTAAACGCCCTAGTTTCATGAGACTAGCTTTACCCTCTACTACTTAATAATTGGTTAGCTTATTTGTCTGATGAGGTAAAATATAGCCATTTATGTCTGTTTTTCTACTGGCAGGTTGAGTTTGATTCTGATGAGGAAGACCCAAATGTTTGTCTTAGCTGAACATTTATGCATTAGTCAGCAGAATTGCTGAAGGACTATAGTATCTACACAAAAATTTCTTTTAGGCCAGCTTGCTAATTCTATGAGCTGAATAAGAAATTATATTGCAACTTCATTTGTCCCTTTGGAAGCTGTATCTGTGAACACACGCTCGTGATAGTTAAGGCTTTCCATTCGGTTTTATCTTGAAGAGAAAGTGGCAGCTACTGGTCAATTCGGATCAAATTCTTTTGGCATGGAAATAGCCAAATAGTTAGTTTAATGGCTTTTTATTAGCGTCTGTTTATCTTAAAAGGGAAAAGATTGTGCAGGGATGTGTTAAGATCGTGTATTACTGATGTTTATATGTTTTTGTATGCCCATTCTGCTTGATTACTTGAGAATACTACTCAAGATGTCTACGTAGAAGGTGCACTCTGAGGCTCTGCCCTTAATGTTTATCTATTTTGTTAAAATCCTTTAGTTGATATAAATCAAATAACTACCCGTTTGCAGTTCTCACTCCTTCAACGGCGAGAGATATGCTCCAAGTGATCGAACTTTAGTTTAAAGTGTTGTGAGGGATATCTCACACCCCAGTTGGCTTACTCCATTTTGATGGGACTAAAACCAAGACATCAAATATGCTTTGGATGGTGGAGAACTCGAGATAGGGAATATGTTTGGTATGGCTTCTGGAGGCCCAGAAGCACTTCCCAGCCTCAGAAGCCATTCCTTAATTTTTTTTTTATGTTTGGCATGCTTGAGAAAAGGATTTATGGGTCAGAAGCCCGGTGGGGCAGCTAGAAGCTGGAAATTTTGGCTTCTGGCTTCTGATGGGTCTCATACCTTTTGTTGTATATTATTTAATAAAGTGGGTAGGAAAATTAGACTATTAGACCCCTAAAATTCTCAAATAAGATATTTTCTTATCTAAAATTTCCTTTTTATCTCCAAAAGTTTACTATAATAATATCTAACTATTTTCTCCACAATATCCTCTTTTGAGCCAAAAATATTATTTTTTTCAATTTATTTTCCTTAAAATAAGGGAGAAACTAAGCCTTTAATAAGAATATATGTATATTATATATGTGTTATTTAGTATCATTTTTAGTAATTTTTCATCTAAATTTGCTTTTCAAAATCATCATCTAAACATGTTTCTAAAAGTCATATTGAAAAAAAGTCACTTCTATTATCACAAATCCAAACATAAATCACTTCACACAATTTGACTTTTATTCAATCTTACTTCTGAAAAAGTCCTTATGAAAAAAAGTCAATCCAAACACACATATTATCATATTATCAGAAACAAACATGTCCATTTGAAAGTTAAATATAATCAAAGGACCAAAGTCCATAGCCAATCTTCTACTGCTTTAAAGTGTCTTTTCCCTTCTTTTTGCCCTGTTTAGATTGTACTTACCCCTCCAAAGCTACTTGAATATTAATAACCATGAATAAGTTGGGTTAAGGGTTAAAACAAAGCAAAATTTCTGCATATACATTAAATGTTCACTCAATAATTTCTCTTTATATTGTACGTACATGACCACACGGTTGCTTGCTTACAAATTCAAATCTGAATAGTGCACGTTTAATGCAGGGAAACATTGCTTAGAGATAACAAGTAAGTTGAAATATTAGAATTATAATCAAATTAAAATTAGTTTTTCTTTCATGATTTTCAGTTTATATTTCATGTCCAATTAAAACCTCAAGATAATGACTTTTAACAATAATTTCCATTTCAGAAGAAAACGAACAAAGCATGATCATGCCCTAACAAAATAATGAAATTGTGCAATGACATTGTGGTGGTAGGTGAAGCACATTACTCGTTTGTTGTAGGAGAGGGATTTAAAAGTGAAAGTTCCAACATAGCTATCAGCTTGATTATGCCCTGCTAATAACACCCACTATCCCAATTATAGGTGGATAAGATGGGGATTTATATTCCTGTTTCTCTTGAAAGGCAACAGTAACATACTTTTTTATTCTGGTCCATTCTATTAGTCAATGCACAATTGAAGATCAAATTTATCTATTTTTCGATAAAAGAGTCAAATTTTATTATAAAATAAAATGATAACACACATTAACTGTTAAAGCCCTTATCTCAAACATCTCCAAACATGCAAGTAATTGCTTTAAGTGAAAAAAGTTAATGAAATATATCGTCTCATACTGAATTAAGAAATAGGCACAATATAGCATGTAATATTCAGCCAAAAAAATGAGGCCCTGATCACTAAATCTCCATTGAGAAAACTCAAATCAATCTAATTCAAATATAAAAATGTGTTAAAAAAATAAAATGCGCTGTATCACATAGATTTTCAAGTTGGAATTTAATACTGTACATATTAAATATCTAAGAAATGCAGAAAGTCACACGTAGACGCAAGAACTCATTAATACGCATATAGTATACTATATATTAATGAGGGATTGTTTTTGACCTAATCTGGATAGGTAAAAAACAAAGTGTCCTTTGTTTTAAATAGTAACACGATGGAAGTAGCCATTATGTTTAATTGTTTATAATGGAAATCATGCTTTTGAATTGTGTGTTAGCAGAGAAATGCTTGATCCCACGTATGCCCATAAATTTGTGTGGTTTGGTCTGGTCTGGTCCTACACAAATTGCACGTAACTCTCGCTGCCTTTTTTGGTGCATGCAATCATTCTGTTCGACGTTTTTCCCCAGAGAGGAAAAAAAACAAAAGAAAATAAAATTTAAGGAGATCATTCCATTTTTCTGTTTGTCATCATCCCACTTGGATATGGTATCAACTTTATTTGCTCGGTCACAGTAATGAAATAATAATCAGATTTACCCTCCTTGGAAACATATTATAAACATATTCAAGTCCTTTCAATGTTTTAATATCGGTAAATGAGGAAATTTTATTGTTTCTGCATTTTTTTTCTTGATCATAACTCATAAACCATGCAACTCAAGCTCTATGGCTCTGTTTCTCCCAAGGCAGTTCAGGTTTGGGTTTCAGTCACTCCTTACCTAATTTTCTCTGATTTCTTACTCTTCAATAAGCATGCATACATTTTCCAACTGCCTCAGCACTAAACAAAGTTATTTTTATGATTATGAGACTTAATCTGGACTGACATATATTGAAGAGAAAAATGTAGAAAATTGTATGAGATGTTATATATATATATATATATGTTTAAAGGAAGTCACGCGCGTGGAGGAGGAGGATACATAAAAAAATATTGAGCCATCTGAAAAAAGAGTAGAGGAAGGCCATGAAGCATACTTAAAGGAAGTTGTTAAGCGAAACCTTTTAATTAACAATATATCTAAAATTTAACTGTTGGCAGCAGTGTAGCATATAATGGCCCCACATGATCATATAGCTGACTCCACTTGGTGTACTATTCAACAGTAATAGTCTGAACTTACTTTTAATGGACTGTGCTCATCCTAAACCCGACCGCATCATGCTTGCAGGTTCACATTTTATACAAGGGTGATATTGCCCTGAAACTAATGAGTGCCTCTCACATGTATATCACTATTTGCCACTCTTGGACCAAGAATAATCACTGTAAGAGTATTATTATTATTGGAAAGAAAATTCAACATTATGCATATGATCGAGGTAGATTGCTTTCATTTTCTTTTCTTTTCTTTTTTTTTTTTGTCTACCAAAAAAACCTCAAATCAATAGCCTCATCATAATGCCTTTGGGACTTTTAACTAAAGATACCTCATAGGTGTGCCTCAAGTGATTTGATATTAGTTCTATATTAATTGAGCATCATAGCACGTGTCGAAGTCATTGCTCTTTGTTTTGATCAATGTTTCTATACCAAGCATTACGAGAAACCCCTATAAATTAGTCATGATGCAGCTTAACTTCATTTTAATATACTAATGAGAAGAGGAATGTTTGGAAGGTGACTCTCACCACTTATTTATGTCCCTTTCTTCGTCATATATTCGTTTCTAATCATATTTATAAGTCTCTTTTAACATATTTTATACATACCAAGAAAAACATTACGTCTCATTGCTTCTTCTGCTTTAATTTTTTTAACAATTTTTCAGTTTTACACCTATTTTAGCGTGATAAAAAATTGAAGGTAATGAAAAATATAACAGTGTAACTTATAAATAAGACAAAAGGAAACATTTTCTCTCTATCCTATAAATAAGACCAGATGAGTATATCTTTATTACTTCTCTGATTCTAATTATGAAATTAAGTTGAATTTTTTGGAGAAATTAAGGATGCAAAATGAGTAACTTTAAATTGGTTCTATTTATCTTTTTTTTTTCTCAAAACTAATTTATTTTAATTATACACTAACGTATGATCTAATTACATGTTGCATATGTTAACATTTAACAATCTATTTTGCTTCTTTAATCTTCACAAAAAAGTTAAATTAATCTTATAATTATGCCGGTATGAGGAGCGAGTACATGAGAAAAGTTGAACTCCTCACAATCTTACTCAGATTCATTATCCATCAAAGTTTTAAAAACTTTAGATTAACGCCAAGTCAGTGATTCATCTCATTCAATATGTATATATATATATTGATTGTATGTATGTTTGGGAACTTTTCCTTTTATCATTTGAATTTGAAGAACATTACTACTGATATGGTGGAAAAAGGGGAGGGCTGAAGAAGTGGGAGCCACAAGTTTTTATACTTTGAAGAAGGTGACCAACTTTTAGATAAATACATTGATGATTAAACCCACCCACAAACGATATTTAATTAATTGTGGTCAAAATTGTGAGTGTACCAAATGTCAAAGCTATCTTGGGGTAAAAGGAAAAACTGTTTGTTTATTCCCTCACGATGACACTTAGTGGTGGTGGGGCAACCCACTTACATTGGCATATTATGATGAGCTTGTTGAAAAGAGAAAAAGTCAGATGGAACCACACAAAAGAAAAGAAAAGAGGTAATTTGTTTTTGACCAGTATTTTTACTGTGGTGACTGAGATTATTAACTCATTGAAATATTATTGAATAGTGTTTTATACTATTCATTATAAGATTAAGCCTTTCATATTCTATATTTTCACTCAACCTTCTTATTTGTCTGGGAGAACCTCTTATGGTATACTCACAACCAATGATAAAAAAACCGGACCGGATGGTTCAACCGTGAACCAGCCAATGGTCCGGTCCGACTGAGGGCGAAAAACCGAGAAGACTTTGACCCGGCCAACCCGGGGGTTGAACCGGGTTGGCCCCCTTTTTTTAAAAAAAAATAAATACTTTTATTTTATTATAATTCACCTAATTACTAACTTTCACTTCACTCAACTTTAGAAATTAGGAAAATATAATACGTTAAATACTATTTTACTTGCATATACTTAATATTTAATTATTGTTACTCTTAATATTTGTATTTTAGTCTGTGGATTGTAGAATAATATTTATTTTCACGTGTAATCAACTAATATTTTCTCTTTTTCTCTTTATAGAAACATTAAAATATTCATATTTGATGAATCATGCATACCTATCTACATTTACATTTTGATATTAGTGATTATTAATGTTAATATCAATAAAATTTTATTATTTTAATATAAACGGTTTGACCCGGTCCGACCATTGACCCTTAAACCAGTGCCTCATCAGGTTGGATGCCCGGTCCGATTTTTTGAACCTTGCTCACAACATTGATGTCCAACTTCTTGGACCTGTTTCCGACCAACTTTTGCATCAGTCAAATGGAAAACCTCTTTAAAAGAAAATTAGCTGATAATGTTATATAAATTCAATATGCCTAGATACCTTATAATACTCACTTAAGACTAGTGTTTCAGATGTGGGATCTATCAGTATACCAATTTCAATGATATCCTAATACGTCTGTGCACTAGGTGACAATGTAGAAAATGCAGGTAAGAAATGTTTTTAATATGTTCCGATAATTATTCTTGTTTGGCGGAACAGTACACAACTTCTCATCAAATGGGTTCTAATGAAAGGCAAATGTACATAATCTTACCTTACCTCTACATGCGGAAAGACTGTTTCCAAAATTTGAATATGTGATCTCCAAATCATATAACAACTTTATCAGTACGTTCTCAGACCCATTCTTTGTAATATGATAAATAGAATTTGGAATATTAACATCATGTTATTTAAAAATGGAGTAGATTAAGCTGGGTCAAGGGATGTCTTCTGATCTGAAGAAGTTGAACATCAATGTTGTACTAGAGAGACCAATTGAACAGATCCAAGAAACATGCACTAGGGTGTTGTCACATCCACACCTTATCCACACACCAAGCTTGCTTTATGAAGCAAACACTTTAATGCTACATATTATATTGCCTGTCACTATTTGTCTGAGTAATTTCTTATAATCTTCTTTCTTAAGACTCACTTATCAATAATATTAGCTCAAGCACCTTTTACACATTATTTGTTCTTGTTAGAAAATAGAGAGAACGGGGAGAGGTATCGGGTCGAATCCTGGTCGTAGTTTTGAGGTGTTCACACACAGTTTATATTACAAAAGCCTAAATTAGAGTGGCGTAACAAATGCATCATACATGAAAAAACAAGAGATGGAGAGAGATAACTGAAAAGCTCTTCTGTAGTTGGGGTTATGAACAAGAGAAGGAGGCACCTCTATTTATAGTGACAGTAGGACAATAATTTAAGAAGGTGAAATCTCCATGTACCAGGCAACTTTCCTATTCTTATTTTAAGAAATGTTTTTTTTTTCTTGCTCATTAATTCTCTCTAGGAATTAATGCTGATTTGGTTCCTTATTTGATCAGGAAGGTTCTCCCATGGTCCATCTCCTGTCAAAAAGCCGGATCCGGACCCAAAGTCCAGTAGCTCTCAATAAATCAACTATTGACTTTGGCATCCAATTCTCTGTGTATCATAGCCACACCACTCTCCATGTTGATCACTGACATGTAATTATATTAATACACTATCATACAAGCATGTCTGGTACCAAACATATACATATCATCATCATATGCCAGAAACCAATCACTATAACTCAAGATAAAAAAAGAATTTAACTTTCTGTTTTTGTTGGGTAAACTAGAATACTATGCGTTTCTGACAGTCACAACCTGCACACTTTACTTTTTAGGAATCAATTCGTTTTGTCACAAAATAACTGTGCATCACATAGCAACTTACACGGATAGAGATTAATTGGAATGTGGGATCCATGAAGCTTTTTTGATCATGGGATGGTATAATATTTCTGTTATTCATAGTCAGTTCTAATCAATATTATTGAGAAATAAAATAACATTTTTTTCCCGTGTGGTATGAATTTTTTCAGCTGAGAAGAAAGAAAAATGAGGATATTATAAGTCATAAGGAAGAGAACAACACTTTAAAGGCTTCACTTGTTGTTTTTTTCATTGTGGACAAGAAGTTATATCCACCACCCTAATCGATAATACTAAAGTCCTCTTCTGGATGATAGACAGATGGATAGAGGACTGTACCTAAATTCTTAATTAACACGTTGCTTGTTATGTAGAATTAGATTAGTTTAATTAATGTACGGAGTAGAATGGGAAAACATCAAGTAAAGAAGCTGTATCTAAAATTTATGAACTAAAAAAGAATAGTATTTTTTATGAGTTAATCAAATTCCTTAGGTAGATATTGGATATGATCACTTGAATTACATAAAGTTACCCAATTATAAAACTATAAGGGTTAAATGGGTTGATGAAATTGAATACTGCTAGACCTAATTTGATAAATAGTTAAAGCACTTTATAAATAGACCAGACAATAAACTAGATTTATTTGTGTCATGAGTAAAACATGTCACAAGTCAAATTATCAATGGATTTAATTTTAAGAAACGTGTCCTGTTTAATTGGTATTATGATAAATTATAAAGTGCTTTTAAAGTACTTTGAATAATAAGTCTTCTCTTTTCATTTTTTGCCGTACTAATCTTTTAATGAAGGAAATCAATGTCAGAATTGATCTCTTTATTTTAGATTTGGTCTCCAGTAGACCATATCTTATATATGTATTCTATTTAATAGTTTAATTAGTTCAATTTACTGATAAATGCCAAATATACTTAAAAAAGGAATAAGAGAAGTACATGTGCACATGGCTTGGAAAGTCCAAGCTGGGTTGTTCATGGAAACTAAATATGTTTGAATTAATTGCATTCTAATTTTTTTTTATAAAAAATCAATTATAAAAAAATAAAGAAAATTATACAGATAAATTAAAATTGATCAAACTATATTTTTTTATAGAGATACTGATGGAAGAAAGATTATTGAAACATTGAATTGATAACATTTTCTAAGTTGACACTAAAATCAAAATGGATTCTTAAACAAATTACATTGATATAGTTTAATGTTGCAAAAAATTGCCAAGGTAAGTTGAATAATCTGGTGATGCATGTGAGCTTAAAAAGGATATTCAGAAAAGAAGACAACAGTACAAGATCATTTTTCCAGTCTAGAAGCTTGGACCTCGCTATGATAAAAAAAAAAAAAAAAATTCAGCAATACAAAAGGTATGCCCTCAAATCTTAACCTTCTTTGTGTAGATGGTCAAGTCCAATACAGATGTGATAATATCAATATTGCAACTAGGTGAAATAAAATAAAAGGCAGGAGATGGAGCTGATTCATTATGATTTATGACTTTAGAGATATTGGTTTCTTTCTTTCTTTTTTAAGGAGGGATTGGTTTTAAATTATAAATAAATTGCATGTGAAATGTGAACAAACGTATCCCACTAGGGAATCATGTTGCTTCCATATCAGAGATCCGTATGAGTCCCAAGACATTTAAACAGATCCTAGACACTGTAAATCATATTATATACTACTGATTAAATCACATTAGGCACTGTACTCAAAGTTTCTCAACTATTTTAATTCTGTGGAGGGCAAGCATTTGTATTGTAATAATTGAAGAAAGAGGATTATGATGATTTGGCTTCGTATTTATCTTAACCCAAGTCAACATACCTTGAAGATTAAAAGAATTTAAGTGATAATATGACAAACATGTGTCTATTTTATTACGTGATCATGTCACCTTATATGAAAAGTATCTAAATTATTCAGGTTTCAGAATTAATAAAAATAAAAATTCAGAGGTCAGCTCCATACAAAGCGGAGATTAGGTAATGGTTTTTAAAATCATTTTTCTAATCAATGAATAGCATTACGATACTATTCATTTTTCTAAGCTCAAATACGTATAAAATGCATAAAATATTTTTAGAAGAACAGCCTTTAATTGGATATAACAATGTTTTAATCTGACTTAGTTATATAACTATATTAAAAACAATTAATTGATCCTCTTGTCTCATGACAAATAACCTCAAGAAAATAAAAATTCAATGTATCATATTCTTTCGATAAAATGGACCTTTCAATTTGTGTCATTGTCCCTACTATTCAAATATTTTATAGAAAGAAGTCATGTTTTTGTTGAATTCATATTTTTTTGGATATATCTTGACTTTTTAATATGAAAGTTAAAATATAATAATTCAGGCATACAACTTTGTCCAATTAAACCAGATTAAAAAATTTATTTCATTTTCAAACCCTGATTTTAAATAATTTCTCTTCTCAATGAAATCTACTAATGATATTGAGTTTTTCATTATTACAACTAGTGTTATTTTTTCTTTTCAGGCAATTTCTCACTGTACGGCTTTGTAAGAAAAATATAAATAAATAGGCAACCCAATGACAAAAAACAAAAACAACCCTCCTTCACCATCTTCCTTGCTTCCGTATTCATCAAACTCCCTCTCTCGAGTTCAGAGAATCAGAGATCACAGCCCTTCCTTTCTTCCTTCTATTTTGTTCCTTTCCTTCCTAATTCAATGAACTCCCTTACGTTACAGTCAAACCTCATGTGCATCGCACGTGGCCAGTGAGATCCTTCATCATCATCACTACCTCTCCCCGCAACAAATCCTACTCTCTCTCTCTCTCTCCCCATTTCCCTATTCTCTTCACAAAGTCTGAATCTTTATCACATTTAGCTCATACCCACTTCCCCCATAACGAAATCTAGAGATTCTTCGTACAATGCCGAAACAATGGTGACCCACTGATCCAGTTTCTTTGAATCGGAAAACATGGGGGTTTGTACGTCCAAGCCTCAAAAACCAAACCCATTTTCCGTTCAAGAATTAGAAAACGACCAAGGCTCCTGCGATCCTTCAACAATCCCAAAAACCTCAGAAACTCCGAAGAATGAGGTTGTTTCAGGGAAGCAATCTCCGTTTTTCCCATTTTACAGCCCAAGCCCAGCTCGTTTCTTTAAGAAATCTCCGGCGCCAGCGGGTGGGCCCCGGAGTGCGAGTTCGACGCCTGGGAGGATTTTCCGGCGACCCTTCCCTCCGCCGTCGCCGGCGAAGCACATAAAGGCTTTCTTGGCGAAGAGACAGGGGAAGAAGACTTCGACGGCGATACCGGAAGATGGAGAGGAGGTGGATTTGGATAAGAGATTTGGGTTTTCTAAGGAGTTCTTGAGTAGGCTTGAGGTTGGTGAAGAAGTGGGTAGAGGGCATTTTGGGTATACTTGTTCTGCTAGGTTTAAGAAGGGTGAGCATAAGGGAAAGCAAGTTGCAGTAAAGGTCATCCCTAAAGCTAAGGTTAGTACCTCCTTACTCTTTTTAATTGCTACTCTATTGTTTCATTGCATTTACTATGGTGGTGACTATCCTTGTGATTGAGTGACTTGGTTCTGAGTTCAGAAGGTGTTAAGAATAGAATTGTTTGGTATTTTTCTAGCTGAAACTTCTTCCTTGTTTGAGTGATTTGTTTGCCTTTGAATATTACCAGTCTGACTTTGGATCTTTTGTAACTGTTGACTATTTTTCTGGGTAAGCAATGTGGAAGAGGTCATTTTCTGTACCTCAGGAGGATTGCTTTGAAATTGGTTTGTAAAACTCTGAAATCTTTATTTATTGTTAAACTCGTGCAGTTTAGTTTTTCAATTATGATTGAATTGGATCTTTAATTTTAATTCAAAAAAGGGGAAAAAAGAACTTATTTGTCAAAATATTAATGGCTTTTCAATACCAAATATCTCACGGAGTAACTGAGTAGTTTGTAGATAGTTTAAGTTGTGTATGACTTCCTTTCAGGTAACTTTGTGCGAAACCAATTGAAAAACTTATGTTTTGTTCGTTGATCTTTTAGTCAATGATATATAATACTTCTACCTCTTTAGTCCGTCCCCTCTTGAATGGGCTAATGTTTTAGTAAACTTTTTGAAATTTCTCTTGTTATATCCTCCTCTGGTCCTATTTATAGGGCAGAGGGAGAATGTTTAATTGGTCCTATTTATAAGTCACCCTATTAAATTTTTCATATGAATGTACACTTTTATATTTCATTTATTATATGATGACTTTGTTCTTATGTAGTGTAGTGGATATTAAATATGGGTAAAATTGAAAAGTTGTCAAATTTTAAGGTAGAGTTATCGAGGTTTAAGGTTTTCCTTGGTTTGTGTGAAAGATGTTGGAAGTGACTTGTAAATAGGACCAAATGAGTATATCGGTTATCATTTTCTCAGGGGTACATTTTATTTGAATGAATAATTTGGCTTTCAACGAGAAATTCCTGACAACCGTTTGTAATGAATGTCTTATATATTATCACTTGTTTGTGATAGCGTCATCAATCCTTAAGAGGTGACAATTAATGCTATAGTGGCAGTTGCTGTTAATAGAGCACATACATTGAAGGAGATCATGGTGTAAAGTGGCATCACTACATGGGATTGTAGTTAATATAATGAGTAAAATTTCTTGCAACGTCATTGAGATAAAATCAGGATGTTGGATCAGGATTTGCAAACTTTAGTAGATACTTTATATGTTACTTTTACTTTTATGATGTCTATACAGTGGAAGTAATAAATAATAAGTTTGATTTAATTCTGTGGGCTCATGTCCAACAGAATTCTGTTCATAAAACAGTTGCCTCATCAAGGCAAGGTATTTATGAGTACTGTGTTTTAAATATTTTCTGGTTTCTGCAGAACATGCGCCTAACAATGCGAGCATGCAGCCTTATTTAATTGACCTGCTTGCTTTGATATGAGATTAGAGTGATTTTCCTCTTTTGAATCTGAAATATGGATGTCATACTCTTGCTTAAGGTATTTTGCTTTATTTTTATAGATGCAACACAGCAAAACAGTATGAGGTACCGCCCAATCATATGACACCCTGACATTGTTAATCATACCTTTCTTCTTCCATATTAATGTGTCAAGACATGTATCTTGCATATGAACTGGCACTCAATATGTCAAGGTTGGAAATGATGAAAATGTATGTACTAAGTATGCCCGATAAGGCTGATAAGAAGGGGTTGTCTAGGATAAGGATAATATACATTTTGAAACCTCCCATAGCTGTTAAAACTTCCAGGGTTAGTGTTAATGTCATTATGTATAAAACTGTTGCCCACTTGGACTTCTCTATCCCATATGTGTTACAAATGTTACTCCCTCCGGTCCTAATTATAAGAGTCAATTGACTTTTTTGGAAAAATTAAGGATGCAAAATATATCACTATGAATTGTTTATATTTGTCTTTTTTCCTCAAAACTAAGTTATTTTACTTATAAACTATCATATAATCTAATTACATTTCGCATATATTAAGATTTAAGGGTCTAATTTGCTTCCTTAATCTCCCCAAAAAAAGTCAACTGGCTCTTATAATTAGGACCGGAGGTAGTTGTAAGTTTAACTTGTGCCTAATTACAGTTGTAGTTGAGGTATCAAATTTGAATGGCCTATGGCAT
The DNA here is from genome assembly GCA_037074515.1 of Mimosa bimucronata. Classification (NCBI taxonomy): domain Eukaryota; kingdom Viridiplantae; phylum Streptophyta; class Magnoliopsida; order Fabales; family Fabaceae; genus Mimosa; species Mimosa bimucronata. The sequence goes on from CM073438.1 coordinate 2,779,957, forward strand.
GACAGGATTGAAAGTAAGTTTTCATCTTCACCTTTTGTGTTGCCAGATGATAACAGCAATTGCGATTGAAGATGTACGAAGGGAAGTGAAAATATTGCGTGCTTTGACTGGACACAACAATCTGATACAGTTCTATGATGCATTTGAAGATCAGGATAATGTCTATATTGTTATGGAGTAAGTTCATTTTGGTGAAGTTTGATTTACCTGCTCATTCTGATAGGACTACAAATAATTACTTTTGGAAGTATTAAATTAAATGATAATCTCTGTTATTGTCTTCCAATAGAATTGCATAATATATCCCGTGTATTTGAATACACACACACACACACTATGTCCGTGCATTGCTTATAACAGATTATTAGGTTTCTTGATATTAATTGTATGCTACTGACATTTCAGGTTATGTGAAGGAGGAGAGCTTTTAGATAGGATATTATCAAGGTGATTCATAGAACAAGGAGACTATATTATTCTTAATAAAGTCATACCTTTGTGGTTGACCTTATCACATGCTAACCCAATGGTTTATTTTTCATTAGAGGAGGGAAATACTCAGAAGAGGATGCAAAGGCTGTCATGGTACAGATACTAAATGTTGTTGCATTTTGTCATCTTCAGGGTGTGGTGCACAGAGATCTAAAGCCAGAGGTGCGGCTAGTCCTTTACTTTTTGATTCATTAAAACATCAGGTTCTGCTTGATCATGACATTGATTCTGCCTGACTTCCGAAATTTAAGTCATGTGAGCACTAACTAAATGGATAAGCATATGATTGCAGGAGGGCCATGTAGAGTTACTCATATTTTGATGTCTAATTTTATCTACTGGATTTAGCTGGGTGGTGTTTAATACTTTCTATTGTTAGTTTGGTTGTTTCCTTTTCTTTCATGAATATTCACACATGTTATGAGATCTGGGTACTGACTTCATAATCATCATGGGGGCAATTTTTTTTTTTCATTCTTTTCCTTGGTTTCATGATTTTAGATGGTAAAATTGTTCTATGAAATTGTCCATCTTTTCGACATGAGGTGCTATCACCTGTTTGGCTTGTCTTCAGCTTTTTGGATTTAAATTTCCAGATAGTCCCTAAATTATTCTTACATCCAAACTTAGGAGCATATATCTTGTCTAATGTCAAATATCATAAGAAGATAAAATCCACAAGCATCTCTCGACTAGATTGAGTTATTAGTTAGTGCACCAGCCAGTTGGGGTGTAAATCAAGTGTTTAACTGGCTGAAATGGTTAACTGAGCTCACTTGCCGTAACTATTAGGATAAAATCTTTTCAAGCAAATAATAGGAAAAAAAAAAAAAGAAAGAGCTTCTTGAAATAATTGCATTGCAAGAAGCATCCCTTTGTTTTTATCATATATTTTTAGATAATTAATATAGTCATGGTTAAATTGATTAACTGGATGTGCTCATTTCCATTTAAATACTTTTGCTTATTGAATAATCACCTTGCTCCCTCTCCTCTATTGCCCAGAACTTCTTGTATGCTTCAAAGGATGAGAATTCCGAGCTGAAGGCAATAGACTTTGGATTATCAGACTATGTCAAGCCAGGTTTGCCTCCAGAAGTCCGTAGTTAGTGATATTGTCATCCTTAATAGTTTGCCAGGTGTTAATGATTTTTGTTAACATCCTTACAGATGAAAGGCTCAATGACATTGTTGGAAGTGCATACTATGTAGCACCTGAAGTTCTTCATAGATCTTACAGTATAGAAGCTGATATCTGGAGCATAGGTGTAATTGCATATATTCTTTTATGTGGTAGTCGCCCATTTTGGGCTCGAACAGAGTCTGGTATTTTTCGGGCGGTTTTGAAAGCAGATCCAAGCTTTGATGAAGCCCCCTGGCCTTCTTTATCTTTGGAAGCCAAAGATTTTGTCAAGCGTCTATTAAATAAGGACCCACGGAAGCGACTTTCAGCTGCTCAGGCCTTAAGTGAGTTTTCAGTCAACTTAAACTAATTGATGTTCTTGTAAGCTCATTTTTTAAGTTGCTGGTTATGATCTTTTATTTTCAGGTCACCCTTGGATACGGAATTACAATAATGTAAAAGTTCCTCTGGATATTCTAATATTTAGGCTCATGAAGGCTTATATGCGATCGTCATCCTTGCGGAAGGCTGCTTTAAGGGTGTGTATATTTTAGTACTATTGGTGAAATTTGACTTATTTTTAAGACTACTTTCTGTTGGACCACTAGATTTCATCTCTTATTGTAAGTGTCAAATTTGGAGACATAGTGGCACATTACAAAGGCTTAGGGACTGCAGTTTTCATTCATTTTCCTGCTAGAAACATTTAGGATTTTTGTGTTGCCACTTTCTTTTCTATTCTGGTAATGAGATAGCAATCACAGCACGTGTCTGAGAACTCAATATTTATTAATCTTGTATTGAGTATACTTTTTAATTTTTGTTTCTTTTTTTGTCTTTTCTTGTTAATTTTGGTAATCGTAGGGAGCTCTGATTCTTCTCTGAAGTCAATTTATCTTGTCTCATAATGCATGTCACAACAGGGTTTTGAACCCAAAATTTTTCTTCCTTAATGCACCAGAATGTAATTTTTATTCATACTTAGATTAACAATTGGTACCTTTACATCTCTCCAGGCTCTATCCAAGACATTGACTGCAGATGAACTTCATTATCTGAGGGAGCAGTTTGCTTTGTTGAGTCCGAGCAAAAATGGCAGCATTACCTTGGACAATATTAGGACGGTTAGTGTTGCAGTAATCCTGTCTCATAAAAATGTAAAAACATTTTTTCTCATTCATATTTTTCTGTACAGGCACTTATGAAATATGCGACAGATGCCATGAAGGAGTCTCGGATCCCTGATTTTCTTGCTTCGGTATGTCACAAAGTGTGTCCAAAAGACAATAGAAGTCAAATAATTAGACATCCCCTATTATACCCACATCTTCCTCTATTTTCACTGATCTCCTAAGCTAACCATTATGTTAACTAAAACCCACGTAACAATATTATCTCCCTCAATTTGATCTCAAATGCAGGGATTCAACAAATTCATTGAAATTATTAATTTTTTCTCTCATGGACTGTAATTCCCTAAAATTTATTCAAAACAATTTGACTGAACTCATCAACAACAAGCTAACCGACATCAGAGCAGAAACCTATAAATGTTCTAGTGGCCCATAAAAATAGGATATATATATTTATGTTATTATCCATATGTATATGTTTATATGTATTTTGAATAAAAGAGGGTAGACACTAACATCCTAAGATTACAAATGAAATTGAACTCACAACCTCCCACGAACATGGGAGCTTTCATGCCTCTATTGCAGTAGTGTGGGTGCTATGATTGAAGTGTTGAACTGCTTCTTGAATTTCTAAACAATGTCCTCCCATGAAGACCCTATTGTTGAGTATTTTAGTTCGTGATTTCCCAGGAGAGGTGCTTCAGACTTCTCTTGGTAATCTTCTATTATGTTGTGCTTGTCTCACAAACTATATCATCACTGTCTGGCAAGACCTAGTGGCTGATAATTCGGCTTTGTATGTCCTCTTACGTACGTAAAGTAAAGATTAGTGTTCAAATCATTAGACAACCCTTACAGCCACATCTTCCTCTATTTATACCAATCCCCTAACTATCTTTAACCTACCTAATCACTTGTAAATCCCAAGTAAACTTGGTATTTTTGTTTTATGCGTATCTTCGACTGGTTTGTAGCTCATATTTTTCTCTTGTGAAACTTCCCTTTCATGACAGCTAAATGCATTGCAATATAGAAGAATGGATTTTGAAGAATTTTGTGCGGCTGCATTGAGTGTGCATCAGCTCGAAGCTCTAGATCGATGGGAACAACATTCACGCTGTGCTTATGAACTTTTTGAGAAAGACGGAAACAGGGCTATTATCATTGAAGAACTTGCTTCAGTAAGTTTTGAACATTCAAAACCCCATTATATATTCACCACCATTAAAAAATGTGAGAGGAAGAAAAATTAGTAACTAATTTATATCTTTCCTTCTCCAGTTTAACAGTCAAACCTGCCATGGTTCTTGTTAGTTTTTCAACTGTTCACTATTAGGTGTTCATGAACTTGTGTGATGAACTGATCATTATTTCATGAGACTATGGCTAATCTTCATCAATTTTTTTTTTTTCAACGCTGTCTAGGAATTAGGACTTGGTCCTTCTATTCCTGTTCATGTTGTACTACAGGACTGGATAAGGCACACTGATGGGAAGCTAAGCTTTCTCGGGTTCGTCAAATTGTTACATGGCGTATCAAGCCGAAGTCTCGCAAAGGTTCAATAATTTCCTTCCCTGGACAAGCTGAATTTCTCCGTTAATTGTGGGGAGAATCATTATAAATGTGTATGTCTAGAGCTCTTTTGCTAGTAAGCACAACCCTTTATAGTACAGTTTGATACAGAAAATGCTTGTTATAGTGATTCTTTTGAAGGAGCTCAGACTGTGAAATAGAATTTGGTGTTCATAGGTTAAGACAAAATTGTAGAGTTTTCAAGGTTAGCTTTTGCCTCAACGAGAGTTCTAATAATTTTATTTCATTTGAGTCTTTTATTTCTTCCTTCCTTTTTATTTGTCTTCTCTCTATCTTCGGTGTACATGGTAATTTTCACATCCTCTGAATTAGTTAAGTTTCTGCAATGACCTTGAGGAATTCGCGATTGTTAAGATATCAATTTTAATGTACCTTGAAAGAATGAAAGGTAACAAAAATATATGTTAGGTGTATCCTAATAATGTAACTTTGAAGGAAAGCTAATAACTTAATAATTAATATAGCCAAAAAATACCTACCAAAAAAAGGCATATCTCGAAAAACTACTACAATAACTAGTATGCCTATTTTTTATGAACCAAAGATGTTTTAATCTCATTTACACTTTCAATTTTCAATATTAATAGAGCATACCATTCCTAGTTTGCCATAACATGTTGGCTAGGAGAGTTACGCATGCTCCTACAACTTTGAATGTTCAAGTTAAATATGGAGGCTATCTTAGCAAAAAACTAATTATTCCCCCTTCGCCAGCCTAGAAATATATTAATAAATTAATTAATAACATTTTATAATAACTAATTGTATTTTAAAATTTGAAATATGATTTGTTAACCTGTTAATATTCCAATTAATAACATCTCATAATAACTAATTACTTTAAAATATAATTAATGTCAATTGAAAATGACAATACATATACTTAATTGTTCATGAAAAATCCGATTCATTATAATTAAAAGGGTTGTTGGGTGGGTATTATGAGATTTTATATTATAAGTTGATAATTTGGGTTAATATAATGTTTGAACTCTGAGGTTTGTCTTTGACAAAAAAAGAAAAACTTTTAAGTTTGCCCTCATTTCAATTTTAATTTATCAAATTTTAAAATAAAAAGTTTTAGTTCATCCCAAGACAAAATAGTTTATGTATTTATTAAATTATAAAGACTGCATTTAAAATAAAATGATACTTGAAAGACCAAAATATCCTATTTAAATTTAAATTGAGGCATTAAAACCAAAATTTGGACAAATTTAGGAGATCAAACATTGTAATGCCGATTGAAGAAGAGCAATCGTATAACATATAGTTGGTTTAATGGAGTAAGATTTTGTTAGATCTCTTGAAGTCTCGAATTCGAGTCTTAGTGAAGACACTTGTATTAGAAGGAGAAATCACGTACCCCAAAACTAGTAATTAGATCTACCTACTAATAGGATCAAGAAAAGGCGCTAATTGACAGTTGATATATAAAAAAGAAAAGAAGAGCAATCATTGCATAAATGCATTTGAGTCGTAGATGAGACATTTGTAGAGAAATTTTTACGTGAACCCGATTCGCCACGTCATTTGTGGTCTCCCCCAATCACAAGCAAATATGTAGAATGTGATGTGGATATTATAGTTTGACTAGGCATCCTAAAAAGTTACTTGTCAAATAGAAAAAATATTCTGAGTTTTCGAAAAATAAATAAATTTATCTAACAGCTAATTGTTTTAGGGTGTCTGATCAAATTATAATATCCACGTTATATCCTACATATTTGTTTGTGATAAGGGAAACTACAAATGACGTGGCAAACCGGTGTCACCTAAGAATTTCTCGACATCTGTGTTAAGAGAGGAAGTTACAAACCGATCGAATAGGTGATAATATGATCCAAAAAATGGCGTGATTAGCCATTGATGTATCAAAATAAAATTAATGACTTCTTTCTCCCATCATGCAATTTGGTCTATTCTTTTTTTTTTTTTTGCCTGCAATTTAGTCTATTCAAATTTACATTTACTACTTGCTGTTTGTATTAGTTTTCGGAGAATATTTTCTGAGAAAAAAGCTAAAAAAATGTTTTTAGAGAATAGCTTCTGAAATTGTAGAAAAAAATAGTTTCAGACAAAACCTAAGTTTTCTGTCCCAAACCTAGATTTTCATGTTAAAAAACTATTCTAAAAAAGTTGTGAGTATTTGTTTGACTTAACTGAAATATAGGTTTTAACCGTTATAAGTTATTTTAGAAAAGTTGAGAGTGATTATGTGCCTTATTTTTTTGAAAGGTTCAAAAAACTGTATCAAACAAGCATATATTAAGAAACAAGAAAGCCAATCCCATCCGTTCATTACTAATTCTATATATATCTGTATAATGTATATAGTATACGGTGCACAGCGGCTCCCCTTTTGCTCTTGGCGCCACTCTTCTGTGTTCCCCTTCCTCCGCCGGTCGCAGCCACCATATTCAACTTCCTCAACCATGGAGTGATTCCACGATGACGAAGCACAAGCCCCAAAGCCAAGAATATTTATAATACTTTCCGGCTTTGTCATGCACCGGAACATCTTCATCATCAAGCCTCCTTCTTTCGACTTTCTCAAGTAAAGTCCCAATCTTTCTGGCTTCCTCTAATGGGTCTTTGTGCCCAACTATCCGATTTGCAGTAAACTGCTTAATTTATGCATTTTTTATCTTCACTTTTATTTTCTTTCTCTGATATTGTTTCTTCGTTTTGTTTTTTTTTTTTTTAAAAAAAAACAATTTCCCCCCATTGCTGGATGAATAAGTTGTTGAAATCTTGTACCTTTTTGACACCCTAATTCTGATAATTGGAAGTTCGACTGATACAAGAGATATATATTTTTTGGTTTTGTCCTGCCCAGTGGGCGGGAAGTCGCTAGGTGTACTTTAAACTTTTGCAGATTATACTTTGTTGTCATAACTGGTTCACTCATTGAGATTTTATGGCCATAAACTAATTTGCAAAGTAGCCAGCAAACGATAATATGTAACTGCACATCCCTGGTTATACAAATTCCTGGGTTATGATTTATTATGGTAGCGCACTCATTGAGATTTATCATCTTGTTTGATTCTGACATGCCGAAGTTAGACTTGTTTGCCATTGGTTACTTTTGTTCATTACTCTTTTCCTGTTTTCAGTATTGGGTCAGCCAGGGCAACAAATGGTGTGACTTTTGCAAGATCTACATATCATCTACTGCATTAATTTTTCTTGTTCATTGTGTTAAAAAAAATGAATGAATGAAAATTCTTAGGACTTGCAAGATTTAGCAGCAAGAAAACATGACAATTTCTGCTTTCAATCCACATTTTCAAAAAATGTTTTTGAGGTATCCCCTTATCATGTGTACTTTGTACAAGAAACACAATCACACCGGTATCTGTGATTTTTCCTTGGTGCACCACATATGGTTGTTAGTATGAAATTTATTATTTTCACCTCCATCTATATTGACCAACTACAATATAGCGATACGAATATTTAGTGTACATGCTCACATTTTCAGATTTGTTTTGTAGTCAATATGCTTATATCTTTATATTTTATTGCAGAAAGAACAGCGTAGCTATCAAAAGGATGTAGCGAAGTTTGAATCAGCTAGAGAATCACATGCACCAGATGTCCAAGGGGATGGTGAAGGTTGTAAGTAAAGCTATTCCAATATCTTCAAATATGTTATAATGATGATTAATCAACTTCGTCAACCATGGAGTGATTCCACGATGACGAAGCACAAGCCCAAAACCCAAGAATATTTATAATACTCTTCGGCTTTGTCATGCACCAGAACATCTTCATCAAGTCTTGTTCTTTCGACTTCCCCAGTCCCCATCTTGTTCTAAAAATCCTAACTTTTCTGGGTTACTCAAATGGGTCTTCTAAAACCCCTTCATAGCCGTCCACTTTCATCCCTCTGTTCACCTTCTGAATCTGATACCCATCTTGCATATAAAGCAATCACATATCTTAAACGCCATCCTCAACAATTGAATTCACTATCTTCCCAGTTCACCCCTGAGGCAGCTTCTTATTTACTCTTGAAGTCCCAATTCGACCAGCCCATTACGCTGAAGTTCCTCGATTGGGCACGAAAATACCAATTTCTCACGTTCCAATGCAAGTGTCTCGCTATCCACATTCTCACTCGCTTCAAGCTCTACAAGTCAGCTCAGAGCCTCGCTGAGGATGTAGCCCTTAATGCAATCGATGACACTGGTGCGTTAGTCTTTCAATATCTGAAGGATTCATATCATTTATGCAACTCAAGCTCGGCAGTCATTGATTTGGTGGTTAAGTCCTATTCTCATGTGAATTTGTTTGATAAGGCTATGCATATTGTTCATCTAGCTAAAGCTAATGGATTCATGCCTGGCGTGCTATCGTATAATGCGATTTTAGATGCTGTTTTGAGGTCTACTCATTCTCTTAAATTGGCTGAGGATATTTATAATGAAATGATCAAAACTGGGGTGTCGCCAAATGTCTATACCTATAATGTTCTTATTCGTGGTTTCTGTGGGGAAGGTAACTTGGAAATGGGGTTTTATCTCAAGCGTAAAATGGAGAAATGTGGGTGTTTGCCAAATGTAGTCACCTATAATACATTACTTGATGCATATTGCAAGATGAGGAGAATGGATGAAGCATTTAAGTTATTAAAATCAATGCCTTATTTGGGAGTGGAGGCAAATTTGATCTCGTATAATGTGGTCATCAATGGATTGTGCCGACAAGGGAGGATTGGGGAAATTAAGCAGGTACTTGAAGAGATGAATCGGAAAGGTTTTTCTCCAGATGAGGTGACTTATAATACACTTGTCAATGGGTTTTGTAAAGAAGGAAATGTTCACCAGGCTTTAGTTTTGCATGCAGAGATGGTGAGCAAAGGGTTATCACCAAATGTTGTTACCTACACCACATTAATAAATAGTATGTGCAAGGCTAAAAATCTAAACCGAGCAATGGAATTCTTTGATCAGATGCGTGTTCGAGGGCTCATTCCTAACGGGAGAACATATACGACATTAGTTGATGGGTTCTGCCAGCAGGGTTTGCTGAATGAAGCTTACAAGGTTGTGAGTGAAATGATTGTAAGCGGATTTTCCCCTTCAATTATAACTTATAATGCACTCATCAATGGACATTGCATCTTGGGAAGGATAGAAGATGCAAAAGGTATCCTAAGGGATATGGTTGAGAAGGGGTTATCCCCTGATGTTGTGAGTTATAGTACTATTATATCTGGATTCTGCCAGAATCAAGAGTTGGAAAAAGCTTTCCAAATGAAGCTGGAGATGGTTGAGAATGGTATCTCACCTGATACTGTTACTTATTCATCACTTATCCAAGGTCTCTGTCAGCAGAGGAAACTGGTGGAAGCTTTTGATCTCTTTGAAGAGATGTTGCGTGGTGGTCTCCCACCTGATGAGTTTACTTATACTTCTTTGATAAATGCTTATTGTGTGGAAGGTGAATTGAGTAAGGCTCTTCATTTACATAATGAAATGATACAGAAAGGTTTTCTGCCTGATGATGTCACCTATAGTGTGCTCATTAATGGACTGAATAAACAAGCTAGGACAAGAGAAGCCAAGAAGCTTCTTCTGAAGTTGTTCTATGACGAGTCTGTACCTAATGATTTGACATATAATACTCTGATTGATAACTGCAGTAATATCGAATTCAAGAATGTGGCATCTCTTGTCAAAGGATTTTGCATGAAGGGATTGATGGATGAAGCAGATCAAGTTTTTGAGAGAATGCTTCAGAAGAATTATAAGCCTAATGAGGCAGTTTATAATGTTATAATACATGGACATTGTAAATGTGGAAATGTTCAGAAGGCATATAATATGTACCAGGACATGGTGCATTCAGGTTTTAATCCTCATACAGTGACTGTTGTGGCTCTCGTGAAAGCTCTCAATGGAAAAGGGATGGTTACTGAGATGAGTCAAGTAATACAGAACACGTTGAGGAGCTGTAGGCTTACTGATGCTGAGCTGGCTAAAGTACTTGTTGAAATCAACTATAAAGAAGGGAACATGGATGTTGTTTTGAACGTACTAACTGAAATGGCCAAGGATGGTCTGCTACCTAATGGTGGAAACTACTCACATCCTGCAACAAGTACCTGATGTCTTTGATTCAATGCCTCAAAATTCTTAATTTAAAATTGGAAGTCCAAGTCCTCTTTTATTGATACCATCCAGTATGACTGGGGGTCGAAGCTTGGATTTCTTGTTTTCATTTTTTTTTTCCTTGGAGCTCCACTATAGTTGAAGATTACCACCTGACCCAGGTAAATCAGCTAACGCACTGGTTCTGGTTCCAAATTATAACATGAAATTTACTTATGATTGTTAAGGTAGGTGGCTTATTCCGCTAGGTTCAATATGACAGTAGGCCATATATTGATTCATTCATATTTCTTGTTTTAGCTTCAAAATGCACATAAGTACTTTATATTTTCTATGTTGCTGTATCCATTGCCTATGTCAGTCGCCCCAGTGTCATAGGTTGCAATAAACTTCTCGCAAATAAAGGCCGCAATAAACTGGTGTTTTGCTTTGTAATTGTAAACGAGATATGATTGAATCTTGTTTGCTGATGATATTTTGCGTCTAGTTGCTTGTATTAATTCTGATTCTCTGTTGTGCCTTTTGTTTTTCAGGCCTAAGTCAGGCCCCCAGGGTTAGACAAAAATCCAGATTCTTTAGTCAATAATTGCTATGACAAGTATAAAACTCAACCAAACTATTAAATGAAACATGAAAAATGTGGATGCTAACTGTGACTCAAGGTAGAGGAATTTCCTGAGTTGAATAGCAAGATCAAGTCCGCCAAGACCACCGGCAGTGCCTGTCTTGAAGGTGGGAGTTCAGTTTTATGATACTTTATAAAAGTAAGCAAAGTGCCTATTTTATTGGTGGATTTGTATTACCAAACTGTAAATGAAGACGTAGTATCAGCATCAAGTAATAGCTTCTTTTGCTCTTGCAGGCAATGATACTGAATTTTGGATTTCCTAAGCAAAAGGGGATCGGAAAACCAATGGCATTGTGGGGGCACAAAGCATTAATTAATCTCGGCTGTATTGGAGCAGATGCAGCTTGGTCATCCTCACCCGAATTAGCCAATAGCCACCATGATAAATTAGTGCCCAAAAAAAAAAAATCAATAGAAACTTCCAAGTCATTGATTTGTTAGTGAGCTTTACATGCTATATAGAATGACACGATATATGCAAAAATTGTTGTACAAGGGACCATGAGAGAACCACTTGAAAGTGTTCGCAATCATTGAGTCCTTTTAGTTCAGTGCGCCATTGTAAAGGAAAAGTTCATTAAGCAGAGCTGGTCCGCTTTATAATTTTACTTTGACTAACAAATGCAACATAAGATACCGAAGAATCTGACCCAATACAATTCTGCTTAACCATTCATTTGTCATATTTGCCTGAAATATTACAATTATAAACATAACTGGAGAATTATGTAGCCAATGGACAATGGTCCTTCCATAATGTTGCATGGAAGTTTGAGCAAAATGTGATAGAGCTACCTCCACTAAATTTTGTTATTTATACTTTTTTTTTTGCCGGTTGTTATTTATACTTCATACTAATTTTTAGATCTCAAATTTGAAATTTAGTTGCTCTCATTCAATTTAGAAAGATTGTTAAGTGTCCAAATTTTTCTCGAGAAAATTTATGACCCATTAAGTCAATAACCTATCACTCAAATGGCAACCTACACCTCTTCTCATAGAGGAGGTTGTAAGCTTATACCCCTAAAAAAGTGACAGTAATGCTTGTGAGTTTTATACCGCTAAAGAGAGTGTTTTCTTTATCTAACCAAGGTTTTCTTATTTTTGGCTTTTCCTAACAAGTGTGTTTACCATAGTTTTCAACATGTATTCTCCTCCTTATGAAATTAAGATCGCTTATCATATGAACTACCAGCTTATTAGTTATGAGGGTGGGGTTTTAAAATTGTTTAAGCAAAGGAAATTATGGCCCATAAGGTGATCAAACTGCCAAACAAAGGTCCATCCTCGAGAGCATTAATTTCTAGCTATCAACTAAAATATCCTGCCTAAATTCTATGACAAATTATGACACATAAAGTGATAAAACTCCCAAGTTGGCAAAAAAAAAAAAAAAAAAAAAAAACTCCCAAACAAAAGTGGATTTGTCTTTAACTGCATGCTAAAATATACCGCCCGAATTCTATAACAAAATATTATCACCCATACAGTGATAAAACCACCAAACAAGGCAGCATGAACCAAGAACAAAATCAAGCATGTTGTGAAAAAAAAAAAAAAAAGAATAAAATCGAACATAATTAGAATAAGCCCAATAAATAAATAAGGTGAACAGAAGCCCTACACAGCGAAACAAATCAAAGCCTGTGACGACTGACCAGAAGAAAGAAACCGAGCATCGATTCAATCCTGTCTTCCATCGGCGACGACAATTCTCCTCTTCCCAATTTCGCTCTAATCAATTTGTATATTAGTTTTGTTCTGTGTGTGGATCCTTTGTTTTGTCGTGTGCACTAGAGCTTCACCTTTTCATAAATCTTTGTTTCTGCTATTGTCATTATCTTACTTTCTTGTCCAACTATCCGATTTGCAGCCCTAATCTTCACAATGACTGAGGTAAACTGCTTCATCTATGCAATTTTTATCTTCACTTTGATTTTCTTTCTCTAATATTGTTTCTACATTTTTTTTAAAAGAAAAATCAGATTTCCCCATATATGGTTGGATAAGTTGTTCAAAGCTTGTACCTTTTGGATTATGACACCCTAATTCTGATAATGGGAAGTTCGACTGATATATAAAATAGCCCAGGAAATATGTATTTTGGTTTTCTCCTGCCCAGTGGGCGGGAAGCCACTAAGTTTACTTTAAACTTTTGTAGATCATGCTTTGTTGTCATAACTGGTTCACTCATTGAGATTTTTGTGGCCATAAACTAATTTGCAAAGTAGTAGTTAGCAAACGAATCAATATAGCTAAGTATCCCTGATTATACGAATTCCTGGATTAGGATTTATTATATTATAGCACTCATGGAGATTTATCATCTTGTTTGATTCTGACATGCCGAAGTTAGACTTGTTTGCCATTTGTTACTTTTGTTCATCACTTTTTTTTTTTTTTTCTGTTTTCAGTATTGGGTCAGCCAGGGCAACAAATGGTGTGACTTCTGCAAAATCTACATATCAAATAATCCATCTAGTATTAGAAATCATGAACTCGGTCAACGTCATAAAGATAATGTTGCCAAGAGGCTCGATACCATGAGAAAAGAGGGTGTTGCTAAGGAGAAAGAACTAAAAGAAACAGCCCGCGCCCTGGAGCAAATTGAAGCGGTAAGAGTCCAAGAGTTATACACCTTACTTACAGCATTAATGTTTCTTGTTCATTGTATTAGAAAAATGAATGAATGAAAATTCTTAGGACTTGCAAGGTTTAGCCGCAAGAAAACATGACAATTTCTGCTTTCAATGTGTATTTTCATAAAATGTTTTTGAATATATCCCCTTATCATGAGTACTTTGCACAAGAAGCACAATCACACTGGTATCTGCAATTTTTAGCTTGGTGCACCGCATATGGTTGTTAGTATGAAATTTATTGTTTTCACCTCCATCTATATTGGTCACTTCAATATAGCAATTAGAATGTTTAGTGTACATGCACACATTTTCAGATATGTTTCTTGTCAATATGCTAATGTCTTTATATTTTATTGCAGAAAGCACAGCGTAGCTATCAAAAAGATGTAGCAAAGTTTGAATCAGCTAGAGAATCACATGCACCAGATGTTGAAGGGGATGGTCAAGGTTGTAAGTAAAGCTATTACAATATCTTCAAAGATGTTTAATGTTGATTAATTTGCATGGTCCAAGTTCTGAAGCAACTTGTCGTATGAACACTTCTTAACTAGACTTAGTACTTTTGGAAAGGACTCATTGTGTTAAATCTGTTAATCAAGTCATATTTTGGAAATTAATTTGTTTTTTCTTTAATTCTATACAACTTGAAAAGGCTATTCTGCCTTGCTGGTATTTTTGGTGTTTGTTAATACTGTGCTCATGGGGAGAAAGAGCTTTTGGGTTTTTTTTTTTTTTGGGGGGGGGGGGGGTGGGGGGGGATGACTTTATCTTTACCCAATGAAAAGCTTTCCTTGAATTTTAATCAATTGGATATGTAGAAATCAACTTTTAGTTTAAAGCCTAGTTGTCAACAAACTGTTATGAAGAAACACTAGTGTATCATTGACTAATATCCTTATCCTCAAGCTTCGGCTTGCCATGTATTTCTCAAAAAAAAAGAAAAAAAGAAAAGAAACACTAATGTCATTGTACTTTGTAAGACTTGTATGTGGTTTCTGATATATTTTACCAATCTATATGGGAGCATTTGACCCGCAGCTGTCTGCTTTTACAGAATGGGAGTTCGACAGCAGTTCAGGCTATTATTACCATCAGACAAATGGTTTCTGTTATGATCCAAAGTCAGGGTTCTACTATTCTGATGCCATAGGTACGAGTTGCATAAACTTTTGTTCCATTGTTCTGTATTTGGTTTTGTCATTTTTCACAATGTGGTTCATGTTTGAAGATATCATATTGAATTATTGATAACTGGGAATTCACTTAGAGAAATTGCTGCAGGCAAGTGGGTGAGTCAAGAAGAGGCATATGCTTCACCTCACTTTTCTGTTAAAAAACCAACGGCAGCTTCACAATCCAAATCAGTTGAACATAAAGGTGCAAACAAGTCTCAAAGTGGACCTGCACCTGGACCATTGGTGTCAACTTCTTTGAACCCGTTGAGATCTACGAAAGCAGCACCTTCATCTCTCACTGTGGGAAAGAGAAAGAGAGCACCGGATTCAAAATCCAAGGTTATGTCCGAAGAAGAAAAAGCGGCTCTCAAGGCAAGAGAGGCTGCAAGGAAGAGAGTAGGAGAGAGGGAAAAAACCCTTCTTGGGCTTTACAGCAAGCCTTACTGACCATGAAGAATAATACTCTGAGCAGCTGGATTTTGAACTTATTAGATAGCTTGACCCTACCACTTCATCTATGAATCAAAATCACAAGTGATCAAATCACCAAGAGCTTATGCAACTTTTGATGAGGTATTAGCACCATAATTTATGGTTGAGGTTGAAAGTTCTATCTGCCCGAGAATGTATCATTTCTTCCTTTTAACTTGGGTTGTAATCAATGAGGATATGCTCTGATTCCTTGTGCTTGTCCCGTGACTGCACCATGTATACTTAAGTGTAACCTTTGATCCATTCTTTTGCAGCACATGCCAAATTTTCAGTTATAGAGTAAGGAAAGCCTTGTTACCAGGAACTGGTTAAATTGATTCAATCGAAATGCGCATGCACATGCTTGGTTTAAGGCGAAGTAAATTGTTGAAAGATAATTTTGGTTTTTGAAGCCTGCCAAGTGAACTATGTATATATGAGCTTGGGTTAGGTCTTGGTAAATTAAGTTATCATTGTCGGGGCCTTGTAATCCTATTGACACCAAATGCTTCTTTTAAAGGTTTTTTAAAGCTTGAGGTTATGGAGTGTAAGACACACGAGTTACGATAAGAAAAATAAGTGAGGGCAAAAACGAATGTTCTCAACAAAAGCAATGACACGATATCTGTGACTTTTTTTTTTTTTTTTCAAAAACAAAACAGGAAGACCATAGCATTGAGTATAATGCGGCCTTACATGGTTGATCGTATCACTACTGACTAGCTGGTAATTCGGGCAGAGTCCATCGGACCGGTCCTTTTAAGTCCTAGCCTATGGAGGGCCGGATTTTGATTTTGGAGGCTTTAAATGGGAATTGGGCTGGCCCTATAAGGCCGAGGGTTTCAAAGGGCCGACCCTTTAAGCCTATCACATATATATATTTAAAAAAATTAACAACAAAATAAAACAATTAATTAAAGGTAAAAAACCATAATACATAATTCCCAATATTTATCATTATTTGATAATATTTTAGTGAGTGACTTATTTAAAGATATGGGCAATATTTATTAAAATAATTAATTATAGATAAACATATATTTTGTGTAACTTATTTAAAAATATGGACAATATTTATCATTGCTTCATAATTTCTTATTGTTTGTTGCTTGTTGGTGTTTGTATTGTAAATTAAAATTGATATTTATGTTGACGATAAAGATTTTTTTGCTTTAATTTTTTTCTATATAAAAATATTAAAAAATAGTGTATAAACGCTAATCGGGCCGGGCCGGGCTTTGAAAAACAGGGATATTTACACTATCCGAACTTTTCGGGCAGGCCTTTTTAAGGCCATGGCAGAGCCAGCTTTGTAGGGTCAGGCTGGCCCTGATTCACAACTCTACTACCGACCATCTCAAAGCGATGAGAGAATGGATTATCGTAGGAACAAAAATCTATAGCATCTCCATGAGCCAATATGGCTAGCAGAGACAATCTTGAATTGGATCATTTCTTAATGAATTGTCCAAATCAGAGAGTAGTATAAGGAGGTCACAATTATATAAAAAGAACCAGCATATACACTTAAATTCCCATAAAATTCAATTGATTCTGGCCATTAATATTTGTCTTGTATGCTTATTAATATTCCAACAGCTGGCACATGGTTTTACAGCTGGATTTATGACATTCAATTACCAAACTCACTGTGGAGAATAACATTCGGATGGAAGATGTGAGAAATGAATAAATTTATTGTCGATTCTGACATGTAACTCTATTGTTTTTTTTTTCTGAAATAAAATGTTGTATCAAGAGTAAAAAAAAAAAAGTAGGAGAATAACAAAAGAAGATATAGTGCACGTTGTTTGGTTTTAAGTGTGAAATGAAGAAAAAGATTGGTGCGTAGTTAGTAATGACTGAGTCGTCATTCTACAATATAAAGGTCAACCATTTCGGCTGACGATGCTGACTTTTCTTCGTCAGGCCACATGTAATGGACACAATCCCTCTGCGATAGTATTTGATTACACGGAAATCTATCTGATTTCCTCTCTACGTAACTCGATTATTACTAGCTACTAGTATATATAGACATATTTAAACGTTTTTTCCTTTGAGTATTGAAGCATAACAGATAAACTATTTAAAAAACATATGCATAAGTGATTGTATTTCTATTTAAATATTTCAGACCAAACTATAATAAACGTGTAACTTCGTCGTAATAGTATAAAAGGAAACAAGTCATACCACAAATGGTCTCTTATAAAAAGGGAGTGAGTATGTTCTTAACAAAAGTCAATACTACATTAATTATAATGAATTAATTATTTATAAAGTTTAATTCTAAAAATGCAAAATAGAAATATGTGTGTGTGTAAAATGCTCTAAATAATATTAAAGTAGATTTGTAACTGGATTAACTCAGGTTAAAACAAATTGACTTATATGTATGCTTATTTATTGTAGAGTTAATATAACTTTTAGTCCCTGAACTTTCACTCAATTTTGGTTTAGTCTCTAAACTTTGAAAGTTTTGGTTTTGGTCCTTGAACTTTAAAATCTATGGTTTTGATTTATAAACTTTCAGTTAATTTTGGTTTTGGTCCTTGAGCTTTAGGGATCAAAACCAAAATTGATTGAAAGTTCAGGAACCAAGACCAAAATTGATCGGAAGTTCAGGGACCAAAACCATCAATTGTAAAGTTCAGGGACCAAAACCAAAATTGAGTGAAAGTTCAAGAACTAAAAGTTATATTAACGCTTTATTGTATTATGATTTCCTATTGATGGGCAAAAAATATATTATATTCTTATTTAAAGTTTGTCATCTTTTTTAATTTACTTTGCTTTTTGAAACAAGTGTTCCTAATGCAACCCACTATCCCCACAATAACCCAGTATCTGAAAATCAAATCAGAAGCATATCGAGTGACAGACAAAAATCCTTGATGAGGAAACAGTCAAATTATGCGTGTGCATTACAAGATACTGAAGCAACCACTCAAGTTGATTATGAGAACTAATTAATAAAAATAACGAAGTTGGGAATAACATGCTCATCATTTTGAATCTCTCAACTTGAGAAAAGGATTCATTAATTATTGGACCACGCACATTAGCTAGTGCTTTGGTCTTTATCCAAGTCTGAAAGGTTGACTCGCCTCCATAATTATAACTTATTTTATCCGCTGCTTTCTTATTTTTTACCCATTCAAGCTGAAAATTGATTGAATCACCAACTTCCAAAACCATCCATTTAGACGGTGAGTTTAATAATAGTAACAAATATGACCATCCAGCATGACATCTCACTGACTAATCAAGATCCAAGTATAAATATGTTTTTTCACTTTTTTTGGCCAAGACTCACACCCCATTATATCTTTTAAAGATATTTCGAACTCACAAGTCGTCACAACATGTACAGCACACTTAGAAATATATTAAAAAGTGTTGGGGCCATTTGAACTACGTCGCATTGACAGATCAAAGTATGTATATGCACATTCAGTAGCTTCGTACACAACAGCTTAAAGGACGTTTAGCCACTTCGGTACATACACACACACATAAAAGTTATGCTTGTGCAACGAAGAAGTATATAATTCGTTAATTACTTATAACTAATAATTGATGGGGTTTTTGTCCCAAAAAAAGTATGTTTGCGCGTATAATTAAGTATAAGTGCAGTTACGTTATTCAATTAATAATATATAAGAGTATGATGGAGAGCAGGAGAGGGTATTTTTTATGCAGTTATTTAACGATAATTGATTATATATAGTACAACCAACATAATTTTTTTATTTATAAAATTTGAACTGCTAATCATGCTTGAAGATAATCAAATCCTTTTCACTTAGTCCTGCAATGCACAATAATTATTATTTGCAGAAAAGATGGCTATAATAGTATGCGATTATGCATGGCATGATGAGTTATGAGGGCTAATATATACTAATATTATTACTATGATGTAATATAACAATATTGTACGACATACAATGAACGAGAAAAGGGGAAACTAAAATAGCTTGACATTATTGCATGAGTGTGCATGACACAGATGTAGGCACCTATTAATTTGATTATGTAAGGTGGTCCTATTATACATTGCCTTGTTTTCTTCATAACAACATTCCACACCTTTTTTGAAGCATATGACCACGTGCACACCACCGACCTTCCCCTGTTTTAGGGAGAATTATATTAAGTAGTTTCATGAGTAAGTCACCAAAAAAATCTTACATCAACTAGGCAACATGGAACTTGTTATTATTTCTTAAACCAGTTTTGGTCATTATATGCTACTCGGTTATTATAAATCTTTTTTAATAATTAATTACATTACTTAGGGGAACTACAGAGTATTTTTCTTCTTTTTTTAAGAGAATATGTGACATAAAACTCAACTGTTGTTTGTGAAAAAATTACATTAGAAGTATTGTTTTAAGAAAACCAAAACATTCACAAATTTTAAGTTAAAATAAAATAATATTATAAATTTATAACATGTACTACCATTCATAAGTTAAGAAATTAGGAAGAGGTACGGTTCATTAATTAGTTTACATGTTAAAAGATGGAAGATATTAAGGAGGGAGGAGTGGGTCATTAATACAGGAGGCAAACCATAGTTTATCAGGGGAAAGTTATTGCTAATTGTGTCTCATAATTGACACAACCTTTTTCATTGTTTTCAAATACTTTCAAGAGGGAATATCCCTATCCGCCCCCTATTCACTACCTTTCATTTAATTTTGGGAGACTCTACATGTTATTATTATTGTTTTGGGAAAAAAAACGTTGATTGACAAATAATGAATGCAAGCAATTGTTGTTAGTACTAATGTACTACTCCCTCCGTCCCACTATATAGGTCTTTTTAACCGAATTGTGGGTTCTTAAAAAATTAGTTATAGTTAGTTAAAAATAACAAAAGTGTAGGAAATATACCCATTTTTCCAAAATTACCCTTATTTAGGAATGAGTAAGAGAGAGGGTAATTATGAAAAGATGATGAAAGAGAATGTGTGGGAAAATTAATGCATGGGTAAATTAGGGAAAAACGCATTAATTACTTAAAAAAAGTCAAATAGGACCTTATATTATGAGACAAGATCATTCAAAAAATTGGACCTTATATTATGGGACAGAGGGAGTATATAGATTCTAAATGTTGATACATCTCTTAACAAAGATTTAAGTTTTAGTTTAACCAATACCTTCAACTGGATCCAACCCTCGTTAGTAATCCAATTCAATTTGATTTAACCAATCCCTTCCCGTGGATCCAACCCTCGTTAGTAATCCAATCCAATTTAATTTAATATAATTTTAAATACTATGTGTTTTGCTAAAAAAAAAAATACAATAGTACAAACACAATATATCTATAGTTTAGAATTTTTAAAGTTAATATATTTTGCATTATTATACCATTGTCATTCGTACATAAAAAATAATTAATTAATTTATGAGTATTAATAAATTAGTTAATACTCCCTTTATTCCTAAATATAAGATATATTTACCTAATTTGATTTAGATTAAGGATATTAGTTAAATTAGTTGAAATAACATGATATTACCAAAACACCCTGTCACATACTTTTATTCTTATCATCCCTCTTTTAATTGTTTATTATTGAATAGTATCAGTAGGGATAACAAAAGAAACTGTTGAAAAAAGTAGAAAAATGTCTTACATTTAGGAACAAGTTCGCATCCTCAAATAGGTCATATATTTAGAAACGGAGGGAGCAGTCTTTATCATTCACAAGTAGGATATCATCAAATGTATTTTTTTAATATATATATATATATATATCTCCTCAATTAATTTGAGAATCTACCAAATATAGTACTATTTAACAACATTCATGAAACTAATTTACTTTAAATAAAGGGTTAGCGAAAAAATTTTAATAAATAAAATAAATATATGTGGTTAACCTCTCATATATGATATCTTAAAAAACAGGAAAATCCTCAGGTAGTAGTACACCATAACATATTGCCCTTGCGTTGGTTTTTTTTTTTTTTGGGTGACCTTGCCCTTGTGTTGGTATTAGCATCATTTAGAAGTGAAAGTGTGAAACATTTCATCTTAATAATGAATAATACATCCCTTTATCAACATAACATATTGAAATAGGGAAACAGATATAGCCCTCTTTGATTAACTTAATTGACCTTTTAATCAAAAGCATGTGAAGAGAAATACTCCTCTCTCCTTATTATGAGAGCCGAAAATTTGAATTGTTTTGATCCAAAATATAAGAGCTGGATTCTGTCACAATTTAATACCATTTTTCCTATTTTGTTCGTACTTATTAACACTCTTTCATAGTACTCATTAATACTCCTACTTATATTTCTCTCTCTAGTCTCATCATAAATAAGGGTAATATTGAAAAAGAAGGCATCATTTTTTAAATATATTTATAGCTTTTAACTAATTTTTACATGTAAAATCCTCCAGAGTAATTAATTTGAAACCACAATTTACGATCAATTAACCCTTAAAACTAATGAATCACTAACTACGATAGAAAATAAAATCGCTAAAATGAAAGATCTATAGTAATTAGAAAAGGATTTTGTTAAATTTAAAAACATAACTATGATAGCAAGGAGGCTGTCATAGTTTTTAAAAAGCCTGACTACATTAATAAGGGTTAACTAGGATAGAAAAATAGAATATTATTTATAAGAGCCTATCGTAGTTAAATAAAGGAGTTTAGTCACTTGAAAACCTAACTATGATAGAAAATGATCTATCATAATTATAAGGAAACAAACTAGCAAGGGAACGCGAATTTACCCAAGATAGAAAGAGAACAAAATATCCAATTAAACAAAGATTATCATGGATAAAATGAACTTTATAAACACTTGTAAAAATAAATCATGTTAGAAAGAACAAGACTAACATGGTTAAGGAGTTGTTCTAAAAATTAAAAGTTTTAGAAACCAAGCTAACCATGTTGGAAAGAAATTATCTAACATGGTTATAAAATTTTAACTAAATGAGGTAACTATGTTAGAAAGGAATAACCTACTAATATGGTTATAATAGACGTCGCTTAAAATCCAAGTTTACCATGTTAGAAAAGGCTCACCTAGCATGGCAATTAAAAGTCAAGTTATAAAACCCAAATTTGCCTTTCTTTGTGGCTAAAAGCTCAACCATCTCAATATTGATAAATTCAAAACCAAAATTTCTTCAAACATTCATAATCTACAAGATCCCATAAAACCATGATAAGAATAAACTTACTCAGAAAGTCTACTTTCAAAACATTAAAACCAAACATATACAAGCTCAATAGAATTATGCATTAACTTCCAAAATATACATGACCAATGAAACTAATGTCAAAGCATACTGAACAAAAATCCATTCACGACACCCAAGCATAACAAGCTCCCACCCAGCGGGGACACCAACATGCATGCGCGCGCGCACACACAAATATTCTCAGAGTCCTCCAGCTATAGTTACCGAAAGGGATCAGTCTCAGTAAATAGTATAATTAGTACAGTTATCCAGAATCACAAAAGAAATCATGGGAATTTAAGCATGCATAGCCTAAGTATATGGCAATATATATAACAATACCACACAAAAGCTCACTAAACTAGTGAGTAATCGCCAGCTCATTCCCTTCGAGTCTGCCCTCATAACTAGCACCTGAAAACTAAAGAGTAACCAAATGAGACAAGGTCCTAGTAACACTTATTCTTCATATGCTATCCACATGTGTAAGTATATGCTTAATATAAATCAGTGAAGCAATTAACAATAACCATTCAGGATATGTATAGTCATTTTCTATATTACCAATGGGATGAAACCATATATGAATATTAAATTCAGCCAAGATTTACATGGATTTTCCAAACCATTAATAAACACACATATATTCCTCAGAAAAGGGTAATATATACCTTGTGCCTCATGGAAGCCACCGAAACCAGACTTCACCGTCATCACATAAATGAAACCAACTCATCCAACCGTGAACCACCAAAATCAAACTTAACGGCTTAATAGAAGCCAATGAAACAAGACTTTATTGTCATAACATAAATGAAACCAACTCATCCAATCGTGAGCCACCAAAACCAGACTCCACAGCCTGACAGAAGCAACCAAAAACAGACTTCATTGTCAGTAAGTCCCTATGGGACATTTAACCCAAGAGGTAACTCAATGGCCTTCGTGTACCTCATCACGTGAAGGGGGTAAAACCAACTCATTCAGGCGTCAATACCAACTAGACATTAATACACAACCATATACAGAATTATCATGCTTTCACAGGTTGGTAATTTAACACATCATGTTCTCTCCAGAACTTAGCAATACTTACTCAGATGTAACATGTTATATACAATTTTCATCACATATCCAATTACCCAAAACAACAAGATTCCAACAATACATACTCAGATTCAATAACATGTGTATATAACAATCTTAATTACATATCCAATTACAAAAAACAACCAGATACCAACACATAATATTTTCCACATAATAAGGTAATTGAATAAACCTTCATACTTACCCTTGTGATACAACATGCTAGCCCAAATTCCAAAATCACAATCAGCAGTAAGGTGTACCAACTCTTAATGCAAAACTAAAGACAAGGAAGTGGTTACCTTATGGAGTAGTTAAGTGTTATCACAAAAACTAGTCCGGTGCTCTACAAATGTGGATTAAAATCTACGACAATAGATCATGCAACAAACTGAGTTAATCACTCAATCACACAAACAGTTATAAGATTAACAACTGACATAATATCATCGCTTAGACCACATCTATACCCATATAGGTAAGCATTCAACCCTTAGGCCTAGGTCACCAGATTTCCCCTAAGACACTATATCCTCAAAACAAAAACCCAAACCCTACTACTATCACCCACATAGCCTTATTACAATTATTGGAATATAGAGAGCCTAAG
Organism: Mimosa bimucronata; assembly: GCA_037074515.1. Lineage (NCBI taxonomy): Eukaryota > Viridiplantae > Streptophyta > Magnoliopsida > Fabales > Fabaceae > Mimosa > Mimosa bimucronata. The sequence goes on from CM073438.1 coordinate 2,804,270, forward strand.
GACCCTCTTCAAATTCCCAAACCTTCAAGACTTTGTGAAACCAAATTTTGCAATATTTAAAATTCAAAGGGTATAAAACTTTAAGAACCATTTTTCAATGGCAACAAACAAATTTAAAACACCCAAGTTCTTTAGCAATACATAATCCTACACTTAACCCAAAAATTCCACTTGTTCTTAAAATTTTGTTAACCAAAATTTGAAATAAGGCCAATTCTCAATCATTCAACAATTTAGAAACCATTTCCAAACTCCAACAAGCATATTCAAAGCATTGAATCCAAGCATTGACATGGGATTTTGAACATCACTTCCAAACCCTAAGAATTTTGAAACTCTGTTTGATCAAATTTCATCTCACACCAAAATGCAACGACCCATTATGTTTAAAACCAAAGTCTAGTAATTACAAGTTCAAGAAAACTTCAAATCCTACTTTGAAATTTCGGATTCCATAGGAATTCTACGGGGAAAAGGCTTAAAACTCTTCCAAATCAAGGTTTAAACACATCTTTAACAATATAATCCATATTGTTAACTTAGAGAGGTTCAAAAAGGAGTAAGAAAACAAGAAAACTCATGTGGAGGTCAAAAATTTCGACCAAATGAAAAACTTCAAATTTCAACATGAACATCACGAGAAAATGCAAGAAAGAGAAGAAGAAAGGGAGATAGATGGTTACCTAAGGATTAGAAACCTAAATCTTGCTTGAATCCCCTCCAAAATGGAACCCTAGCAGAGCCCCAAGCTTCCTCTCTCGGCCTCTCTTCAAACCAAATGAAAAACCCTTACCTAAATAAGTTGATTTAGCCTCTTTTAAAAACCAGAATTTCAGAACTTCGCTGTGGATTCGTCAAGGCGAAGTGCCATTGACAGCAATGTTGATCAATTTCAAAAATTCATAACTAATGTTATGGACCTCCAAAAATCGCAATTTAGAACTCTATGGAAAGTTTAGGATGTTTACTTTCCAATGAGAAAGGAATGAGTCAAAAGTACTATTATTTGACCATTCAAAATGAAAAAGTCCCAAAATTGACCAAAACTTCAGTTTTGAATAGGGATTCAAGTTCAAAATTTCATAATTAATGCTACATACATCCAAAAATCATGATTTAAAACTTTATGGAAAGTTTATGATGTCTAATTTTCAATGAAAAAGGAGTGAGTCAAAAATACTATCATTTGACTCTTAAAAATGAAAAAGTCCCAAAAATGTCCAAAACTTTAGTTTGGAATGAGGGGTTTAAGTTCAAAATTGCATAACTAATGCTACACACCTCCAAAAATCATGATTTAGAACTCTATGGAAAGCTTATGATGTCTACTTTCCAATAAAAAAGAATCATTTAAAAATAATATCATGTGCTACCTCAAAACTCCTCATTTCTTAGCACTATTCTAAAAAATCGTAAACATAACTTTCAATCATGAGCTTTGAGGTAATTGGTTCTTTTTAACCTCAAATTTCACCTCAATTAGCAACCATTTAAGACTATACTTTAGTCACTAAGGTCCTACAATTTAGTCACTAAAATCATCTAAATTCTCAAAAATTTATTTAGTTCACAATTAACAAATTACCTAAAATTTGAGATGTTATATTACATGTTTTCTTAAAAAACCGCAATGGTCCCACTTTTAAAATTGTGCACCAGGGAGTACCTTTGTGAACCTATTACTGTGAGAGGCCTACAGACATAAAAAGCATGTGAGGAAGGGAAGAGGGGGACAAACCACATGCTTAATGCCTTAAAGATTTCTGATTACCGTTCCAGTGTCAACTGCTATCATTACTCTCTGTACTAATTGACAAATTATGCTCTATTTGATCTCTTGGAAAACACTATAAAATGATTATAACATTTTAAAAAAATAATAATATAATATAAAAATACATTCTTTTGTAATTATAAAGAATTCAAACTTCATATCATCCGGCTTTTCTTCCTTTAATTTTTACTGTAGGTGTTGGAGTGTCTCATGGAAGCACAATCTTTTAACACTGTACAGCATCATCTGCATTATTCCATAGCATAATCATTATACCATAAAAGTTGCCATATCCTTTTTTTTTTTGCTATATTGCTTTTATAGTCATTTGTTTGTTTGTATGCATTCAAATTCTTTCTAGGATTATTCTCTCGGCTAAGCTTTGTTCTCCATCTTTATCCTTTCACCTTCATGTCCCCTTCATTAATTAGCTGTAATTTTTATGTCATTATTTAGGTTTAAACTTGCTTTGATGTTTTAAATACTTACTTGAACCAAATAACACGTTCAATATAAAAAAAAAAATTGACACCGTGAATTTTAAATATTTATTTTTATTATTTAAACATTATTAACTTGATATTAACTCATACCAAACTTTTAAAATTATGTATTTGACACATGCATGTCTTAATTAATGAGTTGGAGTACGAAACAGACACATGCGGAAAATGCAAATTACTCATTTGCTTTGGTTGGACGAGGACCAGCATCCTTTGTTAGTTTGTTTTTCCCCTCGCAAGCAACTTATATATTTACTTCACAAAAACACTCAAACATAAATGTAAACTTGCTTACATTTAGTTACTCTCTGTTATACTGTCAAATTTACTTAAGACACACTTCTCACCCTCACCAATAAATAACATTACCAACTCAAAGTACGTGCCCGTTTAAAAAATTCCACCAACTTTTATTTTGTGCAATATACAATTCTTTGGGGTGTCTTTTTTATTGGTACCACTATTCTTGTCATACTAAAAATTAAGGGCTTTTAGCTCGTATGACAGTTCACATCTTTTCCAGGGGATTGGAGGTTATTGTATCAATTAAATTGATACGATAAAGTTGAAACTGCCTATTTAAAATTTGTAAATATTTATATCAGGAGATTTTCAATATTCACCTTAACAAGTTGAAAATAGGGATTTTTAATTTTATATTAGATAATACCTACTTTAACTTATCAATTCACAACTCACATTCTTTTTTCTATGAATAATTGATCATATCAAGCGATGGTGTGCTGTTTTTTTAATTTGGATTTAAAGTATTTCAAAAATAAGATGTCAAAATGTGATTAGAGAACTTGACCCGTCAGATGTCATAAACTTGATCTAAGTATGTACAAGTACATAGTATGAGAAAAAATGATGATTGAGAATATAAATTAATTATGGGCAAAAATAGTAAAATCAAACGCTAACATTGTGCAGGACCTAAAAAAAAAAGCCAAAACAACCAAAATTTCACGCTCTCATGGAGTTAGGTTTTGATTTTCAATACTTCTATAGTTCTATTGAGGAAATTCGGTTGAAAAAGATCTCACTTTTAAACATCCTCAATTGCATAAGAGATACTAATTTCTGCTCTCAACAAATCTCCCCAAATATATGTTTTAAATTTCATAAATATATCATACAATAGTTCGTATAAAACTTAAATACTCTGGCAAAGTTGTTATATATGTATGGGTAAAGGTGCATATTTATCAATGAACAATTATCAAAGGAGTGTATCTGATACAATAAAGGTTTTTGTGATGCTTAATTACCAATGAATAATTAAACTAGGAGCAATATTGCCATCGGCTGTATAACTAACCACACACATGACGTCACGTGTCACCACACAGATGGCACTACATATGTCTCAGTTGTCAAATTTGCTGATGTTTCAAAACTTCATCAGTAATTAAACACCACAAAAACCTTTATTGTGTTAGATACTCCTTTGGTAATTGTTCATTGACAAATATGTACCTTACCCTATATCTATATATATATATATATAATTCCTCCAGATTAATATAGAGTGATAACAATTTGAGCCAAAATATATATATACATACATATAGTGATAATAATAACTAGTAAGTACATTATCTCATATTGGTAAAATGATACAGTATGCTCCACTCTTAACAATTTTTCCCCCTTTCTTGCAAGAAGCAAAATGAAGACTTAGTTGGAGAAGAAGAAGGAGAAGAAGGAAAACAAGAAGAACATGTAATATGTAAACATAAGATCATGGACGTGCAAAAGATCCAATTCCTCTAGAAATACCATTCATTCCTGGATTAAATCCCAAGCAGCCAAGCAACCCTTGCTTATAAGGCAAGTACGTCTTCTTCTTCATCTCTTCAGCGGCGGCTCTGTTCACCGTGTAATGCAATTCATGTGCTGAAACCGCCGCCCCTCTCCGCTGTGACGTCGATCCTCCGCCGCCAGAACCCTCCGACGACCGGAAACTCAAATTCTTCACATCCTCTTCCCCATTTTTCTTCGACAGAATCGTGTACTTTCTCAATGGATCTTTATCTGTAGCTCTCCCCTCAGAAGCACTCCGAAACAGAAGGAAATCCTTCAGCTTCCATTTTCTGTAACCTTTTGTGAACGATATTGAAGATAACAACGAAGAAGAAGGTGTTGATGGCTTTGAGTAGCTTGTTGAAGAAGAAACAACCCCTTTGACAGAAACAGAGTCATCGCTTGTGATGATATCAGATACCCTCAAAGGAGACAACGATCTGCTTCCTTTCCGACCAGAATTCATCCTTGAAATTCTCTCTCCCTCTCTCCCTCGATTCCTCTCACTATTCTCTCTCCACCCTTCACTCTTACGAGCTTCTTCCATGGCCGCAGCGAATGGATCGAAATCGGAACCCCTTTTTCGTGGGGAAAACACCCCTTGAACGATTCTCTTCCCCTGAGACATTCTCGACCTCGGAGATGACGGATTACTCGAGTTCGACGCCGTCGCAGGTGGGGGTTTCAAAGGTCGGATTTTTCCGCCGTCGAAAAGCTCATCAGCTGTTAAAGGGGTTCTAACCAAGTGGGTACTCAAATTGAACTCAAAATCTTCGTTTCCAATGGAATCTTCATGGTTGTGATCGGAAGGTGTGGATTTGGGGATGCCGGGTTTATGTTCCCAGAGGAAAGGAACAGAGGAGGAGGAGGAAGAAGCAGAGGAGTGACGTGGCAAGTCATGGTCGTCGTCGTGGAGGTTGAAAGGGGAACGAGAGGGACTGGTGGGGGCACTGAAGATGAAATGATTGGGGAAACGTTGAGGGGAGGAAGGAGCGGTGATGTAAGGGGAGGAGGAATTGCTGTCAAAGTTGAAGTTTTCCGGCGCCGGAGATGGAACAATAAGTTGGACTTCCATGGCCATGGGTGTGACAGAGAGTGTGTCGGTTAGAAGGTGAGGAACAGAGAGTAAATAGAGAGAGAGAGGGAGAAGGAAGGAGAGGGGAAGGAGGAAGAGAGAGAGAGAGAGAGAGAGGAAGAGTGGAGAGACAAGAAGCCGCCTTTGGAAGACTGAGGCCAACTGCAAGTAATTGCAGGCATTTAAGTATTTGTTTTTCTGTACTCCAAGTGTCTCCTTGCTTTTCTGGCCAAAAAAAAAAAAGTGTCTCCTTGCTTTCTTTTGAGGTTAATACTATAAGTAGTACTCCGTGTCCGCTCCTATTTATAAGAATTCAACCGTTAAATAACGTTTCTTAAGAAAACATATAAAAGTTAGTTGGGAAGTATAAATATGTCTGAAAAATAACTGTTCTTTCAATATTACCCTTATTTATGATGAGATTAGAGAGAAAATGTAAGTAGGAGTATTAATGAATACTATGAAAAAGAGTGTTAATAAGTAGGGGTAAAATAGGAAAAATGACATTAAATGATAACAGATTCCAATGCGAGCTCTTATATTTTGGACCAAAACAATTCAAATTTTGAGCTCTTATAAATAGGACTAGAGGGAGTAGTAAATACTTTAGGGTAATTAATTATAGTTCTAGACTTCTAGTGTAATGAATTTAATTATGATGAAATCCAACGAAATCATGAAATTAATCTCAGGTTCGACGAAGTTGTTATAGCTTCTACTCATTAACAGTGTGTTTGGCTGGCCTTTTGGGACAAAAATAAGAGCTTATTTCCTCACATAAGTGCTTATTTTTGGGTCCAACTTATTTTATATGTTTGGTTGGGCTTATTATTATAAGGGCTTATAAGCAATAAGTTGAAAATAAGCCCAAGCCCTTTTGATCCGTTTTTGGAAGGAAATAAGCACTTAGTTTTTTACCAGTTATATGGGTGCAATAAGTTGTTATTGGCAGTTCAAAAGTTATTACTCATAGGGGTGCTCAAGGGACGGGACAACAATCTTGTCCAGTGTCCAATCCCGTCCCAAAAAAGTTGGCTCGAGACAGCAATCTTGTCCAGTGTCCCGTCCAGTCCCGAGATTGTCCCGATGCCCATCGGAACGGGACAGGACGGGATTGTCTTAGTATTTTTTTTTTTGGAAAAATATAAAAAAAAACTGTTATAATATTCAGAATCCATCGGACCAAATCTGTGAATCAGGGAAGAAGAAATCAAGCATGAGAGGGAGGCAAAAATGACTTAGTCTGCAGACAGGGAGAGATCTAAAATCCACAAGAAATATAGAAGAAAAACTGGAAAATAAAACTGGATCTAATTTTGCAATTGATTTCAATCAAGTCCAATCTGGTCTTTCAACAGACACTCTATCTTTCACAAATCCATCATCCAATTTTGAGAGTTTCAGATGGAATAGAAAGGCTAACAGTAACAGATCCACCATGGAAACTTTCACCACACGCGCAGTAGCTCAACCATTGAAGAATGCTAATGAACTCATTGATTCCGTGGAGATTTTATTTTTCAATTGTGATTGAACAGTACTATTTCATGCCCATATTTGATGAAATCTTTATTTCTTTCTGATCTCACATTCTTCTTGGACTGAATTCGCAAGAATTATATGGAAAGATGCGAGATTAATTATGGGTTTCAGGCGAGAGTTCTGAGAGAAAGAGAGAGATTGACGCCACAGAGGGATCGGTTAGGGTTTTATCTTTACTCAAGTAGACACTTATTTCACAAATGTGTATAAAAAAAAAATCTCGTCCCGAAAGATTATTTTGTCCCGACCTGAAAATTTTTGGGACTGGATAAAATGAACCGGGATGGGACAATTTTGAACAGTCCTAATTACTCAACAATGGTTCAAAAGTTGTGATTGTCACGCTCTAAATTGTTATTGTCTGGTCAAAAGTTGTACTCGTCAAGCCAAACAGTTGTTATCACCTGGTCAAAAGTTATTACTGACCTTTTGACAATTGTTGGGCCTGCCGATAACAACTTCCTGTTATGAACCTCAAATTAATTTCTTGATTTCGTGGGACCTCATCTTAATTAAGTTTCTTACATGGGACCTATAATTAATTACCCCAATACTTGATACAACCCAAAGAAATGGGGTTGAGTTATTTTAATCTAATGTGAGACTATGAAGTATTTATTTTTTCCTGGAGCGAGGCAAAAAGCCAAACATAGGATTTCTCTCTCTCACTTAAGTATATCATATCATATTAAAATTTTTCATATGAGATTAAAATATCTTATGTGTTTGTTTGTTATTAATTGGATTACAAATGACGTGACAACTGACAAGTTAGATTCGTAGGGGAATTTCTACTGAGGAGGAGAGTGATAATTTTTAATTAGTAAATGAATTACTTTAATTGCATTTTAAGGGTGTTATGAAAAAAAAATTATAATCTATCAACATGTTTAAAACTTTTAATTAAATTAACTATTTTATATTGCGAGAAAACATATATTTGTTTGCCTGTTTGAAAGGAGTTGATGGGGTATTAGTATGTGATAACTCCTAAGTTTCTTAAAGAACAAATAATTTAGGTGAGTTGTAGCTTCAAAGTTCGTCAAAGGTAGAGTATACCTTGGTATACTCTGAGTGTGCTTAATGAAATACTTACATATCAATTATCAATAAAACTCTCATATGAGCAATTAAATTTGAATTCACAATTTTGTGAGTTATAGGTTAACTCCTTATGACTGGACTAACTTTTATAGGCTAATAATTCGTAATTTTGATGCGTGATTAATATGACTCACACTACTATGTATAATTTACATTTGCCAATAAAAATTATTGGAGCAGTTTCTTTTTTATCCCCCCCCCCCCTCCCAACAATAATTTTTTTTTTCAAAAAAAAGCACTTTCAAAAGTTACATTCAGAAGCATAATCTTTTTTTTTTTTTTTTTTGCCAACCATTCAGAAGCATAATCGCATGTAGTTCGTTTTAATCTTTTTTCTTTCTTAATTTTAACATTTTAAATCATTGAAGCTAAATATAAAACAACTCTCCCTCACAACAAATTGGCTTTAGTATTATTTTAGGCGCATATGTCTTTTTAATCATATTGAAGGCGGTCCTTTATTTTTATTAACTTTGTGAGATGAAATTTTTTGAAAAAAAAAATAATTTTCATTTTGTATTCTGCATGCCTTGAATATAAAAAAAAATTACATCTTAGTTATGTATATCTCAGTCACGTTATGTATCAGCTCGACCTGATTTTTTTTATTTAATGCCACAAGCATGGCGTGTTCGAGTTTTGATTATTATTAATGACTTATGGGACTTAAATATGTCATAAGCATAACCTGTTCGTTTTGATCACTTATAGGGTATAACTATGACTCTATGAGTACTTAGTATTGTCCATGCACCTAGTTTTCGAATGGAAAATTCAATCCATTTTTTTTAAAAGTCAAATATAGTAATAATAAGGACAAGTACACGATGAAGAATAAGAGCATGTATAACATTCTAATCTAGAATAATAATTAAAATCATAAACCCTAATGAAAATTAATCTCTAGTGTGTTTGATTTGGATATAAAGCCCGGGCGATAAATTCAGCTTCATATTACCTTTAAACAATGCATGTGAAATAAGCTTGGTTTAGACACTAAATGATGTAATTTGAAATGACTCATTGGAGCTTGCTTCAAAATTATAACACCATAGCAAAAGGCATTTTTGTGTCACTTCTATATGGCAATAATTATAAACTTTGGCCCTTGTAAATTCCTATTGCTGAGTTTGCGTAAAAAAAGCTAATTTTATAAAACTAATCAGTTGATTAAACCCACTTTGTCTCCGTTTACAGGAGACTACATTATTACTAAATTTACCCAACTATCTTCGTTAAACATCCCCCACCAACTTTTGTCGATGACACTGATTTGTTAGTTTTTTCTTCTTCAATTTTCGGTTGGAAGCTAAAATTTGTTTACTCCTACCAATCATTAATTAATTATTCTAATGTTAAAATAAGCCAGCAAATGGGTGAGCACATGTATATACACTTATACAGGGACGAATTGAGCAGCTGGATTGAAGAAAGTATCAAAACAAAAAACAAAAAACAAAAAACAAAAAACAAAAACAAAAAAAAGTGAAGAAAAACGTCAATTCATGAAGTTTTTACATTTGAGTTATATGACATGACATTGATGTGAGATAATGTTGGTTCAATTCCTCTGTAATTACGCCCCCCTTTGTTGGCTTTAATTAATGCTGTAAATCAGAAAATAATTGAAGACAAAAATAACAGCGTAAAGTGAAAAGGTTCAACAGAAAAATCCAAGTTATACTCAAGTAGTGGTGCTATATATTTTGTTAAGTTCGTGGCCGTTTATAAAATTCTAAACAAGCATAAAAAAATAATATTATGTGAAACCTGTCACTCTTATTTACAGTGTCATCTTGGGAAGGATTTTTTCTTTGAAATAAATGCTTCTTTCAAAATTAAATAGGAGTGCCTGTTGCCAAATAGCCACAAGTTCATTCCAAAGAATTGGTTTTACTTGATTTCTTTTACATAAAATCTGTTATTACATACTATTACAGTAGTTGTAAAAGAAACTTACTGATGATTACATTTTTTTCTTAAAACTTTATATAGTGATCCTCTATACTGTAGGTGTCTTAGATCTCTGTTATTTTTTATTCCTTCCACATTTTCCCATTTGTATAATAAAAAAAAAAGGGCGAAGGAAGGAAGATGTCACTGTTTTTGGGTTTGAGAGTGAAGGAACGGGGTGGGGGCTGAGGAATAAATTGTGGTACTGTCATAGTGCGAGAAAATAGAAATTTTCCACACTTGTGACTGAGAAATTTGGACTTTCATGCATATATTGAATGTAGGGAAAGGGGAGGCCCTGTTTTGCGATTGCATTGTCCTCACAGACAATATCTTGCTATTTTTTGACTTCTTGCCATGGCTCACTGTTCAATACTCATAAGATAGATTCTTTAGATTTAGATGTATATGATAAGGAAAAAAGAAGATAGTGTCATATAAAACATATAAATTTCTTTATGAATCAGACTGCTCACGGGAAAAATATGTTTAATTCATAACATGTCATATAGAACATACATGATTTTTCTTACTAAAAAATCAACATACAACATGATTTAATGTAGAAAGTTCATTTGAAAATATGTGAACTTATCTATGGTTAGAATTATTTTCTCAAAGTATAAAATAAAAAATTGAAGAAAAATATATGTAACAGAAAAATTATTTTCCTAAAATATAAAATTGTAAATATTCATGAGAATGTTATTGAACAATTCCAAATAATATGGTTGCTTTTAAATTTTGTACCCTTTTAGTGCTGTCAATATCAATATTTTCTATTAAGTATTAGAAAGAGGAAACCATTTTCTACCACCTTTTTATTATGTACTCATCCGTTTCTAAATATAAGGCATATTTATCTAATTTGATTATACTAAGGATATTATTTAAGTTAGTTAAAACTATATGTTATTACCAAAACACTATAATCATCTACCCTTTATCTCACCATTTATCTTTTGCTTGTTTATTATTAAATAGCATTAATAGGGATAATTTAGGAAAAAATTGAAAGAAATTGGAAAGATGTCTTATATTTAAAAACAAGTCCACGTCTCCAAATAGGTCCTATAGTTAGAAACGGAAGGAGTATCTAATTATTATCAAATATGAGTACTATTTACCATAATGCACTAGTTCTAATTTATTTCTTTCTATTGTTCATACCAAATGGCCTTCCAGTTTTAAACCTCAACACAAATATTTCTCCGTTCATATGTATGATTCTTTCAGGGATCTCTAAGTTTAATACTTAGACGTCCTTTCTACAGTACTGCTATCTACTAATCGTAACATGAACAACATGATTATAATTACTTGCATTATGTTTTGTTGGTTATTTTGACTTATACTATACCTGGTATCAGGAAGCTTATCATCTTTGATCATAATTCCTCCTTAGCATCATTACCTAAAGGATTTCGACATATTTTATGTATGGCTTGTGTACCCACATCAAATTATCAACAGGGTCGTGCAATGGTCCCTTCAAATGGCTTAAAAGCTATAGACGTCGTGTGTTACCAAGGTAAACTGGTGATCTGTGATGGTGTTTTCTTATGTCCCTTATCCAATCAATGTAGCCGAGTAACATCTACTCCTGTTATATAAGACTTTAAGGTGTATCTGACTTGGTGGTACTGTAAATGGTTCGAGATAAGACTCAAGCTTTAGAATGTTTTTGAAGTATTGACTACTAATTGGTCCTACTGTTTGCAGCTTATTGTTATATTTGTTTCAGTTTTTGTCTTATGTTTACGTGTAAATGTTGTCATATGTTTTTAGTTCTCAGTTTTCATATTTGTTTCAGTTTTTGTCTTATGTTTATGTGTGAATATTGTCATATGTTTTTTATTCTCAGTTTTCAAACCCCCAAACGTACTGCTCACCTAGAATTAGTTTGGAGTTTTCATATGTATCATTTTATCTTTGCTTCAAAAAAATTGACTTGCATTTATTTTAGATTACAAGTCAACTGGAAAGGGAAAGGAAAGAGGGGGAAATTCAAACTTAAATCCAGAAAAATTGTCTGTACCAAACTCTGCCCCATTCCTTCCATTCTTCAGTCTAAATCAGTTAGAGTCATGCAAAGTGCAAACGAGGGCATATTTATGCATCAATGGCATACATATAAAGTGGCATTGTACCATAAAATATTGAGTATCTAAAATAATCCCAGCCGTCTTACGAAAAGAAAAAAAAAAAAAAAAAAAACTCTAGTACAGTACCTAAGTTCCAATCTCATCATATATATTTTAATGGCCAAGAAGAAATGATCTCCTTGCCATATAATGTGTCAAGCACACTCCAAAATTTTGAGATAGCAATACAAATACAGTCTAAAGAATCTCGCATAGCAACACAACCCAAATATAAAACTCACCAAGCAACAAATTTACTTGAAGAGCAATAAATATGTCACTTTTAATTTTTTAAAAAGTTTGATGGGATTGTTTGAAGTTTTGCCCGTCAGGATGCCCCTTGAACTGCAGCAGCAAAGTTCATACCGAGATCCTGGTTTTGTCGCATGGCAGATCCCTGACTTCCATATTGACCTCCATTGGAATCTGTCCTCCACTGTGAGATCCATGAAATCAACGAGTTAAATTAAAATTTGGATGATGAAAAAGGCTTTTCATGACCTTCACTGTCAGATTTTGCTACAGATAATGAAGGAATTGTAGCAAACTTGCTGACTTCAGCATCTTCTTAAATTTATAGTGAAACTGAAGATTCTATACAATATAAAAGCATACAGATAGAAAGAGTAAAGTAGGAGAATGGTGGACTGCCATGACTTGGTATCAAAAGATAGATAAATAGCCATTAGGGGAAAACTAGAAAAAAAAGTTCAGCATCTCACATGCTTATTTCCAGGACTGCGACCCCATGAAAGACGTACGGTCTGCTTCCCGATTACTGTCCCATTCAATGCTTGAAGTGCTTCCTCAGCATTCTTTCTATTAAAGAGATACCAGAAGGCATAATGATTAATCCACCATAATAGAAGTCAAAGACAATAATACTAATGCAGTGATAATCAATGTTATTGAGTATAAACATATTGGTACCTGTCAGAAAATTGAACGAAACCACAACCTTTACCCACAGGTATTTTGACCGAGACAACCTCACCAAATTGCAAAAATGGTTGTCTAAGATCATCATCTCTAACATCAGAATCAAGGCCCCCGACAAAAATCTGTAAGATAGATTGGTTACAATTGTATAACTGAGAGCAAGATGGTCAACAACTACACTGAAAAGAAGACTCACAGTAGTGTTATTCGAGTCCCCTTCAGGCTGGGAACCTTGTGTGGTGGCACCATTAGAAGAATATCCATTAGCTAATACTACAGCTAATGAAATAATATAAAATCAGATATTGAAATTCCAATTAGTTGAATGATGTATGATATACTGCATACAGTGATTTCTTTAAAAGCTCAACCATAAACAACATGCTCAACAATTCAACGATTTTAAAATGATCAATAATTGGGGTCAGAAAATTTTAAAAAGATCAATAATTGAAGGGCCGGCTTGGCTCAGCGGTAAGCTCGCTTGCCGTGGGGTCTGAGGTCTTGGGTTCGAATCAGCCTCTCTGCATAAAAGCAGGAGTAAGGCTGCCTAGTATATTTCCTTCCCCAGTACCCTCATCAGGTGGGGGACTCGAAGTGGGTTGGCCCTTTAAAAATAACAGATAAGAAGAGAAAGCAGTGCATCAACAAGACGAGAAATCCTCCCAAAATTATAGCAAAAAGGAAAATAGTTATCTCCCAAATTCATCAAGGAATCAACTTTTAGAAAAGGCAAACATGACTGGAACCATAAATGACTCCCGCTCCATTTTTCCCAAAGAAAACACCAATTTGCTGTAAAACCTAAAGGGAAGCCAAGAAGGTATTTCTTTCCCTAATAAGGCTTGATGGAAGAAACTTATAACTTCAATTAAAAAAAAAAAAAACCCATCATGCTCTAACTATATGCACTAAGCCTGAAAACACATGACTTGTCCAAAGACCTCCTGCTCCTTATTTGTGTTTATCCCTTAAAAAGTACCTATGACTGTGGTACAAACCAAATGCTCATTTATGATTCCAAAAAGAGTATTCCACATAGGTCAAGTCACATCAAAATGCAAGATGACTTGTTTGTCTCTGAGCTATAAAGAACACACCATGCAGACATCAGGCCACATTGTTTTGTTTGGTCTAAAAGTCCAGAGCCAATCATAAGTTTGGCAGACAAACTTATCTATCAAAATTAAAAGACTTACTTCGCTATGAAAGTACACAAAATATAACAAAATCCAAATAATAATTTGAAGGTTTTGAGAAATAAGTTAAGTATGGTTTAAACTTTGGTCTGCATCTTAGTAGACATGGTTACTTGGTAACACATTTAATTCCATGATTTTAAATGAAGCCATGCAAGAGCATAGAAAATGCTCTCTAATGAGGAGTTATAGGACTAAAAAGGCACATCTAACCAAAGTAAGCCCAATTAAGTAGAGAGACCAACGGAGTCTTGAATCATCAAATGTTTCATAAAACAAAGTAACACTGATTCAAAAGATCGAGCTATAATAAATGTTAGCATATAACAGTTTGGTTACAGATTATTCATCAGTTTCCAGCCTAGCTTGAGAAAAAATACAAACAGTTACCAACAAAATAAAACGAGAAGTGACTAAAGAAAAATATATGGAACCAACTCAAGTTGGTGAGACTGGTAAGAGGTCTTGTCCCTTACACAAGTGGTTGAATTAGGAGTTTGATTTCTAACTTTTCAGCATGGGACAAACCTAGTTCAGATAGGTCTACTATTTGTTCTTAACATCTCAAAGGAATAAGTAAATGCTATTGACAAAAGATACTCTTATTGTCTCACCAAACAAATAAAAAGATAAAAAAATCTATAAAAAACGGTAAAAAGACCAGTTTTATGCAACTAGCAAGCAAGCCTCTCCTCTGAATATAATAAGAATGTGTAAAAGGACTTATATGGTATGTATAATAGCAAAAAGAAATTAAAAACACAATACCTATTAAACGTACTTCTCAAGCCATACAAATAATATAAGAAGTGCTTATTAACAAACCTTGGGAAGAATATTGTTGTTGATACCCATGGGACTTCTTTGGGGTTGCAACCCCTATACGCATAGGACGATTTGAACAATAGCATCCGTTCATTTCAGTCATGGCCCTAGACCTCTCATTTTCATCACCAAACCTTACGAAACCGTAACCTTTTGAACGGCCAGTGTTTGAATCAATGACAACTTTGGCTCCCTTTACAGATGTATATCTGCTAGAAAAGGTTTCATGCAGCATAGCATCAGTAACATCTACAGCCAGGTCCCCAACAAATATAGACAGATCAGAAGTAACATCAGATCTCCTATCACCCGCGCTGAAACTAGCCCAATTAAGACGAAAGGGCTGATCGGTATTTGGCATCACAGTACCATTGTAGTTGTTCAAAACTTTCTCAGCTGTTGGTCGTGAATAAAACTCAACAAATCCATAACCCTCTGACTGGCCAGTTTGCTTGTTTCGTATAACCTTGGCTGATACAACCTGCATATGTGGTGACACAAGGTCAAAAAGCTTTACACAGTGAGTCAGCAGAAAAATTAATTTTATATATATAACATCAATTTCAAGTCCTAAAAGTAAATATGAACGAAGTTAAAAGTAGAATATAAAATATAGGATATATAACTGCATATTTCTTAATAATAAAAGTTGCCTCTACGACATGCACAAGAGTCTGATGCAAGACTAACTTAACACTTTTGGGGGAGGAGGGGGGGGGGGGAGTTCACGAAATCATTCAGCGTTATCTATTTCTCTATTCATGCACATTGATTTACACAAATCCCCAAGAGGACATGGAATCAATTCTCAGCAGGATATGCACAATTTTAGTCCAAGATTTTCGCATCTAAAGCTCATGATTCATGAGCTGAGTTGCACTGTCAAGCAGCAATGATATGTTCAATAACTAAAAGAACTTTGATTTTTGATTTATCCAGCGTTGAGAAAATTCAAAACCAGCAATATTTCTCAATGCAATAACTTTAAGCTAAACGTCTACCAAGCAGATACACGGAAAGCTCACTAACAGATGTGTTCATGAATGCCTAAACGGCTATGGCTGATTCCTTCAATGTGCCATCCACAAGTGGATCCACAGTTTATGTGAACAGAAGATAATTAAAAGAACAGCGCTTTCAATAATGCCCAGAATACAATTTACAAATCTAAATAAATCCTTCGATTCAGAATATTGGAAGAATGCACCTCTGCAATCCATTGCATGCATAGTTTCAGGGTCAAACTCAATCCGAATTGACAGGTAGCAATTTTCAGCGGAATTCAACTCTTTTCAAGACACTTACATTTTACAAGCACACAAAAGACATATACTTCAAAAGTTGGCAATTGGCATTACTTCAGTTACTTAATTGCTTCTCTTGCTTGCAGTTACACTCTTTCAACAACTAAGCAGATATTAAAAACATGCTACTCATAAATATTATTGGACCTAGTTGAATAAGTTACTAATAAATTAATTTGACTAAATCTTTTCTTTAAACTAGTTTATTTGAATTATATAATCCAATAATACACAAAATATATTTTTGGTTAAGTGGCTCATCTCGTTTCTTAATCTCTAACTAAGGTTTTCTATAGGAAGTAAAACACAATAAAAGAAACAAAGATAAAAAAAAAAAAAAAAAAAAACTGAACAGAGAAAGAAGCAGACCTCGCCTGTATGAAGAAAACAGTTATGAAGATAATTCTCATCCATCCAATGATGAAGGTCACCAAGCCATATAGTCCTGATCTCATCTGACGTCACTTGCTTCTGCTGATTCTGATATTGCTGCTGCGGCTTAACCTGTTGTTGTTGCTGTTGCTGCTGATGAGGAGGCATGTAATGGTGAACATAAGGCATGTAATGTTGAGGATACATCATCATCTGTTGTTGCATCATGGCCATGGCGGCTGCAGGATACTGCATAGACATCCATTGTTGCTGATACTGATGTGGTTGCTGCGCCGCCGCCGCCGCCGCCGTCCACTGCGGCTGATGCTGGTGCTGATTCAGATCTGCCGCCGCGTTTGTAGGCTGAGCCATGGCTTCTTCTTCTTCAATGTGGAGCTTCTCTTCTCTGTCTGTACCTTCTTGGTTTTCTCTCCGACTCTGTGAAAGTTCGTGTGTGGTGATGAAATTTGAGGACCTGGTAAGGTACTAGAGAGAGAGAGAGAGAGAGAGAGAGAGAGAGAGAGACAAACAGAGAAGAAGGAGAAAGAGGAAGGAGAAGAAGATTGGGGTGGGTTTATATAGGGAGGGATTTTGAGAGAGAAGAGAAGAAGAGGGTTGGATCTTGGGTTAGACCTAAACCTCGGTTACGGCGTCCGTTTATAAGCCGTCCGAAACATTTTTTTTTTTTTTTTGGGCTCCTTCTAGGACCCACCTCCCTATTATCTCCATGTATCCCCGATCTTAGTTGACTTTTTTGGAAAATCCTACCAAAACTTAATAAATTACTTATAAAATAATTGTACTGTATTTTTCTCTAAACTAGTTTATATCACTTATAAATTAACATATAATCTAATAATATAAAAAATATATCATGATGAAACGGTTCATTCAGCTTCTATAATTTCTTTATAAAAAAAATGAACGGATGGAGTAGTATCTCCTTTGATGTCTATTTATCAACCCTCGTCGTAAGGTATTTAGATATTGATGATTGATGATAGTACAATTTAATTGATATTGTAAATTTGTGCATATTTATACTAGGCATATACTACTATTTAGCTATTTGATACACTCCAATAGTTAATAGTTAATGAGAATTGTTCCTTGATTTATCTCCATATCTTTTTTCCTACGAATTATATCTCTGATTGTCTTTCTCTTTAATTTATAACAATTCATAATGAAATTTGGGTGTAGAAATATGTTTACTGTTAAAGAATAATTTAATATTCTTTTAATCTGGTGGTAAATGGTAATGTTTATATGAGGAAAAGCTGAAATGCCGTGATAAGGGCACATAACAACGATAACAAGGTCTCGTTTGATTATGTGGGGAAATATATAACATGGTGCCGGTAAAAAAAAAAAGAAGGAAGTCTCCAAGAAAATTGAGCTCACAATGACTTTTAAATAAATTAAACTTCGGATCAAGGTATAACTAGCACTAGAAAATGTTTTTTCAGCATTACTATATGTTTTATAATTATTTTTTTTTTGCATCCAACAGTTGATGACATCAAATTATGATAAAATAATTTTTGATGCAGTTTTCTCAAAGAATATTTCCTCATTAATGAGTAGCTTAATTTTAAAGTATTTTCAAGTCTATTTATTGCGAGGCTTCCCATTATTTTCCAAGCCTCATTTATCTCATATCATTCATCACTTCATAATTGAAGTGACTTGTGGTACGCTGGTATGAAGAAGTAAGTTCTTAGATTCACTAATGGAGATTAAGGTTGTCAAACTATGGATTATAAAGACAAAAGAGAGAAAAGTGATAATGATTTTGAGTAATTGCGCAGAAACAGTCCCTCCACATCAATTATTTTTGTTAATTAATAAAATAGAGGTCAAAAGTGGAGTTTAGTTGTATTTGGATGTGGAAGCCACCATGCACAGTTTTGGCAGTCAACTTTGTACTTCTCCATTTTCAGGTACCTGCTCTTTCCCAAAGTAGAAGCACTTGACCTCATACAGAACTACTAAATACACTTAAATGGTGGAACATTTCCACAATAAAACTGTGTGCCAGTTTTATTAGGAAAAAAAAATAGTAACCAAATTTAGACACCAAATTTCTGTCTTGTGACGTAGGTACTGTTCCCCGCCAATCAGAAGGGTTTAACTGCTTAAGGGTTTTTTGGGACTGACACACACATAAACAATATGTAGGAATTGAGGATGGCTCAATTACAGTAAAACAACTGAGCAAAAGCATGACCTAAAGTCACTTTATTTATACGCGGACTTTGTTGGATCTAAACCTTTTTGGTTTTGGAATTTCTAAAATCACGTTAGTGGTGGCAAATGCTGAATAATCACTACCGCTCAACTAATGCACAATTTAAATGCTTTAATATTTAAATAAATATACATATTAAACAAGAGCCATTTGTGGTCAAAGTCAAAATTCCTAATAATGAATGGCCAACGTAAGGCCATGCACAAATAGATTTAAATATCATACTCATAACTTTTATTTGTTTTAATGTCATAACTTTAATTCCCTGTTCTGATGCTCATCTGTTTTTTTTTTTTATGTTTATTTCACTAGATATTATTGTGGATTAGTAATCCATATTTGAGTTCAATTATCTCTCCCAATAACTAACAATATCTTTCTTATAACATTTGGGGCTACCTATTATATAATTTTTTTTAATTCTATTATCAGGTATTCAAATAATCAACTAATCAGGATTGAAACTTTGTGAGTCTAATATATCTCCCAAAGCTCTTTAAACAAGGTGAGATTAAATTCAATTTGCCTACTGTCGAATACTATAGTAGCCGTGAGGTTTTTTTTTTTTTTTTTTATCTCTAATGATGTGTTGAGGAAACTCTTAATCATTCGCTGAACAGAAACCCTCCACCCTCAACTTGTCCGTGAAATGTCAACCATGGATGAAATGTCAACCTATGATGGACACCATTGAATAAGTCACAACTTCAATATGTTTATTCATTTGATAAACTTGGTCCAACTAAAGTAATCGAAGAATTAATCTCTCCATGATACTTTTCATCGTGGGAAAATACTTGATGGGGCAGAAATTATGCAGACAGCAGAAATTCCAACTTCCTTTGAAGTTAGATTACAATAAACGAATGAAATATGTAAATTGAATGAACAAAAGAATGAGAAACCTATATTAAACTGAACCAAAATTTCAGCTATTACTGCAGCAACTCGAGACTCAAGAATAGAGGAAGGCCAACAACAAAAGAATGAGTTAAAGAACAAAATAAGACACTTGGGAGTTCTAATGCTGAGGATTGTGAGAATGTTAAAAGAGAATCTATGGTTCAAACCTCTGCTTTGTGATGCACCAGAAGAGAACAAAATTTTGGTATGTACATTTTCCAGCAGCTTACTAACGGTAATCTGAATGAAGGAAGTTCTCATATGCTGTTCCATGGAGTGTCTTGTTGACTTCATTTGAGTTCTCGATCTGATTGAGTATGAGCCCTTTATGTATCTTCACCTGACGGCTCTTCAGATCTTTATTAGGAACCCTGAGAAAATCTTGAACATCTGCTAATTTCTGAAACCAATAAAACAATTTTCCTGGCTCAGACTTGAGTGGTTTCCAAGAAGGGCAGAAGAAATTTTGTGAAACATTAAATTATATCTAAGCATTGAACCTTCTCTCCATTACATAACTTTGAGATTCTCATCAGAAAAATTAGTGGGAAAATCTTAAGGATTTCAGGAGGAAAAAAAGTTAAAAACTCAACCTTTATGAACGTGTTTAGGCTGAAATCTAGGCCCAAGAACATTTTTAATTCTAGCTCATTGTGACAATTCATTATAAAACTAAGACATAGTAAGATCAACATGAATAATAGCTTTCAAACACTTCATTATAACTAAAGTAGGCATATGATGGTGAAAAAATATAACCGCTTATGAGGTAGGGACTTCTCCATATAATTGCCCAACATAAAAAGGGAAATGAATCAATGATTATGCAAATACAGTGTGTGTGACATACAGTGCGGTTTTTGACAACATCCTCATAGTATACGACAATATGTCTGGTGTTCTTGAAACATTCCAAGGCCTTGGTGGTGGTCTCATTCACTTGCCTCAGCTCGGATATCAAAGACGTTGGGTTGACCGTGGGCTTGTATTTTGCAAGTGTCTCTGCCTGAAAACAACCTCAGAAATCATTAACTTCAAATATAATAACATGATCAAACAAAATCACAGAGAGAGAGAGAGAGAGAGAGAGAGACCTCATGGGGTGAATGAACATGAGACTTGTGAGTTCCATTTAAAAGCTTAGCATCTCTGTCATATTGATTTGCAAGTATAGAGATCATCCTGCGGAGGAGATTCCTTCGGAAAAGAAATATAACTGAAACACCTTGTTTTATGAAGTACTCTGCTATTTGTTCATGATTTTTCATTAGCCCCTGCAGTAAGTTACAGACATATCCCATTTCAGCTATATTATTCTTCAGGACCAGAAAAAATCAATTATATTCTTTAAAACAAGCATGCATTATGCAGAACCAATAACATAAGATGTTTGAAATTTACCACTTTGTTAACCCTCTTATAAACACAGGCAAATTATGAGTATTCCAAAGCTTAGGGAGGATTCTGTCTTGAACTAAATAATATCAATTAATTAGCAAAATGCACAATTCCTTGATGAATTTAGTTTTCTATGACAATTACACCAAAGACGCTACACTGTGACCATAAGCAACAATAATAATCCCATCATCTGTATTCAACTCTAATTGATCATTCCCAAGTAATCAGTGAAAGCTAACAAAATCACAAAAACAAATATGACTCCACTTTGGAAACTCCTGTCTACCTGATATTAAATAAAGCAAGTTAGTCAGATTAGAGTTGGATGGGTATAACTAAGTTTAAGTACCCAAATACCTTATAAACTTAATTAAGTGTGATTAGGAAGATTGAACCAGATGATAAATAGTGAGAATTCACAATAAGTAGCATGGGACTATTAATTGATTTGATCTCTCTGTTCAAAATATCTAACAACATACTTCATTGGGCTAAATCTAATTAACAAATTGACTGCCATTATAATCCATAGTTCATTATTTGTTCAGGGAAGCCTCACGTTTGCTACAAGCTCAATACACTTCACCCCCTATATATCAGAAGGAGAAAATGTCACAAAAGATGACAGTTGAACTAGACCAACACTTATTTCAAAAGAAAAGGACTATTATTGCTGAATAAACCAGACATTACCTGATTAAGCATCCACTTAAAGCCAACTGCAGCTGTGCATTCATTTTTCGATGCGCTACTTAGCCAATCTAAATTATAAATTATATCCAGAGTTTCCACAATGGTTGAGATATTACTCCTTCTATCTTTAACAGAGAAAATTTCCCCATTTGAGCTTATGTTAGTATGATTATTCAGAAATGTCTCAAACCATCCACTCCCAGATCTCTGCATTGACAACAGGGCAAAATACCTCACAGGATTGCAAGCACATTCAGCCCTAAACAATGAGGCCAAAAAAGGGAGGACACACATATATATCACTAAGATTTAAAACAGATTCTTAAGCCAATAACACTCAAATTGAAGCAGTACTATAATTACCTGCTGAAAGTTTTGGGTTTTGGGTAATGCACGTAAGGGATTTCCCAAGGTTCAATTTTGAGTTCTGGGCATGTCTCGTTGACTACCTTTACATCCAAAAGCCCAATCTTAGGGGTAGTGCTTATCTGCTTTATACAGATAGAACATACGTACACTCCACAGACCATTGCAAAGACCAGCACGCTCATCTTCCCCAGCAATGTAGAATTCCTTGAAGCCTTTCCAAGGAACACATCCTGTCATGCACCATTCAGTTCATAACATAAATGATTAAGATTCTGGGAATCCGATGAATAGGTCTACCTTACCATCACATGCATTTTATCAAACACGAGGAAGACTTTATATGTTATGATTGCTAACATGTTAAGTGAACGTTCAAATCTATCCTCTGCGTACCATTTCTTCATTTTCGTCCGTCCACCACTAAAATGGTGGATGAATGACATGCCATTTGCAAGTCTTTCAATGACCCAGAAACGAATTTGAAAGAAAGTATTTGGAGGAAATCTAATGATAAAAGGAAAAACATGTGCAGCAACAAAATAAGATTTCCATTGTTCGTTCAAATATTATAACAATCGAATCGGAGAATTTCAAATGCCA
This sequence comes from Mimosa bimucronata, assembly GCA_037074515.1. Taxonomy (NCBI): domain Eukaryota; kingdom Viridiplantae; phylum Streptophyta; class Magnoliopsida; order Fabales; family Fabaceae; genus Mimosa; species Mimosa bimucronata. The sequence continues at coordinate 2,827,027 of CM073438.1, forward strand.
CCTCATGAAAAAGAAAGGAAGAAGAAGAAGATAGCAATTGCAGGATTTAAAAAGAAATTAGATTTTCCATGATGACAAACCTTGGCGGAGGAAGAAAGATCATCAGTCATTTTGGATGAGCGATCAGAAGTTAAGAGAAGGAAGAGGCATCGGATGATTGCGAAAATTCATTACTTTTTTCTGAATGGTCTTTGAGCTTTTCAGCTCGTCAACATTGACGAGAATGGCAGGCACAAAAGACGTCTTTGATGGGTAATGAACCCTCGTAGGTTTATTTCGTCTTGTCTCCCTTTAAGCGACTTCCTTTTGGATTTTTTTTTTTATACATATATACATTTATGTGTGTGTGTGTGTGTGTGTATGTATATACATATATATATATATATATAACAAATTACCAAAACCTATATATGTTCTTTTAATCAAATAAGAGACTCTCAACATTTTTAAAGGACAATTCAATGCAACGATGTAAAGATAAAGTGATGTTGTCATCAGGGGGAGATATTGTCATGCTGCACTCTTTTTTCCTTAACTTAGATTTTGTCCCACTGAGTTTTCCTGGTAAGGTTTTTAACGAGGCAGCTTCAATAAGTATTGTGTACTATTTTTCCTTCACTAGGTTTTTGTCCCAATGGGTTTTTCCTAATAAGGTTTTAATGAGGCACAATAATATGGACATTCAAGGGGGAGTGTTATGAAATTATATGTTAGTGAATGTCCATGACTCATTCCTCTTAGAATTCCTCATAGGATTCTTTTCTCTCCAAATGTCCTTAATTTTGTAAGCTCTCAATGAATGGCTTGTAAATGCCATAAACTCCACCATTATTCTCTTGTAACCTCATGCATAGTCTTCAATGACTTATGGCCTATAAATAGAGGTCATGTACAAGGCATTTGTACCATTGAATCATAAGTGAAAGTGATATCTTCTTTCTCTCCATCTTCTTCTCATATTCTCTTGTCTTCTTCTCATATTTTATTGTCTTGTTATTCTCTCTTCTTCTCTCTATTTCTCTGCTTTTCTCTTTATTTTATAATAATGCTTTTTTTATTATAAAAATATAAACTGACAAACAATGACACATATGTTGTTGCTAGCTCAATGGTTTAGGCGCTTGTTCACTATCTTCAAGTAATGGGGTTTGATTCTCCAACCTATAACATCCTTTTTTTTTTACAATTAAAAAACCTCCCTTTTTCTTAATTAAAATCTCCTTCCGATTTTAAACCCTACCTCTCCACCTCTTTTTTTCTAACCTAGCTGCCACCCTCCTTCCTCTCCAACCCCAACACCATAGCCACTTCCCCTTCTCTCTAGTGTGGTGTTCTCCTCTTCCTCCTCCTCTCTCTCCCATTCCTCTCCTCTTCTTCTAACACCACCTCTCAAATTAACTTCAACTCCATCCTCGTTGCCCTCCTCCAAAAACTCGAAAATACTGTCGCCTCTAACAACATCACAATCTTCGCCCCTAGTAATAAAGCCCTCGAATACCACTTCGACCCAGATCCTTTTTGCCCCTGCTCTGTATTTTTTTCTCTATATTTTTTTAAGCATCATTCTTCACTTCTTTTTGATAGAAAATGACTAAGATCTGTCTTTTTTTGTACTTTGCCTTCTCTCCTTCTTCATTGGTCTACATTTGATTGTTCATATGTGCTTTGGCTTTTTCTTTTTTTCTTTTTTTTTTGAACAGGGGTATACTAAACGGGTTGTGCACCCGTTACCCATCCGTTTATTATACACGGGTTCACCCGTACCCGTGTTCAAACCAGTTTAGCCCGTAATTAAACGGGTTGAACAAGTAACGGGGTATACGGGCAGGTTCACGGTATACCCCGTTACCCGTTCAAGCCGTTTAATTACGGGTTAAACGGGTTTGAGCATGGGTACGGGCTCACCCGTACCCGTGTATAATAAACAGCGGGTAACGGGTGCACCCACGGGCAGCCCGCACCCACCCGTTGCTCACTCTTAGGCCTAAGTGTCCTTTTAAAATTTAATTGAAATGACAAAAATGCCCCTGAACTAAAATTATTTTTTAAAAAAAGGCCCCACCACTGTTGGCCTATAGGGGACCCACTGGTGCCAGAGCTCCAGCCACCTCAGTAGGAGATTTTTTTTTTTTGGATGAAACGGGAAGTGAAGGGGGTGTGATTCTAACCCACCGCTCATGAAAAAGGGTTGGTGGGCATGTGTTAATAATATTATAACTTAGTAGAGATTTGTTGAATGTATGAACCTAATTTGAAACTTCTCTATTCTAATGCATTTATATGATATTTTCCCACTATTTTATGTCCTTTTTGGATTTATCCATGGGTATTCAACACTACTAGCAACTAACTGATCCGATTCGTGGGAATGGTTCACAATAGGGGGATCTTGCGAGCTCCAAGGCTTGAATTTGAGGCTATGGGTTAAGGTAGAACAACTCACATCCAATTAATTTACTCGCTAGGTGGTTTATTTTATCCCCTTAACATATTTGTTCATTTTCATTTAATTTTTTTATTCTTTTTAATCTCTATTTTTCAAAAAATTTGGATAATCCATTTTACCAATAATATTTTTTAAGAAAATAAAAATATTTCACAAACACAAATAAAAGAATAAAAACATTGGACTATTTCTTCAATTCCTATATTATCTTTGTCCAAAAAAAAAATTCCTATATTGTCATTTAATTATAAAATCATAACACAATAGAACACATTATGTCAAGTTTTTCAAAGTTCGTATGTAGTTATGAGTTTTACTTTTCAAATATTATATCATTTAATTATAGATCTACAGATAAATAGAACACATAGTACCCGTAATGTGATTGATGCAAGGAATTGGTATAACTGTGTTTCTAAAAAAACATTTGACTTTTTCAAAAATCGGTTGGGGATGTTATTTAAAGCTAGAATGTCCTCCACATTATTTCAGGAAAGGAAGAACAAGAACAACAAAAACATCTTAAGCCAATACAGGGGAAGTTAATTAATACGTACATTCCACAAGAAATCTAAATCTAAAACATGGATTCCATAATCAAAATATGCCAATCCATGTAATCAATAATATATACAAACTATTATATGGAATTTAAAATAAATCTATATCACACAGATGGTATCTAAACGGTCTAAATACACCTAACTCTTTTTACTCATCTTTTTTATGAGTAGGAAAATTAAACCAGTTTCTCTTTCCATGGATTACATATTCTATCTCTTCCACATAAATATGATCATTTTTTAAAAGCAAAATTTATTTTTACATATTTACTGCACTTAATTAATTTTAACTAACACATCGAATATGTTAATCATATCTTATAAAAAGTAACGGAAGGAGCAACAATTTGTCTTACATTTTCTCTTGAAAATAAAGCGCCTCTCATCAGCTATCTTAATTATTTAGGTCATTAAAAATACGAAAAGAGAGCGTATAATAATATAATATTACATAACGTTCAGAGTTTAGCCGCTGGAGACATCAAAAGAAAGTAATACGAAAATCCCCTAAATTCAAGAAGTCCAAATCTAGACCATCGATTTTATAAGTCAGAAATCAATCCAAAGAATCGATATTGTACTAATTAACTGCTAGATAGAATCAATATGATAGACTATTTTTTTTTTTTTTTGTATTTTTTGTTCCTATAAAACACTAAAAGTAGTGTAATTAAGGCACACATAAATATGAACTAAAAGCAAAACACATGTTCGATATTTTGAAGCGCTGGTCGATCAAATCGCTCGATATATGATTCATCACCATCCTGTAAATTCAATGATAGCATTTATAATCAATACTTTAATTCTATGTCAGTCATATATAATAATCGTGTTAAATCACAAACTAAGGGCTAAATAGATAACATACTAGCAGTTCTATATCGCAAGTTAGGTGGAGCTATACCATTCACTCCTGCATATGAGCGAACTAAGTAGCATGGTTAGAGTTAGCTATTATATAAATATATATATATATATATGTATGTATGTATGTATGGAAAAGATGTGTATGTTCTATGTAGGGATGGTGAAATATATTGATTTTATTAGAAATATTTTAATTAATACAAAATGTAAAATCCAATATAAACCCTATAGATGGTATATATACGGGTTGTTGTGTGTGTGTTTAGCTCTCACATGAGGGCACCAGTTCCATATTACACACACACACACACAGAGACAGGTGTGAGTGAATATCATGCAAATGAATGAAACCACGCTTTGATTAGAAAAAGTAGCAAGGAACTTGTAGATAGGTAGGTACGTACCTCCTCCATAATATGGCCCCCTTGATGGGAGGAAATAATGGTGAGCATCAGAGTGAAATGGTGAAGGTGGTCGTAGTGGCAGCCTAACTCCAACCGTTGAGAGCAAATGCTGAGCATCATTGGAGTAAAATGGTGGTTGTTGGCCCCAACTTCCCATTGATGGTGGCAAATACTGGGCACCATAAGAGTAAGATGGTGGCTGCCCCCAACTTTCCATTGGTGGGGGCAAATGCTGAGCATCATGAGAGTAAGATGGTGGCTGAGCATCATAAGAGGAAAATGGCGGCTGCGGTAGCATTTGCATGTAGTTGGATGAATTATTCTGTGATGCACATCCCATAAAAATAATAATAATTTTTTAATTTATAGAGAGAAAATTTTGAATTAAAGAAGCTAAATATAATCAAGATTCAAGGAGGAAAAAGAAAACCAAACCAGAACACGCTCAAGCAAAGATCCAGGATCACTGGCACTACTACAAAATCAACATTTAACGTCATCAATTAACGTCTGTTATATAAAAAAATGACGTTAAAAAAAACGCTGTGACAATTTTGTAAATAAGCTCAAAACTGAAAGGAAACAACGTCACATATTTCAAATATGTGACGTTGTTTCTAAGAAACAAGGAAACAACGTCACATATATAAAATATGTGACGTTAAAGAAAAAAAAACGGTGGCAATTTTATAATTATCTGGAAATGAGAGTAAGAAACGATATTACCAATTAAAATAATTAGTGATGTAGTAAGAAACCACGTCACTTATATAAAAGAAGTGACGTTGTTTCTTAAAAAACCACGTCACATATTTAAAAGAAGCGACGTTGTTTGGAAGAAACCACGTCACCTATTTTAAATATGTGACATGGTTTCTTACAACGTCACAGATTAAAATAACTAAGGACGTGGTTTTTCTGCAATTTCCATTCAATGTCGCGCTCTCTCACCATTTTCCTCCCTCCCTTGCACCCACTCTCCCTCTCTCGCCTTCAATATCGTCCTCTCACCGTCGTCTCCTCCTCTGAGTGTGACGGCGACCGAAGCTTAGCTCACCAATGTAATATTTATGGATAGCTGGGTTTGTCTTTTTACCTTTCTCTCTATCAAAAAACCCAAATCCTTCTTTTGCCCTAATTTCTGTATTCAAACAATCTTGTTTCTGGTAAGAGACGACAACAAGGATAAGGGTTTGCTTTGGAAAATTTCAGTTCGAGGACAAGGGTTTGCTTTCAGATTTGGGTTTGCTTTGGACTTCGAGGTATTTCACGGTGTTTCACGGCGTAAAACCAGAAGCACAAACAGATAATCACACCCATAATGCAGAATAGACGATTTAGGAATCTACACCATCGATGGCGATTGCTTCTTGCATTTCCTATTGCTGCTTCGACTATATGGTCTCTAAGAAGAAGTATATCTACACCATCGATGACGATTGCTTTGTAAGCATTTCTGAATTCGTTTTTTTCTTGGTCTCATGCTTCTAATTTGTGATTGACTAAGTGGAAATAAGCTAGGATTTTGTTGTTATTTTGTTCATTGTTTATGAATTCTTTGGTGTTTATGTTTGGTAAATCGTGAGATTCGGTGTTTTGTTGAGTTTGTTTCCTGGTATAGTGTTAGGATTTGATTTCTATGAGCTCGTGGGGTGATTGTAATTGCGTGATTTTACTGAGTATTTGCTTTTAGGTGATACCGCATGTTCAGTGTATTAGCTTTTGCAGGAGTGATGGAACTTCAATATGCCTCTTTTTATTTATAGCTGCGTGAACTCTAAATGTTCTGGATCTTGGTGCCTATGAAGTTTGTGTTAGTTAACACAGTAATTCCGCAAATTCAATTGGTTTGATTGGTCAATTCTTGTTTATTTAGTCCCTTTCATTTCCTGGTTAGTTTATCCAATTGAAGTATAAGGAACACAATCTCCAACTTTCTCCTCTGCTCTTTTGATATATCTTCTTCCCGAGAAGGCTGTGTCTACAGTTACTACTTGGTAGCTACCTACTCAGGTTTTGATTTTCTCTTATTTTATTTATCTACTATTTTAGTTTTTCTGTCATGTGATGACCCGGCTGATCTTTCTCTGTCTATCTTTTCTTTTCTGGCCGGATTCTTCTGTGTTCTGAGTATTTTTAATTTTGTTATCTGGTTTTTATTTTCTTTATTCTTCATCTAGTTTTCGTTGTTTTAATTCTAATATCTTGCCAAAGGGTAAATAGAAGTAGAGTGAACTGATTCTGATTATTGGAGTTTTGTTTAAATAGATAGATTGGTAGAGTCACTGGTTCTTTTGCATATTCTGTTCTTATGGGTTAAAGTCAGTGTAAAAAGAAAAACTAAAAAGATTAACAAGCTATCAAAAACTTGGGGATGAAGGAGGCTAGCAAGAAGCAAATAGAGAGAAGTGCCTCTGAGGCTCTTACCCTTTAATTTATAGTTTCTCTTGGATTCCCCTAAGTCACTATTTAGTATGGTTGACACAAATATAGGTTTTGTTTGTTGATCTGGGCTGATTGCTTTTAGTGAATAATTGCTCTCCATGTTGTTTGTTGAAAATAATATTTTTCTCATTGATTTTTCATGTGCAGAAAGCTACTATGCTGCTGGACTTTATAGTTTTCCACTCTTGTCGGCTCTTGGAACTATCATAAGATAACGTTTTTACGAATTTTTGGTTCTAAGAATAGACATAATGTAACGTGACAGATAAAAGAGAAACTCAGGCATGTTCTGAAGCACAGGCAAATTTCCTATTGTGGAAGGTTAGACACAACTAATTTCAAGTTTTAATTCTACTGTTTTTATGACTAGGGATCCTTTTTTAGTTATGCTGTGCCTTTGGGCTTCAACATTTGAATTCATGTTTCTCAATGTTATATTTATGGGATCCTCATATTTGGGTGGTCAGAGTGCAATGCTGTGGTATCTTCAGGGCCATACTTTTGCTATTATATATGTTTTAGGAATAAAACCGTTTGTAATGCTCTCATTAGTGTTCCATGAAAGGGTATTTAAGGGAGGGCTGACGTGTAGACAGATCAAGCAGCGTTAGTGCGCCTATAAGCAATTCAGGACCTTTGCTCCATGTTGTTTTGATGCCTCCTTGTTAATATAAATTTTATGGTATCTTATTTTCCTTATTTATATAATAGTTTTGTGTAAAGGAAGACTAAATAGATGAAATGTGTAATAGTATTGTGTAATGGACATATATTTCTTATGTTGCAGTTTCTTATTTTAATTCTTATGTTCATATAGGGGCATCTTTTTTTGGATTATAGGTCATTCCAATCCAAAAAATTGCCCCTATATTTTAATTCAAATGTTCATATGGGGGCATTTTTTGGATTGAGTGATTCCAATACAAAAAATGCTCCTATTTTTTTTTTAAAAAAAATTGGATTTTCTACGTCACATATCATATAATAAGTGACATGGAAAGTCCAGGCTGGACTTTCCATGTCACATATTAGATAATATGTGACGTGAAATCTAGACTTTTCACGTCACATATTATATAATATGTGATGTGGAAAGTCCAGCTTAGACTTTCCACGTCACTTATTAGATAATATGTGACATGAATTCCAAACTTTTCATGTCACATATTATCTAATATGTGACGTGAAAAGTCTCAGGTCGGACTTTTCATGTCACATATTATATAATATGTGACGTAAAATGTCCAACGACAGACTTTAAGAGAAGGCTTTTGTGAGACTATTGAGACATTCCACGTCACATATTTTAGTGATGTTAAAAGTCATATTTTTCACGTCACATGTATTAACGTCACTTAAAAAAGTGACGTGAAAACCTCAAAATAAGTGACGTTGAAACCCCTTTCTGTAGTAGTGTGGCTGGCAAAGAAGACGGTGACCACCGCATTGAAGCAGCATCCACAACATAATGCCCTGACAACGAGCATACATTGGGAAATTTGAAAGCTTTAAATAAAATATTATACCATAATTTAAAACTAACTATGCAGCTAGTTGGTTAACAAATAACAATATTTCATATTTGATCTGTTGTTGAAAGGTGAAACTAATTGGTTTATATTATACTTCCTCTCCCCTAGATATAAATATAAGACTGATTTACATAATTTGAGTAGATTAAGGATGTTAGTTAGGTTAGTTAAAATTATATGACATTACTAAAAATCCTAACCATTTATTTTCATCATCACCCTCCCTCTCTTGTTTGTTAATTATTGAAGAGGGATAATTGGGAAAAAGTTAGGAAAAATTAAAAAGATGTCCTATATGGACCAAGTTCATCACCCAAAATAAGTCCTATATTTAGGATGGAGAGAGTATTTAGCAAGGAAAAAAAAAAGAGCAATTCATATTATATATATACTTCCTCCGTTCCTAAATGTAGGATCTATTTAGATATATAAGTTTGTTCCTAAATATAAGACAACTTTATAATTGTTCTCATCATTTCCCATATCTATATTGATACTTCTCAATAATGAACAAGTAAGAGAAAGGGGTGGGAATATAAAGGTAGGCAGTCATAGTGTTTTGGTAACATCATGTGATTTTAACCAATTAAACTAACATCATTAATATAATCTAATTAGATAAATATGTCTTATATTTAATAACGGAGTGAAGTATTACATTTGGTTCATAACATAAAAAATATTATAATATATTAGACAAACTTATATACATATATATAATATTTAATATTCTCTTGAATATGTTCTGATTTACTGATATTCTATTCCCTCATTCCCTCCTCTCGTTCGTAACCTGGGATATTTTATACATATATTTATTTATTTATTTTAAAAAAATGTAAGAAGAATGCTATAAATATATCGTTTCAAGTATGATATTGTACATTAATATTGCTTTAAGTAGGACATTGTAGGTTATTGTAATAGAAGTAAATGTATTGTTTAAAGTAGATACTACATGCTAGAGTTTGGACGGCGACAAAGTCAGGACAGGATGGGACATGAAAAGGAAATCCCATCTCGATCTCTTTTCACCACCATGTGAACATGATCTATTTGGGGAGTTTAATTTTTATTAATCTTTTTCTAAATTATCCTTAATAATATTCCTTTAACATCAATCAAGAGAGGAGGTCGGGGAGAAAATTAATTAGGGAATATGTTGAGGTCATACTTACTAACTTAACTAATATCTTTAATCTAATTAAAAAAGATAATAGATCATATATTTAAAGACTAGATAATTATTTAATATTGATATAACGAGGAAACTTATAAATAATCAAATAATCCTTGTGAAAACTTATAGGTTGCAATTCAAATAATTATGAAAATCAAATAATCATAATTGTCTTGTTTTCATTTTTTTTAACGCTTTAACCCTATCTTAAGGGAAATCCCTATCTTCAGGGAAATCATATTTAAGTTTACTATTGTCTCATACAATACATCTTCTAATCGTTTACTCTATTCATTATGCTTCATCATGAGACTGTCCAGGCAATTTCGAGTCTCTCTTTTTTCATCAACTAAATATTTACACTTGTGATCGTGGAAAACTTGGATATCCAACCACTATTTTATGCTGATGGCAGCTCTATCATTTTTCTCACACTAAATTAGGGAAGACTTGGCGTCATACTAATTAACTTAACTAATATCCTTAATCTAATTAAAATAGATAAATAGATTATATATATATATTTATATATTCAAAGACTAGATATATTTTTTTTTCTTTTTTGCCAACTTAAAAGACCGGATATTTAATAAGCATTGGTATAATGAGAAATAATCATTGAAACTGTATTCCAAATTTCCAATTATAAATCAAGGAGAGAGGAAACACGAACCAGAGTAGGGAGAACATATGATCCGTACGTAGTCGATACAACCCTCAGGAGAGGCGGCCGAGGCGGCGGATGAACTTTCAAGAGCTGGCGCAGGCGAAGCAGAAAGGTCCATGTTAAAGGTAAAAACAATTACAGTGATCGGAAATACTTGGCATGATCTATTTATAGAGCCTAGTTTTAGACTTTCAGTTGAGTGGAAATTAAAGCAACAAAAAAAATAAAATTAAATCGAAAGTTTAAAGATTCATATCTACTGTATATCCCGATAACATCGGATAGATCACAATATTTTCTTGTTTGAAAATTTATAAATTAATTCATGTGCCGTAATTTTATAGGATAATTCAAATATCAATCAATAATCCTTGTTCAGTATGGGACCGATGAAATCGCCTGGGCCGGATGGATTTAATGCTCTCTTCTTTCAAAATCAATGGAGTACGGTATGTTCTTCAATTATCAAATATGTTATTAATATATTTGCTAATCCGGAGGCAGTGAAGGATATTAATGGAACTTTCATTGTGTTAATTCCTAAGAAAGAACCCCCTGAGTCAGTTAGAGACCTTCGACCTATCAGTCTATGTAACGTTGTTTACAAGATAGTAACAAAGATTATTGCAAATCGGTTAAAACCTTTTCTTCCCCAAGTTATTTCTCCTAATCAATGCAGTTTCGTGCCTGGTAGACATAGTAGTGATAATATAATTGTCGCTCAGGAGGTGATCCATAGTATGGGAAATATGAAAGGAAAAAAAGGTTTCATGGCAATCAAGATAGACCTTGAAAAAGCTTATGATAGAGTCAATTGGAATTTTTTGAAGCAATGTCTTGATGAGCTTGGAATTCCCACTAAGCTTTGTGAATTGATTAATGCTTGTGTGTCTTCACCAAGTATGTGCCTTCTCTGGAATGGGGACAAAGCTGATTCTTTTAAGCCATCACGTGGAGTTCGTCAAGGGGATCCTCTCTCCCCCTACTTGTTTGTTATTTGCATGGAGAAGCTTTCTCATTTAATCCAGCAAAGCATTGAGAGTAATTTATGGAAGCCAATTCGGCTATCTAAGACGGGGCCACCAATATCTCACTTATGTTTTGCGGATGATATTATATTATTTGCGGAAGCATCTGTTGATCAAGCGAATATAATTCAGAGCTGCCTTCAATCCTTTTGTCTAAGTTCAGGTATGAAAGTGAATGCCCAAAAAACGCGCATATTCTTTTCATCAAATATTAATCATACTAGGTGTGCTGAATTAAGTGCTATCCTAGGGTTCTCTCAAACGAGTGATTTGGGCAAGTATTTGGGAGTGAAATTACACCATGAGAAAGTTACAAATTCCTCTTTCAAGGATATCACTGATAAAGTTAGAAACAGGTTTGATAAATGGAAAGCTAATTCCCTTTCAATAGCAGGAAGGAAGACGTTAATTTCAGCTGTCACAACGGCTATTCCCAGCTATACAATGCAAACGTCATCATTGAATTATCAAACGTGTAAAAATCTAGACAAAATGAACAGAGACTTTCTTTGGGGAAGTTCAAATGAAAGACGAAGGATTCATTCAATTGCATGGGATGATGTTTGTAAGCCCAAACAAATTGGGGGTCTTGGCCTGCGAAAAGCTAAAGATCAAAACAAGGCGTTTATGATGAAGTTGGGGTGGAACTTAATGAATAGAAGAGATGATTTCTGGGTCCGAGTACTTAGAGACAAGTATAAATGTGGGAATGATTTGATTCCAAAGCTTGACTCTAAGGTTAGCTGCTCAAATGCTTGGAGTGGAATTAAGAAGTGTTGGTCAAGCCTGCAAAAAGGTTTAGAAGTTACTGGTCAAAGTAGCGTGAGATGGAAATGGGAAAAGAGTGGAGTCTTTACTATTAAATCAGCTTATAATTCATTGCAAGAAACTGAGCAGCAGACTGATCGGTTGTGGCTTCAGATATGGAAACTTCCTATACCAGAAAGGTGTAGAATGTTCTCCTGGCTTGCAGCGCATGAAAAGTTACTAACAAATGAGAATAGGATGCAAAGGGGTCTATGTGACAATGATCTATGTCAGGTATGTAATAATTATTCAGAGAACATTTTACATGTCCTTCGAGATTGCCTGAAGACCAAGGAGCTCTGGAAGGAACTTGTACACCCATCGGCATGGAGGAGATTTTGTTCCCTGAGCTTTGAAGATTGGTTTAGGTGGAATCTTTCACCTCATCGTCATGAAAATGATGGTTCTTGGAGATCAATTTTTGCCATAACATGTTGGTGGCTTTGGAAGAGGAGGAATCTACATATTTTTCAGCAAAAAGAGATCCCAAACATGGTGGTTATACCAAGTGTTAAAGCTATAGTGGGGAGCATTACAACAGCTAAACAAAAACTTGATGCAAGTTCTCATGAGGTAGGAGTTTCGATGAACAGGAAAGGAAAATGGCATCCTCCAGAAGTGGGTTGGGTTACAGTTAATGTTGATGGAGCTTTTTCTCATATTTCAAATTCTGTAGCTTGTGGGGGTCTTATTAGAGACGAGTCAGGAATATTCATCCAAGGTTTTAAAGCCCGCCTTGAAGAAGGAGATGCGCTATCAGCAGAAATATGGGCATGTATTCATGGCTTGAAAATGGCATGGAGCATGGGATACAGACGTGTAATTTTAGAGTCGGATTCATCAGATACTATCTCGCTTATATCAAGAGAAATTAATGAGGAACATGCTGACTTTGAAATCTTGATGATAGTGAAAAGATTGTTTCAAGAAGATTGGCATGTGAGGGTCTCTCATATCAGTCGATGGTTCAACAAGGCAGCGGATTATTTAGCAAAAGAGAGCTTATCCATGGAGACAGGCTTATACATGATTTCTCAACCATCGCAAGAGTTAAGCAGGATTCTAAGGGAGGATCAGTATTAGTTGTTGATAGGTTTCTTTCTGTTATCAAAAAAAAAAAAATATTTATCATAAAAAAATCACAAAAATTAATTTGGACATATAATTATAAAGGGGTCTCACAAAATAGTCAAATTAAAGCTGCTAGGTCTAGAGCTGGGAATTCGGGTGGGCCGGGCTTAAACGGGCCGGCCCGCCACGGGCCGGGCTTAAACGGGCCAAGCCCGTTTAAGCCGGCGAGCAAAAAAGTACCCATTTATTGAAGCCCGGCCCTTAAGAGGTCAGGCTCGGGCCGGCCCGACGGGCTTTCACTTTTTTTTTTTCTTTTTTTTCTTTTATATTTTAGTGAAAGGCTTTGGCTTTTTTTAATAAATGAAATTGCACTGCGAAAGTATTAAAGAAACAAATATGGGTAATTGAAAATAAATTGTGCAACAAAGTCAAGTGACATAATTTGTCAAAAATGGTATATGTAAAACTTAAACGGGAAGAACATGATAAATTTTTGTGGTTTCCCAATTAATAATAGTAAATTGGCAATGTTACACAAATAATTAATTAATTATTAGATAAAGACAACAAAAGCAAAGATACATCACAATTCAAAAAATGAGATTAAATAGAACAGAAAAAAGTAGTCAAGAAAATTGAAAAGGAAAAGAAGAGCATGTGACATGAAACAATAATTCATTACTCCAAATATTAGACAATAAAAAAACAATGGACCAAGTATAAATAAAAAACATAAATATGATCCATAAGTAGCAAGTCTAGAATTAGAAGTCATACATTACATACAACTACATAGAATATTAAAATGTTTCATAAGGACATAATGTTCTCATGACACAACACATTTAAAAAAACTAGTTCACACGCCACAAAATAAACCAATACATAATAACATAGTACAATTTTCCTTTTAATTTTTATTTCCTAAAAAAAAAAAGAGAAGCTTAGACGGGCTTAAACGGGCCGGCCCGCGGGCCGGCCCGTCAAAGCCCGCGGCCCGACGGGCTAGCCCGTTTAAGCCTGTTACCCTTTTTTGCCCCAAAAATCAAAGCCCGGCCCTCCTCGGGCTCGGGTTTAAAAGGGCCGGCCCGACGGGCTCGGCCCGAATTCCCGGCTCTAGCTAGGTCACTAGGGACCTGATGTATTAAGTTCTAAGCCCAATTATTTATTCATTTGCCCCCTTTACATTTACCATATATTTACAGTTTACAACACTTGTAAGTGTTATTCATTAACTTGTCACACACGGCCAAAACCTAATTATAGTCAGGCCAAAGCTCTTACTACCCAGAATTTTACACCTTATCAGTAAGGCTTAAAAATTTGTTACGTATGGCCAAATTAAAACGTTGTTACAGATAGGTCAAAAGTTGTTATATCGACAATATAATTTAAAAGGAACAGAAGGGTAAATTAGGTTAAGGACTTAATACAAATGAGATCCCTAGGCTCCTAACTTTAATTTGACCACTTTATGGGAGTTATCATTAATTATGTGTCTTTCATAAGGCTCCAAATTAATTTTCCCTAAAACATTAACCTCAATAAAATGTTAGTGTGCTGACTAAAGGTTAGTTAATTGCATTCATGGATTTTGGCTGGAATTTAAGATTTTTATTATGGCTTTCTAAATGTTAAATGTGCCCAGATGAGTTTTTTTAAAAAAAAAATTAAAAGATATTAATGTTATCTTTATATAATTTATAAAAATATGTTGTAACAACTTTATCAAATAATTTAAATATTGATAAACAATTATCATAAAAAATTAACCTCAATACTCGTCAACAGAATGTTATGCCATCCGTTAGACCGTTACCCCTTATCCGCATGATCCCAAAAAATTTGTAATTACATTCAAGTATTCAACTATAATTTTAATTTGAAATTAAGATTTTTTTTTTACTCTTGCTTCATGTTGTATTGTTGTATGTGCTGGATAAACAATAATTTGTTTACAAAAGAAGGAGTAAAAAATAGAGAAAATTAATTTGAGGTCCCATGGAAACCAAATTATAAAGATCAGGTCCCACGAAATCACCAAATTAAAGTAAGGTCCTTAGGACTTAAACTATATTAAGTAGAAATGATAAATTACATTCTTGCCCGTATCATCTTCAACGACTCATCTATCTTCCTTTTTCTCTCTTTCTCATCAGCCTCTGAAAATTCCAGAAATTCATCACGCAAAAGTGGAGAAGCTTGTTATCTTTTTAATGTAAAATATCAAGCCCTTATTAGTAATTAACCTTTCAAATAAATAGTCAAATTGTAGCAAATAAAGAAGAAAGAAATTGATGGTCAGTCAAGAAAAAGTCAAGTTCTTAATGATTGCCCGATGAGCAAGCAAAATGGAGAATTACACATAGGTTCTAAGTAAAAGAATTAATTTCAGACAGGTCCATTAATAACTTCTTCACTTGTTAATCAAGGCTATTGCAATTGTTAATATTTGTCATTAACAACTCCTTAGGACCTCTTTGAAATTAATTATCTTATTTGGGACCTATGAACAATTTTCCTAATTTTCTTCAACAATTAAGAACATTACTATGTAGTGTGTACTATATGTACCTTTATTTGCAGAAATAAGAATTATATTGTGGAAAAAAAATAAAGAATCGTTAACCAAAACAAGATCTAACTATTTTTCCCCACACATTTACAATCATTTAACAATTTTTCTTCCCTATCAAACAAAATACAAAATAACATCACCGATATCAGAACCCGCCGTCACAACGGCCTTGCGACCACAACGAAGCATCTTGTCACAGATTTGGTCGTACTACCAACGAACCGTGCAGCACTAGCAAACTTTCAGCTCTAGAATGCTAGTCAGCCTTACTCTTAATGCTTATAAGCACTAAATAATCACAAAGGAACTAGGGATTTGCAAGGAAAGAAACTTTTTATAGAATTCTCTCAAAGAACTTTACAAATGCTCAACTTTGGTTGGTTGTCCCAGATGAGAGGTGGTGAGGGGTATTTATAGTAAGGACTTGACTTATATCAAGTTCTTTAGGTGTTGGTTCTCCTGCTCCCAATAGAAAAATGACACCTGGCTTTTTTTTAAAACTCACAAACATGGACGGCGTTAAGGTTCTCTATTCTCATCCGTATGCTTCTCTCTTCCCCCTTCCTCCTTCTGTGCATTTTCACTTCCTTCTTTCTCTATTCTCATTCGCTCAACTCCAGTCAGCCACGGCGCTGATGGGATCGAAGCCTCTACCACTGCAAAAATTTGAACAGCATCGGAAGGATCTGTTTGATTGCGACGATACACTGTGGTCAGTACCATTCGGATTCATGTCAATGAAATCAATTCGATTTGCTGAGTCTGGATGTGATTTGGACTCACAACTGAACCTCCTTTTAAAGATGGTGCAGATTTACTAATTTCTTGACTATATTCTTGGGCGGAGTGTCAGTAAAGGATGCAATATAAAAGCAAAAAAAAAAGCATGTGAAACAAAAATGGTTGAATTCAATAAAAGCAATCTGACAAAATGAAGCAAGATAAAAGCAAAACACCAAGCATGTAAGACAAAAATGGTTGAATTCAAACAAAAGCAGTCTGACAAAAGGACGAAAAAAGCTAGAAAAAAAATTCAATCAATTGATTCGGCAAAAAGACAAAGATAGGTTCAGTAAAAAATTGCTCCGGTAGATCAATTACGTACCAGCCATCTTCCCTTGGACTATGAAACGACGAAGAAAGAAACGAAATAGGACAACGATCATCGGAATCTGGAATCCAGAGTCAGAATCGACGGGGAGAAGAAGCTGATCATGGAGAACGAAACTCCCGCCACCAGTGTTCCCAGTAGAACGAGATTCCTTGGAAAATAACGTAGATGTAAATAGGGTTTTTTCGGAATAAATGTTCACGGAGACGGAATGAAAGTAACGTCTGTGGAAAAAAAAGATCCAGGTGTCAGTTTTTTACTGGGAACAGGATAACCAGCACCTAAAGAACCTGATATAAGTTTTTTCCTTATACTAATTCACCTCCTCAATGAACGGCTAGGATCTATTTGATCTAACGGTTACAATTGAGTCTCTAGAATATTCTACAAAAATATCTAAGATATTTACAAAAGAATAAATATCTCTACACTTCTCCAAAATGTTCTAGGCTCCTCCAGAAGATCTACTAGCTTCTAGAAAGTTCCACACGGTTCTAGAGAACTCCACATGCTTCTAGAGAATTCCACACACTTCTAGAAGGTTCCACATGCTTCTAGAAAGTTACGGACTTTTTTAGAATGTTCCAGATTGTTCTGGACTGTTCTAGAATGTTCTAGACTATTCCGGATAATTCTGGTTAGCCAATTCCTGCATTTTTTACTCAATCAGGAGCGGTGTGTGACATCTTCGCCCACTCAATGTGGCGACGTCCTCGGCGCATCTCTCCTGTATACCTCTATTAAATCCTTATAATCCCATAACGTAAGTTCATGTTCCCAGCTTGCCTCACTGTCAGGAGCTCCTTTCCATTTGATGAAGTACTCCACATAACTCGGATGACTCCCGCGTCTTGGGATTACTCGGTGTGCCAAAATTTCTTCTACTTCTCACTCTGGCACAACAATGATAGCAGTTGGCACTCTTTTTGACACGCCCTTACTTGGATCATCTTCATCTTTATTGAAGGGATTCAACAAACTCACATGAAAAACTGGATGCATCTCCAAGTGTGAAGGCAAAGTCAAGCGATAGGCTAGCTTACCAATGCGTTTCTCTATCGGAAACGGTCCCTCGTAACGTCTTACTAGCCCTTTGTGAACCTTGGCAAAACGATGACTTTGATGGGGAAGGAGCTTCACCATGACTAAATCTCCTTCCTCAAACTCCAGATGCCTCATTTTAGCATCGCCCACTTCTTCATCTTCTTCGCGGCCTTGGCTAAGTACGCCTTTGCCAAGTCAGTCTTCTCATGCCAACCCTTAGGAAACTTAAATGCAGCAGGACTTGGGCCTTTGTAACCAATAGCTAAAGTATGTGGGGTCATCGGCTGCTGCCCAGTAGCTATCTCGAATGGACTTGACCCCGTCGACTCGCTCTTTTGTAAGTTATAAGAAAATTGAGCAATGTCTAAGTACTTGGCCCAATCTTGCTGATTAGCACTTACGTAGTGCCTTAAGTAAAGTTCTAATAAAGCATTCACCCTCTCTGTCTGACCATCAGTCTGTGGGTGAAAGCTTGTAGAAAAGTTGAGCTCAGACCCCATGATCTTCAAGAGCTCCATCCAGAATCTTCCTGTGAATCGAGTATCCCTGTCGCTTACTATTGTCCTCAGAATACCCCAATACTTCACCACTTACTTAAAGAACAATCGTGCAGCATCCTCAGCAGTGAACTTAGTCTGCACTGGTATGAATATTCCATACTTACTAAATCGGTCCACCACAACCATAATGTTGCTGCATCCTTCAGACTTTGGTAAGCAAGTGATGAAGTCCATGGAAATACTTTCCCATGGTCTCTCGGGAATTGGTAGAGGTTCAAGCAATCCAGTTGCAGGGCGTTGCTCTACCTTGTCTTGTTGACACAGGTCTTCACATAGAGCTCTACGTCTTCACACATCTGGGGCCAATAATATGCTCGCTCAATAAGTGCCATTGTGCGTCGAACTCCTGAAGACCAGCCCACCTTGAGTCGTGGCACTCCTTGATGATTTCCTTCCTTAAGCCTTGCCATTTTGGCACATACTCTCGGTCACCCCTGGTGATGAGCATCCCATCCTCAAGCCAAAATCAGCGTGTCTTCCCCTGACTTGCCAGCTCCATCAAGTTCTTGGCTTGCGGATCCTACTCAAGTCCCTCCTTGATCCGTTCCATCATAGGAAAACTCGGACTTGTGATGGCAGTAAGTTCGGCCTTTCTACTGAAAGCATCGGCCACTACATTGCCTTTCCCTGGCTTATACTTCATCACAAAGTTGAACTCAGCTAAGAAGGCTTGCCACCTTACCTGCTTGGGGGTAAGCTTCTTCTGCTTAAGGAAGTAACTTGTGGCGACATTATCAGTCTTCACTACGAACTTGGTTCCCAACAAGTAATGTCTCCACATTCTCAAACAATGGACCATGGCCGTCATCACTTTCTCCTGGACCGTGTAGCGACGTTCAACGTCGTTAAGCTTACGACTCTCATAAGCCACTGGATGGCCTTCTTGCATTAGGACTCCTCCTAAGGCAAAGTTAGACGCATCTGTTTGTACCTCGTATGGCTTGGTGTGGTCGGGTAAGACCAACATTGGCTCTTGGATCACGGCCTCCTTAAGGTTTTTGAAAGCACGTTGACAATCTTCACTCCAATTCCATGTCTTATTCTTCTTTAATAGATCGGTGAGGGGTGCGGCTATGGCAGAATAGCCTTTTATGAATTTACGGTAGTAATTAGTTAGACCAAGGAAAGAACAAAGTTCAGGTACCTTCCTCGGTGGCTCCCATTCTTGTATAGCTTGTACCTTGGACCCATCCATTCGTAATTTTCCCTCTCCAACAATGTACCCAAGGAAAGTGACTTCTCGTTGAGTAAAGGCACATTTCTCCTTCTTCACATACAACTCATTCTCCTTTAGTACTTGGAAGACTTGTCTTAAGTGTTTGACATGATCTTCCAATGTGTTACTGTAGATGACAATGTCATCCAAGTATACAACCACAAACTTGTCCAAGAATGGTTGTAGGACTCGGTTCATGAGAGTGCAAAATGTGGCAGGTGCATTTGTGAGTCCAAATGACATCACTAGAAATTCATAAGAACCATATCTAGTTACACATGTCATTTTTGGTTCATCCCCCTCTGCTATCCTTACTTGATAATAGCCGGACTTTAGATCAAACTTGGTGAACCATCGAGCTTAGCCAAGCTGATAAAAGAGGTCGGCGATCAGTGGAATTGGGTACTTGTTCTTCACCGTGATCTTGTTAAGCGTCCGGTAGTCAATGTATAACCGAAGTGATCCATCATGCTTCTTCTGAAACAATACTGGTGCTCCGTAGGGTGCTTTTGATAGACGTATGTATCCCATGTCTATCAAATCCTTC
Source organism: Mimosa bimucronata (assembly GCA_037074515.1). Classification (NCBI taxonomy): domain Eukaryota; kingdom Viridiplantae; phylum Streptophyta; class Magnoliopsida; order Fabales; family Fabaceae; genus Mimosa; species Mimosa bimucronata. Next base: position 2,847,096 of record CM073438.1, read on the forward strand.
AGTTGCCTCCGTAATTCTTCAAGCTCTGGAGGCGTCATGCGGTATGGCACTGCCGCTGGCGGGGTTGTACCAGGTATCAACTCAATTTTATGGTCCACCTCCCTCTCAAGTGGCAACTTCTTAGGCAACTCAGGAGGCATCACGTCCTTAAACTCCTCGAGGACTTGTTCGATACTTCTAAGGAGACTTTCCACGGGTGGAACATCTGTCTCTTCCTTCAACGCAATGAGGTAAGTTGGCTGGTTCTTCCTAATGCCCTTTGAGAGTTGCATTGCTGAAATTTGCTTTTCTTGAAATCGGGGCTTCTAGTTCTAAAGGTACTAGTCGCATGTAGCCTTCTTCCAAGATGCACATGGTGTTTGCGAAGGGGATAGGAACGGCATTGACCTTGTCTATGAACTCCATACCCAAAACAACTGGATAGTCGTCCATAGTGACAACGGAAAAGTCTACGAAACCGCTCCAATCTCCTAGGCTTACCTTTACATCTTTAGCAACTCCAAAGGTGGCCTTCGGCTTAGAGTTTACTGCCTTAAGCCATCCTTATTTCTCTTCGTAATAGATGCCCATCTTCTTTGCCTCATCCTCTCGAAGGAAGTTGTTGGTAGCTCCCGTGTCCACAAGTGTTTTCACGGTACACCCTCCAATCTTGGCTTCCACGAACAAACGTCCCTTCTTTTCGGACTTGGGCACATCTACTTTGACCTTTATGGCATTAATGAGTTGTAATGTTCCAACCCTCTCATATTCACGTTCCTGGTTCTCCCTTTCCTCGATTAGAGCAGAGAGCTTGGCCTTCTTAGGGCATTCTCTTGCTCTATGTGGCCCTTCACAAAAGAAGCACTTAGGAGGTGGCCTCTCTCCAGTTTTATACTCCTTAGTACTCTTTTGCTTGTCAGTTTTATGAGTAGATTCTTTGTCACGATAGTACTCTCCCCCACTCCTTCCCCTGCCACCCTTATCTTTCGGCTTCAGCTTTGCAAGTTTCTTAAACTCGATAAGGGACTCGGCAACGGAAATAGCGGTGGTTAAGTCTTGAGCACCACGTCTTTGCATCTCAAGTTTGGCCCACTGTTGTAAACCATCCATAAAGGCAAAGAATGCTTCTTTATCAGGATAGGCAGGGATTTCTAGGAGTACCTCAGTAAATTCCTTCACATATTCTTAAATGCTTCCCTTGTGTTGGAGACGTCTTAGCTTCGCTCTGGCCTCTTCTTCAACATTATTCGGATAGAATTGTTTCTTGATCTCACTCTTGAATTCAGCCCAGATGCCTATCGTGTACAAACCCCTTTCAATATCCCCTTGTCTCTTTCTCCACCACACCATCGCGGTGTCGTCGAGGTAGAGACTTGCTACATCAATCTTCATGGCGTCATCAGTGATGACGAGCGCCCTGAAGTGTTGTTCCATACTCCATAGGAAATTATCAAGTTCCTTCGCATTTCTTGACCCTTTAAAGGGCTTAGGTCGCGGAAAATCAATCTTAGAGGGAGTAGTCTTTACCTCGGACACATCATGTGCAAGTGTCTTCATGCACACTGCGAGCTCTTCCTCAGTCTTCTCTAACTTGAGCAAGACCTCCTTGAGCTCTTCTTAAAGAGAAGAAACTTCAGCCTTGTGAGACCCCTCCATGGCATTCACTCGGTCAAGACACTGGGTGAGTACTTTGTTGATGGCGGCTTACATCTCCTCACGGAACTCGTCCATGCATTGCCCTACTTCCTTAAACTTTTCCTTACCATCAGCTATGACCAACTCCACCTTGGCTAGTCGTGTCTCGAACTCTTCCATGGGTTCCCTCGAACGAGATCTCTGGCTCTTTTTTTTCTTCTCGACCACCTTCTCCACCTGAGAGGTGTTGCTTCCAGTTTCCATTTCCCTCTGTGTTCCAACGGACTTTCAACCTTTGCTCTGATACCAAGTGTCACAGACTTGGTCATAATACCAACGAACCGTGCGGCACTAGCAAACTTTCAACTCTAGAATGCTAGTCAGCCTTACTCTTAATGCTTGTAAGCACTAAGTAATCACGAAGGAACTTGGATTTGCAAGGAAAGAAACTTTTTATTGAATTCTCTCAAAGAACTTTACAAATGCTCAACTTTGGTTGGTTGTCCCGAATAAGAGGTGGTGAGGGGTATTTATAATAATCCACCTCCTCAATGAACGGCTAGGATCTATTTTATCTAACGGTTACAATTGGGTCTCACATTCGTGTCCATGTGTGCAATTAGTGTGGGTCCCATGTTATAACTCATTCTCTTTCCACATTTACTACATACTAGAAAATAAAAAAGATAATGATATGGTTGCAAAAAGTGTGGAAGCATAGAGCACGCGTGTATGCATCGACCCTATGCATGCAGAAGAGTGTGAATGCATCTTCCTCTTCCCCTACCCCTAAATAAATTGAGTTTGAATAAAAGTTATTTAATCCTCCAAAAATAATATATAGTTTGTAAAGAAACATTTCAAAACAAAATGGTAAAGGCAGGAAACATGTGGGAAGGCATGAGCAGTAGTACAACCACGTCATTGGTATATTACAGAAGTTTATGGTAATGGCATGTTTCCATCTGGGAGCAAAACGACTGTTGGAGTGAGATCTAAAGCGTGGATCCCCACCTGGTTTGCAGCAAGAGCAAGCAGCCGCCCCATGGAGGCATAGGTCTTACAGAAGGGCATTGCTGAGTTCTACGACGAGTATTCCACCACTTGAGAACGCATTTGGGGCAAGTGAGTGGGATCGGTGAGTCAAGGGAGGGAGAAGATAATGCGAGAAAGGGAGTTGCGGTCGGATGAAATGATAGTGTAGTGGATGGGACTGTGAGTGGAGTGTTCGGGGTTGATGGCCATGGCCATGAGAGAAAAAGATAGAGAGAGACTGGTTTTTTGGGTGAGGAAGGAAGGGGTTAAGGAGGAAGAAGGATGGGAGGGTAATTTGGTGTTAAAATGGAAATGAAGAAAGACAGGCATGGTAATTTGTCTATGGGAAAGAGAATGAGTTGCAATGCGGTACCCATGCTAATTGCACTGGCCAAAAATGTGGGACCCACGCTATAAAAGTAACTGAAGTTTGATTGGGTTGATGGTGGAGGCATTATTGACCCCATTTTAAAAGTTTATGCCCATTTTTTAGCTTAGAAAAAGTAAAAGGCGCCAGATGTACATTAGGCAAAAGTACATGGTCATTTTTTACCATTTACCCTTATAATAACCATGCTTAACATTTTCATCTTAGTAATTTAAATCTTAATCAATTATTATCATAAGTTATTAAACTCATAAAAATGTTATGTATTATTAATCTACTAAAAAGTAGTAATTACATTGAAAACTCTTAAATAAAAAAATTCTTGAAAAATATTTTGGGAGTTATTTCATTTAAGAATATAAATTTATGTGAGTATTCCTTATGAATTTTGAATTTCGAATTGATGACATGTTCTAAAAAACGATATTTTTCATTTAATTCATAAATTTTTAATTTTATATAAGGGATAAATGCCAATCTTGTCTTGAAAATATTTGTTAGGTTGCAAATTTGTTTGAAGCTTTTTTTGAGACTAATGTTACTCACAAGTATAAAAAGTTTAGCAATGTCGTTCAGAAAATTGTGGTTTTCACACTGAACAAAAGGGGGTGTTTAGCATTTCTTTTAAGGGTCCAAACGTATAGCCCAACTTTAAAAGCTATATTTCATAAAAATGTAATGTTAGGATTAACATTTGCTTCATCTCACTTATTTCCAAGGAAAAGAAGAACTTGACCAGACGGTCCAGACTAGAAACAGCCGAACCATCCACTTGTTTGGTCCGATTCGATGCAAAAACTGGGGAAGGAATGAACCGTTGGAACATGCTTCGGATCACGATGACTTGGCCAAAACCGGTGTGACTCAATCCTGATCCGGGTCACCTGAGTCGTGTCTTTTTGTTGTAGAGTTTTGCAGCTTTTGGGATGGTGATGGCAGAGGAAAAAAGAAGAGGAGCAGAGGAACGATTAGGGCAAAAACTGAACGCAACAACTCATAATTACCGGGAAAGATAGAGCAAGATTTACATTTTGAGAGTGATGGCAAAAGCATTAGCAACTCGGTGAAGTTGTACACAATGGCCTACGAGTATGAGACTAGTGAAGAGTGGAGACCAAGTAGCAGAGAAAGTGGAAGTCCATGGACTATGGAGTAAAGGAGAGGATGAAGACGAAGAACAAAAGCAGCCGCCAACTGATCTTCGCGCCTTCCTTCCATCCATTGCGTCTACTACCCGTTAGTTTAGATTCAATCCCTCCATGGTCCAAACGACGTCGTTGGCAGCAAGAAGTTAATTACCTAAGCACAATTCATCACTAAAAGATAAAATAATAGTGCATAAAATATATATTGCCAATATATATAAAATTTTCAAGGTAATTAAAACCCAGACCGGTCGAGACAGTGGGTCGAGGGTTGGTGGGTTAGACCGTAGTTAACTCGGAAGCCAGACTGGTGTAAAACAAAAATATTGAAAAAATAATTTTGAATAATTATCATATCAACCAAATGGTAAAATACAGCCTGAAAATGAATTGTTTTAAAAAAGCCTAACTACCCAAGCCCACTAACACATCTCACCTTAACCCTAATTGCCACATTTTTTATACTTCCCCACTCCTTCAATCGACATTCACAGTTCACACACACCTCCACAAAAGTATCACCTCTTTAATTCTTCGCTCTTCCTTTAGCCAACACTCACACACCCCCCACAAAAGTTTCCATCAACACTGTCAAGCTTTCACCTTTCGATCTTCTAGAGCTTTCTTCTTCGGTTTGATAGAGATTACTACAAGGAAGCCTTCTTCAACCTTCACAGCGAGATCCACCCCGATCAACTCACCAACTTGGATCGATCTCTTTTAGCCATTACCCTTTTCCTCCCTCTCTTTTCATCTCTGTTTTCTCTTTGCTTTATCTTTTTTGAACTGTACTTGTATGCTGGAATCTGATATGATTAAAAGAAAACTCGGCCAGCTCTCTCAGCTCGGCGAGTCAGCCGAGTTTGTTCCGGGTTACACCAGTTTAGCCGAGCTGCTACCGAGTCACCATCACCCTGAGTCAGAGGCTCAACCGGACCGGACTATTGACAGGTCGGTGAGTTCCGGGTTGACCCATGCTGGTCCGGTCCGGGTTTAACAACCTTGAAAATTTTAATAAATAACTTCTTGATCTTGAAGTGTATTTGTTTAATGATTGTATCATGTCCTCTCTGACTAACATGAGTTAGACTCGGCTTTTCATCTATATATATATAAAATAAATATATTCAATTTAAGTTAGCTTCTTTCTAAACAAATATGAATATTATTGTATGTTTTATTTAAATTTTAAATTATATGTTTTAATCACCACTGGTCTAACTCGAGTTGAGACCCGATCTAACTAGTAACCCTTGATCCATTGTCTTAAGTCTTAATGGATTCAATGTTCGATCTGATTTTTTGAACCTTGCTCATTACGCAATCGTGCAGCTCACCATTAAGTAACTCGAAGTTGCTTTTTGAGAAAAGTCACGGTGTCTCACGGGAGAGAGAAGGAATATAGGGAGAGAGAGAATGAATATGATTTATGATAGTTAAAAGTGGGTGTTAAAAAGTTGGGAACATTGGGCCCACCCTTTAAAGTATTTACTTGAATAAAATAAAATAAAATAACTTTAAAATCACATTTATATTTGTGCTAATTTTTATGTATTTTTGAAAAATGAAAATTCAAGACAAGTTGTCCATGATATGTAATCCAACTAGCTATGTAATTTAGTTAAACAAGTTTAAATTTATATGATTTCTAATTTAAATCTTTATCCATTAAATTTTTATAAATTTTATTTCACTTTTTTTATGAACTATTACAATATATGCATATTATATTAGGGCTAGGGATGAGTATGGTGCCCAACCGCCCTATATGCCCACTCAATCCGAGACAAAAATTGCCTAGCCAAGCCCAAAAAGAGTAGCCCTAAAAATTTTGGGCAGGGCTAATTATTGGGTAGGGAGTGCTGCCCTGCCCATTTGACCTAGCCTGAAAGTTATATAACATTTATTTAAAATATAAAATATTCATTATATATTAATTTATATAAAACACATATTATTCAATAGATATTATTTTAATTAAAGTATACCTAAAATATTTATATATTTGCTTTAATATATCCTAAAATCTATATCCACTTAAGCATGATGGCTACATTTTCTGATATAATACGGGTGTAAAACCACAACTTGGGTAGGAAAGTGCCCACCCAGCCCAACCCACTTTAGTCTAGCCCAAAATAGTTAGGGCTCATATTGGGGGAGGGCTAGGCATTGGGCTGCAAAATGTCGCCCATTCATTCTTAGCGTTGGACATAGGGCAGGGGAATCGCCCTGCCCAACCCTGCCTATGGCAACCCCTAATTAGGGCTACACAAAAACCCAGCGGCTCGACCCGAAGCCAATTCCTGGGATAAATTGGCCCGGAACCATAACAATTAGGATATGACCAAACCTGACCATCGGGTAGGACAGGACAATGGCATAAGCTCTAGAACCAATGGCCGGCCCGACCCGAAAATATTATTAGTTTTTATAAAAAATAATTTTTTTTTCTAATTTAAAAATACATCATATAATAATTAATACTTAATACACCAAAAAAATATTTGATTAATTTTATTTCCCAATTTCTTTTATTTTCCATTTTATTTCATTATTTTTTATTATTTTTAAAAGGCACAAGGACCAACAGGACATGTCCTGTGGCCCGATAGACATGTCCTACCCGGTCTTGGTCCCAGGTCACACAAGACCGGGCAGGGTATCAGGCCAAAAAAGTCAACCAAAATATTTTTAGGATAGGACATAGGGCATATACCTGGCCCGGTCCTACCCGGTCTTTGTGCAGTCCTATATTATATATGTATATTATTTAATAAGTATTATGTCCCTTTTAGTAATTTTCAAACTGAATTTGCTTTTCAAAATAATAATTTAAATATATTTCTAAAAGTCAGATTGTAAAAGTCACTTCTACCACCGCATATTCAAACATAAATCATATATTACACAATTTGACTTTTATTCAATCTTAAATTTTCAAAGACCATATATTGAAAAAAGTTACTTACACACCGCTAATCTGAACACACCATAAAAGCTAAAAAAACACTTTTTTGTTGGAAACTTAGGTTTTGATGCATTAAACCTAACTTTCAGATAAGCTATGTGGTAAAAAATGTCATCACTACATATGTTATAGTAATCAAACAAAAACGCCCGTATCCTTTCTTTCCCAACATATTGAATTTATGTCATTTTTAGTAATTTACACATATAATAGTCATTCTCATAATAATCACCTAAATACTCTTATTTTATCAAAAGTCATTTTCTCACAAAATCTTTTTTCACATCATTTTTACATTTTTCTTCTCAGAAGCTATCCTCCAAGAGTTAATTCAAACATGCTCTAAGAAGAGATGCAAATGAATGAAATTGTTTCAGCTAATGAGAAGCACTCATGGAAAAAAAAAGATTTTCCTCTCAATCTTTCCACAAGTGGAGAGAAAACATGGGGAGAAAATGGGGTGTGGGGCCCACCCAATTTTCTCTCGGAGAAAAATTCTTCCATTCTCTAAGATTACCACATCATCTGTACTCTATCCAATGAAAATATAACAGCTCAGATCATTTTAATAATTGTTGAATGATGACTCATCCGAAATAATTCAAATTTTATGTTACTTTTAAAAAAAATATTAATTGATAATTTTTTTGTTGTTATTTAATTAAAATGTTTATTTTTCATAAAAGTAGCATAAAATTTGAATTTTATTGGATGAATGATCATCCAATCATCCAATTATGATTAAAATAACCTGAGAGAGTGATGAGAATAAGAAATTGTGTAGTTTTTTTCATATCATTCAAAAGGTTCCCGCAAAAATCAGTATAATATATGTTTTCTTCAAATCTACCAACAATAAAATTAATGTTCATCTTTCTTTCTTTCTTTCTTTCTTTGCATGTTTACTCCATTTCTTTCACTCTTATATAGCATTAGTGAAGTATGAACAATTAAGTCTCAAATATCATTTCTATCATTCTGTTTCTATCACAGTGAAGTGAGATTATATACTAAAGAGATTAAGATCCTCTATTTCTTTATACATGTACTGAATTGGTTTGTATAATTTGACTTTGGAGGATCAGACTTGATTCATTATTTATAAGAAAATTGAAAAACTACAAGCAGTATTATGTAAATATCCTTATAATTATACATGAGATAATTAGTGATAAAATGTTCATGCTTCTGCTTCTCTTATGATTGCTTCCAATCAATCAATGATATATCGTTGTTGTAGAAGGTTATATTTTCTAGATCAATCTCAAAGAAGAAAAGCTTTTTCAGGCAAGAATGAGATATATTTATTGATTGAAGCCAGCTCTATTGTGCGTTATCGTTGATTGTTTGAAAGCCTCTAATTCCTTCTGTTAGACTCTGGCTTTATTCTTACATACATGTATTAAATTATTCACATCCTAAGATATGTTCATTTTTTTTTCCTCAGATTTTGAAAGAATATTGACATACAATAGCAGTGTGGTAGTATTCACACAACTTTCAAAATCTAACAGAACCAAGATGAGAGCCCCTTCATAAAATAGCAGTCTTGTCTTGGTCAAGGAAGTCAATGCAAGCAACTCAATTCAAAACAGATTATAAATCTATGTATTATCATATTTTTTTATCTCTTGTTCGAGCGTGCATATTTTTCTTCACATAAACTAACATAAGCTACTAAATTTGATAAAGGTCCCTGTAGAGACTTGTTCCAGAGCCATGGCTACAGTTAAAAAAAAGAGCTTACAAGAACATCAAAAATTTCATGTTGACTGAAAACTCACTTAAGGCATGAGCAGCTGAAAGTCGCTTCCTTGGGTCCTTATTTAAGAGACTACTCTTGACAAAATATTTTGCTTCCAAATATAAAAAAAGGCCAGGGAGTTTCATCAAAGCTTAAATCTGCTTTCAGAAGTACCCGGAAAATACCAAACTCTGTTCGAGCCCAAAAGGGGTGACTACCACATAAAAGAACGTACGCAATTACACCTATGATTCAGATATCAGCCTCTATACTATAAGATCTATGAAGAACTTCAGGTGCCACATGGTTTGCACTTCCAACAATGTCATTGAGCCTTTCATCTGTAAGGACGTTAACAAGAATCATTAACAACAGGCAAACTTTTAAGGGTGACAATATTCAGGTAAAAAAGGGGTGACAATGTCACTATCTAAATGTAAATGATAAAAATAAAGGGGTGCTTCTTGGAATGCAATTATTTCAAGAAGCTTCTTTTTCTATTATTTTCTTGGAAAGATTTTATCCCAATAGTTGCGGCAAGTGAGCTCGGTTAACCATTTGAGCCAGTTAAACACCTGAATTACACCCCAACTGGCTGGTGCACTAACTGATAACTCAATCTAGTTGGGAGATGCTTGTGGATTTTATCTTTAATATGTTATCTGACATTAGACAGGATACAAACTGCTAATTTAGATGTAAGAATAATTAAGGGGCTATCTGAAATTTAAATCCAAGAAGCTGAAGACAAGCCAAGCAAGCTATGACACCTCATGTTGAAAAGATGTGCAAGTTTCATAGAAGATTTCACCATCAAAAAATCATGATACCAAGAAAATAAAAAGTAAAAAAAACATTGCCCCCATGATGATTATGAAGTCAGCATCCAAATCTCATACCATGTGTGGATATTCATGAAAGAAGAGGAAACAACCAGCCTAGCAGTAGAAAGTATTAAACACCTCCCAGCTAAATGCAGTAGATAAAAGTAGACATGAAAATATGAATTACTCTACATGGCCTGCCCACAATCATATGCCTAGCCATTTAATTAGTGCTTACGTGACATAAATTTGGGAAGTAAGGCAGAATCAATGTCATGATCAAGAAGAACAGATGTTTAAATGAATCAAAAGTAAAGGACTACCCCCACCTCTGGCTCTGGCTTTAGATCTCGGTGCACCACACCCTGAAGATGACAAAATGCAACAACAATTTCCTATCTGAACCATGACAGCCTTTGCATCCTCTTCTGAGAATTTCCCTCCTTAATGAAAAATAGGTCAACCACAAAGGTTTGACTTTATGAAAAATAATATAGTCTCGATTTCTATGAATCACCTTGATAATATCCTATCTAAAAGCTCTCATCCTTCACGTAACCTAAAATGTCAGTAGCACACAGTTAATATCAAGAAACCTGATAATCTGTTTCTTTATACTTTTCTGGCCAAAAAGATTTACTTACCTTTTTTATTATTGCGACTCCCGTTGAAACAAAGAAATGAATATATATATATATATATATATATATATATAAAGAAGCGAGAGGCCTATTGAAAGGGCGGCCATTGCTTCCGCCACCACACCGGCGGAGGCGGCTACCTCACGGCGGCGGCAAGAAGAAGAAAGAACAAGAAAGATGAGAAGAAGAAGCTGGAAGAACAAGAGTTTACCAAGATTCTGTAAATGTAGGGTCGATTGTCAGTTTGAACCGCCGGAAAAGAATGCCGGCGGTTCAAAGATGATGCATCAGCTACGTAAAGTGACATTAGAGATGAGTACAAGGAAGAGACGACTCGGAATCCATGGAGATGGAGCTACAAGGAAGAGACGGTGACTTCGAATCCATGGAGCTGAGGAAATGAAGAACTGTTAATTATCTGTGCCTGCAAATATATTAGTTAACGTAATTTTTTTGTCCTAATCACTTACCTTTATTCACATCTTCTCTCTCTTAATTCTTAATTATTAAAGAACATTAATAGGGATAATTTAGAGAAAAATTGAGAACAATTAAAAAAACATCTTATATTTATAACCAAAGTCAACTCTTAAGTTTTATTTTGATGAGAACTTTTTTTCCTCATAATATACTTTTACTCCCTCAGATTTTTTTAATAGAAATTCTATGAAATTGTATTTTGCTTAAAACATTGAGACATATACTGTAAGTTAATATAATTCTAAATCATTTTTTCCCTGACCAAACCTCTTATTTAAAGTTTAAGGGACTAAAGATTTTATTAACTTTGTAACATCCAAAAATTTTGAAAAGAGAAAATGAAAGGTTATTTAATGTTTTAAAAATAAAAAGCCTTACAGATGTACTTTTAAAGTCAAAAGTATTTTTAAGGATCTTTTTAATGTCTATTTTCTTTGGAATTTCAAGAAAAAAATAGTAAAAACCTTATTTTTAATTTGCAAATTTAAGGGAACTTTCAGAGCCTAAAGAAATTAATTGGGAGAAAAAAATTCTATTTTAGTATCAGGATTTGTTTGGTATTAGGAAAACAGGCAGGCCTGTTTGTGTCCAATTACAAAAAATATTTAATGGAAATTTACCTTTTTCCTTCCTTAAAAAAATTAAGTTAGAATAGTACAATCTTATTTATTTTACCATGAATCCCATTCTTAATTTAAAACCTATATATATTATATAAAAGAATTAAATTAAATTTTTATCATTTTCCATGAAATATAATACGTGGTTGTTTGTATTTAATAAAATGCTTCGTCATATATATATATAGACTATACTTTGTCATTGTTTAATATGTATCTGTAATGACCTCTCTTTTTTTAAATGTCTATGATATATTCAAACCTTCTCAAATATAATCAAAAAAATTTCTTTCTTTGTTTATCATATATCAATAAAAAATAATTCTATTAATATTTTATAAAAAAAAATTGGAAAGAAATTGGTTTGAAAATTGAATAAATTCTTTTCAAGAAACCAATGAGAAGATTTAACAAAATAAATAATTCACTAAAAAAATTAGCGAGACTACCTAGAAAATATTTGGCAAGCTAAAATGCAATGACCCATTTAAACCCGTGGCCCAACATGGCTCACTTTTGTAAATCTGACTTCTTTAAGGGACTATAAATCCTAAACTCAACATTTGATTCAAACAGGCAGTTTTTCTGATTTTGGATTTCTTTTTAGAAGTTATTTTGAGAAAAGGGAATTTCACTTGAAATAATCAAAGTTCCCTAAATGCGGGATAAAATGGTAAAGAAATACTTTGTGTCTTGAAAAAGACATTTTTGCCCTTGACAAAAATTAAGGGACAATTGCACTTCGATCATAAGTAAGAGATTTAATATCAGGCATGTCTATTAACAGCTTTTTCACTTGTTAATTAAGGCTACATAGTCAATAGTTATCATTGACAACTCCTTAGGACCTCTCTGAAATTAAATCTCTTACTTAGGACTTAAATACAATTGTCCTGAAAATTAATTTCCTTTAGAATGGTGAGGGGCAAAATGAACATTTCCCTAACCCATATAAATACTTCAACTCTGCCTTCTCCCTCCCATTTCATCATCATCTTTGACATCTTCTATTCATTCAATTAGAGCCATTTTGAGAAGAGGGTCCTAATGGGTATAAGGTTTCTTGGAGATTGTCACCAATTAAAAAGAGTCCTAAGAGTGTTTTAATCGATGGTTTTAAGTTTGAAATTAGTGTTGTTTGTAACTTAAGCTCAGATTTTCGAAGATTAAGGAAGGGGTTACTGTTCATCGACGATTTTCTTCAAATTTCAACCCCAAACTAAAGTAAAAGGTGTTAGAAATTAGTTAGAAGTATATTAGAGTTTATTTTTTAGGTTTAATCTGGATTGCTTGCAATTTTCTTGAATGCTAATCTGTAAGTCTATGCTCCGTTTTCTTGAGAGCTTTAAGGGTCATTTTGATTTATAGAAAATATTCTGATGGAATGGAAATGAAAGGAAAGGAAATGAAGGTTGACACATTTGGTATGCACAGGAAAGGAAATGAATGAAATGAAAAATTTTATTTTTGGTAGGTTGAAAATTGAGGTAAGGAAACTCAGAAATATATGTAAATGACCATACTGCCCTTAATAAGTTTTTATTAATCAAACTCTCTAATTAAAAAATTAAAATTAAATAGTCATAAACATAAAAATAAATTAATAAATTATTTTACTAATTATAATTTAAATAATAAAAAATTATTAATAAAAAATATAATTTACATAAATAAATAAATAATTTTTTTGTAAATATAAGAATGATTTTAATTTAAGATATTAAATGATTAAAATATAACTAAATAATATAAAAAATAATAATTAAGGGAAATGAATGATTAAATTAAATATTAAAATGCCAAATATTTATTCAACAGATGATATTGAGAATTTTGTGGCTTCAACTACTTAATTTTATCCCAAAAGCTTTTCATCATATCCTCTTAGAGCTTAAACTACTCCAGGTTTTTCAAAATTTCTCTCCCATATCTATCTCAACCATAAAATTGAAGCCCACGTTAAAACTACATACTTCTCATATAGTTTAAATCAAGGTTTAAAAAACCGGACCGGACATTGAACCGGTGGAGGTATTGGTTCAAGGGTCAGTGGTTAGACCGTGGGTAAACTCGGGTCAGACCGGATATATTAAAATAATATAATTTAATTAACGATAATATAATTTGAATAATTATATTTTATTTTATTACCATTATATATTTTACAAAAATTAATTAGTTGAGTCTTGTATTATTGTATATCTATGATGAAAATTTTCATTTATTATTTTTATATAAGTGACTACATAATACTTGTAAGAATATTTTTAGAGCTTAACTAAATATGTATGATAAAAACTCATCGTTTTATTATTATAGTAACATTTTAAGTAAGGAAAGCCCAAGCCCACATCAACTAAAAACCCTCAACCCTTACAACACTCATTGTCATGATGTCACTTTTCACTAGCCGCACACTGCAAATTATTTCACAAACAATTGAAGGCATCTTCTTCTTCGTCAGATCCAGATACGTGACCCATCTTCTTCCTCCTCAGAGCAGGCGATTTACATCTTCTTTCTCCTCAAATTTAGAAACTTCTGTCTTCCTCCATACATCTGGTAACCTTCTTCTTCATCGACCTACACCTTTCAACGTCTCTCTTAAACTTCGTCGACCTTTCTCTTATCCTATCATTGATTCCCTCTTCTTTTTCTTCCTTCTCCGTTTTCATTCTGACTTTTGAAAGCTCTGTAAAGCCAAACCGTTCAACCCTCATGACCCGACGGTTCACCGGTTTTTAAGCGACTCACACCGGGTTTCACCGAGCCAAAGCGGTTTCGTTTTTCTCCGGTTCAGAGGCTGCAACAGACCGGACGCATGGCCGGTTCGCCGGTTTCCGGTTTGAACCGCCGATCCGGGTTTTCGAACACTAGTTTCAATATATAATAATTTCAATAAATATTTAATGTATATAAAATAAAATTTGAAAATCCATTTTGAAGTTTCAAACTAGTTTTCACAGCAAGTGAGCTGGGTAAATTCGAACTTGACTGCCCAAATTCAAATTTAATCATCCAAATTCAAATTTGACTGCTTAAATTCGAACTTGACTACCCAAACTCAAATTTAACTGCTTAAATTCAAATTTACCTGGGAGAGAGATGTTCAAATCACAGGTAATCGTTACATTGCAATTTCTTCATCTCTTCAAAATTGCAAATCAAAATCCCTAGTTTCCAATCATCATCCTTGACAACAATTTGCCTGCTCTTGTTGCAATTTCTTCATCTTGTCAGCAAATCGATGCACAGTATAGTCCCAATGATGGATCTTGGTGAGGTACAGCAAATCGATGTAATTCCTTTTGTTGTAGTTTTTTGCTTCAAGAAGATCTTGTCTTACATAATTCTGTGTTGCGTCCAGAAACTTAAGGCATAAAATGTTTTCCACTTCTTCTTCCCCAAGCGCAATGAGAGAGGAGAGGAAGACGCAAAAACATTTCTTCAACTTCTTCTTGCCCAAACGCAACGAGAGAGAGGAAGATGATCTGAGAATGATTGGCATTTTGGTCCTTCGTCATTTCCATTAAAGGCCAGAAATGATCTTCCCACCATTTTTGGAGGGAAGCGTGTTTCAAGCCTATAAGGAAAATCAGAGGAGGAGGGAATCAAAAAAATTTCTCTTTCAGCACACCAAACACGTTTTGGGTGTAGGAAACTCTTTTTTTTCTTTTTCCTCCCTCCAATTTCTTCAAACCAAACGGGCCCTAATAACTTTCCTTCATTGGCGGCACCTTGTAACTATGTGAAAATATCTAGTGTTCTTATCCCCATTTTTATACCAGTGACTCCAAGAACGTTGAATCCACATCAACTCTTCTTCAATCAAGCATTTTTCAATCTCCTCCCAAGCTTTTTCCCTCACTATCTCCCCCCATCTACTCTCCCCAAATTGATTTAACCTCTCTAGGCGAGATAAAAGAGAACCTTGCGTCTCTCGACATTACCGAAAACATTTGTATTTCAAACAGTAACATTCTTTTTAAAACTAGCCACATTCAAACTCCATTCATTCTGATTATTCCAAGAGTCCTTCACCATTGATGGAAAATCTTTATGCATGACCCATGGAGCGAAAAAATGGGGGACGATACTTGTGAACACACCTTTTAGGTGTAGTCATTTTAATTAACATATATAGGGCAATGATCAGACTTGAGTTTAGGAAGATGAACAACTTTCGCCAAAGAAAACTGCTCCAGCCATTCACCATCCGCTAACATCCTATCTATTCTGTTATGGCTACCTTTTCGTGACCACGTAATAAGAGGCTGGAATTCTACTTACCCCATATTATGCTTCTGCACCCAATCAATAAAGTTCTGACCTGGGCCAGCAGTGGACATGGTCATAGATTTACGTTCTGTACACCTGATTCTGCCAATTCTCTCAACTGCTTCCAAAACTCACAATGTTTTATTTGATTTGGGTGTCCATAAACAACTGACAACTCCCATGCATCTCTATCACTACTATTAAAACACCCATGAAGGATCTGATTTGACTTGAACTTCACCGAAAAATTAATAAAGCAATCCCAGAAACACTAAATTACTCCGCTAAATTCATTTGTATCCATAACTTCTACCGTGTCAAAACCAGCTTTTTTCGCCAAGATGTAAGCTTTGCTACTCTGCTGCCGAGGCTCTAGAATAGCTAAGAAACATATATGATGCCGTTTTTTCAATTCCAAAATCAACTGACCAAATGCCTTTCCTCTAACACCACGTGAGTAAAGAAAAATAAGAAGAATTAGCCGAATGCATAGAAGGCATGGCCGATTTTCCAACAAATATGAAAAGAAAGAGTTTGAAAGTAAGGTTTGAGATTCGTAGTTATAAACTTATTAATCATAGGCAACCAAAGATTGTGATCATCAATAGGAATGGATTTCCCAAAGCCAACTTGTTATGGAGGGTGTTTGAAAGTAAGGTTTGATGATTTCAAATTCCCTTTTCATAACCAAGTATTGTATGATTTCTTCAATTTACAAAGTGTTGAGGTATCAAAATATTTGATCCTCAAAGTATTTACAAGAAGAAAATGAGGTTCAGGTGACAAAACTCTCCAAATATGTTTGCCCATTATTTAGGAACATGTGATGAGTAGATTTAATGGGTATCCCACCATTATTTTGAAAACTTCATAATTGAAAGTGATTTTTGCTTTTCAAACTAATAATCAAATGAAAATATATATATATATATATATATATTATTTCTTGTTATAAATCCACTTTAACTAATTGTGACATACTAAGACTTGTTAATTGGATACTTAAATATGTCTTAAATTGATGAAATTTTCTAAAATTACCCTTATTCAAAATGTACTTCTTTCTATATTTATTAATTATTCTAATATATCTCTCCCCTTTCTCTTTCCCTAACAAGATAAATAAGGCTAAAAATGGAAACTAATTTTCAACAATCTCTAAATAGACTTATATTTAGAATAAAAAAAAATTTGATAGTTAAACTTACAATAAATAATAGCATTTCATAAGGTAAGGTTGTGAGGTATAACATCTTTGAATAAATTGAAACTGTTATGGTAAAAAAAAAACCGTCTTTGTCAACTCATTTTTCTTGTCTAACAATTTCACCTTGAAAAATCTAAATATTAATCGATCATAGTTTTTTTAAAAAGAAAAAATAGAAAAATTGAACATAAAAGACTTGTAGTCCAATTGGCCAATCCCATACCAAACTGAAAATTCAACTCTGAAATTCAGCAGAAGAATTGAAACTGGTGGCTAGCCAAACACGTGTTCCCCCCCTCTATCCTTTCATTAAAAGCCCCAAAGTCACAAAGATGAAGAGCACTGCATAATTTACTTCACTCCCACAAGAAATCAAAAAAATCTCTTTCAACCAGAAACCAAAAGCTCCCAAAATGGCAGAAAGAGACGACCAAATAGCCAAAGAATTTCCCTTCTTCCGTGTCTACAAGGACGGCAGAGTCGTCATCTTCCATCCCCAACCCGAAAAAATCCCACCTTCCGACGACCCCATCACCGGCGTCCGTACAAAAGACGCCATCGTCTCCGACGAACCACCGGTCTCCGTCAGGATCTTCCTCCCCAAGATACCCGACCCGACCCGGAAACTCCCCGTCCTCCTCTACATCCACGGCGGCGGCTTCTGCATGCAATCCGCCTTCGCCCGCCACTATCACGATTATGTCGCCACCGTCGTCGCCGAAGCGAACGTCATCGGAGTCTCCGTCGAGTACGGGTTATTCCCGACCCGACCCATACCCGCTTGCTATGAAGACTCATGGGCCGCCCTTAAATGGATCGCTTCCCACTCGGGTCGATCCGGACCCGACCCATGGCTGAATGATCATGCCGACTTCGATCGGGTTTTCGTGGCCGGGGACAGCGCGGGCGGCAATATAACCCACACGGTGGTGTCATGGGCCGGGAAAATGGGCCTTCCGGGTGTGAAGATAGTCGGGTCGGTTTTGATGCACCCGTTTTTTGCGGGTTCAGAGGATGATCACATGTGGCTGTGTATGTGTCCAGAGAATGAAGGGTTGGATGATAGGAGGATGAAACCTGCTTTGGAGGATCTGAGGAATCTTGTGTGTGAGAGAGTGTTGGTTTTTGCTGCAGAGAAGGATCATTTGTTTGAGTCAGGGAGAAATTATGTGAGAGAATTGAAGAAAAGTGGGTGGCATGGTGAGGTTGAGCTTGTGGAGAATTGGGATTGTGAGCACTGCTTTCATCTTAGGAATCCAAAAGAAGGTAAGGCTGCAGAGTTGCTTCAAAAGTTTGTGTCTTTTCTCAAACAAGGGTGACCTAGGCGTCACCAATCTGTGTACCCCATGAATGAGTGTTGCTGTAATAAATAAATCTTGTCTTTAGCTTTCATGAATCCTTCTCTTGCTCTTGTCGGTGGTGAAGTTTTTCTGCTCTCATCATGATAAAAGGGTGATGATGATGGTAGAGTTCTTGGTGGGTGGGGGTCCACTCTTATCTATATAATAGGGTGTGGTTATTCCTATCAGAGTTTCCGTGCTACCTCTTAGTTTGGATATTGTAACTCTTTTTTGATAAATGAAATACTATTTTATCTTTTGTTTAAATAACGGTTAACAAAATTTCATACCTCATAGTTCATACCAATCTTGAATTATATAATTATATCAACAATTTTAACCACTCAACTCTATGGGAAATGACCCATTCGGTAAGTCCATGTATACTTTTGTCGGAAAAATTGCTTAAAATTAGATTAATCGATATTTTGCTATTCTAAAATTGATTACTAATAGGGTATCGAGTTCAAGTCATTGATGAGACACTTGTGTTAAGAAGGAAAGTCACGAACCCTGAAATTTGAGTAGTCAGTTTTGCAGATACCTAGTAATAGAACAAAAAAAGGTGCTGGTTACCGGTTAATATATAAAAAAATTGATTACAATTGGTGTTTTTTATTTAAAAAATTCTTCAGATCTCTCAGGCCAGTAAATTTTTTTCATGTAAAAGTTTTCCTCAATTTCCCTAAGGCTTTGACACACATGAGGTTGGGCAAAATATAACCTCTATTAATACCCAAGCCAAATGATGAACTGACCATATTTTGCAACCCACTAGTTGACTTTGCCCATGTTGTCTTGAGTCAGGTAAAGGCGGGCCTCTCTTCTGAAGTGGTGACATCTATCCACAACAACATATGTAAAGAAAGTTTCACTGTCATTTCTGATTCTAGGAGTATGAATTAAGGTTTCATCGATCTTGTTTATATATAAAAAGTAGTTCTCTCTTTTTTTTTTATGGAGAGTTCTAATTTAAACATGATAAATAATATTTTGAACATAACGTATATTCTATAATTTCACATTTTTAAATATTCAATAGAGTAAATATAAATGCTAACAGATTACAAAATTGTACAATAATTATATGGTCAAATAAAGCACAATATGTCTTAACACAAATCTTTACAATATCAGGAAATAAATAATAAGTCAATCAAATACAAGACAAAAAAACAGAGACTACAATGGCATAAGAATGTGTGAGTAAATACTAAATACCATAAACTACATAACTATATTTTATATTAACCACTTACATGTGTGTGTATTAATTTTTTTTAAAATATATATATATATATATATATATATATATATGAATATATGTGTGTGTGTGTGTGGCAGGGTAACATACAATGCCCTACACAGAAATGTCAAGTTTACCTAACACCATTTTTCTTTTGGACGTTGAGGCAGGCTTTTGTCGGTTTTTAATAGATTAAGGGGCTAACAAGCTACAATACATGGAACACCCCTAATTTCCCATAGGTAATCTCACCTGACTTATCTAGAATTTTTTTTATCTACCAATAGGATTGGAAAAAACAATACTTCCTTTATTTTATTCTTGATATAAGATTTAGTAAACTTTTAAAAAATATATATAAGAAAGTTAAATAAGTCTATAAATTGATTAGTGTAACATCCCAAATTTCAGAAAATAAGAAATAAAGAAATATTTGGAATCTTAGGGTATTATTTGATTTTTAAAGAGTCTTATAAATAAATCTGGAAATTAAAGTATACTTAGAGAAATTGTTTGGTACAAATTTCAGATTTATTTGTAAATGAGAATGGTAAATAAAATTACCATTTAAGAGAAAATATAAATTGGGAAATGAAAAAGACAATATCTGCCCCTAGTTGAAAATATCCTCAGTTAAAAAGGGAAGGACAAAATAGTAAAATACTCATAAAAGAAAAATATCAGTTTCTCTTTTAACATATATCAGCCACGTGTCCTTCTCCATTGTTCTATTTCTTTCTATTGCCTCTGATCTCTCTCTCATAACTCGGCACACACACATATACACACACATACACTCCCTCACTCTCTCCCCGACTTCACTCTCTCATACTCTCTTCTCTCTGGTTCTGCGAAGCAGCAGAGGCGGACGGCCCAAGTCGACGGCGATCGGTGGGCGATTCACGGCGGAAAGAGCTCAAGGAACTCGGAGTAATCTTAGGTAAGTTATTTCTCTCCATTTCCTTCTCTTTCTTGGGCGCGATCTTGAGCGAAATGGGGAAGAAGGGCTCAAATTTCTCTGACGTTTCTGAAGCTTTTGGATTCATAGAAATGATTCTTGAAGCTTGTTTTTGGTTGGGTAAGTGTTGATTTTGGAAAGAAAGTGAAATAGGTTCAAGATTTTCCAAATTTCTCTTCTCTGCTACTGTTCACCGACGGCAAAAATTGGGATTTCAGGTGTTGGTTGTTTTAAGGCTTGATTTCTTGCATCTGATAGTCACTTTAAGGGTATGGAATAGGGTATTGGGATTGATTGGAGGGATTTTTGGAATTTTGATTGTTATTTTGTCTTCCCCTGTTCCTGCAAATTCGTCGAGCTCAAGGGGGAAATTCTTGAACTTGATATACTTGTAATTGGGAGGTTCTGATAAGCAGTGTATCTGGGTGATTTGATGAATTTTTGGAATGCTTGAATTATTGTTCCTCCTTCCCTCTGCTCTGGCCGAACTCAAGCTCCCTTGTGGTACTTGATTTTTGTCATTTTCTTGGATGTTTCAACACTTTAAGCATGAGGAATAAATGATGATTAGGAAAATTGATGAAGTCTAGAATTTTTTATTATTGTTCCTTGTTCCCTGTTTCTGTTCTGATTCGGCCAAAGGAAAAAAAAATATGGCCATTGATGTTTTGTTTTGCTTTGGGAGATGGATTGAAATTTCCTACTTATGGTTGATTAATATATGGTTGTCAAGTGTGCAATTCTTGGTTTTTTTAATGCTTTGGATGACTGGATTGGCTAAAGAAAGAATAAAAATACAATGATGATTCATTGAACAAGAAATAGGAAATGATTATTGGTGGTGGTTGTGGTTTTAGATTGTAGAATTCTGACTGCTGCTGGGATTGAATCAAATAGTTTCTTGTGTTGGAATAAGTTAGGTGATCTTTATATGTTTGATTTCCTTAGTTTTGCTTGATTTTAATGTTGACGGTAATAATGTAATAATGATTTTCTACTGGCTGATGTCACTGGTTGTTAGTTTTAGATACAAGAAAAGAGGAATGGTGATATGGGTTTAAAAAGAAATTAAGTTAAGGAAGTGGGAAATGAGGTGGTTGTTCTTGGATTTATTGGATTAAATTAGTGTTAAGGTTGAATCTTGAACTAAGATGGGATTAAGTTGATGAAGGGAGTTGATTGGTGGTTTATTGATTGAAGTTTCAAGTTAACATTTTTATTTAAGTATTTATGGTTGGTAGAGTTAAGCTAAGGATTTGCAAGTTTAGTTGGAAGCTAATTTATTACCTAAGGATTTTTAAGAATTAGAACAAAGCTTTGAGTTCAACAATAGATATGTGACATTGCATTAAGTAGGTAACTAAGGAGTGAATTGTTGCAAAGCTGAATTTAAAGACTAATAAGTTGTAATGAATGTGAGTTTGTTGAATTATTAGTTAATTAGTAAGAAATGTTAGTTAATTTAAAATAGTAAGATACTCTTGTGCTTATGTTTGTGTTATGCATATATTGACTTTTGATTGTATAATATTTAATGATAATGGTATAATTAATCACTAAGTTAGACATTTAGATTTACTTGTATTGGAAGTAGAAAGGGGTAGTACAATAGGACTGTGAGAGACGTTTAATTATTATACTTGAGTTTAGATATTAATGCAATATTTTATATTACAAATATTTATAGGACAAAATAGTGGGATTGAATCCCCAGAATACGAGGAAGTAAAGGAGTTCAGTGAGAACAGTGAAGATTAAGCACAGTAAATCAGGTAGCAGTTTATTTCAATAACAATTAAATTACATGTATCATTTTGTATTATCTGTTGCATTTAGTTGATAAGTTATTATTCCTCAGTTGGAGTACTCCAGGGTTTAGGGGTTTGGCCACCTCTTTTCCCAACCAGTTAGTTATAGTTTTAAATGCTATAACGAGAAATCCTGCAGGTAGAGCCTCCACTCTTTAACGAATATATCGTTACTGGTGGTTGGTAGGTGCGGATTGCACACAGATTAATAGGAATAAACTATCATTACTTGCACTAATTTATGAAATGCATACATGTCAGTATATATATATTCAAGAGAATAAAGGTTAATGAGATAAACTGCGTTGAACCATTGCTTTTCAGATAAGCTGCCTGGAGTTAGATTTTTGGGGAGTAAGGTAAAGTAGAAGAAAGCAGGAATGCCTGCTTGGTAGTGCATTTTGATGAGCTATTTGGAGGGCTAGATTGTATATATATTGTACAGCTAAAAAGTAAGCAAGCAGATAAGTATAAGTATATAAGTGAGAAGCAGAAAGATGAAAGATAAGTTAAAGAGGATCGTCGATCGAGATTGTTCCTCTAATTTATTTTAAGCCACGTTAGATAATACCAAGTATTAGAACGATATTAAGATGATTTTAATTATTTTAATTGCGTTATAACCACCTAACTTTACAAATAGATTTTAGTATTCTAAGTTAGTCCGAAAAGCCCATTCCAACTATAATAAGGTTGGAACACTTTCAAAAGGAAAAGATTTAAAATTTTCCATATTTTAGGGCTTTCAGTACTAAAAAGTGGTTATAATTCAATTAAAATACTATAACATAATAGTAAAAGTTAAGGTGTTACATTTTTGGTATCAGAGCAGATATTCTGGAATAGGTTAGCTAGAATTCTTTGCTTGTTAGTTAGATATTTAGAGATACCAATAGAACACCTTTAGAGTATCAGAGCCATATAGTTTACACAGTTAAGATGCGTGGATTATTTATAAAGAATGAAAGTAACAGATAGAAAGAAAGTAGTAATGGGTATTAAATGTTGCTAAGAATATATCAGGGTGACTCAGCTGAAGTAGCGTGTTTCATAGTCCTTTGGTGGATTATTGGATCATTAAAGAAATTAAGTTAAAGTTCTTAATATTATTGTCAGGTTAAGATTAGTGATAGAACAATTTGAGATTTATTTCAACATAGAATGTTCACAGAATAGTGATTAGGCAAAGCCTAAAAGAGGAATAATCGTGGGCCAAAGAATATCCTTAACTGCATTGGTACTTGGTTTTCCTTCTATTGAAAAGAAGTCCTGGCCAGGCAAAAAGGGGGAAACTTTATACCAAGGTAGTGTGATAGAGTGGCTAAGAGCAATAGAAGTGGATCTAACAAAAAGAAAGAAAAGGGGATCACAGTAAATCCTAGAGAAAGATTTGTATCATGAGTGAGTGTGGCGGGCCTGTATGCTATCATCCTTACCATGAGAAACAAAACAGTGAAGGGTGAGTGTGGGGCCATAGCCATTTAATTAGATTATATGTTAGTTTATAAGTAGAATATTAATTTATAAGTAGAATAAATTAGTTTTGATGAAAAAAGATAATTATAGATCATTTAAAGTGATCAATTTTGCATCCTTAATTTCTCCAAAAAAAAGTCTAAGTGATCTTATAATTAGGATAAACTATTTCATAATGTGTGGTTGAGTTATAATGTAACACCCCAAATTTCAGAAAAATAGGAAAAAACAAATTTTTAGGATTTTAGAAATTTGACTAAATATTAAAAAGCATTGAAAATAAATTTATGATGTTTTAGGCATTTTTAATAATTTTTAAAGTTTATTTTCTTTATTAGCTCAGGAAAAATAGTTAGAAGATAAATTTAAATAAGGGTTTATTTAAAGTCTTGGGACGTCATATAGAAATTAAAAAGCCTTATAAATAAATTTATGAGGCCAGGTGTATTTTTAATAATTTCTAAGACTTATTTTATTTATTAGTTGAGAACGAATAGTTGAAAGATTGATTTAAATAATGGAATATCTAGAACCTTGGGGTATTGTTTGATATTTAAACAGTCTTATAAATAAATTTGGAAATTTAAGCGTATCTAGAAAAATTATTTTGGGACAAATTCAGATCTATTTTCTAAATGATAATGATAAATAAAATTATGATTTAAGAGAAAAATAGAATTGGGAAAATTAAAAAGACAATATCTACCCCTAGTTGAAAAATATCTTCAGTGAAAAGAAGTGACAAAATGGTAAAACACTCTTAAAAAAAAATATCTATCTGTCCTCCCACCATTTATACTCCACGTGTTCCTTCTTTTTAATTTATTATCTCACTCCCTCATTCATCGAGATCACTCTGCTCCCTCTTCTCCCATTTTTCTTCGTTCTCTCACCCCCCGTCCCTCTGTTCTTCGAGCATCACCGGTGGGAGCGGCAATCGACGGAGATCGTCGACGGATTCGCGACGAAGGAGGGCTCAGGCAACGCGCATGAGCTCTGATTGGAGTTTAGGTAACTTCCTTCTTCCTATTGTCCCCTATTTCTGCGCGATTTGAGAGGTTTTGGGGTGGGGATTTATTCGAATTTAAGGGATTTTTGGAGTTCTTAAATCTATTAAAAGGAAGCCTAGGATTCGATTAACAACCCTTGTAAAAGATTCTGAGTAATGATTTAGTGTTTGGCCGATGTTGTCCAAAAGTCCCAAATTCTTGTTGTTCGTCGACTCTGTTCCGTCCTTGTTCTTCAATCTTCGATCCAAATGAAAACCAGTTATTAATTAAACACTGATAAGAATCAAATAGAGTGGAATTTTAAAGCTGTATGTTCGATTTCTTCTTTATTCTTGTGATTTCAAGCATGAATCCTCTTTGTTCTGTTCTGTTATGTTCCTGCTTGTTCAATTGATGGTGGGCGTCCCTAAGTCTGAATTAAGAAGAATTTAAATGGTTATTGATGGTGTAAGGTTGAAGTTTAGTTGCAGATGTAAATTTGTTGGAAATTCAGATGTTTTGTTGATTCTGTTCATCAGTTTAGTGGCAGGAAGAAGGAGAAATTTTGGGATGTTTAATTTAATAGGAATAAGGTATGATTGAATATATGGAATCTTGCTTGTTCTCTTCTGTCTTTCCTGTTCTGTTCGATTGGGTGCATAAGAGTGGAGAATTATGAATATTAGTTTTGAATTAGGAAATTATGTTCTCCCTCTAATGGTTCGATTTTCTGTTTGCTTGACCGGCTGAATTCTTGTTCTTGTTGTTGTAATTTCTTTGTTTCTTATGAACTAGCATGTGATTGGGTATGTTTCATTTTGTGTGGTCTAATTCTAGTTGATCTTCCTGTTGCACTGGTGCCAGCCGGGAGTTTCATTGGAAAGGAAGATTAATTATGTTAAGTTGTAATTAGGTAATAGGAATTTTCTATGAAGGAATCGATAATATGGAAAAGGTTGGAAGAATTGGTTAATATATGCCAAGGTTGCAGTGTTCAATCTGATCAATTTGTGGTATAATTTTGAAGCTAAGAATTTGAGGGGAATTT
Organism: Mimosa bimucronata; assembly: GCA_037074515.1. Lineage (NCBI taxonomy): Eukaryota > Viridiplantae > Streptophyta > Magnoliopsida > Fabales > Fabaceae > Mimosa > Mimosa bimucronata. Next base: position 2,872,908 of record CM073438.1, read on the forward strand.
AAATCAAATAGTGAGGTGTAATAATAATAATTTTAAGACATAGATGCTGTGCTTTGTTTTGGGTCTCAGTTGAAATAAGGATTTTAAATCTAATTCCTTTGTTTTTATTTTTGTAATTGAGGAAGAATGTTGATGATTGCTCTGTTATGTATAAAGTAAAAGTTGATTTTTTTTAGAGCATATGAGAAGCTTTGGGTTCACTTGTTTGAAATTAGAAGGGTATCTTGAATGTTGAGATTCTGTGATTTCTGGAAATTTTGGGGTATACTATGGTGTAGATTCTATGTGTGATGGTTCATTGGGAATTTAGGAGAAGAATTGTACAAATAAGTGTTGCATGGGAGATGTGAAGTGAATTGAGTGAATATGATTTGGTTATTAAATGGTATTAGGTTAAGAGACTAATTTCTCTTAGAGTTTGTGGATGTCTAACGAACTTTGTTGTGGGATTCAAATAAGGGTTTCAAAGAAAGGAATTAGATTTTAGTGTAGAACACGGGTTGGATAGAGCTAAAAGAAGGAACATGTTTAGGAAATATATGAATGTCAAAGTAACAATATGCTATAGTGTTATTGATTATATTAAGATGTGAATTTTGAGATGTAAATTGTACTATGTCTCCTCCTTATTTGGTGGGTCGTCGGATTTTATGACAAAAGTAGGAGGAAGATTGGGATGTTTAATTTGAATTGAAGTTATTGTAATTTTGCTTTCTTTGTATGTTTGTTTTCTCTTTTCTTATAATTGTTCTGTTGATGATAGAATTAAATAGGTAGGTGTTGATTAATTGGGAATACAATGATTCAAGTGTTAGGACTTGGCTATGTGATATAGGAGCTGAAAGGGATTGTTAGATTTGAATTCCTACCTAGTGCATGCTTGTTCTTGTGGTTTATAATGGGAATGAATTGGATGGAAGTAGGAGTTAGTTCATGTTAGGTAAGAATAAAATCGTTGTATTTGGTTGGATAGAGGAATGGAGGAAGATGAATTTATGTTAAGGGAATTTGATTTATTCTCTGTTGCTTTGTTTTTGTTAAGTAAATCATATTGGTTTTAGAAAATGGATTCTATGAATTGGAAGTTGAAATTATTAGAAAAGATTATATTAAGGTATGGGAACCCATTGGAGGTACAGAAAGTAGTTGTTGAATTACATGGAGATGGGTATTAGCACAAATTTTATTTTGTTTAAAGAAAGGTAGGGTGATCGGTATAAAGGAATGCTTAGTTTGCTTGGGTGATGTTAGAGTTTAAACCAGTCTTTTGATTAAATTTATATGGATCTCCTTGATGGATATAGAAGATAAAAGTACTTAATTTAGTAACTAAACAGTAAAGGGACTATGGAAAGATTGAATTAGTAAGTGCTAAAATCGGGAAGCGAAGTCATAGCTTATAATTAAGAAGTTAGGAAGATTAACTAGTTATGATCATATTTAGTTAATAATTTTGAAGGTCAATTTGTTATTAATTCTCTGGTAGGAAATGGTAATATTTAATAGATTAATTATGGTTAAGTCATTGGAACTTTTATATTTAATTTTGGAAAAGATGATCATGAGAAATGGAATTATTAATTGAATTGCATGACCTTAAGTGGTCTTCTAATTTTAAAAAGAGTCAGAATATTTAAAGTAAAATTTACTTATCTAAGATATAAAGAATGGGGTAGTATTAAGTATATTAAGACCGAGAGTGACGCTGAATGATTATATAAAAGTTTAGGTATTAATTTACTGTTTATATTACATGTAAATAGGTCCTGATAGTGACATAAGTTGAGAAGGTCAGTGGAAAGGGAAAGAACAGGCTCAGGATTAAGTTCTGGTATTCCAGGTAGCAGTTTATTTCAGTAACAATTAAATTGCATGTATTATTTTGTAATAACTGTTGCATTTAGTTGGTAAGTTGTTATTCCTCAGTTGGAGTACTCCAGGCTTAGGTGGTTCGCAACCCCTTTGCCAAATCAGTTTAGTTATAACGGGATTGTTATAACGAGAAGTCCTGCAGGTAGAGCCTCCACTAGTTAACGAAAATATCGTTATCAGAGGTTGGTAGGTGCGGATCGCACACAGATTAATAGGAGTAAGACTATCATCATTTGAGCAGTTTTATGAAATATATACATGACAATGCTAGTATGATCATATATGTTAATGAAAGGAACTGCTATTGGGATTTCCAATCTCACTCTTTCCCCAAACATTTTCAGTACGCAGGATGTGAGAAGCTAGCTGGGAAGGAAGAATAGAAGAAGAAATTAGGAGTATAATTGAGAAAGTAAAAGGTGGTTAAATAATTTAGTAATATTATTTGTATATGTTGTAAAATTAAATTATTAAATTAATAGTAGAAAGTATAGAAAATAGAATTGTATAAATTTATTAAGAGATTTAAATTTCCTAAGTATTATGAATTATGAATAGACTCCTCTAAGAGAGTTAGTGTACTTTTAATTGCTTTATTAACCACTTTATTTTATAAAGAGTTTTAAGTTATTTTAATTTGTCTGAAAAGCCCATTCCAACCAACAGAGGGTTGGTCTAATGTTTTTAAAGAAAAGTTTTAAATTTTTACGTATTTTTGGGCTTCTGACATTAAAAAGTGGTTATAATTCAATTAAAATGTTATAGTATAATAGGAAAATTCCACGCGTTACATATAACATCTTTGGACACATTGAAACTGTTAGTTATGGCTGAAAGTGACATTTCCATCTATATAAATATATATAGGGCTCATTTGGTACACTGTAATTGATTTTGATGGAAATAAAAATTGACATGGATATGGAAATGGATATGAAGTACAAAAGTGTGTTTGGTATGTCATGGAAATGAGATCTAATTTTTATATGAAATGACCAAAATATCCTCCTATTTTTTATTGAAAAAATACTTCCCAGCAGCATGTAGCTTCCCTCCTCCTTTATACTTACCTGCAAATTTCTTTCCCATCAAATCTAAACAAACTATCAAGCATAACCCACCATTTTTTCAGGCAACATTGCAGATCTATGGTAAAGCACAAACCCCAAAATGCCTTCTAAATTTTACAAAAAAAAAAACTCTACCCAAACAAGAGCTTCACCATCTTCCTCCTTCCTCCTTTGATTTTTTGCACGTACAGTTCACTTTGCCTAGGTAAGATTCAATTTTTTTCAGGTTAGATTAGGTAAGATTAAGCATAAATTAGCATGGAGAAGTTTCAGATCATGCTTGGTGGTTTCAGATGCTTTAACCACCATGGAAAATTTCAGATCTCGACCACCACCTCAGCGTCAACCACCGGCTTCGTCGGAGTTTGTCTCATTTGAAGCAGGCTGCCGTCGATCTACAAAGTGGGGTTCGGATGCCGCTGGTGGTGGTGATGAAAGTCGCTGGTGGTGAAGAATGGTTCGGTGGTGACTATTGAAGTCATCGGTGGTGGAAGACAGCGGCCGATGGTGGGTGAAGAAGATGGTCACCGACGGTGAGTGGTAGGGGTGTCCAACCCCTCCCGGTCCCGGTGATCCCGTCCCGGTCCCGGCAAATCGGGACCGGGAATTTCCCGTCCCGGGAAGCCCGGGAAAAAATCCCGGGACGGGGACCGGGAAATGGCCGGGACCTGGACCGGGATCCGGGCAAGGCCCCGGGATCCCGGCCCCGGCCCCCATGTTATTTATAAAAAAAAAAATTAGACCCAACACTTTAGAGAGCTAATTCTATTGGATTAATTCTATTGCAATTACATATAAAGTAAATTCCTATATAAAAACCATGGTGTTTTTAGCCTTTTGTCCCTATTTTATCTCTTGCTTTTGTTATATTAAACTTGTCCTTTTTACTGATTTATCCTTTATGTCATGGCATTATTATCTCTTATATTCAATGAGATTTATTTGCTTCATGTCATGGCATTATTATAGAAGAAAGCGTTCAGAATTTTGAGAAAGTTTAATCCTTGTTTTGTTGTTTTTTTCTTAAATGTGGCATAAATTAAGTGACTAAACTAGTGATATCATTTTTGTTCATTCTTTTTCCTTGTGCATTTGTTTATAACTTCATAATAATTAATTTGTGACTTGTTTTCTTTCATAGTTTGAAAATGTTACAAAGATGGAAACCACCTAAGAAATTGAGGAGATCCTAAAGACCAAAATTGAAGCCCATTTTTTTCTTTTCTTTTTTTAAAAAAAATGAACCGGGAATTCCCGGTCCCGCCGGGACCAGGATTGAAATCCAATCCCGGCCCCATTCCGAGAATGGGAACCGGGAATAGGTGTTCCCGGTCCCGGTCCCGGTTTTGGACACCCTCACACCCCTAGTGGGTGGGAAGGACTTAGGTTGTTGATGGTGGGGAGGTGTGGGGATGGAGGTTGTAGAGGAGAGAGAATGGCAAGGTATAGTATGGAAATGATGAGATGGAATTGAGAAATTTGAGGTTTTTTTGTGGAAGCCATATCATGGAATTAAGCCCATATGGATTCCACATGGAACCCAATTCCAAGGCCTTAGATTTGTACCAAACAACCCAAATACATGGATTCTAATTCCATTTCCATAAAATGTAAACATAAAAGGGTGTGTTTGGTTGGACTTTTTTTGAGCAAATAAGTTCTTATTTTCCCCTAAAAGAACTTAAAATGGGAGAAGCAATTTTTGAGATGTTTCGTTGAGCTTGTGAAAATAAGGTCTTATGGAAAAAATAAGAACTTGGGGAATTAATAAGTAGAAGTTGTTTAAATTGACATATTTTTAAAAAATAAGAACTTATGTAGGTAGGTTTCATAGAATCTGACTTATTTTTTACCGTCAATCATAACTAACCCAAATATACACCTCATTACACAATCTAACTTATGGAAAATAAGTCACTTATATGTTTTTTTTTTTTACAGCTAATCCAAATATAAATATGAAGTATTACACAATCTGACTTATATATAAGTCATTTTTTCATAAATCAATCTAAACACAGCTTTTATCAACATATTTTTTCTTAAGATTACCCCGTGTAACAATTCCAACTGAAAAAGTCTGAATATTAATCGATCATAGTTTTTAAAAAAAAAATAGAAAAATTGAACATAAAAGACTTGTTAGAGTCCAATTGGCCAATCCCAGACCAAACTGAAAATCCAACTCTGAAATTCAGCATAAGAATTGAGACTGGCGGCTAGCCAAACACGTGTTCCCCACTCTATCCTCTCATTAAAAGCCACAAGTCACAAAGATAAAGAGCACATAGTTCACTTCACTCCCACAAGAAATAAAAAAAAAATCTCTTTCTACCAGAAACCAAAAGCTCCAAAAATGGCCGAAAGAGACGACCAAATAGCCAAAGAATTTCACTTCTTCCGTGTCTACAAGGACGGCAGAGTCGTCGTCTTCCGACCCCAACCCGAAAAAATCCCACCTTCCGACGACCCCATCACCGGCGTCCGATCCAAAGACGCCGTTATCCCCGGCGAACCACCCATCACCGTCCGGATCTTCCTCCCCAAAATACTCGACCCGACCCGGAAACTCCCCGTCCTCCTCTACATCCACGGCGGCGGCTTCTGCATGCAATCCGCCTTCTCCCGCCAATACCACAACCTCGTATCCACCGTTGCCGCCGAAGCAAACGTCATCGCAGTCTCCGTCGAGTACGGGTTATTCCCGACCCGACCCATACCCGCTTGCTACGAAGACTCATGGGCCGCCCTTAAATGGATCGCATCCCACTCGGGTCGATCCGGACCCGAACCATGGCTGAACGATCACGCCGACTTCGATCGGGTTTTCGTGGCCGGGGACAGCGCGGGCGGTAATATAACCCACACGGTGGTGTCATGGGCCGGGAAAATGGGCCTTCCGGGTGTGAAGATAATCGGGTCGGTTTTGATGCACCCGTTTTTTGCGGGTTCAGAGGATGATCACATGTGGCTGTGTATGTGTCCAGAGAATGAAGGGTTGGATGATAGAAGGATGAAACCTGCTTTGGAGGATCTGAGGAATCTTGTGTGTGAGAGAGTGTTGGTTTTTGCTGCAGAGAAGGATCATTTGTTTGAGTCAGGGAGGAATTATGTGAGAGAATTGAAGAAAAGTGGGTGGCATGGTGAGGTTGAGCTTGTGGAGAATTGGGATTGTGAGCATTGCTTTCATCTTAGGAATCCAAAAGAAGGTAAGGCTGCAGAGTTGCTTCAAAAGTTTGTGTCTTTTCTCAAACAAGGATGACCTAAGTGTCACCAATTTGTGTACCCCGTGAATAAGTGTTGCTGTAATAAATAAATCTTGTCTTTAGCTTTCATGAATCCTCTCTTTCTTGCTCTTGTTGGTGGTGAAGTTTTTCTGCTCTTGTCGGTGGTGATGATGGTAGAGTTCTTGATGGTTGGGGTCCACTCTTGTCTATGTAATATGGTGTGGTTATTTCTATCAGAGTTTCCGTGCATTGTTATGTATTTGATCTTATTGCATACCTCTTATTTTGGATATTGTATCTCTTTTTTGATAGTTTTAATGAAATACTATTTTATGATTTATCTGGTTAAAATAACGGTTAACAAAATTTCATACTTCATACCGATGTTGAATTATATAATTATATTAATAATTTTAACCACTCAACTCTACTCTATGGGAAATGACCCATTCGGCCTCCATTCTTTATGCCTGAGAAGGACACAAGAAATTGGAGGACAAGTCCGTGTATAATTTTATCCGTAAAAGTGCTTAAAATTAGATCAATCTATATTTCGCTATTCTAAAATTGATTACTGTTGCGGTATCGAGTTCAAGATATATGGCAGGGTAACATACAATGCCCTACACAAAAATGTCAGGTTTACCTCACACCATTTTTCTTTTGGGGGATGAGGCAGGCTTTTATTGGTCTTTTATAGATTAATGGGCCCCTAATTTCCCATAGGTAATCTCACTTGACTTATCTAGAATTTTTTATCTACAAATAGGATTGGAAAAAATAATAATTCCTTTATTCTTGATATAATATCTAGTAATTTTTTTAATAAAAATCTATAAAAAAGTTAAATAATTTTATAAATTGATTTGCTTAATTTTTGTCAAACTAGTTTATTTGATTTATAGTTAATATAAAATTAAATAATATACAACAAATGTTATGATTAACTAATTTGTTTAACATTTTTAATATCCTAAAGAAGTCTAGTAGATCTTATATTAAGAATTAGATGAAAAAAGTATTAAGAAAGCACAAACCATCTATTAAAAAAATAAAAGCACAAACACCGTAAGGTCTTATAGTCCACCAGCATAACATTTTCCCGGCAAGATGGAGATCAACAAATAACAATGATTGGTCGTTTGACCAAATTCTTGTAATCCTTCAAGAGTCCATTATAAAAATATTGTAAGAACACGAAATTAGCATTTTTATTCTGCCTCTATGAAAAATAAAATTGTGCTATAAAAATTTACATAAAATTGTATGGGGGATAAGGGTTTGTTTATAATCACCATGTGTAACATTTCACCTATAATAACCAATGCTTCCCAGTTTCTAAGAATAAGGCCTTATTAATTTTTTGAAAAAGATTAAGGAAATAAAATGAGTCACTTAAACATAAATTATTTTATGTATCAATAGATTATAAATTAGCTTATGAGATAAAAAAAACTCTAGAGAAAACATTTAAATTGATCAATTTATAAATAATTTATTTACGTTTATTAAAATAAGTCATAGTTTTTTTTTCTAAAAAAAATGTACAAAAATCGATAATTCGTTACCAAAAAGGCAAAAACTGAACATCCAGCTCTACATTTCAGCAGAAGAAGAATTGAGACTGGTGGTTAGAAATCACGTGTCCCCCCAACATCCTTTCATTAAATCCCAAGGCACACGAAGAAGAAGGAAAATACATAGTTCACCCCCACAATCAAAAATTCACTAACCACAAATCTAAAGCTCCTAAAATGGCCGAAAGAGACGACGACATAGCCCACGAGTTTCCCTTCTTCCGTGTTTATAAAGACGGCAAAGTCGTCGTCTTCCGACCTCAACCCGAAAAAATCCCACCCTCCGACGACCCCATCACCGGCGTCCGATCCAAAGACGCCGTCATCTCCGGCGAACCACCCATCTCCGTCCGGATCTTCCTCCCCAAAATACCCGACCCGACCCGGAAACTCCCTGTCCTCTTCTACATCCACGGCGGCGGCTTCTGCATGCAATCCGCCTTCTCCAGCCAATACCACGATTACGTCGCCACCGTCGTCGCTGAAGCGAACGTCATCGGAGTCTCCGTTGAATACGGGTTATTCCCGACCCGACCCATACCCGCTTGCTATGAAGACTCATGGGCCGCCCTGAAATGGGTCGCATCCCACTCGGGTCGCTCAGGACCCGAACAATGGCTGAACGATCACGCCGACTTCGATCGGGTTTTTGTTGCTGGCAACAGCGCCGGAGGCAATATAGCCCACACGGTGGTGTCATGGGCCGGGAAAATGGGCCTTCCGGGTGTGAGGATAGTCGGGTCGGTTTTGATGCACCCGTTTTTTGCGGGAAAGGAGGAGGATGATCACATGTGGCTGTACATGTGTCCAGAGAATGAAGGGTTAAATGATAGGAGGATGAAACCTGCTTTGGAGGATCTGAAGAATCTTGGGTGTGAGAGGGTGTTGGTTTATGCTGCAGAGAAGGACCACTTGTTTGAATCGGGAAGGAATTATGTGAGGGAATTGAAGAGAAGTGGGTGGAATGGTGAAGCTGAGCTTATGGAGAATTGGGATTGTGAGCATTGCTTTCATATTAGAAATCCTAGAGGAGGTAAGGCTGAGGAGTTGTTTCAAAAGTTTGTGTCTTTCATCACACAAGATTGACCTAATAAGTGTCACAAATTTGTGTCTCCCATGAATAAGTCTTATTATTAAGTGTCACAAATTTGTGTCTTCCATGAATAAGTCTTATTGTAATATATCTTATCTTATCGTTAGCTTTCATGTTTGTTTTGGGTGATTATGTTTTTCTATTCACATATTTCGATAAAAGCATGATATAAGTGGTAGAGTTCTTGGTGGTGATGGCCTACACTTATCTGTATTTAGGGTGTTTATGCTATGTTATGTATTTGGGATTTCCTTTTTGCATACTTTTTATTTTGATCTTTTTATCTCTCTGTGTTAGTTTGAATGAAATACTATTTTATATTATAAACAAACTTTTTTTATGAAATATCATAATGCATTTGCAAATAAAAAGGTATCAGAGTATGAAATTATAAAGAAAATGAAACAAGAGAACAAAAATTGAGCATAAAAAAGTTTGTTGGTTCTGAATAAGGGATAATTCTGATAAAAAAATCACAATCCTCATGAATGATATCAATATCTTGCGTAATTACATTTGTCGTTCATTTGCTTACTTTGTCAATAGGTAGAAAATTCCTATTCACGCAATAGAATTTCAATGAATCTTTCCTAACATTAGAGAAAATAATTGAATTCCCAATCCAATGTATCTAAGCTTGTTTGGAAGCCTATGCCAAACTGGAAGACCTTTGACGAGTTTTTCCTCCATAATATTTGTTGAATTGGTTGACCTTGGTAACAAATATAATCCAGCATTTACAAACAAGTGTTCTCTGATATTCGAATTTATGAAGAATAATAGTCTCATCAACACTTATAAGCGAAGTCCATTGCATTGAATAGAAGCATAAGGTGATGTCTCAAGGAGTTGAGCCTTTGCTGGAAATGTAGGAGCAGTACACTGGAAATATAAGGAAGCAAAAACGATGATAAATCTCCTTAATGACCATGTCGGAGCAAGGAAGAGTTTCCTGGTGTAAAGCCATATTTCTTTTTTTCCAGATGATATTTATAAGCATACTAATGTCGTGAGGGGCACAAATATGCTATCCTCAAGCAAATGAAGCATACAGTTTGCTTGAGCAAAGCTTAAAACCTTGAAAACCGGAGAAAATGAATTTAATTGATAACCTTCCAAATCAAATTGATCGAGAGAAAGGGCATGAGATGGAAATATGATCTAAAGTTTCAAGTTTTGAGCATCCAAAGAAGCAGTAACCCATGATTTCAAGATGATGCTTACCAAAGGTGTCACAAGAAGGAATAACATCATCCAATAATTTCTAAATAAGGAGTTATTTCATTGGTAAATTGATTGATAAGAGAAACTTTCAAAACGGATGTTGAGAAGAATGAAGACAGGTCTCAATAGTCTAAAGCCATCACAAATTGAACAAGAGATTGAAGTACTTTTACTCCAATAGAATTTGTTTGGAAGATCACTAAAAGAAAGTGGAGTAGTGAGAATTGATTTGGCAATATTATGAGAGTATAGAGATCTGATCAAATTTGAATTCTATCACAACTTGGAATATATTAAGTTGTTTAGTATAAAATGATATATTTTGCATCATTAATGGCTTAAAAAAAAGTCAACTAACCTTATATTCAGCATCGAAGGGAGTATTTTAAACAGAAAGTAAATTTTATAATATCACAACTTAAAATATTCAAAAGTTAAATATAAATGCTACTTAGTTTACATAACTGTATAATAATTATGGTACTCAAACAACTAAATATGTCTAAACACAAAATCCTTGAAATAAATAGCATAAGTCCATTAAAAACCAGGAAAAAAAGAATGGCATAATGATATGGGAGTAAATACCATAATATAAATGATTATATTTTATATGATCCTTATATGTTTGTACATATTTTTTGTCAAAATATATTTATATATTGGCAGGGCAATGTACCATAACCGATTCGTTGGCTATCATGAAAATTCCAAGTTTTTTTTTTTTTTTTTTGTCAGGGGAAAATTCCTTGTTTACCTAAAGCAATTTTTTTGGGAGGGCGGGAGAATTTTTTTATCGGGCTTAAATAGATATTGTGGGGGTAAGAGACAACATGAAACTCCTAATTTTCTACAAGATATTCTCAACTGAGTTATCTAGATTTTTTTACAAACATTTATCTAAAAATAGAAGTAGAAAAAATAATTGATATTAAGAAATAACAAAACAATCTGTTAAAAAAAGCACAAACCGTACATTTCAAATATTCAAACTAAATTATTGAAAGTAATATATGCTTTTCAAATTAATTATCGAATGATAATATATGCATTTTTCATAACGTGAGGTTGTGTGTGTTCTAACATTTGTGAACAAGTTAGGCAAAAAAAACCCTTTTCAAAATATGTTCGCTTCTCACTTGGACAATCTGCAGACAACAATTTTTAGTTCTTTGACCACATTCTAGTAGTCCTTAAGTAGTCTATTCCAAAAATATTTAAATAATGAACATGAAATTGAAAAATAAAATTTTGTGGGGGATAAAAGTTTATTTATAATTACCATGAGTAACAATTTCACCTATAATTATAAATATTAATCGATTATTTTTTTCCATTTATCCACTGGTATTCACACACTACTAATAATTAATCAATCCAATTCACCGGAATGTAGCCTTATAATACGGAAAATCTTGCTACATGTAAATAATTATCGGGGTTATACATTCAAGACTACTTGATATGATGGAATAACCCATAGTTAGTCAATTAATGTAAGACAATATTCCATCCAATCCATAATATAAAAGGTTACATAAAACATTATAAGAGATAACGCGTTAAATTTATTATAATAAATGTTTGATTTACATTTTTGCCTTGCATATTAAATATATAATAAACGATATAAAGGTAGAATTAAAAAACCACAACACATCATCTCTTGGTTCAACTAGAAAAATGATTGGACATTCGACCATCTTATCGAGTGTTCGATTCTTGGGTATGTAACACTTAGTTGTGGTTCTAGCCACAATGTTTGGAGAGACATCTCTTTAGTTAAGTAAATGTAGACAAAATCTTCGTCTAAGGACAGGATAAAGGACTTTCCTAAAATATTAATATAAAAAAATTGAAAAATCACGTTAATCTTACGCACCATAATAGCTTACTACACCTTTTCGGTGTAGTCTGTTTCCAAAAAAAGTTAAAAAAAAAAACTGAACAGAAAAGACTCTAAATTTCACACATAACTGAACATTCAGCTCTAATTTGAGCAGAACAACAATTGAGACCAGTGGATAGGAAACACGTGTTTCCCCCTATCTCTCAATCCTTCCATAAAAGCCCAAGGCAAAACACGACGAAGAAGAAGAGATAGTTCACTACCAGAAATCACAAACTCCCAAAATGGCCGAAAGAGACGACGACATAGCCCAAGAGTTTCCCTTCTTCCGTGTTTATAAAGACGGCAGAGTAGTTGTCTTCCGACCGGAAACCGAAACAATCCCACCTTCCGACAACCCCATCACCGGCGTCCGTACAAAAGACGCCGTCATCTCCGACGAACCACCCATCTCCGTCCGGATCTTCCTCCCCAAAATACCCGACCCGACCCGGAAACTCCCCGTCCTCCTCTACGTCCACGGCGGCGGCTTCTGCATGCAATCCGCCTTCTCCCGCCAATACCACAGCTACGTCGCCACCGTCGTCGCCGAAGCGAACGTCATCGCAGTCTCAGTCGAATACGGGTTATTCCCGACCCGACCCATACCCGCTTGCTACGAAGACTCATGGGCCGCCCTCAAGTGGATCGCTTCCCACTCGGGTCGATCCGGCCCCGAACCATGGCTGAATGATCACGGCGACTTCGATCGGGTTTTCGTGGCCGGGGACAGCGCGGGCGGCAATATAACCCACACGGTGGTGTCATGGGCCGGGAAAATGGGCCTTCCGGGTGTGAGGATAGTCGGGTCGGTTTTGATGCACCCGTTTTTTGCGGGTACAGTGGATGATCACATGTGGTTGTACATGTGTCCAGAGAATGAAGGGTTGGATGATAGGAGGATGAAACCTGCTGTAGAGGATCTGAAGAATCTTGGGTGTGAGAGAGTGTTGGTTTTTGCTGCAGAGAAGGATCACTTGTTTGAATCAGGAAGGAATTATGTGAGGGAATTGAAGAAAAGTGGGTGGCATGGTGAGGCTGAGCTTGTGGAGAATTGGGATTGTGGGCATTGCTTCCACATTATTGGGAATCCCAGAGAAGGTAAGGCTGAGGATTTGCTTCAAAAGTTTGTGTCTTTCGTCAGACAAGACTGATGCGTGTCACCTAGTTCGTTGTGTACTCACGAACAAGTGTCACGATAACCAATCTTCTTTAATCATAAATCATCTTTTTTTGTTTGCTGCGTTGAATTTGGGAATAAGTGTATAATGCATTACACAATTGTTATAAGCTCTGTTATTTTTTGTTTTTTACCTTTTGCATTCTTTTATATATGTATACTGCTATATATGAATAGGAGAAAAGAAAGGAGAGATGAGCAGCACAGTGTTGTCCAGTGCATTCACTCTTCCCAAATATCACTCTGTTCTCAACTTCTCATCAAACCGAACCAAGTAAATAGGTTCTCCATTAAGGGTGGGGAATTATAATATTTAGCCTCTCAAAATTACCCTAATTTTAGTTTTAAACCTTCAAATTTTATTTTATTTAAAATATTAGTTGAATTTGAGTCACCAAGTAAAATGATGGCACAATTGAAAATGAAAAAAATTATATTTTATAGTTTATACTAATGAAAAGAAAAAAGAGAGAAGAAACAGTGAAAAAGTGAGAGAACTTAGGTCCATATCCACTAGAATTCCAATAGCATAATACCAGTGCAACAGCCTCTTTAGTCTTTCCATTCTTACACTGTTTTTAGTAGTCGCAGACTGCAGAGAGCCAAAAAGATGACAACCTCAATCATGTTCAGTGCTCTCTCTCAACCCAGATATTATCACTTTTCCTTAACCAAACCAAACCACACACTCCCTCCTAACAATGGTTTCTCTCTCCCCTTTCTCTCACTTCACCCTCTTCCTCCTCGCTTCCCCTCCCTCAATCTTTCAACCTCTTCTTCGGATTCCAATTCTCCCTCCCACGAATCCCACCAACAACTAGCCTACGATTTCTCCCCCGTTATGAAAATCTACACAGACGGCCGCATAGAGAGACTCGCCGGCTTAAAAACAGTCCCTCCGGGCATAGATTCCATAACCGGCGTAAAATCCAAAGACGTAGTGATTTCTGAAGATGAATCCATATCCGCAAGAATCTTCCTTCCCAAAATCAAAAACCCAGATCAGAAATTACCTGTTCTTGTTTACTTCCACGGTGGTGATTTCTGCATCGAATCAGCTTTCTCCCCATCTTACCACAAAATCCTCAACTCCCTCACTTCTCAGGCAAACGTCATCGCCGTCTCTGTCAATTACCGTAACGCTCCAGAGCACCCTGTTCCTATCTGCCATGAAGATTCATGGGCCGCCGTCAAATGGGTCTTTTCCCATTTCACCGGAAATGGCTCCGACGAGTGGATTAACCGTTACGCCGATTTGGGTAAGGTTTTCTTCGCCGGAGATAGCACCGGAGCTAACATAGCTCACCATATGGCTATTCGGGTCGGGTTAGAAAAACCATGGGGTCTAAAGATTGAAGCTTTAGTTTTGGTTCATCCGTTTTTCTTGGGGGAAGAAAGAACTGTGTCTGAAAGGAATCAAGCTGTGTATACGGCGAAGTTGGAGAGTATATGGAAGTTTCTGTGTCCGAGTGAAGCCGGGTCGGATGACCCGTTGATTAACCCGGAGAAAGATCCGAACTTGGGGAGGATTGATTGTGAGAGAGTGTTGATTTGTGTTGCAGAGGAAGATTTGATGAGGGATAGAGGGTTGAATTATCGAGAGTTGTTGAAGAAGAATGGATTTTGTGGTGAAGTTGATGTGTTGGAGACGAAAGGGGAAAATCATGTGTTTCATGTATTCAAGCCTACTTGTGATAATGCTCTGGCTTTGCTCACTAGTATTGCTGAATACATCAAGCAGGACTAGGCATAGAGTTTATTTGCTTGTTTCTGGTTTAGTTCATTGTTTTAATTAGTTGTTAGATAGTCTGTGTGGATTTTAATATTTGAGTGGGGAATCTCATTCCCACGCAAATAAATGCAGTTATATGATTATCAGTTTTATGTTTGACATGCTGCGTTTTTTCCATATGGACGTAAGACTGCTTGGATGAAAGGAAAAGTTGGGACGAAAGAAATTGATAGGAAAGAAAACAGGAAGGAGAGAAAAGTGGGAAGAAAATATTATCCCTTTTCTTATTTGGATGGGTGAGGGAAAACTGAGAGGAAAGAAAATAAATAAATATTTGAGGAATAAAATATCTCTGTCTCTATGTTAAAATAATTATATTTAAAATTAAATTAGATATTATAATAAAAGATATTATTTTTAAGAAAAATTAATTTGAAATTAACTAATACATAAACATTAATGCAACAAAATGTTTTATTAATATATAAAATAAAAAATGAATAAATTTTTAAAACTGGATATATTGAATAGATAAATAAATTATAACTATGCAACATTATCAATAATTAATGAAAGCTAAAGAATTAAATTTCTATAACAAAATTAATAAAGTAACACAGGAAAAAAACTGACGCATATACAAGGTTGCAAGAAAAACATATGCGTTGGGAAAATTGACGCATGTTTATTTTGTGAATGAAGCATTTACAGGTTTTATGCAAAAAAAAAAAAAAAACTGAAAAAAGGGCCCCCCTCCCCAACAACAAAAAAATCTTTCCATTTGTGAGGAGAAAATTTGGGAGGAGAATGAGCTGTGAGACACACCCAACCCATGTTCCTTCCCTCCCATATCTTCTCTCCATCCAAACAGGAGAAAATGTTTCCCCCCTAAAATTGTCCTCCTCACTTTTCTTTTTCTAAACCGTGTTCCCTTCAAGTATACCCAAAATACTCTGCCAACCATTTATAGGAATAGTCACTTTCAACAAATCTCAACCACAACTCAATTATTCCACAACATCTCATGCTGGTCATGCCTCCTCTTATCCTTATTTTCAAGAACTTCAAATTAATTCACACGAATAAAAAATTTGATAATTAACTCATAGGTCTGTCCTAGAGTAATAATTTTTTCCATATTGATTGTGTTTGAAGAAAAGAGGAAGACCAATATGAATTGATACATTCGCTTCTTTTTTTTGAATAATAAGTTGGATTACATTAATTCATAACATGGGTTACAGAAAGCATCAGAAACTATCAAATATACAAATTACATATAGGCAAAAAACTCTAATAACAAGCGAATAAGGACGTAGACTAAACCATGGCAAAGAGCTTTCCTCGATCATCCACCATGTCCTAAGATTGGTAATGGTGGTTGATCAAGGATCCTAAAATTGTCTTCCAAATTATGTGCCATTTTAGCTAGGAGATCCGCAAGAACGTTCTTATCCCTTGGTACATGGCTAAGAATAACTTGTCAATCCCTAGCAATCAAGCGTCTAGCATCATCAAAAAGATCTCTAAATGGGTGACGATGGTCACATCCCCTCATAAGCATGGATACGATCTCGTAGCAATCTGAGACCACTTCAATTTTTCTATACCCCCTATTCCAACATATTTGGAGGCCTTGTAAGATAGCTATCAGCTCCGAAATCGCTGGGGAACCCTTGTTAGTTTGGAGATGAAGCCACAAATCCACCTACCCTCCTCATCCCTCATAACTCCACCACACCCGCTGGCCCCCGAGATTAAAACTGAACCATCAGTTTCCATGGAAATAAATCCCTCCCGTTTGGTGTGCGTTGATGTGCGATCGGTATGGTTCAGGCTATAAAAGTTGCATATCGAGGAAAACTCTTGATCCCAACAAGCACGGAATAGGCTGGAAAGAGCATCCTTTTCGGCGGTTTCCCCTGCCTCATTAGAGAGAGAGAGAGAGAGAGAGAGAGAGAGAGAGAGAGAGAGAGAGAGAGAGAGAGAGAGAGAGAGAGAGAGAGAGAGAGAGAGAGAGAGAGAGAGAGAGAGAGAGAGAGAGAGAGAGAGAGATTGATTGCTTTTATTTCCCATCGCATGCTCTGGAAGGACAAAATATGATATTTATGTCTCTCTCAAGCTTAAGGGATTCTCAATTTATGGGCCTACCTGTCCGAAAGACTCATTTGGTTCTGATCTCCTTCATCAATTCATGCGGTTCAATAGGGAAGAATAGTGGATCAATTGTAGACCAAGCATTTTATTGAGTTTGCCTTGCCCATTATTGGGATCAAGATTTTGCTTCAATACTAAGGTTTCTTAATAGCCCCAAGAAAAGGTTTTGCCAAAAAAGGCCCAAAAGGAAAACCTGAGCATTTCGGGGGAATAATTTGTATGGTATGAAAGATTGGGAATGAGGATGGGAGTCCGGAGACATAAAAAGATTAAGTTGACAAGTTATCTCTTACTTGTATTAATCCATATACCACTCCGTTCTTTATTATAAGTCTAACTATCACAAATTTTTTGTTCCAAAATATAAGTCCACTTTGGGATCAATCAATGCTATTATGAATTTACCTCTGTGTTGGAAATAGGGAAGATGAGAGAGAAGTGTTATAATGTATAAAATATTATTTTAACACCTATTCTTAAATAAGGGTAAAGTTAGAAAAATATGATATATTTAATATTATAACTTCCACTCATTGATATGTGAAAAGTAGTTAGAGTGAACTTACAATAAGGAACGAAGTGGTATAATCTAAAAAACATATCATCTAACCGCATAAACCTTTGGGAGAGTCACAATAAAAGCACTATTGTAATGGGTTCTAGTTCGCAGGAGAATCATACCCTACATGCTAGTTTTTGAGGTTGAAAATTTTGAAGTCTCAAGCCCCCCCGGCCCCCACCCAACTTGAGACTTAGACTCATGATATTTACACCACAAATTTTATTTAAATAATTCTACCATTTCAAACTTTTCTGTTGAATCTTGATATATACGGACAGTCTTGTTAGCTTCTCTTTAAATTGTACTAGTTACTTGTAACCAATTATATGGATTCCTTAAAATGGAGATTGACACAATAGTGGATCTAAGTTCATAAATAAATTTTGACAGTTGGTCGTTGATCACCTAACATATTCATCCTCATTCACCTAAGTTTGGGACCGGCTTTATTGTTATTGATGATTGACACAGTTTTTTTTGGCCAATGAAGATTGACGAAGTTAATTCACGATCTTTTCGTAAGTCGTAACTCGTACGGTTCCTTTCGTGGGCCAAAGAAAGCGTGTGTACCACTCTATTTCTTATTATATGTCCATCCTAATTATTTCTCACATATTAAGGAGTAGAAGTTATAGTATTAAATTATTATATTTTAAAAAAAAATTCCAACTTTACCGTCATTTAAGAATATGTGTTAAAATAATATTTTATTCGTTATAAACATTCTCTCATATTCCCTATTTCTAACATAAAGGTAAAATAGTCACAATAACATTAATTGATCCTAAAGTTGATTTATATTTAAAAAAAATTTTGTAATAGTTGGACTTATAATAAAGAATAGAGTGGTATATATTAATATATTTTATCATATTCATATTGTGATTATTAATTGTGCCAAGCATCGATCAGGAAATCAGAGTAACGAACGTCAGCCTAAGGCATATATTGATGAGTGTTGGAGCTAGAGTTACTTGAAGCTATGAATGCAATCCTATGGCTGTTCACACGCGCGATGGGTCCTAATTTTACAATCCTTAATTCTAGTCAATGCTTCTAATAGTGTTATTGTCCCAGATACTCCCATAAGATTTTTTTTTTTTTTTCAAAATCTAGTTAAGTATTTATGCAGAAAAAGGCATAAGATTCATTGAATAAGATCTAAGAAGGGTTGGATGTACAAATCTTTACTCCCACAGAAAAAAAAAAAAAAAGATTATTTCCCGGTACTCTCTAGCTAGTAGGATATGAGTACGGTCATACGATTATCTACTAACCTCACTCTCGTAATCGAAGAGGCTACTTCGTGTGATCCCACAATTTCTTAGTTACATGATAATAATCGTTGCTCTCATTATATAGTATTTAAGCTGTATTTTAAAAAATTTCTAAAATACAATTGACATTCAATTTAATCGGAGGTATCATCTTTATAATTATGATAGATCTTAATGACTTTGACCAATGATAATTATAAAATTCGAAGAAAATTTGATCATTAACGAAGTTTAACTTTTTTGCTTTCTTAAACTGTGGTTAAATGGGTAGTATATATGTACCCTTATCATCAAATATAAGAAGGCACAACTCAATATTTATTCATATGCATATGTCAGTTGACCTGTACATTTAAGGTACTAATTTGTAAAGGTAAAGCCAAAAATAAGTAGCCGATTTGTTAGAAAATAGATTGTAAGGCACCTTCCTATCTTCTAAGTCCTGGGTTCAATCCTTGGTATGCCTTTCCTAAGCAAACTCTAGAGTTCTCAAAAGGTGCCTGATATTGGAGGTTATATGCAAAAAAAAAAAAAAAAAAGGGGGAAAAAAAATTGTAAAGGCAAAACTATAAACGGCGAACAAAGGATCATCAATTTTGGCAAGTAAAATTTGGTGAGTGAGTGTTGGAGGAATAAATTAAGGCTGTTCACCACATGGCAACTATTTACGGCACAGTACATTGCATCATTCACAGCTCAAACTCTCCAAATTAAATTAAGAAACCACACACAAACCTTTCCTTGCGTATTTATATTTCAAATCACTTACCCTTTGGTACGATCAGACCTTCTTTTTTATGGAATTAAAATTAGAAATGGAAGATCATTGGAATTGTAAGGGGAAGATGAAGAATGTGGAAAAGCAAGAAATATTTCTCTAAAATTCAATTATATTTCCACACTCCTAAATATGAAGTAACTCGGTTGGGTTTAATTTTCAGTTTAAGTTCAGTTTTTGCTATCTCCTAATATAAACACACTCTATATTATTGTGTGGCAAATCCCTCATTAAGTTATGTTGGAGTTGACACTTAGGTTGTTAAGTTGTTATGTCACTTCAAAGCCCTTGGATAGCCACAACCCCCATCATATTAATTACCATATTAGTCTCTTCTGATTTTTCATTTATAATTGTCAGCTTACAATATATATTAATTTATTCTTTCATTTTGACCCTTTCTTAACTTATTCTTTCATCGTTCATTTTTTCCAATATAAACCTTCTTCTGTCAGTCACTCCCGGGCTTTGCGGGGTTTCCCCACCAATTCTTAATCACACAGCATGTGATGTGAATTGTAAACTCAGTTTTTTTTTTTGGACAAAAACAGAAATCAATTCATATGAAGTACTCTGTCAAGATGATAATAAGCATGTGTTTCCTAGACCTCAACATCATGTGACGATTGTTTTTATTATTATTATTATTATTATTATTATTATTATTATTATTATTATTTTGCACGCTGTAGTTCCATTATACTAATAAGGTTAATTTAATAGGGAAAATTTTAATATAGGACCATGGTAGCCAATTAATTTTAAAATAGGACCAAAAGATTCTGAAATATCATTTGAGTCTTGTGGGGGAAAACTGAAATTAAATTGAGAGGAGAAAATACAACATTGACCCCATGTGTCAGAGAGAGAAAGTGTCAGAGGAGAGAGAGGATGAGAGGAATATTTTGTTTTTTTTATTATGGGTAATTAATTACAGGTCCAGTGTAAGGGACTTAATTAAGATGAGGTCCCATGAAATCACCTAATTAATTTGAGGTCCCTACCAGAAAGTTGTTATGGCAAGCAAAAAAGTTGTTATTACAGGCCGAAAAGTTGTTATTGTAAGCCAAAAAGTTGTTATTGAATAAGCCTTCACTAACAACTTTTTGACCTGCAATAACAATTTTTCGGCCTGCAATAACAACTTTTTGGCCTGTCATAACAACTTGTAGCCTGAAAATCACTCTTGGTTTGTAACAACTTGTGACCTTGCGATAGAAACTTTTTGACCTGCAATAACAACTTCGTGGGACCTCATATTAATTAGGTGATTTCGTGGGACCTCATCTTAATTAAGTCTCTTACACGGGACTTGTAATTAATTACCCCTTTTTATTATGGCTTGTGCCTATGAGCTTTTCCTTATTCGTGTGAAAATGAGTGGGGTGTGTGTGAGAGAGAGAGAAAAGCGTGTTAGAGAGAGAGAAGGTGTCAGAGAATAGAGAGGGCGAGGGGAATATTTTGTTTTTTATTGTGGCTTGTGCATATGAGATTTTCCTTGTTCATATGAGCTTTTCCTTATTCATATGGGCTTTTCCTTGTTCATGTGAAAATGAGTGGGGTTTGTGTGTGTGAGAGAGAGAAAAGCGTGTCAGAGAGGGGGGTGTCAGAGGAGAGAGGGTAAGAGGAATATTTTGTTTTTTATTGAGGCTTGTGCATATGAGCTTTTCCTTGTTCGTGTAAAATGAGTGGGGCTTGTGTGTATGAGAGAGAGAAAAGCGTGTTAGAGGAGAGAGGGTGTCAGAGGAGAGAGAGGGTAAGAGAAATATTTTTTTTTTTATTGATGCTTGTGCATATGAGATTTTCCTTGTTCATATGGGTTTTTTCTTGTTTATGTGAAAATGAGTGGTATCTGGGTGAGAGAGAGAGTATCAGATATGCCATGTGGGGGTGAACCCTTTTTTGTCTTTTTCCACATTAATTTAATTTCACTTAAGGATCCTGAACCTAAAGTGATATTTCAGAATTTTTTGGTCCTAATTTTTAATTAATTGTCTACCGTGGTCCTATATTGAACTTCTCCCTTTATTTGTAGATAATTCGTTGGTCTTAGTTAGAATCTAATTTTATTAACAAATATGAGTGAACTTCCAAAGTTCAATACGTTTGTGAATATAAAAGACAATTTTTGGAGAATTAGGACTATCTATCTATACATACAGGGCATGTTTGGTATGAGGAGAGGGGTGGGGAAATAGGTTGAGAGAAAAAAAAATTTGACTTGAATTTACAAAAATTAAAGATAGGGGTTAAAAAATTTAATTAACATTTATTACTCTTTTATTTTACATCTGATATTTCTTAAAATATCATAACTCCAGTTCTTTAATTTTTAAAAATTCAATTTACAAAAATTTTCCCTCCCATTCCCCCCAAATTCCTTGTACCAAATAGACCCAATTAGAATTTATGCTTTCCCATCTCTAGGATGCCTTTCATAAGAAATTATTAGTTTGTCCCAAACATAATTCGTTTGTTGAGTCATTATTAGTTGATTTTTTAATACTCACAATTTATTAAAAGGAGACTTGAAGTCTAATGTACAATGCTTTAATATCTAATAAAATTACTACAGATTGGACATGTAAACAATAAATGTAGTTGGCAGATAAGAAAAGGTTCCTAACTCGCCCTTAGTGTCCCGAGTTGAGAAACATGGTGTTGGAGTTTGGCATTGTCGCGTGATTGTCTTTACAGAAATTATTGATCTTTGCCTTGTTTGGATAATATTATGACACTATCTGTCTCTCCCTATATTAACTTCACTTTCACCCTCTCTCACTCTCTCTATATGTACATATACCAGACCATATTAATCACAAACTAAAATAATCTCTCTGTGCATGCAGTAATATTAGTACCTACACGTTACCAATTTCTTTACTACGCATATCTGTCTCTTTCATTGCCATCTCTACCCTATACAACCCTCATTACCACCCTTTAATCAGATCATTATCCCTTTTATTTACCACTACATCCATCAGGACACTGTTGCTCAATGTACGTCGTTTACTTTCTCTATTTAACATATTCACAGAGAGAGAGAGAGAGAGAGAGAGAGAGAGAGAGAGAGACTTTAATACTCCTGGATTTCTATGTTATCTAAACTTTAAACCAATCAAACATACAACAATCCAACTAATTTAAATTATAGTTAGTTGATGACTTATATGAAAAAATTCCACATGTTAGTTCGTTTTAATGATAACATTTCATTATTATTATACTTTTATACGTTTCTAAATATAAGATTTAGTTGACTTTTTTTAAAGAAATTATTAAAACAAAATTAACCACTTAATTATAAAGTATTTTATGTATTAATAGGTTATATGTTAACATATAAATCAAACAAACAAATTAAGAGAAAAATTCAGTCAAATCAATTTATAATTAACTTATTTAGCTTTCTTGAGATTTTCTAATAAAGTCAATTATGTCCTATAATTTTAAATGTAGGGAGCAGATGCTAGTAGGCTTATTCTTCTTAAAGACAAAAGAAAATGTGACTTTTTTGGATAAGTTGTTCTCCAACCAAAATATATTTTGATTGAAGATAATTTAAATAATATTCACTACAAAAAAAACGTCTATTAGTTACGGTTCTTATGTCACGGTTTTAGAAACCGTGACAATCTCATGACACTTGTCACTGTTTTAATACAAGAATCGTGACAAAATCATGTTTGTCACGGTTTCAACAAGAAACCCGTGACAAATGTGGTGGGAAATTTGGAGGGAAAACTTTTGTCACGGTTTACAGGTTGTAAACCGTGACAAAGTTTTTATTTAATTTTTTTTAAACAAAAAAACTATTTTTTAAAAAAATTTAAATGACTTGTCACGGTTCCCTAGGCAACCGTGACATCTGTCACGGTTCCCTCAGTGGAACCGTGACACTCACGGTTCCCTCATGGAAACCGTGACACACGTCACGGTTCCCTTGGGAACCAGGGACCCGTGACACTTTGTCACTGTCCGTACTAGGATTTGTGACATAGTGTCACGTTTCTTACAGGGAACAGTAACACTATCTATTGTCACTGTTTAACTGTACAATTTTCTCACAGTTTTATTGTATAAAACCGTGACAAAATGTAGTCTGATTAAGTATAAAACCCTCCAACTCATTCATTTGCATCGCTCTCTTCTTTCTCTTCTTCCTCTCTGCGTCTTTTCTCTGCTCTGAATTTTTTCTGCTTCCGTTTTTCATTTTTTGTTGAGTTATTTATTCTTTTCATTGTATATATGTATTGCAATTTAACTTTAATATTGTGTATTGCAATTTCTAATAGTTTAAATTCCATGTTTGCAGGTAATTTTTTATTTTTCTGAAGTTAATTATTCTTGTAAAAATTTGTAATTGTTATATTTGATAAATTAAAGTTGTAGTCAGGAAATTTGTACAAATTTCTTTGAATAGTAATAATTATTTCAAAAAATTAATTAAGACAAAATGTAAAAATAATTTTTTTTAGAAAAATAAAACTTGTCACAATTGTTCTCAGGAACCGTGACAAATTTGTCACTTTGTCAAGGTTCCTTGTGTGAGAACTGTGACAATGTCACGGTTCTTTATAGTGAACTGTGACATATTGTGTCACGGTTTTTAGTCAATAACCGTGACAAAATGCCGGATTTGTCACGGTTTGTGGATTTGAACTGTGACAAATATTTGCTCTTGTCACGGTTTTTATAATACGTGTCACGGTTTTTAAAAACCGTGACAAAAAACTCTTGTCTTGGATGTTTTTGTCACGATTTTGAAAACCGTGACAAATTACATATTTGAACTGTGACTATCATCCAATTTTCTTGTAGTGATTGTAGTCTTGGGGTATTTTCTTTTGAAATATTACTACATATTGATATGAGTTACAGATGAGATTTATGAGATAACACCAATGCTATACATTTTAGCATTTGATATTGATATTGAGAAGGGCTAATGCTGCATAAACATGAAATCTCAAGTCTAAGTTTGTAGTTTTTGTGAACGTAGAAAATCTTTGATACATCTATCTACCACCAATACACGAATAAAATACAATCAAATATCATATCTAAAATAGTGAAGCCATCATCACAAACGGCATTCTAATAATAGAGACTATAGAGGCAAAGCGGTCCATATTCCCTTAGCACCTCCATATATTCAGTGCTCTCTGTTTCTTCATAATAATGCCTCCACACACCAAGCTCTCACAAAACCAATTCTTTACTTTGAACTTTCCCCAGTATCAGTGTGTCCCCACTAACTTTTTCCTTTGTCTTTTGGGGAAAATTTGTGGCACCGCTTTAAGCCTATTCATTATCCCATAAAAATTAAACTAACATACTCAATAAATATACATAAATTTTTATAAATTAGGATCCATTTTTTTATTTTCATGGCATATTGAATGTATCGATGAGTTATTTCTAAGCAAGTAATAATTGCAAATTGGGCCTTGGTGGAGGCGTAAGGCACTACAAAAAAACCAGTAATTAGCGACGGAATTTTCCGATTGAAATAATTCCATTAGTAATTACCGATGAATTTTCGGCGGAAATTCCGACGGAATTACTGACGAAAATTTTTTCGTCGGTAATTTTATTATTTTAATTTAAATAATATATTAAAATATTATTACTGACGGAATTTTCGTCGGTAATTTAATTAATTATATTATTTTATTAATAAATTATTATTTTAAATTATAAATAATATATTATTACAAACGAAAAATTTCCCGTCGGTAATTTTATTTATTATTATTTTATAAATAAATTAATATTTTAATTTATTAATAATATATTAAAATAATATTATTACGGACGGAACATTTCTGTCGGTAATTATGAATTATATTATTATTTTATTTTATAAATAATATATTAAAATATTATTTTTATTTATTTTAAAAATCGTTTTATAAATAAATAATATATAATAAATATTAATAAAAATTATCATTTACACATAAATATAAATTTTTAATAAATTTAATTGTAATTTTTAATTAAAAAATATGTTATTTTTAATAAATATTAGTAAGAAAAATGAAAAATAATTATAATTGAATAATATATATAATAAAATAATTTAATGATAATAATTATAATTATTATTATAATTTGAATAAAAAATGAAAATACTAAATATAATGTAATATTATAAATATAATAGTTTGTAAATAATATCATATGGTCTTCATAACCCAACTGGTTAAGGCATCAGCATGCGCGTAAGAGGTTGCGAGTTCGATTCTTAGCTCTGCAACAATTGGGAGACAATTTGTGAATGCGACACGTGGCAACATGAGGAGGTGACACGTGACGGTGTGTGGAGGTGACACTTGGTGGCAAAAAATGTGGCATATAATTTAAAAAAATAAAAAATTTATCGACGGAATTCCGTCGGTAAGAATAGTATTTTAATATATTATTTTTAATTAAAATAATAATTTATTTATAAAATAATATAAATTACCGACAGAATCCGTCGGAAATTTTTGATGGAAAAAAAATTCCGTCGGTAAATCAATTTGCGACGGTGGAATTTCCGTCGGAAATCCGTCGGAAAAATCAATTTTCCGACGGAATTCCGTCGATAAATTCTGTCAGAAATTCGTTGTTTTTTTGTAGTGAGGTTCATGTCAAAGTTGATGATTCTAGTCTTCTAGACATTATTCATTTTGGATAAAAATAGTATCAATACTCAATAACACGCACATATTTGTGTGTAACAAACTCAAGTCCTTGGGAGAATCACACCCAAAAAGCTAGCCATTGGGGTTGGGGAGCCAAGGACTTATAAGGCCCCTCTTGCAAAGAAACCTCCCCTATATGGGATAATGCACCCCCCTCGAGAGCCGACGTCCCAGCAGCTACACTCTACGACACTTCACTCAGCGCTTCACTCGGCCTTTCTGCCGGTCAGCCCCTCCCGTCAGAACCCTTCGTAGGTAGCCCTTTCCAGTCTGTCAGACGAGACGGCGTCCCGACGGCTCCACTCAACGGCACTTTACTCGGCGCTTTACTTAACCTTTTGTTGATTGGTCTGCCAGTCAGAACCCTTCGTAGGTAGCCCTTTCTGGTCTGTCAGACGAGACGACGTCCCTGCGGCTCCACTCAACGGCACTTCACTCGGCGCTTCACTCAACCTTTTGTTGGTCTGCCCCTCCGTAGGTAGCCCTTTCCGTTTGGCCGTCTCTCAATGAAAGCATCATTGTAACGAACACAAGTTCTTGGGAGAACCACACCCTAAAAACTAGCCATTAGGGTTGGAGAGCCAAGAACTTATAAGACCCATTTTGCAAGGAAACCTCCCCGATGTGGGATTTGTGACAGTGTATCTATATTTATATACGTAGTTGTTTTGCAATGATATGATGGATATAGTGCAGGAAATGAAAGAAAAGAAAATGAAAAATAAGAAGGAAAAGCTGAGAGTTGGAAGGATGCACGCGTCTGATAGGATTTGTGGGGTTAAGGGTGAGAGGAAAAGGAAAAAGGGATATATGCCAACGCAGAGAGGAGCCTAAAGGGGGTCCTACCCATGTACTTAGCTCCCACCCTTCGTCATACGCATATGAACACATCCTTTCTTCTTCTTCTTCTTCATATCTCCCTTTCACGTGTCCACTTTCGCTCTTCATCTCTAAAAACTTATCACCTTTCTTCTCTCTCCTCATCCTTTCCACTCCTTC
Source organism: Mimosa bimucronata (assembly GCA_037074515.1). Taxonomy (NCBI): domain Eukaryota; kingdom Viridiplantae; phylum Streptophyta; class Magnoliopsida; order Fabales; family Fabaceae; genus Mimosa; species Mimosa bimucronata. The sequence continues at coordinate 2,900,239 of CM073438.1, forward strand.
ATTCTTCTTCCTATTTTATACTGCCTACATGAAATGTATGGTTTATGTTCATGAAGCCCAATGATCTACTTTCCATTTAAATGTGTCATATTATCATTACCCCTTAATTATGTCCTCCCCATGATATCTTGTCTGAAAGTTTTTACCCTACAATTAGTACAAACTTCTCATTTCGAGTTTTTTTTTTTTTTTTTAACTCAACAAGTCCGTCCATAATTATATATGTTTATAGAAGGTTTGAATTCAAATAAGTGGGTTTTGTATTATTGGACTACAAGGCCCTGACATTTTCATATACTCCCGTCCTTTCTTTTTTCCCCCACCATATACTCCTGTCCTGAAAAGAGTTAGCAAGGGATTTATTGTTTTGACTCTCCCTTTTATATATGCATAGACATACTTTTGTAAGAGGTAATCAATATCAATAATCATGTCCAAAACTAGGGGTGTCCAAAACCGGGACCGGGACCGGGACCGGGACCGGGAATACCTATTCCCGGTTCCAATTCCCGGAATGGGGCCGGGATTGGATTTCAATCCCGGTCCCGGCGGGACCGGGAACTGGACAGGGAATTCCGGGAAATTCCCGGTCCATTTTTTAAAAAAAAAGAAAAAGAAAAAAATGTGCTTAAACTTTGGCCTTTAGGATCTCCTCAATTTATTATGTGGTTTCCATCTTTGCGACATTTTCAAACTATGAAAGAAAACAAGTCACAAATTAATTATTATGATGTTATAAACAAATGCACAAGGAAAAAGAATGAAAAGAATAAACAAAAATGATATCACTAGTTTAGTCACTTAATTTATGCCACATTTAAGAAAAAAAAAATAAAACAAAACAAGGATTAAAATTTCTCAAAATTATGAACGCTTTCTTCTATAATAATGCCATGACATGAAGCAAATAAATCTCAATAAACATAAGAGATAATAATGCCATGACATAAAGGATAAATTGGTAAAAAGGACAAGTTTAATATAACAAAAGTAAGATAAAATAGGGGCAAAAGGCTAAAAACACCATGATTTTTATATAAGAATTTACTTTATATGTAATTGCAATAGAATTAGCCCTTTAAAGTGTTTTGCCTAATTTTTTTTTTTTATAAAATATGGGGACCGGGATCCCGGGGCCTTGCCCGGATCCCGGTCCCGGTCTCGGGATTTTTTTCCCGGGCTTCCCGGTCCCGATTTGCCGGGACCGGGACGGGATCACCGGGACCGGGAGGAGTTGGACACCCCTATCCAAAACCCTACGAAACACTAATTGTACATAAGCACATTTTTCAAGTAATGAATAGTTATCAAAATACAAATGATTAAAAAATAGGTACCTTCGTGGTCAGCTGTTTTACACTTAAATAGAGGACCCACAGCGATGGATTAGTCGCTGTTATCAGCGGTAGATACCTTGAATTTTATTAAAAAAAAAAATAGCTACCTTTGTAAGGAAGACCATTTTAAATTTGTTGTTATTTTATTTTCTTAATTTACACGTATATATCAAGCTTATCCTAACACAGTTGGCAGCCAAAACGGCTGAACAGATGTATCTCGATCTAGAAAGTTTAAACGATTGCTAATTAAGTTAATTAACTCAATAAAAGGAGAAAACTCTAGATACTTTTTACGTACACGTAGAATTTAATCCACAATTTTTTTTATCTCTTAAGAAACTGTGATAAAAACAAAATAAGCAATATCTTTCAGTTTCCATTTTATCCCCACATTGAAAAATTTGACTTAATTGTGCACAAGTTAGAGCGAAGCGTTTCCCTTTCACAGTTTCACACGGGCTTCTTCTGCAAACGGCATTCCATATATGTGCGTTTTGGACGTATAGACTACGCCTCACGTGGATCCCACATCCCAATATTGCAAGAGGTTTTTAGTTGAACCCAATTTGTTACATTATTTATTTTCTGAACAACACCTTAAATCTGATATGAAAATTTTATTCTAATTGAGCATCCTAAAAAAAATTAACTGTGGATAAATTTAAACATCATGTTTCCTCTATTTTTTATTTTGTAAGTTGAAAGAAATATTTTTATTTACCAGCTAATTGTTTAAATTAGCCGCTATTTTTCACGTTAAATCCAGCGCCTATTTGGTTTCACTTCTTAAAGTAAGGTTTGGATTCAAACCTATGTTTTAAAATCAGAATAAACAAATACACTCACCTTTTCTAAAATAGCTTTTAACTGACAAAACATATATTTTAGTTAAACCAGATAAAAACTGTTAACTTTTTCAGAAATAGCCTTTTAGCCCGAAACCCTGGACAAAAAACTTAGTTTTGACTTTTGACGGAAGCTTTTTTTTTTTTTTTTTTTACAATTTTAATTTTAATTTCATAAGTTATTTTAGAGCATTAATGATTTGGATTCATCCGATGATTTCTCAATAGTGTATCATCAAAATTTACTATACGATGACGTTTTATCCGGGTGAAGCAGTCAAATGGGACCACACCTACTTAAAAGCAATATCAACCGTCCATCTAATCACCAGCTCATTAATTCATGATCTTCTATTATCGCCCACTTTTTAAGCGCTTTGTCTGTCTGTCTCTCTAGCCTTCACTGCATAACCACAGAGAAAGCGAGTAAGGAGAAGAGAGAGAAAAATCCGAGAGAGGAAGATAATAATGGGTGACCATAAACGCAGCGTTTTAAAGATTGCAGACATGGATACTCCATGTGAAGAAGCTTCTTCCATGTCCAAGAAGATGAAACCTAGCATCAACAATGGTGGTTCTGGTTCTGGTTCATCTGAATCGGAATTGGAGTTTTGTTCTTCTGGCGACCATTGCAACACGCATTTGTGTGAAGATTTGCACGAAAAGACGGTTTCTCCTGCTAGTTCTATGAATTCCGACGGTACGGTGGTTTCTGGTGAAATTCTTTCTTGCAGGTCATTTTCTTGCTGTTCTAGCAATGTCGTTGTCAAAACTAGCTCAGGCGTTGTGGATAGCAAAACGACGACGACGACGGTGCCAGATCTAGAGGTGAGAAACTTAATTTCTGAATGTGTTATGTATTTTCTTATGTACGATTGGTTTCTGAAGTGTAATGTTGAGGAGGAGATGTATAGGAGACGCAAAGAAAAACGAAACGAAGTAGCGTTATGTTTTCCGAGAAGTAGCTAACGGATCTTGCTTATACGGTTTCTTGTTTTGATTTTTTTTTTTAATTCTCTTTTTCTTGTAGTTTTCTTGGCCGCCAAGCCGTCAGTCAATTTAAATCACCCGCGCTTGCTTGAGAATTTCAATTTCCGTTACCGTTTATGGTCGAATTTGCTGTACATGATCGATTTCGTGTTTTTTTTTTCTTTGTTGAAGTTAATACACACTAATGTGATCCAATCTTGCAGGCCAAGCGTTTCGAAATTGCAGAATCAACGTCGAGCGATATCAAATTATTCAGGTTTTCTACAATGCTTTTTTCTCTTAACTCATGAGCGCTGCGATTTCATATATATATATATATATAAATCGATCGTCTTAATTATTTTCGCTTGATTTTTTCTCAGCAGTGACAACTTGTTCACCGAGTATTCCGGAGACTCGGAAGAAACAATGACGTTACAGGTGAAGTCACCACCGACGGTGGTGGTGAGCGAGCCGCGGAATATTCCGGCTGCGAACATCATACCGCCAAAGGAGGAGATTGAAGAGTTCTTTGCAACGGCTGAAAAGTACGAGCAAGAACGGTTCGCAAAGAAGTGAGTCCTTGAAGAGAGAGAGAGAGAGAGAGAGAGAGAGAGAGAGAGAGTTGCGCACTGTAGAAATTGAACATTGTAACTAACTAACAACCTTCTCTTTCCTTGCAGGTACAATTATGATATTGCCAAAGATGTGCCGTTGGATGGTCGCTACGAATGGGTTCGTTTAAATTGAATATCAGTGAAGTAGGATTAAAGGGTGGGTAGGAGAGGAGGCTAATTGACCTGACACAAGGTAGATCAGTGAAAATTGAGAGTGAGAAATTCCGGTTGATATGCTCAATCGGGGTTGGTTTTGTACAGCTAACCACTTTCTCTTTATCTTTAGAATAATTCTGGAATAGAAGCTATAGCTTTCTGCGACATTGTCACTGTCATACAGGCACTGAGCAGCTAAATGCAACTTTCTTTCTGCAAGTGGAATCACGGAAATCAGAGATGGATGTATGTAGGTATGGGAAAAATTGCTTTAATTTGATGTGCAAGTGTTGTTTTTATTGAGCTTCTTTTTCAAGTAGTTTACCAGTAGAGTAGTACAAGGAGATTCGGCCAAATTCCTAGGGTGGTTTTATTCATTTGGGGGGATAATTCATGGATAAAACATATTATAACTTGTATTGATGATAGGTTGATCTATAAAGAATAATGTTTTGTGTTTTTGGAAATTTCTTTTGGTTTGTTTCTCCTCATCAGCAGCTTTTCGGTGCTTTCAAATATCCTTTATGGGAGTTCTTTTGCGTTTAGCCATTTCAGAATATTCGGTTCATGCCATGGCTATGATTCCCCTGTTTGGTGGGGACCATGTGCGTTTGGACATAAAAAATGCCCACACACATACATAAACCTAATAATCAAATCAGGTCTTCTCTTCACCGTAAATGATTGAAAGAACATGCACAAAATTAACAATCACTCCAACAATGACCCCTCAACCTATAGTCTATACATAGCTACCCTATTGTCGTAGGGACTCTAGCTATTAAACACTATATTGGCTTGTCCACTAGCTGTGTCCAAATTCTTGGATTATTTGTGGGTCGTGGCAAAATCCATATTCACCTTCACAATTTCACCTTTAACTTACGTCGTGGACTCATTTCAGGAGAATCTTATCTACTCCTTTTAGTAGGGTGGTTCTGTGTGTTTAATTATTGATGTTAGAAATTGTTCGGACTTGATGAGGATATATAGCCATTTAATTTTTCGTGCCTTGAGAGTTAATGACAAATGACTGATGTTAATTAATTTGAGCAGCAAACCGCTAAAGGAAAGTAGCTTTTGTTTTGTGAGTTTTAAATGTTATTTTCACTTATTTGATAAAATCAGAAAAGCATGGAAGTGACACAATATTCGTCATGAAAGGAAGATATTAAGTGAGGGAAGAAGAACAGAGGGTGGCAGAAGGCATTGTCGGGAGCTAAAGAAACAGGGTAGCTAGCCTCCCTGAACAATGTCATCATTACACACGTGTCCATAACGCCACCTCCACCCTCATCCATGTGACAATATTCTTCCTAATCAAATTTTAGATATTACTCCCTCTAATCCTTATTATAAGGCACCAACTACCAATTCTCACAAACCAAGGAATGGTAGTTGGGTCCTTAAATCTAGGCTTAATTGACCATATTTTCCAACTTCACCCTTCATTAAATGATACAACTTAACATTTTAAACTATGAACATTCATTAATGACAAGGGTAAAGTAGGAAAAATGTAATTAATGTGACGGTTGGTGTTTTATAATAAGGACAAAAAATTTTATTAGTTGGTGCCTTATAATAAGGACCAGAGGGAGTATATATATACCACCTCATCTTTACAAAGTATGACTAGTACATAAATTTAGAAAAAATAAATAAGTTATTTGATATTTATTTATATTATTAGATTTGACATCATTTCAAAAGATAGACAAATTTAAAGGGGAAAAATCCTATATCAATCTAGAATAAAAATAATTTTTTTAACGAATTCTTATATTTAAGATTGGATGTGGTGTGCATTTAAGAAATGAGGGTGAACCAAGCTAGTCCATCCGGTTTATGTTAATAAATCATTTTAAACAAACCAATGAAATGATATATAGTGGAGTCATTTATTATTGGTTAAATTAATGTGATTTTCTAATTTTATTATTATTTATCATTTATCACACATTTTCTCTTCTAAACATTCAATATAGAAGGATAAAATGGAAATCAAATATTTATTATCTTAACTTTTACATGTTATCTTCGTTTATAATATAAACAAAAAAATCCGCACATCTTATATCATGAACCGGAAGCAGTATAAGATAATTGTCATATCACATAGAAATCACATGTTCAGATTTTGAAAACAATATCTCTGATTTGATGATATAAGACTGGGTAACCTTGTTCCTCTCAAGACTCGGTCTAGTAGGAGCATTGTACATTATGAAACTATTTTTAAACACGGAAAAAGTTAGAAGTGGGAAGGAAAATGATGAAAGAAGGAGGATGGCACGTGGTGTGGTGTAGTAATCGAGGGGGGATTAATTTGCTTTGGATCTGATGCCATCTATTTTAAAAATTTGCAGAGAAAGATAGACATCTTTACTGAGAGGATTGATAGTGGTGGAGGATGGAATGTTGCTTATTAATGAAGAGATAGGTGATTTGGGTTTTGATGATTTTTAAAAGTTCTTACCACGTTTTCTCTTCGTACGAAACCGATTATGAGGCTAACAAGGAATTACTGTGGATTATCGTGTCCTAAATTATTCTTAATTTTATGTGATATAGCTTTGGTTTGAACAAAATGAATATAAAAAACCATTAATCCCACTCCCTATTGATTATGACTCTCATGTCTCGGATTTCAGGACATTTTTACATTTTCTGTATGGAATGATTTATTCGTATTATATACATCCCCTTAAATTTAGCTGCCTGTAAATTGCTGCATATATGGAATCCAACCACCTTGACATGGTCAGAAGATTTTATTATTTTATGATTTTCTGCTGCATAAACTGCAATCCTGAGTTTTGGGATAATAGTACAATTGTCTATGTTTCCATATATACATGCCTTACACGCTCAGCTTTGTTTTTCTTTTCTTTCTTTTTTTTCCGGTCTATGTGTTAAGCTTTGTTAAATGACCGGTAAGTAAAATTTTTAAATAAAAAATTTATATACATCACTACTGTAAAAATAGGTTTTTGTAAGTGCTACCATTTTTTTAAACTGTGATTGTCATTGTTTGTAAGGGGGAGCAATTCACGGCAAAATGCTCTTTTATACAAACGGCAAAAAGTTAAACAATATGAAACAAACAAGTTGTAATTTGTGAATGACATTTTTTTTGTCAAGTTTGGTATTATGTGTGTTAAAGTATTTACCATGAATACGACTAGATAGCATTGTTGTCAAACTCGCAAGTTGAGTCTCCGATTTTACCGTTTTTACGGCTCTACCTAACCAAAACGTGTCACGAGTCACTTAAATTTGCACTGACTGTAAACTCTGTAAAAACTCACGAGTTTACCTGCTGAATTTACCGTTTCTACGTTTCTATCTTATAGAAAATCGTATTAACTTGTTATAAATATCATGTTTATTATTTTTATTTGACTATATTCAATGATTTATATATAAATTTCATAGAAATTTGTTTATTGAATTAGATAAAGTATGAATGTTGATATATTTAATATCAACTATTTATATTTAAAATATATTCAAGTCAAATTATTATTATTTTTTGTATTTCTTATTTAATTATATATTAGAAACGCGTATTTATTAATAAAGGTAAACTCTAACGAGTTTACGATCTAATTTTACATTCTTCTCACGAATTTACTTAAACTCACGAGTTTGACAACCTTGCTAGATAGTCTAATAATGGTGGTGGTGAAAAAATTTTACGATTAAAGTTACAGCGAATAAACAAGTTGTGCACATTGTTTTTAACTGGCAAGTTTAGCGCAATTCATTCATTGAATTTTTGGTCTTTTTATTGTTTCGGATAACTGAGTAGAGTGTGTGCACAATTAAACCTAAACTATAAAAGGTCTGGTCTTACCCGACCGGGTCCATCGGCTGGGATGGTTAGCTGGTTGTCTGACAAGTTTCAAAAGAAAAAGGTCTGGTCTTACCTTGGTCTTTCAGGCCCATAATCACCATATAACATCTTTCTTGAATCTTGAGTAATGTCCAATGACCATAACCATAAGCCCCTATTTTTATTTTTGGCCCACGATGATTGATAATCGCCATTCGTATTATGCCTAATTACTAAAAAAAGGCGTAAATTATTTATTGTGAAATTCGGTTTGACGGGAAAGTAAAAAGAGACAAGATTTAGTCCCTATAATTGTCAGCATGAGAAAAAATGGGCTTTTGTAAAATGCTAGTATAAAATTAAACTGGATGAAATTCAAACGTTGTGAATGATTCTTGCAAATGAGCTAAACTGCTAATGTATATTTGTCATAAAATTCAATTTGATAGTAATGAGACATCATATGGTGTGAGACAGGCAATTATATATGAATATAATTATTTGAAGAGTAAAATACATCGACTACCCCTCTAATTTGCTTTAATTACACAAACCTCCCAATTATTTTGATAACATATATATACCTCACTTACACTTAAAACTTATATTACACAAACCTATCTCGTATATTTGATATTTTATTTCCATCCACTCAACTCGTTAGTTGACCATTAAGTTTGACTTTCAAACAATATTTTGACCAAAATACCCTTTTATAATATAATATTTATTTTTATATATAATCATCATCGATCCTTCACCCTTTTCACTTTCTTCGGATTCATTATCATCGTCACCTCTTTATAATTTATCAATAGGAGGTTCACTTTTATCACAGTTATCAATATCTTCGAGTTATATTATTCTGTAAAGAAAATATGAAAATAAAAATAGAATACAATAAAATCAAAACAAATTAAAAATAAATTAGAGCAGTTTTGGGTTTTGTGTGCCTGACTGTGCGTCAAATATATATTAAAGCATGAGAATAATAAACCATATAAGCAATTCAATTTGTGCCCTATTTCAGCACTTATGAAAAATATCGTAAAGGAAAAGCTGCGTATTTAGCAAATCTAAACATAGTTGAGTTTAGTAGAAAAAGCATGATGATCCTTCGCCGATAGATACAGCTTTGAGAGGAATAGAAGAGTATCGAAAAATCAAACATCGTTGCTTCCTCCAGCAGTCATTGATGGGTATCTTTTTTTATCAGTTGCCATGGCTTCTCCCTGATTCTCAGGTTGGAATTCAAAATCCTAGTGTAATTTAGGGATTTATTAGAATTGAGGGTAAAATAGTAAATAAAATTTACATCAATTATAATTTAGATTAAAAATGATGTTTTTGGAATCTTTTAAGAATATTCTTAACATGATTAATGAATTGGACTAAACTGTATGTTTTCAAAATAGAGGGAATATTTGTGTAATTGAAGTAAACTAGAGGGGTAGTCAATGTGTTTTACTCTTATTTTAAATATGGAGTCAATTAAAGTACTCATAAATGACTACACATTACTCATAGGGCCCCAAGCCCTTTGCCCATAATTTTCCTTAAAAAATTATAAGTATATGACACACACTGAAAATTAATATTAGTAAGATTTTTTTTTTTAAAGAAGTTAATATTAGTGAGACCTCCTTCATATTTTCAACACAACAAAACCAAAACGTAAAAAGTTCAATCTTACTCTAGTTTTATCTTGGTTAGAAGAATTTCCAATAAAATCAATCAAACCAGAACTTACAAGGTTATATCTTACTCTAGTTTTATATTATCTAGTCTTTTAAACGCAATCTTTCTAACAACATTACTATACTTGTAAAAACATAAGAATTAAACATGTGAGCGATTCATTTTTGAAGTTTTGTGCTTAACAATTTTTAATATGGGTTAAAGTATTTACCATCGAATTCAATTTGATATCAATCACAGTTTGAAGCAAAAGATATTAGGTGGAGAGGCTATGCAATGGAGATGTCCTTAATTAGTAGAGTAAAATAATTTCATTTCAAGATATAAAATTACAAATTTACAAGCAATACAAAGCTTTAAATGACTCATTCATGACATTTTGGCACTAATAATTTCAAATAAAGAGTAAAGTGTTTGCAAATAATACACATTAATATGACGAGGGCGACCGTATGATCTCTCTATCAATTTTTTGTTGCAAAAAAAAAAAAAAAAAAAAATACATACACATTGGTCCAAACAAGTAACACTGGGCCATGTACGCCGATATTTTTCGATCTAACCACCAAACTCAGCTTATAAAAGGTTTCAACCCTATTTTAGCTTTCAAAATTCTCAATCAACCTAGCCGCATTTTCATCTAGGAACACCCCAATTCCCTAACTTTTCTACTTGTCCAGCTTGAGAAGCGCACAACACCGTAAGCATTTGACTATCTTGCTTCTTGATCTTCCCCTGTTTATTTAGCGATCTGGTTATTTCGTATCAATAATGTTATAATAAAATATATTGAATTTAATTTATTGATATGTGATTTGGAGAATCTATTCCCTCAATTAATTTCAATAATTTATAAAGAAGAGAAAATTTTTATTTTAATTATAAGATAATCTAAGCAAATATAAATAAATTCACCTTCACATGACTGGAACATTCATTTGAGAAATTGGATGCATCAAAAATATCCATCTAGCGCTTATCAAATCACTTGACTAGCCACTGAAGTCTGTATTTTGGAGATCCGGTTTTCCTGCTAAAAGAAAACATGGGCTGCTAATTTTTTTCAGATCTAGCTGGATATCATATTTTTTTACTTTAAGCATTACATTTGTAACGTTATAGTTAATGTTTCATGTGCTTTCATTATTTTAAAATTGCGAGCTGTTAAATGTTAATCAGTCTATATAAATTATTACTTGTCTCTTTGGACCGTGATAAAGTGATCAAACAAGTAGTATAAAAGATGTTTTGATATTTTGCTATATAGTCAGTTCAAAAAAGATATTTTGCTATATAGGCATATCAGTAGGCTTTATATAAAATTTATATAGGGAGAATTTCAATATAGGACCGTGGTAGCCAATTAATTTCAAAATAGGACCAAAAGATTCTGAAATATCACTTGAGTCTTGTGGGGGCAAACTGAAAATTGAGAGAAAAAAGACAACATTGACCCTGCCTATAGAGAGAGAAAGTGTCAGAGGATAGAGGGTGTCAGAAGAGAGAGGGGGAGAGAGGAATATTTTGTTTTTTTATTGAGGCTTGTTCATATGAGATTTTCTTTGTTCATATGAGCTTTTCCTTATTCGTTCGTGTGAAAATGAGTAGGGTCTGTGTGTGTGAGAGAGAGAGAGAGTGTGTGTCAGAGGAGAGAGGGAGTGAGAGGAATATTTGGTTTTTTATTTAGGTTTGTTCATATGATCTTTTCCTTGTTCATATGAGCTTTTCCTTATTCGTATGAAAATGAGTGGGGTCTATGTGAGAAAGAGGGAGAAGAGAGAGAGTCAGAGAGGCCATATGAGGGTGGACCCTTTTTTGTCAATTTAATTTCACTTAAGGACCTTGAACCTGAAGTGATATTTCAGAATCTTTTGATCATATTTTTTAATTAATTGGCTACGTCAATCTTATATTGAAATTCTCCCATTTATATAATTATTGTGCATGTATATATATATTGATATATATTAATTGGATGGTTTCATGTGTTGTATAAATTGAAGTTAAATTTTAAACATCACTTGTTTACCACTTAAAAATAGTTTATATATCTTACGTTGATGATTTCCGCTCATATATATATGATTGAAATATAGAGTTTGGAGTTGTTATCTAGCTGGCCCTAGTATTACTAGGACTTGGCAATGGAAGGAAAGAAATTTAATAAAGAACATATAATTTGAATCTTGGCTTCAATTTTTTTTAATATCAAACAATAATTTGTACCACCAAACGTTTAAATCAACTGGTTATAGTTTGTTATTACTTAACCAATGGTTTGGTATTCAAGCCATCGCTTGCTAGTAACCACAGATATACATGTATACCAGTTGATAAATAAAAAAACAATACTTTGTTAATGGTTTAGGCCATTTATATAAATTAAACCAAATGGTCTTATGTTCTTGTTTCGTATTTGCACTTGTATTTTCCATCCATTTTCAGTCAAAAAATCCAATATGAAGCCGACAAGCTTCAGCCACAGCCACTCCTTCTAGTATAGATCGAGTAGTGTGCATATATTATAGTTCATTTCGAATTTTAAATACATAATTTGATTCATTTTATTTATGAGGATTCTTATTTCATATAAATTTGAAAAGGTTGTAAGTATGAACCCACAAGGGTACCGGAGGTCAGTCAATCAATTAACTTACTTGCATAGCTATTTGATCTCATGATATATTATAAAATGTAGAAGACAACGACTCCACATTTTTACCTGTAATCTATATATACGTTCAGATCGACCACCAATAATAATTCTCAGTCTCATGCTCTTACACAAGAGCAAAAGAGATACAAGCAACGTTATCCCCTCAGTTTCCAAGCTTCATAAAGACGATGATGCAGTCAAGTGTGAGCGGAGGAGGATCTTGGCTGGTAAAATATCCATTAGCACGAAACCGAGGCATTGATTTTTTAGGAGTTTGTTAGATATCATATACACTACTCCCTTCTATCCTAAATATAAGACCAATTTAGGGAAATGTATTTGGTCTTAAATATAAGACCTCTTTCTTATTTTTACCAACTTTTCTCAAATTATCTTTATTAATGTTCTTCGATAATAAACAAGTAAGAGAGGAAGGGTGGGGATAAAGGTTAATGGTTATGGTGCATTAACAGTATCATATGTTTTTAACTAATTTAATTAACATATTTAATTTAATCAGATTAGGTAAATATGTCTTATATTTAGGAAGAGATGGATGGAGTATTCTAATAAAAATATGGATGACTAGATATTTTTTAAGGCCAAATATGTGTGTGTGTGTGTGTGTGGTTGGGATGCTTCGAAATTATTTTCATGTGTGATGTTTTTGTGATGTGGCAGGGTCTTCCTAAAAGTTTCTGTGAGATGCATGTGCCCAAGGTCGATACTATGATTGTTTTGGAAGATGAGAATGGAGGAGAATATGAAACAAGGTATCTTGCTCGTTTGTCGGGCTTAAGTGGTGGATGGAGAAGATTTTCACTGAAACACAAATTAGATGTTGGGGATGTTTTAGTTTTTCATTTAATCCAACCATCGAGGTTCAAGGTAATTAACAGTGCATAGCTTCATCATTAATTATGAGAAATTGATGTAAGTGATTATTTGTCACAATGCTTCATCGTTTGATTAGTCAAGTTGGTAATCTTTAGTGTTTTTTTTTTAAATGTCCAAAGGTGTACATTATAAAATCCCAAGGGCTGAATGAAGTGGATGTCGCTCTTAACCTTCTGCGTTTAGATGATTAATTCCCTGAATCGACATGATTTAGGTACGTACACTTCCTATGATTTTCATTTACTTATTGTTTACTTCGATATGATGTTCCTATGTTTCTAATTGCTTCTTTGTGATCTCATCTTTCTAGATGTTCCTCGAGCTAATGATCCAAACAGCAACAGAATGATCTGTTGGGGGTGTGGCAGGTGTATGTGAAGAAGATGAGGTTTGATAAGTACATGGGAATCCATTGGAGGATTTGAAGTTAGCCATCAACACCATCGGAAGCTTAAAGTATAAAAGAGACGTCATCCCGTTAAATTTAAAACTTACAAATACGGTTCTTTGAATGTAATTTCGTTTGAATTTATACCCTTTTTCAAGTGCTGGAAAACTACAGATTTAAGCTTTTAAGTTGATTAGTTTGCATAAAATAAACAAACTGAAGAGATATGAAGTTGTTCGCTGTGTGGTTTCCTGGATCAATGCTCGTTGGCCTGATACTTAATGTTTAATTTAAGCTCTGTTTGCATAGGTTGATCCATATTGGTCTGAGGATTTTTTCTCTCTCCCTCTTTTTCTGGGATGATAGTATAAAATAACCAAGGAAAATGTTCAAGTATCATTTTTCTGAGGATAAATGTATAAATTTATCAATGAACAATTACCCCAAAAACGCTGGACACAAAAAAGTGTTTTGTGATGCTTAATTAGATATAAGATTTTAAAAATGGTGCAAAATTACCAATGGCATTAATGGGTTTTGAACGGCCGTTAAATGCATAGCACGTGGCTTAACGTGTGTGGGTGACTTGGATCTTGACTCGAATGATATGGACAAAAAATGTGGAAATTTACCAATGGACAATTATCTTAAGAGCGTTGGGCATAAAAAATTGTTTTGTGTGATGCATTTTTTATGTCTACGTCAATGGTTTAAGATTAGGGTCACCCACACACATGGCTACGTGTTATGCATTTAACGGTCGTCCAAAGCCCATTAACACCGTTCGTAATCTTGCACTATTTTTAAAACTTTATATCTAATTAAGAACTATAAAACACTTTTTTGCGCCCAATACTCTTAGAGTAATTGTCCAGTGACAAATTTATACGTTTACACTTTTTGTGAAGATTTGGAAGTGAATCACATTATCTAAATCATGTTGTTATCCTTTTCTTTCTTTCCCACCGCAAAGGCTGCAAAGGGATTTCAATTCAATTAATATACATACCCCCTATTTTGCAAAATTTTGTCATGCTTTTCACTGTTTTCCCCCCCTTTAATTTGGTCAAGGAGTCTAACCCTTTCGAGATCGAGAGCACAAGAGTTTTTACCTTTTTCAATAGGTGTGTTTTCTAGTATTGAATGTGTGTCTTTTTCTTTATTGGGATTATGCAACTTATCATAACAATCAATAGTTTGTTAGTTACATTAACCCTTTATCATCATTCTCTATTCAATATTCACATAAATATATATATATATATATATATATATGCGCGCGTGTAAATTACATATATAAAACACACACAATCAAATATTATGAAAATTCCATATTATGAAATTCTTTGGTGGCTCAAGTATTACACTTTTATATACTTTCTCGATCTCACATCTTAAAATAAGTATTTTTAGAGAGTTCATATAATATATGTTATAATTAAATATTTTATTTCATTTCCTTGATCTTCTCAAATTTGTCAATCCTTCTCAAATTACCCATAGTGATGCTCTCAACCAAGGTTCAAAAAACCGGATCGGGCATCGAACCGGATGAGGCACTGGTTCAAGGGTTAATGGTCGGATCGGGGTCGGACCGGGTCAAACCGGATTATATTAAAATAATAAAATTTTATTGATATTAACATTAATAATCACTAATATCAAAATGTAAATGTAGATAGGTATACATGATTCATCAAATATGAATATTTTAATGTTTCTATAAAGGAAAAAAGAGAAAATATTAGTTGATTACATATGAAAATAAATATTATTCTACAATCCACAGACTAAAATACAAATATTAAGAGTAACAATAATAAAATATTAAGTATATGCAAGTAAAATATGATTTAAAGTATTATAGTTTCCTAATTTCTAAAATTGAATGAAATAAAAGTTAGTAATTAGGTGAATTATAATAAAACAATTTTTTTTTTAAAAAAAAGGGTCAAACCGGTTGAACCCCGGGTTGACTGGGTCAACCCGCCCCTAACCGGTTCAATGCCCCATCTGGTTTTTCAGCTCGCCCGGACCGGACCCATGGCCGGTTCACGGTTGAACCTGTCGAACCGGCCGGTCCGGTCCGGATTTTATTTCATTGCTCTCAACAACAATAATGTTCTCCGAACAATAATCTAATGAAAAATAGAGGGAGGAAATTGAGGAAGATGATCAAAGTATTTTTTTAAAATATCTCATAATAACAAATTTAACTAACATTTATAATTTAATTTATCAGGTAAATAGATCCTACCATGAGAGAATATAGGATAGGAGTATTTCTGTCATATCAATCTATAGTTTTCTAATTGTTTTCAACAGAGCCTAAAAGCCCAAAGCCCACCAGAAAACTAAACAAGCAATCATCAACCTTCAACCTTCAACCATCAACCAGCTCCATAATACTTGAAGCAGCCAACTGTTCAGTCCTCTCGGCTCTCTATCTTACTCCAATCTTTCTAACTACATTTATTTTGCCATTGGTTTCTAACTACATTATACTTATAAAATTATAAGAAATAATTGCCAATGCTTTGTAACTACATTACACTTGTAAAATTATATAAGAAATAGACATGTTGTGAGCGGTTCATTTTTGAAGTTTTGTGCCTAACTATTTTGAATATGAGTAAAAGTATTTATCATGTAATTCAATTTGGTACCAATACAAGTTTGAAGCCATTATTGGTAATGCAAAATGCAAAATAATGTCATTTCAAGATACAAAATTGCAAGCAATGTACACAAGCGGTAAATAACTCATTTTAAGGTCTAATGATTTTAAATAAGGAGTAAAGTGTATATGAATGGATACACATTAATATGAGGATACCCTTAATTCATCTCTCAGAAGTTTTCCAAATATTAACATTGGATTGTATTCTCCGATACTTTTCAACATACTCACGAAACTCGGCCTTTAAAAGGCTTC
The DNA here is from genome assembly GCA_037074515.1 of Mimosa bimucronata. Lineage (NCBI taxonomy): Eukaryota > Viridiplantae > Streptophyta > Magnoliopsida > Fabales > Fabaceae > Mimosa > Mimosa bimucronata. The sequence continues at coordinate 2,916,578 of CM073438.1, forward strand.
AACCCTATCTTAGTTACCACAATTTCCAATCTAATTAACTAGTTGCATCTCTCTTAAAGAACGGCCGCAATACCCCTAAATTTTCTGTTCATCGAACTCGAGAAGCGCATCAAAGCATCGTAAGTATTTGACTATTTTACTTCTCAATCTTCCTTATTTGTTTATCCATCTTGTTATTACCTATTGATTTCGTGAGTAAAACAAAATATTTGAATTTAATGTATAGATCTGCAATCTAGGTGATCTATTTTCTCAATTAATTTCAACAATTTCTTGTTAATGGAAAGATTAGGTGTTAATTATAATATATTTTTGGAAAATTTGAATAAAATACTATTATATGACTTGGATATACATGTGGGAAATCAGGCGATGCATCAAAGATCGCCTATTGATTGATGATGATGAAATCACTTGACTATATATCTACAATGGTCCATATTTTGCAGATCCGATTTTTCTATTACTAGAAAACATACACCGCTATTTTTCCTTGGCAGATCTAGATGTCAAAACTTTTTTACATGCTTTCATTATTTTAAAATTCTAAAATGTTAAATATGAAAAATTATATATAAATTCTTAATTGTCTCTATGGATCGTGGTCAACTCATCAGACAAGAAGTAAATAAGTCGTTTTGAAACCCTGCTGCATATAAGCAATATCAATCGATGCCATAAATATAAAATATAACGTAGTATTATGCATATTGATATATTAACAAGATAGTTTAATATGTTTTAAAAATTGAGGAAATTAAATTGTAAACATGGCTTGTTTACTACTTAAAAAAAGTCCGCAGTTTTATTTTATATCTTGTATGTTGATGATGTCCGCTTATAAATGATTGACATAATCAGGAGTTGTTATCTAGCTGACTCTGGTATTACTAGTACTTGATTGATAGTTGAAGAAAACGAATATGATAAATAGCACATAATTTGAATTGTAGCTCCATTTCTGTTTCAAATGTAAAGCAATACTTTGTTGAGGGCATTCATAAATGAAACGAAATGATCTTGTACCTTATTTCATATTTCCAATTGTATTTTCCAGTCATTTTCAGTCAAAAAATCCAACATGAAGCCGACATCTTCAGCCACTATTCCTCCTAAGGTCTCTCTCTCTCTCTCTCTCTCTCTCTCTCTCTCTCTCTCTCTCTCTCTCATTATTTTCTAATTTACAAAATTTAAGTTCTGAATACTACAATATATTGGATTTCAGTTCAATAGATCATCAGGGGGAGTACAAAAGAAGGTAAAGACATGAATTCTACCTATAATGATCTTCAAAATTAGTGTACATCATGCATATTACAATAATAGTAGATGAAGTTCATTTTTAGTGTTTTGTTTGGTCATGAAATAGACAAAAAATGAAAACCCACAAAATGTAATTAGTTTTAATTTTTCTTGAAGTTTTTGTTAAAATTTGTAATAATAGTCTAATTATACATCTTGAGCTTTTATAGTTAATAGAGTAGGAAAAAAAGATTAGTAGTTTCTTTGTCTAGAATATGAGATGGTTAATGACTGTGTTTTGAATGAAGTACACTGTCTGTATGAAGGAAGGAAAATGGAACACGTCCATGCATAATAAAAGTTTTATTTTTTCCTGGAGCTTATTGGATTATATATATCCGAACATGTAAATAATGATACTTCTTAAAAAGTTAAATAAGATACTTATAAATCGAGTTGGCTGAATTTTTTCAACAAATTAATTTATTTGACTTATCAGCTAGCATATATTGTAATTAAGTGGATTAATTAGTTTTCTTAATTTCTCTGAAAAAAGTCAATTAGGTCTTATATTAAGGATTGGGAAATAGTTATTATAAATTTCCCATCAAGCTTTACTTATTCCAACATGTATTCATATTATTAGCTTTGTACACATATAATAGAGAGTGTGTATGAATTACAGTTCATTTCGGATTCTTAATGAGTTCTGATTTGTCTCATTGTATTATACATGAGGGCTCTTATTTGATATAAATTTGAACAGGTTGCAGGTGAGAACTCAACAAGATCTCGGAGGTCAGTCAATTAATTAATTTACTGGTTTTGCTATTTAACCTCATGATTAATTATACTTCTTCCTACCCGTAACATAAGAGCCATTTGATTCATTTGGGAACGTTAATGAAATTAAGAAATTACTGAATTATAGCACATGTTATATAGAATATCTTTAAAATGTTTATGTGTATTATTAGTATATCATTTTACAAGTTCAGCAAATCAATTTAGAAAAATTATAGATATAAATATTTTAAAGCAATTCAGTAGCTTTCTTAGTTTTCCAATATTAGTCAAGTGGTTTTTACATGAAGGACATGATGTAATAAAATGTAGAAGACAATGATTCAGTTGTTTTATTTATACAGATCAGAGAGACCACCCCCTACCGCTGCTCAATTACAAGCCCATGCTCATGCTCTTACACGAGCAAGGGAGATAGAAGCAACATTATCCAATGAAAATCCAAGCATCATAAAGTCAATGGTACCTTCAAATGTGCAGGAAGGATATTGGATGGTAAGAATATCCGTTAGCACGAAACCTAGTCATAGTTTTTAAGAGTTTGTCATCATCATCATAATGATCATGATGCATGTTCTTCACCAATTAAAAACATTGATGAATATAGATAGATATTTTCTTCATCTAAATGCAGGGACTTTTAAAACTATATATTTTCACAGTATTAAATATGTTTTTTTCATTAATGAAAAACCTGATATAACAAATGCAGGGTATCCCTAAAAGTTTCTGTCAGGAGCATTTGCCCAAAGTTGATACTATGATTGTTTTGGAAGATGAGGATGGAAGAGAATTTGGAGCGAAATATCTTCCTCGTAAGAATGGTTTAAGTGGTGGATGGAGAAGATTTTCAAAAGATCACACATTGCAAGAGCATGATGTTTTAGTTTTCCATTTAGTCCAACCCACCAAGTTCAGGGTAATATATATGATTTCATCATTATGAGAAAATTCACACTACTCCACTGCATTGGTTATATAAGTTGGTAATCTAGTGTCTTTTTATGTATGTCAAAAGGTGTACATCATAAAATTAAACGAAGTGGACATTGCTCTTAGCCTTCTGCGTTTAGATGGTGGGTCTGATAATCAACATGATTCAGTAGGTATGTACATTTCCTATATGATTCTCATTTTCTTATTTATTTTGACATTCCTATGTGTTTCATATGCTTTTTTGTGATATTATCTTTGCAGATGTTCCTCAAAATGATGACTCAAACAACGACAGAATGATTTGTGATGATAACTCAGCACCATCTAATCAACTTGGAAACACAAGTGTAGAAGAAAATCTGGATCTTGAAGTTTTGAATGGGAATAGATTGGTGAGGTCTATGACCAATTTGCAAGAAATTTCAAGTATTGAAAATTTTAACATTGTGGTTAATGGCTCAGTAGTTGATGATTCTCAACTACCACAAGGCCTCAAAACTAGATACTATGACCTATGTTGCAGCCAGAAGATGATTCTTCATGAGAATCTCCTTGTAACTCAAAACTGTCAAATGGTCATCGGAATGATACATGAGATCACTACTATTGCCGATGCCATTAAAGCGAGCAAGATCACAACCCCATCCCATATTTTTGACCTTTGGTATAGAAAGTTAAAAGGTCTTGAAATATTAGGCATGAACGTTAGTTTCTTGCTTGCGAGGCTGGAGGGACTCATGAGATTGGCTTCAAAAACTAAGGAGTACAAAGAGGTAAGAAATCATCGAGAGCAAGCTGAAAAGGAAAAGAAAGTTCTTGAACGAAAGCTGGGGGAAGTGAAAAAGACCATAAGAAGGCTTGATGGCCAGATTGACTCCCTAATTCTGAATCTTCAGATGTTGGAGGCTGAGTTTCAAGGACTCACTAATGCTCCTTGGTGAATGGTGATATAAAATTGATTCTTTCTCTTTGTGAATGTAAATTTGGATGGTCATATATTTTGTGTCAATCTCCATGTTCACTTGTCTATAATGTGCCATGAAACTTTACAAATTCTGTGTCTAGTATAATGTTGAACATAGGTATGGAATGTGCAGAAAATGTTGTGGGGATAAATTCATAATATGTTTTTTCCTTGAGTCTGATTTGCTTCGTTTTATTATGGATGGTCTCTGCCATGTATAGGTTAATGTTTGGTTTGCAGAACTTTGTTGTCTTCGAATTGTAATTGGTTTCCCCATCTGATATAAAATTTGTTGCAAGTTTTTGACAGTGTAGATTATGATTCAACTAATGAATCTTGGGGAGTTTATACTTGAGAATAAATGCAGAAATATGATACAGATTTGGTCATATGAGTCTCCTATTGATCATGAAATAAGTGATGGGGATACATTGATGCCGTATTATACATACAAAATAGAAAATGTTCATAACTTGAACATCAAATTATGTTCGCCGTTATGTCCATATTTCACATTAGGGAGGTTTCTTTGAAAGAGGGACCTTATATATTCTTGGTTCTCCAACTCTAACAACTAACTTTTGGGGTGTGATTCTCACAAACACTTGTGCTTATTACAAACTACTTGAGCACGTGTGGAAGGATAGTTTTGAATGTTTTGCACAAAGTGTGTTGTACAGGTTGAATCCATTAGAGCATTTGAGGCTGATGAACAGAGACCTCATCTCTGTTGTTATTTTAAAACTGAGAAATAAGGATCTTTGAATGTGCTTTTGAATTGAGACTTTATGTTGCATGTATCAATGATGATTTTTTATTGATGGTTTGCTTAAAATAAATATTCCAAAGAAGAGATATGAAGTTGTTTGCTTAAAATAAATATAGGTTAGGCTATACATTGTTCTGATGATTTTTTCTCTCCCTATGATAGAATAAAATGACCAAGTAAAATGTTGTTTTAAATTGAAGGTTTGGGAATGAATCAGGTGGTTGCCCATTTTTCTCTACGAGCTAGAGAAAAGACAAGGCTGCAGAGAGAATTCATTTCAATCACTATATTTTCTCCAGTTTTGCAAAGCTCTGTCATGTGCCCACTGATACCTTTGATTTGATGTTAGACATTTCCTGGCAAACTTTTGAAAATACAAGATTTCAACTTCCGAATAGTTTTTCTAGCAGGTCGATGCCAAATTCTTTTGGAGAATTATAACTAGGTCTCAAATAAGGGAATTAATTACAATCAGATAAAAAAAAAAATCAAATTACATTGAAGTTCTTAAGGACCTGGATAATCTTAAATGGCTTATTATTAACAATTCAATAAGTTGTCAATGTAGTTCCTCAAATTATCAATGACAACTCCATAAATTGTCAATACTGAGCTGTAATGAACAACTTTTAGTTGTTAATAAGAAACTATTTAATATTACTTAGGTTTTTAGGGACTTCAATATCATTTGATAATTTTTTGGGACTTACTTGTGATTAATTCCCTTATTTGAGGCTTAGTTATAATTTTCCCAATTATTTTTTCTTATCATCATTCATTGATTTGATAAAGTTCATATTTTGTACTACGAAAGTCACTGGGTGGTTTTATCTTTCTTTCAAGTTTTTAAATGCTTTCTCACAATTCTCATTCTGTTACTTAATCTCTTATACATAATTGACTTTTTCTAGTGGTTAAAGAAACCCACTTAATTCTAAAGTATTTTGTGTATTATTGTGTACTCCCCTTAGTTTTAAATATACGACATATTTATCTAATTTTATTAGATTAATGGTGTTAATTAAATTAATTAAAATCATATAATATTACCAATACTCCATGTCCATGTGCCTTTATCGCCACCATCTATTTCCTGTTATCCCTTGCTTGTTACTCCCTCTGGTCCTAATTATAAGAGCCGGTTGATTTTTTTGGAAAAATTAAGGATGCAAAATACATCATTATGAATTGTTTATATCTGTCTTTTTCCTTCAAAAGCAAGATATTTTACTTATAAACTATCATATAATCTAATTACATTTTGCATATATTAAGATTTAGGGGTCTAATTTGCTTCCTTAATCTCCCTAAAAAAAGTTAACTGACTCTTATAATTAGTACAGGAGTAGTATTGCGAATGCATTAGTGATAACACTAATTTAAGAAAAAGTCACAAGAGTTAGAAAGGGACTGTAGAAATGGAGGAGTTAGTACTTGACGGTTCACTCACATTACTCTGTCTCCTCTCTCTATGAGACAGACCGAATCCTAGCACTCTGGCAATAGCGGCGGCGGCGGCGGCGGCGCGTCGTTCTTCCCTCACCGTTGGGCGTTAGTTCCTCTGATTCCCATCTCAGCTCCCTCCTCAGATCTCTCACCCCATGTAACTCATTCTTCCTCTCTCTCTCTCTCTCTCTCTCTCTCTCTCTTTATTTTTTTAAAAAAATGCATTCTTTCTTTAATATATAGGGATTCTAATTTCTGTTGTCTTCTTCGTGCTCTCACTGATTCATGCCTCTTATGGGCTTTATCGTTGCTACGAATTAAATATGAATCCCTTCCCGCTTGGAAACTCAGCCTATGAGCTTCGTACAGATCACTTTTTTGCCTTCAAAAGCGAAGTTTTAGCTTTTAGGAAGTAGGTGAGCCAATGTCTTTATAGTCCGTAACTGTTTATTGGTGGAATTCCCAAGTGTAAAGGGGGTTCATATTTGCTCAGTAAAAGACCCCATTTTGCTTCTCTTTTCCTATTTTCTTCTCCGAACCGAAAGTTTCAAGCTTTACCGACTTCATTTCATATCTGAACTTGAATTCTAGGCCATCCAAGGTTTCACTCATTCCCCTTTACTCCCTTCTAATCTCTCTCTCTCGTTTATTCATTTATGAGTATTTGGATTTATTTTTTCCCTGAGATCTCATCTTTCCATGTTAGCTTTGCTATAAGCTGCGGTACCAGATCTGTCCGTTAAGTTGCAGCTCGTTCTTCTTTTCTGGGTTGATGGGTCTTGACTTTTTGTCCCTGTACACTCTGTTTGTTTTGGCATTGAGAGATGAGAGATGAGAGATGAGAGATGTTTGGTATTTGAATTGAATTGATATTCTTTCCTGTTGTTGGCAATGTGTTGGATGATGGATATTGTTTGTGTCCGGGAAAGTATTTCTTGTTATTGTGGAATACATCAATTCATAGGAGTTTTTTTTTATTTTTTCCCTGATTCTATGGTGTACCATATATGTGATTGATGTAGGTTTGAACTTTATATCAGGGCAGACTGAATTGTTGGACTCACCTAGGAATGCTTCTATGAGATGACTCATAGAGAGATAAGCACTGTATTTGTATCAATGGCTATACCTTGTATGAGTGTATAAGAAGTGTATTTGTATCTTACAAATGTAGTAACTTCTTCTATTCATTGAAAGTTTCTGTTCAACGTCAGAAAGTAGAATGTTTTGCTTATACATTTCCTAATCTAGTTTTTTTGGGGCAGCCGATTTAACTAGATATTAAGAGCAACTTTGAAATTATTGCTGATGAAATAATTTTAGTAAGCCGATTCATTTTTCATTTATCGTTTGCATTGATTCTATGCTCGGTTCAGATAAATCATATAAAATTTATTATTCTTTAGACCAGGCAATGACTTTTAGGTTTCTAGTAATACTTTCACATGCATGAGTGGAAGTATGATGTATGTAATAGGTTTATAATTTACCAACCACATCGATTTTATGAATAAGTTGTTTTACTGCTTTATCTGCTCTAGCTATCATCTGTTTGTGCCTGGCTCTGCTTCTTTAGATGTAGTGATATCCGTTTCTTTGTATTTGACACTCATGGTTTTTAACTTGAAATTAATTCTTTGGCTATCTAGCCTATTGTAATTTAAAAGACCTGGTCTTTTTTCTTTGGGGTTCTTCTTTTCCCCTGTTTCTTCTATTTTTCCACTTCATCTACGTTTGTGTGCATTATGATATAGATAATAGACATTATGATTTTTATCGTTCCAATATATATTCTGAGTGTTTTAACGAAATGGGGTTAATACTATGTGCATCACAGACACCGAGATGGCAGCGGCAGCAGCATCAGCAGCAACCTTCACAATTGGATCAGCCACCTCCCTCGTCCAAAGAGGGTGCGCACTTCCTCAATCAAAACCCTTTGATTTGAGGTTCAAGTCTCAGAATTCTCTGAACTTCTGTGGTCTCAAGGCAGCATCCAACATTAGCTGTGAAGCAGAAACATCCTTCTTTGGCAAGGAAACTTGTGCTGCTTTGAGGGCATCTTATGCACCCAAAGCTCAAAAGATAAACCAAAACCTCCACTACCACTTGCAGCCCAAAGCTTCCTACAAAGTGGCAGTTCTTGGTGCTGCTGGAGGAATTGGCCAACCTTTAGCTCTTCTTATCAAGATGTCCCCATTAGTTTCCGACCTTCATCTGTATGATATTGCCAATGTCAAGGGAGTTGCTGCTGATCTCAGTCATTGCAATACTCCCTCGCAAGTTAAGGATTTCACTGGACCTTCTGAGTTAGCTAACGCTTTGAAAGATGTGGATGTAGTTGTCATCCCTGCTGGAGTTCCAAGAAAACCTGGCATGACCCGCGATGACCTTTTCAACATCAATGCTGGCATTGTGAGAGACTTAGTTTCAGCCGTTGCTGATAACTGCCCAGATGCTTTTATTCATATCATCAGTAACCCGGTGAATTCTACCGTGCCTATTGCAGCTGAAGTTCTGAAACAGAAGGGTGTCTATGATCCCAAGAAGCTCTTTGGCGTTACAACCTTGGATGTTGTGAGGGCGAACACATTTGTTGCCCAGAAGAAGAACCTGAAATTGATTGATGTTGATGTCCCAGTCGTGGGGGGTCATGCCGGGATCACCATTCTTCCTCTGTTGTCGAAGGCAAAACCTACAGTAAGCTTTACCAACGAAGAAATCGAACAGTTAACTGTCAGGATTCAGAATGCTGGAACAGAAGTTGTTGAAGCAAAGGCAGGTGCAGGGTCTGCCACTTTGTCAATGGCATATGCAGCAGCTAGATTCGTTGAATCATCTCTTCGTGCACTCGATGGAGACGGGGATGTGTACGAGTGCACATATGTACAGTCAGAAGTGACTGAGCTACCATTTTTTGCCTCAAGGGTAAAGCTTGGAAGAAAAGGCGTGGAAGCTTTCATAACATCTGACCTCCAAGGATTGACTGAGTATGAGCAGAAGGCAGTGGAAGCTCTTAAACCAGAACTTAAGGCTAGCATAGAGAAGGGAATCAAATTTGCTTCAAAACAAGCAGTTACTGCCTAAGCGTTCTTTGAAGAAATAATGAAGATTAAGTACTCATTACAGAGCGTTATGAAGATTTCTTGCAGCATCTGCATTCTACTTCCAGTTTTGTAGAACGGGAGTTTCCATTTTTGTTGTCTTTTTTGTTGAGCTCCATGTTTGGTGAGATATCTCAGTATATCAGTAAAATAATGCCTCTTTACAAATTTGTCTCCACTTAAGCTGGTCTTAATGGGCTAGGATCTTTTCTAGTAGTGAGTGTAGTGATATACACAACAATTCAGCAAACTAGTCATGATTAATAAAATTAGGCTTTTTCCTTCTAAAATTAGGCTCATGTTCTTATTCCTCCCTCCTGTATTTAGCGTTGAAATTTTTTGCAGTTGATACAAAACTTTGAAATTCAAATACAGTTTCAATATGGAGCCAAATGCCTTGCAAAGGAATCTGCAGTATTCTTCAAATGAGGCGAAACCTTAACATGTAATATGTACATTCTTAGTTTCTGTCTCTACTAGCCTAAACAAAATCGGTCATGGTTTATCGGTGTTCATATTTTATTGGTGAGAATACTCCAAATTAGAGTATCTGTGCTGTGTGTGTACAAAATTAATCTAGTTCATCTTATCAACAAAATCTTTCATTGGAGCTTTTCCCCAATTTTCCTTATTGACGGCAAAATAGAGGAGGCAAGATCAGTCCACATATTGTCAGCACGAGAAAAAAATGTTTTACTGATCCTTCCAAATGAGTTAGAGTGCTTGTTATAAAACTCAATTTGATAGTAATGAGACATTACATGGCATGAGATATTAATGATAATGGAAAAAAATACCACAATATATAAGACAAAACTATACAGAATAGACTATTTGCAAACAACTCATTCATTCTAAAACTAATTATTTTAAATTTGGAGTAAAGTATTTATACATTACTACACAATAATGTTACTATGTTAGGCCCCCTAGCGGCCTAGCCCTTTGCCACCTGACACATTATATGACAAAATTATTTATAATTATATGGCACATTAAAAATTAATATGGTAAGCCCTTCATATTTTCAATACAACAATGGGACCAACACTTCAAAGGTTCTATCTCACACAAGTTTTATCTTGTCTAGTTCTAAATGAGTAAATGCATAGTCTTTATAACTACATTTATTTTGCCAATGCTTTCTGACTAGGTTATACACTTATGAAATTATAAGAAATAGACATATTGTGAGCGGTTCATTTTTAAGTTTCTGCCGAACTATTTTAAATACGAGTTAAGGTGTTTCTCATAGAACTAGATTTTTGAAGCCAATATGAGCAGTGGAAAAATTATATCATTGCAAGATATAAAATTACAAGCAATACACAAGCTATAAATAACTCATTAATTGAATTTTTGGTCTAACAATTTCAAATAAAGAGTAAAGTGTGTATGAATGAGTCCACATTAACCAGAGGATGCCTTTTGATCACTATTTCCATTTTCCCCCAAAATTTTTACGAACACATTGGTCAAAAAAAATTATCATTGGGCTGTATGCGCCGATATTTTTCAACATAGCCACGAAACTCTGTCTTTAAAAGGTCTTAACCCTACTCTGATGCTTAAAATTCTCAATCAACCTAGCTGCATCTTTCTTAAGGAACGGCCGCAATCCCCTAATTTTTCTGCTCACTCAACTCAAGAAGCGCATCACAACACCGTAAGCATTTGACCATTTTGCTTCTTGATCTTTGCGTGTTTGTCAATCATCGATCTCATTATTACCTATTGATTATGTAAGGAAAACAATGAATTTAATTTACAGATCTGCGGTCTGGACGATCTATACTCTCAGTTAATTTAAAAAATTTCTTATCAAGAGAAAGTTTTGGTTTTAACTATAGTATAATTTAGCAAACCGAAATAGATTATCATTAGATGACTTGGATATTCATGTGGGAAATTAGATGGTGCATCAAAGATCACCTGTGGACTGCTTATCAAATCACTTGACTATATATCTATAAAAATCTATATTTTGCAGATCCGGTTTCTCTACTGCAAGAAAACATGCACAGCTAATTTTCTTTTATTGATCTAGACTGTCATGTTTCAATTTTATTTTTGAATAGGGTAAACATGCAAGTTTATGGATAAAATATTGAGTTAGGTGTATTTCTATGTGCAAACATGGAAAATAAAATGATGCAAATATGGTAAGTCCGTTAATTTTTCCTAACGTCAATTTAACATATTCATGGGACCCACTTTGTAAAAATTAGATGGTTATTAGGGCAAGTCAGCGGACTTACCATAATTGCAACATTTTATTTCATTGTAACTATATTTGCACCTCACAAAAGATTATTATGTTTCGTGCATTACCCAATAGTTTATTCCTAAATATACAACATTACCCTTTTAAATATTAACTTATAGTTTTAACGTGACAATCAAATTTTCATATGCTTTCATTATAAAATGTTTTGTGAAAATTTGTGTATAAATTCTTAATTTTCTCTCTTTCCACTGTGGTTTTTCTTTTCTATACCCTTATCCTAACCCTTCTCATTGGAGGGGCTTCTCACACACCCAAACATCACACACACTTCCCCTAAATTTTGTGGGTATCAATCCTCCAACCTCCTCAACAAGAGGGGACGGGTGATGCCATGTGAGCTAAAGCTCATTGGCCTTTGGACCATGGTTAAATCATCAGATATAAAGAGGACGATATGATAATTTGCTATATAGCCAATGTATGGATCAGCCTTGTATGTATATATAAAGGGAGAATTACATACAAATCTTGATGAGGAGAAAAAAATAACAATAAAATCTCTGAAAATAATCAAATTACATTAAAATCCCTATGAGCATATATAGGGAATATTAAATCAAATTGCATCAGTGGATGTTAATGACAACTAGGTCCCTAAAAAATTGTCAATAACAAATTAAGGAACAAAACTATCAACTATATCAATACAATTCAATTTAATCTTGTCAAGATTCCTAGATATTTTAGTGCAGTTTGATATTTTCAATGAATATAATTGTTATTGTTTCTCTTTATTGGATCTGAATGTCATTCTACTTGTATAAAATCAAGATTAGTATTATATGTATTGATATATTAATTAGATAGTTTGATGTGTGTTATAAATTGTGGAAATTATTTGTATTTGTCAAATGGAAGTTAAATATAAAACACCATTTGTTTACTACTTGTAAATACTTTGGCTCTTGTATTAGTGCTTGGTATATGGATGAACGCAATAACACATAATTTGAATCTTGACTTTATTTTCATGTCAAACACTACTTTGTTGGTTGAATTAAACTAAATAGTCTTATTCCTTCTTCTATCGTATTTCCATTTGTATTTTCCAGTCATTTTCAGTCAAAGTTCCAATATGAAGCCGACAACTTCAAAATCTGCTCCAACGGTCTCTCTCTCTCTCTCTCTCTCTCTCTCTCTCTCTCTCTCTCTCTGGGTGTTGCATTCTTTTCTAATTTGCAAAATTTAACTTGAGTTCTGAATAATGAAATATATTGCTTTCAGGTCAAGAGATCATCAAGGGGAGTACAAAAGAAGGTGAAGACACAAATTTTACTTCCAATGATCTTCAAAATAGGCCAATACAACTTGTTCCATCATATGTTCATATTATTAATTAGTAGCTCTATATATAGTTCAAATAGAGACTATAAATTAAAGTTCATTTCGGATATTAAATTCATCGTTATTTGTTTAATTGTACTATTATACAAGAGAGATCTTATCGGATAGAAATTTGAACAGGTTGCAACTAAGAATCCAGAAAAATCTCAGAGGTCAGCCACTTAATTAATTTACTTGAATTACTATTTAATCTCATGATATATTGCAAAATGTAGAAAACATATATAAATATATGTGTGTGTGTATAGATCACAGGGATCAACAACCACCAATGCTCAATCTCAGACTCTTAGACGAGCAAAGGAGCTACAAGCAACATTATCCAATCAGTTTTTGAGCTTCACAAAGGCAATGGCGGCTTCACATGTGTGCCCCAATAGTGTACTTTGGATGGTAAAATCCGTTAGCACGAAACCTAGCTAGTCATTGTTTTTAAGAGTTTGTTATAGGTTTTTTTATAAAATTTTTGACTAACACACACACATACATATTCTTTACATCTAAATATATATGCGTCGAAACTATATGTTTACGTGTTTTATGTGTTTTTATTGGAAAAAAAAACCTTCTAATAATTAAACACATATTGAAATTGCAGTGTCTTCCTAAAAGTTTCTGTGAAGAAGTGCATTTGCCCAAGGAAAATACTATGTTTATTTTGGAAGATGAGAATGGAAGAGAATATGAAACAACGTATCTTGCTAATAGGGCGTGCTTATGAAGTGGATGGAATAAATTTGCCAGGGAACACAATTTAATTGTAAAGGATGTTTTGGTTTTCCATTACATCCAACCTTTCAAGTTCAAGGTAATATAGTTCCATCATTATGAAAAAATTAACAAGTGATGGTTTATCACAATGCTTCATTGCTTGAGTTGATTAAGTTTATAATTTTTAGCGTCTTTTTATGTATGTCCAAAGGTGTATATCATAAGACTAAATGAAGTGGCCACTGCTCTTAGCCTTCTGCATTTAGATGGTTCCCATAATCAACATGATTCATCAGGTATGTACATTTCCTATGATTCTCATTTCTTTCTTTAATTTGTTTACTTTGGCAATCCTATGTTTCTAATTGCTTTTTTGTGATGTAATCTTTCTAGATATTGCTCAAGATAGTGATCTAAACAACAACACAACAAACCAACCTGGAAGCACAAGTGATCTAGAAGAAACTTTGGACCTTGAAGGTTTGAATAGGGATCGATCGACAAGTTCTGCTACCACTTTCCAAGAGGACTCGAGTATGGAGAATTTCAACATTGTGGTTAATGGTTCGGTTCTTGACTTACAGCTACCTCAACGTCTCAAGACCAAGTACTATGAGCTATGCAGTAGCCAAAACATGTTTCTCCATGAGCATCTTCTTGCTGATCAAAACTGTCATTTGGTTGTTGGAATGATCCGTGAGATCATTGATACTGCTGATGTCATTAAAGCCAGCAATATCACAACTCCTTTAGACAGTTTTAACCTATGTTATAGGAAGCTGAAGGGCATAGAAATGTGGGGAATGAACGTTGGTTTCTTGCTTGAAAGGCTGAAACAACTCATGAGATTAACTTCAAAAAATGAGGAGTACAAAGAGCTGCGAAATTGTCGAGAGCAAGCTGAAGGGGAAAAGAAAGTTCTTGAAAGAAAGCTTGAGGAGGTAAAAGGGACCTTAAGAAGGCTTGATGGTCAGATTGAGTCCCTGAATCTGAATATGAATCTTCAGACGTTGGAAGCTGAGTTTCAAGCACTCAATAATGCTCCTTGGTGATCTGACATTGATGCTTTCTCTCGTATGGGTGTATAAATTTGGATCGTTAAGAGATTAATCAATTAGTTATAGAAAATCGGCAAATATTGTGTCAATCTTGCCCTGTTCAGTGAAAATATCCAGATTAGTTCTCATGGAAAAGGTTGATCAGTTTAAGTTTAGAACAATGTGACGAATATGTTGTGTAGTTAAATTCATCATACATTTTTCCTTGATTTTGATTTGTTTCTTTTTATCATCAGCAACCCTCTTTTATGCTGTTTTAAGTTACTGTATTTGGTTTGCCAAACTTTGTTGTCTCCATATATTGTAACAGGTAGGGGTGTTCACGGGACCGGGACGACCCCGTCCCGAAGAAAAGTGTTCGGGACGGGGTTTCCGTCCCATGTCCCATCCCGTCCCGAACTTGTCCAGGTCTCGATCGGGACGGGACGGGACCGGAACGGGACAGGCCTTGTCCCGGAACTTTTTCCCAATTAAAAAAATTGACCCAAAAATCTTTTTTTTGCAGAGCAACACATTTGGTGGGTGATTTTATAGTATAATTAAATCTCCTCCAGTGCCATGAGCACTCCATATTAATACATAATAAACCAAAAACATAATAATTAGAGTAAAAAAAGTAGCAACAACTACACATTTAAATAGAGTTTAAAAAAACTTCAAATGTGATGTGTTACACATAGAGTATAGTGGCAGCGGACAAGAAATTTGAGATCAATGAATGGTTGGAACTTAGTTTAAAAGTTAGAGTTATATATTTTTTTAAAAAAATTCATATATACTCACATATGAGACAGATGACACATGTATTTTTTTTAAAAAATTATGAACATACATATATATATATTCGGGACGGGACGGGATCGGGACGACCCCGTCCCGTCCCGAAGCGGTACTCTGTCCCGTCCCTGTTTGTCCAGTCCCGAAAATTTTCGGGACGGGACAATCCCGTCCCGAAATGGCCGGGACGGGACAGAGTTGAACAGCCCTAATAACAGGTTTTATCATTTGATACAGAATTTGTGCCAAGTTCTTGATAGCGTAGATTATTATTATTATTATTTTTTTTGGGAATGAAAGGAAATTTCGTTTCATCAATATTGAGCTATTAAAATTGACAGTGCAGATTTTGATTCAACTGTTGATTCTTGAGCAAGTTATACATGAGAATCATTGCAGAAATATGAGACCTATTTGAGCCATCTTGTTGGTTTTGCATTGCCAATGAATTTAGTGATGGGGATGCAATGATGATGCAAATAATTAAACATACAAAATACAAAACAATCATAATTTCAACTGTTACAATGTTGGAGTTTTATGGCATCTTAAGTTCTATAATGTTTACTTTTGTTGCTTCTTTTTACAATCTGGGAATTTATTTCCCAAGAATGTTTCAGAAATCAGAAATACAAACAAACACATATTTTTCTCACGATTATATTTGGCATGTTAATATTCATCTCTAATAAAAGAGGCTGAGATCATGGGATCAAAGCATAAACCATCAACACATCTTAATTTAATAGTGTGATTCTTTTGATGTCATTTTTCTACTAATTGAGACTTATTTTGCAGTTTTTATGTACCTTGAGAAGTTTGTGAAGGATGGAAAGTGGAAACTCTGAAATAAGAGATAAGTTGGTTCATGAAGTGGTAACCAAAAGTTTATGTAAGAAAGAAAAATAAGAAATGGGCGATGTATGTATATGTATATTTATAAAGAAAAAAAGAAATTTATAAAGAAAAAAAGAAATGCCCCCATGCAGGATCGAACTACAGACCTTCAGTTTACAAGACTGACGCTCTACCACTGAGCTATAGGGGCTGTTGATGGCGGGGTGCCTCGCCATTAAAGTGAAGATTGTTTCTAATATTCAAGACAAAAATAAAGGAGGAAACATGTTTGTCAATTGTCAGTAACTATATATGCTTTTCTTAAATTTAGAATTTGCTAGGTGTGTTTTCTCACTTAACAAAAGAATTAATTTTGCTATGTTACTACCGTTGGTTACTGTAATTGTACAAAAGCTAACATTAGATAATGGAGTAAAATTAAACTATTCAATTATAAGAAAAACCACATGTATATAATAAAAAATTGAAGTGTATGCTTGTCACCAAAACAAAAATAATGAGTGGTTTCTCAAGAATAAAATGAAGGAAATTTCTGCAATTTTTTCTTGTTAAGAAAAAGTTCAATGGCGGGGCACCATGTTTTTTGGAAGCTTATGCCTTAATGAAGAAACAACATTTGATGCACTTGTTTGATCTCAATGTCATCGTACAAACCATCAATCATTCGCTATGATATTTTCTTTTTATTTTTGTCCTCACAAGGTCTTCTTAATCAACACGTGCAACTTCGTACTCCCTTGTCATCGTATCATTCACCATCTCGGTGGTGACCGACACCAATAAAATACCCTTTCCGGTATTAATTATAAGATTATTATATTTTTTTTTAAAAAATTAAAGATATAAAATTAGTTATTTTAAATTGTCCATAATTATATGTTAAATATGTTATAATTTAGTGGTCTAATTTGTTTTTTTAACTTCTAAAAAAAAATCAATGTGATCTTATATTTATGATTGGAGGGAGTAGTAAACTAGAAAACCACAACTTTTGTGAAGGAAATGAAAAAAATGGATTAAATTGTAAAATTGTTCCAAAATAACCACTCAAAAACTTTAAGTAATTGAAATTTTTTGGGTTAATATAACTTTTGATCCCTGAACTTTCGGTTAATTTTGGTTTTGGTCTTTGAACTTTGAAATTTTTGGTTTTGGTTTTTGAATTTTCGGTCAATTTTGGTCTTGGTCTCTGAACTTTTCGTAATTTTGGTATTGGTTCCTTAACTTTATTTTTTTTTTTGAAGTTTTTTTTTAAACTAAGGGACCAATACTAAAATTACTGAAAGTTCAGGGACTAATACCAAAATTGATCGAAGGTTCAGGGATCAAAACAAAAAATTTCAAAGTTCAGGGACCAAAACCAAAATTGACCGAAAGTTCAGGGACCAAAACAAAAAATTTTAAAGTTCAAGGACCAAAACCAAAATTAAGTGAAAGTTCAGGGACCAAAAGTTATATTAACCCAATTTTTTTTTTAGGATTGATCTTACTTTGCTTTGGAAATGATCATATCATACCAATTTCATCTATCTGTCTATCTATTACCTATAAATATGTTTACTGTTAACACCAGTTTTTAGGCTGTCTGCATTATCTCAAACGGTTAGGTGTAATTTGCTCACATTTTAACATTCAATTGTTCGTAAAAAACTTTCACATATCCATCCAGTATTATTAAGTGGTTGCTTCCAATTCCAGAGCAATTGTACAAATAATCCAAAAAAATATATTGGAAGAATAAAAATTCAGGGAGGTTCTGTAACAATGAACAGAAAATTCACCCAAAAATAGATAGATTTGTTTGCCACGTAGGATTCGTTACTCGAGGAAACAATCCACATTGATGACGGGGAAATCAAACTCCCAAGAATATTTTGGGCGTTGCAACTTGCAATAGCACTATCCTCTATCGTTTTGCTTATTGCCCCCTCCTTTTATTTATATATTTATTATTCTTTTTACCTTAGTTTATAAGTAACTGTGTATATGTCAAGGGGAAATCATTTCCAGGGGATGGTGGGTTGTATTATTTTTGTATATGATTTAATAAAAAATCTTCCCTGATTTGACTATTGGTTATTTGATTGTATTCCAATTTCTTTAGATTTATCATTTATTTATGATAATACCTGACCAATGAATATGTTTTCTAAGTTGGAGGACTAAGCACTTATGAGAATACAAATTTTAGTTAAGCAAACTGTAAAGAGTAAGGTTGTCAAACACGTGAGTTTAAATAAACTCGTGAGGAGAATGTAAAATCGGATCGTAAACTCGAATCATAGACTCGTAAGAGTTTACCTTTATTAATAAATACGTGTTTTCAGTATATAATTAAATAAGAAATACAAAAATAATAATAATTTGACTTGACGATATTTTAAATATAAATAGTTGATATTAAATATATCAACATTCATACTTTATCTCACGCAGTAAACAAATTTTTATGAAATTTATATATAAATTCATTGAATATGGTTAAATAAAAATAATAAACATGATATTTATAACAAGTTAACACAATTTTCTATAAGGTAGAAACGTAAAAACGGTGGATTCGGCATGTAAACTCGTGAGTTTTTACCGAGTTTACACCAAGTACAAATTTAAGTGACTCATGACATGTTTTAATTAGGTAGAGCCGTAAAAACGGTAAAATCAGAATGTCAACTCGCGAGTTTGACAACAATGATAAAGAGACTATCTTCCTTTATTAGTGTCGTTGTTCATTGGCCAATAAAAGTCTCGTTGTTCTCTAACCACCAAATTCACATCTTATAACTTTTGTTTTTTTTTTTTTGAACTGAATATGACTTTTGCTTGGATTAAACGTATTATTTACAAGTAGGAGTGATACAAGAAGCTTACCGGAAAAAAAATGGCCCACTGCCATACGAATTGGTATTAATAATATATTATTGATTAATCATAATTATAATACATCATACTAATATCTATTATTTTTTATTAATTCATTATATATATCTCATTTCTTTTAATTTTAATATAGGTACTCACATAATATCTTAGATCATATACTTAATTTTCACTATGTTTCATCCAGGGAAAAGTTTATATAATTCAATCCTTATAAAAATCCGGTACAATACAATCTACAGAAGGGCCCAAATTACGGCTTGGAAATTCCCTATTGAAGTTTCTGCCCATTACCCTTCATTGTTACAAAACAGTCATCTTACTTAAAAACAATTCATTGGATACTGTAATTAACTATTGGTCAATTAATATAAATATATTAATAGTAATATTTAATAACTGACACTACTATAATCAGGACTGATTCAAACATCAAATAGTAACGTTCAGATCTTAGATACACGTTTACAAAGCCCTAACCACAAAAGAAACGAAAAAGCTACAAGTGTCAAAGAAATTCGACCCTTTTGATATTTGTGGTTATAAAGTTTCATTAATATTTACAATACAGTAACAGGTTTATAATCTTCTTTCAACTTGCCAAAAGTATTTCTAAACACTCCACTTAAATTTTAATTAAAGGTTAAATTAAAATCAAAGAGAGCAAGATGATTCTGTCACGGAAAAGCCAAAGACCAAAAAGATTCTTGCAACTTTAAAAAATTAATCCAAAGTCATTACCTTTCAATCATAATAGCTTCCATTGTTGTGATTGTGTTCTTATTCTAAACATTCTCTGCCTCCCTTCGTTGCTTTCCATCGTCACATGGAGCTTTATCGCCAATCCTGGAAAGCAACTTCTGCAACAACAACAACTGTATTTGTAAGATTTCAAGCTCCAATTTTTCCGTCGGAAGAGATATACCCAAAACCCTAATACGCGAAATTTCCCCAAAAATTGTTTGTTTCAGCCGCCATTACAGTCGTCGCAACCATGTTTTCATGGAATATTGGGAAGTCGGCTGAGGCTATGTTCTCTCGATGGGCGACGAAGAGGCTTTGCAAGTTCTTGTTGAAGAAGAAATTGGGGCAGTTTATTTTGGGGGATATTGATTTGGATCAGCTGGACGTGCAACTCACTCGAGGAACGATTCAGCTTAACGATCTTGCGCTTAATGTGGATTACATTAATAAGAAGGTATTGCTTTTTTTTTTTCTTCTCCAGTTTTTAAGGCTCGAAGTTGGGAAGTTGGGAAGATATTATAGTTCAGTTGCATTAAATCCCGTATTTGTGATGTATTAATTTTTCTCAACTTTTAGAATGAACTTCTGTACCTGTCTAGATTTCATTGCCTTGCTGTTTGATAATCGGATGATGAACTTAGGTTTCTCTTTGGACATAGGTTTCCCAAGTTGTAAATGGTACAGTAATAAATTTATCAGGTCACTTGGCGGGAGTCCTAAATATAAGACCCGTTTACCTAATTTGATTAGATTAATGATGTTAGTTAAATTAGTTAAAACCACATGATATTACCAAAGCAACCTAACCATCTACTTTTATTCCCACACTCCCTCTTGTACTTGTTTACTATTAAGGGGCACCAATAGGGATACTTTAGAAAAAAGTGGAGAGAAATTAGAAAGAGGTCTTATATTTATGACCAAGTTCACCTTGCCAAATAAGTCCTATATTTAGGACTTGAGGGAGTATTTTTTATTAGTGTCAGAATTAGAAAGTGGGTTGGATTCATGAACTAAATTTCAAGAGGATAAAGTTTGTGAAATAGGGATGGCTGGGGTTCTTTGGGTGATCTTGTTCTTATATAAAGTGGATCCTTGATTATTTGTTTTTGTCTGTCATTGTTAGATATCATCAGTAACATTTTGTCCATTAACTTATTGCTGTCTTCTGCTTGGCTTTTGCAGTTTAGCGAGGCAGCATCTTTAATTGTCAAAGAAGGGTCAATTGGATGCTTATTGATTCAAATGCCTTGGAGTGGTAATGGTTGTCAGGTTGAAGTGAGTGGACTTGAACTAGTAATTGGCCCTTCCAGAGATAATATTCCAACGGGTGATGAAACTTGTGTTGTGGGTGATAATGATGATGGCAAAGACGATGATATAACTAACGATGCTCTAAAATCATCTTCGATTGATGTTCATGAAGGTGTTAAAACTATTGCAAAGATGATGAAGATGTTGCTTACAAGGTTCCATGTGAAAATAGATAATGTAATTGTTGCATATGATCCATCTTTAGATGAGGCTGACAAGAAAACAGAACTGCATAGGACCTTAGTTCTTCGCATTTTTGAAATAGAGTGTGGAACATGTTTGTCAGAAGATGCTGATTCAAATGCTGATGTGCTGGGAATAAGCCAGTTAACAAATTTTGTGAGGTTTCAAGGAGCTATGTTTGAGCTTCTTAAAATTGATGGAGATGATAATCATGCATCTTCTTCATGTGAGTTTGGAGAAGGATGTGGAGAACCTGTTTTGGGGTCAACTAAAGCCATGTGTCCGGTCATGACTGGGAAAAACGAAGGATTTGGTGGAGAGGTGAAGTTAAGTATTCCGTGGAAGAGTGGGTCTTTAGACATTCGCAAAGTGGATGTTGTGGTTTCTGTTGATCCGATAGTGTTAAGAATTCAACTTAGCACTATTAAATGGTTCTTATGTGCATGGGAAAACTTTAATAATTTGGAAAGGGATGGACAAGTTTGTACAAATCACAGTTCAAGAGTATCTGCACAGCTGAAATCTACTTTGTTGTGCCAATCGGCTGATTCAGTCTCTGTTGGCGGTGCTGATTATCATAGTTTTCTTGATGATTCCTCTACTTTGACCTCTCTTGAACCCCATACTGATCCTTTGGTTCCCGATTCTCGGTTAATATCAAATTGGTTACCATCGCCTGCTGATATAAAACATAAAGATGGTATTCAAGAACTTGATTTTGGGGCTAGGTAGGTTCTTCTCCTATATGCTATCTTCTAGTCACAATCACTTGAACTTCCTGTATAATTTTTTTGTCAACGGGATCTTCATTAATGTGTGAGCATGCATAAATATTGTTTAATGCTTACTGATAAAACTTTCATTATGGTTATTCTGGTGTCTAATTTCTTTATGAGCATGAGAACTATGTTAAGCCTGCTCATTTAGCACTCTGGTCGACACTCATTAGATTTTTAATGACACTTTCATCATCTGTTTAGCTGACACTGGTAGCCTTGTTGTGTTCTATTGCGATTCCTGCAGTGTGGACCAGTTTTTTGAATGTCTTGACGGAATGAGGAGCTCTCAATCAGCTTTAGGGAGCAGTGGAATGTGGAAATGGACATGTTCTGTGTTTAGTGCTATTACTGCTGCATCCACCCTTGCTTCTGGATCTTTGCATACCACTCCTGGTACCTCTCTTCATTTTGTTGATAAGCCATGAATTTACTCTTCAATTCTTTCACATCATGCTATGTTATGATTATCTACTCGCAGTGATATTCATAAGACTCCCTTAACCAAATAACATGGACGAAGAACATGGATGATGTTCTTGATTTTATAAAAATTTGTCATAACATTCCAAAAATACCCTCCACTAAATTCTAAGACCATCCCAAAATCAAGTTTTCTTCTTCAATTCAAGAGAAAGAGGATTATAATTATGAAGGCCATATTGGAAAATAATTAATAGATGCTTCATACATTTTGTAAAGGGTTTTATGTTAAGGATTTAGTAAAGCTTCTAGAAGGGATATTGTAAATAGGACTGAAGGTAGTATTCAATTTATAATTTGTCATCAATTTTGCTTCTTCTTCTTCTTCTTCTTCTTCTTCTTCTTGTTTGCTTATTGCATTTTGATTGTGTCTCAATGAATGTGAATATCTTCAACGTAAAACATCTCCTTTTACTGATGGATTTTTGGGCATGAACTTTGATTTATTTATGACCAGAAAAGCAACATGTGGAAACTAATCTCAGAGCAACTTTTGCTGGAATATCTGTTGTGCTGTCTTTTAGTGATGAAGAACAACAGCACTGTTATGGGCCAAATCCTGATAATGTGGTTGGATTGCATATCGATTATCTTGTTGCAGACTGCAATGAAATTCTTTTTTCTCTGCAGGTAATAATATAGCTTAGTTGCGCTTTTCGCCACCCCACTGCAGCCTCTGCTTATCATACGTTTCTTGGCTTGTGAGGCCTTGTTCTCTGCTATTTGATTTTGAACAACCCTCCTCTAACTTGAAATGTTTTGTATTTTAATAGGTATGCCCTCAAGTTACAATTGTTGAGGGAATGATGAAAAATATGGAAGTTGCTACTTTTTTTAATTCTGGAATTGATGCTATAGGTTCTGGTTTACACGTAGATAATAGTGCTAAGAATCAAAATGCTTTGGTTCAACATCTACAAGCCGAAGTCCTTGGTGCTCTACCGTCGTCTGTTTCTTGTGATCTTGGTCCTGATTCTGATTCTTTATTTGGATTAGTTGCAACAGATTTTCCATTGGGAAATAATGATAGCTTATTAAAAGTGACTTTGTTCAAAACTTATGGTGACACCAATTGCAAATTCACTTTGCAATCAACTTCTGATGGAAGTCAAACTGGGCCAGTATCATTTTCTTTGAGCCTGCCACCATTTTCTTTCTGGGTAATATTTGCTACCATCAGTGTGTTCATTAACCTGCTTAAGAATGTTGAGCAATCGGTGGAAGTGTTCCATAAAGCAAACAAAGATGTATATAAAGCCTCAAATAAGAAGGTTGCTTCTGGTTCCTGTGTAACATCACTCTCCACAACAGAATGTTTGCGTGGTGATATATCAATTTCTGGTGCAAGAGTAATACTGTGTTTTCCTTCAGAAAGAGGCAGAGAGCACCCATGTTTCTTTTCTTGGGAACAGTTTATTGTTCTTGATTTTACTTCAGATTGTATTCCAACATCAAATGCAAGCTCAAAGAGAAGATTTCCTCCGGCAGATGCAAAATCTCTGCAATTGAGCTTCAGTGATTTGTGCATATACTTGATTAGGTCAACAAATAATGATTGCAGTAGACTTGGTTCCTGTAATTTGCTGAATGTAGAGTTCTCTGCTAGTTGCCTTCTGTCGGTTGACAGCCAACCTGGTCGCTACTCTGGTATAAATGTGGTTTGGCAGGAGGGTCTGGTAACTGGTCCTTGGATGACAAAGAAAGCCAGGTTGTTAGCAAATTCTGATCAATTCAGGAGTAGAGATGATTTCGTCAGAAGAGGCTATGAGTTTGCATCTGCATCAACAGTCAAAGACCTGGAGGAATTGAAATCTCAAACTCAACAAGAGATTATTCTAAGTTCATCATTTTTCATCCATGTTCATTTACCGCATGGTATGGTTCATCTGAGTGATTCTCAATATAAAGATGTGTATCGCCTTTTATACCAGATGCTAAATGAATTGGAATGCATGGCTTCTCAGTCATTCACTGATGAGAAAGAGTCTTTTGGTTCACAATCATCAGTATTTGTGGAATGTGATTCTTTAGAAATTGTGATTAGCATGGAGACATCTGAGAGCATTAGGAGCTCATTGCAAAGTGAGCTTCCAGGATCATGGAATCAATTGAAACTGAAAGTTCTAAACTTTGATTTGTTGTCTGTCACAAATACTGGAGGCGTTAGGGGTGCTGAATTTTTCAGATTAACTCATGGTGAGGGCAAGTTGTGGGGTTCCATCAGCAGTGCTCCTGATCATGAGTTTCTTCTGATTACCTGTGACAACTCGTCAATGAAACGAGGTGATGGGGGAGGCTCTAATCCATTGTCTTCTAGACATGCTGGTTCTGATATCATACATCTGGCTGACCCAGAGATTTCCCATGTTTCTACATCCATAACAGTTGCCTGTAGTACAGTTATTGCTGTAGGTGGTCGCTTGGATTGGTTCAGTGCACTGTCATCCTTTTTCAGTTTTCCCTCTTCTGATACCAAAGAAGAAGGCGATGATACCATTCGAGATGAAGAAGTGAAAGGATATTGCAGGACTGACTTTGTTCTCAACTTGATCGATATTGCATTGAGCTATGAGCCCTATGTGATGAATTCTGTGGTTCAAAGTGAATTTAGAGATTCTGAGTCTGACTTCTCTTATTCTAATCAGGATATGGGTGAACAATGTGCTTCTTGTCTATTAGCTGCATCCTTGTTGACGCTTTCAACTACAGCTTTGGGAGATTCAGTTGAGAATTCTTATCTAATCGCTGTGCAAGATCTGGGGCTACATGTGGTGTCAGGGGCAGATACTCTTTGTGGCACTTATAGCGCTGAGAACCTTCAAAAGATTGGTTTCATTAAAGTTGCTCAGGAAGCATTTATGGAGGCTAATTTTAAAACCAACTGTACTAGTGGTAATCTCTGGGTGGTGGAATTGTCTAATTCTCACATCCATGTGGAGACTTGCCATGATACAACTGCTGGTCTGATTCGTCTGAGTACTCAACTTCAACAGTTATTTGCCCCTGATGTGGAGGAATCAATTGTGCATCTGCAAAATAGGTGGGATAATGTTCAACAGGCCAAGCTGAAGAATGACCTTAATTCTGAAACTTGTAACCCGAGCTGTGATACCCTGGCTACAACTTCTGGGCACTGCCCTTCCAAAGCATTTTTGGATGATGGATCCAGAATGGCTGGCTTAATGGATGAGATATGTGATGATGCATTTCAAGTGAATGACAATAGTCCATGGCAACCTTGTTCTTCTGGAGCAGGAAGTTACATGCCACTTGATGGTATCTTTATTGATGATATGAATAAGGTGAGTATGGATGAGCCTGAGGTCCTCTTTCATAAAGGATCTTTGTCTGAGTCAATGCCTGTAATGGGAACAGAAGGTAATCACGCCTTGTTTTTGCAAGAGGGTTTATTTCCAGAGATTATAGATGAATATTATCTCTCTGACTTGCGCCCTCTGTCTGAGATATCCATGGGTATGCATTCTGAGGGACTACATAGATACAACCAGAATGATGTGGAAGGTAGGGGGATTGAAAGAGGGGGTGGGGGATGGTATAAGGGCAACTCTCTGAAAGTTGTAGAAAACCACATTTCAGAGGAAAATGAATTAACCAAACTGAAGCATTCTGCAGATGGCATACTTCCACCTAATGATAATTCCTTTCAAAATAAGGCCTGCGGATGTGTGATTCTTAAGAAAATTGATCTAAGGTGGAGAATATATGGGGGTTCTGACTGGCCTATAGAGAATGAAAAGCATTCTGGGAGAGATACCTCTGTTTGCTTGGAATTTACATTGTCTGGGATGAAATGTCAGTATGATATATTTCCGGTTGGTGGAGTAACTTTATCCAAGATGTCTGTGTCTGTTCAAGATTTTAATATGTATGACAGAAGCAGAGATGCACCGTGGAAGCTGGTAAGAGTGAAAACATAAATGCGCTGAAATATATCTCCTTTTCATTTGGTCTTGTTCCACATGTTAGGACAGATTTGTATGACTCTCTACTTATTGAATTGAAGGTGCTAGGATACTATCATTCCAAAGGTCGCCCTCGAGAATCTTCCTCAAAAGCATTTAGATTGGACTTGGAGGCAGTCAGACCAGATCCTCTAACTCCGCTTGAGGAGTATAGGTACGTTATTTAGTATTCATGTGATCTATTTTGATGGTATGTGAGAATTTGTATCACCAAACCCTGAAAGTTGCATTAACTCCCAAATGGAGTCCTAGAATCAGGGGTTTGGTTGGGTAGGTGCCCCATCATGACATTTTTATGTGAGATTCTAAACCTTATCCAGTATAACTCTGCAGAAACTTGATAGAGAATAGATAATAATAGTTGTCTGTCGGTTTTTTAATGATCATTTAGTCTTATCTAGCTTTCAATGATCTGACTATTCTTTTCCCCAAACAGATGCTAACATCTAACTTATGAGTTAGGATTATGGATAAAGGAATTAGGTCCTTGGCTTCTTTATGATTGAAATGATTGAGGTGAAAATCAAAGGACGTCCTCCAAAAATTGGATGCTGAAATCATAACTATGGTTCTTACAAGACAATAAAGAAAAATTAACAGTTATTAGTGCATAACAAATGAGTTGCTCTCACATAAAACATAGCATAATAGTTGGTCTTTTAAATTCCTTTTCTGCTGATCTTTATAAAATTCTATGAGGTCCCCCATTTTTTTTTTCTGAAATCCTTAGAACTTGTTGAACTCCAGTAGCCTCTATGGTCTGAACTTTGTATTATGCAGCCTTGCGCCTCAGCAATTTGGAGACCTTTGTTCATATGTTCTACATAAAACCATGTTTCTAAAATGCTGTGCTTGGTACAAGCTCACTCTTGGTATATTATGGGCTACTTTCCGTGTTTCTCTGCAAACCTCTTGGTTCTTGTCCATGAATTTGTCAGTAAGCTTGGTGAATTTGAAAGTAAATTTATCATGCAAAATTGCCCTCCTCATAGAATTAAAAGATTAATTTTTATTTATTAGTGACTGCCCAACTAACTGTCTGTTTAATCTTGTGGGAAGCTTAGTGCTGGAAGCCTGTGTTGAAATTGTAACATCTGCCAGGTTTTGGTTTATAATTAATCCAACTTGTATGTTTGAGACTTTCTAAGAAGTTGTCTTTTGTCAAGCACCATCTGATTTTTAAGTCCTTTTCTGTAATGGTCACTGATTTTTCTTGAACAGAAATGTAGTGCTTTATCTATGCATTTCCTTTCTTCTATATCAACACACCAATGTATATCAACGATAAAGATCTACTTTTGCACACCAAGGGGAGCCACTAATACGCAATCATGTCTAAAGTTTCATATTTCTTATCTTCAATAATCTGGACACGTTTGTCTCATTTGGATAAAAAGGATCTATTTAGAAATTTTAAAAATAATTAATACTTAGCTTGATTCTACCTGATGGCATGCTTTATTCATCTAAACATGTATGAACTTATGAACTGCTATGCATTAATATCTTCAAACAACAATTTAGTGTTTGATGTTTCTCTTTTTTCAGGTTACATCTTGCATTCCTGCCTATAAAATTGCACCTACATCAGTCCCAGCTTGATTTTCTTCTTGGGTTTTTTGGTAGTAAAAGTTCATCTCCTAATCAATCTCCTGATCATCATCAAGATGTGGAGGATGCACAATTTTTGCCAGCAAGGAGGGAAAATCTTGTAAATAGTTCTATTGCATTTGAGGCATTGCTTCCTTACTTCCAGGCAAGCATTCTGTTTTCCTTGCCGCTATTAATCTGTAATTTCTTGATTTTTTTTCTTCTTTTTTAGTAATATAGTGTGCGGTATTGATGAAAAAATCTAGTCAAATATGTTTTCTCAACAAACTTTAGAAATGATTATGCCTATTTAATTCATCATATTGCTGTTATCAATGTTCTTAACCTATTGATCCATTTTATGGGGAGTGACTTGTTTGAGAATATTTATGATATAGTCAGCCTCTAATTCAACCTTGATTTTATGGAATGTTTAGATGGTCTTCTCTGGATTTGTTCTAACTTATTTTAACAAACATTTATATGTGGATTTTGGTTACAGAAGCTTGATATACGACCTATCCTTGTTAGGGTGGACTACAGTCCACATCATGTTGATCTAGCTGCTTTGAGATGTGGGAAGTATGTAGAACTTGTAAATCTTGTTCCCTGGAAGGTATCTTTATGTCCTGTTTCTATCTGGAGTATTGCTTCCCTTGAGTTCATTTTTTACCACTAAATTTTCCATCCGATAGATTTTGTGTTGTGGATAGTTGAATATAAATTGTTGCCTCATCAGTCATAAGTTGCGTTAATGGAAATAACTGATAATATATTTACTAAATTTGCCCAGGGGGTTGAGCTAAATCTGAAGCATGTTCATGCAGCTGGCATCTATGGTTGGGGCAGTGTTTGTGAAACCATTGTTGGAGAATGGTTGGAAGATATATCTCATAATCAGGTTCAGTGTATTTTCCCTGGAACTGGGGTTGAGTATTCTGTCCTCTTGATTAATAGTTTTTATGTGATATTTCAATATGTAGATTCATAAAATACTGCGGGGCCTTCCTGCTGTACGGTCATTAATTGCTGTGAGTGATGGTGCTGCTAAGCTGGTTTCATCCCCTCTAGAGAACTATAAAAAGGAGCAGAGGGTGCTCAAGGGTATGCAGAGAGGTATTCTAGATAACACTGTCTTTGTAATTGACCTATATAGTTTGGCTTCTTTTGGGGAGAAAAAGTAGGAATCCCAGATAACAATAGGTTTTTCTCAATTTTAGTTAAATTTGTTGAACTTAACGATCTGTTGGATGAGCAAGCAATTTTGAAAGCCAACATTCCATACATATCCATTTAATCACTCCATTACTGTTGGTGGTCTCTTCAACCGCTGAATTTAGTATTTATTTCATTTTAATTGCATGGCTATAGAATCAGATGCATGTACAGTAAATTTCAAAATTGAACGTGAAGTTTGAGAGATATCAGTTAAGGTTAAATACGCATCCATGCCATCCCGTGCCTAACTGTTGTAATTTAGGATTTTAGTTCAACACACTCAACAAAATACATTTGTATATATGTTTTGCTGCAAATGGGAATCTTTCTAAACAACATAAAGGTCTCAAGGGTTATTAATTTGCATTTGAAAGTTAATACACACACACACATATATATACATCAATATTTTGCTTGAGGGTGAAACTTCCATTCTAGGAGGTTATTCTAGCTTCGTTAGTGTGCCTGAAAGTGTGCTTTGGGGTTAGGGGAATTGTAGATCCCCTTTTGGCTGGGTGAAAGAGTCTTGTTTTTACTAGTGAAATTGTATTCCGTCTGTGTATTGGCAAAAAATTGAACAATTTCATTTTTTGCTGCCCTTTTTCCTTTGACAACTTCCATGTAAATTTTAACTTCTGTAAAATTTCTAGGGTGTTAACAGATTCTGTTTTAGTATTTGTTAGTTGTCATTATGATAGTCAATCTGCCTTGTAGGTACAATTGCATTTCTTAGAAGCATTTCTCTTGAAGCTGTTGGACTTGGAGTACATTTAGCTGCCGGAGCCCATGACATTCTGCTTCAAGCAGAATATATTCTCGGAAGCATGCCTACGTCTGTAACGTTGCCGTCAGTAGATAAACCAAAGACTGATGTTCGATCAAATCAGCCTCAGGATGCCCAACATGGTATCAAACAGGTGTGGTTTCAACCAAATTGATGCCCTTTTTTTGGCCAAACAAGCAAGTTGATACCTATACTTCTTTCTACATAGATTGATGTTTTATTTATCTCCTGCATTTGTTAAATGAAAAATGGGAAGAAAAAAGTTGTTTATAAGGAAACTAATAAGGAGCCCTCACCTTTCCCCCTCCCCCTTCCTGTTTGTGTTTTCTGTTTGCCTTAAGAATGACCCCTTACCCTCTGCCTTTGTTGTTTTCCTTTTGGAATATTTTGTAGCTTATTGAAAGCATATCTTTGTGTGCGCTGAATGTTGATATTCTCATCAGGAAAATCCAAAATGATTGGGCATCCTGTGGAAGTTATCATCATAGATGCTTATTCTAAAACAACATTGTATTTATTTGAGCAAATGAGGTGTTTGGCTAAGCTTTCGTAGAATAAGCTACTACTGAGTGGGAGCAGAAGCAGTTTTCTCCTTTGAGGAGGAGGCAAATATTGATATTTCTCTCTTTATGTGAAGCAGAAAGTTTTTTGTGTAGACAAGAGTACCCTCTACTCAAAAACATTAATTTCCGTTATTATGTCTTATATTTTTACCACCTTATTTTTATAAATTTTGTACCTGCTTTCTTACATACGCGTGTTTATCTAATTTGATAATAAAAAGTACTTATTTATTTCACAGGCTTATGAAAGCCTTAGTGATGGCCTGGGAAAATCTGCTGCTGTATTAGTCCAGAGCCCCTTGAAAAAATATCAACGCGGCTCAGGTGCAGGGCCTGCCTTGGCAGCTGCTATACGAGCTGTTCCTGCAGCTGCCATAGCTCCTGCTTCAGCTTGTGCAAGTGCCGTACATTATGCTCTTCTTGGGATCAGAAATAGGTTTGATAAAACTGCCTTGATTTCAAGTCATTCTTGTTTTAGATTTCGATTGTAGCTGTTCCTAAATAATTTGGGGCTAATTCACATACAAATATATTTTTTTCCAGTCTTGATCCTGAACGTAAAAGGGAGTCGATGGAGAAATATTGTCCAACACAACCCTGGGAAGATGACTGATTAAAGGTGCCATTACCTGCAGATGATTTTGTGTTCATAAAGCATTCATGGTGTTACAATTATGAAATGAAATGTTTCTTGATTCTTTGTGCAGAATAGTGTAAGAATTGACTGATTGATACTCTTGCTTCACTGGCCGAGTGAGGAGATCCAAAGGGGCTCTCCATGGAGTGAAGTGTCATGTATCATGTGAGTTGGGGCCTCTTTTCTAACATATCTTTGTATGGTAAATCGTATGTTGGGATAATACGTTTAATAGAAGGAATATACGAGCCGCATCAATGATGTCCTCATGAGGAAGAGCACCAAATGACCAAATTATTGGATCATTAGTTGTGAATGTTTATCCCAGATAACAAGTAGTAAAAATTACTATCAAGTTTATAAAGCAGAGAGAGAGAGAGAATGTTTTATTTTGTCCTATTTATAAGTTATCGTTAAAATTTTCATATGAATGTATAATTTTACCCCTTATTTTTTTATTATGCAGACTTGGTTGTCATGGATATAGATTACTCTGTCCGGTCCTAAATATAAGACTTATGTACCTAATTTGATAAGATTAAGGATGTTGGTTAAGTTAGTTAAAATCATAAGATGTCACTTAAACACCTTAACCACTTACCTTTATTCCAGTCCTTCCTATCCTGTTTATTATTAAGGAGCACCAATAGGAATAATTTAGGGAAAAATTGAGAAAAAAATATAAAGAGGTCTTATGTTTAGTAATAAACACATCTCTCCAAATAGGTCCTATCAGAAAGGTAGTTGTTGAATTTTAAGGGATAGTTAATGAGCTTTAAAGTTTTTCTTAGTTCTGGTAAGACATTGGAAGTCATTTATGAATAAAACTATAGGAATATCTCAGTAACATTTTCATTGTGAACAATGTGATGACTTGGTAATAATTGCTTGAGCATTGTTTAATGGTGACAGTACTTTGAGATAAGTAATATCTGAAGTGTCGTTTGATCTTTCTCATGGTATTGATTGAATTCTTCTGAACATTTTGATTGGCTGCAGATGTACAGTAGCTGGACAGTTAAGCTAATTCTTTTGTCAGAGGAATTGTATATGCTGTAAATACTGGAGTATGGAGTGCTTTCTATTCTCATTAACTGGGAATTTCTTCTTAGTTATAGGGGCTTCCATTTGCAATTTAGCTTAACTAGCTGTGTACATAATTCCATTCATTTAATATCTCATGGGTACCATTGTATATTGCCGTTATTTTTTATTTGTAAATATTACACGCTTATTAATGTGCTTCCAATTATTCAAATTCAGAATAGTGATTGAATATTCGGATTACTGACAATCATTATATTTTGCTTGTGATTGAGTTGGCAAGTATATTATTGTTAGTAATGCTGTAAACCGCTTATTATTGATTTTTATGCCATTAGTAATTGTTATCAAGGACAAATCATATTTCTGTAGAACATTTTTATTTTTTCATCAAATGCATACATATAAACAGCTTACAAAGAACGCAACACTTCCATAACCCAATTGTATGGGTATGTTTTCAAGCCTGTGAACTTCCCTGGAAATTCAATTGCATTTGACATTCCTAAGCAATTTCCTTGGATCAAGGATTTGTTCGATAACGATTTCTCATTTCCAAACATCAAATTTGAGGGTTTGTTATCAGGTTGGTAGACAGTATCATCTAACTCGTTATTCACTGCATACTATACAGCTTCCTCGAGGGCTAAGGCTTTAGCTTCCAGTACTGAGCTTGCTTACACTGAATTTAGAGTCGCCTCGTTTGAATCCTAATGCAGAGCCATTTCATCGTTCTTCTCTTGTTTTGAATGGCCATATTACTCCTCATCGCCGTTCTCGTACTGAATATGAAGGTCATGGCAATGGTTGGGTGTCCTCTTCACTTTCTTTCAGTCTGGGTTTTTTTTAGTTCTCTGCCACAAAAACTCAAATCCTTCGTTCTTGAAGGGTCTTCTCAGGAGATTATTTGGTTTATGCAGCTACCAAGTAACTCCTTTTTGCTATGAGCTGCAATATATGTTTTTTATCTTTCAATTATATGGTTATCTTATGGTTTTTCTTGTACTACTGCTTATATATTTAAGGTGGATCATTTTCTGGCATTTCTACTTTCCAGAAGCTTTTTTAGCTTCCTTTTATGACCTTCGGGTTACAAGTTACGCTGTCAGCTTCTTAATCAAGAAAGCATTCAGTGGCGTAGTTCATTTCTCTGTCTCAAGCTAGGATTATAATCCTCATTTCTTGGAATCATGGCCAGCTTGGCCCGTCAATTTCTTAATCAAGAAAGCATTCAGTGGCGTAGTTCATTTCTTTGTCTCAAGCTAGGATTATAATCCTCATCTCTTGGAATCATGGCCAGCTTGGCTGCGTCAAGTCTTGTTGTTGTCCTAGCCTCTGCAGAAGTGCTTCCATTGTAAAAATATTTGGGTTTTTTGGTTTATGGACCTAAGTTTCCTCTTCCTCTTCAAAGCAGATCCTATGGGCTTGGCTCTCTTTTTGTCCATTAACAGCTCACTTCTACTATCTTATATTAGTAGTGTGTGGTTAGTTATTTACATCACTCATTTGAAGACCCTTTTAGATGCTTCTGGTGCTACTGGATCAAGTCTTCTACTCGCTTGGTGGATTAATCACTGTCTTCTTCATCATGGTCTTGTTTTTCATGGTTATCATGTTTATGGCCCAATGTATTTTGTATATGGCCCATCTTCAATGTTTTTCTTTTCTTTAATCAGTTTAGAAGAAGGGCTTTTTTATATGTATTAGGTAGTATGAATATTTGCTTGTAATCGTTTTGCTTTATAATATAATTTGTCTTTTAGTCCAAAAAAAAAAAAAAATTATGAGAACATTGAATTTCAAAAGAGCTGTTTGCCAACAATTTTATATAACTACTACTGAATTTCAAGCGCAATCTATTTGAAAGAGAACTTACATTGAATTGTGAGAAAATGAAAGTGAAAGCACCCCGAAATCAGATAGCTGTAGCCCAATGCCCCAATCACACAGAAAGCAAATGCTTTAGACTTTCAAGAATTGTTAACACATCAGATACAGGTCTGAATTACCACAATTTCATTTTTTTAATGTTCTCACATATAGACAAAGCATTCAAAAATAATCTTTGCAAAAAAAATTCTTAATTTTATTTGGGAATTTCAACTTCCAAATGCACAATCTGATGTTTCCTCTAGCTTTTTTGCAATACTATAACCATATTTAATTATATAAACACTTTTCCTCCCCCCTTTTCCATACCAGGAAATACAGTATAAAGATGATATAAACTTTGCATGTGAATGACTCAAGTACAGAGTATATATAGCCACTATGTATCTAAGCCAACGTATACAACTTTGACACTTTGACTCAACAAACTCATTACTTGGACACGTATGATTTAGGTACATACAAGGAAAGGCTTGTATGATTCAGGTACATACAAGGAAAGGCTTGATACTCTAATAGTCCAAACCCATCGATCTCTCTCTATTAGATCGAGCTCTTATAGACTCAAGAATAGATCTAACTTCAAATTGGCTCAGCGAAATTTCTATAGATCAATTCAAATTCCATCTGTCATCATCAATAATCTCTGAAACTTCCATTTTTCTTTTTCAAAGTCCTCGTTAGGACATTGAGAACGTATATTTAGTCATGCCTGCTATGCTAGGTATACAGGGATCCAGCCAGAATCTTGCACTGTTCTTTAAATCCTCTTATTAAGGAAAGTAAATTCCTTTCAGAATCTTCATCCAAAGGTTCCTGCAAAATTGTCTAACTCAGTTTAGCAGGCATGCCAAATTAAATGCTTCAAATTTCGAAATCTTTAAAATCCAGCTCACCATCAACTTTGCTCTTTCTAAGCTTATCTCTGGCCTTCCAATTCTCTTCTTTCCTCCTTTACTATCCCACAAGAATTCAGAAATCAGTTTTTACAGGAATTGTTTTAGCTACAGCTATGATTAATAACACCTCTCTACTTCAAAATATAAATTTTTCTTGCCATCCCAAAACTCTTTTACTAACTTCATCCATCACCAAGTTTAAGGCTTGTGATTATTCCATGAAATTAGTTTCACCATTGACTGTGCAAATCGGGAATTATTCCTCCAGCTCATCCAACAGTCATACGTCACATGTTAGTATGGGGATAAGGGTCTAAAGGGTTGTGAGTTTTAGGACAGAAATTAACCTTCTTAATGTGATAAAAAAAAAATATTACCATCCTTTTATCATGAACTGAAAATTCTTTAAGAAATCTAAATTTCAAAAGCATACGCATGAAGTTTGAACAATTTTACAATTTTGTTCTTTGCCAAATTATGTAAAGTTATTTTGAATTTTTTTGGTATAATTTTAGTAAATTTTTACTGGTGTGCAAGTGCAGTTTAACCTTTTAAACATGACAAAAAAAAAAAAAAAAACTCATCACTTAAGCTTTTAAGTTTGTGTAAATAATTCATTTGCCATTTTTTTTTATTTTCACTATAACGATTTAATACATTATTGATCATATACCTCAATTTTATTTGGTGCAGATCCTATCACCTTTTAGTTATAGGCAGATTATTATCTGATCTTAATTTCAAGTCATGCACATGCAAACTTCCTATCACACTATCTTCATTTATTAAAATAATAAAAAAAAACATGAGAGTTCTTTGCATAAATTAAATGTAAAAATTTTAAAAAAGATTCATTGGAAAGTTTTAAAAGCTTGGAATACTATGCATATAACCCATATATAGCTCAAATTGAAGAGAATATATATAATTTAGCTTTTATTTATATATAACTATTATTAAATAGTATTGATTTGTGAATTTCCAAGCTTAAATACTGTTCATTGTGGTTCTTTTCTTTTGTATGTGTGTGTGTCAGATTTGAACTCAAATTCACTTAATTTTTAACATACCAGATTTTTCTATGTTTTGAATTCTGTGGCTTTCTGACTGTTGCATTATGAGGACATAATATTTGATGGAATCCTATGAAAGAAACTACATATGCTTGTGATAAAAAATGATTCAGACAAAGTTGCAGTTTCAGACAGATGTTCAAAGCTCAGCTTTGGTTTCTCAGTTGTGCCGTTTTTGGTATCTAAAATAATACTCCTCCTCCATAGTTAAATATAAGACCTATTTATTTCCTCTGATTCTAAATATAAGATCTATTTACTTAATTTGGATACAAGTTCAGTTAGTTAAAGTCATATGATATTATCAATATACCCTAACCATCTACATCTATCCTTACCCTCCTTTTCTTGTTTAATTACTCCCTTCCGGTCCTAATTAAGACCACTTTGATTTTTTTGGAAAAATTAAGGAAGCAAAAATTAATCACTTTAAACTATCCATAGTTATCTTTTTTCCTCAAGACTAATTTATTCTACTTATAAACTAACCTATGATCTAATTACATGTGACATATGTTATAATTTAGTGGTCTAATTTGCTTCCTTAACTTCCACAAAAAAAGTCAAAGTGATATTATATTTAGGACTGGAGGGAGTATTATTGAGGACCATTAATAGGTACAATTTGGGGAAAAGTTGAAAACAATTATAAAGAGGTTTTATATTTATTACTAAACTCATCTCCCCAAATAAGTCATATATTTAAAACCGGAGGAAGTATCTAATAATTTGATTAAATCAAGGAAGTTAATTTTGTTAAAATCACGTGATATCACCAAAGCACCCTAACCATTACCTTTATTCTCACGACTCTTTTGTTTGTTTATTATTGAGGAGCACATCAACAGGGATAATTTGATAAAAGTTGAGAAAAATTAAATAGAGGTCTTAACTTTAGGAATAATCTCACATCCCTTAATAGTTGCTATGTTTAGTAAGAATGGAGTATATAAAAACTCTCCTTCTGACTCTTCACAATATATTTGGTTCCTCCTATTTCTTATCATGATTTCCCCCCTCTAACATTGAAAGACTGATAATCAAATAATACTCAGCATGCATTTGCTTCTTAGACATATTTAAAAAGGATCAGATCATAGAGACGACGACGTACGTACATGTCTCTGCAGATATAACAAATATCGTTTAACAACAGAAAAGGAAGAAAATAGAGAACTTAAAATTACTAGAAAACAAGTGGCCTCTCCATAAGAATAGGACAAATTACACACACACACACATATATATGCAAACCAATACTGATCTACTCTTGGGGTTGTTCTTCTTTTACTGCAAACATTTGTACACTGATCAAAATTAATGCTAAAGACAAGCATGCATCTTCCTATTTCAAGTTAATGGATAAGAAACATCGATCGCTTAATTTGAAGGTTAAACCTAAATTTTTATGAATAAAGT
This sequence comes from Mimosa bimucronata, assembly GCA_037074515.1. Classification (NCBI taxonomy): domain Eukaryota; kingdom Viridiplantae; phylum Streptophyta; class Magnoliopsida; order Fabales; family Fabaceae; genus Mimosa; species Mimosa bimucronata. Next base: position 2,954,358 of record CM073438.1, read on the forward strand.
CAGCACAAATTCTAATTAACAACCCCTCAGAAAATTGAAAGTCCCTCCTAGAGATGCGACCAACACTGCTGCTACTTTATATATATATATAGTTCAGCACATGTTTTGATCACCTCCTCCATAAAACAGTCCCTGTGACAAAGTAAGAAAGTGGCTTAGTAATAATACATATGGCTGAAAAATTTACTGCGCTCTATTTTGTACAGCTAATAGCACATACTCCCTCAGTTTCAAAATTTAAAACGTTCTTATCTAATTCACAAGATTCAATGAACGTTACTTAATTCATCTAATGTGCGTTAAATTGATCGAATCTACCTATTTTACCCTTATTAAAGAATGTGGTTTTCAAATATGGATTTACTATCTATCACATCATTCTCTCTAGTGAGCAGTGAAAGTGGAAAACAAAAATCAATTACCTTTCAATCTCTTATGTTTTGGTCCAGAATTTCCTCCTACAAAACACCTTATGTATACCTTATATTTTGGACATAAGGAAGTATCGACAATTTAAACAGAAAAAAGACAGTCATACTCAAATAGATTTCGCAGTACTTGGTAAGATAGAAGATGACATCTCCCTCTAACTTTATCAACTTTAGGTTTAATTCTTCAAAAATAACAACCAATAATCAAGGAAATGCCTGATAATAACAAATCAAAACATTTTAGAGAATGAGGGATATATATATATATATATATATATATATATATATTTATAAAAGAAATACCGGATTATTGTCTTTGCTAGGCCTTTCTTCTTCAGCTACTTTCTTCTTATTAGAACTACTACTCTTTCTTAATCCCAGCCTCTCCTTCCATCTGCTTAAACTCTTTGGTACTCTTGGCAATACGTCGTCGTATAAGTCATCACTCACAAGAAGCTCATCTCTCAGAGTAGTAGTAGTCATCTTCTTGGATTTGTTGTTATGAGGCACCAACTTGCCCTGAGAAAAAACTTCATCTGCTGAGATCATTGCATAGTTCTTAACACAGAACTCGAAATCCGAAGACACAGGAGCTTCTCTATATACGGCTTCACGCTTCATCTTCATGGCTTGCTGGAGATCCACAAAATCATTGGAGAAGGAGATTCTTGGGTCCATTATTGTTGAATGAATAATGAAGTAGCTTGAAGCTTCTCTTAAGGATAATAATGCACTATAGTTACAGTGCAATAAGGGGATTAGTAATATTGTTGCTTATGGTTTAGACATGTTTAAGCATGGGATGGACAGTTTCATGTGAGGGTTAGGGCAGCTTTTTTTTTCTTTTTTTCTTTTTTGTGTGTTGCTTCAAGTTGAAGGGTTTTGGATCTCAGATGAAGATGTTTGGTCATTTATATATATAATGTGGGGGAATGGGTTCTCGTGTTTGTTCCTTTTTGTGGACATAACATGTTGCTTGGTTTTGTCATTTTATGTGTTAGGAATGTGGGTCTTGTTCTCACTTTAGTTCTGTTTTTTATATGTATAGCAAAAGCAATAATTGACTCATCACAAGAAATACGTTTAAAAGTTAAGGGGTAATTAGTACCAATAATAAGGACATGTTTTGCTGGTGATTTTGACTATTGAGACTAGCTAGATGGTGGCCTTATTTTAATTAAATTCGAATCTAAGGCTTCCATTTTTTTTACAGCCAAACGTCTGAGTGAAGCACTACTGAAATAATAGATTTGGCCTCTTAAAAAATGAGCTGTATATGCAAATCAAACTTGTTCTTAACATACAAATTCCAAGAGTTTTTAAGAATAAACCTGCTGATGATCAAATGTATATATTTTTTGAGCTTGAGTGTTTTTTATTGTTTTATGCTCCCTCCGGTCCTAAACAGAGGAGTCGTTGTGAAGTTGATCTTAATTATAAATATAGGATCTAATTATGATTTTTGTCAACTTCTTTTTAAATTATCATTATTAGTGCTCCTCTAACAATAATCAAGTAATAGATATGGGAAGAAATAAGGGAATATGGTTATGGTGTTTTATATAAAACACACCATACTAACGTAACTTAACTAAATATTTAATTTAATCCAATGAATTAAATATGTCTTATATTTAGAACAAGAGGGAAGGAGTATTAAAAAAACCTTTCACTAACTTGGAACATAACATTTCTTCGATCATAAAATTTACTTTTTCCATGAGCCCTCGTCAAACAGTTGGAGAAGATTAAAGAAAAAAGTGAAGAAAAATATTGGAGGGGAAAGAAGGAATTTAATTTTTCAAAAAGAACACGGAGTTTAATGTTTATATGAGGACTTGCTTTTGCCACTTACTTTAATGTGAAGTAGGACGTAGCCAGCTAGAAATGCTCATATAGTGTTGAATTTTGAAGGCCATGTGGGCTTGGGATTTCTAATTGACACATACTAATAAAAAAAATACTTTTCACGTCTTTTTTTTAGATTTTTCACATCACTTTTTGCTGGGACGTGGATTGGGGAGTCGTGGAAAGTGGTTACTTTCCACGTCTCTTTCTTAATAAGAGATATGGAAAAGTTGCCACTTTTCACGTCTCATATTTGAATATAAGACGTGGAAAGTGGCCAGTTCAACACTTTCCACGTCTCACATTATAAAAGAGACGTGGAAAATACCACTTTCCACGTCTCTTTTTTAAAGTGAGACATGGAAAGTGTTGTACTGTGCCATTTTCCACGTTTCACATTATAAAAGAGACGTGGAAAGTGGTATTTTCCACGTCTCTTCTATAATGTGAGACGTGGAAAGTGTTGCACTGTGCCATTTTTCACGTCTCACATTATAAAAGAGACGTGGAAAGTGGTATTTTCCACGTCTCTTTTATAATGTGAGACGTGGAAAGTGGCTGAATATATTTTTTTTTACTTTCTAGGTTAGTGATATATAAAACATCACACACAGATCTGTCATATCCAAATTGCCACAAACAGATCTGAATGGACAGAATTCACCAAAAAATATTATATATATACATCTGCACTATATATACTAGCTGCCATCTATAGATTCATATGTTATACAGTCAAAACAAGTTCTAATTTCTAATCCATATAATGTTGAAGAAACATGGCAAATAACTTATCCCGAATTTCATCAATTGCATCTTGATCAAAAAGCTCTTCCCCATCATAAATCTACACCATATAAGCGATAAAATATCAATTAGTTAATTGTAATTAATAAGTGAAGCAAACAATTGAATTAGGAAATGCAATAATGATGATAAGAATGAAACATACATTAGACAAGCCCCCATTAAGTCCACTCATAAGTATGTCATACACATATCGATTTACATAGTACCCACATTCTGTATTGCCAAGTTGCTGAGGGCACTGTAAATCATACAAAAACAATTAGAACATATGAAAATAATTTGCTAACGTCCAATGTATTATTGATTGACATTTAAATAAGTACAATCTAAATGACTTACTGTAGGCCTAACAATCTCAATTTTCGGCTTAGCTCCAAGGTGTGTCTGTAATGTGATATGCCAATGCAATATGGCCCTACAATGAAACTAAAATAAGAATTATGCTAATAATTTACTTATACTCATATTTACGAATTCAAAATGTTAACACGCTTACTTGGTGAAAATCTTTTTATACAAAACGTGTGGCTCATGATCTAAGGAATCAAACCAATAAATATGGTGTTCTTCAGGGCAGATAACACATAAACTCCAATGTTCCCTGAACCACATAATTAAATTTACCAAAGATGCTCATAAATTAAAGTGTGCATTTAGAGGTCAAAATGAAAAATTCACCCAGCAGCAATATAGAAACAAAAATCTCAGTCACTACACAAAGTATGATAGCAAAGTTTCTGGTCAAACAAGTCAGCAGCAAAAATGCAAACATGATAGCTGCAATTAAGCTACTCAACTAACAAGAAAAGTGATAGCAGGAAATAGATTGTAGACATACAAATGCAGAACCACCGAGTCAGATTTCAAATGAAATTTGCCTAGCAAATTTTAACACATGAGCAAGCAGATACTCAGAAATTAAGAAGAGGCAGAACAAACTTAAATGGTACGTATAGTGAACAAACTTACCCATCAAGGATTGGTGCGAAATAACATCGCTTTCTGCAACTGCTAATTTGAAACCCCGCATAGGCTTCCATAATATTGTTGTGTTCCTTAATTGCTTCCTTTTCTTTGGAGGTTGTATTCCTTACCAATGACATTGGACTTAGGAATGCGTACTCCGTGAAGCCCTCGTTACAGCACCTCAAGTGAAAGTACCTAAAATAGAACTTGAATTAGATCATATGATTATATTGGTACATAAATGAAAGGTAAAAATGAGGCGAAAATAAACTTAACTGAATTGCAAGTTCCAACCATCCAAGGTCTAAATTATTCATACTCAAAAATGCTACGACATCATTTCGCCTAAGTCCAAAGGGATATGTCTTATCAGGTCCCATGACTCCTGGATCCATTTTGAAATTGATCTTGTTAGGCAGGGAAGCGACAAAGCTGCGCAGGAGTGCCAGTGAGGCATAGTCATTGCCATCATCATGTAGAGGGGCTGTGATTGGTGCATCGAAGACAAGTCGCCTAGACCATAAAATGAAAGACCCTACTGCTTTCTCTAACACAGTGATCTCTTCGGTAGGAAACGGAACATTTGTAGACTCATCTCCTTCTACAACAAATACAATAGATACTTTAACTTGGTCCTCCGGAATGGCTATATTATGGATGGTTGAGGCCCTTCGGTACTGAGTAGCTTTGGCAACTGGTCGCAACTTTGGGACATCCAAATGGAGAAAGCAAGGTTGTCCCTCATCTACTGAGCTAGGACCAGGGGGTCGATCGGCAGAGTGCAACTACTCTTTGTGCTTCGAAAGCCGGGGGATTCCTGCAGTGTTTACGAAATTACAGAGATAATAAGCTCATTGAAAGATAAAGTATATGCTAATTCATAAACAATATTAGATACTCACATGTCGTGGTGAAACACCAGGCTGCATCATACTCATCATCTCACCCCGAACTTGTTGTATCACCTGATCCCGGATATTTTCTGAGAGCTTTGCCACAAATTCCTGACTTGGTTCATACTGGACAGTGCTTCGAGAACGACCAAAATATTTTTTCAAACCAACTGTCCCATACTCTCCTCTAACTCGTCCAGGGGATCAGGCTTCCCAATTGCTACAGCAAGAATGTCCATCCTACCGGTTTGAGAGAAGGACCCTTGGGAACTTTGCTCTTCAAGTTCATCCTACAAGTTACAGGAAAAAAATCATTTGGTCTTGTTTAGAAGAAAAAGTTGGTAATGCAATTTATTAAACATTAACAAATAACTTACAATTTTTTTAGCAATTTTTTTCCACTTCAGGGCGTACAAATTTCCCTCCACTCGTCTTCCTTCCTTCCACAATTTTTTTGTGACATGGGATAGGTGGGGGAGGTTCTACAACAATGTTAGGGTCTGATTTGGCTGCTTCTTCCATTGCCTTCAAATGTTCCCTAACCATTTTTTCTTCTAACCATAAATAACCTCTGCGAGACATTGTGTGTGGATACACATTTAGCTTTTGCTTCTCTTGCTGTCTCTTACTTTTTTCCTATGCAGAGAAAACAAAGTTAGTATAATGTAATAAACAAGTAGTAAACAAAGTTTATATGAAACAAAGTTAGAATAGACATACCTGGAACTCCTCAGTTAACCGTGATGCTTTAAACTTTTTCCACTCCTCTGGTTTAAGAGATGGCCACATAAGACAAGTATCTTTATTGCACTTAGGTCCTCGAACATATTCTCTAATAAGAGTAGACTTAAAATCTTTCCATCGATGTTGTACTTCCCTCATCCAATGCTTTTTAAATGCCTCAGTGTTTGGGACAGTGAAATTTTGCTGCCAAATTATTAAAATGCTTAGTCAACTGTTATAACAAATAAATCAAATCATCAATCAATTTGAAGAAAAGGTTTAGAAAATACCAAAATATCCGTCCAAACTCTGTCCTTAGTTTCTTTGCGTATTAATCTCCAATCATCTATAAGTATGCTTAATCTGCTTCGTGCTAGATATCCGAGGTAACTAGCAAATGTGCTCCTGTTTGGACCAAGTGGGATCATGTCCTCATTAAAATCAACAGGAATGGGTTCAAAGTTGCTAGTTCCTTGCCGCTTAACGATCTTAGGAAGCTTGGTAGAGCCCCTGCCCCGCCTTCCTTCGGGAGGATCGACATGTGGTTGCTCTTCATCGTTTGAGTGATCCTCATATGAGTCATCATCAGAATTTTCTTCCATTTACCTGTTACAAAATTGAAATAACTTCAACATACAATATAAAAAATAGAAAACAACTTTTATTCATTAAGGTACTTACTTTATGTTTTATCCCATATTCCTTCACAATGATCATTCCTAAAAGCATATTGATCATTATCTATCAATTCTAATTCGCCCAGTTGAGGTGGGTTTGAGGAGAAAGGTGGTGTGTCATCTAGATTTGAAGTTGGAGCACGATCCTTTTGTTTTTTACTTTGTAGGACTATGGACAATTGGGGATTTGCAGGATCAGTCACATAGAAAACTTGCTTTGCCTGACTTGCTAAAATGAAAGGCTCATCACTGTAAGCAACCTTCTGAAGATCAACAGTGGTAAACCCAAACTGACGATCGATCTCAACTGCGTTTTGGCTAACCCACTTGCATTTGAAGAGTGGAACTTTAAACTTGTTGTAACTTACATCCCATATTTCTTCAATAACTCCATAATAAGCCATGGAAGCTACTTTTGGGTTTTTATCCTTCGAACTAGAATAGTGCATAGCTTCGGCTATAACCTTTACACCACTGTTTTGCATAGTACTGTTATAGTCTTTAGTTTTTGTATAGAAAGAATACCCATTTATATCATATCCGCTCCATGTGACAACCTCAAAACGGGGGCCCTCAGCTAACCATTTAATTGTATCCGACACATCGATCTTTTCTGTAATATTTTTCTTGAACCACTCAATGAATGCCTTGTTATGCTCATTAGCTATTTGTCTGTCATTTTTCCTTGGGTTCTTGTCCCTTAAACTTCTTTTGTGGTCATCTAAATAAGGCTGCACTTCTTCTATATTATTTAGAATATATAGGTGAGCTTGTAACACATCTTCAGGTTTCATACTCTTCACTTTAAGGCCCCTTCCCTTACCGATCCTGTCTTCATGTCTGGACATTTCCTCTACACCTTTCAAGTATGGTTTGCAAAAGTCCATAGATTTTTCAATCACATATCTTTCCATAATGGATGCTTCAGGTCGATAGGGGTTCTTAGAATATCCTTTTAGGACTTTCATGAATTGCTCGAAATGGTACATCCACCTTAGATAAATAGGGCCACATAGTCTTATCTCCCTTACCAAGTGAATGATCAAGTGGACCATGATATCAAAGAAGCTTGGAGGAAAGTGCATCTCTAATTTGGTCAGAATAAGGTAAACTTCTTTTTCCAACTCATCCAATTTCTTAGTGTCGATAACTTTGCTGCATACAGCATTAAAAAACATACACAATCTAGTTATGGTGTTCCTTACATCATCTTGCATAATGCCTCTTATAGCGACTGGTAATAATTGTTGCATTAATATATGGTAATCATGTGATTTCATTCCCACCAACTTCAAATCATCAGACACAAGTCTGCTAACGTTAGAAGAATAGCCCTGTGGCACTTTGATCCCACGCAAACACCCACAAAAACTTTTTTCTCCTGTTTAGACAATGTATAAGCAGCTGGTTCCATATAAAATCTCTTGCCATTATCACTTACTTTTGGATGCAGCCGTTGTCTTATTCCCATTTCCACCAAGTCTAATCTTACATTGATCCCGTCCTTAGTCTTTCCTGGAATGTGCAAAAGCGTTCCGATAAGACTATCACACACGTTTTTCTCCACATGCATCACATCAATACTGTGTCTCACATCAAGAAAGCGCCAATATGGTAGGTCAAAGAAGATTGACCTCTTCTTCCACATGTTAGACTCACTCCCAGTCTTCTGTTTCTTACCGAATACCACTTTGATATTCACAACACGGCCGTGAACTTCTTCCCCAGTTAATGCCTTTGGTGCCAATCCATGCTTCGGTGAACTGTAAAAATTCTTTTTTAGCTTACGGTAAGGATGATACTGATCAAGAAACTGATGATGACCAAGATAAATGGTCTTCCTTCCGTGCTTGAGTTGATGGTAGTGTGTGTCTGCTTTACATATAGGACATGCCCTGTGCCCTTTCACGCTATATCCAGATAGATTTCCATAAGCAGGGAAATCATTTATTGTAGCGAATATCATAGCGCGCAACTTAAATGTCTCTTACCTGTATGCATCAAACACATCGACGCCTTCCTCCCACAACTTCTTCAAATCCTCAATCAAAGGCGCCAGGTAGACATCAATGTCGTTCCCTGGCTGTTTTGGCCCCGAAATCAACATTGAGAGCATCAAGTACTTGCGCTTCGTACACAACCAAGGAGGTAGGTTGTAAATGACTAGGAGAACAGGCCAAGCACTATGTGTGCTACTAAGACTTCCGAAAAGGTTGAATCCATCAGTGCATAGACCGAGGCGATGGTTCCTTGGCTCACATCCGAAGTCAGGACACATTTCATCTATCTTCTTCCATTGAAGAGAATCAGCCGGGTGCCGAAGATATCTTCCATAAGAGATTTTCTCATCACAGTGCCATCTCAGATTCTTTGCTTCCTGCGCATTTGTAAACAATCGTTTGAACCGCGGTACTATTGGCAGATACCATAACACCTTCAAAGGTGACCCGTTATTTACCTTATCACCACAGGCATCCTTCTTAATTTTATACCTTGGGGTCTTGCACTCCGGACACTCTGTTAGTCCCTCGTATTCATTCCTATACAGTACACAGTCATTAGGGCAAGCATGTATCTTCTTATATTCCATACCCATATTGTTGAGAACTTTTTTAGCCTCATACATTCGATTCGGAAGGACATTATCGTCTGGAAACATATCACTCAAAGCTTCAAGTAACTCTGAGAAACCCGAATCTGCCCACCCATTACGTGCCTTTATATTCAATAAGGTCAACACAGCTGTCAACCGTGTATACTTACGACACCCAGGGAATAACGGTATCTCTGCTTCACTCCGTAACTTCTCATGTTCAGGAAGTTATGTAAATGACTCTGCCCCAATATCATTAATCATGTCATTCATTTTATCGACACTAACATCATCCACAACACCCACACTTTGTGACATTGAAGAAGGAGTTGTTATTCCTAATTCACCATGCCAAACCCATTTTCTGTACCGGAGATTGATCCCGTAACAAATAAGGTCATCCCTTATATCATCAATGCTCTTTCGAATTTGATTTATACACTTCACACAAGGACAAAAATACATCCCACTTTTACTACGAGCGTTCCTTTTAGCAAACTCAAGAAACCCTTCCACCCCAAGTCCATACTCTTTGCTAGTTCTCAACTTATTCATCCAACTACGATCCATTCTATTCAAACTTTTACTACATTCTACAAAAGTCAGTTTTACATCATTACTAACTCAAAGTATAGTAATGATGATAGAGCAGTTAATTAAAGTAACTTTCCAAAAATTTTGATAACATCTCCCCATAAAAGAAAGCTGAACTTTATTAACAACATACACAAAAGAAAATGAAGGAAGAAAGAGTAAGAATCTAACTCACAGTAGTAGCAAACAAATGAGAAGAAAGGATGGTTGATTCCTCTACACCAAATCAGGTATCTTAGCCTTGAAACCATAAATACAACGAAAAATCATACCAACAGAGAAATTCAGTGTAGTAGTGGCAGCTAGACAATTTGACTGTACAACTTTTGTTTCACATTTCAAATGACAAAAGCTTATATATAGCTAAGAGAAAATCTGAAAAATCTAGTGACTATGAATCAAATTTCCAGCAAATTTCAGCAACAATACAGCTTAATTAAACCAAAAAACTGATGTTTGTACCCCAGGTAACATCTCAAGCAATTGGACCATTTAGGATCAAGGAGGTTTATAGAATTAGTGACATTGAATATTCCATTAAAAGAAGTTTAGGATAATGTAAAGAATCAGAAACAAAGACCCAAAATTTAAATTCTTCAAGCATCGTTGTTGGTTTACACTTACATCATGGAACCCATCCATACAATATGATTCCTAATTGATAAAACAAAACAGAAATTCACAGATATTTTCAACTTCTAAATCCCAATTTCAATTCACTCACTTACAAGATATTCATTACTTCTTATTAATAGTTTCTTTCCTTAATCTGTTCCTTCTTAGTCAACAACCAAATCCCATTCTCTGTTATTCGTGCAATAAATACCTATAAACACCCAATAAAGGCATCCAAGCAATCAGTAAAAATATAAAATCTTGACTTATATAGTATTGAATTTAATTTTGATATCTGATACATATGTACCTTATAGCTAATGAGTCATCCAAAAACAATCCAATAAAACATAAAAGACAAACTATTCTTCTTCCTTTTAATACTTGCTTTTAAGTCTAACAAATACCACATTCCTACTATTTCACAAAGCATATATAGCTTTCTTTTCCCTTAAACATTTTATGAAACACCGTATAAGCATCCATAACTACCTCATAAGACAAGCACTTTCAGCACCATATATGCTACAACCATTTAAAATCCCTTTAACAAGCACATCATCAAGCACCTCATGGGTAGTCAAGGTTTAGGTAATAAACAGCACCATACTCAAATTACCAATTCGGTCTAAGAAACAAATTTCTCAAGATTTCCCAAATTCCAAAATTTGATTATACTACAATAACCATTCATAACTATTTGTTTTAACTCTAAACTCTCCTTTCAAACATTTTATCAAACATCTAGCGTGCACTCATATCCAAACCAAGTCTTCAAGTTTATTAGCCTACAAATTTCACCACTTTTAAACTTTCATTCTTCATCATATATTATATACAGCTCGTAGTGGCAGATAATTTGAGAAGCTCAAGACATACAAGACAATCACAAAGATTCAAAGAAAGAAAGAATTGTTGTTGTTGTTGTTGTTGTTTTTTAAACATACCCCATACAGCAGCATTTTATCGGGTTTAAAAAACAAGAGAAGATGAATGAAACTTCCATGATCTCACACAGCAGCAGTAGCAGCATAAAGGAGCAGGAAACAGAGAGAATAATGATCCATACATAGTCTTTAATCACAACAATGAGAGAAGAATGTTACAGCACCAATCTCCATGGAAAGAGCAAAGAAAACCACAAGTTGATGAGGAAAATGAAAGATGCGGACAGCAGCAATAAGAACAGAAAGGAAGAACAGAAATCGAACAGCACAGAAAGGAAAAAGGCTCGAATGAACAGGGGAAAACGAAGAACAAAATCCCAGAAGCCACAAAATCTTCTTAACCGAAGCCTAAGCTTGCTTTGACCAGTTTAGAAGCTTCATAATCCCTAGAACCCCAAATCGGATTTCACTCTAAATCGCTCAACATGGTAGGAAAAAGGAAGAAAATGAGGAAAAAGGATCTCACCTAAGATGGAATCAGTGTTCCCCACGCTCCCAGGCCGACCGCCACCGTGAAATCGCTCGCCACACCATCGTTCGTCGCTTCAGAACTCGGAGATGAAGCAGAGAAGGTGAGTATGAGAGAGAAGGGCTCGGGTTGAGAGAGAGAGAGGAAATAAGGAATGAGGGCACAATAAGAAATGGCAATGAACAAGAAATGTCGAATCTGTGGCTTCTTCCTTAGACCAAGAAATGGCAATGGCGGAGATGTCGAAGGTGAGAGGATGGGGAGCTGAGGGAAAATGAGCTGAAGGCTTTTTTTATATAAGACAATCCACGTCTCATAAATGGATATGAGACGTGGATAATAATTTAAAAATAAAAAAAATGGTTAACCACGTCTCATATCTTATATGAGACGTGGTTAATAGTTTTTATTTTTATTTTTTTATATATATATAAATTAGTAACCACGTCTCATAAACTATATGAGACGTGGTTACTATTTTTTTTAATTTTATATATATATATATATATAAATTAGTAACCACGTCTCATAAAATATATGAGACAATATATGAGACGTGGTTATTATTTTTTTAATTTTTTTTATTTATAAATTAGTAACCACGTCTCATAAAATATATGAGATGTGATTACTCAATAAAAAAATAAAAATTATATGTATCCACGTCTCATATATTTTATGAGACGTGGATACTCATAAAAATTAAGTATCTGATCTAGATAATTCTTAATCCACGTCTCATAAGATATATGAGACGTGGAAAATGATATCCCGCCATTTTTTTCCTGCAAAAACAGCCCGCCTTTATTTTGAATTGGCGGGAAATATTTTTGGAGGACAATCCACATCTCTTATTTAAAAAGAGATGTTGAAAATGTTCAACATAATTACAATTTTTTCACCGCTTTTTTTCTACATCTCATATTGAAAAAAGAGACGTAAAATGGAGACGTGAATGCTATTTTTTGTAGTAGTGAGAGCATGACTATTTTTCTTTGTTCATGTTTAATCAATATTTTTCTGATTTTAAATTTAGAATTTAAATAATTAATTTACATTGATTAAGAGAAATAATTAAGTCAACTATTCGTAAAGAAATAATCATTATGCAAGTCTTTATAGTTTTAGCTAATTTTTAAAAAGGTCTTTATAGATTTTTATTAATTTTTATAAGGCCCCTATAGTTTGCATTAATATTAATTTTAGTAGTTTGCATTAAAAAACTAATCTTATAATGAATATGTACAATTAATAGAGAAATTCAGGAAAATTATAATGAATTCGAAAGACGAAGTGGATTAAAATCTTATAGTTATAACAAAATCTAATACATATATATTAACCCTTATTTTTAGGATCAAATAGAGTACCTTTCTAATATCTCTTCTAATATCTCTTGCCAATTCTCTTGTGCGAGCTAATATATAGATATTCAACTACTTTCATTAAGATTGTGATAATATTCTCATAATATTCCCAAAGTAAGACACTAAAATTAATTTCTTATTTATGAGGGAGATTCAGCTTCCCATGCCACGAACGGGCTTATATGTTGGTTAGAAAAAGATTAGTGGTAAGCACAAGGATGGAAAATGTATATACGTACAAAGCAAGCAACTTTAACTGCATTATTATACTCATTAATAATAACTCATTTGTCAAAAGAATCTTTTTCTCAGTTGTTGAAACTATATTGACCTTCACGTGTCATCTTTCACATGCTTATTCATATATCCTCCAAAAACTTTCTAATTAACTACACGATCTAAATAAAGTAAATCCTGTTCAATTACTTCAATGCAAACTGTTCATTTTCTAGATTCGGGTTGAAATGTTGAACACACACACACACACACAGAGTACTAATTAAACAACCATTACTTCATCTTCAATCACACAGTTACTTTTAAATTTCGTCCTTTTGCCATAATGAATTATGGCGTATCGTTATATGCAAATACTCAGAAATAATATATATATATATATATATATATATATAAACCGTAGGAGAAATCACACTCTTTCTATAAACACTTATTGAATATGCATGTAACTATGTCATTATAGATTACAATAAACTTTAAATCATAAACATATCAACACTACTATATTCAAATTCAGGACTTAATCCTGTCATTATGATGAGAACACATATTATTATACGATTTTTGCATCAAAAGAACGCATATAATGGAGATGAAAGAGACTAGGAAATGGTCAAATCCTAGATGAAGGGTGATTGCTTGTTAGGATAAAATTTAAGGGGCAAAAACAAAACGTCCTAATAGGTTGCATGCACGACAGAAAGTTAGGACTGAGAGCTTTGTCTCCTTTTTGGTCTCCTCTTGACCTGGCAAAGCTTGTCTTTTGCAATCCTTTTGCATTTTGATGATTCTGATTAATTTAATTAAGCATCCTCAAAGCTCGAGGCTCATTTTACTATGTCAGATCAATAAATTAAACCCTTATTTTATTTTGTTCAGTTCTCTGAATCTTGCCCTGTTAGCAACATGTTATTAATCATAATTCATCTCTCTCAAATAAGTACTCATCAGAGGGTATAGTTTATACAATGTGCTTATAAAGCTATATTACTTCCTTTAACTTCATGTTTAGTATTGATCACGAAATGATTTATGTTCTACATATATACATTTGATAAATGTAATTGCTAAAATGTTCCACAGGCAACACGCAATAACAATCTGTATGATAAAAAATGATGCTTTAACCGTTTCTTAATATTAAATTTAATCCACTTTTTTTTTAGAGATTATGGAACCTAATAAACTACTTAATAATCATAAAATATTTTGAGTATTATTATACTATATGGTAACTTATAAGTAAATAAACTAGTATAAAGAACAGATTCAAAAAAATCAATTTATATATAACTTACATCGCTTTTTTATGATTTTTTTTTTAAAAAAATCAACTATGACTTATATTTAAGAACGAATAATAGCAGATTCATGTTATTTACTTGTTGATTAAGAGTTTTCCTTCTTCTTTAATTGAAAGCTCATAATGATTATCAAACACCTCATAATGATTTTCCTTTGATATTTTCTTTGGTTTAGGTTAATATACACGCATGCTATTTATACACTGATGAGAATGGGCCGATTGGGCCATCTGGGCCGCTGTATACGTATTATAGGAGGACGTCCAGTTAGTGAGTTACCTTTTTGTGTTGGGTTATTTGGCATTGTATTAGTTACTGCTTAAGACAGGAAAGTATAAATAGTAGAGAGGCAGTTATAGAAGGTATGAAAATCATTGAGTGATTGTGAGGAGAGTAGAGTGCCTCTCGAATGCACTAGGTCTGTCCTACTGGTATACTTGTAATTCTTCCACCAGATCCATACTCTGTGGAACTATTCTTTATATAATTCAATACAATTGACAGTAATTCTTCATCATACACACACACGCATATATTGTGCACACAAATGTCATTGAGCTGAGGAGATTATTGCTATTTGTAACTACCGTAGGATTAGTTAATCATACTATCAAAGCCATGAATCTCAATGATGATCTTGATGTGTGTGTGTGTGTGTGTCCAGTTAATTTTGTTACTTGCTGCAAATTGTAATACTGTAGACCTCTTTGATTCGTTTATTTGAATGATATTTCACTTCCCACTCAAAGAAAAAGTCACTGAAGCCCTAGCACAAGTGATCATGACTTATTAATGAAGCCATATTAAGATAAAAAATTATTGCCACTTCCTCGAGACATTCGAAAGCTGTAGATCTGAACAAAATAATATAAAAAGCAAAAAGATACTACAAGTCTATAAGCAAAATGTTGTCAAGCGTACTTTATAGCTAGAGTCTACACAGCTAGACCAATTTCTAAATGACAATGGCAACCTACGAAAGCAACGAAATTTCACCTTCATAGGCACCACCTTTAAAGGTGACATTGCCCACAGACTATTTGCCAGTTGCCACGTAACATCACATGATTGGATCCACCTTCTTTTATTTTCAGGCCTTATATTACAGTATATATTCTTGTATTAAAAAGTTAACTGTACATAATAAATAAGTTTGCTAGCTGTTGTCGATTCTAATGATCAATTTCAATGTTTCATCGAAATAAACTATGAAATACACAGCAAATCGAATTGTTTGTTTACGTGAACAGTGCAATTTATTCTACAAATTCGGTAAATCTAGGTATTATTTTTCTCAAAAGCAAGGGTTCAATTGTTATTGAAGCTAGGTTAAACAGAAACAAGCTCGTCTTATATTGAGTTGAAAACAAAATGAAAAGATTAAGAATAATGCTATTGTGGATTAATGCTCACTGATAGATGGCCAATGGAAAAAATGAAGAAGACAAAACTTAAGTGCTAATTAATGACAATGATCGCGTGCTAGAAACAAAGTATTCCTCCAAAATATATATACCAGTAGTAACATAATTAGAACAAGTTACAGCACATAGGACTTGGACTAAGATACGTCATATAAAGATAGAAAAATAATACCCACGGATTAGTTTTCCTCCAATTTTTTTCTTTTGGACTTTTCCAATGATTTGCTTGGATAGAGACTAATGGTTATCTATACTAAGGGCCTGTTTGGGTATTCAACAAAACCTAGGTTTTGTTACCAAACCTAGGTTTTAAAACCTAGATTTGAAATGGTAGCCAAACACTTTTTTCTGATAAACCTAGGTTTGGACTCAAAACCTAGGTTTTAAAACCTAGGTTTGGACTCAAAACCTAGGTTTTAAAAAAGGTAAGCCAAACACTTGAAAAAATGTGAAAAGCTATTTTGGATTGGAAACCTAGGTTTTGAATAAGCTACAATTTTCTCCTTCT
Organism: Mimosa bimucronata; assembly: GCA_037074515.1. Taxonomy (NCBI): domain Eukaryota; kingdom Viridiplantae; phylum Streptophyta; class Magnoliopsida; order Fabales; family Fabaceae; genus Mimosa; species Mimosa bimucronata. The sequence goes on from CM073438.1 coordinate 2,970,764, forward strand.
GCACAAAGTACGAGGTAAAAAAAAGCCATCATTACACATGTCATATTGAAATACCTAAAATGCCCTTATTCTCTCTCTTTCCCAACACATTAAACTTATGTCCTTTTTAGTAATTTACACAGAAAAAGCTATTCTCACAACAACCATCCAAACACTCTCATTTTTACAAAAGCTACTTTTTCTAAACATCAGCTTTTTTCCCAGAAGCTATTCTCTAAAAGCTAATCCAAACAGGCAACTACTTTTTTCAGCTTTTACGCGAATTACGAGACAGAAAACACCATTATTACATGTCATATTGAAATACCTAAAATGCCCTTATTCTCTCTCTTTCCCAACACATTAAACTTATATCCTTTTTAGTAATTTACACATAAAAAAAGCTATTCTCACAACAACCATCCAAACACTCTCATTCATCAAAAGCTATTTTTTCAGCTTTTTCAAAATCAGCTTTTTTTTCAGAAGCTATTCTCCAGAACCTAGGTTTTGGTTACCCAAACAGGCCCTAAGAATAGGAGTTAGTTTTGGTTAGTAATCAAAACCGCATATGTCTGAATATATATAAATATATAAATTAATCACAGTATTTTGCAAATGTTGATTTACAAGTAAAGGTCTGGTTTAGTAGCAAGATATAACATTTTATAGAACAGATTGTGCAACCATATCACTTCCTTGTAAATTAAGGCAGCATGATCTAACTAATTAAGCATTGACTCATATTAATTAAAAAGAAGGTTGCTCTCAAAACAATACTAAAAAAATGCATTCTAGTTGACATAAAATTGACTGATCGCCAAATTAGCATTAGTAAATGATTTTTCATCTTCCACGTTGCATATTTAATAAATCCATTAATTAGAAAATGTCATCTTTGAATTTTGAATATGCATTCTATATCGTGGCACTCAATGACCAGGTCAACCAGATCATTGATTGAAAATAAGGATTTTCTTCCTATTTCTTGCTATCACCTTCCAAACACTAAGATTGTTCGAGGAAATTTCAACAGAGCCAAGAAGAAAACAAGGTGATGTAACAAATGTAATGACTAATTCTTTCTATGAAATTTCCCATACATTAGATTAATCTCAATTGCTATAAAACTAAGCTGATTGTATTTATATGCTGCAATATTGATATGTGATTAATTATCTGCTAATTAAATTCTTAGGGACATATTATGTATCCAACAATAATGGATGAAGCTGAGACATATCCAGAGTATAGCCGTACAAGTTATGTCCCTCCAAATTATGGGACTCCACATGTTGCTTCTGCTCCTCCATCCTTCACAGCGCAATCTATTGCGACGCCTCGGTGGTCAAGTGGTCTTTTCCATTGTGTTGATGATCCTTCACTTTGTAAGAAACCCAGAAATCAGTTATATTTGTATACAGATATAAATATATATATATATAGATATATTCAGCTTTTTCTATTCACAATTCACATGTTAACTTTGCTTCTTCTTTTCTTATTGAAGGTGTAGTCACTTGCTTCTGCCCATGCTTTACCTTTGGACGCATTGCAGAGATTGTGGATAAAGGCAATCCATGTAAGCCATATCAGAATCACGATCTATGGTTTAATCTGATGCTGATCTGTTTGTTTATAGTATGAAATAAATGTGTCATTCACTATGAAACAAACTTTTAGAGAAAAAAATTTTCATCACTTGATCAGCAACATCACTTTAGTCCTCGTATAATCTGTCACAAAATTTTTGTTCTAAGTATAAATCCACCCTGTGAGAGTTAGTAATGATTGTTTTCCAATTTTACTCCTATTAAATGAAAGAAATATGTGAAAGAAAATGTATGACATCTTATTTTTCAATAACCAATAAATAAGGGTTAATTTGAAAAATTCAATCAATTTAAGACATACTCCATATAGTCCTTAATATTCAAATTTGGAGAGTTGATCTTGATAAAAAATGTAAGACATATTTCTAATTTTTTTGTCAATTCTTTCCTAAAGTGCCCCATTAATGATACATTAACAATAATCAAATAAAATAGATGAAAGAAGTTAAGGAAAATGGTTGAAGTGTTTTAATTTATAAAAACATGTCATGTTAACCAACTTATCTAACATCATTTATATAATAAAATTAGGTAAATATGATGTATATATTTAATAATGGATAGATGGAGTATTAAATGTTTTAACTTTTAATTTTTTTGTACGTGATATTTGGTCAAACTGAACTTATAATCATAATCAGAACCAGAGTGGTAGTTGAATATATACACCAAACCATAACGAGTAATAGATAGTGTAAGTAACAGTGATGTTCAAATTATGTGCAGCTTGTGGTTCAAGTGGTACTTGTTATGGATTATTGGCTCCCACTGGACTTGCATGTTTGTACTCATGCAATTATAGGTCAAAAATGAGGGCACAGTTTGACTTACCAGAAGATCCATGTATGGATTGCTTTGTTCATTTCTGCTGTGAGGCTTGTGCTCTGTGCCAGGAATACAGACAGCTCAAACATTATGGGTTTGACCTCAGCTTAGGTAATTAACATAACATGACCTATTGATCATGAATAATAAAAGTGCTTTTTGTTCTTAATTATTGTTTAAGGTAAATATAGGGCATTTATTTGTTGTTGGACAATGGATTGAAGTGTAGGGTGGGAAGTCAACATGGAAAGATCAAGAAGGATTGCCGTGACAGTAGCCCCAGCAATACCACATGGCATGAGGAGATGAAAATGAAGCATTTATTTGGGAGGTTTATTTTTTTGGGAAATTACTGTACAATCCCATGTTAACAATTTAATCATTAAAATGTCTCACAATAATAAGTGAACACCATGCAACATATTGTTGATTCCTCTACCGAATCTTATCGTTATATGTTGTTCATTTATTTTGGGACTTTCTAGTTATTAGATTGTTTGTATGAGATCGCACAATAATTCTCCCTTACCTCTTGATGTTGATTCAAACTTTGCGTGAATTCTGTGTGCACTGTACAGTTGGCTAGGTTTGAGTGCTTTTTGTCAATATCAAAGAAAATAAAATGTGCTCTTGTTCACCCAGAAAAGGGTTAAAAGAAAATTCCAGTATGTTTCTTTTGCCTCGTCAGCCTTTCATTTTCTTTCTTTCTTTTTGGTAAGTTACAGAATTTTTGTGGGAGGACTAACAGACAAGAAGCTCCCTGTCAGAAGGTAAATATATGTATTAATTAGTTGATGTTTTAAAGTATCACATCTAGAGAAGCTATCTCTGAGTTGTTTGACTTGGAAAGGAAACACATCAATGGAAGCGGATTTATTAAAAAAAAAAAAAATCAAGTGAATGAGAGTTGCACTTGAAGATTTCAGAAAGCTTTGCTCCTCTATTCTGACATGACATTGTTAGCAGTGATTCTTTTAATTGATATGAAAATACGATTAATTATTTATATGGTTTTAAGATGGTTCTCCTTTATCTCATAACATAGTAAATAAATAATAATTCCTTGACACGTTGGCTTGATAATGTCACGACATGCCTGCTTGATTGTTCCTTCCTTTAATCCCAAGAAAAATGAGAAAAGCAGCCCATGTATTAAGAGTCCACCTTTTTCTTTAAAAAAAAAAACAATTTACAAGTGAGGAATACCTCTCATCCTTAAATTTTAAACCATAACCCAATTCCATAATTTAGCAGAATCTAAATCATATTTGGGTTATAAGGAACATGTAAACCAAGTCTATGAAGGGCATAAAAATATGTCATGCATAATTAGACCATTGTACAACATATTTGTGTTTTTATATTTCGCATCAAGTGTAAGAAAGTGAACAAGAGTCTTTCAATGAATCTGATTCACTCTTACTCCAGAGCTATGGTTTTTCCACCAATACACCTTATGCAATTAAAATGGGAAATGGCCAGTAATTCAGCCACGTATCAAGGACTGAGTCATCATCACCAGGAACTCGCCCATGTCAACCATACCATCTCCATCAGTATCCACAGCCCTCACCATTCTGATGCAATCATCAAGGTTGCATCTTTCTCCCAGCCTCCTCAGCATATCCTGAACTTCCTCTGCTGTAATTTTGCCATCACCATTCTTATCAAATACCTTAAATGCACTTTCTATATCCACTCTTCTAATTCCACCACCCATCTTCATAGCTTCCATAAACTCCTTGAAACTGATGAAACCATCTCCATCCAGATCAACCACCCGGAAAATGTCAGAAACTTCACGAGCCATGTTTCCTCCCGCGGCTAGAGATTTCAGAGTGGCCTTATACTCCTGCTGAGAAATTCTCCCATCCCTGTTGGAATCAAATCTGTCAAATACCTGTTTCATCTCATCTGTGCTTGCCTCAAAAATCTGTTTCAGTCCAGAATTGAGTCTTTTCGGGGAGGAAAATAGACGAGATGGAGTGCGCAAGTACTTTCTCTTTGAGAGGTTGTATTGGAAATCAAGGAATCTAGTACTTGACATTTTTCCACACAATGGCGGATTGGTCTGATGGGTTAAATGGAGGAGGAAGAAGAAGAATGAGGTATTTATATAAGTGGTGGAAACTGGAACTGATGAGTTCTCATTCTTCTTCCACAAGGCATCATGCAAATCTTAGGTTAACAGTTATTCCTCGACAAATTGATCCTCAAAGGCAAAGCAGGATAGGAAAAGAATAGATTCTTTCCAAAAGCTACAAGTATATTCCTATATTTCCTGTGAAGGGGTTTTTCTTTTCTTTTTTTCCAGTCTACAATTGTAAAAGGTTGATTTACATGAATAGGCTATTGTTTCAGCAACCAAAGAATACAACTCATCAACTAGGTAACAGTACAACTTCCCAAAGTAACGAATGGAAAAACCTAGAAGAAAAAAATGGAAATGATTTTGTCATGATGGCTTTCCATTATCTAAATCCTCCATTACGTCGATGTCCTTTCGAGCTGTTATCTTCTGCACGTATCCTGCAAAACAAACATTTTGCCGGTGAGTGAAAGTTCACAACCCACAGGTTAATTCAAGTACAGTCTCAGAATGAAGGCCACTTGGCCACTTTATGATTGAAACATCATATAATTCCCCAGAAAGTCACGGTTGGGAAGGGAAAAGGTCCACTTTCCACACTCAGATTCCAAGAATAAATTTAAAATGACCAAAAAACTGATATAGCCTGCACGGTGAAGAATTTGGCAACAACCAAAACAAGAATTACTAGTCCACGACTCAAACAAACTATCCAATCCTGAATGAATTTTTAATTAAAGCCTCAATATGATCAACTATTCTCACATAGTTTACCTTTGTATATGCAAAACAGTATAATAGAACGTCCTTTATGGCATTTTAAATATTCAACATGGTAATATGTGTGACATAGGAAAAAAATTATGTAGATTTCACTCGGTATAATCCTGAATGATCTTACATTAGAAAGCATTTATAAATCCTTCAAGTGCATTCAAAGACACAAGGGACAGGTGAATAATTTACAGGGTAGCTAGGACTCAGGCCGACCATCAAGGCAAAAGGTATTAAGAGAAAATTGGGATCTTCTTAGTTCATCCAAATATGCTTGGGATTGTACTCAACAAAACTCCTGTTTAGCTTTTACTTTTGTTGGGGTGCAGTTAGGTCCCAAAAAAACAAAACAAAAAAACCATAGACTGCAAAGTTAGAAATCCCATGTCCTGTATAAGTTGGATGCTGATATGAATCATATCATCGTGGGATTCGAAGTGTACCATCATAATAATTTTAAGATGTTTAAAGTTTTTGAATGGCGAAACAAGACCCCACTGTCAAGGAAGAGAAAAATTATATTCCCAAATCCCAACTAGATCAATCAGTAGTTTAGTGGGGAACATGTTATATGGGACTGAACTATGAATGAGAATTTCCTAGATCTTCCTTTACATGAGAGGAAAACCAACTGGGAAGTGAATAATTATAAAAAGGGGGTCAAACTAAAAGAAAGACAACAATAACTTTTTTCTCATACATATTGCATCGTTAAGCATTAGTTGCTAAACAAGCCACGAAAAATAAAATCCTAGGAAATTACAGCCAAAATTATTTAGGATTTCTTTGGATCATCATAGTTTAATTAGCCATAAGCCATTTCTGTTTAAAGAGTGATGCCCCCCAACCATAACTAGACACAAATATACGAAAACTCTAAGAGTTAACACACTACATATCTCACAAATTACAACAGATGATTATCTACTTTTGTACACATCAGCTTCAGATAAACTCGACATTGAAAATAGGCCTCTAAGAGTGTAAGTGCATGGTATTGGGCGCTTACAATGGGGAGAAAATTAGACAATAAAAAATGGAAAGAACTGAGTTTATAGTATCACAATTGATGCAACAAACCCAAAATACTTAATTACTTATGAAGTACGAGCACTTACACTTTGCAGGTAAAAATGTTGCTTCCTTAAAATCCAAGAGTATACAAATACAGGTAACAAAAGTATTACAAGGAGATAAAGATTTTCCATTGCTAACCTCATAGAGACATGCTCTCAGAATGATTGGATTTAAACAAAATAGACAGGAGGAAAGACCAAAATAACACATCATGAAAGCACAGTGCAGTACTGAATTCTCCATTAAAAAAAAAAAAAAATTTGGTGTTGTACTGTAACTCAATTAGCATATGGGACTAACAAATCTATGCAGCGATGACCAATTTACAAGAGAATCCCAGACCATGGAGTCCAATAGTTGTTCATTTAAAGCATACACTCTCAACATCATTACTGACAGCCTTCTCTCTCTAATATACAGACCCACTGTTTTTCAGTTCAGTTCAATCTAGCATTAGGAAAAACAAGAGAGCAGATTACAAGGGTCCAAAAACACCTAACAAAAACATGAAGGATGTACATGCCAATATTAAAAGAGAAAATACCAATTCCCATGCAAGGAATGCATTTGCAGGTAGTCGATTTGCCCCTTTTATTATAGTAACTTACATATCCCGACCCTTGGCAACAACGACACTTCCCAGTCCATTCATAAACCACTTCTTTACAATCCTACACAGGGGAGGGAAAAAAAGTGAATATCTTTAATCTCTCTGGGGAAAAAAAACTAAAGAAAAGGGCAAAAGGAAGACATAAAGAGATTAAATCCAAGCCAAGCATTCCCCTAATCTCACATTCCTCAATCACAAAATCCCCAAATTCAAGAACACAATCAATAATCCAATACATAAAGGAAAACAGGGGAAAATGAAATTAACCTCAACTTCTGGATCACATCTAAGCCGTTTATCAATCTCTTCAGCAGAAACAGGAGAGGAATCAGGATAAGTCATAGGAAGTGGAAGAGCATCATTATCATCTGCTAAGTAACTATCTGTATCACGTGACCATTTCTTGTCCTTCGCCTTCACTCTAATGCCATCCTTCCCGGCGGCGCCGTCCAAGGCGGCTCCTTTATCGATATCTTCGCCGATTCTGACCCCGCCGGCCACGCCAACAGCTGAAGCTAGGGATTGAAACCACCGTGGAAACGACGGTCCCGGCGAAACATCTCCGGCGGCGGCGCGGACCCGGAAGGAGGAGGGTGATGATGGTGAGAGGCGATAAGAGAGTGAAGGTTTGGGGGGATAGAAAATGGTGGATATATTGGTGGAGAACATAACTAGAGAGATAACCCCCAAGTTTTATTTTTTGTGTTTAGGGAAATGGGCTCTTGAGAGGGAAGATGGAAAATTGAGAGAAATGGTGAAAAGGGGTGTGATTTTGATGGTGAAAGTTTACACATGATTTATATAGATTTTGCTCTTGGTCGGCTTCTCAACTGTAGAGTGGAAAGCTGAAAGCGTTGGCAAAAAAAAAAAAAAAAAAAAAAAAAAAAAAAAAAAAAAAAGAAAGCTGAAAGCTTTTTAGCATTGACCAGTGAAGCTCATTCTACATCCAATCGATAGAATCCCATTGCCATATTGTTGCTTTTCATGCTTCCTAATTATTTGCAAGATACGTAACGAACAGTGAAAATTTATTCTTAAACAAATTTAATATTTCATGGGAGTGAATATTGTTTATATAAATTTCATATGTTGATCATGAAATGAAAAGATATAATATGATATATTATATGTATTAGAATTAACCATGATTAAAAGTTTCCACGCATCGGTATTGAGTGTCAAGAGGGTCAGCTTCCTTCTCTCTAATTTTTGAATGGTGAGAGTTTTTCTCTCGTCGTTGTACGAGCTTTTTCATAGCGTCTTCTTCCCCAGTTCTGGCCAAGAATAGAGTCATCCGTATTTTGCATCGATCCACTTTTATTTTCATATTTCTCTGCAGAAATAAATTGGCTTAGAGTTTCAGATGACAACAAACTTCATTTAGTAGTTTTAATTCGTGATTGTAGAAGTCTGAATTTGGTAAATATTGTCTTACATATTGTTAACTCTATCTTCCCTATTGCGGATTGTTGGCAATAGCGAATCTGACACGCATTTTGGGATCAAGATCGTGTTGTGCGGTCGACAATGAAAATTCCTTCTACCCAATCTTCATATTTTGTGTTGGTGTTTGTAGGTTCTTTTGTTTCCGTGAGATCTACTCATAAGATTTTTCAAAAACCAATTTGGTTGGTTTATTGATGATAAGAGGTGTTGAACATTTAGGATGATTCTTCAAACAATCACCACTCACAATGGTTTTATTGCTGGTGACGGCTTTTTTCAACCCATGAATTCTGATAAAGGAATGATGAAGACTGTAGGGTTTTTGGCGGTGAAAGCTCCCTCCTATATATGTTAGGATTTTGTTATTTTTAGGGTTTTTATCCATTGTTAGTTGGGCTTTTTTTTTCAAACCTTTTATTTGTATCTTACTTTTCCTTATTATAATGAAACTGATGACTTCCCATTTTTAATTAGATTTGATATATATTTTGGACATAATTATTTGGGGAGTCATTTTTGTAAAATTAAATGGATTTGCTTGCGATTTTGATAAGATATCAATTAGGTGCATTATTTTTGGGATTTTATTATAAATGTGGGTTTTGGTTAAAAATAATAAGGGAAAAAGACAAATAAATACCCTCCAATTTGTAAAATCCCATTAACAACTTCATGATAGGTATTAACAACACACAACAACCTATCATGAAGTTGTTAATGGGATTTTGCAAATTAGAGGATATTTATTTGTCTTTTTCCCAAATAATAATAACAAATTAAAGTTTGAAAAAAAAAAAAGAAAAAGAAAAAAAGAATGGGTGTTTGATTTGTTGATGTTTACTCTATGCATTTATTTTGTTTCTTATTTTAATATTTCTTTTCTTCTTAGACCAAAGCACACCGTTTTGAAGTGTGAATGAGAGCAAACCTAAATAGAAAAAGAATGGGCATTCATGGGTGGAGAGGAGCAGCACCCACATATATGGGCCTTTGGTACGTGGTACTGAGAGGGTTGGTACAAGGTTTAGTACTGGTATTGGTCATTTTCTAATGTTTGGTAGGAGGGTTTGAGAATACATAGGGATTGGGAGTCCCTCATAAGTGGGATTGTTACAAACCCACCTAAACCCAGGTACTGAAAAAACTATCCAAGGATTGAAAAATTTTAAGACAAAAATATCCCTGTTTATAATAAAAGTTGGACATAATTTACCCTCTTTTTTTCTCCTTTTTCACGCTCATCTTCTCCCCCATCTATTTCATCTTCGACAATCTTCTCCATCTCTAGTAGTCTTCTCTTTCCTTTCCAATCTCGAAACCATCTCCTTCATCTTGTTCTCATCGTTTGGATCTTGGAAGCACGTTTTCTGGATATGGCAACCAACGTCGGTCACTTGGATTTCACTGCCTTGGGCTTTTGTATTAAGATCATAAAAAGGCACCCATCTTGATTGTTTGCATATGAAAACCAACGTCGATTACTTGGATTTCACCTATCTTAGATCTCATAATTTTGAAAGAATTATGTTCGGAGATCAATTATGTTCCTTAGTGTTTGATAATTTTTATTTTCTTGGCTTCAATTCTGTTTTTACAAAAGATTTCTCCGAACTATGCTGTAATAAGGTATTTTGTTTGTTTTCTTAAATCTGTACCTTAAACTAAACAATTTGAAACTTAATCCCATAAGATTTGCATGTATGGGTGTGCTATCATATCTTTGAATTTGTGTGTATGGGTGTGATTTCATATCTTTGAGATAGCGTATAATTAGTTATTCTCAACTAATGATTAGTTATAAGAAAAAATTAATAAAACCAATAAAATCCCTTTAAATATTACTTCACACCAAATATTATTATAAGTTAAAATTAATGATAAATATCAATTTTTATATCAATGCAATTGGCAACTTCATTTTTTTTATCTACTAAGTATTTTATTTGTAAGCTAGAGTAACAAACTTGTTATCTCCAAAATCTATTTTTTTTTTTGGATTTTTTTAGTTCTTAAAAAGTGAGTAATATGGGAAAATGAATAAATATCAATTTTTATATCAGTGGGTGAATGTGATGGAGTGGTGATATTAAGAAGTTTGGGAAGAAAGGATTTTACCAAATCTTTCATTATAACTATCATTTATGCAATTGTTAGTGGTATTATAGTCTTTTATTGATTTAAGACTAATTATAAAATTAAATTTATCTAAGTTGTTCCTCCAAATATTACTTCATACCAAACATAATTTTAAAACCCAATCCCAATCCTAATCCCACCCCCAATCCCACTCCCAATACCTATCCCATTCCATGGAAATTCAATACCACGTACCAAACAGGGCCATACTGTTCATCATCCCCAAATTTCATCCTCTTCGACAGCTTCTTCTTCCCAGAGCGAGAACGAGAGCGGAAGAGAAAGGGAGAGAGGCCTTGAGCTTCGGTCCATCACCTTCACAGGAGGACGAGAGGACTGTGAAGGTAGTTGGATTGAGGGCCTTATGACACTTTTTTTTCCTTTGCTCTTCAGCGATTTGAAGGAGAAATTGGAGATTGAAGATTTGTATATGTGCTCTCTTCCCTTAATTTTTCCTTCTTTCCATTATGATTGTGAGCTTCGAACTTATGTTGGTTTCTTATGAGATGCTTTTATTTGTAGTTATGAGTAGCTAGTTAATTTGTTCTAAGTTTATTTTGAAGCTTTATCTAGATTGATGTTTGAACCACTTTTTCTTTTAATGATTAATAACTATTATGTTGTGGATTTAATTTGTGCTTAATGTTTTCTAAGTGAGTGGCCAACATTTTGATTGTTTGCTTAATTAGTGGCTTGAGAGAGCATTAATTAAAGAATTAGGTTAAATCCAAGCTTGTCTTGAAATTCCAAGTTAGGATTGAGAGTTTGTTAGTGAGATAAAGATATTTATTGACCAAGCTTTGTGGAATTGAAGTAGGTTGTTTATAAAGACTAATTAACATAATATGTAGTAAGAGATTATGTATATTAGTGTTAATTAAGGTTTGGGTAGGCTTGAGAAAGCCATTCAAATGGATAAGACTTCAAACAAAAACATAGTGACTATTATTAGGGAAAGAAAAATTAAACATCATGAAATACAAAAGTGGATAAACAATCCTAGACCTCTTTTGTTTTGACTTAAAGTTTTAATTTTGTATTTATCAAGTTATTTTCATTTAGGTACTTTTGAAATTCAAAATACAAAAATTCTCACTCAACCTAATTGATAATATAATTGCGATAATTAATCCACATTTGCCTTAGTCCCTGTTGGAAAGACAACATTTTCTATACTATATTTCACGATCTGTGCGCTTGCGGATATGCTAAATGCCGGACAAGTTAGAAACATGGGTAAATGTCCAATTTTGCCCCGGAAGTAACCCAGTAGGAGCTTATTTGCCCCGGAAGTAACAAATGGAGCTTATTTACCCTCAAAGTAACAAAATCGCGCGAAATTGGACTTTTTTCCAATAATAAAGGGAGCATAAGTGTCCTCTGGGGGCTAATACACGCCGTTTTTACTATTTCTGGGTTAAATAAGCTCCATTTGTTACTTCTGGGGAAAAATTGGACCTTTACCCTTAGAAACATATATCTTATTTGGCCAAAAAAAAAAGAATCAAACAAGCTTGTTGATCTCGTGATTAATGGAGTTTATCGCTCCAAGCCTCGGAATGTGTCTTTATCCACTTTTTACATGGGGTTTACAAATTTTCCATCAAATACTTAACTTATATACTCCAGCATGAAGAAAGAAAGCAAAAATTAGGAGTAAATAAGAAATTGGCCACTATTTCTCCTACTCTCTAGTTTCATGTTGGGGATAAGGTGCATTTTTTGTTCGGAAGATTTCATGAAGGAGCACTAGGTGTCCAAAAGTTTTTTTAAGCATTTTTTAGATTGAAAGTAAACTCCGCCTATGCTTATAGCCGGTCCCAAGCCCGGGTAAAGGAGGAGGGTTGTGTTAGGCCCCGACAGCCAGCGTAAAAACCCCATCGAATCTCATGAACATGGATCAACGAAGAAATTGTGTAAATGTTAGGTCGTTGCCCGTAAGCAACGCGCTGTATGGCTCGAGTACAGTGAGAAGAGAGCGAGAGCCGCTGCATCCTAGCCTGAATGCAGTATTAAGAGAGCAAGGGCTAAAGGATAGGTCGTTGCCTGGTTGTAACGCGCTGTATGGCTCGAGTACAGTGATAAGAGAGCAAGAGCTGCTGCATCCTCGCCCGAATGCCGTGTTAAATGAGCAAGGGCTACCGCACTCTAATGGACGGAGGCGGCTAAAGAAGCTAGTTCATGAGAGTAAGATCATATTTGGTTCTTGGAATATTGGGACGCTGAATGGGAAGCTTTTTGAGGTTGCACAAGTTATGAAGGATCGTAAGATTAACATATTATGCTTACAAGAAACCAGATGGGCTGGAGAAAGATCTAAAGAAATCGGAGTTAATGATTCTAAACTCTGGTACACAGGAAAGGTAAATGGGAGGAATGGTGTTAGTATTATTGCAGATAAAGAATGGCGGAAGAACGTAGTGGAAGTTAAGCAGATTGAGGACCGAATCATATCTGTGAGAGTAATTGTGGGAAATGATACAATAAATGTTATTAGTGCATATGCACCCCAAGTAGGCGCAGAAGCACATCTTAAGGAGAAGTTTTGGGCAGATATTGAAGGGTTGATTCAAGGTATACCGGCAACCGAGAAAATTTTTATTGGAAGGGATCTTAATGGACATGTTGGGAAAGAGGCGGGATCATATGCAAGGGCGCATGGTGGTTTTGGTTATGGGGAGTTGAATAATGAAGGACAAACAATTATCGATTTTTCCTTAGCATACAATCTTAAGATTGTTAACACATGCTTTAAGAAGCGGGAAGAACATTTAATTACATATAAAAGTGGAACTCACAAGTCACAAATTGATTTCTTTTTGGTAAGAAACCATGATAGAAGGTTATGTACTAATTGCAAAGTGATTCCTGGGCATGGGGAGACCGCTCAACATAGACTTCTAGTTCTTGATGTGAGAATTAAATGTATAAGACAAAGGCGCCGGGCAGTTTTGAATCGAAAGATCAAGTGGTGGCAGTTAAAGGGGAAGAAGCGAGAGATTTTTAAGAGAAACCTATTGGATGAAGGGGTATGGGAGCCACAAGGAAATGCCAATAGCATGTGGAAGAATATGGCTACGAAGATTGAAATGGTTGCTAAAGCTACTTTAGGAGAATCAAAAGGTTTTGGACCACGAGATAAGGAGACTTGGTGGTGGGACAAGGATGTCCAAGAAAAGGTGCGGAATAAAAAGAATTGTTTTAAGACTATACACTTGTGTAATAATACTGAAAATTGGGAAAAGTACCGCTTAGCTAAAAAGGAGACTAAGAAGGCAGTGAGTGAAGCTCGTGCTAAAGCATACGAGGGGTTTTATAAGGAGTTAGGGACAAAGGTTAGGGAACAAAAGATTTACAAGATCGCAAAGAGTAGGGAGAGGAATTCAAGAGATTTGGATCAAGTAAGGTGTATAAAGGATGAAGAAGGTAAAGTTTTGATTACTGATGAAGATATTAAGAATAGATGGGAGGCCTACTTTTCTAAGTTATTCAATGATGGAGGTGAAGGTCTATCTTGTGAGTTGGGGGATTTGACAATTAGTGAAGATGGACTTAATAGGTCATTTTATCGTAGAATTAGAGTGTGGGAGGTTAAAGAAGCTCTTAAGAAAATGGAAAATGGTAAAGCAGTTGGACCTGATGGTATACCGATTGAAGTTTGAAAATGTTTAGGGGAAGAGGGTGTGTTATGGTTATCTGAATTGTTTAACTAGATTTTACGGTCTAAGAAGATGCCTGATGATTGGAGAAAAAGTACTTTAGTTCCGATTTATAAAAACAAAGGCGACATACAAAATTGTGCAAATTATAGGGGAATTAAACTTATGAGTCATACAATGAAACTATGGGAAAAGGTGATTGAGCATAGGTTAAGACTAGAAACTAGTATTTCTGAGAGACAGTTTGGGTTCATGCCAGGGAGATCCACAACGGAGGCGATATATCTATTAAGAGGGATAATGGAAAAGTATCGAAGTAGAAAAAGAGACTTACATATGGTTTTTATTGACTTAGAAAATGCGTATGATCGCGTGCCGAGAGATTTATTTTGGAAAGCCTTGGAAAAGAAAGGAGTATGTGTTGCTTATATTAAAGTTATACAGGATATGTATGATGGGGTGTTGACTAAGGTTAGAACGCCGGGAGGTGAGACAAAAGACTTCCCTATAAGAATTGGCCTACATCAGGGATCAGCTTTGAGCCCATATTTGTTTAATTTAGTAGTAGATGCTCTATCTGAGCCTATAGAAGAAGCGGTCCTTAAGTGCATGCTTTTTGCTGATGATATAGTCCTTCTGGCCGAATCAAGAGAGGAGATTAATGATAAATTAGAAATATGGAGAAACACGCTGGAGTCGAAGGGTTTCCGTTTAAGTAGGAGTAAGACAGAATATATGCATTGCAATTTTTGCAAATAGACAACTTAGAGGCGATTTGGAGGTTAAACTAGGAGAGCAAACAATCCCTCAAGTAACGAAGTTTAGGTATTTGGGATCAATTATAAGACAAGATGATGAGATTGATGACGATGTCAATCATAGAATTCAAGCTGGGTGGTGTAAATGAAGGAAAGCTACTGGAGTTCTCTGCGATAGAAAAGTACCCCATAAGGTAAAAGGGAAGTTTTATCGCACTGCTATAAGACCAGCAGTATTATATGGTAGTGAATGTTGGGCTTTGAAGGGTCAACATAAACATAAGATGGGGGTAGCTGAAATGAGGATGTTGAGATGGATGTGTGGTCACACAAGAAATGATAAGATTCGGAATGATCATATACGCGAACGAGTTGGAGTGCACCTATCAGTGAGAAAATGGTAGAAAATCGTTTGAGGTGGTTTGGACATGTACAAAGGAGGCCATTAGATGCGCCAGTGAGGAGGGTAGATCAAATAGTCTGGAGTCCGATTAAGAGAGGAAGAGGGAGACCGAGGTTTACACTTAATGAAGTTGTAGAGCGCGATCTTTTAATAAATAATATATCTAAAGATTTGGTTACCGATAGAGCACAATGGCGTCGTGCGATCCATGTAGCCGACCCCACTTAGTGGGATAAGGCTTTGTTGTTGTTGTTATTTTTAGATTGAAAGTAACTAAAACGTAGTAAATTTGACACAGTCTTTAATCAAAGTTTAATTTGACCTTTAAATGAGATGTAGTACTCTACATAGCATTCAACAAGCCATCTCATCGCCACATGACACCTATATTACACTTGGAAAATAGTAAAATTAAAAAAAAAAACTCAATATGTCCTTCTCCTCCTTCTCACAAGGTTCATCCCTGACATCCAGTTCTATCCTTCGCCCTTAGCCTCTTCATCATCCCTACTTCAATCGCCTCCAAAATCCTCACAACCCGCTTCTTTCGCTTCCCCACTAACTCCACCCTTACATTTTCCATCTATGTAACTCAATTTCAACATTTTTCTTGCGATTATGCTGACAAGTATGGTGATAGCTTCCTGATTAGCCTCTCTTGATGAAAAACCAGTGACTAAGATTAATTTTTGTTGAAGAGTTAGATTAGTTAATTTATAAAAAAAGGTTAACTACTTTAGGATTTTATATATCATTGTCATATTTCATG
This sequence comes from Mimosa bimucronata, assembly GCA_037074515.1. Taxonomy (NCBI): domain Eukaryota; kingdom Viridiplantae; phylum Streptophyta; class Magnoliopsida; order Fabales; family Fabaceae; genus Mimosa; species Mimosa bimucronata. Next base: position 2,986,902 of record CM073438.1, read on the forward strand.
TGTAAGATTATGTAATCTACACCAAAGAGGGAGAGGGTAACATGGGTCTCTCACCTTATAATCTCTAGAGTTAGGATTGTAAACTCATCACCTCAATTGAAGGATTATTAATCTAAACCCAAGTGTGATATATTATTGTATGTTCTTTCATCATCAGTCATAAACAATCTTCATTCTTATTATTCTCCCATCAATATTGTTAACAAATTCCCCTACTTGCTCTCACTCACACACACCACACACACATTGACGGTATTGATTATTGATTTTTTCATACAGGAGCTTCAAGCCTTGGACAAGATTCTGACTTGTTCTACTCTTCCTTTTTTTTCTGTTTTTTCTTTTAGTCCATGCAGAGAGAACAAATTATAGAATGCCAGAGGAGAGGGGAAAGATAGGAGAAGGAAGTTTGAAGTTTGACAAATAGGGATACAAAGTATGAACTTCTTCTTAGGCCTGCATTTCATCTATCAATGACAAATTTACTTTCAACTCCTCTCTTGTTATCTATTTTCTTCTTCTCTGTGTGTTTCGAATTTCGATTTCAATTCTCTGAAATGGGTTTCTTTCGGATTGTGAAGGTACTCAGAGATGACAAAGATTAGTGTGTGATTCTGGAAGTAGTAGCGTAAGATAAAGGTAAAGGAAGAGAGAAGTGAGCAGTCACAAAAAGGAGAAAAGGGAGATATTGAGTTTTTTTTCTTTTAATTTTAAAATTTTCCAAGTGTAATATATGTGTCACAGGGCAATGACATGTCATTTAGCAGTCAAATTAAACTTTGACTAACGCTTGGGTCAAAATTATTACATTTTAATTACTTTGAGGCAAAAATACTCATAAAAAACTTCTGTACACCCAATACTCATCTATGAAAAGTACTGGGCCAAAAATGTATCTTGTCCCTTTTATATTGCTGGTTGTATTCTAAGAGTTGGCATAGTGTTAAATTCGACTTGATATAAGTTCAGTATAAATATAAGTTGAGTATAACTTTTCTTTACCTTTTTCTTTTTAAAATAAAAGGATATGTCAAATCATATAGACTAAGAGAAAGTACTAGTAACTATGAAGATCGTGGTTTTAGATGTGCTAATTTAAATTTATTGTCTCATATCCGAGTATTGAGTATATGTATGTGATAATTATTTTGAGATATTGGGTTTCTCCCATTATGATGAGGTTACATACTCACCAACAAATATAGCTACTTAATTGTTAAAAAAGTCAAATATTATTAAATAAATCCAAAAGCATGAGGATATAAATCACCTTGTAGCATAGCCTAACTGATATGAGAGTTTTTTTTTTTTTTTTTTTGGAATACTATTTATTGTATAGGCATGCTCAAATGTAACATAGATACATGCTGGAGTAGTACATTCACAAGGTACCATCATGGCTTTTATCCATTTCAATATACTCCTATTATTGACCCAGTTAAAAAACTTTTGTATAGAAATTGTAATATCACTTTCAATTTTTTTATAGAGAAGAAAATAGAGGTGAGAAGTGAAGGAAAAGAGGCCCAAATCCAATGTTTCCTTTTTTTCTTTCTTTTTTAATTCTCGGTTCAAACTGAAACAGCAATCCAAGGGCTCCCCCTTAACCTCCTGATTAATTAATTTACCTTTGAAGTGTTCAACTCCAAGAGTTACTAATAACATGTTAACCCCTGTAATTTATTCATTAATTCATTTTCATTTTAATAATACTCTTATAAATATCAATATATAATTACAAACATGATCATACTCAGCTAACCACCAAGTACTTAGATCAACTGGATGTGAGTTGTTCCAATTTAAACAATTGTTTTGTATAAGATCAAAGGTATGTAGCCAAATTAATTACTTGGAGGAAGCGATTTTTTCCTTTGTGGACCTATATTCCTACGTACGTGATTAGCAAGTTGCTTACTAACAAGTCACAACGTATTTAATTTAAATTATACTACATATATATTACATAGGATATTTATAAATTAAAAACAAGAGATATAAAATGTATACCAACGTCACGCATAACTACACTTTTAATAGTGTATTTTTCCCTTAAAAAGGGGAGGATATGATAAGAGAGATCAAAGCCCAATTTTTGAACATGTCAAGAATCATTCCGTGTATGCTTCACATTTAATAGTAGCTACTTTTCTCATAAGTGTCTGTACCATATACGGAGTACTATTTTTAGGTTACAAATACACTTGAAATTTTTTAAATAGGGCAAAAATGCCACCCCGTTAAATGCTTAAAAGACTAATTTTTTGAGTTAGTGGGTCTCATATTATATTTTTATATGATATATGATTATTTTAATAAATGTTAAGTGGCAGAAATATCCATGAATTAACTTTGGGAAAATTCCAAATAAATACCCATTGAATATCAAAAGGACAAAAAGGTACTTCCAACATACAAAAGGACAAGAGAGATTGTTCCCAATTTGGGATAAACAATTTTAAGGAAAAAAAGACTAAAATGCCCATGTCTCCATTAACCACTCGGGTATGGCCATTAACCACTCTGATATAGTCATTAACTACTTTGTTGATTCATTAGTAGGGCTCAAATATGCTTATGTTTGTGAAAATCGTTAAACACTGGTGTATAGCCATTAACCACTCTCATATAGCGACTAACCACTTTAGTATAGCCATTAATAACTTCGCTGATTCATTAATTGGGCTCAAATACACTTATGTTTGTGAAAGTCGTTAACCACTCGTGTATGGTCATTAATCACTCTCGTATAGCGATTAATCACTCTGGTATAACAATTAACCACTTCGCTTTGAAAGTGAATGGAGACAGGGGCATTTTAGTCTTTTTGCTTTAAAATTGTTTATCCCAAATTGGAAACAATCCCTCTTATGTCCTTTTGTATATTTGAGGTACATTTTTGTCTTTTTGATATTCAAGAGGTATTTATTTAGAATTTTCCCATTAACTTTTCTCAAAAGTGCATGTGGCACCATATATACTATTTTTAGATCCAAAAATACCCATAAATTTCGTTAAAAAAATGTTAAAACAGTAATGAGAGCTCACAAGATGAAAAATTAACTGCAGTTAATCCAAATTAACAGAGGAAGCGTTTTTGACCCACTTAAAGAAGTTCATGGCTATTTTTGAACTTAAATATAGTATATGATATCAGATGCACTTTTAAGTAAAAAAAATATGGGCATTTTTTACCCTTAACCCTTAATAGTATTATTTGTGGGCACAAGCTAAGGTCCCCCATACTTTTGATATAAAAAGCATGATCAATTATATAATTTTTTTTCATATTATAAGAGATACTTAACCATTGTATGTACACAAACCAAGGAAACATACCAGAGTAATTTATTATGAGTAAAATTAATGTAATTTTTCAATTTCACCATGATATTATTTATTATACATAAACCCTCCCCCCTTTATATTTAATATGCAAAGGTAACAATAGAAACCAAACAATTATTATTTTGACTTTTACATGTTACTTATTATAATGTAGATCAAAAAATAATATAGTTGATCACGCTTTTATATCAATATATAATTGATCTTTTACCAAAATATAATGACCTCAGAGTACGTCTCAGACCAGAAATTCTTAAGTGAATTTGGTTCGTCATGTTATTTATGGTCTCACCAATCAAAAGCAACATATAATGTCTGACGTAGAGATTTTAATCTGATCAAATACCCTAAAAAATTATCTGACAGATAAAAAGATTTTGTATCCTATTTTGCATGTTTTCTTAATTTGCAAGTCCAAAAAAATTAAATTTATCTACCCGCTAATTTTTTTAATGCAATTAAACTCTTCACATCGGACCTTATGTGTTTGCTTGTGATTTGTCAGACCACTGAAATTCACCTACAAATTTCTCTTTCATCACCATGTACTTTGTTGCTCGTTTATTCATAGAAAAGGGCTAAGGTCCATTTTTGCTGTAACATTCCAAAAAAATTAATTAAGAATTAGTGATAATTTAATATTTGACCTTGGGGATTAACTAAGGAGTTTGGAGAGCGCTACAAATATTTTAATGAAAATAGGAGTATTTTAGGGATTTTCGAAAGCCTAGTTTCTGCCCTAATTGGAGGAAATTATAATTTGACAAAATTATTTTTTGGTCTCAAAAAAGATCATAGTAGGAGAAAATCCTTAATGTGTATTTAAGATAAATCTTGGAAAGAAAAAGAGAAGCTTACCCCTAAAAGAAATCATCTTATTCTAAGAAATTAAGGGCTTATTAGTAAATTTATTATCCTATTTATTTTTCTTTTCTTATTCTTTTATTTTCCCCCTAATTTCCTTTTCATTTTCCCTTCTCCCCCGTTCTTTCCCGTGCCTTTCGTCTTTGATCACCATCATTCTCTTCTTCTTGCATGAGAGGAAGAGCGAGGAGGTGGCGATCACCGCTGTTGGCACCATCAACGACACCACCGAAGGTGACGTTGGGGGTTTCCACCCCTATCTTCTTCCTCCTTTGCGTGAGGCAGACCGTGAGAGAACGCAAGAAAGAGAGGGCGGGGGAGTAGAGCAAGAGAGGAGGTGGCAGAGTTGTCGTTGCCGGCCATCGCTCGCCGGCAAGGACACTTCCTAAACACCCATTTCGTTTTCTTTCCTTTCCGCCACTAGGTTGTCGTGATAGGGAGAGAAGAGAAGCGAAGGAGTTTGAAGATGAGCGAGTTTAGCGAGATTCCGGCAGCTATGAAGGGCAAGTGAGAGCTAGATGAGTTTAGGTAATTTTCCTTTCATTTTCTCTTATTTTTTCTTGAATTTCAAAGTGGAATTGTAAGGGTTTGATTGATTTCTGAAATTTATGTGTTCTTAGTGGATTAATTGGTGGTGTGTGGTTTATTGTTTGAGTTAGTGGAGCTTAACGAAGGTTCCTAATGGTGTAATTTTGTTAGGATTGATCCTAGGTGGATTTCTCTTGATTCAAAGTTTAAATAAGCTAGGTTTATTGATGTTTAATTATATTATTGAATGATTAGGTGATGGAGAAATGTATTGGATTGAATTTTTGATGTTTAAAGTTTAAAAATGTTTGATATAAACTAGGGAGAATGAGTGAATGATGATTTCAGGATGAAGTGATGATTGTCTTGAGGTTATTAATTGGATTATAAGATGGTAGATCGTTGATTTCTCTCTCTGCTTCTTCAATCCTAGCATGCATAGACAACATTAGGGGTGAGCAAAAACCGAACCGGACCGAAAACCAAACCAAACCAAATGGTTTTCGGTTTTTCGGTTTCGGTTTTATGGTTCGGTTTCGGTTTCTCTTTTAAACATTTTCGGTTTTCGATTTATGGTTCGGTTTTTGTAAAAATAATTCGGTTCCAAACCGAAAAACCAAAAATGGTATATGGGTATTAAAAAAAAGGCCCAAACCTTCTTCTTCTATTTTCCCAAGGCCCAATAAGCAATAACCCAATTAACATGTAACCCAATTGCCAAAATACTAACCCTAAGTCCCTAATCCAGTCACGTCACCAATTCACATCACCTCTCTGCCTCTCACAGTCTCACACGACCCTCAATCTTCATCTCCCTCTCCTCCATCCTCTCCGTGAAACCCTAAAAATCAACCATCCTCCACCGCTGCGCCGTCGCTGACGCAACAATAGTGACAGATTTTGCAGTGCCAGCCACAAGCTTCAGACCTCATCTCTGGCCTCTGCTCCCACACGCTTTGTTCCTTCGTTCTCGTCATCACTGAGTTCGTTCTCTCGGTTCAATCCCTGCTCAGGTCTAACTCGCTCTTACATGTCAAAAATATGGGCTATGTTTGGTGCTTCTGGGTTGAAAGCATTAGATGAAATCCAAGTTCAGTTTGGCTGTGATCTTGTAAAAAAATGTTGATAGTTTCCAGATTTGAATCTTGCAATTTTCCCATTCTTTTGTGATTATAAGTGTCTTAAATTTGACAAGCTTCACAAGAATCAATATAAGCACTGAATTTATGATGAATATGACAGGGTCGGCTCCCTCATGTGACGCATTTTCTACTAAATGTTTGAAATATGTAAAATGCAAATCCTTTGTAAAATTATTGTACATATATAATTTTCAATTATCATTACTGCGCAGCTTAGAATGTCTAGAAAATCATAAGTGCAATTGTGCTTAATTAGTTGGAATTACAAGCAAACTTATATTGAGGAGCCTTTATGAAGAATATGTTGATAGCTTTTTGTTGCAGATTTTCAAGCACTCTACAAACTCCCAAAAAAACCGAAAAACCGTTAAACCGAAACCGTTAATGATTCAGTTTTTTGGTTTCGGTTCCTCGGTTTTTCGGTTTCGGTTTCGGTTTCCATTTTCTCCCCTTAATGGTTATCGGTTTTTTCGATTTTAAACCGAAAACCGAACCGAAAAACCGATACTCACCCCTAGACAACATATATAAACTTTTAATATAATTACCTATCATTAAAAATATAATAATAAAAAATAAAAATAACTAAAATTTTACAATTCACCCCTCAGCTTCCATGGATCTTGCACTCCCGTCGGTGTGCCTGTGATATATACGGTAGAAAAGACCGTATGTAGCCTTCGACCCTTTCTTCGCAGCTTCATCCTCTTGAAAATTATAATACAACTTAACATTAATATATAAAATAAAATAATTTTTAAATTAAACAACAAAGGTTCATTACTTCATACCATATCTTCGTACCCAACCGAAAATGGCTTTGTCCCAGATGTATGATGAACCTTATAATGCTATCGACTGTAAACAGCTTGCTGCGACCTCTTCTGTTAATGTAAAATAAAATTTAATCATTAGTATTATTACAAAAATATTTCTTCATTAAATAAATATCAATACAATAATATTATTAAACATACTTTTCCTATGTCTCCCCTCTCCAAAAAATATATCTCCCCCATGCATCTTGTAACATCCTAAAAATTAATTGAGGATTTATGGGGGTAAATAGGAATTGATTAATGAGAAATGATGGATTATGCGAATATTTTAAGGATTTTGAGGTATTTTTGAGGATTTTAAAGGCCTAGTTTCTCCCTTATTTTGAGGATAATAATTTTGAGGAAATTATTTTTAGACTCAAAAGAGAATATTATAGGAGGAAATAAATAAAGGATATTATGGGAAAATTTTGAGAGTGAAAAGAAAAATTTTTTGTTCAAAAGAAATATCTTATTGGAGAATTTTAGGGTTTAGTAGTGTATTTTCCTCTCTTCTTATTCTCAATTTCCTCCTGCCGACACTCCCTCGCGTCAATAATTTCTTTCCTTCCTTCTTTCCTCGCCAGTGACTCTTACTTTTTCATTTATTAATATTTTATTATTCCTCAACCAATCACACTCAACCACTATTTATATATTATATTATTATAATTATTATTATATTATATTATTAATATATTATTATTTATACACACACATACACTCTCATTTCTTCATTTCTTCACGACCACTCTCTCTCTCTTTCTTCTCTCGTCTCTCTCTCTTTCTTGCTCTCTCTTTCCACCACCAATATTCCTATCACTGGACTTATCAGAGTTCGTTGACTTAGGAATAGTAAGTTTTTCGGCCAACTAAGCACATTTTTGGAATCCCGTAAGTCTCATCTACATTCATATGTCATTAGTTTTTCATTTGGCTATACTTAAAAAATTAGGCATTGTGTAAGTTGGTATTTCTGGGAGTCCTAAGCTTACTAAATTGAAGCTTGGACCTTGATTATAAGTTTCTTTTAATATATTTTTCATTATTGGAGGTTTTTCTAATTATTGGGAATTTTTGGATTTGTAGATATTTTAGAAATTAGGACTTTTGATGATCTGAGGTGCTAATAATTAAATTGATTATTTTTAGATGTTTATTAAGGTCATATGAAGAGATTTAATTGATTGGTTTGACTAAAATTTGGACCCAAGAAAATATTGGTGGATTAAAGTTTTGGATAAGTGGGATATTGTGCAGGTAATTGTGTAATTATGAATTTAAGGGGATAGTTTATGCCCAACAAAAATATTAATGAGGTTAATTAAATTAGATTTGGTGTAGGCCTTAATTTGGAAAAGGGGATATGTTAGGCTTGAATTTTATAAATTGGAATTGGTAATGAATTATGGGGATTATTGGATGTTAAGGTTTAAAATAAATGGGTATTGGAAAGATTAATATTTTGGATATATGTATAAATGGAGTAGAGATGTATTTTAGAGATAGAGGGGGGAATAAATGTTGAATAAAAATTTAAAATAAGTGAGGGCAAAGAAATGGTAATTAGTAATTTAATTTCCAACATGTGAGATTGTTGGATAAATAATTAATTGTGGTTGTATGTATGGTTGTGTAGTGCTTGAATTGTACTAAGTTAGCACGGGGGAGCTGCACTATTGTGAGATTGGTGCCAACTATCAGGTAACCACTTTCTGCTTGTTTATGTGTGTGTGTGTAGTGTTAGTAAGTAATTTGAAATATTATTATTTGATAATTATGATATTATATGGAGACGAGGTTTTGAATCACAGTTGAGATATGATTGTCAATTGATGATTGATGAGACATGGAAATGAGATCTTGAAATATTAATATTTTTAATAATATAATGTCCTGTGGAGTATTATTTTGAAATGGCATAAATTTGTGATTTGAAATATTTGGAACTAAAATATATGTGATTTTGGAAACTATTTCATATATATATGTATATCATGAAAATTCTGGAAGGCCTGGTGCTTGATTGTGGTGTTGCATATCTATGTGTTGTTTGTGAGAAATTATTTGTGTATGTGACACTGGTGAATTGGAAATTGTGCCATCACGTGATGAGGTACCCTGTTGCGCCACAGGGACTAATTGATATATTATGGGAAATAAAGGAGAGAAAGACGAAAGAGGGGAGATCGCCCCTCACGGATTCCGAAAGGACGGAGATCCTTCTAATTCATGGTACGATTCAGGGAGGGTAGAAAGTCCCTCGTGAATTGTACCGTGGTGATCAGGGGCGGGTGGAAAGTCCTGACTGGTCCCACATGTTTTCCTAACGCTTCTATTAAGATTCGTTTGGGTTGTTTGTAATTATCAATGATATATATAATTCTTGGAGATGATTTGGGATGGATTATTTTGCACTTATAAACTGTGAAAAGATATTTGGGACCAAGATATGCATTATATGTGAATACCTGAGCATGCTGTTTGAACTAATATATATACATCTATGTATTCCACTGGACACATTGCTAGCACACACCGTACTTAGATGAGTAGTCAGTGGTTGCGTTTGGGGCTACCCCCGTTGATCTCACTTTTGCAGGTCCTAGGAGCGAAGTAGGAGGTCAAGGGAAGGATCCGGGAACTTCTCACTGATATCGTGAGATACTCTGGACCAGAAGGATAGGAGGTATTACCACATTTAGGATCATATTTTGTATGATGCTTCCGCTGAAACTTGTTATTATTTTGGGGAAAATTATTGTATAAATTCCATTATGATATGGCAGTTGGATACTATTCTAATGGTTGTTATTTTGGGACCGGTTCATCTCCGGCAAATTTTCTCGGTATTTGTGAGAACCGTTAATGATTTTAGGTACCTTTGAGATGTATGGTATTTTAAGGATGATATGTGGAGATTAATCATGGATAATGTAATTTTCTGTTATTGTATTGAGAAGAAAATTATATTGTGATGACGGAGATTGGAGTTGAGGTTTGAATTAAAAAGGTAATATCTGAATATTATGGAAAGATCTTTTTCTAACTATGTTAGTTATTTTATTAAGTTAATTCCTTTTCCTAACATAGTTAGCTATATAAACGTTTTAATGTTTATTTGTGAGTGGTTAATAGTGGGATTAGAGAGTTATTGTTACACATCTGGAGGGACTCCACCAGGGACATCTTTGAATAACTCCTCGATCGGCCCGCTCCCACCCTCATTCCTCTTGTTATACAGCTCCAACCTCCGGTTCTTCCAACCGTCACCCATATTTGATTTTGCCCAATTTTTGTATGTGTCCCTCACATCAAACTTCCTCTGTAAAATATAAAATTTAACTATATTTAAATAGTACTATGATAATAATAATAATTAAAATCATATTCCAATAATAATAAATAATAAACTATAAATAGTAAGTAGAATTCCTATAGTATTAATTAAAATCATATTCTAGTAATAATAGATAAGAATTAAAAAATAATAAATAGAATTCTATAATATTTATTAAAATCATATTCCAATCATAATAAATAATAAACAATAAATGATTAATAGAATTCTTATAGTATTAATTAAAATCATATTCTAATAATAATAAATAATAAATAAACTTTAAGTTAATTCAACCGACCTTCACAATTTCATTCCATGTAAACTTCTTAGCCTCCTTATCAACCTTTCTCCAGTCCTAAGCATCAATTGGAAATCGCTGAAAATTCTGGCCAACATTCCCGCAAAACCTGAAGAATAGTTGACCCCCTTGCCTTTCAGTTGTCTGGTGATCAGGTTTCAGTCAACCTTGACTCTGTGCTCGCTTGGGAGGTCTTGCACATCTTACACCATAAACCTCCTATTGTTTATGCTACCAGAAGGGTTTGTAAAATTTACACAACAATTTTATAAGCGTTAAAAATTCAATTATCTAATAAAAATGGTAAAAAATTGAATTTCCTTACCCTAAACTTGCACTTCGTATTCAGTGACTCTTCCAGCGGAGCGTTTAGGGCACCCCCTTCTTCATCTTCCTTGTCGTCCAAAAATCGCGTCATCGCTTCCAAATCCGGCATGTTGGGCAGACCATGTTTTGATTTTGGTTGAAGAATTCGTTGATCACATTATCTGGAATCGGCAAATCCTCTATATGGCGACGCTCAACTTTTATGCGTTCCCTCTTGGCCATCTCATTGAGATGCCTACAGTGTCGTTCCTCTTCCTCCTCTTACTCACTAGTAATGGGTCTCTTCTCTTTACTGCGACCCTTCTTTCTGGCCATGATTTTGATTGACTAATAGCACTTGAATAAAAAAAAGATGACTTAAGAAAGGACAAAACGTGCTTTTATAACCTCGTACAGAACGAATCATGTCCTTTTCTTTAAAAAGGCTTATGATTTTACATATGAAAAGGATGAGTCTTTTGTACTCGTGCTATTAGTGGTGGTTCCTGGTAATAGTGGCGGTTTTGACCATAACTGCCACTAAATTGCGCCTGTCATAAATGATGATGTAAAATCTTACTTACTAATACATTTTAATCACCTATAATCAATCAAACAAACAAATATTAATGCTAACTATGATAGGAAAAAGATTAAAACATACAAATCAACTAACCCTATCATAGTTAGAAACGATTTTTCTAATCATTTAGAGTGTTATCCGTGATAGAAAAAGCAATACCTTAATACAATACTGACTATCATAGATAATAAAGCACTAACCATGTTAGAAAAATGATTTCCCTAACATGGTTAACAAATAACCCAACATCCCATAAGCTAACCATGTTAGAAAAACACCACCTAACATGGTTAATAAAAATTTACCTGATTTACCCAATAGTTAACCATGTTAGATAAAGAACAACCTAACATGGTTATTATGAACCACATATACCTAAGAACATTTCAATCAACCAACCATTCAGTATAACCATGTTAGAAATGACTGGTCTAACATGGTTATTAAAACAAACCCTGCTTAAACAATCAATAACTATATCCATAGGGCATCGTGTCTATAATTTCGGAATAAACAATACAGCCTACATCTCAAACCATAGTCATACTTAGAATATCATCGACAATAGAAAAGAAATCATCCGGGCATCAACCAATTAAACTTAAGCAAACATAGCCATACAATGATCCAAGTTCATAATTAGTTAAACATAAAAGTGTGGAAGCGAATGCAAGCCTAATTGTTGGCAATATACATATCAGAATATCACTCCGACCAACTTACTAACTCCGTTCAAGCCTAATGGCCCCATCCCTGTTTCCCTTCACCCTGGTCTGTGCATGATCACCTGTAAAATTGTAACCAATGATAGGGTGAGACAAATTGTCTCAGTAATCACAACTCAACTCAATACAAGAGTATGAGTGGGTTAGCAGAACGCCTAAAGAGATACCACATTTCATTAAACATTTATTCATTAAAGAGTACACATATATATAACAACAATCATATGATAGTAGAAACCACGGTTTGCGAGATAAATCACATCACCATGAACTTATAATTACACATTAACACATCATATATGCATGAGTGAGACACTGTGCCCCTGTCTACAATCAGAATGGGGAGCGGTCCTTGTCTACAATCAGGATGACCGATGGTCCCTATCTACAATCAGGACGACCAGTACAACTAACCGCTCGGTTGGCCTATCGAGGGTTACATCGTGCGATGGTACAAAATCAGTATCATGCAACAATAACAATAACAATTATTCTCAAATGCTATAACAAATGTAACCTTCAACCTTAAATGCATCAATGATCATCCTTACTTTACAACCAGCCACAATCATTTACCAATTAATTCTTATAACCTCACTGATTTGAGCCTTTCCTAATACGCCTTGGGGTTCAAATGCAAAATATTCATTTATCAAGGATTGTACTATAGTAGTGCAATCCCGGATCGTCTCTCAAAGAGCCTAATGAACTAACCTAAGGAAACAAATGCAATTAAAGCTATAAAAATTGGGGGTTAAGAGTAGGAATTTTTGGTATTTTTCATAAAAGGAATTTAAAGACTTGTTTTTGGCATTTTTAGGATAAATATTGATGGTTAATGGAATGGAATGATGGGATGCTCTCTTGGCTAGGGATGACACGTGACAAACTATTAACTCACTCTTAGGGAAGAGCTAATTGGGCTAAGTTCAACACAAGTGGATACAATTAGCCTTAGTTGAAGGAGTAGGTCGATTAAGAACCACTTAACCTTAATAGACAAATTAGATTAACTATAATCCTACATCAACTAGAAGTAGGTTCCAATAGATAGAATAACTTGGGTCCTGTTCAAGTCACTCAATATCCTTCGGATCCAACAACCAATTAACATTGGATTATAATCAAACCATCCAACTTATAAAACTTTACCTAATCATACTCATGCACTTAGACTTGGTTAGCGATCTAGCTCCTTTAGGCAAATTGATTAATGGAATTACCTAGCGTTATGGAAACTTAACATCAATAACTCAAACCCACAAATCAATTCCCAATTAACACAATTTTATGAAACACAATGGACTAAATTACCCAACAAACATGTTAGATAATAAAATCAACAAAGACTAAGCATAACATGATAATTTGGGAAGATAAATGAAACTAGAAGAAAACCAAATCAATACATGCAAATAGAATTCAAAAATTACATAGTCTCAAATCTCTAAAATAAATGAAGTCCAAATATAAGAAGAGCAAATACTCAAGGAAACAAAATGAAAATTCATGACTATATAATTGAAACTAACAGAACTCCCTTAAAGTGGAAGAATAGCTTGCTTCACGTCATCCCGTCGTCCAAGAGAGCATCAAGTCGAATTAGTTCTTCATAGAGGAGGAGAAATCACCCGAAAAGATCTGCAACTCGCACTCCATGGTGAACCGATGAAGAATTGTGGAATGGAGGAAGGAATTGGTGGAAGAGATGAGAGAATTTGTATCTTGTATGTGTAATTTTCGTGCTTCCCTCCATAGGCACACTAGGAAATATATATATATATATAATCCAAATTGGCCTAAGATCTCCTATTCTAACTAGGATTAACAATTAGGAAAGAATTGGAGAAGATCCCATCACTCAATCTTCAAAAAAGCTAGTCAAAATAGGAAATAATGAGTGGGATAATTAATTAGGAAACTTCCTAATCCATTTAGGCCTAGAGTTGCTTGTTGGGTCAAAAATATTGATTAGAAAACAATGGAAGAAGACCCAACAACTAAAACAAGGAAATAAATTCAAATAAGAAACTTCCTATTATGTTCAGGATTCACGCCATTGCCGTGGCCCTCGCTGTGGAGAGCCATGGCGAGGCAACTTCCTTGCTGTGTTCTTCTCTGTGCTTCACCGTGGCATTCCATGGCAAGAAAGGGTATTTTCGTAATTTTTTTCAAATTTGACAGGTTCACTTTTTGGGCTTATTTTTTACATTTCCAACTTCTTTCTTCAATTCTCCCAGTTGACCTATAATGAAAATCAAGCACAATTGTAATATCTAAAGTCCTATTAAGAAATGCATGAGTGTAAGCATTAAAATGCTCAATTTAAGATCAAAATACAATTAACTCAATGCGTTAAGACTCTAAATACACAAGTGCCTAAACTATCATGAATTGGCCTATATAAAGTGCTAATTCTCCATAATTAGTGGATAAAACTATGTTATAATCAAGGACAATCACTCATTCACATTATTCAATACCTCAGATAAACATAATCCATCACTACCAACCAGCATACTAAATATATTATAACAAAACTCAACAATAACTTTATATGAAAGTATATGGAATTTCAAAGGTACCAAATAGGCTATTTACTATGAACATATAATTTAAAATTCAATTTTTCCTGCTAACAGACATATACGTATATAAAAAGGGATTTTTGAGAAAAATCCCAACTAACGTTATACACAACTAGGTAATGAGGTGAGAGTGGTTACCTGAACTTGCCAAAAGCAAAATAAAATACCAGAATCGCGTGGTTCTCAAGTTCAGCCTGATTCAACGGTGTTTACATTCACTAGAGAATTCAATAACACAAAGTTAATACACAATTCACGTCTAATTGGCTTGATTAAGTTAAATTACACCCCTATCAAGCCTAAAACAACTATCTATTCTTAATTATCTTTATTGAACCAAAATTTTCAATTTATGCTAACATAACTACTTCTATTCACTTTGTCCCTCTTCACAACCCAAACCTAAAAGATTCTCTCAACCAGTTCATTATGACTATCAAATCCATAAGGTCATATTCACGTTCTTAAGCCATCAATAATCAACCAACAGTAGCAATGAATCAACTCCAACATTTTAGCCACCATTAATCATTAACAAATCTAAACCTCATGACTTACTTCAAGTATTTAGGCCTAGTTCCAAAATTCACCATAACTACCAATCCAAGCATAAAGGAGACAGACACCCTTCGCTAAAATTATAATTCTTTATCACGCCATTATACCATTACACTATTATATATACCCACATTTTCTTTCCCGTTATATGTAATAACTTCATAATCCAGGCCTAAAGAAACAAACCTCAATACTAACCATACTCCTTCCACAACTTAATTGTATCATTATATCATTACATCAAGATTCCTAACCATTTATAACCAACCACTACACTCACACAGCATTACATTCACCAATCAATTTCCCTCTACATCATTCATTTTAAACTTATAATTTCAAACCTAGGCCAAAAGAGACCTACCATCAAAACCATTCCATTCTAATCATTTAATACTCAATTATTAAGTATATATATCAATATCCAATATCAATGAACAATCATCATATCACTTCCAAACTAATACCCAAATCAATTTCCTAGGCCTATCATACCATTTGTCCTCTCTTTGAACACCCAAACTTCAACTCAAACAATATCCCCACAATTTAGTTACTTTAGAGTCACAAATAAGCACCAATACTTTCACGTAACTCCTTTAAATCATCAATACATACTCAACATAACAAATTCCAACATTATAACTCTCATACAAACACCGAAAATTTCCAATTTCATCCAACCCTAAATCTAACCCAATAAATCCAACCAACGTTATCGTTGAACTCCAATAACCCTCTAGAAACCATAAATCAAGCTCAAAAGCCCAAATTCAAAGGATTTATTGATCAAAACCTATCTTAATCAAACTTTAGACTAGCAAAATCTCACCTAAAATTACCCCCAACCAAATTAAACCAATTATCATCATCATATGACTTAAATAAACAAGTTAGAACCCTCAATTCCTAGAAATCTTGCTGCATTTTCAAAATTAGCCTCAAACCCTAACTTATTAACACTTAAATTTGTCCAAAATCCATTCTAACCCAAAATCAAGCAATCCTAACCCATATACTAGTTAGAATAGGTCTTAGGAAGGATTAGAAACCACAATAATCAAACCCCCAAGGGATAGGATTCAAATTACCCAAAATCCCCAAAATTTCCCAATGAGAAATCAAGAAATCAAGCACAAGATAAAGGGAAATATAGAGGAGCTTACACCACTCTCCATAGTTGCCGGAGAGTCGCTGGAAAACGCCCAAGATCGCCGACTAAAAATCTCCTCCAGTGCTCTTCTCTTCTCTCATAGCACACACACGCACGACTGGAAGAAGGAAGGAGGGAATGGGGGGAGGCGACCAGCGACTTCTCTCGCTAGTGTTGATGGTGACAAGCTCTGCCGCTGCTTCCGCCGTCGTCTTCAACTGCTGGCGCACCAAGAAAGGGAAGAGAATAGGAGACGATGGTGAGAGGAGAGGAGGGCGGGTGAGAGGAGAAGAGAAGGGAAATAAGAAATAAAATAGGAAGAGTAAATAAATAAGATTGATAAGATAATCAAATTACTAATAAGCCTTCAATTCATTAATATAAGATACTTTTCTCTAAGTTAAAATCTGTCTTTCTCTTTCTAAAATTTATCTTAAATATCTACTAACAATTTTCTCCTGCTATGATCTCTTATGAACCCAAAAGGAAATATCTCTAACTTTAGGTCTCTCAAATTAAGGGAGAAATCAAGCTTTTAAAAATCTCCAAAATACTTAAATCTTCATGAATATAATTATAAAACTCTCAAAACTCCTTAATTAATCCCAAAATCAATTCTTAATTTATCATTATTCCTTAATTAACTTTTTGGGATGTTACAGCTGACGCTCTCGTTAGTGGCGGTTATGGAGTAAACCGCCATTAGTGACACAATAACCGCCACTAATTAGGTGCCCTTCCATTTCCCGTGGTTTTCCAACACTAACCGCCACTAAATTGATGCCATTAAGTTTCCCGCCAAAGGGCGCCACATTAGTTGCGGTTTTTACTACTAAACCCCCACTAATATCCACCACTAACTATGGCTTGGGTCAAAGGGTCAGATTTAGCGGCAATTTACATGTGAAACCGCCAGTAAAGTCACATTAATGGCGGTTTTGGTCTTCCGCTACTAAAGTAACCGCCAGTAAAACCTGCTTTTTTTGTAGTGTTATGGTGAGGTATGTAAGAGAGAAATATGATAATAATGAAAGAATTGAATATGAAAGAGAATGTCAAAAGAAAAAATAATTATAGGTAAAGTGGGAAAAAAATTCATTAAATACTTTGACAACCTTAGGCAAGCTCTTATAGACAAACTTATTCAAATTTTGGACTCTTATATATAGGGATGCAAGGAATACTAATATGAAGCCACTGGTAGTTACGGATGTTTTAACTTAATCTATAGTCTCATGCTTGAGTATTGGATATATAACCGTAATAATTATTTGGAGGTAGCGAGTTTCTCCGATTCGACCTTACATCCTTACAAACAAGGCTAATCAATTGTTAGAAAAGCCAGATTTTAATAAATAAATCCAAAAAACGAATATATAAATCACCCTGTATGCATAGCTTAAGAGATATGATAGCTTTTTTTTCCAAACGTGTTTATTTTATAAGCATGCTCAAATTTGGCTTAGATACATGCTGGAGCAATAGATTCACAAGGTACAATCATGGCTTTTATCCATTTCAATATATTATCGACTCAATTAAAAAACTTATTGCATAGAAATTGTAATATCACTTCTAATTTTTTTATCGAGAAGAAAATACTGATGCTGATTTTTAGGTTAGGTTACGTAAGGTTATGATAGGATAGCTCGTGATTTTTTATTTTAATTTCTTTTGACGGCCCAACATATAATAGAGAGGATGATGGGTACTCTTTTTTATTGTTGGGCCTGAGAGAAGATATTGGGGCTGGACACAATAGTTTGACAAGTGATGGAAAAGAAGACCAATCCAATGTTTCCAATAGATCCATGGCATTACAAAAAACTCGCGGTTGAAACGGAAACACTAGTAAAGGGACCGGTTTCGAATCTTTGCATTGAGGTACCCATAGGGCTGGACTGGTTTTCTTATTAAAAAATATGTGAGATAATTATTTTACCTGTAAAACAGAAAATGTTAATTTTAGAAAATTTATTGGATCGGTTTTTTAATATAACGATGTAATTTTATGTCAATGAACAGGAAGTCGGGAACCTCAATGGAGAGGTTCTGAATAGCAAAGGGGCTCCTCCTTTCCCTTCCGATTAATTTGCTACCTTTGAAGTGCTCAACCCGAACGGTTACTAATAATAACCCCTTAGATTTATTCATTAATTCATTCTTACTTTAATAATATTCTTATAAATATTGATATATAATCACAAACGAGATCTTTTGCAGCCAACCACCAAGTTCTTGGATCATTGGATGAGTTGTTCCAATTTAAACAATTATTTCGTGTGCAAATCATAGCTATGTAACCACAATAATTATTTATAGGTAGCAGGGTTTCCTATCGTGAACCTATAGCTACATTCTTACGAGCGAGATTAGTTAGTAGCTCAGTAACAAATAACAATATAGTAGATTTTAAATTATACTATAGTCTATATGTATGTTACATAAGATAATTATAAGTTAAAGACAAAAGATATAATATGTATATCAACATCACGCATAATTACAATTTGAATAGTGTATTTTTTCCTTAAAAAGTCAATCACAGAGATGATTAATTTGGAAGTCTTGTGGTACACTGAAATATGATCCAAAAAAATGGACGGAATACATGTGATTAATAAATAAAGAAATGTTATAGTAGCCGATTCTGGGGGGAAGTACTGGTACATGAGGAGAGGGCCTAACTAATTTTTGAAAATGTCAAGAATCCGTGTAAACTGCCAAAGTACTCATCTATCTTCTAATGTGCAGAGCTGTAACTTGAAGTCACGACGTTAAGTTTCAACTATTGTTTGGTCAAATACCCGTCACTGTAGCCCCCTCTCTCTGTGACACCGTCCCTCCACACACATATACAATATATTATTCAACCACTAGGCACTAGAGAGCTGGTAATTTCGGGCCAAATCCATCGGACCGGCCTTTTTAGGCCCTGACTTTTGGAGAATTGGGTTTTGATTTTAGAGGCTTCATAACGGAATCGGGCTTAATAGGCTAGTCCTGTAGGGTTGAGGGCACTTTAAGCCTTTCAAATATATATTTTTTTAAAAAAAAATTAACAATTACAAAATAAAACAATTAATTAAAGGTAAAAAACAATAATACCTAATTCCCAATATTTATCATTGTTTGATAATTTATTAGTGAGTGACTTATTTATTTTATTTATAAATATGGAAAATATTTATTAAAATAATTAATTATAGATATATATATATTTTGTGTGACTTATTTAAAAATATGGACAATGGTTATCATTGCTTCATAATTTTTTAGTGTTTGTTGCTTGTTAGTGTTTGCATTGTAAATTAAAATTAATATTTATGTTGACGATAATGATTTTTTTGCTTTAATTTTTTCTATATAAAAATATTAAAAAATAGTGTATAAACTCTAATCGGGCCGGGCAAGGGCCTGAGCCATACCATTCAAAGGCCGGACTTTGAAAAATAAGGATATTTACACTATCCGAATTTTTCAGGCTGACCCTTTTAAGACCCTGACCCATGAAAGGCCAGCCCGGTCCTGTAGGGCTGGCCATATGCACAGCTCTACTAGGCACTACCCTGTCATTGTTCCATATTATTGCCTCCACACACTTAACTTGAAGCGATGACGGTAAGTTTCAACTATCGTTTGGTGACGCATCACTGAAGCCGCCCCAAAAAACGCCGTCAACCACTTGCCACTATGGCCCACTAGTACTACTTGTATTTGTCTGCTTTCACACTCCGCAGCCCACACCAATGTCATTCCGCATGCATTCTTCCCTTTTTAAAAACAAGGTCTTAGATTTTTAAAAAAATTAAAAAAAGTTAAATAAATTATTTAAAAATATTTATATTTATTGTTTATTTTTATCCAAACTAATTTACGTTACTAATATAATAAACTGATGATACATAATCTTATATCCTCTCATGTCCTAAATATAATATTTAGTTATTTTTTTTTTTTAAGAAATTAAGGATATAGAATAAACTATTTTAAAGTAGTTATACTTATAATTTTTTTCTAAAAATTAATTTATCGTGCTTATAACCTAACGTATAATTCAATTACATGTAACGTATGTTAAAATTAAGTGGCATATTTTATTTTCTTAATCTCCACAAAAAGGTTAATTTGATTTTATATTTAAGATCGCAATGAGTGGCCTTTAACATATGGTATAACTAAGTACGTTATTAGACTTTCTTAATCTCTTAACTTGGTCTTATATTAAGAAGATGAGAGAGTATTAATGTATTCGCAGTCAACATCATAGCTTATTTGAATTAACATTTTTAAAATTGAATTCTAATTCCTCATGATCTTTACAAATCAAAATCCAGGTAAAAGTTAATTAGATACTGTGATTTATATTTGGAATGACTTTATAAAAGTTTGAGGTAGATTTGTTTTATTACTGAATGATCAAAAGTAAATATATATATATATATACCCAGCTTTAAATTGGTTTTTAGGGAGAAAATCGGTTCTTCTCCAAGCTATATATCAAACCTTTTTGTCCCATTAAATTAACTTTTTTCCTCAATAATAACTTATAGACTTTCTCTCAATAATAATTTTTCATGACATCCTAAACAAGATTTCCTAGATTCGATTATAAAATTACGTGATGAAACCAGATTCTTGAATCTCAGTTGAAGGTCAAGGTAAAAAACTGTACAAATATTTTTGCGTCACCAAGCATGTCAACTCCGTACGCATCGGTTCCTCGTACGACATACAAACATTCCCCGTTTCAACTTAATTTTAATCGAACTCTTCCTGTTTTAATTATTTCTGTGCACACTACGTGGCATTACGCGGTCCTACCAATAGGGTATGTGACTAAGTTATATCACGTACATGAGTTTGTGACAACTCAGGCACAGCTAGCTCCACAGAAAAAAGAACGTGAATGGATATGCTATTTTGCGCACGTTCCAATATAACTAGCATGCTTTCATAATATCGCTCAAACCTCTTATTGCAAGAAAAAACAAAAAAGAGAATAATTATGTGCATGTTTGGGATCACGGTCAAAAGCTGCGTTTCCACCGTAGAAGCTATTTATCCACCGAAAAAGTCCAAGAGACATGTTTGGATTAACGGCCCTATATACTGCACTTTTGGGGGAGAAGCTAGGTGCGTGGAGGAGCAACTATTTGTTGCTTTTACCCACGTCACGGCACGGTGCAGTAAGAAAAAAGTGATATTCCCATCTTCTCCCTCACACATCATCATCACTCTTCCACTCTTTTAGCAAACCAATCTTCCACTGTTAATGAAGGGCTTTTTTATAAGTACGAAATGTACTGAAGCTTAAAAATGACAGATAAATAGCATCAAATGAGTTCTTTGCTTTTTCCTGATAAGAAATTAAATTTTATAATTTTAATTTTAATACTTCACTTAAAATGATCACAATACATAATTAATATATATGTATTATTGTGTGGATTTTGTTACTTGACATATAATATATATTAAATATAAATAAATTTGAAAAGTTGTCCAATTTTAAAGCAATGTTATTGAAGTTTAATATCTCAAAATATATCATGTCATTTTTAGTAATTTTCTGTAACACCCTCCAAAATTCTAGTTCAAGCACTTGACCAAGATGCTATTATAGCATTAAAATTATCCAATATCCAGCATAGATAATTATTTAGTTCAAATACGTCCCATGTCATAGTGAAAATCTTAAAACTTCACGATAATTTATACAACATAATAAAACATAAAGTCTTAAGTCCATGGCAAAATAAATACAACATAACATAAACTTAAGTAGTACAAAGAGCCTTCAAAGCTCACTTCTCAAGTGTCTTCCC
The DNA here is from genome assembly GCA_037074515.1 of Mimosa bimucronata. Classification (NCBI taxonomy): domain Eukaryota; kingdom Viridiplantae; phylum Streptophyta; class Magnoliopsida; order Fabales; family Fabaceae; genus Mimosa; species Mimosa bimucronata. The sequence goes on from CM073438.1 coordinate 3,008,984, forward strand.
TTGCTTCCTATTAGGTCATTCACCTGGAAAATGTTAATAATAGGATGAGATCGACATCTCAGTAACTACCGAAAAATCCTAACATACACAAGCAAATCACGTATAATTCTAATTTAACCAATTATACACATGTAGTTCTTCATATAACTTATGGCTTTCAAATATATATACCCAACATAAGGAAAACTTTCATTTAAATTCTCAATGAATTGTACTCATAAATAAATATTTATATGTGCAATATGCAACTCCTTATTTCACCGTCCATCCTTATTCCGCTGACTGGAGCCATAGGCTAACACATATTGTCCGATAGAGAACTAATTCATACAACTGAATTATCTCAAGCTCACCAGTACCTAAGATGTATCCGGCCAAAGATACAGAGCTCAAGTATGGACTATGGCTCCCCTCCTTAAAGAATCATACTAAGGAGGTGTCACATGTCCCACAACTCCAATGCAATCCCGGCCAAAGGAAAACATGGAAGGAGGGGCCCTGACAAGTGCCATCCACTGTGCACCGAGTGATGGCTTACCACGTGGTAGTACGGATATCATATAACTCCTCTTCAAATCTTAACCCCTCATGGATGCAAATGCGATTATCATTACACCATAAATAATTCATAAATAATTATCAGCCCAATATACTTAAGCATGCTTAAAATAAAATAAGCGTAATTTATTTTCCATAGCAAATAGGCAATAAGCAAGCATGCTTGAAAAGTGACAAACTTATTATTGTGTGATAATTAATTAAAATAAAACTACACATAATTCACAAGCATACGAAAGAAATTTCCAGAGTTACCTATTACTTCTTAGCTTCACAGGTAATCACACAAACTCACTCCGAAATTCCTAAAGAAAATTATACCTCAAATATTAGACTTTAATATAATAAACTTAGATATCCTAAAATCCCCAATAATTCATAATTACATAATTACCTACACAATATCCCACTTTTAATCCGCCAATATTTCCTTGGGTCCAAATTCTAGCCAAATCATTCAATTAAATCTCCTCATATGACCTTAATAAATATTTAAAAATTATTAATTAAATTATTAGCATCACAGATCATCAAAAGTCCTAATTTTCAATATATCTAAAAATCCAGAAATTTCAATAATTAAGAAAAACCTCCCACAATGAAAAATCTACTTAGAGAAACATAAAATCGAGGCCTAAGCTTTAATTTATTAATTTTAGGACTCCCAAAAATTATCAACTTAGACAAGGTCTAATTTTTCAAATATAATAAATCGAAAAACTAATGATATAGAAATGTAGAGGAGACTTACAGGGTTCCAAAAACGTGCTTATTTGGCCGAAAAACTTACTATTCCTATGCCGACGGACTCTGATAAGTCCAGTGATAGGAATAAATATATGGTGGAGAGAGAGAGAGAGCAAGAGAGAGACGTGAGAGTGGGGGAGAGAATGAGAGTGAGGGGGAGGAGAGTGAGAGACGGAGGGTGAGAGGGGGTATATATAATATTAATAATAATAATATAATAATAATAATATAATATTTAAATAATATAATATATATAAATAGTAGTTGAGTGTGATTGGTTGATGAATTAATAATTGAAACAGTGAAAAGATGTGCAGAAGGAAAGGACTGTCGGCAGGTGAGTAGGAAGAGAGGAAAAATATACTACTAAGCCTTAAAATTCTCAAATAAGATATTTCTTTTGAACAAAAATTTTCTTTTCACTCTCAAAATTTTCCCATAGTATTCTTTATTTATTTCCTCTTATAATATCCTCTTTTGAGTCTAAAAATAATCTCTCCCAAAATTATTATCGTCCAAATAAGGGAAAAACTATGCCTTTAAAATCCTCAAAGATACCTCAAAATCCTTCAAATATTCTCATAATCCATTATTTATCATTAATCAATTCCTATTTACCCCCACTAAATCCTCAATTAATTTTTAGGATGTTACATTTTTCATCTAAACTTACTTTTTAAAATAATCATTCAAACATGTTTCTAAAAGTCAGATTAAAAAAAAGTCACTTCTATCATGACAAATCCAATCATAAATCACATAACACAATCTGACTTCTATCCAATCTTACTTCTTAAAAAGTTATATTGAAAAAAGTCACTTCTCAACCGCCATTCCAAACGTACACACCTTGTAACATCTCATCTTACGATTCTCTAGCTAGGTCCCACCAAACACATAAGTAGAAGTGAGTATTTCGTTATTCTGCTCGGTTTTCAGTAAAAACTGAAATAATCGAAAACTGAATATCACCGAACCCAAATCGAATCATCGGATAACCCAAATCATATTTACCGAAATATTTCGGTTCGATTTGATTAATAATCAAAATAACCGAATTTTGATTCTAATATATAAAATACTAAATGCATTTTGAGTTTAATATTATCTATAATACATATTATAGTACAGTATGTATTAATCATAAAAACTATATAATAATGTAATATATATATTATAATATCACATGATCATCATTCAGGGTTAATATTTTATATTAAATATAAATACATTATATAAATTTTAGTCTTTCGGGTTTAACCGAGTTTTTTTTAATAATAACCAAACCTGAACCGAAAAAGGGATTTCTTAAAAAATAACCGAACCACAAAACTTGATTTGAGTTCGGTTCAATTAGGTTTTGGGCTCACCTGTACATATGGCATAACTCCACTGGACATCGGACATATGAAAAATCTTTCATATTAGGAAAGAGAGCCCCTTAAATTTATAAATTTTATTCGATTTATAAGACTATTTAATATGAAACTCATTAACAAATTCAATTTTTATAGATATAAATTACGCCCATTTAATATGAGTACTTCACAATTAAGAGAAAGTTTTACATCACCTTCTGGAGAATAGTTCCAGAAAACAAATTAAAAAAGTGAAATAGCTACTGAAATTAACAATCCTTGAAAATAAGTTGTAACCTCAATCTTCCACTGGGATAAATACAACATGGAATCTGGGTACACCGTACGCATTCCCTCTCAAACTAGTACTTAAAAACAACGAAGTCACGAGTCCATCCACAGATGACAGATAATGCATAATTAAACACTCATTGATCTGCTGCTTCCCTAATGCAAGCTGATCAACTAATTAATTAAACAGAATGATCATATATATATATATATATATATATATATTCTGAGCCCACAATGCAAGCTGATTAATTGTACCTTGAAGATTATGAATTCACCAACTCTGAGTAGTTGCTGGAACAGAATCCGAAGATTCTCCAGCGGCAGCAAATTCCTTCCACCACCTTTCCACGTCAGCTTTTTCGATCCTATCCCAGAACTCATCACCATCCTCAGACACCATCGCTCCCACTCCAGCATTCGGATTATCGACATTCCCCGGCCCGGCCTCGGCCGTCGTCGTCACCATCACCGGAGCCTCCTGCTTCAGCGGCTGAGCACCGGCCTGCGAATTCAGCATGGAGTCATCAGTAAACGGGAAATTCAGCTTAGCCCTGGGCCCACGGTACTCCATGGCAGCCCTATCGTAGGCCCGGGCCGCCTCCTCGGCCGTCTTGAACGTGCCGAGCCAGACCCGGATGGCCCGCCTTGGGTCCCTGATCTCGGCGGCCCACTTGCCCCACGGCCGCTGCCTCACTCCCCTGTACTTCTTATTATTATTAGCCCTCCTCACCCGCTGCCTATTCCCGGCATTGTCCTCCTCGAAGCCGAGACCTGGCCGGCCCGGTGGGGCGGGCCCCGCATGTCCGCCGGCATTGTTGTCTGGAAAGGGGAGGGGCAAGTTGAGATGGTGGGAGGTGGTGGAGCCGAGGGTGACAACGTTGGTAAGGGCGGCGACGATGATGGAGAGTTCTTGGTCGGGGGAGAGGGCGGCGGGCGAAGGTTGTTTGTTGGAGGACATTGGTTGTGTTGTAGAGAAAGTGAAAGAAAATAGTGAAGATCAGAATGTGTTTTTGTTTTGGATGAGGAGAGAAGCGAAGGAGGGGGGAGGAGTGAGGGAGTTTATATACCGTTTGGAGGTGACGTGGCAGTGGGGAATGACAGCCTGTGAACGCAATTCGCACACGGGGTTGAAGGGGCGTTTCTATCACTGCCTTTTGACACAGCCCAACAAAAAGTATGGTATTGGACTGCTGTGCACTATTGCATTTGCACCACAACGTGCAACTGTTAAATAGAAGTCTTTGTTATGTTAAACTCACCGTGGACGGTTACACTTACCCCACCAATTGCCTTATCATATCGTACTATTGTTAGTACTACAACGACTGATATTGATATTTGATAGTGCCATTCCTTAGATCTCTCTTAAGTTAAAAAAATTAAACAAGCTGCTTAATATTGATATATTATCTATTACTCATTAACGTTTTTATATCAAATTAACTTTTTTTATATAATAGGATTGCAAAACTTGCTGCTTTAAAATACATGCATTTATAAGTTTCCTTCAAAACTAATCTATTTAACGTATAAATTAATATATAATCTAATAATATATATCATTTATTATGATTAAGTGGATTGTTTTAAAACATTGGTATCTCCAAATAAAGTCAAATTGATTTTATATTAAGGATCAGAAGAAGTGTGTTAGTTTATAAATTAAACAAATTAGTTTAAAGCTAAAATTTAGACAACTTAGTTTATAAATACCTTACTTCACTTATTTAATCTTCAAAAAAAAGTTAACTTAGTCTTATATTAAAGAAGAGATGGAGTAATATTTTTCCCTCCCTTTTGTTAGAAGTTAGTGCTGCTATTATCCTTTAAATCTACACACATAGAGTTGAACAAATAGAATATATACATATAGAACTAGAAGAGAACTTTCCTTTGATGTTTGATTTGATTTTGATGACTAAATCAATTCAACGGTGTTAAAAAAGAAGAAGAATTATTATATGTTTGATTTGATTTTGATGACGACTGAATTAATTCAACGGTGTTAAAAAAAAAAGACGAAGTTAATGGCTCTTAAATTTTGAACTTTACATGATTGTTCGTATAATTTAATGTTTTTGAGGTAAATTTCAATTAATTGCACATATCATTTAAATTGAAAGTTTTTATTAAGTGTAAAAGGTAAATAAAATTGTAGGACCGAAAAAATAACTCCAATTTTTTTTACTTTATACATGATTATAAATTTATAATTTATAATTGTTTAACTTCCATTAAAAAAATTATTTAACTAAATCAAATTGAGGTGATAATTACTTCGAGGGCAAAAACGCTCTTTGGTTGTTACTTTTGAGGCAAAATGGACCTAAAATAATGACATGTACATGGTGATAGGGCCACTTCAGCATCGTTAGGTCAAAAATAACAATCAACGTTAGTGTTTTAAATGGTGAGGTAAATTTGCTATGATTTAGACACTTTCAGGGTAAATATGCTCCTCAAGTTACTTCCGGGGCAAAAGTAGACATTTACCCTTGTTAATAATACTATTTTAGCTTACAAATGAAACAAATTAGATTGGAGAAAAGATTTAAACATCTCAATTTATAAGTGACTTATTTCATTTTCTTAAAAATCTAAAAAAGAGTTAACTAATTCTTATATTAAAGAAGAGAGGGAATAATATCTTCCCCTCCTTTTTGTTAGAAGTTAGTGTTACTATACTATCCTTGTTGGTATTATTAATTCATGACCTTACTTTTTTTGTTGAGAAGCTTCCTTATAAACTAATCCTATTTGAAAAGTTGTTGTCCAAAAGAGCTTGAATTTGTTTAAAGAGTAAGGGTCTGTTTGATACGAGGGATTTAGAGGGGAAGGGAAATTTTTTTGAGTTGAATTTTTGAAAAATGAAGAAGTGAGGTTAGGATATTTTAAGAAATATAATATTAAAAAACAGTAATTAATTAAAATCTTTTAACCCATTCTTTCTAATTTTTATAAAGTAAAGTCAAAATAATTTTTCCCTCCACCCAATTTCCTTCCCCAACCATCATAGCAAATAGGCCCTGACCCTAAGGGCAACACATTTTCAGCAGAGTAAACCAATCTCTAGTAATACGCAAACAAAAAATATTTGTACATAGTTAAAGATATGTTGTAGTTATCAACATAGTTGCTCTAGTGATATAAGGTCTCGTAGTGAGATTATTCCTTGGAGTTTTGAGTCTGAGTTATAGAGACGACACTTGTATTGATAGTGGAAGCCACAAACCTCGAAACTATAGTAGTTGGTTACTCAGATATATGATAATATGATCCAAAAAAGGCACTGATTGTTAGTTGATACACACATATATATGTCATAGTCACTCAAGGACTTGCTCTTTAATCTACGTAGTTGGTGGGACCCAAATAACAGCAATTTAAGACATCTAACAGAAGTGTGAAGGTTGCACCAGTTTGTAAAGTTTATGTATATTTTTGCATCTTTATAAACTTAATGGTGCCAAATGCTCCTGGCCAAAAATTTTATTGTTAGAATTGCACCTTTACCCTAAAAGTTTTTATATTTATTGTTGAAAATATTAATTATAGGTCCCATGGAATGAACTTAATTAAGATGAGATCCTACGAAATCGTAAAATTAATCTGAGGTCCCTACCAAAAAGTTGTGAACGTCAAGCCAAAAGTTGTTATTGTGAACTTTTAAATATACGATAACAACTTTTTTGTCACTAGCAACTTTTCACTAGATTATATCAACTTTTTGGCCTCACAATACCAATTTTTGGCCATGTATTCACAACTTTCTGGTAGATACCCCAGATTAATTTCACATGGGACCTATAACTAATTTTTCCTTTATTGTTTCTTTTTATCCAAATTAATTTATGTGACTAATAAACTGATGATACATAATCTTATATCCTCTCCGGCCCTAAATATAAGATTGTGTTAACTTTTTTTTTTTTAGAAATTAAGGATATAATATAAATATTTTAAAGTAGTTATATTTATAATTTTTTTCTCAAAGTTAATTTATCATGCTTATAACTTAACGTTTAATCTAATTATATATAACATATATATATTGACATTTATTGGCATATTTTATTTCTTTAATCTCCACAAAAAAGTCAACTTTATTTTATATTTAGAATCAGAGTGAGTGACGGTTAATATATGGTATAATTAAGTACATTATTAGACTTTCTTGATCTCTTAACTTGGTCTATATATTAAGAAGAGGAGAGAGTGTTAATGTATTCACAGTCAACATCAACAGCGTAGCTTATTTGAATTAACATTTTTAAAGTTAAATTCTAATTCCTCATGACCCTTACAAATCAAAATCGAGGTAAAAGTTAATTAGATACTGTGATTTATATTTGGAATCACTTTATAAAAGTTTGAGGTAAATTTGTTTTATTATTAAATGATCAAAAGTTTAAAAAAAAATATCCAGCTTTAAATTGGTTTTTAGGGAGAAAATCGGTTGTTCTCCAAGCTATATCAAACCTTTTTGTCCCATTAAATTAACTTTTTTCATCAATAACTAATTTCTATTTTTTTTTTCTTAAACTTAGGTTTCAAAAACTGTATGGATACAGACACTTTGTTTGCTCTGATTTTGAAATCTAGCTTTTAGAAACATTCCACATGCACTTAGTTTTGGCTAATGAACAGACCTTGGAAACATACATGTATGTGTGTATTTGTAACCTCATTAATTCTTCCACTGGGATAAATACAAACTAGAATCTGGGTACTACGTACGTCATTCCCTCTCAGACTAATTCTTAAAAACGAAGTCACGAGTCCATCTACTGATGACAGATCTAGCATGGCTCGTTATATACTAAATCAACTAAACACTCATTATTTATCTGCTTCTCTCAGGCATAATCACTTTCTTATTCGTCATCAAGGCTTGATTAACTAATTAATTGAACAGACTGATCATGAGCCCACAATGCAAGCTGATTAATTATTCCTTGAAGATTATCAATTCACCATCTCCGAGTAGTTGCTAGGACAGAATCCGAAGATTCTCCGGCGGCAGCAAAATCCTTCCACCACCTTTCCACGTCAGCTTCAACGATCCTATCCCAGAACTGGTCATCCCCATCCTCAGACACCATCGCTCCCACTCCGGTGTCCGGATTATCACCATTCCCCGGCCCGGCCTCGGCCGTCGTCGTCACCATCACCGGAGCCTCCTGCGGCGGCGGCTGGACACCGGCCTGCAAATTCAGCTTAGCCCTGGGCCCACGGAACTCCATGGCCTTCCTATCGTAGGCCCGGCCGCCTCCTCCGCAGTCTTGAAGGTGCCGAGCCAGACCCGGGTGGCCCGCCTCGGGTCCCGGATCTCCGCGGCCCACTTGCCCCATGGCCGCTGCCTCACTCCCCTGTACTTCTTATTATTATTAGCCCTCCTCACCCGCTGCCTGTTCCCGCCATTGTCCTCCTCGAAGATGGTGGGAGGTGGTGGAGCCGAAGGTGACGACGATGGTCAGGGCAGCGACGATGACGGCGAGCTCTTGGTCGGGGGAGAGGGCGGCGGGGGAAGGTTGTTTGTCGGAGGACATTGGTGGTGGCAGAGAGAAAGTGAGAGAAAACAGTGAAAGAGTGTGTTTTGGTTAACTAAGAAAGAGTTAACTAAGTCTTATATTAAAAAAGAGAGGGAATAATATTTTCCCCTCATTTTTGTTGGAAGTTAGTGCTACTACTATCAATTCATGACCTTATTTTTTTGTTGTTGATAAGTTTCATTATAAACTAATTCTGTTTGAAAAAAGTTGTTGTCCTAAAGAACTTGACTTTGTTTAAAGAGTAAAGGTATGTTTGATAGTTGATACGAGGGATTTGGATGGGTGGGGAAATTATTTTGAGTTGAATTTTTGAAAAATGAAGAAGTGAGGTTGGGATATTTTAACAAAAATAATATTAAAAACAGTAAAAAATATTAATTGAAAGCTTTTAACCCATTTTTTCTAATTTTTATAAAGTAAAGTCAAAATAATTTTTCCCTGCACCCAACTTTCTTCCCCTCTCATCATACCAAACATGCCTTAAGGGCAACATATTTTCAGCAGAGTCAACCAATCTCTAGTAATACGCTAAACAAAAAATATTTGTACATAATTAAAGATATGTTGTAGTTATCGATCAACATAGTTGCTCTAGTGATATAAGGTCTCGTCAGATTCCTTGGGATTTTGAGTCTGAGTCACAGAGGAGGCACTTGTATTGTTAGTGGAAGCCACAAACCTCGAAATATAGTAGTCGATTGCTCAGATACCTGATAATGTGATATAGAAAATGCGCTAATTGTCAGTTGATATATATATCTCTTAGTCACTCAAGGACTTGCTCTTTAATTTACGTAGGCTTGAACAAAAATTTTGTGCTCCATGTGATCTTAAATATAGGAAATATTTATTTAATTTGATTAGATTAAGAATATTAGTTAACTTAGTTAATATTGCACATTTTTTTAAAACACCATAATCATGAAACCTAACCTCTTTACTCTCACTACCACAGAAAAGACCTATAGCGGCGCTTTTTTGACCCCTATAGCGGCGCTTTTGAAGTGCCGCTATAGCTAGCGCCGCAATAGGCCACGAGACCTATACCGGCGCTTACAAAGCGCCGGTATAGGCCTCTCTATAGCGGCGCTTTATTACCTAAAAGCGCCGGTATAAGTATCATTTAATTAGTTTTTTACTGAAACTGAAAAGGCCTATACCGGCGCTTTTTACAAAAAGCGCCGGTATAGGGTATCTATAGCGGCGCTTTTCATAAAAAGCGCCAGTATAGGTTATATTTTTTAAAAATATACAATTTGTTTTTTAATTCACACCCACCTGCACATTGCAAAAATTCCAGCAATTCTATACAATTCCAGGCAGTCCAAATACACCAGTAACTCAAACAGAGAAGAATATGTACAATAAGACCAAAAGTTATATTGTTCAGTTAGGAAAATAAACGTGCATACTACTAGTCAGGCTGTCCAATTTGAGAGAACAGAGGGTGTACATAACTACACCATTCTTCAATTAGCGCTTTCATCTTCTCCCTTGACAACATGAAGCAACGTGTGTCTGGGTAATACTGCGTATAGAAATTTAAATGACAATTAAATTTACTTGAAATCTAACAAGTACAAACACTTAGATTAGGAAAAATATAAAACTTACTGTCAATGGGATGTTATCTCGATCACGTGATACGATATCCCTCATATAATACATGACATAGTATCCACAGTCGTTGTCATTGGGTTGATGTGGGCACTGTAACAAAAAATACAGAATAGCATATAAGAGCAGTTACGTTCTGGTTTAAGTAATGTACCATTGTTTGAAAAATTGAATAACTTGTAAAACCTGAACTTTGAGCCACGGATAAGCATCTTTCTGGTCAAGGGCTTTGGAATAATTGTACCCATTAGCTGCCCGATAACTAGTCAATGCTCTGGAAACAAAACATATTAAATTAATTTTAGTAGCTTGGGTCGGTCATATAAAATGACAGATAATACAACACATTCAAATAATGTTGACATTCACTTACCCATTGAAGAGACGCATCAAATTCGGGGGATTATCTGGTTCAGCAGATTCCACAGGATCCAAATAGTAAATAAGTGGATCCGGCTGTACTGTCGGATTGATGACAAGCAAAACCCAATGTAGCCTAAGACGTTTTATAACGTTATGTCAGTATATATATCAATGATGATTGGAGCTGAGAATACGATGAAAGCTATCATGCCTATACACTTACCCTGTATTAATTGGAGCTAAGAATAAAGTTCTGCCTGTTGCCTTTAAAGTGAAACGCCTCTTAATCGCTTTGAACTGATCATCACGTTTCGCACCCTCAATTTGCGCTATTAAATAAGGGTTTATGAATTCGAACGAGACGTTGTCCTCGGAGACTATGACTTCTTCATGCAGGTGCCTTCAAAGAAACCATACAAACATCCAATTAGTGTAGAACTTATGATTTTGAATGAAACCACAATGGAAGCACATATATACCTTATCCATAAATTGACGACCGTAGCACCGACCCATCTTTCGTCAAGCACCTCCATGACCTGATCCCTAGAAAGAAGCTCATTGAAATTTGACTCGCCAAATATAAGCCTGTTGAATGGGATTGTGACAGTAGCATCGCGAGGTACGGTAGCTGCAAATGCTCGCAATCGAGCACGATTTGGCGTTTCAACACTTATATCTTGGATAACAGGAGCAGACACTTGAACTTTCTTCTTGCCCTTTGCTTTTGTTGCCTATAAACCATATAAATAGAAAGTTTCAAAAATTCTTCCAATAAGAAGAGTGTTACTTTAAATTAATTAGAAACTAACCACCTGTGACACTGGACCAGCTCGTGAACTCTTTTTCTTCAATTGAGCAGCTGGGCCACCAGTACCTTTTGCACTAGCGACTTGTGCTTTCTTTCCCAGAGACTCTGTACCCTGTAAAAACTTATAAATTGTAAAAGAGCGTTATTCCAAAACAAAGAATGCTAGTCTGAACGTTATTAGTAAATACCACCTGTGGTATTGGTTCAATCAAACTGATGGGCCAAGCAACATATGCACCAACTACATCTCCAACCTTAGTCATCGCATCAGGAGTAGGGAATGGTAACGGTGCATCCCCGTTCAGGGAGAATTCAATCATAACCCTCAATGTATTTTCAGGCAACGGAGAATTGTGCAGGATCCTGTTTGAAGTGTTGAAGACCGTACCGATTGCAACTACTTCACTGAAAGATTGATCCTTGTACAGGTTGCACCTTGATTCGCCCTACAAAAGAGTTAACAACGTAAGCTCCCAATCGATAATATAACAGTGTCACTACAAGTTTATAAGTACAAAAGACAAGAATTACCTGAGGAATTTGAACCCTAGGCATCGTACAGCTATCCCTGATGCTTGGACTCTGACACGAAGGAACGTTACCTTGTTGCATGAAGTTCGACATTTGTGATCCAACATTGTTACACTGGAAAAATTCGTACATCATATCTTGCCGTCTTTGCATTTCCTCATTCCTTCTTTGCATTTCAAGCACAGTCTCCCTCAGAGTATTGACTTCATCTTTCAACACAGAAACTTCGCTTTGTGTTACCCGCTGTTGGCGGCCAAAGTAAGCTGAAGGCGTGACCCCTATACCAGTGCCCCGAACACGGCCTGAATACTCAGGACGTTCAAGTGCTCTACTGAGGATATCGCCTTGGCCAAATATGTTGACCTCCTCGGGCCATTCTTGTGATAACATTTCCTATAACAAGAAGGAAGGATTATTAGTTATTAAGTTAGGAAATTCACTAATAAAAAAATTACAAAGTCCAAGAGAATGACTTACACAGCGTTCACGGATTCTTCTAACCTCTTCGTGAACGATGGTTCCATCGCTTTTGGAGTGTCCTTTGATCCAGACCCTAAACCGTGGAGGGTGACCTTCTAAGCCCTCTTCCTGAATCTGTCATGGTAAAACAGGTGAACTTATAAATTAATTACATAAACATTAATTCACACTTTTAGAAGCAAAAAGGCGTTGCTAACATACCATCTCGTACTCCAATTCTGGAAATGTTTTCCGGCCGCCTAAATAGGGATACGGACAGCTTTTAGCCGCCTGGCTATTTTTTTCGCTTCTTTCCCGAAACTCCTCTGATAAGCGTGATTGCACAAATTCATCCCAATCTGCTTGGGTTATGAACCCTTCATATGTAGATGGGGGTGTTGGAACTACCTCCCCGTTTTCATCTCTCAGATATAATGTCGACAAATCTGAACGGAAGTTTCTGTGTATTTTTGAAGCTTTCTTCATGACATAGTCCTTGTGAGTCTCATCGATATGAAACACAGTCTGTAGCAATAGAAATCATATTAAATTTGTTAGTTACAACGTTATCTATCATGATGAAATTAAACTTAAGTGTAAAAAAAATAGCTTACCTGAACCTCTGACCAAATCTCATTACGTATTTTCTTGTTCACTTTTCTCCAATCTGTAACTGTAATAGGAACTTTATTACGAACAGTGCATCCAACGAAACCGGTAAGGGCCTTCGCACTCTTTCCAACTAGTTGGCCATTATCGTTCCATACAAGGGCTGCCTTTTTTCCCTTAGCTCTAAGTTTGAGGAGATCACGCATAATGGTCTTGCCACGACGAACTTGGTCCTCAACATGTGCTCTACCCTTATCAATAACTTGCTGGGCACTCTGTGGTGCTTCCTCCTCCTCAGGTATGTTTGGATCCATTGTCTTGTAAAATAATTAAACAATATACGATTTTAGTGCATGCATATGCATATAATGAAATAATTCGTAGTAAAAAAAATAAGAAAATACATACAAACTTAAATCATTATGATGGCATTCGACTCCTTTTTCTCATTGTTATATTATCCAAAATTGTTGGCTTCCTCTTTTTTGTGGGATTTAGGGTTGTGTTGACCCAAATGCCTTCTTCATGGTCACCCCTTACATAAACAGGCTCATCTTCGTCATCATATCCGTCTGCATCAAAGTCTTCTGCCAGTAATGTATCAAAGGAAGGATCATCTTCAATCATATTCATATCTTCATCATTGCTTCCATCATCAACTTGTTCGGCATAATTTTTGTTCGACTGAATGACAACTGACCAATTCTTCTTAGAAGGATCTGTAATGTAAAAAACTTGTGCCGCTTGAGACGGTAGAATGTAAGGATCATCCTTATATCCAACTTTAGAAAGGTCAACCGATATAAACCCAAATTCATCTAACCGTCGTCCACTATTATTGTTAACCCACTGACAGCGGAACACAGGAACTCTGAACATGGTGTAATCTAACTCCCAGATGCAATCAATCACACCAAAGTATGACATCTGTGCATAGACGGGATTTGTATCCCTTGCACTGGATATATGCCATGCCTCGGCAACAACTGTGACTCCACTATTCTGCATTGTGCTTTTCTCATCCTGACCTTTTGTATAGAATGTGTAACCATTGATTGCATAGGCAGTGTAAGCAAATGCGTCCAAACCCGGTCCTTTCGACAGCCAGAACAATCTTTCATCAACTGATCCGGCATTAAGCTCATGCTGCTGACAAATACGCGCATTGAACCATCTAATGAAATGTTTGTTGTGCTCCTTCGTAATCAAATTCTCATTTCTATCACCGTGAATTTCCCGAAGAAGTTTTTTGTGTTCTTCAACAAATGGTTCAACCTCAGGAATATTATGAAGAATATACAAGTGCGCCAGCTCCCTTTCAACATTCGAAATGCGTATTAAGTTGAACCCAATCATTCCTTTCCCAGTTAATCTCCCGTCGTGACGAGACTTAGGTAAACCAATAGGTTCAATATTTGATAGGTAATCTGCACACAAATCGCTCGCTTCTTCGACGATGTATCGTTCAGCAATACACCCCTCTGGTCGATATCTATTTTTAACATACCCCTTTAAAACTTTCATGAACCGTTCAATTGGGTACATCCATCTCAAATAGACTGGGCCGCACAGTTGAACCTCTTTGACCAAGTGTACTGTAAGATGAACCATGATGTCAAAGAATGAAGGGGGGAAATACATTTCAAGTTCGCACAGGATACAAACGATCTGTCTCTGCAAATCCTGCAACTTTGTTGTATCAACCACTTTACTACAAATGAGCTTGAAGAACATACAAAGTCTGGTGATCGTGCTACGCAATTTCTTAGGTAAAATGTTGCGTATGCCGACCGGTAAGAAATGTTGCATAAGGACGTGACAGTCATGAGATTTCAGGTTCTTCCATTTCAACTCTTTCATGGACACAAGGTTCTTTACATTTGAGGAGTAGCCCTCTGGAACTTTGATTCCATTCAGAAACTCACAAAATGATCTTTTCTCTTTCTTCGAAAGGGTGTAAGCTGCCGGAGGTAAATAAGTCCGGTATCCTCTCTCGACAGGTGCTAACTCTTGTCTTATTCCCAACTTGACCATATCTAATCTCGAATTGACACCATCCTTACTTTTCCCATGCATATTCAGCAACGTGCCAATTAGGTTATCACAGATGTTTTTTTCAATATGCATCACATCAAGAAAATGCCTAACATATAAGGACTTCCAATACGGGAGTTCGAAGAATATGGACCTCTTCTTCCAACCACTTGTCAACACATTTTTTGCGAAAGGCTTACCAAAATCATTCTCCAACGCCTTCACCTTTTCAAAAACGCTATCCCCGCTCAATGTCCTTGGTGGCCTACCTTCTTCTGAGTTCCCGTTAAACGCCTTTTTCCACCTACGCCAACGATGTTTTAACGGCAAGAACCTCCGATGTCCCATGTACACATTTTTCTTACAATGATCCAGTCTCATCGAATGGGTATCATCTTCACATACAGGGCACGCACCATATCCTTTGATGCTGTATCCGGACAAATTACTGTATGCTGGGAAATCATTTATCGTGCCAAACAACATGGCTCTCAAATTAAAACTTTCTTCCTTACAGCCATCAAAAACTGTCTCACCCGAATTCCACATATACTTCAGGTCTTCAATCAATGGATCCAAGTAGACGTCTATATCGTTGCCGGGTTGTCTAGGCCCGAAAATAAGCATAGAAAGCATCATAAATTTGCGTTTCATGATTAAATTTGGGGGGAGGTTGTATATCATCAAAATCACCGGCCATGTGCTATGAGTACTACTCTGAACTCCATGCGGATTGATTCCATCGGTTGCCAATGCAAGCCGTAGGTTTCTTGGTTCTTCACCGAACTCAGGGTACTCATAATCAATTTTTTTCCATTGGGGGCCATCTGCGGGGTGCCTAAGCTTGGTGTCTTTAATCCTTTCATCGGCATGCCAAGTTAAAAGCTTTGCAACATCCGCATTATTGAACATGCGCCTGAATCTCGGAATGATCGGAAAGTACCACAAGACTTTAGAAGGACTCTTACCTTTCTTTCCATACCGAGACGTACTGCATTTAGGACACTTCTCCAACGACGAATACTGGTTCCGGAATAAAATACAATCATTGGGGCATGCATGTATTTTCTCATATTTCATACCAGTCGACAGGAGAATTTGCTTCGCCTCGTATGTTTTCGAGGGGAGTACATTCGCCTCTGGGAGTATATCTCGCAAAGGGAACAGCAGCGCGGTGAAACTTGCATCACTCCAACTATATCGTGCCTTCAGGTTATACAATTTAAGCACCGCACTCAATCTTGTGTATTTGTTGCATCCCACATACAAAGGCGTCTCTGCATCACTCTTCAGTGTCTCAAACATTTCAGGATTCTCCTCACCCACCACATTCAACATTTCTTCAAGGTCATCGCTCTCATCACACATGTCTGTGTCAACTACATTTGAAGCTCTACTAACATCAGGTACCCGGTCTCCGCTAGAATACTCATACGTCTCACCATGCTTAGTCCAACGTGTGTAAGATGGATCGATTCCATGACAAATTAAATGACCCAACAAGTCAAGAGGACGGAGACGCCTTCCATACAAACACGACATACAGGGGCATACAATTCTGTTAGCATTCTCTGCATGCTGAGCAGCAAATTCAATGAACTCTTTTGCTCCATCTATATATTCCCTTGAACGTCGATCACAAGACATCCATTTCCGATCCAACATTATAACCTACTAAAGGAAAACGTCGGTAAGATGTATATGACTTACTCATTAGGTAGCCACCTTACGATGTTACCTTACTTTCTTAACAAAAAATCGGCAGCATAACGGCTAAAAAATGAGCGTTCCCAGGCTCAAGGCCCTCTCTTTTTTACATAGAAATGGATTGCCAACTATATAAACAACATCAACTCAATATATTTCCACAGCCCACCACAACAGAATTCACAGAGCATTTATATATATTGAGCATTAATAGTTCCACAAAACAAAAATTCCATACGAGTAAAATAAAACACCACACAATAGGATTCATCGGAAAGTACCAAAACTCAATCATCTGATATGTCCCAGCCTGCTAAATTAAAGAAAAAAAAAGATAAGACTTACTTCAAGATCCTTTAGCTCAAAGTAAGCCCGCTAGCAACAATAGGATTCTTCACCTTCAAGTGTCGAGCAATAATCTCTAAATACTATAAGGAAAACAAAAAGCAAATAGATTTGATTTAACTCAATATTCAAAGAAAACAAAAAGCAAGAGAGCAGTCACCTATACCCACTTAAACAACTCAATTCAATACCTCAAATATATCAAACCATCTAATTAATCTTGATGCATTTCTCAATACAAATTGGCCTCGTTCCATTCAGTTTAGGCATCATAGTAATACCCAAAATTATACACAATTAATACATAATTAATCAAAGCTGAAGCTTAACCATAATTAATCCTCATGAAAAAAAAAGCAATGTAACTATAATTCACATAGCTAGGCATTCCAATCATCCAGATTCCCATTTTCAAGCTACCCATATGGTCTTAAAAATAAGCCTAATTGTCTAAATTATTACAAAGGTAAAGATAACTTAAATACTAACGTTTGGGCAAGTTTCAGAAATATACAAGACCAATATAGCATGAAGGCTGACTAAAAAACACGCCCAAATATATGCCAAAATTGTTAACCAGGCGAAGGAAAAAATGCAGATATGTACCTCTCAAATATGGAGTGAAATCGGCCAAAAAGTGACGGAAATCGGCCAAAAACTGACGGAAATCGGCCAAAAAGTGACGGAAAACGGCCAAGATGTGGGACGACACGAACGGAGACGACGGCACGAACGAAGACGCGCACGAACGGAGACGGCGAGGCGACGCGAGCTTCCGGAGACGAAGAGAAGGACGGCCGAACGGAGACGGCGGCGGCGACGCAAGCTTCCGGTGGGGCGAGCTTCCGGTGACGCGAGCTTCCTGGGGCGATGGATGAAGAAATATTTCGCCGGATGGGGGAAGGATTTCGGTCGGACGATGTGGGGATGAAGAAAGAAGAAGAGTATTAAAGGGGAGCTATACCGGCGCTTTTCCAAAAAAGCGCCGGTATAGGTAGGGTAGCTATACCGGCGCTTTTTTGAAAAAGCGCCGGTATAGGCTGCCCGAAATATTTTGGAGGGAAAATTCCCTCCAAAACTTTTGCCCTATACCGGCGCTTGTCCAAAAAAGCGCCGGTATATATATACTAAATTAATATTTTTTTTTAATTTATTATGGATTATATTTATTATTGAATTATTATTTTAATTTTTTATTAAAAATTGGAACAGAAAAAAAATTGAGACAACCTATACCGGCGCTTTCTGTAGAAGCGCCGGTATAGGTATTTATCATTAAAAAATAAAAAAATGTTAAATAAAACCCTATACCGGCGCTTTTTCTAGTAAGCGCCGGTATAGGTATTTAAAAAAAAAAAAAAAGGAATATGATTGAAAAGAAATACCGGCGCTTTCTGTATAAGCGCCGGTATTGGTTTTTATGATTAAAAAAATAAAAAAAATAAAGTGAACAAAACCCTATACCGGCGCTTTTCTGTAGTAGTGTCTCCCCATTACTTGATTATTGCTAAAGGAATATCAATATGAATGATGTGATAAAATTTACAAAAATTAGAAATAACACCAATATCAACTCTCTTAATAAACTTTATATTAAGAACTGGACGAGAAATAAGAAACTTTTCAGCAATTTCTCCCCTTTTCTTAGTTACTGTTGCTACTATAATTATTCACCGGTTATCAATTCAATTTAATGTTCGTATAACTTGTAAGTAATTTCTTTATGTATTATTTCCTTTTAGAATGTGAGTTTGTGTATAGTGACCTAACTCGGTCAAACTTTTTACTATAAAAAATGTGAGTTTGTGAATAACAAAAGTCATGTATGATGACAAGTTACACTTATTTATAATTTATTATAAATATTTATCTATATATTAAAGTAGTGTTAGCACTTATCACTATAGTACAAAGCAATGTTAAATTTTTAAGAGAAAGATAAAATGAAAATATAATAAAAAATGATAAGCATTTTATGAAAAGTATGGTTTTATTGGTCGAAAAATTATTAATTATTGTATTGATATATTCCATATAAAACATTAGAAAAATGATAGAAAAATACCTTTTGAATTTTAAAATCTCATATAGGTGATTTGTAATTGTTAAAATCTACACTTAACTAGTTAACATTGTTACCCACCTAATTAAAATCTGCTCTTCTATATGGGATTTTGAAATCCAAATGATATTTTTCTATCATCTACCCTAAAATATTTTATAACAATAAACAAGGCCAGATATTTTTCTTATACATATAATAATGGGATAATTGCATTGAGATTTATCTAAACAAAATAATTAATATCATACAAATCTCAATGAGTTGTTAATGACAACATTGGCAATTGAAAATAACAGTTTTAAAAAGTGAAAACATCATTGACAGTTCATTTCGGACTTATTTGATATTAATGCTATTGTTTGGGATATCAATATAATGGCCCCTATAACAAGTGAGATGGAAGATATAAAAAAACAAAAAATAAAACTTCTCTAGTAATTAATACAAGGCCTAGTTGATCACTAGTTTGGATATATTAAATAAGCTAAATAAAGTACTTAATCATGGCAAATACTACATAATATTTCTGAAAAAAGTATATTATTATTAGAATATGTATCACATTATAGACAAATTAATCTAGTGAAAAATGATAAATATATCATATGAAATGAAAAAAAAAGAGTTTATATATATGACTAAAAGTTAATTTATAGTTAATTCTTGTATTTAGAATCAAAAGTTTTCGGCACAAATGCAAGCTTATCTAGCTTGGAGCAAGCCAACTTTGGCTCCATGTGAACTGGAGGTAACACAATTTTAGAAACCAATACAAGAGGAGTGCATAAAATTTCAGACCAAAGGCTGAAGGAAAAAGAGAGGAATATGAGTATTAATGGTTATAAAAGAGAGGGTATAAAAGGGAGGGTGGAATAACTATAAGCTTTTTTTTATTATTATTATCCATTTTAGACCAAATGTTGAAGGGAAAACCAACTAACGCGGTTGGTACCTAAACAGCGCGAATGTCTTACTTTATACGTTAACATGCGCGGGCGCACTCCTATCCGATGTGGGGCTTAAGAGATCCCACAAGAAACCGAGAATAATTATAAGTTTAAACCCACCATTTATTTAATACATTACTTCAAATTAATTAGGGGTAAACTAGGAAAAATGTCATGAACGATGACACAACTCAAGACATACTCTTATATTTTAGATTAAACCAATTCAAAATTTGGACTCTTATTATTATACTCCCTCCGTCACTTATTATAAGAGTCAATGAGGTAAAATCACACAAATATGATTAAGAAAAGTGGTTGAGAGAGATAAATATGTCTGAAATAATTTTGTTTTCTCAAGGTTTCCCTTATTTATGATTGAGTATATAAGATAGAGAGAAATGTGATAACAATACTATAAATGAATATGAAAGAGAGTATGAATAGGGAGAATAATAATAGGTAAAATGGTAGAAAATTCATTAAATGTTTTGATAAATTTAGTCAAATTCTTATAAAGGATAAAAACATTCAAATTTTTAGCTATTATATATAAATACGGGATTAATAAAGATTAGAGGACTAGGTGGGGATGTTGAGGCGCCGTCCAGTAATATGGTAGGGACAATAGATGGCGTCACTTAGGAGGTAAATGACTAAAGACAGAAAAGGAAGGAGGAAGGAAGAGTGACAGTTGGGGAGGTTATAAAAGGAGACAAAATTAGAGTGGCAATTAGATGACAACGTGAAGCCAACTTGCAAAATCCACACCCGACATATATGGTCCTTCTAATTAACATCCACATACCATCCACCCGTGCCCACACGGGAATAGATTCCCTCATGTCCTTTTTCTCCCAATCCCTCGAAATCTCTAAATGTAAACCGTCCAATTAATCCAAAAACTAACAATCCGCCACATCATCAAGCTATTCTTTCCTTTGCCCCACCTCTCCTCTTCTCCTCCTCCGGTGCACAGCCTTGCCATTTATGCAGAGCCTTTCATGTATGAGCAATATTTTTCTTGCCTTTGCACCAATAGCAGCCATCGCAACAAAATTCTTCTTCGCCCCCTGGTTAGTTTTCTTCGATTATCATCATCTGGAGGTTGCAAGTCACGACAACTACAGATAGTATCAGAAAGAAAAAGCTGCAAGTTCATCTTCTTTATGCACTTTAAGCTGACAAATGAGAAACACTATGAGAAGCAGCACCTTGAAAAAATTATTGCAATAAATGCATGAAGTTGTTCTATAAAGCTTTATGAAAATCTTCACTTCCTCACTCTGAAATCTGAATCTCTTTCATCAGTTACATAAGAGGCAAACCATCCAGCGGCTTTTGTTTGGAGTGATGATGGCCCTTTACCACCCACCATCGTGGTAGTTCTCCACTTAACCGTTGCATCCTTCTTCCACAAAAGCTGGAATATTGAGATCAATAAAGTTTCTAATTTCCTAAACTGGTTAATCAAATTCTAATGACCCTTCAGCTGCAAAATGAGATCTCTTTTGACCACCTAAAGCTTGCCCAGATGATAAAATTAACGGAACAACTAAGCTCTCTTGGGTTCTGTTGTAATTATCTCTTCCTTGTTCTCAAAATTAACCGAATTTCTCTAAGCTCTCTTGCTTTGACCAACCAATTAACGGAAATTGTTTCTTTTATACCTTTGAACCCATTTAACCCAGACCCAACAAACTATTCGGTTTCTTCCCTTTCTGAGTTGGAATTCACTGAACTATAGTTGCTATCAATGGTCTGTTTCAAACTATCAATTTTGCTGCTCAGATCAGTTCAAACTACAACAAAAGGTTTAGGTTTGGAGGTGGAGGGTCTTAGGCAGTGAAAAACGGGAGATTGAGGAAGAACTATGTGGATGGTTTGTTAACCAATGCTAAGGAGTCCGAGATGGGATGAAGGAGAAAATAATTCGATGACGTGGTACTTTGTGAGCTTTCAAATCAATTGGATGGTCAATATTTGGAGATTCCGAGGGATTCTGAGAAAAGGGGTTTTGATAAGATCCGGACCCCCATTCACAAAAAAAAAAAAGAAAAAAAAGAATCCACAGACCACTCTGTTATTGGGTGGTTCCCTTATTCCCCCCCCCCCCCCCCCACACCCAAAAAAAAAAAACCATTTTATGATATGTCCAATTAGAATATACTAAATCACATCATTAATACATGAGAGAGAAATTTATTGAAAAAATGATAGAGTAATTTTAGAAAGAGAAAATTGCTAAACTAAGATATTAAATGCTATATAAATTTTCACATTGGATTAAATGATGCGATTTGTTATATTTTAATTAAGCTAACTATAGACGATGTGATGCTCCAGATTTATATATAAATTTATCTGATATTATAATAAGGGATGAGAGATAGTATCTAAAGTTATAATGGGGTATTAGATTTTTTTTCTTTCATACATTCTTATATTTAATAAAGATAACTAAGAAATCATCTTTTGAGTTTGATGACAATTATAACGTTTTTAAATTTTAACTATTTTTATTCATTGTGTATATTAAGTGATACTAACTTATATTTGAGGGGAAGTGATTGGTTAAAATATTCAAACTTGCCCTCACACAGTCCTACTCCTTCCTTGTTTAAGTTAACATCTCTCATTTCCAATTCAAATAGACATTTATATATTCTCCATATGCTACTCTCTCTCTCTCTATATATATATATGTATATATATCATATTATATAATATTTTTGCGGTTTCAATCTTAATCATGCCATTGATATTATTAAGCATGTTTACAATGGAAAGAGAAAATATGGTAGATCAAGGGTGTCAAAATCGCAAATCTAAGCAAATTTTTGACAAAGATGTAAACTCATCTTGTAAACTCTTTTTCTGTATTTTTATTTTGATAGTGCAACAAAAAGAACTAATTTGATTCGGATCTTGGGAAGAGACTAGAAGTGGAAGGACAGCCATTTATAAACCAAACTCATTTGTAGAATAAAAGATGCTTAATGATCACCTCTCTATGGGGAAAGAATTGTGGGATGAAAGAGAGAATAGGTGAATAAATATGGAAATTCGGATTCCCCTCTCTATGGCATAAGAAACCATTCAAAAACTATCCAAAATGGTCTTCGGTTGTCTAATTTAGCCCCCATAACATGTAAGAAAGATTTGGGGAATACCCAAGTACTTTCTCTCAAGAAATCTAGCCAAAATAGAAAGTTGTGATTAGAATAATCAATTGGGAAACTTCTTAACCTCAATCAAGCTTAGGGTTGCCTATTCTTGTAGAAATAACAAAAAGGAAATATTTTAGGCAAACCCAATAAACCAATCCAATAGGAGATTTCCTATTTTGGTTTGTTCTTGCTTTGACCTTTATTCTTTGCACCTACAATAGAAATTTTAAGCACATGTCAAGTATTTCAAATCCAGAAACAATAAATGCATGAGTTAAATGCCTTATATGGTCAAATTATAATGAAAATACAATTAACTCTCTAATCTTAGACCCTAAGTATAAAAGTACCTAAATGATCCCCATTTAATAGCCTAGAACAAATGCTAATTTCCTATAATTAGAGGGTAAAACTATGTAATAATCAAATGCAATTAGTAACTCAATATTCATATGAGAAATACAATTTCTTTCTCTCAAATCTATTCATTGTCCACAGAGATTTTTTAATGTGAGACTAATAACACATTTAATTTTCATGCATATAAATTGCTTTCATTTAATGTTTCTCCGTTCCTAAATGTAAAATATATTTGACCTTTTATTCAGAGATTAATGAATCAAAACGAGCTGCTTAATCATAACATATATATATCTTGTTTAAATATGCTAGTTTATAAGTCAAATAGGCTAGTTTAAAGAAAAAATTCAGCAAATGAATTTATAATTTAATTTATTTAGTTTTCTTAGAATTTTCCAAAAAAATTAATTAAGTCATATATTTAAGAATGGAGTGAGTACTTCACAGTTCACAATTAAGTTTTGGCAAATTAACAAATGTTGGAAACATGTGTGTGTGTATTTGTAACCTCATTCTTCCACCTGAATAATACAAATTGTTGTACCTCATTCCCTCTCAAACTAGTACTTAAAACCGAAGTCACAAGCCCATCCACAGATGACAGATACATCTAGCATGGCTACTTATATACTAAACTAATTGAACACTCATTCAACTGCTTCCCTAATACATAATTATTACTTGCTCGGTTCTTAAATATAAGATTTAGTTAACTTCTTTTTGGAGAAATTAAGGAAGATAAATAAGTTATTTAATCTTAATGTATTTTATGTATTATTAGACTAAATGTTAGCTTATAAGTCAAATAAAATAATTTAAAAAAATTCAAACAAATCAATTTTTAAATAACTTATTTAACTTTGTTAGGATTCTACGAAAAAATCAACTAGATCATATATTTAAGAACGGAGAAGTACTTTCTTATTACTCAAGGCATGCACTACAAAAAAAATAAATTACCGACGGAATAAATTTCCGTTGGTAATTACCAACGGAATTACCAATGAAAATTTTATTGATAAATTTTACTGACGGAATTTCCATCGGTAATTTTATTAATTATATTATTTTATAAATAAATTATTATTTTAATTTATAAACAATATATTAAAATAATTAATTACCATTCCGTCGGTAATTTTATTAATTATATTATTATTTTAATTTATAAATAAAATATTATCTTTATTTATTTAAAAGATATTTTATAAATAAATCATATTTAATAAATATTAATAAAAATCAACATATACACGTATATAGATATAAATTTTTTTAAATTTAATTTTAATTTTTTATTAAATAATATGTCATTTATTAATAAATATTAGTAAGAAAAATGAAAAATAATTATAATTGAATAATATATATAATAAAATAATTATTAAAATAATTTAATAATCATAATTATACTTTAAATAGTTTGAATATGATAAATATAATAATTTACAAATAATATCACATAGTCTTCCCGGCATTGTCCCCTGAAATATTAAATTGAACCTTTTCTTATTTCCGGTTGGCTGTCAGTCTTATTATTAGTCTTGTGGTACACTGAAATATGATCCAAAAAATGGACGGAAAACATGTGATTAATAAATATAGAAATGTTATAATAGCGGATTCTGGGTGCAGCACATGAGAAGAGAGTGCCCATCTAATTTTTGAAAACGTCAAGAATCCGTGTATATTTGGCATTAATATTATCTGTGGGCACAAGCTAAGGTTCCCCAAACTTTTGACTGGGTAAACCACCAAAAAGCACTCATCTCATCTGTCTTCTAATGTGTGGGGCTGTAACCTGAAGTGATGACGATAAGTTTCAGACATTGTTTGATTAGTTACGCGTCACTGTAGCCCTCTCTCTCTGAGACGCCGTCAAACCCTTGTTCCCTCCCATACACAACATGACAACACACATATATTGTTCAACCACTAGCCAGTAGCCACTATTCATTCTGCATACATTCTTCCCTTTTTAAAAATAAGATCGTTGATTTTTTTAAATTAAAAAAAAAATCAATTATTTAAAAGTATTTATATTTATTGTTTCTTTTTATCCAAACTAATTTACGTGTCTAATAAACTGATAATACATAATCTTATATCCTCTCTGCTTTCTGGTCTTAAATGTAGGGTTGTGTTGACTTTTTTTTTTAAAGAAATTAAGGATGTAAAATAAATCATTTTAAAGTAGTTATATTTATAATTGTTTTCTCAAAATTAATTTATCATGCTTATAACCTAACGTATAATCCAATTACATCTAATATATGTTAAAATTAAGTGGCATACTTTGTTTCCTTAATCTCCACAAAAAAGTAAACTCAATTCTATATTTAAGATTTGAGTGACTCGCGTTTAACATATGGTATAGCTAAGTACGTTATTAAATTTTTTTTATCTCTTAACTTAGTCTTATATTAAGAAAAGGACAGAGTATTAATGTATTCATAGTCAACATCGTAGCTTATTTGAATCAACATTTTTAAAATTGAATTCTAATTCCTCATGACCTTTACAAATCAAAATCGAAGTACAAGTTAATTAGATACTGTGATTTATTTTGAATGAGCTTATAAAAGTTTGAGGTAAATTTGTTTTATTACTGAATGATCAAAAGTTAAAAAAAAATCCAGCTTTAAATTGGATTTGAGGGAGAAAATGGTTGTTCTTGAAGGTATATCAAACCATTTTGTCCCATTAAATTAACTTTTTTTCCTCAATAACTACTTCCCACATTCCTAAATATAAGATATAGTTAATTTTTTTTGAAGAAATTAAGGAAGCTAAATGAGCCACTTAATCGTAACATATTTTATATATTACTAGATAGATTATATATTAGCTTATAAGTCGAATAAACTAATTTGGAGAAAAAATTCAAGTAAATTAATTTTTAAATAACTTATTTTGTTTTATTAGGATTTTCCAGAAAAATCAATTATATCTTATATTTAGTAACGGATGGAGTAACTTCTAGACTTTCTTTTTTGAATAAAGATGCAAAACTACCTATAAACTTTACCTAAAATGCACCCAACACCATAAACTTTTTGAAGGTGTGAGAATGCCTATGAACTTTGAAAATCAGAGCAAAAATACCATCAAAGTTAGACTATTATAACGGACGTTAATTACAATGTAAAAATACTAAAATACCATTCAACCTAAGGAAAAACTCACTTCCGCCGTACTCATCCATGCTCTGTTCATCTTCAAATCCAATTACTACGGAAATCTTGCATATCTTCAATTTTAATCAATAACCAACTAGCCATATACATTGAATTTACGATCCCTTCTCTATTCCTTCCTTCATCATCCCTTCATCACTCATCAAACTCTCCCTCCCATCCACAATTAGAACCTCCAACAACAAAAGAATTTGAAGAAAAACTATGATGAGAACCAAAAGAATAAATCTAAACAACCAATATGTCAATATTTAT
This sequence comes from Mimosa bimucronata, assembly GCA_037074515.1. Taxonomy (NCBI): domain Eukaryota; kingdom Viridiplantae; phylum Streptophyta; class Magnoliopsida; order Fabales; family Fabaceae; genus Mimosa; species Mimosa bimucronata. The sequence goes on from CM073438.1 coordinate 3,035,963, forward strand.
ATAAGATTGTGAAATCTGCAAATTTTGATTTTCCTCCCGAAACTGCAATATTAAAACCTCCGAGGGGATGAGTTCATTGATTAAGATCACGAGTAAGTGATGATGTGAATGGCGACCACGAGGAAATTGCAGATCTGAAAGGAGAGCTTATAGAGATGAGTTTGTTGATTCAGATCTAAAAGTTGGAAAGAAAAAAAAAGGATAATGGAGGGAGCTGGTGGTAAATCACTGACGCCATTAGTGGAGGGCTCCGCCGTTGCTGCTGCTGATTTTTGGAAAAAGAAAATGGAAACTGGGAAGAGATCGAGAGGGAGGGTAGCAGGGGGTTGCCGTTGCCGGTTTCTAAAAGAACAATGGGAAGAGAGAGCGAGAACGTGAGGGAGCAATAGATGAAAGATGAAGGTGAGAAGGAAGGGGTAGTAATGGAAAGTTCCAAACTTATGGTTTTTTTATTTTTAAAATAGTGTGGGGTCCACAATAGAAACTAACCTCTGTTAAGGTAATTTGACGGTAAAGGTAATTTTGCTCTAATTTTCAAACTTCATAAGTAGATTTATACTTGTAAAAAGTATTTAGTGTTGGACATACTTTAGGTAAATGTTTATGGATATTTTTGTACATTTACCCTTCTTTTCTTCTTATTCTGGGTAAACAAACTTCTAGAACTTCTCATGACATCCTAAACAAGATTTCCTAGATTCAGTTATAAGATTCCGTGATGTTACCAGATTCTAAATCAGTTGAGGTGAAGGTCAAACAATGTGCAGATATTTTAGCATCACGGATCATGTCAAATCCGTACGAGTAAGTTCCAGTACACCATCCTCCTGTTTTTTTAATTAATTCTGTGCACACTGCGTGGCATTACGCGGTCCCACTAATATTGTGTGACTAAGTTATATAAAAAACATGAGTTTGTGACAACTCAGGCTCGGCTAGCCCCACAGTAAAAAGAACGCAAATGGATAGAATAATAACATGCTATTTTGCGCACGTTTCAATCACAACTGGCATATATTGCAAGTAAAAAATATGACAATTATGTAACTTCTCATCTTATGATTCTCTAGGTAGGTCCGACCAAACACATAAGTGAATGAGTATTCGATTATTCGGTTTGGTTTTCAATAAAAATAAAAATATTCGAAAAGCAAATCATATCATAGAATCCAAACCGATTCACCGAATAATCGAAATCGTATTAATAAAAATATTTCTGTTCGGTCCGTAACCAAATTTTGATTTTAATTTTATTTATCAAACATAATATTTTATTATATACGGTATAAAATGCCAAATACATTTTGAGTTTAATATTATATATCTATAAAACATATTATAATACTATATAATATATTTTAAATTAAATATAAGTACATTAAATAAATTTAGTTTTTTGGTTTTAACCGAATTAAGTTTTAATAACCGAATCAAAATTCTTAAAAAATTATCGTACTGAATTAATCAAATCAGAAAAACCTAATATAATTGAGTTCAGTTCGGTTTTCGGTTCTAATTTAATCACACAAGTGCACATAAGGTATAACTTCACTGGACAATGGACAGATTAAAAAACTAGCATATTAGGAAAGAGAATCCCTTGAATTTATAATTAAATTTTACTCGACTAATGAGACTATTTAATATGAGACTCATTAACAAATTCAATTTTTATATATATAAATGGCGCCCATTTAATATGAGTACTTCACAATTAAGAGAATGTTTGGATTAATTTCTGGAGTTGAAAAATATTTTTAGAGGATAGATAATAAAATTGTAAATAAAATAGCTTTTGATAAAATAAAGATGTTCTGCCCAAACCTAAATTTTGAAACTAAAAATTTATTCTAAAAAAGTTAATAATATTTGTATAGCTTAACCAGAACCTAGGGTTTTACACTTCAAACTTCAAAGCTATTATAAAGAAGGTGATGGTGTGTCTACTCTGATTTTAAAAGTTTTAGAAGCATTCCCCATGCACTAAGCTTTGGCTAATTAACAGACTCTGGAAACATACATACATGTGTGTATATATTTGTAACCTCATTCTTCCGCTGGGATAAATACAAACTGGAATCTGGGTACAACGTACGTCATTCCCTCTCAGACTAATTCTTAAAAACGAAGTCACGAGTCCGTCTACTGACGACAGATGTAGCATGGCTCCTTATATACTAAATCAACTAAACACTCATTATTTATCTGCTTCCCTAATGCATAATTAATACTTTGTTATTCGTCATCAAGGCATGATTAACTAATTATTTGAACAGACTGATCATATATATATATATATATATTCTGAGCCCACAATGCAAGCTGACTATTCCTTGAAGATTATGAATTCACCAACTCTGAGTAGTTCTGGGAACAGAATTCGAAGATTCTCCTGCAGCCGGAAAATCCATCCACCACCGTTCCACGTCAGCTTTTCCGATCCTATCCCAGAACTGATCATCACTATCCTCAGACACCATCGCTTCCATTCCGGCGTTCGGATTAGCCGCATTCCCCTGCCCTGCCTCGGCTGTCGTCGTCACCATCACCGGAGCCTCCTGCTGCGGCGGCGGCTGAGCACCGGCCTGCAAATTCAGAAAGGAGTCATCAGTTAACGGGAAATTGAGCTTAGCCCTGGGCCCACGGAACTCCATGGCAGCCCTATCGTAGGCCCGGGCCGCCTCCTCCGCAGTCTTGAAGGTGCCGAGCCAGACCCGGGTGGCCCGCCTCGGGTCCCTGATCTCCGCGGCCCACTTGCCCCATGGCCGCTGCCTCACTCCCCTGTACTTCTTATTATTATTATCAGCCCTCCTCACCCGCTGCCTATTCCCGGCATTGTCCTCCTCGAAGCCGAGACCGGGCCGGCCCGGTGGGGCGGGCCCCGCATGTCCGCCGGCATTGTTGTCTGGAAAGGGGAAGGGCAAGTTGAGATGTTGGGAGGTGGTGGAGCCGAGGGTGACAACGTTGGTAAGGGCGGCGACGATGATGGAGAGTTCTTGGTCGGGGGAGAGGGCGGCGGGCGAAGGTTGTTTGTTGGAGGACATTGGTTGTGTTGTAGAGAAAGTGAAAGAAAATAGTGAAGATCAGAATGTGTTTTTGTTTTGGATGAGGAGAGAAGCGAAGGAGGGGGGAGGAGTGAGGGAGTTTATATACCGTTTGGAGGTGACGTGGCAGTGGGGAATGACAGCCTGTGAACGCAATTCGCACACGGGGTTGAAGGGGCGTTTCTATCACTGCCTTTTGACACAGCCCAACAAAAAGTATGGTATTGGACTGCTGTGCACTACTGCACCACAGCGTGCCACTCTTAAATATAAGTCCTCTGATTTATAATGATTTAGTAATAAAGGATAGAGTGGCATGATGATCGGGAAATTCTTAGATACTTCCTCTAGTCTTTATTATAAGGTGTCAATTAACAAGTTTATTTGGTCATTTTTATAAGGCACTTGTTCGTTTTCAAGAAGCATTAAATATATTTTTCATACATGCCCATATTTAATAAGGGTACTGGGTAAGAATAGTAATTCATATAATATTTGAGTTTAGTGTAGTTAATATGAGTAATATTATAAATTAATTGAATTTTAAGATAAATTTAATGCTTTTAACCAATTTTATTGGTATGTGAGATTTGTTAATTAGTGTCTCATAATAAAAACCAGAGGGAGTTTGTGAGAGAAACACCAAATTTGTGTACTAACCAATAAAATATGAACATGTCAGATGGCTTTATCCTGCTTGGCCATTCACGTGTGAGGCTCTCTTTCTCTATTATGTTAATTGTTTATCTTCAAAACCTGTGCCATTCTTTTACTCTTTTTTTCTTCTACCTATTCATCTAATTACCATTCCCCCTCAGTCAGGCCTTGGGGCCTGTTTGGTTCGAAGGGAGGAGATGGGAGGGAAGGGAAAATGACCCCTTCCCCTCATTTGGTCTGAAATTTTGGAGGGGAGGGCAGCCAAAATTAGCCCTCCCTTCCCCTCCCTCCCTCTCTCTCATTTTAGTCCCCTCCAAATTGGGGGAGTTTTGGAGGGAAGCTAAATTTTCTTACCAATTTGCCCTTCTAGACCCTTCATTCATTGCACCTACAGCCATTATCTCCATTGACCACTGTGACCTGTGGTTTCTTTCAACCAAGCAAAGATATCTCCTTTCTTGATTAGGCACCGCCATTTATCGACCGTCGGGGGCCTGCGATGTTGGTCAGCACAATACCCAATTCTTAATGAATCCCCAATCCCGGAGATTAGGCAGAGGTTGGGGTGGGGTGGAGGATAAGGTGGGGTTGATGGATGTGATGCAGAGGTGGACGTGGGAAGAGATAAAGAGGCGAAGCTTTAAAGCTTGTGGAAGAAGAGGATGATGATTGATGATGGGTTTTCATTGTAGAGTGTGTAATCGTTTTCAGTGTGTGTATGTTGTGGCGCTGAAGGATGACAATGAAAATAACGGGGGAGGTAGAAGAAGAGGACGATGGAGTGCAGATGCATACTGTGGAGTGAAGAGTAAATAAAATATACTAATTTGACTTTGAAAAAACATATTATTATATCAAATAAAAATATAAAATATAGTTAACTCAATTTTAATACACATTTCAACCCCTTAAAATGAGTTTTAATAAACTATTAATAAACTATGCAAGTTTTTAACCAACAGCAATCAACTAAACAAATTGAACTAAGATGTAAATTAATTTATATAACATAAAAGGTCAAAAAAGTTGTAAACTAACAAATGAGGATAATATGGTAAATTAATTATTTCCACCCCTCCCCTCCTCTCTTAAACCAAACAAAGAATCATTAAAAATAGTCCCTCTCACCTCCCTCATAATTAAACCAAACAAGGTAACATTAAAACCTCCCCTCCCTTTCCTTCCCCTCCCCTTCCATCCCCTCAAACCAAACAATAATAAAAATTGGGGTTATTTTTCAATTCCTACGATTTTATTTACCTTTTACACTTAATAAAAACTTTCAATTTAAATTATATGAGCAATTAATTGAATAGGTGGGAGAGAAAAAAAGAGTAAAAGAAAGGCATAAGTTTCAAGACAAACAATTAAAATAAGAGGGGGGGAGAGCCTGACACTTGAGTGGCCAAGTAGGAAAAAGCCATATGACATGTTCACATTTCATTGGCTGGTGCACAAATTTGGCGGTACTCTCAGAGTATCTAAGAATTTCTCTATGATGATCAGTATTAAAAAATGGACCAGCCTGGGCAGTTAAACCGCGAACCGTCGGGTTGGCTTTTTTAAAAAAAATTATGGTTTTTTTAAAATTTTATTATAATTCACATAATTACTAAATTTCACTTTACTCACTTTTAGAAATTAGGAAACTATAATACTTTAAATGCTATTTTACTTGCATATGTTTAATATTTAATTGTTGTTGCTCTTATTATAATTCACATACCTATCTATATTTATATTTTGATATTGGTGATTATTAGTGTTAATACTAATAAAATTTTATTATTTTAATATAACCTATTAGACCCAGTCCGACCATTAACTCTTGAACCAATGCCTCGTCTGAATTTATGCGCGGTCAAGTTTTTTGAATCTTGATGATAATCATTACAATCTCACCTAGGACGGTTACACTTACACAACCAATTGCCTTGCCCTATCATATTATTGTTAGTACTACTATTGATATTGATATTGATATTTGATGGTGCCATTCCTTACATCTTTCTCTCAAGTTAAAAAAAATTAAACAAGCTCCATAATATTGACATATATTATCTATTACTCATTAGCGTCTTTAGTATAATGTCAAATTGACTTTTTTTATATACTAGGATTGCAAAGCTTGCTGCTTTAAATTACATGGATTTATAATTTTCCTTGAAAACTAATTTAGTTAACATATGAATTAATATATAATCTAATAACATATATCATATATTATGATTAAGTGAATTGTTAAAACATTGGTATCTCCAAATAAAATCAACTTGATCTTATATTAAGGATCGGAAGAAGTGTGTTAGCTTATAAATTAAAAAATTAGTTTAGAGAAAAAATTTAGACAACTGAATTTATAAGTATCTTACTCTACTTTTTTAATCTCCAAAAAGGAGTTAAGTTAATCTTAAAAAAGTCAAGGGCAACACATTTTCAGCATGGTCAACCAATCTCTAGTTATATGCAAAATAAATAAATAAATAAATAAATAAACAACAAAACTATAAGTCAAAGCAATGTAATCACTAACACATAATTATTGATGTAGTGATGTAATACTCTTTTAAATCATTTAGGTCTTAATAATAGAATCCAGAAAATGCATTGATTGTCAGATTATATATTTATATATATAAGATATGTCATAGTCACTCAAAGACTTGCTCTTTAGGTAGACTTGAACATAAATTTTGTACTCATTCTGATCTTAAATATGGAACATATTTATTTAATTTGATTAGATTAAAAATGTTAGTTAACTTAGTTGATAGTGCATATTTTTCTAAAATACCTTAATCATATACCTAATTAATTTCCTCTTTCCATTACTTGATTGCTGTTGATGCAGCATCAATATGGGCAATGTGAAACGAGTTAACAAAAATTAGAAATAACACAAATGTTAACTCTCCATATAAGCCTTATATTAAGAAAGGGACGGAGAAATTGGAAATTTTGCAGCAATTTCTCCCCTTTATTCTTAGTAAGTGCTGCTACTATAATTATTTACCAGTTCAGTTATCAATTTAATTTTGTATAACTTGTAAGTACTTTATATATTGTATTTCCTTTTAGAATGTAACTTTGTGTCTAAGTGAGCATTGAGACTCAACTCGGTCAAACTTTTTACTATAAAAAATGTGAGTTTGTAAATAACAAAATTCACGTATGCTGATAAGTTACACTAATTTATAATTTATTATAAATATTAATCTATATATTAAAGTAGTGTTAGCACTTATCACTATAGTAGAAACCAGTGTTTAATTTTTAAGAGAATGACAAAATGAAAATGATAAACATTTTATGAAAAGTATCTTTTTATGGTCGAAAAAGTATTAATTATTGTATTGATATATATATATAAATATATCCCATATAAAACATTTTATAACAATAAACAGAGTTAATTATTTTTCATATACATATAATAAAGGGATGATTGTATTGAGATCTCAAATAATAGAATTAATATCAGGCCAATCATAATGAGTTGTTGATGAGAAGGTTGACAAGTGAAAATAACACTGTTAATAAGTGAAAACATCATAGACAGCTCATTGGAATTTATCAAATATTAATGTTCTTTTTTGGGACCTCAATATAATGGTCCCTATAATTAGTGAGATGGAAGATAAAAAAAAAATCACTACCTCTAGTACTTAATACAAGGCATATTTTGATAATTAATTTGAAGATATTAAAGAAGCTAAATAAATTACTTAATCTTGGCACATGCTACATGATATTTCCGAAAAAAAAATGTATATTATTAGATTATGTATCACTTTATATATAAGACAAATTAATTTTGTGAATATGATTAATATGTGACTTGAAATGAAAAAAGAGTTCATATGTATGACTAGAAGTTAATTTACAATTGATTCTTGTATTTAGGATCAAAAGATTTTGGCACCGACACAAGCTTATCTAGCTTGGAGCAGGCCAACTTTAGCTCCATCTAAACTGGAGGTTATACAATTTTAGAAGCCGGCACAAGAGGAGTGTATAAAATCTGATGTTAATGGCTCGTGTAATGTGAGGCTAAATGCTAGAGTTTGTGAGGACCCAAAATAGGGATGTAGTGTGTGTCTTTTTGCAAAGAATGATTGTTCGCCTGGTTCTAACCTTATCACCTAGCTCTGGAATCCTCTGAGTTTTAAAAGCAGCATGAGATCAGAGGCTTAAAAATGCTGAAGTATAAAGTGACTACCCTAAGGTGGCCAATGTAGTACAAGTAAGGGTAGAGAAGGTGTGTACCCAGATCTGTCAATTGTTGCTACTCAATGCGGTTGGCCTTTGACATGTAGCTCGTACAATAAAAATTAGAATGAGAGCAGATGTCCAAAACAAAATTTGTTAGTACTACGAAATCAATTTTGCTGGTATTTATGAACTTTACCTAAGCATCTGCTGATTGTGTTGAGCAAGAAAGTGTAGTTAGTTAATTGTTATAATGTTATTTACTTAAAAAAAAAAGACCGTAACCTGGAGAGAGAAAATATTGACAAGGCAATAATAAGAATAAAACACAGATGGCCTCATTGGCCCAAAAGAGGTAGTCTAGATTATTACCCTGCGTCAAATAAAAACGTCGCTCCCGCACACAAACAGAAACAAAGGCCTGTCTGTATCCCACAAGAAAAATAGAGAAACAAACAAAGGCATGTGAAGAGGAGATACTCAAACTAAAACGTGAAAAGTGTGCCAAATATTCTTTATCTATTTTACACTCATGTGTTTTATTTAGGGAAAATTTCACTTTAGCCTCATAATATAAGGAATTAACCTCAGATTCCCCTTAAAACAATTTGAAATTTTATCGCACCTCCAAGGGGTCAAAGTGAAATTAAATGTTTCTAATAAAAGACTAAAAGGTCTTTATTAAATTTTGTACTGGATTTTCAAGATACATATGGAGAATTTTCAAGACGTTTGTGCTTATTTTCAACACCAATATGAGTATTTTTAAGTCTCAAAAATCATGGAATCCAACATTGAAGCATCCAAAGTTTTACCATAAAATTTTCAAGACACATATGGAGAATTTCCAAGCTATGAGAATTTTTCAAGACATATATCGAGAAATTTTCAATACATTTGTGCTTATTTTCGACATCAAAGTGAGTATTTTTAAGTCTAAAAAATCATGAAATCCAACACTAAGGCATCCAAAATTTCACAACTATATTTTCAAAACACATATGGATAATTTTCAAGACGTTTGTACTTCTTTTAATAAGGAAATTTTGATCTTTTAGCTAAAATATTTAATTTCACTTAGGCCCTATGGGGTGCAATGTAATTTCATATTATTTTGGGGCGAATATGAGATTAATTCCCAGGGTGAAGTGAAATTTCCCTTTCATTTGTTACAATAACTGGATATTAATTAACGACACATCTTTGAACAGAAATTAAAAGTTAAAACAATAATATATTTGTGGCAATTAAAAAGCTATTCTTTTTTCTTTTTAAGTTTTACATTTATTACATCGAGCGGTGATGGTCATTTTCATGCTCAGCCTCCACAATCCATTATTTTATTAAATACTTAAATTGACTAGATCAATGGGAAATAATATACTACTGTTTCTTATTATAAGTCTAACTATTATAAATTTTTTGTTCTTAAATATAAATCCACTTTAACATCAATTAATACTATTATAACTATTTTACCCTTATATATGTTAGAAATAGGAAAGATGAGAGAGAAGGTTTATAATGTATAAAATACTCCCTTCGATCCTTATTATAAGAGCTCGAAATTTGAATTGATTTGATCCAAAATACAATAGCTCACCCTGCATTCTCTCATTATTTAATGTGTTTTTTCCTATTTTGCCCTTAAATCTCTTTCATATTTATTAATACTCATATATTTCTCTCTCTTAATAGACTCATCATAAATAAGGGTAATATTGGAAAAAGATGTATATTACATACACATTTAATTACTTTCACATGTTTTCTTAAGAAGCGTAATTTGACGGTTGAACTCTTATAAATAGGACCGGAGGGAGTATTATCTTAATACATATTCTTAAATAAGGGAAAAGTTGAAAGAATTTTTAAAAATATGATATATTTAATGTTGTAACTTTCACTTATTAATATATGAAAAGTAGTTATGATGGGTTTATAATAAACAAAGTGGTACATTTTTTGGGCTCTCGTTGCGGCATGTCCAGTTTCCTAGGCCTAGGAAAGATTCAGCCGTTTTCTCTGTCTCTATTTATAATAAATCATTGCCTTGTGATTGCTTAGAGGGGAAACCAGAGGGAAAAAAATACAAAAAGAAAATGTGGGCTTCTTTGGTTCTTTTTTTTTTTTTTCTCTTCAATGTTTGATTAATTATCCTTTTTTTTATAATAAAATAACTGTATAGAATAATTTTTTAGAATAGGTTCTACAAAAAGTAAAACTCTTTTTGCCAACAGAAAAAAGAAAACTTTAAAAATTGTTGATTCATTATTTTAGAAACAACATCTAAAATGAAATAAATGGTGTACTTTGCTTTATTAGTATGATTGACATTAATAAAAGTACAATTTTCTATGCATTCTCTAATTTTATGGAACAAGAAACAGATCATGAAAAACATGTTCTGATTTTTATTTTCAAGAATAACTTTTAATTTTATTTTTCATAACACATAACTAAAAGAATACTTTCAAACAAGTTTTATTAACATATTTTGTATGTTTTTCAGGATAAAAGAGTAGTGTGAAAACTAGAAAATCAAGCAGGCCCGCAATATTGTTCTCTACTTAAATATGTAGAAGAATGTTGGGAGGTGGATGGACAAATTAAGCGAAAATAACACTTCAGTCACACATGCCACCTTCCAACCAAATTTTTCTTTCCAACATGAAGAGATACTTGGTGTTTGCCTACATGTCTCACCCCATTTTTGTTTAGCGTTTTTAATATATGACTTATTTAGTTAGTTAATATTTCTCCAAAATATATGATTTACTTTTTTTTTTGTAATTTTTTTTATCAAATTATCTCTAATGATACTACCTCAACATTCATTATGAAAGAGAGATGGTGAGGACCAAAGAATATGATTAGGACATTTTAAGAATACCTTGACATACTTTACATAGTTTTAAATATGAAATCTAGTTAACTTTTTTTAAAAATCATAAGAAAATTAAATAAGTCACTTATAGTTAACTGAAATTTTTTCTCCAAACTTATTTGTTTGACTAATTATAAACTAGTAATACATAATCTAATAATATATCACATATGTTATGATTAGTTAACTTACTTTGCTTCCTTAATCTCTTAAAAAGGTCAATTGGGTTTTATATTAAAGATCGTAGGAAGCACTAACTATAATTTAACTAACATCCTTAGTATGATCATATTAGATAAATATATATTATTTTTAAAATTAAATAAGTGACAATATTATAATAGTATTTGGATTACATATAATAGTAGTTGGATTACATTTATAAAAACCAGTACTCCCTTTAGAGAGACGACATAAATAGGTGGGGATGATGAGACGCCGTCCAGTGACATGGTAGGGTCAAAAGATGACGTCATTAGATTGAGGAGAAAGACTATCTAAAGAAAGAAAAGGAAAGTGGAAGCGAATAGTGACAAATGTGAAGTTATGAAAGGAGATAGAATTAGTGAGTGACCATTAGATGACAATCTGAAGCCTGAAGCCAGCTTCTAGAATCCACACCTGACCTGGTCTTTCTCATTAACATCCACAGACCACTCTTCCTTATTTCCCTTTTTAACCCTCACTCGCTCCCCCTTTCTTTTTCATATCCACCCATCCTCTCTCTTCTTTTCAACCTCACCCTCGCCCTTCCTCCTCCGTTAATTTCATGTTTAACAAAATTTTCGTAGAAAAAAGGATAAAATCGGCATATAATGGGGACAAACCAATTCAAAAGTTTGGAACTTGTAGAGAAATTCTTGTATGAATTTGGAGTGTCACATCATTTAATTATGATATATCCAATTAAAATACATTAAATCACATCATTTAATAAATGAGAGAATCAATTAAAGATATATGATAGAAATGGTTGAACTAATTTAATTAAATGCTATATAAATTTTTACGTTAGTTTAAATGATGTGATTTGATGTATTCTAATTGAGCATATCATTTAGAATACCATAAATGATGTGAAGCTCCACATTCATATAACGATTTTTCATATTATAATAAGGGATGAGAGGTAATATCTTATAGTTTTAATCGAGTATTAGATTTCTTCTTTCATACATTCTGATATTTAATAAATATAGCTAAAATATCATCACTTGAATTTGATGACAATTATAATGTTTTTAACTACTTTTATTCACGTGTGTATATTAAGTGAAAATAACTTGTATTTGAGAGGAAGTGATTCGTTAAATGGTCAAACTTGCCCTCACATACACTTCCACTCCTTCCATATTTAAGTAAGCATCTCCCATTTCCAACTCAAATAGACATTTATATACTCTCAATGCCGCAATAAATATACACACACACACACAATATTATATACAATATTTTTATGGTTTCAATCTTAATCATGCTATTGATATTATTAAGCATGTTTATAATAGGAAGAGAAAATATGGTAGATCAAGATTGTCAAAATTGCAAATTTAAGCAAATTTGTGACAAAAATGTAAATCAAACTTATGTCGTAAACTCTTTTTCTGTAGTCTTATTTTGATAGTGCAATGGAAAGAACTAATTCGATAAGGATCTTGGGAAGAGACTGGAAGTGGAAGGCCAATAATTTATACAACAAACTCATTTGCAGAACAGAAGATGCTTAACAATCGCTTACCTCATCTTAGCCAGTACTATAAGTGATTGAAAATTTTGAAAACTAAGCAAATCAAAAGCAGCACTTGCACACTAATTCTAGTATATGTGAAAAAGCCTCAAGTTTGGGGAGAACGAAAAAAGGATTAAGTTTGTGACAGTGAATTGAGCCATAAACTTGGTCTTGAGCTCTAACAGAACCAACCAATTAGAATGACCAGATAAAAATCTCCATCTCTTCATCATCCTCTGAATATGTAAGTAACAGATCCCTTCAGTAAAATTGAGTCTAAGATGATAAGGAAACTGAAGATTTCTTGGCTTTGTGTGTAGATGATGGTAAGGAGCATATATAGTTCTGTTTTGAGTTTGTCACTGTTAATAGCGAGCAAGCATGTTCTGAATTACTCTTATGAGCTTCTTCAATGAGATGATTGAGATTTGAATTACTCCTATCATGATAATGAAAATTCATGTAGTGCAAGAAGCAGGAATGTTTGAAAATCAGGGCAGCTTCCATGAACAAGTGACCGGATTTTATGAAGCCAAATGTAACACCTAAACTTTTACTACTATACTAAAGCATTTTAATTGCTTATAACCACTTTTGCAAATGTCAAAAGCCCGAAAGTACCAAAAATTTAAAACTTTTTCTTTTTAAACATTATTCTAACTTCACTTTTGTTGGAATTGGCTTTTCAAAAAAATTGGAACTTAAAACTTTTTATAAAATAGAGTGGCTATTAAACAATTAAAATAACCTAAATCTACTTAATATACTTGCCCCTTTTTCTGATAGCACTTAGGGAATTAAAACCTTACACTGTATTCATATATTCTTTAGATTATATTTAACTATCTACATCTCTCCTACTATAATAACAAAATAGCTATCTACAGTGGTACAACACATAGCAAGCTCCTTCATATTACCTGACTTCTTCCTCAGCTAGCTTCTCTTAATCTGTTATACTGAAAAATGTTTGGGGATGAGGAGTGAGATTGGAAATCTCAATAGCAATTTCTTTCATTAACTGTTATTTTCATGCTAACATTGTCATGTATACATTTTATAAACCCGTACAAATAATGTTAGTTTTCACCTTCTGTCCTACCAACCATTGATAACAATATATTCGTTAACTAATGGAGGCTTTACCTGCAAGATTTCTCGTTATAACATTTAAAGCTACAACGTAATTGAGCTAGCAAAGGGGTAGCTAACCACCTAAGCCTTGGAGTACTCCATATGAAACATGATAGGAATAAAAACTTACCAATTAAATGCAACAGATATTACAAAATTATACATGCAATTTAATTGTTACTGAAATAAACTGCTATCTGGCTTAATCCTTAATCCTGTACTAGCTCCTTTCCTTCCCTGTGTCTCAAGGATCCAATCCTACTATCTTTTCCTATAATTATACATAAGACATAAATAATATATTAATATCTATGCTTATTCATAGTAATTCGGCGTCTCTCCCATTCCTATAGTGCTACCTATATTTCTAACCTTCCTAAATCTAATATATGTTCCAATCATTGTTCCTAGTTTAATTACCAATTGTACGATTATCAAAACAACCATTACACACACATTTATATAATTTAAACTTCCCATTTCAAATAAACATCCTATTATATTTCAGCATTAAACCCTCTAACATGTATCTATTAATGAAAAACCAAATAACATAATTCTAAATTGAAACCCTTAAAACAAAATCTCATATTTAACAACTCAGTTTCTAACAAAAATCATTTACTCAAACAGAATCTAATTACTCCTACTTCATATCCTTAAACTATTTCAAAACATTATTGGATGTTTAATCCCAAAACATAATTATTTGGACTACAGAAGCATCAATACAGTAACTTTAGTATATTCCTGAGTTATAGTTTATTTTTGAAATAAACATCACCAAGTAACTTCCTTCACACACATATTAGATGCATTTACAACCACTTAACACACTTATAATACTTTACACAGACACAAACAAAATCAGCATCATCATTCTCCAGCAATATCACTACTTCCCGCAACATGATAGGAATATAACAGTCACATATATTTATTTCACACCAAAGCAACACCACCTTGAACTCAAAATGTCCTTAACTACAACTTAAGGTCACTTGCATTTCCAAATAATATCTCTTCCTTAAAAATCTGTAAGTTTTCGTCTTGTTCAAGAGTATATAAGAGCCAAAGTTTAAAATACAAATCCGCTACTTCAATTAACCTAAAAATTCAAATAATGGCAACACATACTACAATTTCACTTTTCTTCAGACTTAATAGAAATTAACTTCATATTGACCATGCCTTTATCTTTTTCTGCCTCAAATATAAAGATTGAACTTTAGTTACTAGAGATTAAGGATTCCCTGTTTAATTAGCACTTATAACAAAGGATCAAAATAGAAATCCAACTTATCCATCAATACATCATCTTTTGGATAGCTTTGCCTTATTTAATCTTAGTCTTTTGTTTAACTATTGTAAAATACCCAGTTGTCCTCCAACAGCCACACAATCCCATGAATAAACAAGATTATAATTTCTACTCCTATACTTATTTTAGACATTCATTAGAAGCTTTTCTCATTTATTTTCCTTTTCAACTTTATTGTCATGTTCTTAGACAACTCAAATTCCAACTTTATCTAATTCTCTTAACTACTCCAGCACTTCCTATTTAGAGCCTGAAGGTTTCCCAATTTTAAATTCATGAACTTAGTTCCTACAACCACTTCGAAGCGCTATTCTAAAATATTTCCAGATTTATATCATCGCTAAAATCATTCCCATTCTTTTGCAAATTTATTCATTCTCACTTTACAAACTATTTGTGGACTCAATCCTCTACAATTTAACTGCTTCACATTCTGTTATATATTTTCACCGCTAATATTATTAAGCATCTCAAATTTACCTCTTGTTAAAATTCTAAAACTCAGTCCTAACTTTTAGTCCCTAATTTACAACTCCCCCGTTCAGCTGATACATTTCACATATGACCAAAAGGATTTCAGCCAAATGCTTCTCAAGCTTCACATTTCTCCAATTTCAAGAAATATTATTTATTTTACAATCATACAAATGCATTGATCCTTCAGCCAAACACACAAACCACACAGATCAGCATTCAAAGGACGTGAACCAGGTTTATCAGCAGTTCCCAAACCATAAGATTACAAGAATTATAGCAACTAGCCAACAAACCTAACATTTTCCAGCAAATGAATATTATCTTCAAAAGAGTTCCAAAATATTTCAAAACGTATGGCAGCAATTCAGAATGCACAGCAACTCGTAGTAGAACCATAACAAATTATGGTTCAAACCAAAAGAGAGAACAAATGTACAGAATCGATTCATTAAACTAAAACCCCAAGGCTTTAATTCCAAAGACACCGCAGCAATAAATAGTCAGAACAAAGATTTGAAACAGAGCAACAATTTCCAAATCCTAAAATAGAGTATAGCATCTATCTTATATCTTATTTTCAATCAATTAAAAATCTCATATATATCAAGTCCCATTAGCACAGTAATAATCAGACCAAACATAGCAGGATTCGAACAGCACAGGGAGAGGCAGAGAAGAACGAAAACTTCAAAATCTCTTTGAACTCAGGCAAAATTCAACATACAAAATAACACATTATTTCTTCCTACACTTAAATTCATCAAATCATCAATTCTTCTTTCTCTACCGTCGGCCAGCAAGACACGGGAAAAAAGAGAAAAATTCAAAATTTCCACAATCCTCAGAAATCACATATGCAAGACCCTATATGCTCTTAAACTTACTCCTAATTACGATTAATTAAGCTTACAATCGTTGCACACCCAGAAATCACCAAGAATGGCGTCGGGTGAACAGTGCCAAGATTGGGGTTCTTGGAGCAATCAGACCAAACACGTTTCCTACCTCAAAATCACTACCCAAATCATCAAGAGCAAAGCCTAAGCATCATTTTTATGAATTTAGGAATTTCAAAATTCCACAATTTGATTCGCCCCCCCCCCCACTCGCTCGAATCGGACAAGAGAAGAGGCTTACCAAAGGTTAACCTAAGCTACCTGTGCGTCCCCTCTGCTTCTCGCCGCCTTACTCCGCCGTTATCGCCGCCAATCGTCGCTGCCGAGCCCAGAGGAAAACAGAGAGGGTGAGGAATGTGATGGTAATCGGGAATGAGAGAGGGAACAGAAAGAACAGCATATATTCAAAAAAGAGGATAAGGAAGGAGAGATATTTTAGTTTGGTGAATTACTATCTTACCCCTCCTGTTATAATTAAAGATACTTTTAATTAGGGGTTGTCATTTTTATTTTTTCTTTCCCATTTTACCCTTCTTTGAAAATTTTATTTACCATTTTTTTTACAAATTTGATATGAATTTGTTCTCCAGATATGCTTTAATTTTTAAATTTATTTATAAGGCTTTTTAAATATTAAATAATATCCCAAGATTTTAAATACTTCCTTATTAATTCTTTTTGAAAATTAAATTTTATCTTCAAATTATTTCTCTTTATTTCTTAAAGAAAATAAGCCTTAAAAATTATTAAAATTATGTAAAACATCATAAATATATTTTTAATGCTTTTTAATATTTTAATAATTTTCCTAAAATCTTAAATAACTCCTTATATCTATTTTTAAATTTTTGGGGTGTAACACCAGAGCTATAAACTCAGAATCTATTACTGATTCGTATATCCTCTGTGTGTTAAAAGGAGAAAGTTAGGATCAAATCTTCAGTGTCCTTGTTCTTTATTGCGTAACAAGAAATCCAAGCCGCCCAACAAATCTGAAGAAGAAATTAAGAAAAGTCGTTGATACATGATAGCAACGAGAGGCTATTTGAGGTAAGTATGCCAGGGCCTACTATGTAACATCTCATCTTATGATTCTCTAGCTAGGTCCCACCAAATGCATAAGTAGAAGTGAGTATTCCGTTATTCTATTCGGTTTTCAGTAAAAACTGAAATAATCAAAAACTGAATATCACTGAATAATCGAAACCATATTAATCGAAATATTTCGGTTCGGCTTGATTAATAATCAAAATAACCAAATTTTGATTTTAATATATAAAATACTAAATGTATTTTGAGTTTAATATTATCTATAAAACATATTAATTCTATATTAAAATCTGACAACTTTTCAACTTTACCCTTACTTAATATCCACCTCAGCACATAGTACATGAGAACAAAGTCCAACACATAATAAATTCACCATAAAGTTGTATATTTACGTACAAAATTGAATGACATGTGCGATAAAGAGGAGTATATATTTGTAACCTCATTCTTCCACTGGGATAAATACAAACAGGAATCTGGGTACAACGTACGTCAGTCCCTCTCAGAGTAATTCTTAAAAACGAAGTCACGAGTCCGTCTACTAACGACAGATCTAGCATGGCTTCTTAAATGCGCTTCCCTAATGCATAACTAATACTACCTCCGGTCCTAATTATAAGAGCCAGTTGACTTTTTTTTGGGAGATTAAGGAAACAAATTAGACCTCTAAATCTTAGCATATGTGATATGTAATTAGATTATATGATAGTTTATAAGTAAAATAACTTAGTTTTGAGGAAAAAAGACAAATATAAACAATTTAAAATGGTGTATTTTGCATTCTTAATTTTTCCAAAAAAATCAACTGACTTTTATAATTAGGACCGGAGGGAGGGAGTACTTTCTTATTCGTCATCAAGGCATGATTAACTAATTAATTGAACAGACTGAAACCACAATGCAAGCTGACTATTCCCTGGTGATTATTAATTCACCAACCCTGAGTAGTTCCGGGAACAGAATCCGAAGATTCTAGGGCGGCAGGAAAATCCTTCCACCAACTTTCCACGTCAGCTTTGTCGATCCAATCCCAGAATTCATCATCATCATCATCCTCAGGCACCATCGCTTCCATTCCGGCATTCAGATTAGCCGCATTCCCCTGCCCGGCCTCGGCCGCCGTCGTCACCATCACCGGAGCCTCCTGCGGCGGCGGCGGCTGAGCACCGGCCTGCAAATTCAGCAAGGAGTCATCAGTAAGCGGGAAATTCAGCTTAGCCCTGGGCCCACGGAACTCCATGGCCTTCCTATCGTAGGCCCGGGCCGCCTCCTCCGCGGTCTTGAACGTGCCGAGCCAGACCCGGGTGGCCCGCCTTGGGTCCCGGATCTCGGCGGCCCACTTGCCCCATGGCCGCTGCCTCACTCCCCTGTACTTCTTATTATTATTCACCCGCTGCCCGTTCCCGGCATTGTCCTCTTCGAAGCCGAGACCGGGCAGGCCGGGTGGGCCGGGCCCTGCATGGCCGTCGGCATTGTTGTCCGGATAGGGTAGGGGCAAGTTGAGATGTTGGGAGGTGGTGGAGCCGAGGGTGACAACGTTGGTGAGGGCGGCGACTATGACGGAGAGTTCTTGGTCGGGGGAGAGGGCGGCGAGCGAAGGTTGTCTGTTGGAGGACATTATATTATTTTGTTGGTAGAGAGAGTGAGATCGAAAATAGTGAAGATCAGAGTGTGTTTAGATCAGAGTGTGTTTTGGTAGAGAAAGTGAGATCGAAAGTATAGTGAGGACTGAAGAGTGTGTTTTGGTTTTGGATGAGGAAAAGCGAAAGGGAGGCGGGGAGGGGGCTTATATACCGTTTGGGGGTGACGTGGCAGGGAGAAATGACAGCATGTGTACGCAAATCACACACGGGGTTGAATGGGTGTTCTGTCAGACTGTCACTGCCTTTTTGACACAGTGAACAGTGAACATGTCAGATGGCTTTTTCCTGCTTGGGCAATTGTGCCTTTCTTTTATTCTTTTTTTGTCCCACCTATTCATCTAGATACCCTTCCCACTTTCCCAGTTCCCCCTGGATCAGGCCTTGGCGTCGCTCCCTCTCCCCCTCCTCTCTCTTGTTTTTATTTCAAATAACACTTCACTTTGAATTAGTTAAATAATCATGCATACAGTAAAAAAAAATTGGAGTTATTTTTTCATTCCTACAATTTTATTTACCTTTTACACTTAATACAAAAACTTTCAATTTAAATTATATGAGCAATTAATTGAAATTTACCTCAAAGATGAGAATACTTTCAATAATTTAAGTCAACTTATAATTGGGAGAAAATTGATTCCTTTAAATCTACACATATAGAGTTGAACAAATAGAATATACACATATAGAAGAGACCTTTCCTTCGTTGTTTGATTTTATTTTGATGACTAAATCTATTCAAAGGTGTTAAAAAAGAAGAAGAAGGTATATGCTTGATTTGATTTTGATGACTAAATTAATTTAATGGTGTTAGAAAAAAGACGTTCATGGCTCTTAAATTTTGCACTTTATATGATTATTCGTATAATTTATTGTTTTTGAGGTAAATTTCAATTAATTGCACATATAATTTAAATTGAAAGTTTTTATTAAGTGCAAAAGGTAAACAAAATTGTAGGAATGAAAAAAATAACTCCAATTTTTTTTTTTTTTTTTACGATATGGATGATTATAAATTTATAATTTATAATTGCTTAATTTCCATTAAAAAAAGTGTTTAACTAAATCAAATTGAGGTGCTATTTGAAATAAAAAAAGAGAGAGAGGCAGGCCTGATTGAGGGGGAAGGGTAATTAGATGAATAGGTGGGAGAGAAAAAAAGTACCATTATCTTCCTTATTATAAGTCTAGTTACCACAAATTTTTTGTTCCTAAATATAAATTCACTTTTGGATTAATTAATATTACTGTGACTATTTTACTCCTATATTGGAAATGGGGAATATGAGAAAGAAGGTTTATATAATGTATACTCCTTCCGGTCCTATTTATAAGAGTATGGCCGCCAAAACAGGTTTTTTTTTTTGTGAACAACAGGTTTTTTAAGAAAACATGTTAAAGCCATTAAATATGTTTGGAATATACATCTTTTTTCCAATATTACCCTTATTTACGATAAGTCTATCAAGAGAGAGAAATATATGAGCATTCATAAATATGAATGAGAATTAGGAGTAAAATTGGAAAAAAAATGCATTAAATGATGAGAGAATACAAGGTAAGTTCTTATATTTTGAACCAAATCAATTCAAATTTTGAACTTTTATAATTAAGACCGGAGGGAGCTCTTAAACCTATTCTTAAATAAAGGCAAAGCTAGAAATTTTTTTAAAAATAGGATATATTTAATGCTGTAACTTCCTCTCCTTGATATATGAGAAATAGTTAGGATGTACTTATAATAAGGAACTGAGTGGTAAAAGAAAGGCACATGTTTCAAGATGAACAATTAAAAAAAGAGGGGGAGAGAGCCTGATACGTGAGTGGCAAGTAGAGAAAAGCCATATGACATGTTCACATTTCCTGCATGTTTGGATTGAGCTTTTGGGGACCAGAAGTCATTTTGAAAAGGAGAATTTATTTTGAAGAAATGGTCCAATACACAAATTTGGTGGTAGTCCCAGAGTACCACTCTGTTCCTTATTATAAGTCCATCATAACTACTTCTCACATATCAAGGAGTAGAAGTTATAACATTAAATATATCATATTTTTCCAACTTTACCTTTATTTAATAATAGGTGTTAAAATAATATTTTATACATTATAACCCTTTTCTCTCATCTTTCCTATTTCCAACATAGTGATAAAATAATCACAATAGCATTAATTGATCCCAAACTGGATTTATATTTAAGAACAAAAAAATTTGTGATAATTAAACGTATAATAAGAAACAGAATGGTTCCTAACAATTTCTACGTGATAATCGTTGTAATCTCACCGTAGACGGTTACACTTACTCCACCAATTGCCTTACCATATCATATTATTGTTAGTACTACTACTGATATATTGATATTTGATATAGTTCCATTCCTTAGATCTCTCTTAAGTTAAAAGAAAAAAAAAATTAAACAACCTGCTTAATATTGACATATATTATCTATTACTCATTAACGTCTTTAATATAATATGCATTTTTTATATACTAGGATTGCAAAACTTGCTGCTTTAAAATACATGCATTTATAATTTTCCTTGAAAACTAATTTACTTAACGTATAAATTAATTTATAATCTAATAACATATATCATATATTATGATTAAGTGGATTGTTTTAAAACATTGGTATCTCCAAATAAAGCCAACTTGATTTTATATTAAGGATTGGAAGAAGTGTGTTAGCTTATAAATTAAACAAATTTGTTTAAAGAAAAAATTTAGACAACTCAGTTTATAAGTATCTTCATTTTCTTAATATCGAAAAATGAGTTAACTTAGTCTTATATTAAAGAAGAGATGGAGTAATATGTTTCCCTCCTTTTTGTTAAAAGTTAGTGCTACACTGCTACTACTACCCTCCTTGTTGGTATTATTAATTCATGCTCTTACTTTTTTTTTTCTCTTGAGAAGCTTGCTTATAGATTAATCCTTTTGAAAAGTTTGTTGTCTAAAAGAACTTAAATTTACTGAAAAAGTCAAGGGCAACGCATTTTCAGCATAGTCAACCAATATCTAGTTATATGCAAAACAAAAAAAATAAATAAATAAAAAAAATTGCCCATAGTTAAAGATATCTCATAGTCACTAACACATAATTGATCTAGTGATGTAATGCTCTTCTAGATCATTTGGGTCTTAAGTTCAAGTCATAAATGAAACGTTTGTGTTGGAAGGGTAAGCTTATGAACCCTAAAATTATGGTAGTCAGTTGCTCAGATACATGATAATATGTTTTGTAAAAGGCTTTGATTGCCAGGTTATATATATAAGATATGTCATAGTCACTCAAGGACTTGCTCTTTAGGTAGACTTGAACATAAATTTTGTACTCATTTTGATCCTAAATATGGAACATATTTATTTAATTTGAATAGGTTCTAGAAAAAAAAAACCATTTTTTTGCCAAAAGGAACAAGAAAACTTAAAATATTGTGGAATCTTATTTTAGAAACAATATTTAAAATGAAATGATGAATGGTGTGCTTTGCTTTGTAAAAAATAGAAGTCAAGCAGGCCCGCAATATTGTTCCCTACTTAAAAATGGAGAGGAATGATGGGAGGTGGATGGACAAATTAAGAGAAAATAACGCTTCAGTCACACATGCCACCTTCCCACCAAATTTTTCTTTCCAACATGAAGAGATACTATTAGGAAGGATATTGATGATGGCAAAAAAAAAAAAAGGAAGGATATTGATGCCTGAATCAGCTTAATTTAAATTAGATTATAGTTTCACTGGGTGCTTGCCTACATGTCGCACTCCATTTTTGTTCAGTGTTTACATATAAAAACACATACTTTAAGTTTCATAAAATAAGATTAAAAAAAAATTCAATCTGGTCATTAATATATGACCTGGCCTATTTAGTAAGTTAATATTTCTCCTAAATATATAATTTTTTTTAAAATTTTTATCAAATTATCCCTAATGATGGTGCTCCCTCAACATTCATTATGAAAGAGAGATAGGGAGGACTAAAGAATACGATTAGGAGGTTAGTTTTAAGAATATCTAATGATATAGCATTCTATTCCTATTTATAAGTCCAACATCCCAAAAGATTTTGTTCCTTATTGTGATCAATAAATTCAAGTGTGACTATTTTAACCATATTAAATGTAAAAAAGGAAATAATGAAACAATTAATATCGGTATTATGTGTGACTCATCCAACCCATTCTAAATGAGAGTAAGATTGGAAGGATTTATAAAAAATGACATATTTAATGCGATAGCTTCAACTCTTTGATATGTGAGGATTAGTTAAAGTGGACTTAAGAGTGGTATTACATATATTACGATTAACTAACTTATTTTGCTTCCTTAATGTCTTAACAAAAGTCAAATTGATCTTAGATTAAAGATTGTAAGGAGTATTAACTAACTCAACTAGTATCATTAATATCATCATATTAGATAAATATATACTATTTTTAAAATTAAATAAGAGACAGTATTATTATATTATCAGTTAGTAAAACTATTAAGGAGATGACATAAATAATACACTCCATTTAATCCTTATTATAAGAGCCCGACAACCGAATTCATCTTCTTAGAAAAACTTTTAAAAGTTAGTTAAAAATTATAAATATGCCTTACATAAATTTTTTTCAATATCACTCTTATTTATGAATGGACTATTAAAATAGAGGCATATGAGTATTAATGAGTATGAAAGAGAATATAAGAAGGGAATGAGAGAGAGAATAACTATAAGCTTAAACCCACCATTTATTTAATGCAATACTTCAAATTAATTAGGATAAAATAGAAAAAATGTCATAAACAATGACACAATTCAAAACAGGCTCTTATATTTTAGATTAAACCAATTCAAAATTTGGACTTTTTTTTTTTTTATTATTATTATTATTATTATTATTATTATTATAAAGACTGGAGGATTAGGTGGGGATGATGAGGCCCCGTCCAGTAATATGGTAGGGATAATAGATGGCATCACTTAGGAGAATTTTTTTTTTGGGCCGAATGTCACCTTGGAGAATGACTAAAGACAGAAAAGGAAAGTGGATCGCAAGAAGAGAGAAAATTAGTGGGTGGCGATTAGATGACAATCTGAAGCCAACGGAACTTGCAAAGTCCACACCTGACGTGGTCCTTCCACACCTGACCTGGTCCTTCTCATTAATGTCCACAAACCCAATCCACAAACCACTCATACCCAAAAGAAAAAAAAAAAAAGAATATCCACAAGAATATCCATAGACCACTTCTTGTTATTTGATTCCCTTATTTACCCTCACCCCCCCTCCTTCCTTTTCGTATCCACTCTCCCACCCGCCCTACCAACCTCACCCTCACTCCTCCGTTAGTTTCATGTTTCACACGTTTTTTTCAGAAAGGAATGATATATTTCATATAAACTTTAAATGATATATTATTATTGGAATTTCCGAAATTCGCTGACTAAATGATATATTTCATACAAATATATCATTTGTACTGACTGGTCATTTCCAAAATTCGCTGTATCAAAGTGTCCTTTTGGTAATTCGATAGTATTTTTCTGGAATTTTCCCATTAATTTATCCTTTTCCTGATCGTACATGTTTTTATTAAATATATACTCCAGCAACACCTTATTATAAGAGAATGACAATCAAATTACGTTTTTAAGGAAATTGTTAAAATCTAGTTAAAAATTATATATATATATATTTAATGTTACCCTTATTTATGATGATCCTATTGAGAGGGAGAAATATGAATATAAATGAGTATGAAAGAGAGTGTAGAGACAGAAAATAAATACCAGCAAGAGTCCACCATTTATTTAATGCAACACTTCTAATTGGTTAAAAATAAAATAATAAAAAAATGTATCAAATAATGAGACAATCCAATAAGAGCTCTCATATTTGATATTAAAACGATTCAAAATTCAGAGTTTTATAATAAGTACTGAAGCGAGCTTAGATTTTAACTTGGACTAATTTGACATGTCAAGTTCACCCAAAAAAAAAAAAAAAATGTCAAGTCCAATATTCATGGGTCTCAACATAATCCTTGAATTTTCCGTCTCAAACCTCACACCTATAATATACAAATTTACGTATAGGTATTCTCTTGTTAAAAACGTCTTATTTGAAACACTTTCATGTATTAAACATGAACATCTCTCTAACGAAGTTTAGGAGATTTGGGTTTTTATATTAGCTGCAGGTTACTTTACTATGTACCTCTCTATTGTTGTTTATGTGTTGACATTCTAGGACTTGGTTACAAGCTTCTTTCTTGGACATGGAGGATTATTCAAAGGTTTGCAGAATAAATGTAGAAAATTGTGAATGGATCAATAATATAATTTCGGGCCAAGAAAATGCAAGTTTGGTTTTACCAAATGGATGCAAGAAATAAAAGATTGAGCCTTTAGGAGCCCATTATGAAGTAACATATTTAGCCTTTGCCAGCCCTTCCAGCCACTGAACTCCATGTTTCATAAGTTCAGACTTCAGACTCTGTGTGTGTGTTATTCAGAATTTAAAACAAATCATAATTTTTAGAATCTATTAATTATTTTACGAAAATTCTTATATAATATATTGATATATGATAAAAAACTATAAAAATTACATTTATTAAGATGCGCTATTTCTTATTTAATATCAAATGGGATAACTATTTTCCGTGCATTGCATAAAAGTTTATATGAAATATATCATCTGTTTTTTAAAATGTTATATAACTATGATATGTCCAATAATAATATACCAAATCACATCATTTAATACATGAGAGAGAAATTTATTGGAGAAATGATAGAGTAATTTTAGGAAGAGAAAATTGTTGAGCTAAGTTATTAAATGCTATATAAATTTTCACCTTGGATTAAATAATGCGATTTGTTATATTCTAATTGAGTAGACCATAAATAACGCGATGCTCCAGATTTATATATAAATTTCTCGGATATTATAATAAGGGATGATAGATAGTATCTAAAAGTTTTAGGGTCTACTTGGATGGAAAGAAAATGGGGGAGAAAAAAAAAAGTAGGAAGGAAAATGAAGGAAGGGAGGACATTTTCCCCTGCTTAGATATTAGATAGGGGGAAGTGGGGAGGAAAAGTGAGTAGGCCCCACGCCCCATTTTCCTTCCAAAGCTTCTCTACAAAAGTGGAGATATTTGAGGAGAGAAAATGGTTGCCATTTTTTAGCAAGGATTTTTATTGATTATTAATGATGTTGGACAATTACAATTTATGTGACTTTTATTATTCTTAATTTTAAAAATAATTCACCCTTTTATTTTATAAATTAAAATCTTTTAAAAAATTATATATTAATTTAATTTTGAATATATTTCTTTTAATATAAGAGCAGGGGTATTTTAATCACCACATATTTGTTCATTTTTTTTCCTCTCAATTTCCTCTCACTCATCCAAACAAAAAGAGTGATAACATTTTCTTCCCACTTTTCTCTCTTCCCATTTTCTTTCCTCTCATCCAAGCAGACCCTTAATCGGGTATTAGATTTTTATTTTTATTTTCATACATTCTTATATTTAATAAAGATAACTAAGAAATCATCACTTGAATTTGATGACAGTTATAAAGTTTGTAATTATTTTTATTCATCGTATATATTAAGTGAAAATAACTTGTATTTGAGAGGAAGGATGGTTAAAATGTTCAAACTTGCCTTCACATACACTCCTTCCCTGTTTAAGCAAGCACATCTCTCATTTCCAATTCAAACAGACTTTTATATACTCTCTATGCTACTCTATAGCTCTCTATATATATGTGTATCTATTATATAATGTTTTTACGGTTTCAATCTTAATCATGCCATTGACATTATTAAGCATGTTTATAATGGAAAGAAAATATGGCAGATCAAGCTTTCAATCTTATTCTGTATTCTTATTTTGATAGTGCAATGGAGAGAACTAATTTGATTAGGATCTTGGGAAGAGACGGGAAGTTTGCCAGTCATTTATACAGTTGATTTGAGCCTTTCCTAATACGTCTTGGGGTTCAAATGCAAAATATTTCTAACCAAGGATTGCACTATAGTGGTATGATCCCGGATCATCTTTCAAGGAGTCTAATGAACTAACCTAGGGAAACTAAAAGCAAATAAAGCTATGAAAACTGGGGTTTGAAAGTAGGTATTTTTGGTGTTTTTCATAAAGAAGAATATAAAGACTTGTTTTTGGTATTTTTAGGATAAATATGGATAGGTGATGGAATGGGATGATGGGATGCTCTCTTGGCTAGGGATGACACGTGACAAGCTATTGACTCACATTCTTAGAGAGGAGCTAATCGGGCTAAGTTCAACATAAGCGGATATAATTAGCCTTAATCGATGGAATAGGTCAATTAAGACCCACTCAACCTCAATAGACCAATTAGATTAACTATAATTCTACATCAACTAGAAGTAGGTTCCAATAGATAGAATAACTTGGGTCCCATCCAAGTCACTCAATATCCTTTGGATCCAACAACCAATTAATGCTAGACTATAATCAAACAATCCAACTTATAAAACTATACCTAATCATTCTCATGCACATAGATTTGATTAGTGATCTAGTTCCTTTAGGCAAGTTGATTAATGGAATTACCTAGCTCTATGGAAACTCGACATCAATAATTCAAACCCACAAATCAACTCCCAAACAACACAATTATATGAAGCACAATGGACTAAATTACCCAACAAACATACTAGACAATAAAATCAACAAAGACTAACATAACATGGTAATTTGGGAAGATCGATGGAACTAGAATAAAACCAAATCAATACATGCAAATATAATTCAACGATTACATTGTCTAGAATCTCAAAAACAAATGAAGTCCGAACATAAGAAAATCAAATATTCAAGGAAACCAATTTGAAATTCATGACTACATAATTGAAACTAACAAAACTCCCCTAAAGTGGAATAATAGCTTGCTTCATGTCATCATGTCGTCTAAGAGAGCATCGAGCCGAATTAGTTCTTCATAGAAGAGGAGAAATCACCCGAAAGGATCCGCAACTCGAACTCCATGGTAAACTGGTGAAGGATTGTGGAATGGAGGAGGGAATTGGTGGAAGAGATGAGAGAATTTATGTCTTGTGATGTAATTTTCGTTCCCCTCACATATGGCACAAGAAGCAACTTATAAACTCTCAAAATTGGCCTAGGATTGCTTATTTTGATCTCCCAAAACAATTAGGAAAGGATTGGGGAAGACCCAATCACTCAATCTTCAAGAAAGCTAGTCAAAATAGGAAATAATGAGTAGGGTAATTAATTAGGAAACTTCCTAATCTTAATTTGGCTTAAGGTTGCTTGTTAGGGTCAAAAATATTGATTAGGAAACAATGGAAGAAGTCCCAATTGCTAAAACAAAGAAATAAATTCGAATCAGAAACTTCAGGATTCGCGCCCTCGCCGTAGCCCTCGCTGTGGCGAGCCACGGCGAGGCAACTTCCTTGCTGTGTTTTCTCTGTGCTTTGCCGTGGATCTCGCTGTAGCCCTCCAAGGCGAGGAAGGGCATTTTCAACCTCTTTCTTCAATTCTCCCAATTGGCCTACAATGAAAATCAAGCACAATTGTAATATCTAAAGTCTATTTTAAGAAATGTATGAGTTTAAACCTTAAAATGCTCAATTTAAGATCAAAATGCAATTAACTCAATACCTTAAGACTCTAAGTACACAAGTGCCTAAACTATCATGTATTGGCCTATATAAAGTGCTAATTTCCTTACAATTAGTGGACAAAAACACATAATAATCAAGTGCAATCAACGGTAAACTCATTTGCAGAACAGAAGTTACTTAATTAATGATCGCCTTGCCTCATCTTAGCCAATACTATTAGTGATTGAAAATTTTGAAAAACTAAGCAATTCTAAAGCATTACTTGCATACTAATTCTAGTAATGTGAAAAGGCCACTACTACGAAAGAGGGTTTTTACGTCACAAATTTTGGGCTTTTCACGTCACTTTTCAAGGGGACATAAATTTAAGTGACGTGAAAAACTGAACTTTTAACGTCACACAAAAAACTGACGTGGAAAGTTAGATTTTTCACGTCACAAATTACTAAAATTGTGACATTGTTTGTCCATCAGAGTTTCCATGTCACATATTAGATAATATGTGACATGAAAAGTTCGGCCTGAAACTTTTCACGTCACATATTATCTATATGTGACGTGAAAAGTCTCAGGCCGGACTTTCCACGTCACATATTAGATAATATGTGACATGAAAAGTCCCGCCTGGACTTTCCACATTGAAAGTCCAGGCCGGACTTTCCATGTCACATATTAGATAATATGTGACGTGAAAAGTGACTTTTCACGTCACATATTATCTAATATGTGACATGGAAAGTCCAGCAATTTTTTTTAAAAAGATATGGGCATTTTTGTATTGGAATCATTCATAACCCAAAAAATGCTTCCTACATGAACATTTGAATTATAAAATAGGGCAATGTTTTGGATTGGAATCATCCACAATCCAAATAAAAGTCCCTATGTGCAACATCTCATACAATTCTAAAAGTGCAAGAACAATATTCATATGCAAAAATTAACAAGAAAGCATCTCCCAAGCATAGATTTACATATCAAAACCACCCCCATTCAACACATAGGGTCTGAAGCACGGATTGTAGAATTCAACAATACATCAAATGCATTAAAATAAAGTTTAGTGCCACTCTTCGCGTGTTTTAGAATCAAAGAGTTTTCCCCAACCATTTCTGGTAAGTAGGATGTCTGAAGCTTCTGATCCCATATGCATAATGCATCAAACTAGTGCATTAAAAACTATAGGGTCAAAAATCAAGCAAGTGAAGCTCTAACATATAGGAATACTGAAACTTGAAATTCCAAAAACTTGTTTATTACTTACAGAGTTACTTGTCTATTTTTATTTCCTTGAAGCTCTAAATAATTTACAGATAATTTATCTTCAATCAGTTCTAAATAAAACACAAGTAAATACCTCTCAATAATATCCTCAAAACTACCTTTAGAATAAGTCACAGTAGAAAATGGTAAATACTCCATAGTAGAAAGGGATGTCTTGTATTTGACATGCACACTGCAAAGTAAAGCAACATAGATGTTATATATACTATCTTAAATTTATCAAGTGTTGGTGCTCTAAACATAGTACATGTATGTTATGTTGGATGCATCCTATTTAAGATGTCCTTCCACACAAAAAAAGGATTCTTACAAAATACTAACAAAACAAAAATAGATGTAAAAGGAATGTTCTAAAAGAGGTAATACTAACAAAACAAACATATATAGTACAGGTATGCTGGATGCATCCTATTTATGTTTTGAAAGAACTCGACCATCTATCAAGCAAAGTACAGTTTAAGATCAGTAAATAAAAATACAAGATAGGCAGAACACAAATATATTATTAGTCTCTTCTTTCATTTATTTGTATCATTCTTCTGTCTCAACATAATGTCTTCTATCCAAGGGGGATAACAAATTATCGTTGTTGCTCCATACCATTCTCTTACTAGTCCTTAATTATTTAATCAACAACTTACACTTCACTAATCAACATTTAAAAACATCATCACCTCTTATCAATATATTGCAGCTTAATCACCCAAGTAATGTATATAGAAACATATCAATCAAAAAGCATTTCTAAACACCATTATACACATGTATTATTTGTTTTCCCCCTTATTAGATTTAAACTCAGAAAATCACAACTTGCAATTCAAAAAATTGCACAGCAGAAAAACGAGCAAGGAAGAAACCATGTGCCAACATTCCAAAATCAACAAGAAGAACAAACTATAACTCCTTGACAATCCTTAATCACTTGAAATTTCATTATATTATTCAACTACCATCTCATATTGTGATAATCCAACTATGAAAATCCCTGAATGTATGGCCAAAAATAAGTACAAACAATCTTGACAAATATATAGTTTTTCATGTTTAAATATTAAACATCTACATACACAACCTGAATGTAAGCCAAGCTCACCAAATAAATACAAACAATTCTGGACATAATTTGCCGGAAAAAGGATCAGAAAATGCACATTTCAAAAATAAGTCAAATTTCAAGTTGAAACAACAGTTTTAAGAATTTTGTCTATACACAACCAGTCAGCTACCTAGCCTAGAAATCAACGATTTGAGCAGTGAAAAAAATATAATTGATTATCAAGAACACACAAGTAAAATACAACAAAATTGAAATCATTTAATACCAACCTTGTTTTCCAGCTTCAATGGATATGGTTGCTTAGTAAGTTTTGGACGAGAGATTAGCTGGACCTTGCCTATCAATAAATGTTTGGGGTATATGATGAACTTGAAGAAGGAACCTCAGTAAATATTGGAAAATAAAGTGGCATGCACAGAAAAAAAAATCCCATTTAATTTCCTCAGAAATTATAAATCACATAATAACAACAATCTCAGTAAAAATTGGAAACTAAAGTGGCATGCACAGAAAAATGTGGTTGAGGGACGAAGAAATTTGGGGGGAGGGGTGACAGGATTTGGACGAAGCTTGGGGTGAAGATTTCGCACCTGGGGGGGAGAGCCTCTTCATCGACGAAGCTGAGGGAGAGAGCTGAGGGGTAAGGCTGAAGATGATGAGCTGAGGGGTTCAAATTTTTTTGAGGAGAGATGAGCTGAGAGCGCGCGCGGCAATGAATTTTTTGGGGGGGGGGTGGTGAAGACGATGGCTGAGGTCAGAGCTGGGGGTTTAATAATTTCGAATTTTTTTTAATTAACAACGTCACACAGATGCTAATATGTGACGTCGTTAGAAACCACGTCACATATAATCTTATATGTGACGTGGTTTCCCTCAAAACGACGTCACATATTTAAATATGTGACGTTGTTTTGAAAGAAACGACGTCACATATTAGAACATATGTGACGTGGTTTCTCCCTCCGTGTCTGAATTAATTACAAAAATGCCACCGCGTTTTTTTTCAACGTCACTTTTTTAACTATCAGACATAAATTGGTGACATGGAAAGGGTTTTTTGTAGTAGTGGGCCTCGCGTTTGGGGAGAACAGAAAAAGATTAAGTTTGTGATAGTGAATTGAGCTGTAAACTTGAGCTCTAACAGAACCAGCCAGCTAGAGCAAATTTGAATGTTGAGATAAAAATCTCCATCTCTTCATCGTCCTCTGAATTTGTAACGGATTCCTTCAGTAAAATTAAGACTGAGATGATAAGGAAACTGAATATTTCTTGGCTTTGTATGTAGATGATGGTAAGGAAGGAGCATATATAGTTCTGCTTAGAGTTTGTTACTGTCAACAGTGAGCAAGCATGTTTATGAATTACTCTAATGAGCTTCTTCAATATGATGATTGAGATTTGTATTACCGTGATAAAAAAAATTCATGAAGTGCAGGAAGCAGGAATGTTTGAAAATCTGGGCAGCTTCCATGAATAGGTGACCAGCAACATGAAGGGTGAGTTTTATAAAGCCAAACCTGTAAATGCAGGATCTCTTACTGATTCATATTTTCTCTATGTGTTAAAAGGAGAAAGTTAGGATCAAAATCTTCAGTATCCATGTTCTTTATTGTGTAACAAGAAATCCAAGTCCCCCAACAAATCTGAAGAAGAAATTAACAAAAGCTGTTAATACATGATAATAGCAAGTGGCTATATGAGTTGAGTATGCAAGAGAAATCTAGAAGGCTCCATCATATTCTAAAACCCTACGGCATACCATAGAGAAATCTAGATGGTATGTTCTAGAATGTTCTACACTGCAGAGAAATCTAGAAAGTAAGTTCTAAAATGTTCTGCACGTTTCTTATGCGTATTTGTAAGATATTTTTAGGAAAAAAGATTCTAGATGAATCACCCTTGGGAAGTAAAGCATTTCCCCATTGTCAAACTTTTTCAGGTGTCTTTTGATCTCAAAGTTTCAAACCTTCACTTTTGATCTCGTATATTCCTTATTACGCTATTAACAAGTTCCCTTCTAGTTTTTGGTAAATAGATATACTCAGTAGTTTGAATCTGTATATGGCAGTGTCTTTCATATTCAATAAATTAATTTTGCATAACAGTGCATGTCTTCTCTGATCAATAAATTAATCCAATCATCTCAGTGTCTAGAATCTTGACTCAAGGCAACGCCTAACTAATCACTAGCTAGGCAAATACCACCTCTTAGTGGAGACTGGTAAAAGGAATAACGTAATAAAGGTTTTGGACTCCTTAGAATAATCAGGGGCTTAATTTTTCTATGTCTGAAACAGGTCAACATTTGAGAAACAAAATGTCCCACGGTTAGTTAAAGTTTTTCAGTGCCAATAAAATGGCTTTTGGTAGAGACTAAGAATGGAATCATTATAGAATAAGAGATTTGTAATCGATCATCACAAGAAGATCTTCTATTTGTTGGTTCAATGCCGTGGTTTATTGTTAAATTGTACCTTGTAGATTGAGATTTTTCAGTTCTTGTTGTCCATGATTTGGATCTTAAATCATAAAACATGTTTCTTTCCGCCAAGAGCTTCTAGCCCACTTATCACCCCACTGCTCCATACATAAAGAAGGTTGTGGCTTCTTTAGCTAATGGACCAAAATAGGGGGTTGGTGTGTGGGTCCCTGAATTGCCTAAATAAATAAATAAATAAATAAACAATATGATGTTTCGTTTCTTTCTTTTTGTTGCATTAATTCCCATCAGAATTTTGCCTTTGTTTTTAATAAGAGCTCCTATTATAAAGACTATGTAATGCTTTTTTATATTAATATCATTTTGCATTTGACTAAAAGAAAAATCAGGATTTGAGTGTGCAGTAGTTCTAATTTCTAAAAGTTTGAACAGTTGAGTTCTATGCTTAAATTACAAATGATTTTAGAACTTTTTGCTACAGTAAAAAAAATATAATTGGCTTTTAACTTTACCCCCTCATTATGTATCTTTTATCTAAATTACCATACACGTTATTATGGTACTCTATCACTTGGGTTAAAATGATACAGCTATGAAGCTACTCAAAAAGACAAAAAGGCCATTAAAATGGAACATGGTTAAAGTGTAATTTGGCCAATTAACTATTGTCCCAGGTGCAGACAAAACAATTAACAATTAAAAGGGATAGTGGAACCAATGGACTTTTAAACTGGGGCCGGATTAGCCAACACCGTTAAATCTCACTAAACGTCCGTTACTTTATGTTGGACTATATGTTCGGATCCGCCCTCGATGGGCCGGATCCTCTAAAAAAAATCTGACGGATGAAAAGCGATATGAGAGAAATTGACAATTGACTCAATCAGCGTTTATTGTTGATTGAAATTCAAATCGTTTCCTTTTAGAGAAATAAAAGAATCTGTCATAATGACTAATTGGCGACATTAATGAGAGGCAATTACGATGGTGGTATTATTCCTTTCTGGCGTTCGTCTTGAACTCTATATAAAAGAGGTTCCCCTCATTGTGTTTCTCACCCCAGCCAAGAGAAGTCTCTTTCTGGCGTCTCTATCTGCTTTCTTTTTGGTGATTTGCTTTGCGAATCCCATCTAGACACTGGTAGTCTAGATAGTGTATGAGCCTTGAGAATCCATTGATTCTCGGCTCCAATAATATTATTTGTTTGCTGTTTGTGTATCAGGTTACGGATCGTCAACCCGTTTCAAGTTCGAGCGTTCGAGTGTTCGGGTGCTCATGTTCCAACACTTTATTTTAAGTGAGGCCCACAATTTTTTGTGTCACAAAAGTAATGGCCATTAAATCCAGCCATAGTTTAAAAGTCCATTGGTCCTATTACACATTTTAATTGTCAATTGTGTTACCTACACCTTGAAAAATAATCAATTGATTAAATTGCACTTTAACCTATTGAACATTGATAAAGAAAAACAATTATGTGTAGCTGATCCTTTTTTTTCTAAAAAAAAGAAGGTACAAGGAAAAATGACACTTCAGAATTCATAACTTACAATATTGGTAATTAAGATAGGAACATTAGGATGGAACCTTGATAAAGAAAGCAACTGTACGCAGTTAATCTAAGAAAAAAGATACAAGGAAAAATGCCACTTGAGAATTCATAACTTACAAATTTGACAATTAAGAACTCTAAAAATCAAATTTTTTCTCACATTCTATAAAATAAGTTGTTATAAATATTCCTTAGTTGAATTTATAATATTCATGTCCTCTGAATTCATTTAAAGAAGATCATACTGCTGTATGATGAGTGATGTCCTTGGAATGCACTAGCAGTTACTTACAGTTCTGAGGATGAATTTTAATTTTAAGGTTTGTGATTGTCAATATGGCTACAAGTTATAAATCCTTCATTGTCATTTTCCTAGTGGCTCATCCAAAATCTTGCAGAAAGACCTTGCAGGAAGACCATGCAGAGGAACTGGAAATGGGCTATACTGAACTCCATCCTAACATCCTACAACCTCCCACCTGCCAATCATTAGGTCCTAGGTTAATTTCCGCAATAGATATTGGGATTAAAAAAAGGAAAAGTAAATACACTAGTTTAGTTGGGAAATGGACATGTTTTTCTATAAATCACACAAAGTTTGAGGAAAATAAACATCAACTTTCTGCCTTGCACAATTATAATTTATGAAATTTTATACTCCCTCCCTCCCTCTAATTTTAAATATAAGAAGTATAATGATTTGATTTGGTTCTAAATATAAGATCTAAATCTATGAAGCTCTCAAATGTATAATTTTTTCCCCAAACTTTCCTTATTTGTTACATATATTAAGGAAATTCAAATTTCATCAAGCGTTAGTTTCTATTCCAAAAAACTAGAGAGGGTATTTTAGGAAAGCCAACACAATTTTTTTATAAATAGCGAACTTAACTAATTTCATTAATATCTACAAAATATTTATCATCTTCTTTATTTATATTTATGACTTGAGAGAGTATTTTATATTGATACTAATGAAAAAATGTCATGTGTGTTAAAGATTGAGAGATTTTACCTTATGTTGGTTACTAAGTGGTGAATTAAAATCAGCATGTTCAGCTTGGCAAGTTCATTGCCAGGACAAGAGTGCACTCCATTCCCAAATGGCATAAAAGTATTGGGCTTTGGTGCAACCTGAAATCTCATACATAAATAAAAATAACTCCCAAATGCTTAATTAAGAGAACTAATCAACTCAATTTGGTTGAAGCATATTATTTTTACCTGCAATCTTGATGGGTCAAAATTGTGGGGGTCTAGGAAGTATTCTGGATTATGATGAATGTTCCTGAACAGTGGCATCACTTTCCAACCCTTTGGTATGAGATACCCTGAGAAGTTCATAGAAAGTTTTTAAAATCACTAAACCATGTTATTATAAATAACTTCTTATGTAGTACAAGAATATATTCTGCTCAAAATCCTTAATTACCCTCGTACAATACATCAACCGTAGCTTCCCTATAGGTAAAAGATATGATGCTTGCCAACCTCAAGCTTTCTAGTATCACCTGCAAAAACAAGATCCTTCCTTTGAGAAATTAATTCATGAAGCTGTAAAAACTCAGACTAGGAATTGTAAGTAGGGAAAATTGGGATAAAGCCCATGTTTGAAAATTTTACTAGCTAGAAGGATCTGAATCAGTGTATTTTGAAAATTTTACCAGCTAGAAGGATCTGAATCAGAGTATTGATATTTTCTGTAAATAGAATAGAGTATTGATACTTTTTGTGTATAAAAACATATCACATCCTCGTTGTCAATAAAATCTTCATATAAAGATTTTTCACCGATTTTCTCAATTAAGTATTGCCGCAGCAACAGTTACCCTTTAAGAAAGCGGCATCGTTCTGGTCTGGCTCCATGTCAAAGGTTTTTTCCCTCCATCATTGGCTTCATAAATGGCCATTTGCTCAGCCTGTATATATTACAAGCTGGTGGTAAGCGAAGAGGCGCAAACACTGTGGTACAATATGATGTCTCAGACATAAATGTTAAAAACTTGTGAGTACATCTATCTTACTTTTATTGTTTCAAGGAGTTTCTGGTGATCATGCAGATACCTGAGGATCCATGCCAGAACACTAGCTGTAGTGTCTTGAGCTGCAAATAGAACCCCAACTAGGTTATGAGCAATCTGGTCATCACTCAGTGTTTGTCCCTTTTCATCCCTGTAGTTCAACAAGTGACCCAAAAGGTCTTCCTCCATCAATCTCTTCTCTTTCTTTTCTCTTGCAAATTATCTTCCTGCTAATCTCTTGGATTTTCCTTCTAGCCTATCAGAATTCATCAGACACCCAAAGAGATAAAGAATGTAAGATCTATATGCTCACAAAAACTTGTTATCAAGAATTTTATGGATCATCAAATTTACCAAGAATGCCCGGGAATATGTAGTTCCTGGAATCCTGTTTGGGAAAGAATTATAGCCCTTCTCCACTATGCAATAGTTCTCCTTAAGCACCTCTACAATTGCGTTCCAAGTAACCAAAGACCGATAGGATGCCAATATTAAGAGAACTATCAAGAATGAAGAAAAAACCTCATTTGAGTTGGAAATGCCAAACAGGGATTTAAACCAGAAACTTGAAGTTTTTATGCAAATGCAGAATATAAAACTGTCTGTGGCATGGAACAATAAATCAGAACTAACCTTCTTCATGCTCTGAAAAACATTAATGACTTGACCAGCAGAAACCCAGGATTTCAAAGTGGAGACCGCCTCAGCTTCTACATAAGGAACAAGTTTTCTGATTCTTCCAGGGGATAAAGAAGTTTGAACCAGCCTCCTAATCCTTGTATGATAATCTCCTTGGTGGAAAGACAATGCAGAAGGACCTTTGACCATCTCTTTGCTTTTGTGGTAGGTAGGCTTGAACAAGTGAGCTTGTGTGACAAGCACAAACCTGGCAGCCTCAGGGCTAGCCAGCATGACAACCTAGGAAGTCGGTTTTAAATATTGCTCCATATTTACTGTTTCATCGGCCTATCTTAGGCTTAATTTGTTACATTTTAGCTTTTTTTTAAAAAAACTTTTTATGGTTATTAATATCATTTTGTCTTTCATAAAAAAAATATTGCTCCATACCCGATATCAACATGAGAACAAATAAGTGAATTACATATATAAACTCTATTCATGTAAAAGATTAAGGAAACCTGATGGAAAAAGAAGAGAACCTTTTCTGCTTTAGAGCAAAAAATACATTTGTGTCCTCAGAGTAGAGTTAAGGAGTTTCTCCAATATAAGGCCAACCCATGGAACCTGGGGGAAGAGTTGGGGTACTTTTGGGTTGCTTGTGTTTCTTTATAATAAAGAGGCACCAAAATA
The DNA here is from genome assembly GCA_037074515.1 of Mimosa bimucronata. Taxonomy (NCBI): domain Eukaryota; kingdom Viridiplantae; phylum Streptophyta; class Magnoliopsida; order Fabales; family Fabaceae; genus Mimosa; species Mimosa bimucronata. The sequence goes on from CM073438.1 coordinate 3,074,322, forward strand.
TGAGAAGTGAGAAAAAGAGGATCATGAATACCGATATAACCATTTACTCTGATCTCTGTTTGTGAATTGTGAACTCTTAAATATGAAAGCTAACAATGGGGTATAGCATCTGCTATATATAGAAGCAGCATGAAAACGATAGGGAAAACTGACTACATTTTTTCTAAATAAGGTTAAGTGCAATTTCCTCCAAAAAATCTTATTGCGACACGAATCACTGTTCATATCACTTCGGGGAGACAAAAGTAAATGGAAGTAAATAACATAAACTTATAGGGTATATATCACATTTGTTTCCAAAGGAAAATAAGGAGAATTTGGGATTTACAAAAAGACAGCCAACTAAACAAAAAGATGCCTCTTGGAGCAAAATAGAGATAGCTCGTTAGCTCTTCCTGTGTCATAGGTCCCATATTAGTAAGGATATCTTTAAAAAGAGGTTTTATATTGTGTTAAATTTCTTAACTCCGAGAACTAGTTATTGAGACCAAGGTTCAAAAAACCGGACCGGACATCAAACTGGATGAGGCACTGGTTCAAGGGTCATTGGTCGGACCGGGGGTCGGACCGGGTCAAACCGTTATATTAAAATAATAAAATTTTATTGATATTAACATTAATATTCACTAATATATCAAAATGTAAATGTAAATAAGTATGCATGATTCATCAAATATGAATATTTAATGTTTCTATAGAGAGAAAAATAGAAAATATTAGTTGATTACACATGAAAATAAATATTATTCTATAATCTATAGACTAAAATACAAGTACTAAGAGCAACAACAGTTAAATATTAAACATATGCAAGTGTAAAATAGCATTTAAAATATTATAGTTTCCTGATTTCTAAAATTAAGTGAAGTGAAAGTTGGTAATTAGGTGAATTGTAACAAAATAAAAAAAACATTTTTTTATTTTTTTAAAACCAAACCGGTTCAACCACCCCGGGTTGAACCGGGCTGACCGGTTTTCACCGGCCTAACCGGGTTTTGACCGGGTCAACCACACCCCCGGTCTGCCAGCTGAATCGGACCGGACCAGGGACCGGTTCACGGTCGAACCGGCCGGTCCGGTCCGGTTTTTTTTACCTTGATTGAGACTGTAACTTAAGGGATGACTGTGTAAATTGCCAAAAAGCACTCATCTCATCTGTCTTCTAATGTGTGGGGCTGTAACTTGAAGTGATGACATTAACTTTCAGCTATTGTTTGGTCAAAGACCCGTCGCTGTAAACCCCCCCGCCCCCCAAAAAAAACAAACGGGGTAATGCTGGAATTTTGGGAATTTAAGAAAGTGGTGGGATCCACTCCTCGCTGGTCAAAGCATATATAGTTGGCATATTATTGACACTTGGAAGTTTGGTGGGACCTAACTTACAAAAAAATATGAAATTACTGACGGAATTTTATTCCATTGGTAATTTCCGACGGATTTTCAGCGGAAATTTCGTCAGTAAATTTACTAATGGATTTTTATTTCGTCGGTAAAAATTACCGATGGAATTCCTCATTGGTTTTAACACTAGTGGAACTTCTTTAGTCCTTTGACTAAAATTTCCCCCAGAAGTTATTCGAGCCTTCGAGCTTTTTAAACAAAAATTCAACATTGGTGACAATCCATTTCCATTGAATCTTTACTATTGTTCTAAACTTTCTGTTTCCTGAATTTTTTGCTGGAATATGAGTACACTAAGCTGGATGAAGGATCTGCACTAATGCCAGTCCTGCAACGAGTCCCATATTCCAGATGGTGGGCCAAATTTGAAACGCACAGGATTGATTCTAGTGCAGTGGAAAATTGGTTCACAAAAAAATCCGCAATACATCTGCGCACCAGAATAGAGTAAATTTCTCAACCAAAAAGCTAGGATTGTTTCTCTCCATTCATCAATAGTGGATAAAGCAACCCTTGTAAACCACTTAACATCCTTGCTACAAACTCTCCAGCAGCAAGAAAATCAGCCTTCCACAAGTCAAGAGGCCTCAAAACCACAAGGTGAAGAGGAGTATGAAGTAGACCTAGGGGAAGCCTGAAAGAACACATGTAAAACATTGTAAAAGAGCACATGTAAAACACCGAACACTGTAGTATCACTGTAGTGTCGGCAAAATACTGTGCACTTAAACTCACCGGAACTGTTTAAGCAGTACCAATTTTCATGTTATAAACATTGTACAAGGGTTTATATAAGGAATTTTCAACAACTGATGGGGGGAAGAACTCATTTTAGATCCAAAATAGCTATTGTAGAGAGAGAGACTTAGAGAGAGAAGCTCTGAGTGTTCTGAGAGTCTCTTCCATTTTCTTTCTTTCTGCTTTCTTTGTTTATTTCCTTGTAAGTTTCATGTTCCTTTGAATAAAGTTTTATATTCTTTAGTTACTTTATTACATTCTGTATCATATCCTTACCTCTTCTGTGAATCAAGGTGGCTGTTATAATGAACTAAATTGGCAGGTCCTACCGCCTTAGTCCATATGCCTTTTAATTCTTACAGAACACCCGCTTCTGCATCTGCATAGTTATTTATGTTTTAAGAAATGTTACTTCTGCTCTACTTCCTTTCATTTTTCTACTCTTGATCCTCTGCGCTCTCCCGGGACTAGCTCCTCCTACTTGGTATCAGAGCCAGAAGAAACTTCTTTCTCGAATAACAAAGAAACTTCCTCAAAGAAATTACCAACGGAATTCCATCGGCAATTTGTTAAAAATTAATAAAAATAAAAATATTTATTAAAAAAATTTAATCTAAGGTCTCTACTACATAGTTGTAAAAGTCAAGCCAAAAGTCGTTATTATGAACTTTTGAGTATACAATAACAATTTTTTGGTCATTAACAACTTTTGACTAGACGATATCAACTTTTTGGCCTCACAGTACTAATTTTTGGCCTAACATTCTCAACTTTGTGGTAGATACTTCAGATTAATTTCTCAAGGGACCTATAACTAATTTTCCCTTTATTGTTTCTTTTTATCCAAAATAATTTACGTGACTAATAAACTGATGATACATAATCTTATATCCTCTCCGGTCCTAAATATAAGATTGTGTTGACTTTTTTTTAGAAATTAAAGATATAATATAAATATTTTAAAGCAGTTATATTTATAATTTTTTTTCTCAAAGTTAATTTATCATGCTTATAACTTAACGTATAATCCAATTATATGTAATATATATTAACATTTATCGGCATATTGTTCTCCTCGAAGCCGAGACCGGGGCGGCGGGCCCCGCATGGCCGCCGACATTATTGTCTAGATAGGGTTAAGGTAAGCTAAGATGGTGGGAGGTAGTGGAGCCGACGGTGACGACGTTGGTGAGGGCGGCGACGATGACGGAGAGTTCTTGGTCGGGGGAGAGGGCGGCTGGGGAAGGTTGTTTGTTGGAGGACATTATATTGTTGGTAGAGAAAGTGAAAGAAAATAGTGAAGTGTGTGTTTTGGTTTTGGATGAGGAGAAGCTAAGGAGGGGGGTTGAGGGACTTATATACGGTTTGGGGGTGACGTGGCAGGGGAAATGACAGCCTGACTACGCAATTCGCACACGGGATTGAAGGGGCGTCTCTATCACTGCCTTTTGACACAGCCTAACAAAAGATAAGGTATTAGACTGTTGTGCACTATTGCACCACAATGTGCAGCTCTTAAATAGAAGTCTTTGTTGTGCTATGAAAGAAATAGTTAGAGTGGACTTATAATAAAGAATAGAGTGGTATGATGATCGAGAAATTCTTAGGTTTGTGAGAGTACCACCAAATTTATGTACTGGCCAATAAAATGTGAACGTGTTAGATGGCTTTTTCCTGCTTGGCCACTCACGTGTCAGGCTCTCTTTCCCTCTTATTTTAATTGTTTGTCTTGAAACTTGTGCCTTTTTTTGCTCTTTTTTTATCCCACTTATTCATCTAATTACCCTTCCCCCTCGATCAAGCCTTGGCGTCGCTTCCACTCCCCCTCCTCTCTCTTGTTTTTATTTCAAATAGCACCTCAATTCGATTTAGTTAAATAATCATGCATACAGTAAAAAAATTGGAGTTATTTTTTGATTCCTATATTATTTACCTTTTACACTTAATAAAAACTTTCAATTTAAATTTATATGAGCAATTAATTGAAATTTACCTCAAAGATGAGATATTTTTGAGGTAAGAGGGCGCTGGTGGTGGGAGCTGGTTTAGTCAGTTTCACTCAGGTCCCTCAGGAGGTTGTTGCGACTAAGAGCGAATTAGACGCTAGTTTTGTGTTCTACTATGTAATCAAAAAAAAAAAAAAAAGAGTTGAACAAATAGAATATACACGTATATACATGTTCACATCTCATGGCCCGGTGCATAAATTTGGTGGTACCGTCACAGTACCTAAGAATTTCTCTATGATAATCATTGTAATCTCACCGTGGACGGTTACATTTATTCCACCAATTGCTTTATCATATCGTACTATTGTTAGTACTACAACTGATATTGATATTTGATAGTGCCATTCCTTAGATCTCTCTTAAGTTAAAAAAAATTAAACAAGCTGCTTAATATTGATATATATTATCTTTTACTCATTAACGTTTTATATCAAATTAACTGTTTTTATATAATAGGATTGCAAAACTTGCTGATTTAAAATACATGCATTTATAATTTTCCTTCAAAACTAATTACTTAACGTATAAATTAATATATAATCTAACAACATATATCATATATTATGATTAAGTGGATTGTTTTGAAACATTAGCATCTCCAAATAAAGTCAACATGATTTTATATTAAGGATCGGAAGAAGTGTGTTAGCTTATAAATTAAACAAATTAGTTCAAAAAAAAAATTTAGACAACTTAGTTTATAAATATCTTACTTCACTTTTTTAATCTCTAAAAAAAATTAACTTAATCTTATATTAAAGAAGAGATGGAGTAATATTTTTCCCTCCTTTTTGTTAGAAGTTAGTGCTGCTACTATCCTTTAAATCTACACATATAGAGTTGAACAAATAGAATATATACATATAGAACTAGAAGAGAACTTTCCTTTGATGTTTGATTTGATTTTGATGACTAAATCAATTCAACGGTGTTAAAAAAGAAGAAGAATTATTAGACTTGATTTTATATTTAGAATCAGAGTTAGTGATGGTTAATATATGGTATAATTAAGTACATTATTAGACTTTCTTGATCTCTTAACTTGGTCTATATATTAAGAAGAGGAGAGAGTGTTAATGTATTCACAGTCAACATCGTAGCTTATTTGAATTAACATTTTTAAAGTTAAATTCTAATCCCTCATGACCCTTACAAATCAAAATCGAGGTAAAAGTTAATTAGATACTGTGATTTATATTTGGAATCACTTTATAATAAAAGTTTGAGGTAAATTTGTTTTATTATTGAATGTCAATAGTTAAAAAAAATATCCAGCTTTAAATTGGTTTTTAGGGAGAAAATCGGTTGTTCTCCAAGCTATATCAAACATTTTTGTCCCATTAAGTTAACTTTTTCCCTCAGTAACTAATTTGTTAACCTTTTTTCTCCAAACCTAGGTTTCAAAAACTATATTCAAACAGACACTTTATCTGCTCTGAATTTGAAACCTAGCTTTTAGAAATATTCCACATGCACTAAGTTTTGGCTAATGAACAGACCTTGGAAACATACATATATGTGTGTATTTGTAACCTCATTAATTCTTCCACTGGGATAAATACAAACTGGAATCTGGGTACAACGTACGTCATTCCCTCTCAAACTAGTACTTAAAAACGAAGTCACGAGTCCGTCTACTAACGACAGATCTAGCATGGCTCCTTATATACTAAATCAACTAAACACTCATTATTTATCTGCTTCTCTCAGGCATAATTACTTTCTTATTCGTCATCACGGCATGATTAACTAATTAATTAAACAGACTGATCATGAGCCGACAATGCAAGCTGATTAATTATTCCTTGAAGATTATGAATTCACCAACTCTGAGTAGTTGCTGGAACAGAATCCGAAGATTCTCCGGCGGCAGCAAAATCCTTCCACCACCTTTCCACGTCAGCTTTTTCGATCCTATCCCAGAACTCATCACCATCCTCAGACACCATCTTTCCCACTCCGGTGTCCGGATTATCGCCATTCCCCGGCCCGGCCTCGGCCGTCGTCGTCACCATTACCGGAGCCTCCTGCTGCGGCGGCGGCTGAGCACCGGCCTGCAAATTCAGCATGGAGTCATCAGTAAACGGGAAATTGAGCTTAGCCCTGGGCCCACGGAACTCCATGGCCGCCCTATCGTAGGCCCGGGCCGCCTCCTCCGCCGTCTTGAACGTGCCGAGCCAGACCCGGGTGGCCTGCCTTGGGTCCCGGATCTCGGCGGCCCACTTGCCCCACGGCCGCTGCCTCACTCCCCTGTACTTCTTATTATTATTATCCCTCCTCACGCGCTGCCTGTTCCCGCCATTGTCGTCGTCGAAGCCGAGACCGGGGCGGCCGGGTGGGGCGGGCCCCGCATGGCCGCCGGCATTGTTGTCTGGATAGGGTAGGGGTAAGCTGAGATGGTGGGAGGTGGTGGAGCCGAGGGTGACAACGTTGGTGAGGGCGGCGACTATGACGGAGAGTTCTTGGTCGGGGGAGAGGGCGGCTGGGGAAGGTTGTTTGTTGGTGGACATTATATTATATTGTTGGTACAGAAAGTGAGATCGAAAATAGTGAAGTGTGTGTTTTTCGTTTTGGATGAGGAGAAGCGAAGAAAGGGGGAAGGATTGAGGGACTTGTATGGGAAAGGAATCTCTCCACTTAATATTCCCTCCATTTATCTCCATTTAGTTGAAACTACGTCGTTTTATTAAATGAACAATGATCCAACAAATTGTTTGAAAATTGTGTTTTATGTTTTAAAGGTAAAACGACGTAGTTTTAACTAAATGGAGGTAAGTGGAGGGAAAAATAAGTGGAGAGGATCCACACCCGGACTTATATACGGTTTGGGGGTGACGTGGCAGTGGGAAATGACAGCCTGTCTACACAATTCGCACACGGGGTTGAAGGGGGCGTCTCTGACTCTCTGTCACGGCCTTTTGACACAGCCCAACAAAAGATATGGTATTGGACTGTTGTGCACAGAGTGGTATGATGATCAAGAAATTCTTAGGTACGTGAGAGTACCACCAAAATTTATGTATTATTTTTAAAAGGTAGAATTGCACATAGGTCCTAAGCAAGAGAATTAATTTCAGACAGGTCCATTAACACCTCCTTCACTTATTAACCAAGGCTATTGCAGTTGTTAATAGTTGTCATTAATAACTCATTGGAACCTTTTTGAAATTAATTTTTTTGCTTGGGATCTATCTGTAATTGTCCATTTTTAAAATTAAATAAGTAACAATATTATAATAGTATGTTGGATTATTACATTACATTTATAAAAACCAGTACTCCTATTAGGGAGACGACATAAAATAAATGGGGATGATGAGGCGCCGTCCAGTGACATGGTAGGGTCAAAAGATGGCGTCATTAGATTGAGTAGAAAGACTAAAGGAAGAAAAGGAAAGTGGAAGCAAAGAGTGACAGCTGACAATTGTGAAGTTATGAAAGGAGACAGAATTAGTGAGTGACCATTAGATGGCAATCTGAAGGCTGAAGGTAGCTTCTAGAATCCACATCTGACCTAGTCTTTCTCATCAATATCCTCAGCCCACTCTTCTTTATTTCCCTTTTTAACCGTCACCCCCCCACCCCCCCTTCCTTTTCTTTTCATATCCATATCCACCCATCCCCGCTCTTCTTTTCAACCTCACCCTCGCTCCTCCTCCGTTAATTTCATGTTTAACAAATTTTTGTTGAGAGGATAAAATGGCGACAAACCAATTCAAAAGTTTGGAACTTGTAGAGAAATTTTGGCACCAATTTAGAGTGTCACATCATTTAATTATGATATGTCTAATTAGAATGCATTAAATCACATCATTTAATAAATGAGAGATAATCAATTGGAAATATGATAGAAATGGTTGAATTAATTTAATTAAATGCTATATAAATGTTTACATTGGCTTAAATGATGTGATTTGATGTATTCTAATTGAACATATCATTTAGAATACCATTTTATGATGTGAAACTCTACATTCATATAACGATTTCTCATAATATAATAAGGGGTGAGAGGTATTATCTTATAGTTTTAATCTAGCATTAAATTTTTTCTTTCATACATTATGATATTTAATAAATATAACTAAGAAATCATCAATTGAATTTGATGACAATTATAGTGTTTTTAACTATTTTTATTCATGTGTGTATATTAAGTGAAAATAACTTGTACTCCCTCCGTCCCATATTATAAGGTCCAATTTTTTGAATGACCTTATCCCATAATATAAGGTCCTATTTGAATTGATGTAGATAATAAATGCACTTTTTTCAAATACTACACTTAATAAATCTATTATATAAAAAATGAATTCAGCTTTATTTTTATGAGAGGAGAGAGAGATGACACTCTTATCAAAGCAAAGAAATAAATTTCAAGTGATGAGTTTTCTTCATCCTTTTATATTTTATTCTCTCATAACCTTTTTTCTCTCACTTCATTTATTCCCCATATATTCTCTTTCCTCCTTTTTATTATTACCCTATTTCTTGTTCTTTCATAAATAAGGGTATTTCTGAAAACAAAGTTGTGTCTACCATATATTTTTTGCTTTTTAACTAACTTTAACAATTTTTTTGGAACCCGTGATTCGGTTAAAAAAACCTTATAATATGGGACGGAGGAAGTATTTAAGAGGAAGTGATTAGTTAAATGGTCAAATTTGCCCTCACATACACTTCCACTCCTTCCATATTTAAGTAAGCATCTCCCATTTCTAACTCAAATAAACATTTATATACTCTCAATGCTGCTATATATATAATATTATATACAATATTTTTATGGTTTCAATCTTAATCATGCTATTGATATTATTAAGCATGTTTATAATAGGAAGAGAAAATATGGAGATTAAGATTGTCAAAATTGCAAATCTAAGCAAATTTGTGACAAAAATGTAAATCAAACTTATGTCGTAAACTCTTTTTCTGTATTCTTATTTTGATAGTGCAACAGAAAGAACTAATTTGATAAGGATCTTGGGAAGATACTGAGAGTGGAAGGCCAGTCATTTATACAGCAAACTCATTTGCAGAACAGAAGATGCTTAATAATTGCTTACCTCATCTTAGCCAATACTATAAGTGACTGAAAATTTTGAAAACTAAGCAAATCAAAAGCAGTACTCTGAATCTAATTAGAATGACCAGATAAAAATCTCCATCTCTTCATCGTCCTCTAAATTTGTAAGTAACAGATCCCTTCAGTAAAATTGAGACTGAGATGATAAGGAAATTGAATATTTCTTGGCTGTGTGTAGATGATGGTAAGGAGCATATATAGTTCTGTTTTGAGTTTGTCACTGTTAATAGCGAGCAAGCATGTTCTGAATTACACCTATGAGCTTCTTCAATGTGATGATAATGAATATTCATGCAGTGCAGGGAGCAGGAATGTTTGAAAGTCTGGGCAACTTCCATGAACAGGTGACTAGCACTAGAGTCGGGAATATGGGTTCAACCCACTAGCTTGCAGGTTAGAGCAGGTTAGGGTTGGAAAAATCCCAACCCATAAGAGTGCGGGCTGCACAGGCCCACCCCGTGTAGCCTGTGTAACATCCTAAAAATTTAATTGAGGTTTAGTGGGAGTAAATAAGAATGTATTAATGAGAAATGATGTGTTATGAGAATATTTGAAAGATTTTGAGGTGTTTTTGAGGATTTTAAAGGACTAGTTTTTCCCTTATTTGGAGGATAACAATTTTGAAGAAATTATTTTTAGGCTCAAAAGAGGTAATTGTGGAAGAGAATAATTAAGAGGTTTGGTAGGTAAAATTTTTGGAAATAAATGGAATTTTTGTGGCTCAAAATAAATTTTGAAAATTTTGGGCCTAATAGTGCAATTTTTCCTATTATCTCACTATGCTTCCCGTGACTCCTTCGTTCCTCGCCCGTGAATTTCAAAATTTTACTATTCATCAATTATATTATTATTATATTATTATTATTATTACTATTGAGTTACTATTCATTACTATTGAGTTACTGTGCGTCAATTATATAAACACACGCACACTCACTCGTCTCTCGTCCCTCGTCCCTCACGATTCTCTCTCTCTCTCTCTCTCTCTCCACCATATATATATTCCTATCACTGGACTTATCAGAGTCTGTCAGTATAGGAATAGTAAGTTTTTCGGCCAACTAAGCACATTTTTGGAACCCCGTAAGTCTCCTCTACATCCCTATGTCTTTAGTTTTTCGTTTTGCTATACTTGAAAAATTAGGCTTTGTCTAAATTGATTATTTTTGGGAGTCCTAAAATTTATAAATTGAAGTTTGGACCTTGAATATAAGTTCCTTTTTATATATTTTTCATTATTGGAGGTTTTTCTAATTATTGGGAATTTTTGGGATTTGTAGATATTTTAGAAATTAGGACTTTTGATGATCTGAGATACTAATGGTTAAATTGATAATTTTTATATGTTTATTAAGGTTATATGAGGAGATTTAACTGATGGATTCGACTGAAGTTTGGACCCAAGAAAATATTGATGGATAAAGTTTGGAATTAGTGGGATTTTATGTAGGTAATTCTGTAATTCCAGATGTTGGATATGGGTTTATGGATTTATGGGATTAGTTTATACTCAACAAAAATAATATTTAATTAATAATATTTATCATTTAGTAATATTTTATCCAGAATAAAAAAAATAAATAAATAAAGGTATGTATATATTTAGGGGTAGTTTAAGGAAAAATTGTGTTAGAATACTTTTAGGAAGTGTTGAACTATATTAATAGATATTTATATTGATATTGTAGAGTCTCATTAAGAATTACGGAGTGACTTTGTGTGATTATCTGTGAGCTAAGGAGCAACAGGTAACTCTGGAAATTTCTTTCGTATGCTTGCGAATTATGTGTAGTTTTATTTTAATTAATTATCACACAATAATAAGTTTGTCACTTTTCAAGCATGCTCGCTTATTGCCTATTTGCTATGGAAAATAAATTACGCTTGTTTTATTTTAAGCATGCTTGAGTATGCTGAGTATATTTGGGCTGAAAAATATTTATAAATTATTTATGGTGTAATGATGATTGCACTTGCATCCATGAGGGGTTAAGATTTGAAGAGGAGATATATGATATTCGTATTACCACGTGGTAAGCCATCACTCGGTGCACAGTGGATGGCATTTGTCAGGGCCCCTCCTTCCATGTTTTCCTTTGGCCAGGATTGCATTGGAGTTGTGGGACATGTGACACCTCCTTAGTGTGATTCTTTAAGGAGGGGAGCCATAGTCCGGACTTGAGCTCTGTATCTTTGGCCGGATACATCTTAAGTACTGGTGAGCTTGAGATAATTCAGTTGTATGAATTAGTTCTCTGTTGGACAATGTGTGTTAGCCTATGGCTCCAGTCAGCGGAATAAGGATGGACGGTGATATAAGGAGTTGCATATTGCATATTATAAATATTTATGGGTACGACTCGTTAAGAAATTAAAAGAAATGTTTTCCCTATGTTGAGTGTACCTAATATGTATTTGAAAGTCATGAGTTGTACGAAGAACTACATGTGTATAATTGGTTAAATTAGAATTATACGTGATTTGCTTGTGTATGTTAGGATTTTTCGGTAGTTACTGAGATGTCGATCTCATCCTATTATTAACAATTTTCCAGGTGAATGATCTTATAGGAAGCAAGGGAAGACATATGAGGAGAGCCTCCTTAGAGGCTCTAGTGCTCATTGAGTACATTGTAGCCACTTTATATTAAATTGTCATGACGGTAGGATTATTTATAAATTATGACGATTTTTAATGCTATAATAGCATTTTGGTCAAGTATTTGAATATTAATTTGGGTGGGGTGTTACAAGATGGTATCAGAGCCAGGCCTCGTGGAGTGATAAGGCTGGGGGGTTTGGGAGGTTCACCCTTCCCCCACGAGACGCATTTTAAATCCGTGCGCGGGAGGTTCACCCCCAAAGCGGACAATTTTTCGTTGCGAGGCGCTGGGCTGTTACATTTAAGAGTTACAACATTCTGTGGCCTTTTGTCTAATTGTTTTAAAATTTCTTTTAAAGGAAAGTAAATTTTACACTTCTAGTAGTCATGACAATTTAAATATAACTTGTGCTCTACCCTTGTTTGTTTTAGCTCTTAGTTGATAGAATTGATAATGAATAACGTATAACTTAATGTTTCATTTCTTTTGTGCTTGTGGTGTTCTACAAAGAAAGGGAGTAAGGAGGTTGGCCCAAAGTATTGAATTTGTATCGGGTAACCTTGTTAAGATATTACATCTTTTAGTTGGAAAACGAGATATAGTGTTAAATTCCCAAATTACCTAGTCTAAAGTTAAAATAGTAATTTACAAGGATATGAAAGTTAAATATATGACTTTTGCAACTGTCGGGAAGCTGAAAATAGAATTTGAATTTTTAAATGGTGTGAAATAAAATATTTGGAATGTTTGTTGTCCTGACTTTTGAGTTATTAATATTCGAAACTGATTCAAAAATATGTCTGGAGGTTCCTAAGGAACTAATAATTAATAGTAAATAAATTAAAGTTACCTATATTTATACAAGTTTCAAAGAGTTAGGAATGGTTGGGTTTTGAGGAGATTGGTTTTGGAGCTTTGTATTAAATATGGAATAAATAGCTTAAGGTGTTAGATGATTGTTAGGCTTGGATTGGGATAGACGTCATAACGTCGAGGGTGATCGATATAATTGTTTAAAGGATTTAAAGGGTTAGACGATGCTAAACTAAAAGGAGATTATGACAGATGAAGGTACGACTAGAATAGGATTTTAAGTTATGTTGGAAGGTAAACAAGCTGATTATTAATGAATGCTCAAGATTATTAAACAGAAAAACAAGTTGCTACTACGAGGTTTATGGTATGCCTATGGTTGTTCCTCTTGGTATAGCTCTTGTTAAAGCCTAATGCTGAGATAGGATGAGAATTGGTGGGTAATCGAATGATTAATTTCGATGTCTTGCATAAATGCTAGTTAGTATAGAAATAAACGGTAAGTAAGCCGGGTGAAAGGAGTTCTGTTTAGAATTGGAAAATATGCCCAAGCTAAGCGCATGATAAATGTTCAGGATTGTTCATGTAATGTTATGAAATTGGGTACTATGAAAAGAATTGAGGACTTTCTGGAAAATAGTCAGTTTTGGTCTAGCAAGATAAGGAATAATAGTGGTTAAATTCTTGCTTCTTTCAAAAAAAAAATATGGATGACTATGTACGTGCCTTAGGTATGAGGATTTGGTTAAGTTGTGAATATTTAAAGCTACAGTCTGAAGGGACTTCGAAGAATTGAGGACCTTCTGAAATTTAATGATTGCCTTAGTCCCATAAGTGTTTAGGAAGGTTTCTGCTCAATTTGATTATGGATGTCGACTTAAAAATTGATTTTAATAGATTCAAGTTCATGAATATTGGGATTGATATGGATTTTGAAATTTGAGAGGAATTTGAGGCTACTTAATTTAGGCATATTGGTATTAATAAAAAAAAATTAATTATTATTATTGGTTAAAACCATTGGGAAGTGAGACTGATGAAGTTAGAGTCTACTATGGAGTTTGAGATTTAAAGGAAATGTTGAGGTTTCTTGTCCATTAGAAATGTTGGTTCTAACGAGAAGATTCTACTAGTTTAAATTGTTGAGGATTAATATGGATAAAATTGTAGAATTAAGGCATGATCATTGAGGTTAAATCGATTGAGTTGGATTGACTTGAGGTGTAGTCACGATTTTGAATATGTGAAAATTCTTTGATGGATATGAATTAATAGTTAATGAACAGAGAATTCTACTTAAATTTGAAATGAGAAAATGGTGTTTAAGGATTGAAGTTTAAGTGAGGTGATTATTTGGACTAGATGGTAGTTTTAATGATTTGGATGCTTTATATTGATCTTAAGTTGAGGATGATTGGATAAAACTTCCTATGTATGCTTGTTATTGGAAGCAGTGCATAGGTTAAAGACCTATCTATTAATCTAGTTAGATCTATCTAGTAATCTAGTTAGGTAGAGAGTGATCCGATGGATTGTTATCACTCTAAATAGGGAGTGACCCCACAACCCGGTAAACAATTAAGTATGTAAATTTTGTATATAGATAGGTTATGAAGCGGCCGTAATCGGGATAGAGAGTGATCTAAATGGTCGATTGGCTAAATTTAGTGAATGTAAAATAAGGATGTTTTGTCTTACCTTTAAATTTAAAAGGTTGTGATTATGGTTAAGTGAGGTTAATGTGAAGTTAGTTAATTCTGATTTGAAGGTTTGTGATTAAGTTGAAATTTATCATGGAGGTGTTTAGCTAAATTGGTAGTGAATCAAAATGAGAAATTGATTTTTAGTGGATTTATTGGTAGTTGGGAAGTTAAAATAGGAGAATGTAACTAAGGAGCTTCAGGATTCGATAATAAGACTTGTAGTTAAATTCGATATGGTGTGATGCTTTTGGACGTGTAGTAGTCGTTGTGATTAATTTAATTAAAGGTCTAAAGCATGATAAGAATGATTAAGGTGTTATCCATTTCAAGATTGGATCTTGAAGATGGTTAAAGTGTGATTTTCCTTCACTAAAATTAAGGAGATAATATATCAATGATGTACCAAAATATGATATTTTAAGGATTATAAGGGCAAGATTTGGGTTATCATTTCTAGTAGTGGGTTGCTTTTGAATTAATATAGGTGTCGGGTGGCATCACAAGGATGAAATAGTGACCCAAAAAGGAGCAAATAATTTAATAAATGGTGGTGATTTTCATAGCAATGATAGACTCTTACCTTAGTGTATGAGCAGTATGATAATATAATTATTGAGGGTGATTCATTTGTGGGCAAATAAGACCTTAAAAAGCTAGTGGGTAGCTTAGAGATTTTGAGAAAGCCATAGAAATGAGGTTTTGTGGAGTAGCATGTCAATCAAATTTTGAAGATAGACGTGCCGAATGGACCATGTTATGTATTATATATCAGAGTTGTACGATTTAGGGAATTTTGGGGTCTAGTTAAGATTAAATTCAAACCTTATGACCTGATTATGAAGGATAAACTGAAGCATGTGTCATTTAGAATTTAGATTAATTGGAAGCAAAAGCTAGAAGCGGCAGAGTTGAGATGTTTGGGAATTTTAAAGGAGGAATAAGTTAGTTATTAATGTTGTTTGACTAGGGAAGATGAAGAGTCAAAGAGTATTGGAATTCCTTAATTACTAACTAAATAAATTTAAATTTAGAGTATAACTATGTTTGGAGCATCTAAATGAGGTTATAAGAGGGGTCAACGGATGTTTGAAAATTGGGACTAAGTATCAAATATTTAAGGACTATAAATGAAATGGAATATTAGTTGGTGTTGACTGGTTCCTAAGCACTAGTAAATGTCCCGAATATGATTGAGTGAAAAATATGGCTTAAATTGCTGTTTTAAAGTCCAATTAATTTTGAAGTTAAAGTATCTCTTTCAAGTGAACCAGACTGATGATTGTGAAGCTAGTGATTGCTGTGTTGGGTTGAAGGAATTTAGGGGAAATATAGTGAATGTTGGTGAAGGATATTAAGATGGCAGACCAAATGACTGACTAGAAACCTAATGTCATATGGATATGTGGAAATTATACATGTGGAGATTGTTGCGTCAATAGCTCATTTCGAGTTCTAACAAGTAAGATAAGTAAATCATGTTTTGTATTAAGAGTGGTTTTCGAGGGATTAAATTTGCAAGATCATGTAAGTGCTAAATAAAGATTGATGGTTATAAAGTTTGTGCTAAATTGGCAGGCTATCTAAATAAGGGTAAGGATTATATAATTGGTAAGAAGTTTAGTCAAAAGTGAATTTTGATTTTTGATTGATTATATGTGTTGTGTTTATTGTTCTGTTCTTTAGGTAAGTGAATTTTGGGGACAAAATTCCTAAAAGGAGGGGAGAATTGTAACATCCTAAAAATTTAATTGAGGTTTAGTGGGAGTAAATAAGAATGTATTAATGAGAAATGATGTGTTATGAGAATATTTGAAAGATTTTGAGGTGTTTTTGAGGATTTTAAAGGACTAGTTTTTCCCTTATTTGGAGGATAACAATTTTGAAGAAATTATTTTTAGGCTCAAAAGAGGTAATTGTGGAAGAGAATAATTAAGAGGTTTGGTAGGTAAAATTTTTGGAAATAAATGGAATTTTTGTGGCTCAAAATAAATTTTGAAAATTTTGGGCCTAATAGTGCAATTTTTCCTATTATCTCACTATGCTTCCCGTGACTCCTTCGTTCCTCGCCCGTGAATTTCAAAATTTTACTATTCATCAATTATATTATTATTATATTATTATTATTATTACTATTGAGTTACTATTCATTACTATTGAGTTACTGTGCGTCAATTATATAAACACACGCACACTCACTCGTCTCTCGTCCCTCGTCCCTCACGATTCTCTCTCTCTCTCTCTCTCTCTCTCCACCATATATATATTCCTATCACTGGACTTATCAGAGTCTGTCAGTATAGGAATAGTAAGTTTTTCGGCCAACTAAGCACATTTTTGGAACCCCGTAAGTCTCCTCTACATCCCTATGTCTTTAGTTTTTCGTTTTGCTATACTTGAAAAATTAGGCTTTGTCTAAATTGATTATTTTTGGGAGTCCTAAAATTTATAAATTGAAGTTTGGACCTTGAATATAAGTTCCTTTTTATATATTTTTCATTATTGGAGGTTTTTCTAATTATTGGGAATTTTTGGGATTTGTAGATATTTTAGAAATTAGGACTTTTGATGATCTGAGGTACTAATGGTTAAATTGATAATTTTTATATGTTTATTAAGGTTATATGAGGAGATTTAACTGATGGATTCGACTGAAGTTTGGACCCAAGAAAATATTGATGGATAAAGTTTGGAATTAGTGGGATTTTATGTAGGTAATTCTGTAATTCCAGATGTTGGATATGGGTTTATGGATTTATGGGATTAGTTTATACTCAACAAAAATAATATTTAATTAATAATATTTATCATTTAGTAATATTTTATCCAGAATAAAAAAAATAAATAAATAAAGGTATGTATATATTTAGGGGTAGTTTAAGGAAAAATTGTGTTAGAATACTTTTAGGAAGTGTTGAACTATATTAATAGATATTTATATTGATATTGTAGAGTCTCATTAAGAATTACGGAGTGACTTTGTGTGATTATCTGTGAGCTAAGGAGCAACAGGTAACTCTGGAAATTTCTTTCGTATGCTTGCGAATTATGTGTAGTTTTATTTTAATTAATTATCACACAATAATAAGTTTGTCACTTTTCAAGCATGCTCGCTTATTGCCTATTTGCTATGGAAAATAAATTACGCTTGTTTTATTTTAAGCATGCTTGAGTATGCTGAGTATATTTGGGCTGAAAAATATTTATAAATTATTTATGGTGTAATGATGATTGCACTTGCATCCATGAGGGGTTAAGATTTGAAGAGGAGATATATGATATTCGTATTACCACGTGGTAAGCCATCACTCGGTGCACAGTGGATGGCATTTGTCAGGGCCCCTCCTTCCATGTTTTCCTTTGGCCAGGATTGCATTGGAGTTGTGGGACATGTGACACCTCCTTAGTGTGATTCTTTAAGGAGGGGAGCCATAGTCCGGACTTGAGCTCTGTATCTTTGGCCGGATACATCTTAAGTACTGGTGAGCTTGAGATAATTCAGTTGTATGAATTAGTTCTCTGTTGGACAATGTGTGTTAGCCTATGGCTCCAGTCAGCGGAATAAGGATGGACGGTGATATAAGGAGTTGCATATTGCATATTATAAATATTTATGGGTACGACTCGTTAAGAAATTAAAAGAAATGTTTTCCCTATGTTGAGTGTACCTAATATGTATTTGAAAGTCATGAGTTGTACGAAGAACTACATGTGTATAATTGGTTAAATTAGAATTATACGTGATTTGCTTGTGTATGTTAGGATTTTTCGGTAGTTACTGAGATGTCGATCTCATCCTATTATTAACAATTTTCCAGGTGAATGATCTTATAGGAAGCAAGGGAAGACATATGAGGAGAGCCTCCTTAGAGGCTCTAGTGCTCATTGAGTACATTGTAGCCACTTTATATTAAATTGTCATGACGGTAGGATTATTTATAAATTATGACGATTTTTAATGCTATAATAGCATTTTGGTCAAGTATTTGAATATTAATTTGGGTGGGGTGTTACAGCCTGCGAGTTGCCTGGCTAGCCCACCATATATGTATTTAAAAAAAAGAAAAATATCATTTTAACTCGTTATGTTATTTTTTAGACACTTCATTAATATAAATTGTGTTGTTTGTATAATAGAATTTTTAAACTTTGTTAATAATATTGTTGGTAAAATAAAAGTATTAAGATGTCAATACAAAAAATATGTAATTTTGGAATTAATGTTTTTACGGTATTTGGGGTATTTTACTTTCGTTGATGTATTTTTATAGCTTAAGAACTTTATTTAGTCTCTTTTAATATTTTTAAAACGAAAAAAAAATAGGTGGCGGGTCAACCCACCAACCCTCCGGGGTAGGGTTAGGGTTAGGGTTGGGGTTTTTGCAACTCTTTGTGCGGTCCGCACCATGTAACATTCAACCAGTGAAGGGCTAGCCCGCAACCCAAGAGTGGGCCCGTTTCCCCAGCTTTAACCAACATCATAAAGGGCAGGTTTTATGAAGCCAAACCTATAAATGCAAGATATGTTACTGATTCGTATATCTTCTGTGTTAAAAGGAGAAAGTTAGGATCAATGGAGAAGCAACTATTTGTTGCTTTTACCCATGTCACGGCACGGTGCAGTAGGAAAAAATGATATTCCCATCTTCTCCCTCACACATCATCATCAGTCTTCCACTCTTTTAGCAAACCAATCTTCCAGTGTTAATGGAGTGTAAGGATTTTTTATATGTATGAAATGTACTGAAGCTTAAAAATGACTGATAAATAGCATCAAATGAGTTCTTTGCATTTTTCTGATAAGAAATTAATTTTTGTAATTCTAATTTTAATACTTCCCTTAAAATTATCACAATACATAATTAATATATGTGTCTTATTATGTGGGTTTTGTTACTTGAGATATAATATATATTAAATAATCGAGATCGAAATAATTGAAAACCGAATATCACCGAAATGTACTAAAGTAGAAGGGAGTATTATGTTATTCTGTTCGGTTTTCACTACAAACTGAAATAATCGAAAACCGAATATCACCGAACCCAAACCAAGTCACTGAACAATCAAAACATATTAACCAAAACATTTCAATTAGATTTGATTAATAATCAAAATAACCGAATTTTGGTTTTAATATATAAAATACTAAATGTATTTTGAGTTTAATATTATCTATAAAACATATTATAGTATATATTAATCATAAAAATAATAATATAATATATCATAATATTTCATAATCATCATTCAGGGTCAATATTTTATATTAAATATAAATACATTATATAAATTTTAGTTTTTTTGGGTTTAACCCAATTATTTTTTTAATAATAACCAAACCAGAACCAAAAAAGGAAATTCTTAAAAAATAACCGAACCAAAAAACTTGATTTGAGTTTGGTTCGATTCGGTTTTGGTTCAAATTTGCTCACCCCTGCATATATGGTATAACTCCACTGGACATTGGGCATATGAAAAAACTTTCATATTAGGAAAGAGAGCCTCTTAAATTTATAAATTTTGTTTAATATAAAACTCATTAACAAATTCAAAAAACAAATCAAAAAGGTGAAATAGCTACTGAAATTAACAATCCTTGAAAATAAGTTGTACCCTCAATCTTCCACTGGGATAAATACAATGGAATCTGGGTACAACGTATGTCATTCCCTCTCAAACTAGTACTTAAAAACAACGAAGTCACGAGTCCATCCACAGATGACAGATAATGATGCATAATTAAACACTCATTGATCTGCTGCCTCCCTAATGCGTAATTACTACTTTCTTATTCGTCGTCAAGATATGATTAACTAATTAATTATAAAAAATGATTAACTAATTAATTAAACAGACTGATCACACACACACACACATATAAACAAACTAAATTAATCGGTTGCTTAGTTCAACTCAGTTATTAATTTAAATTATACTGCATATATATATATATAGATTTCATAAGATATTTTATAAATTAAAAACAAAAGATATAATACGTATACCAACCTCACGCATAATTGCAATTTTAGTATTGTATTTATTTCCATAAAAAGTCAATCACATAGGTGATTAATTTGGGAGTCTTGTGGTACACTGAAATACGATAAAAAGATGATGAACGGAATACATGTGATTAATAAATAAAGAAATATGTTATAGGGAAAAAGACAGAAGAAAAAGACTCTCAAAATAATAAAATGACGGGTGGATGAAGCTAATTTCAAAAAGCACCTAACATATCATTGACTTAATTACCCTTTACATATTTGAAGGAAATTTCAAAAAGGCCGGCGGTGGTGGGTCATTTTATTTTAAAAAAATTAATCTAAGGGTATTTGTTATATTTTCAATGTTCAAAAAATCGGACTGAGTATTGAACCTGACGATACACTGGTTCAAGAGTCATTGGTTCAACCAGAGGTCAACTCGAGGTCAAACCGGACACAATAAAATAATATAATTTAATTGACAATATTTAAGTACATCAACATTGCTCCTTACTAATACCAAAATATAAGAAAATACAACATTAGTCTACTAGTAACAATAAAAAAAATATATCAACAAATAACTACTCCCTCCAGTCCTAATTATAAGACCACTTTGACTTTTTTTTCAGTAAAAAAAAAGTAGTTTCAGCCCCAAAAAAATATTTTTTTTTTCAAAACTAATTTATTCTACTTATAGACTAACCTATAATCTAATTTCATGTGACATATGTTATAATTTAGTGGTCTAATTTGCTTCCTTAACTTCCACACAAAAAAGTCAAAGTGGTCTTATATTTAAGACCGGAGGGAGTATAATATATGAGATTTGAATAGATTTAGCTAGTTTAGTTGATAAGTTGATATTATATCATATCAGTTAAAGGTAAAAAGAATATCATGTTGGTTGATATGTGAAATGTGATTATATATATATATATATATTATTTTTAAAATGCTATATCAATTCCAATCTTTTGACAGTAAAAAAATTCCAATCTTTTAAATTTTTGTAAATATCTAAAAAAAATTATTTAATTGTTTATTTATCTTTTTAAATTTTCGGTCCTTAAAAAAAATTTAATCAAGTATATTATATGCTCGAAAAAATAAAATAGCAAAAACAATATTGAAAAAACAAAGGTAAATAGTTGTCAGTTGATTGAATGGATGATTCTGGAAACAAGGGAAAAATTGAATGGGTGATTGGGGAGATAGTGATATTTTCCACTATCAATGTCTAGGAAATTAGGAAATAGAAACCAGTAAATACCGGAAGTAAAATATAAGAAAAATCAAAGTGTCACACTCACATCCTTCATTAAAGGCATTTTATATTTAATTGCAAAAGAAGCATTTCATATAGAAACCCTTCTCTCTGTCTCTTCTTAATCTTCCTTACTGTTACTCTTTCACACTTTCACGTTTGATCCCTGAACCAGATACTATAGGAAAGATGGATGGTTCCGTAGTTTTACGGTTGGATCGGCCGATCTGTCTCGATTTTAAGAATAATGGACATTCCTTTAAATTTACAAATAACAGTTAGATTAATGGTATGTTATAGTCTTCTTCTTTTTTCATTCGATGCATCACATGTCTTTTTGCTATTTTAAGATTTTTTTTTGTCCCTTTTCCAGTATTATAGCATAGGACTTTGGGGGTAATGCATGAGAAGAGAGAGACTATCCTAACCAATTTTTGAAAATGTCAAGAAAGGATGGAGTTATTGAGACTTGAAGAAGTTCAATAACTAAAATTTATGTACTTTGTAGATTTGACAATTCGATTCTATCAACAAAAAAAAAAAAAAATGGGGAGATTTTTATGAATTGGATACATTGTTTAAAACGTGTATATTAGGCATTTAATATTTTTGTGGGCCCAAGCTAAGGTACCCCCACACTTTTGATCGTGTAAACTGCAAAAAGCAATATTCTGTCTTCTAATGTGTGTGGGGCTGTAAGCCTGTAACTCGTAAGTGATGACGTTAAGTTTCAACTGTTGTTTGGTCAAAAACCCGTATTGTAGCCCCCTCTCTCATTGACGCCGTCCAACCTCTATTCCTTCCACACACACACACAGCACACATATATTATTCAACGACTAACCGCTATTCTATCACTGTTCCATGTATTACCAGCAAAGTTGTTAAATCTGGACGACCCAATCACGGTGGTGGGTTAAGGGTCAGTAATTTAAATCGGTGAAGAATAAAAAATTAAAAAAATAATCTAAATTATTATCATATCATCTAATTATTTAATAGTCAAATAGTAATACAAATTTTTTTAAATATTTAAAACACAAATTTTCATTTATTCATTTTAAAATAATTTAATAGTTTATTTTTAAGCAAACACTTAATAGTTTTAAATTTTGAAAGGCAAGTTTCCTGTTGAACAAAAAAAGGCAGATTTCTTAAGTAATTAAGTATCAACTCTTAACCTAACCCTAATTAACACTCTTCACTCACTCTCCTTACTAAAGCTGTCACACACCCACAAAACACACACACACACACTTTCCCTCTCTTTTGGGTGCTTTTCTTCTGTGTTGCCGATTTCTCTGCACTCCTCGCTCGTTGCCTTCTATTGTTCATGTCCGAGGCTGCCACTAACGAGCTTCAACCGGTGACTGAAAATTGTTGCATTTCGTGCTCTCGATCCTCTCGCATCTCTCCTTCTCCCTCTCGATTCTTTTTGGTTTTTTCTTCTTGTTTTTAAAAACCTAGTTGACTCGCTCAACTCGGCAGGTCACCTGGGTTGCCCCATGTCGAGCGAGTCACCGCTCGTCTACTTCCTAGGCGGTTCTAAGAATGATTCAGATCGTTGATTGTTTCGGGTTGGCGGTTCCTAAGACAAACCGGCCAGTCCTGTCCGGATTTAACAACTATGATTACTACTTGTATTTGTCTTCTTTTACACTCCACAGTCCACACCAATTTCTTTCTGCATACACTCTTCCCTTTATAAAATAAGACCGCTTGATTCAAAAAAAAATAAAAAGTTAAATAAATTATTTAAAAGTATTTATATTTATTGTTTCGTTTTATCCAAACTAATTTATGTGACTAATAAACTGTTATATAATCTTATGTCCTCTCTGGTACTAAATTAAGATTGAGTTGACATTTTTAGAGAAATGAATAATGTAAAATAAATCAATTTAAAATAGTTATATTTATAATATGTTCTCAAAATTAATTTATTATACTTATAAAATAATACATAATCTAATTACATATAACATGTGTTAAAATTAAGTGGTGTATATTATTTCCTTAATTTCTAAAAAAAACTAACTCGCTTTTATATTTAAGATCCAAGTGGGTAACATTTACCATATGGTATAACTATATAGAGAGATTTTTTCGTCACGGATAATGTCAACTTCATACGCGTTACTTTCTCGTATAACGTACAACATTCCCGTTTCAACTTAATTTTAATCGAATCTTCTTGTTTTAATCAATTCTGTGCACACCACGTGGCGTTACGCTGTCCTACTAAATTAGTGTACGTACGTGACTAAGTTAATTATATCAAGTTCATGAGTTTGTGACAACTAAGGCTCAGCTAGCTACACAGTAAAAAGAACGCAAATGGATGTGGTAATAACTAGGGGTGGGCATAGGCAGGGCAGGGCTCTTGCCCGATGCCCAACCTTAAAATGAATGGGCGGTAAAATGCAGCCCAATGCCCTGCCCTGTCCAATAGAAACCCTAACCATTCTGGGTTGGCCAAGAGTAGGCTGGGTTGGGTGGGCACTTCTCTGCCCAAGTCATGATTCTCTCTTCCTATGAGGAGCAATCCAATTATGACTAATAAATACTAATATAAACTTTAAAGTTATTTCATATTAAAAATCCAATTATGATTAATAAATACTAATATGAACTTTAAAGAATAATCCATAATTTCATTCCTTAAGATATTTTTTTCAGTGAACTTAAGATATTTTAAAATAAGTCCGCAACTTATGTATTATAGATAATATTATATATAGTGAATAATATATATTTTAAATAAATGTTATAAAATTTTCGGGTTGGGCCAAATGGGCAAGGCAACACCCCCAGCCCAATGCCCGCCCCTGCCCAAAACTTTTCGGGTCACTTTTTTTGGGCTGGGCAGGGTGATTTTTTACTGGGCTCGAGTGGGTATGTTGGGCAGCTGGACACCATATTCACCTCTAGTAATAACATGCTATTTTGCGCACGTTCCAATCACAACTGGCATACTTTCATTGTTAATGCTCAAACCTCGTATAATCGTAATGCAAGAAAAAAGAGAGCACTTGTGTGGCAGATAGGGGGAAAAACTACTTACTCCGGTATTATATATATATATATATATATTACCTAATTGGATTAGATTGAGTATGTTAGTTAAGATAGTTGATATGATATAATTTTTCCAAAACATCCCAATTATATAGTTTAACTCTCCCTCCCCTCTCTTACTTTATTATTATATAGGAGACATTATGATTTATGAGGGTATTTTTTGAAAAAATAGACAAGATTTGAAAATAGGTAATATATTTAGGACCAAGACCATATTCACAAATAGGGCTGTTCAACATTGTCCCGTCCCGGTTCGTCCCGTCTCGTCCCGAAAATTTTCGGGACGGGACAAACCGGAACGGGACAGAGTGCAGCTTCAGGATGGGAAGGGACTCGGGACAGGGCTGTCCCGATCCCGTCCCGTCCCAAATATATATATGTATGTTCATATTTTTTTTAAAAAAAATACATGTGTCATCTGTCTCATGTGTGAGTATATATGACTTTTTTTAAAAAAAAATATAACTCTAACTTCTAAACTAAGTTCCAACCATTCATCGATTTCAAATTTCTCGTCCGCTGCCACTATGCTCTATGTGTAACACATTACATTTGAAGTTTTTTTCAAACTCTATTTAAATGTGTAGTTGTTGCTACTTTTTTTTGCTCTAATTATTATGTTTTTGGTTTATTATGTATTAATATGGAGTGCTCATGGCACTGGAGGAGATTTAATTATGCTACAAAATCACCCACCAAGAGTGTTGCTCTGCGAAAAAAAAGATTTTTGGGTCAATTTTTTTTAATTGAAAAAAAATTTCGGGACAAGGCCTGTCCCGTCCCGATCGAGACCAGGACAAGGGACGGGAACCCAGTCCCAAACACTTTTCTTCTGGACGGGACGGGGTCCTCCCGTCCCGTGAACACCCCTTATTCACAAATAGGTCATATATTAGGACGGGAAGGAATAGCATATTCGGAAAGAGAGCTTCTTAAATTTATAAATTCCACTCAACTTATGAGATTTTGTAGTATGTTACTCCCTCTGATATGCTTTTGTAGTAGGATACTCCCTCTGATCTGCTACTTTTTATAAGGCACTAACTAAAAAAATTTATTTTCCCAAATATAAGGTATATAACACCACATTAATTGCTTTTTTCCTACTTTACCCTTGTTATTAATGGATGTTTAAAGTTGAAAATGTTAACCCATAACGTTTAATGAGGGGTGAAGTTGGAAAAATTGTCAATTGAGTCTTATAAATTTAACAACACAGCAATTACCATTCATTGATTTGTGAAAATTGGTAGTTAGTATCTTATAGGGAAAATTTCAGTAAAGGACCACTGTAGCGATTTAATTTCAGATAGGGACCAAAAAAGTCTGAAATTTCATTGCAGGCCTTGGGTCTTTAAATGAAATTAAATGACTGTGTAAAAATACCTAAAAGCCCTTGTGAAAAGATGAATTAATTTCATATTGCACCCACTGTGCAAAAGTCTTCCTTGGCTGACAACGTACTTACATTTAGATGAATTAATTTCCTTATGCATATGGCCATTTCCTTGTGCATATAGCCATTTCCTTGTGTATGGCCTGGACATATCAGGTTCTAAGGGACTTTATCACTGCTTGTTCATATGACGATTACCTTGTGCATATTGACATTTCCTTGTGCGTGGCCTGGACATAATGTTATAAGATGACTTTATTACTGCTTGTTCATATGAAGATATCCTTGTGTATATTGACATTTCCTTGTGCATATTCATATTTCCTTGTGCGTGGCTTGAACGTAATGTTATAAGGTGACTTTATTACTGCTTGTTCATATGAAGATTTCCTTGTGCATATTCATATTTTCTTGTGCGTGGCCTGGACATAATGTTATAAGGTGACTTTATTACTCCTTATTCGTATGACGATTTCCATGTGCATATGGCCTTTCTTTGTGTGTAGTATGGACATAATGTTATAAGGTGACTTTATTATTGCTTGTTCATATGACGATTTTCTTGTGCATATTGACATTTCCTTGTGCATATTCATATTTCCTTGTGCATATTGACAGTGGCCAGAACAAGCAAGAGGAAATAAAAGCTAAAAACATCACAAATCACAACTTAGGCAAATAATTTAATCAAGAGTAGAGGTACCATTATCCCTGCATCATTAGAAATAAATCACATTTTCTTGGGTTTAGACCATTATCCCATCGGATAAACAGTAGCAAGAGGAAGAAAAATTTGAGAAATCGGACAACTCGAGCTTCCCAGCTCAAATCCATTTCGAGATTATTGTTATTCAAGTCCTAAGCTTCATTTTCATGGGTTTAGAAGCTCCAAAACCCCCCAAATTTTTGAATCTCTCTCTCCCATTCAAGCTTTAAATCGGACAAAAGGAGAAGAGGATTGAAGAATAAAAGCTTACCCAATGTTCTTTGATGCTTCTTGAACGTTTTCCTCTCCTTGCTATCGCCGATCGCCGTTGTTGGTGGCCGGATTCGCAGTTGGAGCTCGAAGGAACCAGAGAAAATGAGAGAGCAGAGAGAGAGCGTGTGTAGAAAGAGAACTCAAACTTTTTCTCAAAGGTTAATATGGTTTTTTACATTGACAATGTAATTTCAGTTAAGGAACTAAGTCCTGTAGTGAAATTTCAGAAAACTTTGGTCCTTCTTTTCAATTAATTAGCTACAGTGGTCCCACAATGAAATTTTCCCTATCTTATAATAAGGATCAGGTGGAGTGCTCATTAACAAATTCAATTTTTATAGATATAAATTGAGCCCATTTAATATGAGTACTTCACAATTAAGAGCATGTTTATATTAGCTTATGGAGAATCATTTATGAGAAAAAAAGTTTAAGAAGTCATTTTATAAAATAGATTTTGGTGAATTGCTACTAAAGTTATAGAAAAAATAGCTTCTGATAAAATTAACGCTTTCTGTCTCAAACCTAAGTTTTGAGGCTAAAAACTTATTCTTGAAAAGTTACGAGCGTTCGTCTAACTGTCTTAATCAAAACCTATATTTTGATAGTAAAAAGCTATTCTGAAAAATGTGAGGTGTTTGTCTGCTCTGAATTTGAAAACCTAGGTTTCTGAAGCATTCCCCAACAAACACTAAGTTTTGACTAATTAATAAACCTTGGAAACATACATACATACATACATATATATCTTTATATACATATATATACTTCTCTAGTCCTACTCTTTCTGGTTATAAGTCACCAAATAACAAATCTCACACATCAATAAAGTTGGTTAAAGGCATTAAATTTGTCTGAAAATTCAAGTAATTTAAAATATTACACATACTAACTACAACAAACTCAAATATCATATTAATTACTACTATCACCCACTACCTTTATTAAATATGGGCATGGATGAAAAAACATATTTAATGCTTCTTATAAATTAACAAGTGCCTTGTAAAAAAGACCAAATGAACTTGTTAGTTGGTGTCTTATAATAAAGACCAGAGGGAGTATTTATAAAGCATTTCTAGTATATATTTAACATAGACCAAGGAAAATCTTAAATCTCATTAATTCTACCTTGAAATCTGACAACTTTCCAACTTTACCCTTATTTAATATATACTTCAGCACATGAGAACAAAATCCAATACATAATAAATTGAGGATAAGGTTATACATTCACAAATAAAATTGAATGACATGCGTGATAAATAGAATCAAATAAAAAATTCTATTTCTACCCTATAACCTCATTCTTCCACTAAGACTGGAATCTGGGTACAACGTACGTCATTCCGTCTCAGACTAATTCTTAAAAACGAAGTCACGAGTCCATCAACTGATGACAGATCTAGCATGGCTCCTTATATACTAAATCAACTAAACACTCATTGTTTATCTGCTTCTCTCAGGCACAATCACTTTCTTATTCCTCATCAAGGCATGATTAACTAATTAAACAGCTGATCATGTATATATTCTGAGCCCACACAATGCAAGCTGATTAATTATTCCTTGAAGATTATGAATTCACCAACTCTGAGTAGTTGCTGGAACAGAATCCGAAGATTCTCCGGCGGCAGCAAAATCCTTCCACCACCTTTCCACGTCAGCTTTTCCGATCCTATCCCAGAACTCATCCCCATCCTCAAACACCATCGCTCCCACTCCGGTATCCGGATTATCGCCATTCCCCGGCCCGGCCTCGGCCGTCGTCGTCACCATCACCGGAGTCTCCTGCGGCGGCGGCTGAGCACCGGCCTGCAAATTCAGCAAGGAGTTATCTGTAAACGGGAAATTGAGCTTAGCCCTGGGCCCACGGAACTCCATGGCAGCCCTATCGTAGGCCCGGGCCGCCTCCTCCGCCGTCTTGAACGTCCCGAGCCAGACCCGGGTGGCCCGCCTTGGGTCCCGGATCTCAGCGGCCCATTTCCCCCACGGCCTCTGCCTCACTCCCCTGTACTTCTTATTATTATTAGCCCTCTTCACCCGCTGTCTGTTCCCGCCATTCCCGGTATTGTTCTCCTCGAAGCCGAGACTGGGGCGGGCGGGCCCCGCATGGCCGGCGGCATTGTTGTCTGGAAAGGGGAGGGGCAAGTTGAGATGTTGGGAGGTGGTGGAGCCGAGGGTGACAACGTTGGTGAGGGCGGCGACGATGACGGAGAGTTCTTGGTCGGGGGAGAGGGCGGCGGGGGAAGGTTGTTTGTCGGAGGACATTATATTGTTGGTAGAGAAAGTGAAAGAAAATAGTGAAGTGTGTGTTTTTCGTTTTGGATGAGGAGAAGCGAAGAAAGGGGGAAGGATTGAGGGACTTATATACGGTTTGGGGGTGACGTGGCAGTGGGAAATGACAGCCTGTCTACGCAATTCGCACACGGGGTTGAAGGGGCCGTTTATCTAACTGTCTTGACCTTTGACATAGCCCAAGTACAGTTATGTACTATTCGCTTTTGTATTGTCTTGCCATATCTATCATGTTATTGTTAGTAGTATTATTGTTAGGTTATAAATCAAAACAAATTAATTTAGAGATATGATCAAGAAAGCTGAGTTTATAAGTGACTTACTTTATTTTCTTAATATTTTAAGATAGAGTTAACTAAGTCTTATATTAAAGAAGATAGCCTAGGGAGTAATATTTTTCCCTCTTTTTTTCTGTTATAACTTATTGCTACTACTATCCTTGTTGGTATTATTAATTCATGACCTTACTTTTTTTCTTTGTTGAGAAGTTTCCTTATAAATTAATTCTGTTTGAAATTTAAAGTTGTTGTCTAAAAGAACTTGAATTTGTTTAAAGGGTAAGGGTCTATTTGATATGAGGGATTTGGAAGGAAGGGGAGGGGAAGGGAAATTTTTTTGAGTTGAATTTTAGAAAAATGAAGAAGTGAGGTTATGATATTTTAAGAAATATAAGATTAAAAACGGTAAGAAATATTAATTGAAAGCTTTTAACCCATTTTTTCTAATTTTTATAAATTAAAGTAAAGTCAAAATAATTTTTCCCCCACCCAATTTCCTTCCCCTTTCATCGTACCAAACAGGCCTTAAGGGCAACACATTTTCAGCACAGTCAACTCTAGTACTACGCAAAACAAAAAATATTTGTACATAGTTAAAGATATGTTGTAGTTATCAACGTAGTTGCTCTAGGGATATAAAGCCTCGTTAGATTCCTTGGAGCTTTGAGTCTGAGCCATAGAGCAGACACTTGTATTGGTAATAGAAGCAACAAACCTCGAAACTATAGTATCTGGTTGCTCGGATACCTGATAATATGGTCCATAAAAAGCGCTGATTGCTAGTTGATATATATTTATATATATATATATATGTCTTAGTCACTCAAGGGCTTGCTATTCAATTTACGTAGGCTTGAAAAAAATATTTTTGCTCCCTATGATCTTAAATATAGGAAATATTTATTTAATTTAATTTAATTAAGAATATTAGTTAACTTAGTTAATATTGCACTTTTTTTTAAACATCTTAATCATGAAACCTTATCCCTTTACTCTCTTCATTATTTGATTGTTCTTGAGGGAGTATCAATATGGGTGATGTGAAAAAAATTTACAAAAATAAGAAATAACACCAATATCAACTCTATAAATAAACCTTATATTAAGAATCAGACGGAGAAATAAGTAATTTTTCAGCAATTTCTCCCCTTTTCTTAGTAACTGCTGCTACTATAATTATTTACCGGTTATCAATTTAATTTTTGTATAACTTGTAAGTAATTTCTTTAGGTATTATTTCCCTTTATAATGTGAGTTTGTGTATAGTGACCTAACTCGGTCAAACTTTTTCCAATAAAAAATGTGAGTTTGTGAATAACAAAAGTCATGTATGATGACAAGTTACACTTAATTATAATTTATTATAAATATTAATCTATATATTAAAGTAGTGTTAGCACTTATCGTAGAAAGCAATTTTAAATTTTTAAGAGAAAGATAAAATGAAAATATAATTAAAAATGATAAACATTTTATGAAAAGAATAGTTTTATTGGTCGAAAAAATAAAAATTATTGTATTAATATATTCCACATAAAATACTAGGAAAATGATAAAAAATTACCTTTTGAATTTTAAAATCTCATATAGGTGATTTGTAATTATTAAGATCTATACTCAACTAGTTAATATCATTACTCAACTAATTAAACTCTCCTATATTGGATTTTGAAATCCATAAGATATTTTTCTGTTAGCTCCCCTAAAATATTTTATAACAATAAATAGGGCCAGATATTTTTCCTATACATATAATAATGGGATAATTGCATTGAGATTTATCTAAACAAGAGAATTAATATTAGACAAGTCTCAATGAGTTGTTAATGACAACATTGGCAAGTGAAGATAACATTTTTAAAAAGTGAAAACATCATTGACAGTTCATTTGGGACTTGACTGATATTAATGCTATTGTTTGGGACCTCAATGTAATGGTCCCTATAATAAGTGAGATGGAAGATATCAAAAAATAAAAAAATATCACTTCTTTAGTACTTAATAAAGGCCTAGTTGATCACTAGTTTGGATATATTAAATAAGCTAAATAAAGTACTTGATCATGGCAAATACTATATTATATTTCTGAAAAAAAATATGTATATTATTATTAGAATATGTATCACTTTATAGACAAATTAATCCGGTGAAAAATGATAAATATATCATATGAAATGAAAAAAAAAGAGTTTATATTAATTTACAATTAATTCTTGTTTTTAGGATCAAAAGATTTCGGCATGGATGCAAGCTTATCTAGCTTGGAGCAGGCCAACGTTAGCTCCATCTGAACTGGAGGTAACACAAGTTTAGAAACTACCACAAGAGGTAGGAGTGCATAAAATTTAATGTTGGCGGCTCGTTTTATGTGAGGCTGAATGCTAAAAGTTGTGAGGAACCAGAATTAGGATGTGGCCGTGGCTTTTTGCATAGAATGACGGTTGGTTATAACCTTATCACCTAGCTCTGGGATCCTATGAGTTTTGAAAGTAGCGTGAGATCGGAAGCTTAGATATGTTGAAGTAGAAGGTGACTGAGGCCGCCAATGCAGTACAGGTAAGGGTAGAGAGGTGCATCTAGATCTGTCAGTTGTTGCTTTACAAAGTGGTTGGACTGTGACGTTTAGCTCGTGCTATAAAGATTTGGCTATGGGAGTAGATGCCTATCAAAATTTGTCAGTACTATGAAATCAAACTTGCTAGAATTTATGAACTTTACCTAAACATATGCGGATTGTAGTTGAACAAGGAAGTGTTGGTTATTAGTTAGTTTATTGTTATAATGTTATTTACTTAAAAAAAAAAAGACCCTAACCTGGAGAAAAAATATTGACAAGGCAATAATAAGAATAAAACAGAGATGGTCTAATTGGCAATAAAAGAGGAAATCTTGAATACTCCCTTCGTCAAATAAAAACATCGCTCCCGGACACAAAAAGAAACAAACAACTATGCCACAAACCAAAATACAGAAACATACAAAGGCATGTGAAGAGGAGGTATCTTTTATATATATATATATATATATATATATATTTATATTTATATATGTAAAGATAAATTTATTAGAACCAGATAAAACAATACACATGTGCCTCCTTACTGCCTAACATATAAGGAGGAGACCCAAAGTCCTCTTCTTTTATTTTTAGTTGTGAAGAGGAGATATCCAAACCGATGAGTGAAAAGTGTGCCAAATATTCTTTATTTATTTTACACTAGTGTTTTGTTTATTAGAGACAACCAGACCTTCACTAACGACACATCCTTGAACATAAATTAAAAGTGGAAACTATATAATATTTGGGCAGTTAAAAAACCATTCTTTTTTTTTTTCAAGTTTTATATTCATTACATCGAGTGGTAACGGTCATTTTCATGATCAACTCCACAATCCATTATTTTATTAAATATTTCAATTGACTACTCGATCAAAGGGAAACAATATCCATCTTTTGGGCTCTCGTTCCGCCATGTCAAAGTTTCCTTAGCCTAGGAAAGATTCAGCCGTTTTCTCTGCCTCTATTTATAATAAACCATTGCCTTGTGATTACTTGGAGGGAAACTAGAGGAAAAATTACAAAAAAGAAAGTGTGGGTTTGTTTGATTTTTTTTTTCTCCAATGTTTGATTCTGTCATCTATTTTTATGTTAGTAAGATAATTGTATAGAATCTAGAAAAAAGAAAACCATTTTTTTTTTGCCAACAGGAACAAGAAAACTTAAAAAAATTGTGGAATCATTATTTTAGAAACAATATTTAAAATGAAATGATGAATGGTGTACTTTGCTTTGTAAAAAAAATAGAAAATCAAGCAGGCCCGCAATATTGTTTTCTACTTAAAAATGGAGAGGAATGATGGGAGGTGGATGGACAAATTAAGAGAATAACACTTCAGTCATACATGCCACATTCCCACCAAATTTTTCTTTCCAACATGAAGAGATACTATTATGAAGGAGATTGATGCCTGAATCTGAATCAGCTTAATTTAAATTATATTATATTATCACTTGTGCCCCGTTTGGTACGATGGAAGTGTTTTTAATGGAAGTGGAAGTGGAATTAGAAGTGGAGCTAGAGGTGGAAATAGAAGTGGAAGTGAGTTTTAAAGTCTGTTTGGTATGTTAATGGGAGTGTAGTATTATTTTTAATTTATATATGTATATATAATGAAAAAGACCAAAATAACTCCATTTCAAAAAAAAAAAAAAATTCCTCCCAGATTCTTCATCTTCTTCGTGCTTAATTACAGAAACGAGGGAGAACAAGCAGATCGAAGAGGAACGAGCAGATCGAACAGGTTCTTTGAAAACTAGATCAAGGAGAAAGAACAAGTAAAATTGTAACCTCCTTCATGGAAACCACTGTGATCACCATTGAAACTCTCGTAAGGTAGCATTTTTTTCAGATCTACAAAAGCAATATGAAAATCAAACACCAAATAGTGATGAAGAAAGAGCGAAGTTGTCCACCCTCGTCACGAAGTCACCATCATCCGTCACCGTCCTCGTCCTTCGCAGTCGATTAATTGGCCGCCGTCGATTAACTCGTCCTCCGCCATCGATTAACACCATTGATGGAGAAGAAATATGGAGGGGGTAAAATAGTCATGGACCCACTTCCATGGGAAGTGGAAGTGAGTTCTTTGGGGTATGGGATGGAACTGACTTCCATGAATTTTGATGGAACTGAGTTCCATGGGGAAGTGGGTTCCAGCCAACTAAACACACACACATCAATTCCACTTCCACTTCTCTGGCTTTAATTCAACTGAACCAAACAGGCCATTGGTGCTTGCCAACATGTCGCACTCCATTTTTGTTTAGGGTTTATATATAAAAACACATGCTTTAAGTTTCATGAAATAAGATAAAAAAGTTATACTCAATAAGGTCTTTAATATATGACTTATTTAGTAAGTTAACATTTCTCCTAAATATCTGATTTATTTATTTTTTTTGTAAATTTTTATCAAATTATCCCTAATGATGCTCTCTCAACATTATATTCATTATGAAAGAGAGATGGGGAGGACTAAAGAATACGATTAGGATGTTAGTTTTAAGAATATCTTGACATACTTTAAATGGTCCTAAATTTAAGAAATAGTTAACTTTTTTGAAAGATCATAAGAAAGCTAAATAAGTTACTTATAAATTAAGTTACGTGAATTTTTTTTTCAAACTAATTTGTTTAACTTATAAACTAATACATAAACTAATGATATACCACTCTGTTCTTATTTATAAGTCTAACTTCCACATAAAAATTTTGTTCTTTATTGTGATCAATTAATGCAAGTGTGACTATTTTACCTCTAAAGAAACAATTTATATTGGTATTGTGTGTGACTCTTCCAACCCATTCTTTAATGAGGGTAAGAGTAGAAAGACTTATAAAAAAATTATATTTAATGCGATAACTTCCACTCCTTAGTATTTGAGAATTAGTTAAAGTGGACTTATAAATAGAAAAAGAGTGGTATTACATATCTTATGATTAAGTAACTTATTTTACTTCCTTAATCTCTTAACAAAAGTCAATTTGATCTTATATTAAGGATCGTAAAGAGTATTAACTAACAACATTAATATAATCATAGTAGATAAATATATACTATTCTTAAAATTAAATAAGAGACGTTATTATTGGATTACATTTACTAAAACTATTAAGGAGTTGACATAGATAATACTCAATTCGGTCCTTATTATAAGAGCCCGACAACCGATTATGCTTGTTAAGAAAACTGTTAAAAGTTAGTTAAAAATTATGAATATGTCTTACATAGAAATTTTTTTAATATTACCTTTATTTATGATGAGACTATTAAAAGAGAGGAATGTGAGTATTAATGAGTATGAAAGAGGGTATAATGAGGGAGGAAGGGAGAGAATAATTGTAAGCTTAAAGGCGGCTTAAACCCACCGTTTATTTAATACAATACTTCAAATTAATTAAGGGTAAAATAGAAAAAATTCCTTAAACAATGACATAAATCAAGACATGCTCTTCTATTTTAGATTAAACCAATTCAAAATTCGGATCTAATTGTTATAATAAATGTTAAAATAAAGATTGGAGGATTAGTGGGGATGTTGAAGCGCCGTCCAGTAATATGGCAGGGACAATAGATGGCGTCACTTAGGAGGTAAATGACTAAAGACAGAAAAAGGAAAGAGGAAGAATGACAGTTGGGGAAGTTATAAAGGGAGACAAAATTAGTGAGTGGCCATTAGATGACAATGTGACGCCAACTTGCAAAATCCACGCCTGACCTGGTCCTTCTCATTAATATCCACACTACAGACCATTCACCCGTGCCCACACGGGAATAGATTCTCTCATGTGCTTTTTCTCCCAATCCCTCATAATCTCTAAATGCTGACGGTCCGCCACATCATCAAGCTATTCTTTCCTTTGCCCCATCTCTCATCTTCTCCTCTTCCGGTGCACAGCCTTGCCATTTATGCAGAGCCTTTCATGTATGAGCAATATTTTTCTTGCCTTTGCACCAATAGCAGCCATCGCAACAAAATTCTTCTACGCCCCCTGATTAGTATTCTTCGATTATCATCATCTGGAGGTTGCAAGTCACGACAACTACAGATAATATCAGAAAGAAAAAGCTTCAAGTTCATCTTCTTTATGCGCTTTGAGCTGACGAATGAGAAATACTATGAGAAGCAGCACCTTGAAAAAATTATTGCAATAAATGCATGAACTTGTTCTATAAAGCTTTATGAAAATCTTCACTTCCTCACTCTGAAATCTGAACCTCTTTCATCAGTTGGATAAGAGGCAAACCAGCGGCTCTTGTTTGGAGTGATGATGGCCCTTTACCACCCACCATTGTGGTAATTCTCCACTTAACCGTTGCTTTCTTCTTCCTCAAAAGCTGGAATATTGAGATCAATAAAGTTTCTAATTTCCTTAACTGGTTTATCAAGTTCTAATGACCCTTCAGCTGCAAAATGAGATCTCTTGTGACCACCTAAAGCTTGCCCAGATGATAAAATTAACGGAACTACTAAGCTCTCTTGGGTTCTGTTGTAATTATCACTTCCTTGTTTGAAAATTAACGGAATTTCCAAGCTCTCTTGCTTTGACCAACCAATTAACGGAAATTGTTTCTTTTATAGCTTTGAACCCATTTAACCCAGACCCAACATACTATTCGGTTTCTTCCCTTTCTGAGTTGAAATTCGCTGAACTATAGTTGCTACCAATGGTCTGTTTCAAACTTTTAATTTAGCGTTTCAATTTTGCTGCTCAGATCAGTTCAAACTAGAACAAAAGGTTTAGATTAGGAGGTGGAGGATCTTAGGAAGTGAAAAACATGGGTGGAGATTGAGGAAGAACTAAGTGGATGGTTATTGAACCAACGCTACGGAGTCCGAAGAGGGGAGATGGGTCGAAGGAGAAAATAATTTGATGACGTGGCACGTTGTGAGCTTTCATATCAATTGGATGGTCAATATTTGGAGATTCTGGCTTTCATATCAATTGGATGGTCAATATTTGGAGATTATGAGAAAAGGGATGTTGAGAAGATCCAGGCCCCATTCACACTCAAAAAATATCCACAAATGGTCTGTGGATATTAATGAGA
Organism: Mimosa bimucronata; assembly: GCA_037074515.1. NCBI lineage: Eukaryota > Viridiplantae > Streptophyta > Magnoliopsida > Fabales > Fabaceae > Mimosa > Mimosa bimucronata. The sequence goes on from CM073438.1 coordinate 3,111,577, forward strand.
AAGACCAGGTCAGGTGTGGGTGGGTTTTGCAAGTTGGCTTCACATTGTCATCTAATGCAACTCACTAATTTTGTCTCCTTTTATAACTTCCCCAACTGTCACTCATGATTTTTCTGTCTTTAGTCATTCTCCTAATTAAGTGACGCCATCTATTGTCCCTACCATATTACTGGACGGCGCCTTATCATCCCCACCAAATCCTCCAATCTTTCTTATAATAATAATAATGCTAAACTTTGAATTGATTTAATCTAAAATATAAGAGCTTGTCTTGAGTTTTGTCATTGTTTATGATATTTTTCCTATTTTACCCCTAATTAATTTGAAGTATTGCATTAAATAAATGGTGTGTTTAAGTTTATAGTCATTCCCTCCCTCCCTCCCTCCCTCCCTCCTTATACCCTCTTTCATACTCATTAACACTCATATTCGTCTCTTTTAATAGTCCCATCATAAATAAGTGTAATATTGAAAAAGATTTATATGTAACTATTAGATACTATCTCCCATCCCTTATTATAGTATCTTATAAATTTATATATTAATCTGGAGCATAACATCATCTAGTCTATTCAATTAAAATATAACAAATCGCATCATTTAATCTAACGTGAAAATTTAGACAGCATTTAATATCTTAGTTCAACAATTTTCTCTTCCTAAAATCACTCTATCATTGCTCCAATAAATTTCTCTCTCATGTATTAAATGATGTGATTTGATAATAGGACATATCATAATTATATGACATGGCTCTTTAAGTTCATAAAAAAAAATTGTCTGCAAGTTCCAAACTTTTGCTTTTGTTTATCCTGATTAGCATTGAACAACAAATACAATTTTATCCATTTTACCATTAATATACCCTTTTTATCCTTTTAAAAAAAATGTGTTAAACATGTTAAACATGAAACTAACTGAGAAGTGAGGGTGAGGTTGATATGGAGCGTGGGAGGGTGGTTATGTCTCAGCGTCCTTTTTCTCCCAATCCCTTAGAATCTCTAAATGCTGACCGTCCAATTAACCCAAAAGCTCACAATCCGCCACATCATCAAGCTATTCTTTCCTTTGCCCCATCTCTCCTCTTCTCCTCTTCCAGTGCCCAACCGGGCCATTTATGCAGAGCCTTTCATCATCAGGAGGTTGCAAGTCACAACAACTATAGATAATATCAGAAAGAAAAACCTGCAAGTTCATCTTCTTTATGTGCTTTGAGCTAACGAATGAGAAATACTATGACAAGCAGCACCTTGAAAAAATTATTGCAATAAATGCATGAATTTGTTCTATAAAGCTTTATGAAAATCTTCACTTCCTCACTCTGAAATCTGAATCTCTTTCATCAGTTAGATAAGAGGCAAACCAGCGGCTCTTGTTTGGAGAAATTTATTGGAGAAATGATAGAGTACTTTTAGGAAGAGAAAATTGTTTTTGAACTAAGATATTAAATGCTATATTTTAATTGAGCAGACTATAAATGATGCGATGCTCCAGATTTATATATAAATTTCTCAGATATTATAATAAGGGATGAGAGATAGTACCTAATAGTTGTAATCGGGTATTAGATTTTTTCTTTCATATATTCTTATATTTAATAAAGATAACTAGGAAATCATCTTTTGAATTTGATGACAATTATAACGTTTTTAAATTTTAACTACTTTTATTCATCGTGTATATTAAGTGAAAATAACTTGTATTTGAGAGGAATTGATTGGTTAAAATGTTCAAACTTGCCCTCACACAGTCCCACTCCTTCCCTGTTTAAGCATCTCTCATTTCCAATTCAAATAGACATTTATATATTCTCCATATGCTACTCTCTCTCTCTCTCTCTACACACACACACATCATATTATATAATATTTTTACGGTTTCAATCTTAACCATGCCATTGATATTATTAAGCATGTTTACAATGAAAATAAAATATGGTAGATCAAGGGTGTCAAAATCGCAAATCAAACAAATTTGTGACAAAGATGCAAACTCATCTTGTAAACTCTTTTTCTGTATTCATATTTTGATAGTGCAACGAAAAGAACTAATTCGATTAGGTTCTTGGGAAGAGACTGGAAGTGGAAGGCCAACCATTTATACAGCAAACTCATTTGCAGAACAGAAGATGCTTATTGATTGCCTTAACTCATCTTAGCCAAAAAAACTAAGCAAATCAAAAGCAATACTTGCACACAAATTCCAGTATATGTGCACAAAGCCTTGCGTTTAAGGAGACCAAAAAAAGGATTAAGTTTGGGACAGTGAATTGAGACGTACACTTTGTCTTGAGCTCTAACAGAACCAGCTAACTAAAGCAAATTAGAATGCCTAGATAAAAATCTCCATCTCTTCATCGTCCTCTGAATCTGTAAGTAACAGATCCCTTCAGTAAAATCGAGACTGAGATGATAAGGAAATTGAGATTTCTTGGCTTTGTGTGTAGATGACGGTAAGGAGCATACTTTAAGTTTTATAAGATAAGATAAAAATTAATATTCAATACGGTCTTTAATACATGACCTATTTAGTAAGTTAATATTTTTTCAAAACATACGATTTATCTTTTTTTTTTTTGTAATTTATTTTTATGAAATTATCTCTAATAATACCCCCTCAACATTCATTATGAAAGAGAGATGGAGGACTAAAGAATATGATTAGGATGTTTAAATAATATCTTGAATACTTTATATGGTCTTAAATATGAGATCTAATTGACTTTTTAAAAAAAATTAAGAAAACTAAATAAGTCACTTATAAATTGAATAACCGAATTTTTTCCTCAAAACAAATTTGTTTGACCTATTAACTGTGAGCACCAATTTTTTATTTGGGCCCAAGAAAAGGAAGTCTATTATCCCATCCAAGAAAGGTGCCATGTGGCAAGCAAAAGCATGGTCAAGAGGGGCTTCTTAAATCAATGCACCAGCATATCTCCTTATCTGTCAACATCCTCCAATACAAATCAGTTTACTAATTCAAAGCCATTACTTCATCCACTACCTAACAGGCCCACGAAACAATGAAATGACTCATGCACAACCACCAGCTATGGATAACACTCACAATTTATATAAGGACAACAAGTAAGACTGTCAGGACACATATTCTCTCCCAACAACTTTCCAACATTCTGGGCTCCTTATCTTGGTGAAAAAAAAGTCATCCTACAGGAGATACAACTCCTGTAAAAAAGTCTCCTGACTCCTGTACTATCATTGACTCCCGTCACATTAGCCTCTTGGCTCTTGTATTATCGCCTACTCATGGTCATACCAGCCTCTCAGCTCCCGATTCCTGACTCCCATTCCTGTAGTAAGGCTTCCAGGCTCTTGTATTTTCTCTGTTCCCGTCACACACTGAAATTCCCTTCTCTTGATCTCTGTATTTCTCTGTTTTGCATTTCACTACGTATTTCCACTTATTTCCCTGTAATTGTCATTATATCAAGACTATCTAGTGGTCCTTGTACTTACACTACGGTTGTTGGTGACCCTTTAATTCTCTCTTGTAAATCCGAGAAGGCAAAACTATATGAAAATATCATTTAATCCATCTTATCCATTTTTTTACCACAACATAAACTAATACATAATATAATAATATATCACATATGTTATAATTAACTTACCTACTTTGCTTCCTTAATCTCTTAAAAATGTTAATTGGGTTTTATATTAAGGATTGTAGGAAGTATTAACTAATTTAACTAACATCAGTAATATGATTATATTTGATAAATATATAATATTTTGAAAATTAAATAAGGGACAATATTATTTTTTTTTAATAACAAGGCAAGCGTAACGCTTGAAGAAATGTAAAGAAGTAACTGCTCAGGATATAGATCCCAAAACAGCTTCCTCCATGTCTTCCCTCAGTAGTGCCAAGCAGAAATTTGGTGGTTCTTGCAATATGACTCGATCCATATCAGCATCATGAGCGTCCCTTGCCAATTTGTCTGCACACCTGCAGCGCTTCTCGATGAGAATGATGTAGCTCAATGTCCTAGTCTTCCACAAGAAGTCTCCTAGTTTCCATAATTTCTTGTCTCAACGGATGATCCATGCCACACTCCCCCATGAGGAGCCGCATTGCATCTAAAGAATCAGTAAACATTAAAATCTTTTTTAGATTCAGCTGCTTACACATAAGCAAACCTTCTCTAATTGCAAATACTTCAGCAGCTGATGAAGGTGTATACCCCAGTTGCCTTTGGAATCCACATACCCAATCACCCCTCTCATCCCGAATTACTCCTGCACAAGTTGCACTTCCATTTCCTCTGGAGGAACCATCAACATCCAATCTAATAAAGTCTCTCGGAGGGAGGAACCACTTGCTATCTGTTCTATCAGTTAACTGAAAGATCTGGTGTTTATATTTTCCATCTACTTCAGCTTCCATCAATGTGAAGATGCATCTCTGTTTAAGCGTCCCTAGTTGCTCACCAGCTCCATCAAATATTTTCTTACATTTGTTTTTCCACACGATCCAGCAAGCTAGGCTGAAAATTTTGGGCCAATCCCAGCGTGAAAAACATTTTTGCCCTGGATCATTCCTTAGATTCCACTTCATCCATACCTGCAAGTCACCACTAAAAAATATATAATGGTATAAAGGGTTAATCAATGATATCCACACTCTTTGAGCTACCTCACAATCTCTCAAAACATGTAATATGGTCTCCTCCCTGTCACACTCAAAGGGGCACGCTAGGCTTGTGTTTGTCACTCTTTTTGCTCTCACAGTGTTTGTAGGTAACCTCTCATGATAAACCTGCCACATAAAGTATTTAACTCTCTCAGGGCTGTCCAGGTGCCAAATCTTTTGCCAGATCTGATCTCTATTATCGCCTTGCCAGTTGTACAATATTTGATATGCTGACTTAACACTGAAATTTCCATCCGTTGCATACCTCCAACAAAACATATCATCTCCAATTGTAGTAGGAGGCATCACCTTGTTGATGTTCTGAATGACCCATTCTGGAAGAAAGTTCTGCCATTGATTCATATCCCATACTCCGCTAGCTGTCACAAACTTGTCCACTGTTGCTTCCATATCTACAAATTGGAAATTCTTATCCACATACTCTGAAAGGGGACGCTCGAGGGGGGTCCAAAGATCTTTCCATACCCTAGTAGTTGCACCACTACATAATTTCCTACCCACCCCCTTTATAAAAGTTTGCCACACCGTCGATATTCCTCTCCAGACTTCTGACTGATTACTTTTCTTCGATACTGTTGGATACAAACCGTTACCACAATCATATTTAGATCGAAGACATTGAACCCACATAGCATTTGGTTTACACATGAGACCCCAACAAAGTTTCATAATAAAAGCTTTGTTTTGGCAATGAAGATCTTTAATCCCCAAACCACCATGGTCTTTATCCTCTTTTAAGGTGCTCCATGCAAGAAGGTGCATCTTCCTTGATACAGGCCCTTGATTCTAGAAGAAATCTCTACTTAGCTTCTCAATATCCTTGAGCACACCTATTGGGATGAGCAGCGTCTGCATCTGGTAATATGGTAAGGTGGAAATGACTGATTTGATTAAGACAGTCCTACCTGCTAAGCTCAAAAAATTCCCTTTCCATTTGGCCAACTTTGATCGGACCTTCTGAGTAAGTGGGGCATAAGTCATTCTCACAGCGCGTTTGTGAAGAAGGGGAACTCCTAGATATTTTCCCAAGTCAGAAGTAATAGAGATACCCAAGAGCTGACTGTACTCCATAGCTCTGTTGAAGTGTTCATTTCGAGAAACAAACATTTTTTATTTCTGTAGGTTGATACGATGTCCCGATACCCCACAAAAGAACTTCATCAGCTCCCTTAATTCCTCCATTTGATCTTGAGATGCCTCACTAAACAAGATTAAATCATCCGCAAAAAACAAGTGAGATATTTTAGGGCCTCCTTCATTAAGGTATATAGGCTTCCAATGGCCTTCATCCACCTCATGCTCAATAAGATGCCCTAAACGTTCCATAGCAAGAACAAACAAATAAGGGCTTAGGGGATCTCCTTGTCTAACACCTCTAGTTGGTTGGAAAGTCTCTGATAGTTCTCCATTCCATAATACCCTCATTGATGCCGTGCGAACACAACTCATGAGAATCTCCACAAAATCATGTTGAAGATTTAGGCTCTTTAAGGTGAATTCCAGGAAGTCTCAATCCAACCTATCATACGCTTTTTCCATATCAACTTTTATTGCCACAAAGCCTACTCCTCTTCTTTTTGTTCGCATTGTGTGAATCGCCTCCTGTGCAATGATAATATTATCACAGCTCTGTCTCCCTCCCACAAAACTGCATTGGTTTGGCTTAACAAGATAACTCATTACTCCTTTTAACCTGATTGCCAATACCTTGCTCATAATCTTATAACTTACATTGCATAGGGAGATTGGACGGAAATCCTTTAGATGGGAAGGGTGATCTACCTTTGGGATGAGTGTAATACTAGTGTGATTACTACATTTATAAAAATTAGTATTAGGGAGACGACATAAATAGGATGAGGCTCCGTCCAGTGACATGGTAGGGTCAAAAGATGGCGTCATTACATTTAGGAGGGAGAAAGACTAAAAACAGAAAAGGAAAGTGGAAAGGAAGAGTGACAGCTGGGAAGTTATGATGGAGACAAAATTAGTGAAGCCAGCTTCTTAAATCCACGCCTGACCTGGTCTTTCTCATTAATATCCACAGACCACTCTTTGTTAATTTCCCTTTTTAGCCCTCAACATCCCCCTTTTCTTTTTCATATCCACCCATCCTCTCTCTTCTTTTCGCACCTCACCCTCACCCCTCCTCCGTTAATTTCACGTTTAACACATTTTTGTAGAAAGCATAAAATGAGTATGTTAATGATCTTATAAAGGGAACAAACCATTCTAAAGTGTTTAGAACTTAAAAGAGAAATTCTTGCATGAATCTGGAGTATCGCACCATTTAATTATGATATGTCCAATCAGAATATATTGAATCACATCATTTAATAAATGAGAGATAATTAATTGGAGATATGATAGAGTAGTAATTTTAGGAAGAGAAAATGGTTGAATTAATTTAATTAAATGTCGTATAAATTTTCATTTTGGTTTAAATGATGTGATTTGTTGTATTCTAATTAAGCATACCATAAATGATGTGACGCTCCAGATTTATATAAGAATTTTTCGGATATTATAATAAGGGATGAGAGGCAGTATCTTATAGTTTTAATCAAGTATTAGATTTTTTTTTTCTTTTCATACATTCTGATGTTTAATAAATATAACTAAGAAAGCATCACTTTTAACTATTTTTATTCAAGTGTGTATTAAGTGAAAATAACTTGTATTTGAGAGGAAGTGATTGGTTAAATGTTCAAACAGTCAAACTTGCCCTCGCATACACTTCCACTCCTTCCATATTTAAGTAAACATCTCCCATTTCCAGCTCAAATAGATATTTTTATACTCTCTGTGATACTATATATATAATATTATATAATATTTTTACGGTTTCAATCTTAACCTTGCTATTGATATTATTAAGCATGTTTATAATGGGAACAGAAAATATGGCAGATCAAAGTTGTCAAAATTGCAAAACTAAGCAAATTTGTGACAAAAATGTTGATTAAACTTATGTTGTGAACTTTTTTTCTGTATTCTTATTTTGATAGTGTAAAGAATTGATTCGATTAGGATCTTGGGAAGAGACTGGAAGTGGAAGGCTAGTCATTTATACAGCAAACTCATTTGCACAACAGAAAATGCTTACTGATCTCCGTACCTCATCTTAGCCAGTACTATAAATGACTAAAAATTTTGAAAACTAAGCAAATCAAAAGCAGCACTTGCACAATAATTCTGGTATATGTAAAAAAGCCTCGCGTTTGGGGAGAACAAAAAAAGGATTTAGTTTGTGATAGTGAATTGAGCTGTAAATTTGATCTTGAGTTCTAATAGAACCAACCAGCTAGAGCAAATTAGAATGCTCAGATAAAAATCTCCATCTCTTCATCGTCATCTGAATTTGTAAGTAACAGATCCCTTCAGTAAAATTAAGAATGAAATGATAAGGAAACTGAAGATTTCTTGGCTTTGTGTGTAGATGATGGTAAGGAGCATATATAGTTTTGTTTCGAGTTTGTCACTATTAATAGGGAGCAAGCATGTTTTTTAATTACTCTTATGAGCTTCTTCAATATGATGATTGAGATTTGAATTATCATTATAATGAAAATTCATGCTGTGCAGGACACAGGAATGTTTGAAAATCTGGGCAGCTTCCATGAACAGGAGACTAGCATCAAGAAGGGCGAGTTTAATGAAGCCAAACCTGTAAATGCAGGATTTGTTACTGATTCTTATTTTCTGTATGTGTTAAAAGGAGAAAGTTAGGATCAAAATCTTCAGTATCCATGTTCTTTATTATGTAACAAGAAATCTAAGGCCCCCAACAAATTTGAAGAAGAAATTAACAAAAGTTGTTAACACATGATAGCAGCAAGTGGCTATATGAGTTGAGTATGCAAGAGAAATCTAGAAGGCTCCAGAATATTCTGAAACCCTATAGCTGTATAGCATACACATAGAGAAATGTAGAAGGTATGTTCTAGAATGTTTTGCACATTTCTTATGCATACTTGTAAGATATTTTTAGGAAAAAAGATTCTAGATGAAGCACCCTTGAGAAGCAATGCATTTCCCCATTCTCAAACTTTCCCAAGTGCCTGTTGATCTCAAAGTTCCAAACCTTCACTTTTGATCTCGCATATTCCATATCATGCTATTAACAACTTCCATTCTGGTTTTTGGTAAGTTGATATACTCAGTAGTTTGATTCTGCATATGATAATGTCTTTCATAATCAATAAATTAATTCTGCATACTAGTGCACGTCCTCTCTAATCAATAAATTAATCCAATCATCTCAGTGTCTAGAAATCTTGACTCAAGGCAAGGTCTAACTAATCACTAGGCAAATACCACCTCTTAGTGGAGACTGGTGAAAGGAACAATGTAATAAAGGTTTTGGACTTCTATAAGTGGTAGAATAACCAGAGGCATAACTTTTCTATTTCTGAAACAGGTCAATATTCGAGAGACAAAATGTCCCACGGTTAATTAAAGTTTATTAGTGCCAATAAAATGGCTTTTTGTAGAGACTAAGGACGGAATCATTATAGAATAAGAGATTTGTAATCGACCATCACAAGAAGATCTTCTATTTGTTGGTTCAATGCCATGGTTTATTGTTGAATTGTACCTTGTAGATTGAGATTTTTCAGCTGATGTTGTCCATGATTTGGAAGCTCTACTAGAGTGGCTTGTTCGAGTTAAGGCTTTCCGCCAAGAGCTTCTAGCCCACTTGTCACCCCACTCCTCCATACATGAAGAAGGTTGTGGATTCTATAGCTAATGGACCAAAATAGGGGGTTGGTGTGTAAGTCCCCTGAATTGCCTAAATAGATAAAAAAAAATATGATGCTTCGATTCTTTCTTTTTGTTGCATTAATTCCAATCAGAATTTTGCCTTTGTTTTAAGAGCTCCTATTATAAAGACTATGTAATTATGCTTTTTATATTAATATCATTTTGCTTTTGACCAAAAAAAAAAAGCAGAATTTGAGTGTGCAGTAGTTCTAGAAGTTTGAACATTTGACTTCTATGCTTAAATTACAAATGATTTTAAAACTTTTTGCTGCAGTAAAAAAATGATAATTGGCTTTTATTCTACCCCATCATAATGTATCTTTTATCTAAATTACCGTACACGTTATTTATGGTACTCTACCACTTGGGTTAAAATGATACAGCTATGAAGCTACTCAAAAAGACCATTAAAATGGAACATAGATTAAAGTGTAGTTTGATGAATTGACTATTGTTCATGGTGCAGGTAAAACAATTGACAATTAAAAGGAATAGTAAGACCAATTGACTTTAAAACTGAGGTTGGATTGGCCAACACCGTTAAATCTCACTAAACGTCCGTTGCTTTATTCTAAGTAGAGCCCACAATTTTTTGTGTCACAAAAGTAATAGCTGTTTGTTTAAAGTAAACAGTAGCTACAGTTTAAAAGTCTATTGGTCCTATTGCCTATTATAATTGTCAATTGTGTTACATGCATCTTGTACAATATTAAATTGATTATATTGTACTTTAACCTACTGAACATTTGATAAAGAAAAACAATTATGTGTAGTTGATATTTTTTAAAAGAAGAAGGTACAAGGAAAAATGACACTTCAGAATTTATAACTTACACTATTGGCAATTAAGATAAGAACATTAGAAAGAAACCTTGATAAAGAAAGCAATTGTACACAGTTAATTTAAGAAAAAACAAATACAAGGAAAAATGACACTTGAGAATTCATAACTTACAAATTTGACAATTAAGAACTCTAAAAATTAAATTTTTCTCTCACATTCTATAAAATAAGTTGTTATAAATATTCCTTAGTTAAATTTATAATATTCATGTCCTCTGAATTCATTTAAAGAGGATCATACTGCTGTAGGATGTGTGATGTCCTTGGAATGCACTAGCAGTTACTTACAGTTTTGAGGATAAATTTTAATTTTAAGGTTTGTGATTGTCAATATGGCAACAAGTTATAAATCCTTGATTGTCATTTTCTGGAGATACAATATGTATCATTATGCTGAGACTAGTGGCTCATCCAAAATCTTGCGGGAAGACCATGCAGAGGAACTGGAAATGGGCTATACTGAACTCCATCCTGACATCCTACAACCTCCCACCTGCCAATCATTAGGTCCCAGGTTAATTTCCTCAATAGATATTGGGACTCCAAAAAAATATAAGTAAATACACTAGTTTAGTTGGGAAATAGACATGTTTTTCTATACATCACGCAAAGTTTGAGGAAAATAAACGTCACAGGCATGTTCTGCCTTGCACAATTATATAATTTATGAAATTTTACACTCTCTCCCTCCAATTCTAAACATAAGAGCTAGTATAATGATTTGATTTGATTATAAATATAAGATCGCAATCCATATAATCTCTCAAATTTGCAATTCTTTTCCCAAACTTTCCTTATTGATTACACATATTAAGGAAATTTTCATTAAGTGTTAGTTTCTATTCCAAATGATTAGTGAGGGTATTTTAGGAAAACTAACACAATTTTTTTTTGTATAAATTGCTAACTTAACTAATTTCATTAATATCTTCAAAATATTTATTACCTTCTATATTTATGACTTGAGAGAGTATTTTTTTTTTTTTGGAATATATCAATTGACGATTAGCGCCTTTTTTGGATCATATTATCGAGTATTTAAGCAACCGACTACTTAAGTTTCGGGAATCTTGGCTTCCTTTCTTAATGCAAGTGTCTCTTCGAGGACTCGAACTCAAGACTTTAAGGGATCTAGCGGGGCCTTACACAGGTAGACCAACTATGTGTTAGTCTTGAGTGAGTATTTTATATTGATACTAATGAATAAAAATGTCATGTGTTAAAGATTGAGAGATTTTACCTTAATTTGGTTACCAAGTGGTGAATTAAAATCAGCATGTTCAGCTTGGCAAGTTCGTTGCCAGGACAAGAGTGCACTCCCTTCCCAAATGGTATAAAAGTATTGGGCTTTGGTGCAACCTGAAACGCAAATACAAAAAACTCCCAAATGCTTAATTAACAGAGCTAATTAACTCAGTTTGCTTGAAGCATATTATTTTACCTGAAATCTTGATGGGTCAAAATTGTGGGGATCTAGGAAGTATTCTGGATTATGATGTATGTTCCTGAACAGTGGCATCACTTTCCAACCCTTTGGTATGAGATACCCTGAGAAGTTCAAACAAAGTTTTTAAAATCACTAAACCATGTTATTTTAAATAAGTTCTTATTATTTAGTACAAGAATATTCTGCTCAAAATCCTTAATTACCCTCATACACTACATCAACCGTAGCTTCCCTATAGGTAAAAGATATGATGCTTGCCATCCTCAAGCTTTCTAGTATCACCTGCAAAAACAAGATCCTTCTTATGAAAAATTCATTCATGAAGTTGTTGAAACTCAGACTAGGAATTGTAAGTAGGGCAAATTGGGATAAAGCCCATGTTTGAAAATTTTACTAGCTAGAATGATCTGAATTAGAGTATTGATATTTTCTGTATATAGAATACCTTAGAGTGTTGATACTTTGTGTATAATATATCAGATCCTCCTAGTCAATAAAATCTTCATATAAAGATTTTTCACCTATTTTCTCAATTAAGTATTGCAGCAGCAACAGTTACCCTGTAAGTAAGCGGCATTGTTCTGGTCTGACTCCATGTCAAAGGTTTTTGCCCTCCATCATTGGCTGCATAAACGGCCATTTGCTCATCCTGCATACATTACAAACTGGTTGGTAAGCTAAGAGGCATAAAGACTGGGCTACAATATAATTTCTCAGACATAAATGTAAAACACTTGTGAGTACATCTATCTTACTTTTATTGCTTCAAGGAGTTTGGGGTGATCATGGAGATACTTGAGGATCCATGTCAGAACACTAGCTGTAGTGTCCTGAGCTGCAAATAGAACCCCAACTAAATTATCAGCAATTTGGTCATCATTTAGTGTTTGTCCCTTTTCATCCTTGTAGATCAACAAGTGACCCAAAAGGTCTTCCTCCATCAATCTCTTCTCTTTTCTCTTGCAAATTATCTCCCTGATAATCTCTTGGATTCTCCTTCTAGCCTATCATAATTCATCGGACACAGAAAGAGAGAAAGAATATAAAATCTATAAGTTCACAAAAATCTTGTTATCAAGAATTTCATGGATTGTCAAATTTACCAAGAATGCCCGGCAATATGTAGTTCCTGGAATCCTGTTTGGGAAAGAATTATAGCCTTTCTCCACTATGCAATAGTTCTCCTTAAGAACCTCTCTATAATTGCGTTCCAAGTGACCAAACACCGATAGGATGCCAATATTAAAAGAGAACTATGAAGAATGAAGAAAAAAACTCATTTGAGTTGGAAATGCCAAACATGGATTTAAACCAGTAAGTTGAAGTTTTTATGCAAATGCAGAATATAAAAATGTCTGTGGCATGGAACAATAAATCAGAACTAACCTTCTTCATGCTCTGAAAAACATTCATGACTTGACCAGCAGAAACCCAGGATTCCAAAGTGGAGACCGCCTCAGCTTCTACATAAGGAACAAGTTTTCGGATTCTTTCAGGGGATAAAGGAGTTTGAACCAGCCTCCTAATCCTTGTATGATAATCTCCTTGGTGGAAAAACAATGCAGAAGGACCTATGAGCATCTCTTTGCTTTTGGGGTAGGTAGGTTTGAACAAGTGAGCATGTGTGACAAGCACAAACCTGGCAGCCTCAGGGCTAGCCAGCATCACACAGGGACAACCTAGTACGTGGGTTTTAAATATTGCTCCATATCTGATATCAACATGAGAACAGACAAGTGAACTATATATATAAACTCAATTTATGTAAAAGATTAAGGAAATTTAATGGAAAAAAGATGAGAACCTTTTCTGCTTTAGAGCAAAAAATACATTTGGGTCCTCAGAATAGAGTTGAGGAGTTTCTCCAATATAAGGCCAACCCATGGAACCTGGGGGAAGAGTTGGGGTACTTTTGGGTTTCTTGTGTTTCTTTATAATAAAGAGACACCAAAATATGAGAAGTGAGAAAAAGAGGATCATGTATACTGAAATAGCCATTACTCTGATCTCCGTTTGTGAATTGTGAACTCTTGACCAAATATGGAAGCTAACAATGGGGTATAGCATCTGCTATATATAGAAGCAACATGAAGATGATAGGGACAACTAACTACCTTCATTGTTTCTAAATAAGGTTAAGTGTAATGTTCTCCAAAAATCTTATTCTGACATGAATGTAATATTCACTGTTCATATAACTGCGGGGAGAGAAAAATCAATGGAAGTAAATAACATAAACTTATAGGGTATTTATCACATTTGTTTCCAAAGGAAAATAAGGAGAATTTGGGATTTACAAAAAGAAAGCCAACTAAACAGAAAGATGCCTCTTGGAACAAAATAGAGATAAAACTCTTTAGCTCTTCCTGTGTTATGGGTCCCATATTAGTAAAGTTATCTTGAAAAAGAGGTTTTATAAAGTGTTGGATTCCTCTAGACAACTAGTTTTTGAGGCGTGGTTCTTTGAAAAACCTATATTTTTTACACTTTTCTACTATATCAAGGTGGATTAAACTTAAACTTCTAGCTACATTGCACCAACTTAAACTTGTAGTCACATTGCACTAACTATTACAACATGAATTAGTTTAGAGTGATTTTAGCACCTTGATACCACCCTTCAAGCTACCATTAATATGCTGCTAATTGGGAAATGGGAACTGATGATGGTTCTTCCTTCTTTATGTGACATGTGCAAGCTCCATAAAAAGTAGCTGACAAAGTTTGTGGATGGAGTTGGCTTAATTAGTGATGCTAGTAAGTATTACCTATCTCTAATCCTAAATATAATAACTAATTCTTGTTGACTTTTGGTCGTATATGATATTGCTTTTCATATTATCTCTTATATATTAATGTTTTTGTGAAATTACTTTGTCTAATTCATAAACTTTATAAACTGATATATAATGATACACATAAGTTTTTAAAGAATATCATGTAATGTATGCTATAATTAAATAATTTATTTATCTTCTTTAATCTCTCAAAAGTAACTAATTAGACTTTATATTAAAGTCCGGATGTAGTATGAATTTTTGTGGACTCTCACTTGCCAAGAGTTGAGCAACCTATATCTCTGTTGTTAACAAAGACACGTATGAGTCGAACTCTTTTATCTCAGTTTTATAAGGACATGATTCATGTTCGGATGCCTTGCACGTTAATATTTGTCTGTATTTAAGAAGTTTCATTTCATCACGTAATCAAGCATGTGAGCCTCACACGTGGAGAATTAATATCTACCAGTTGTCAGAGCGGGGGGATCATTACCGAGATTTGAACAGGAAGAAATCACTTCTTAGTTCCAAAGCTAATGTGAAGAAAATTGATTGAATGGAGTACGTCGAGGTGAGGAAACATTCTCATTCATGATTAAGTTATAAACGATCCCGTCTTTGCTACTATAAGGTATTTCTAACAAATTCTCTTTTAACTAGAGTTGGAAATTCGGGCGGACCGGGCCCGCAAACAAAAATACACCCTTTTATTGAAGCCCGGCCCTTAAGAGGTCGGGCTCGGGCCGGCCCGACGGGTTTTTACTCTTTTTTTTAAAAAAGTGAAGGGCTTTAACTTTCTTTGATCAATGAAATTGTACTGCGAAAAAATTAAAGAAACAAATATGGGTAATTGAATATAAATTGTGCAGCAAAGTCAAGTGACATAATTTGTCAAAAATGGTATATATAAAACTTAAAAGGGAAGAACATGCTAAATTTATGTGGTTTTTTAATTAACAATAGCAAATTGGCAATGTTACGCAAATAATTACTAGATAAAGACAACAAAAACAAAGATATATCACAATTCAAAAAATGAGATTAAATATAACAGAAAAAAGTAGTGATATGAAATAGTCGTTCATTACTCCGAATATTAGACAATCAAAAAACCAGGGATCAAGTATAAATAAAAAACATAAATACGATCCATAAGTAGCAAGTCTAGAATTAGAAGTCATACACCACATTTAGAAGTCATACATCACAACTACATAGAATGTTAGAATGTTCCATAAGGACACAATGTCCACATGACACAACACATTTAAAAAAACTAGTTCACAAACCACAAAATAAACCAATACATAATAACATAATATAATTTGCCTTTTTAATTTTTATTTCCTAAAAAAAATTCTTAGGCGGGCTTAAACGGGCGGCCCGTCAAAACCCGCGGCCCGACAGGCTAGCCCGTTTAAGCCCGTTCCCCCTTTTTTTGCCCCCAAAATCAAAGCACGGCCCTCCTCGAACTTGAGCTTAAAAGGGCCGGCCCGACGGGCTCGGCCCGAATTCCCGGCTCTACTTTTAACTATAATAAGGTGATTTTAGTCTCTATACTTGAATTCAAACTGAGTTCTAGTGAAATTATATAGACAATAACTAATGATTCATAAATATATAGATTAAACCCAAAATTCGAGTAAATCATAATCACCAACAATAACTTTAAGCCATGAGAATATTTTATAATAGGGATTACATAAGCGATTATATAAAGTGGGACCCAAGGATCCCATGTTGGATTACCGCTCATGTATTGTTAGGGATGCTACGCCTATGATTCTTGAAATTCTCAACTTCAAAATCTTGTGTACAGATAAATGTCGAGGTGGGGTGGTGTTGGTGCGAATGTGGTCCACGTGACGTTATTCCCAAAAAAGCACAAGTCAGGCGCTAAGCTGAGTTTAATCCATACGTGGCAGCTAGAGATAGATAAGTCAATATCGTGGTGGTCCTGGTCAGAGAGTTCCGAGGCCAAAAGGAAGTCGATTATCAGTTCACAAAGCCAACATTTGACGATCTTAAGAATGATAAAGTAAGTTAACATGGCAGATTTTAGTATAGGATTCAGTTTGGTGATAAAACCAAATCAACCGGCAGACTTAACTAAATATCCCCAAGTTACAATCATATCTATAGAAGTTAAAACATTGCATTACTTTTTTTGGGGTCAAATTTAGGTAGACTATGGTTCAAATATAAGAAAATGTGGATTGTATGTTAAAACCAATTATAGACCTTGCTACCTTAGGCCTTGTAGGGTGCAAGGGCTACGAACTATAAATCATGCTGTTCATCACAAGAGTTAAAAACAGAATAAACCAAACGCAGAACTATTCCATGGCATGCCGCATGCGCAGCCTAACAAGACACAAGTTACCTGCAGGCCAATTATGGAACATATACCAATTTAGCAAAAGTGATTCTTTCTTTACTAGCATTAGCATCAACCCAAATCTCATCCCTTCCAGGTGAGCATCATATCACTGCATTAAAAGGGACCCCTGGTGCATAAGATTCTCATTATGTGGGACTTGAGAATGTCAGATGTATGTAACATTTACCCCCACGAACGGAGGAACTGTTTTTAGAATTTGAACCTATAACCTATTAATTACATGACAACAATTTTTATCCTTACTCTAAGGTTAATACAACTAAATTTTATTTGGTAACATTAAGAGGAGAACTATAGATCTATTTATTGCATCTGTACATAATCCATGGATAATGCAGATTCCTACTTAACATAGTTTTCCCATGTGGTTTTGTATTATGAAATATGAATAACGACAATACGCAGTTTCCATAATAACTACCAATTTCTATGAAGGGAAGAAAAAGAGAAGGTTAAAGAGCAATTTTACCAACAGAATGTTGTCCAAGTTGCAGATGGCACAATTGACAATTGAAAGGGTCGGAAATACCAATGGACCTTTTAACCGGGGGCAGATGGCCAATGCCGTTAAAAATATTAAACGTCCGTTACAAACTTTAGTGGGGCCCACAATTTTGTGTGGAGTTAAAGAGCAATTTTACTAACTGACTATTGTCTAGGTTGCAGATAGCACAATTAACAATAAAAAGGGGTCAATATCACTAACGGACCTTTTAACCAAGGGCGGATAGGCCAATACTATTTTATTTATGCAACCCGCCATTAGTTGTGAGACAATTGGGGTAATGATGTCAACCTGGCAACTTAGTGAACTCCACATGGCATACATAATTTCACCTCATCTTCACCCTTACCCTCACCCTCACCTTTACCTGCCCTTACATACCTTCACCCTCAAAGACAGAGCCCTCACCATAACCATGGACGAAAGAACACTCGAGGATGGCGAACGGCAACGGACGGCGGACACCTTCATCCTCACCCACCCTTAACAGTCTAAAATGTACCACATGTCAACTTGTCACAGTGGGAAGGATTTTTTAATTGCTTGGGGGTATTTTGGTATTTTCCTATTATTAATCCATGTCACAATCTAAAATGTGCCACATGACAACTTGTTGTCCGTCACATCTCCAAATTAAAATTAACAGTCAACATCCATTAGTAAAACTATATTGGCCAATCCGCCCCTAGTTAAAAGGTCCGTTGGTGATAATGACCATTTTTATTGTTAATTGTGCCATCTGCAACCCTGGACAATAGTCTATTGATAAAATTGCTCTTTAACCTCATAAAAAATTGTGGGCCACAATTTTTTATATTAAACGTAACAGCTGTTTTGTATTTTTAACTGCGTTAGCCAATCTGCCCCCAGTTAAAAGTCTATTAGTATTTCCGACCCTTTCAATTGTCAATTGTGCCATCTGCAACTTGGACAACAGTCTATTGGTAAAATAGCTCTTTAACCCAAAAAGAGATGAACAAAATGAATATAGATAGGCCCACAAACTTCATACTTTATCGACTATTCCGGTTATTAGGTTCCAATCTTTAATGGATTAGAGTGTTCCCTTTGACTGATTTTCCAATCTTATCAGCTTTCTTGCCCATCTCTATTATTGCGTCAGAGAACAAAATGAAAGGAACATCGATATATGTACAGTGATACATATTGTCCTACCATGCTAAAAAAGCAGAGCAAAATATGAACCCAATCTATCTTCTCTTTCAAACAGATATTGGTAATCTATAAAGAGCCCACCACAGATATATACCATTCAACTGTCAATTTACTTTTCACTTTTATTCAAAAATTTTAGATGGACCTGATGAATCAAAGAATATATAGACTACGTTAACAACTCATGAACATGTAGGTATTTTGTAATCACTACCTAGCTAGCTAGGCCATGGGCATTAATCAACAAAGGCACCACTGGGGATCTTCCATTAGATATGCCAAGAGATTGCAAAGAGATAAAGGCTAAACCAGTACGGCTCTGCCATATTACTCTCCTTTGAAATTCAAACTACATAATTGATTCCGCCATCTGAAATTGATTCCGCTGAAAAGGAGTTGGCTCATAACCCATAAAATCGTCAGTTCAAATCCTATTGTCATTGTGAGAATTTTGTAAGTGAACGATTTATAAGTACTTCTATAAGTGTACTCTGAGCCGAAAGATATGCTCTGACATTGGTGAGCCTTATGACCAAACTCATCTAAACTTTTGGGAAATCTTTTTTTAAAAAAATGTCATTGATTCCTGGTTGGATTGCACTTTTTCCCCACACTCAACTCACCACAAACGTGCCTCATCCACAGAGGTCTATATTGCTTCAAACTGTGCCAAATCCAAGCGCACTTGTGCTGCTCCACTGCAACCACTTGACAGATGTCAGCACGCCATATGTAAGCTTAATTCAATGGACCAGATCATCAAACACATCATGTGCAGTATCTTTTTTGCAGTTTTTATGAGCTTGATGAAGTACAAAAGGCAATTTAGTATACAATGATGCATACCCTTCTTTCCGTTGACACATTTAAGCCTAAATACAAAAGGACTACATATTATCCAACTCAATGGATGAAATCATCTTTTGGAGTTCTTAGATCTGCAAAACAACATTGTTCTAGTCTTTGAACAATTAGACAGACGCCCTTCCGTTGCTTCTTTTGACTAATAGATGCCTTATCTCATAAATGAGCTACATATGATCTGAGCTTATCCTCAATTTGGGGCCGCAAAGTCAAAATTCCACCACCACCAGAAGAACTGTCAGTGCAGAGATCAGAATATGAATAGAAAAGCAATGAAAATGCCACCATTCATTCACTCACTCACTCATAGCTTAGTAATATGAGTATGGTTATGATGAAGCCTCTATGAACACGGCACTTGTTGCTGTGATCTGACGCAGAGGTTGAAACAAATGGGTTTCTGTGAATGGCTTCAGAGATGAAAACCAATAGAATTAAAAAATTCTTCACTACGCGTGTGGCATTCCTTGGACGGTAGCTTACATTCTCCCAAACGTCCTCACTATTATTGCTTTGTCACTTTCATACAAGATTCTATTCAAACAGGCACTGTATGCTCCACATTGGTAGGTAGGTTTATTGGACTATTTACTAAAACAGGGACGGAGGAAAAAAAAATCTATCAAGTTAATGGCCTTTTGATTCCAATTTTGGAACATCTGATCTGAGTAGTTTGGACCTTCTACACACAACCTTAATCATGACAGTTTAGAAAAAAGGTTAATTGTAAGTTTGGATTCGGGGTAGGGAGTTAATCTTGGGTTTTATGCAATACATTTTTATCTTATAAAGCATAAAAGTATTAAAAAAAAAAACCAAGCAGGGCCTAAGTTAAATCAGGAGAAGACTAGTGCCTACTCGATTATGATTGTGTTTAGATGGACTTTTGGAAAAGTGACTTATACATAAGTCAAACTGAAAATAAATTAGATTATGTAATGAGATTTATGTTTGGATGGGCCGTTAAAAATGACTTATAAGTGACTTATAAGTCATAAGTCATATTGTGTAATGAGATGTATGTTTGGATGGACTTTTGGAAAAGTGATTTATGTTTGGGTTAGTTGTGATTAGATGTGTAAAATAAATCAGAATTTTGGGGTCCACCTCCGTAAGTGACTTATAAGTCATAAGTCATAAGTCATAAGTTGAAAAAAAGAACTTATACTTATTTTGACTTATAAGTTATAAGTTACTTATTTTTATAAGTCCAGCCAAACATGCTCAATTTAACTTTTCTGAAAATAAGTCCTTTTTTGTGAAAATAAGGACTTATTTGGCTTATATAAGTCCAGCCAAACACCCCCTATATATATATAGATATATATATATATCCAAAACTATCAATTCAATTATTTTATAAACATCAATAGTAAACTTTGTTCTCCCTTCATAATTTATTTAATTATAATAAACTATAACTATACTTATGATACAAGTAATGTAATTATATTTAATTAGAAATTGGAAGTGATTGAGATAAGAATATAAATTCTACTAAAAAAACACGGAATTACTAACGAAATTTTCTGATGGATTAGCGACAGAAACGAATCTTCAGACAGAAATCATTCCGAGGCTAATTTTAGTGTTGCTAATTAATTTACCGACGACTGCACGCTTGCTTATACCTTAACCAGTTGAGCTATGAAGACCCTGTGATATTATTTGCAAGCTATTATATTTATAATATTTAAACTCCTACTATTATAATTATATTTGACCTTAATTATATATACTTTACATTATATTTAATTTACTATATTATGAAATATTTTTTAATTATTAATATATAATTTATATATTAAAAATTATATTATTTTTATATAAACAATCTTTTATATTCGTATACTTTACATTATATTTAGTATTTCAATTTTATATTTATAATAATATTAGTTTTTTTAATTAATTTTATTATATTAAAATTTTTAATTATTATTTTAATATATATTATTAATTTATAGTTATTTTTCATTTTTTTAATAATATTTATTAATAAATAACATATTGTTTAATAGAAAATTTAAAACTATATTTGTAATAAATTTATATATATGTGTGTATATGTATATATTAATTTTTATTAATATTTATAACATATCATTTATTAATTAATTTATTTATAAAATATTTTAAAAAATAAATTAAAATAATATTTTATTCATAAAATAATTAATATTTTATAAATTAATTAATTAATAAATTAGCCACAGAATTTTTGTCAGCAAAATCCGTCGGTAATTTTTTTTTTGTAGCATTTTGAGTCTTGGTAAAATAAGAATAGATCATTCTATTTGAATTAAAAGTGATGATAGTTAATTTTAAAATATAATGTGCTTGGTTTAAGCCACACATATTTTTGTTGGTTTTTACTTAGTTAAGAATTGTTATTGAAGGTTAAAACCTTGATTTATCATTAACTTGATTAATTCATTAGTGATTACCATCCATACTAAACTATTTGCATCACTATGGTCTTTTATCAAAATTGATAACTTTAAATGTTAGATGCATAAAAAGAAGGAAATATATCTAAGTGTTGACTATCTTGGTTATATTGTTTTTTTTTTTTTTGGTAGAAAGAACAAATTTCATTAAAAGTAAAAAAGTTTCACAAAAAGATGTTCATCAAATAAAAGAAGTGAGCACATTGAAAACTGAAAGGGAAGAGTGCATGAAGGCACAGAAAGTTCTCGTTCCTATATGAAGTAGATATTAAAACTGTTGAAAGTTTGATGCATTCTTAGGACATCAGTATCCACAATATCACCTTGGAATGTGGATGAAAATTTAAAAGAAGAACTGGGAGCAGATTACAGGACAGCAAAGGATTGAGATGGAGAAAGAACACCACATGTGCAGATCCATTGAACGACAGCTTTTAAGCATCTCATTTGAAATGAAGTATGAAACTTAGTATTGTGAAAATCAAAAGTTTGAAGTAACACCTAATCATGATAAATCTACATAAAACATGAGAGACCCTGACAAGTTCTATATTTGTGAGCCAGAATACACCAAAAATGATTTTACAGCACAATTGTTGGTGCTAAGGATGGAGATTTCATCCAAGTGAAATGCCAAAGTGTTGAAGGAAAATGCTTGAGAAATCTGGCATGATAAGATTGATGGACATGCAAGTGAACCATTATGTATAATGTTATTTCTCAACTACCAAATGTGGTTGAGAAGGAGTATGATTCTTTTGAGTCCATCTAATAATACATCCCTATGAAGCTGCAAATAAGACTAATAGAGCTATTCTTTAAAAGAATTGAAAGCATTCCATTTAGGTATGATAGAAAGGGAATTCCACCAAACTGCCCAAGTGAAATGAAAGGGTATAAAAAGAACAAATGCTCTATTGATTCATTCTGATCACAACCAAATGGATATGAATAATTGACTTGCATTTGATGACGAAGTAATTCATCACCAGATGGATTAGTTTTGTGAATTAGTTTCCATATAAATAGGAGATTTTTCATAAGCAGACTAATGGACCACAATATTTTCCAGAAAAGTTCTTGCAAGGTATTATGTAATGATGTGGTTAACAGAGAAAAACATGCTTTAACATAATAAGTGTCATTCGAAGAACTATTCCATACCAGGGAATCCTTAGCATCTGTAAATGAAATTGGAAGTGATAAAATAGCAGAAGCTGCAGTTGGAGGGTATAATTGTTATCAAATTAATATTCCATCTAACAGGAACCCCAGAAATGTTTGAATGCAGAAATAGATTATTAACTTGTTAATATTCAACAGAAGTCAATGTTCCTGATTGCATTGGCCACCAAAGATAATGGTTGATTGGTATAGATGAACCATTTCCAACTCTCCATTGCAGGTTTTGTAGAATTAGATCTTTGCTACTTAGAATATCCTTCCAAATCCAAAAAGAATTATAAGGCTGCTTAAAGGTTTTATTATTATTATTATTATTTTTTATATGTCAACATATTTAATTTGTAGAGTGGAACCCAATAAGCTAGAAGAATCTTGGTTATAGTCTTACGAATAAGAGTGCTTTGAGTTTCCCTCCCTGATTAGGAGTATATTCTTGGCCTTAATGTGGATACCTGCGGGAATTATCTCGTTTACCATGCCACTATTAATTTATATTCTCATTTCTTTGGGATTCTGGCCACTCTATAAAAAAAAAAAAAAATTAGGCTAGTCTTTCTACAATAATAACTAATAAGTGATTTATTTGGGCCATTCTTACTGGGCTTAATTCCTAATGGCCTTATGGCTGAAGCTTCATGTCAAATGATGGCCCATCTTTGGAAAAAGAAACAATTTTTAGTTATAAGGATACTTCTTTTTTTTTTTGATAGAAATATTACATAAATATTAAACATAAATGTCTTACAAACATCAAATTCTATAATATAATACAATCAGAAAACCTACGTAGAATAGAAAGACAATCCCAAAAAACCTGTTTAGCTCCCATTAGTAAGGAAATCTGTCCATACATCACTCGCTTGAGCTTTGGGTCTTGAATGAGGATATTGATGGAATAATTATATGGATTGGCAATGCAAGTCTGATTACCTATAAATAAGAAGGCCTCTCTAAGATGAGATAGAACATCTGTCCATTTATCCTGACAACAGCGCATAGTGAACGAGAAATCTTTGACCCATTCTTGCTGAAAATAAATTGAGATCCAAATTGAACAAGTATGATTCCTCTTATAATTTTTTATTTTGGAAGTAACCAAGATCCAATCATGATGTAAGTGCAATTGAGAATATGAATCTGATATTGGAGTAGTTGCATGAGTGGATGGAGTAAAAGATGAAGAAGAAGTTATAAGTGAGGCTTGATAATTAACTTGAGCACAGATTGCAGAAATAACTTGTATAGGACCAACTGAATTATTTGTCGCAAGTCTTTGATTCCGATAAAACCAAATAAAATAAAGCGTCCATGCAACCATTGAAGCTAAATTATCAGCTTGATTGTAAAAAATATCCATCAACCAGGTGAAGATTTGTCCTTGAGGAATGTGATAGGATAAGAGACCAATAGGTAATCCAAACCAAATAGCACGAGACCAGGGACATTGGAAAAAAAGATGGTACATAGTCTCATGTGAACAAGAACAAAACATACAGTCAGGGCTGATATGCATATGATGATTGATTAAATTAGATCTAACTGGCAGAGAATCCCACATCAATCTCCACAAAAATAATGATAATCTTGGGATAAATCTTAATGTTGTCATTTGTTTCCAAAATCTTGAGAAGTCCAGAAAAGCACTATGATTATGTTGACGTAATAATCGATATCCATCAGCGACAGTATATCTATGTATGAAGGCTTTCCTATAAGAGAAAGGTCACATATATTAGTTATGAATTATCCTGATCAAATTTTTATCAGTTCGTTTTTTAATTTAATGTTATAAATTCTTTTAAATGTGTAGAAAGGGGTATGGGGGTATTTCTCATCTTTGATTCATCTGTATTCGTAAAACTTGAAGGTAAACTTCTGCTTCTAGTCATTTAAATATATACTAATATACGTAAATTATAGATTTTGTTTACATATACATATATATATATATTAGCTTGGCAAGATGCGTCCTCACTATCTATCATTTTTCACTTAATATCTCTATCATTGGACATAATTTCAATTATCAAGATCTAATACAATTGTAAATATATTATATATTCATCAATAAATAGATAGTAATATTTTAAGATTGTCATAAATTTCAACCATTAAAAGTAAACCCAATGATAAAGATACTAAGTAGAGAGGAGGTGGAGATGTTAGATAGTGGAGAGGCCCCTAACCACAGCTTAACTTAACGGTGTATATTTCTCAAAATCAAAGGTTCATCATATATTAGGCACACATGAAAATGATTTACGTTCCGTTACTTAATTGCTTGGATTTATGAACAACAATAAGATATAGAGTGATTACTGATCATTATATTCATGTAAGTAATAATTAAATTCATTAAATCTTGAAAGATCATATTGAGACAAAAAAAATTGAAAGATTATAAAAACCAACACAATATGATACTAGTAAATATAGAAGAGTATCCTCTCAATCATTTTTCTTATTTTCTTCCCATAATCACTATTTCACTTTTAGATTTAAAAATGAATGGTCCAGATGTAACATCTTATAAAATGTTATTGTAATGTTTTTAACATATAAAAAAGAATTTCAACTTGTTAAGTTTTGATTTGGATTATGTACACTTGCATTATAAGAAAATTAATGTATAAAATATTTAAACAATAGTTCAATAAGGTATTACATATAAACCATTTGGTTTTTTGATCCAATGGTGGATAGAAGATTATGAGAAGATAATGAGAAAAATGATTTTTTGAGAAACTCAAACCAAATAAAATTTATGACCAATACAAAAGATATTGAGAAAATTAATTAAATAAAGCATATATTTCGATATCTAGAACTGTAATTAGCTCAGGCCAATATCCCACTTCTTCTTCTTTAAATAAGGAGTTGGTCTTTAGAACTATGATCAACTTTAGCTAATATTTTTGTGGTAATAATGAACTGCTAATGTCGCGTTCGCATGTGGTTAGTTTAATAATAATGTGTGATAATAACAAGCTATGTTTAAGTTGACCACAACTTCGGCTTAGAATCCAAAAACAATATCCAAAAACTATAGACTTATTTGGACTAGTGTCTGTAAAGATAATTGGGAAATAATATTGTTTAAGTAATTCAACTTTTAACCCAACAATTGTAACTTAATTGTAATTCAATTTTTCGACTATGATTATGATTGGGTCTAACTCGGAAGTGATTATTCAGTAAAAAGATAAAAATAGAAAGTGAAAAATATCTTTACATCTCATCTATAGGGTGTTATATTTTTAAAAAGTAATATATAAATGAATGCAGAATCTAAAATTAAATTTAGACCGTTAAGATGAAATCTAAACGGTGTAGATATATGTTAGATGAGTAGGAGAACCGATTTCCTCCAACTCTATCTCTAAACTTTTGATCTAATTATAACAGTCCCTTATCTTTCACCCTTTTTAAAATAAATGATCATAGTCACTCACAAGTCAATTTAACTAAGACTAGATCATCCTATTAATGGCATAACAACTCTTTTATAAGTGAGACGTTGTGTGTTTAATCCTACTTGTAATCTTATGTTTGCTCCTTTAATTAGAAAAAAAAATAGCTCTACAGCCATTGTGGATCCCGTAGTCAATTGTTTCCAAAAATTATCCCAAACATGCATTTTGCATCAAAGTGACTTTCTCCTAACTGAGGGAGGACTCTCAATTCCATTCCAAACATGCACTTGTTACATGTGTGTGAAGAAGAATGTGAGGGTTGAGACATGGCCTACATGTGGCCAAACAATAAAGGAACTGGCCCACAAAGACAAAGAAACATCGTAATATTTTGAGGTCAACTGGAACAGTTTTTCTGCTCATAAAAAAGATGAATAGGGAGAGCTAGACGAATCTAGACCATCAAAATCTCATCTGAATCAAATCTAGACCGTTCAGATGAGATCTAAACGGTTAAGATTCATCTAACTCTCCCTACTATTTTTGATGAGTAAGGAAACAAAGGACTTGACAACAAATATTTCACTATTACAGTCAAACTTTATAGACATTGTAGAGAGTTTGGATACCATCTACTTATTCCTAACATAAAGACCCTGCAAAGATGAAAAGCTAACAAAAAAAAAATTCAAATTTAAATACAGACACCACAACATTAACATCATGTTGCATTCTAATCTTCGACTTCTTCAAGTGGTCTGCGACGTTTACTCAAGTCTTGGATTAGATAGTTCAAATCTGAGTATGATGAACCTCCTTCTTCCACTGCCTCTCTTGCTTTCGATGCCAACAAATTTGCTCTTTTTCTCATTTCCTCTGCTTCTTCACCTTCCATAACTCTCTTCACAGCTTTCTCTATAGCATCCCACTTAATACCATCTCCTGTTATCCTCATCCATTTTTTGACTCCTACAGATACACCAATTTTAAGCACCTCAGTAACCAATTTCTCATTGTAAAATTGCTCTGCATACACGGGCCATGTCACCATTGGTACTCCTTCACACACTGATTCCAACGTTGAATTCCAACCACAATGT
This sequence comes from Mimosa bimucronata, assembly GCA_037074515.1. Lineage (NCBI taxonomy): Eukaryota > Viridiplantae > Streptophyta > Magnoliopsida > Fabales > Fabaceae > Mimosa > Mimosa bimucronata. Next base: position 3,139,182 of record CM073438.1, read on the forward strand.
GTCACAAATGCCCCCACTGCTTCATGTTCTAAAATCTTCACTTGTGGGGCCCATCCTCTTATGATCATCCCCTTACCTTCCATTCTTCTCTCATATCCTTCAGGCAGCCATTCTTCTTCCTCCTCTTGTTGGTGTTCATCTTTCTTGGGTTTTTTCACTACCCAGATGAATTGTTGGCCTGAAGCTTCTAAACCCATTGCTATTTCTCTGAGCTGAGATTCTGGGAAGTTGGTTACACTTCCAAAGCAGACATAAACAACAGAGTTGGGTTTCTTCATGTCAAGCCATTTCAAGCACTCATGTTCCTTAATGACTTCTTTTTTCTCTGTTTTTGATTTGTACAGAGAAAGAGGACCAATATGCCAAGCTTTTCTTCCAAGGAAATTCCTGAAATAATCTGCATAGTCTTTCTCCAGTTCATAGAAGCTATTCACAATCACCCCATAGCTAGTAAGCTCTGCTTCCTTACAAGCATTCAACAATCTACTCACTACGTTGTCTTCATTATATTTGAGAAAATCTGGTACCTGCGACCTTGTCATAGTGATTTCACCAGGAAGATTAGGAATAACAAATGGTTCTGAATCTGAAGAAACATGGTCATAACGCCTATAAAGTCTGAGACATTCAGAAGCACACAAGGCAAAGAAACCAATGCCATGGAACATAATCCCTGGAATCCCAAACTTGGCTGCAGAATCAGTAGCCCATGGAAAGAACATATCAGCAACGAGACAATCAGGAGGGGATTGTTTCAACAATTTTTCTAGTGGCTCTTGAAGCAGAGTAGTGGCTTCAAAGAACTTGGTCATCAAACCAGGGGAAGGAATTGAGTTCAGATTCTCAAAGCCTTGAGGTAAACCAACCTGTTCACAAGGGAAATCGATGGTTTGGATGTGTATGAGAGAATTGAAAGATGGAAGTGATTTGGAAATAATGGGAACATTGAGAGGAGTGGTGAGAATGGTGACATGAACTCCTTTTGCAGCAAATAACTTGGCCATGTTAGAGGTAGGAATTAAGTGGCCATGGGAAAGGAAGGGGAAAAACAACATGTGAAGAGGGCGACTTTCAGAACCCATGATTTTTCAGGGAAGGAAGTTCAGATCTTGGAGGTGAAATTGAAGAAGATGAACTAGAGTCGGACTGTTAGGTGCAAGCACTGGTTTCCCCAGTTTGTCTTTTTAACTAGGCGTGGCCTTCTTCCGTCTCTGTTCCAGTAATAAATGGCCATTACTTTCTTCAGTAGTAGGGCAGAAAGGTACTGTGCCTACTTTCTTTGTTTTTAATTTGAACTCTATCTACCTGAATCAGCATCAACTTTGTTAAGAATGTAATTAGGGGTTTCTGGTTATAATATGGTAATAATACTAGGATCTATTTTAATAGAAAGTAGTGATTCTAATACTGTTGATAGAAAAATATTAATAGAATTACCTTTATTTAAATTAGGAGAAACATAATTTTTTCCCTTAAAATTATGGTGGATTTGAGTTAAGATTCTTGCAGCTTTTATTAAAAAATTTGTCCTTAAAAATCAAGGAAATTTGGGAGAAATCCTAACCAAGAAAAGTTTAAGTGGATTACGTCCCCCCAGTTTTCCCATATAGAGAATTATAATGAATTGCTATTGTGGCATTTATATTTAGTAATGATAATGATTTTCACTAAAGTTAATCATTACTCATGAATTAATTCTTTCAAAAATGGGGAAACTATATGGCCATGTTATGTATGCAATATTGAGGTTTGGTGGATTGGAATAGAAATGGAATTGAGAATGGGTGTGTTTGGATTGCCGTTGGAGAAGTGACTTTTTTTCAGAATGACTGTGTTTGGATTACCTTTGGAGAAGTGACTTTTTTTAGAATGACTTTTTTTAGAAGTGACTTTTGGATAAAAGTTATTTGTGTGAAGTGATTTATGTTTGGATTTGTGATGATAGAAGTGACTTTTTTTCAATATGACTTTTAGAAACATGTTTGGATGATAATATTGAAAAGCACGTTTAGATGAAAAATTACTAAAAATGGCATTATTTTCATTAAATAATACATATATAATATGCATATATTCTTATTAAAGGCTTAGTTTCTCTCTTATCTTCAGGAAAATAATTTAAAAAAATAATATTTTTCGCTCAATGGAGTATATTGTGGGAGAAAGTAGTTAGAAATTGTTATGGTAAATTTTTGGAGATAAAAAGAAAAGTTTATATTAAAAGAAATTATCTTATTTGAGAATTTTAGGGGTCTAACAGTCTAATTTTCCTACCCACTTTATTAAATAATACATAACAAAAGGTGTGGGACCCACCAGAAGTCAGAAGTCAGAAGCCAGAAGTAACTTTTTTTTACTTCTGACTTTTCACGTTGCAGAAGTCATTTTGGACCAAAAGTCATTCTGAAAATAAGGCAAACCAAACATGTTTAATTCTTGAAATTTTGCTTTTACTTCTAGAATCCACTTCTGGGTGCCAGAAGTGGCATCCAAACATGCCCTAAATTGTGTGAAGTGATTTATGTTTGGATTTGTGATCATAGAAGTGACTTTTTTTCAATCTGACTTTTAGAAACATGTTTGGATGATTATATTGAAAAGCACTTTTAGATGAAAAATTACTAAAAAGGGCATTATTGTCATTAAATAATACATATCTAATATGCATATATTCTTATTAAAGGCTTAGTTTCTCCCTTATTTTCAGGAAACTAATTTTAAAAAATAATATTTTTAGCTCAAAGAAGTATATTGTAGGAGAAAGTAGTTAGAAATTATTATGGTAAATTTTTGGAGATAAAAAGAAAATTGTAGATTAAATAATACATAACAAAAGGTGTGGGACCCACCAGAAGCCAGAAGTCAGAAGCCAAAAGCCACTTTTTTTTACTTCTGACTTTTCACGTTGCAGAAGTCATTTTGGACCAAAAGTCATTCTAAGAATAAGCCAAACCAAACATAAGTAACTTTTTCCAAAATGACTTTTTCTTCTTAGAAGCACTTCTAGGGGGCTAGAAGCTCAATCCAAACATGCTGAATGAAGTTGTAAAAGTAAATTTGTTATGAATTAGTATTTGAAGAGAATTGATGCATTTGGGCGTTATTGCCTAAGGAGAAGATATTTTGGTTTTGGAAGTTTTGAATATTAAGATGCAAATTGTAACACCATGGGTGGTGGTGATATTAGATAATTCCTATAAGATGAGATTTAGACACGCATCACGCATGACCCTATCAAACATGAAAAGTTCATACTACTCTATCTCCCACCATTTCTAAATATAATGCATATTAATCTAATTTAATTAAATTAAGGGTGCTAGTTAAGTAAGTTAAAATCACATGATATTACTAAAACACTTTAATCACATTCCTTTATTCTCTCCTCCCTCTCTTATTTATATATTATTAAAGAGCATTAATAAGGATAATTTATGGAAAATGTGATAAAAAAAAAGAATGAATTCTTATATTTAGAAACAAACCCAACTCACCAAATAGTTCCTATATTTAGCAGCAGAGGGAGTCTTCAATTCCTATGAGTCACAACATCTCAATCCCACATATACTAAAATGGACCTAAAACTTTCATTGAGCTACTTGATTGCAACTTGTAAGAATAAAATCCCCATTATCTTTTTAAGCTAAACCATTCTATAATAAAACACGAAAAATAGGGTAAAACACCAGCACACATAAACAAGTACACAATGGAAGATGATTAGCTTCTCATCCTTTTTTTCTCATTTTCTCTTCTCATCCCATCCTTACCCTTAGATTGACAAATTGATGGTTAAGTTTGAATAATTTTTACTTATTATTTTTTTATCCTGTGACAGTAATCCATCCAGATTAAATCTTAATAGTTTAAATTTATTTATGTATTTATATGATATTAATCCTAATTTTACTCATTATTAAATATCAACCGTCAATTTTGTCAATATATCTGTGGGGACGAGATGATGAGAGAAAAGGAGAAAATGGATTATGAGAGAATCCAAATCAGTAAACAACATAGCATCACAAAATTCTATGGCCAAAGAAATGCAGAGTGACACACACACCAAAATTCTCATGAATAAATTCAAATTTCATAGACATTTTGAAGAGATTCAATACTGCCTCCTTATTTGTGAACCAAACCCTTAATAAGTAAGTTGGTAATGAATACAAATAACAATGCCAAATACAAACACCACAACATTAACATCATGTTGCATTCTAATCTTTGACTTCGTAAGTGGTCGACGACGTTCACTCGAGTCCTGGATTAGAGTGTTCAAATCTGAATAAGATGACCCTCCTTTTTTCCACTGCCTTTCTCGCTTTCAAAGCCAACACCTTTGCTTTTTTTCTCATTTCCTCTTCTTCTTCCCGTTCCATGAGTCTCTTCACAGCTTTCTCTATAGCATCCCACTTTATACTATCTCCCATCAGTCTCGTCCAATTAGTCACTCCTACACGCATGCCAATTTTACGTACCTCAGTCACAAATTCCTTACTTAAGTCTCTATCATGCAGCTGCCCGCTGACCAGTATAAGGCCTTTAATTTTCCTTTTAGAGATTTTGTAAGGCTGTTGTAATTCCTAAGTTTTAGTAATGTCATTTTGCCTTTTTATCAAAAAAAAACAAAAAAGAAAAAAATTTAATGATGCGTTGACTTGTGTATTGCCACGCATATTCCTCCCATTCATATTATAAAGTACCAATTAATAAATTTTATATATTAATAAAATTAATTAAAAGCATTAAATTTGTCTTAAAATTCAAGTAATTTCCAAAATTACATACTAACTACACTAAACTCAAATAGCATACTCCCTTCGTCCCTTATTATAAGAGTCAAGAAGGCAAAATCACACATATTAAAAAAATAGTTTGGATAGATAAATATATATAAAATAAATTATTTTTCCCAAATTTGTCCTTATTTATGATGCATGAGGTGTATGAGAGAGATATATATAGAGTAATAATGACAGCAGGAATTAGCATTAAATATTTAGAAATAATGAGGGGCAAAATGGGAAAAAAGTCATTAAGTATTTTGACAACCTTATGTAGGCTATTATAATAAGGGCTAAAACCATTCAAATATTTGCTCTTATAATAAGGAATGTAGGGAGTATTAATTATTACTCTCTCCCACCACCCTTGTTAAATATGGGGATAGATGAAAAAAAACATACATGCTTCTTGAAAACTAACAAGTACTACCTTCGTCCCTAAATAAAAGCTTCATATTTGTGAATGAGTTTGTCCCAAAATATAAGCTTCATTTAAGGGATGTCCAAGCATTTATTGCATTTTTTTCCTTTTCACTCATTGTTTATCTTTTCCCCATACACTCTCTTTCATCTTTATTATCTCTTATTTGTCATTCTCTTTCATCTTTAATATAAGGGTAAAGTTGGAAAATAAATTAGATTCCTCACATAATTATTGCTTTCAACTAACTTAAATAGTTTTTTCAAATAAAGTAAAGTAGTTATCTGAAGCTTATATTTAGGGACGGATGGAGTATCTTATAAAAAAGATGAAATAATTTTTTTAGTTAGTACCTTGTAATAAGGATGGGAGGGAATATGAATGGGAATTCATGATAACCAATACATCATAAAAGTTTACGATGAAGAATTGACTGCATTCCTCTCAAACTAGACTTATATTATACTCCTAGCAAAAAAATAAATAAATAAATAAAGACTTATATTATACTCATCAATGTTCATTTGCACCTTCCATGTAATTTTCATTCTATTAATTTAATAATTTTATGTTTGGCCTAGTAGATAAACAATGATACGTCCTTAAATACAAAATACTAAATTTCTCTTTCTATCTCAAACATGTGTAATATTTAATAATCCCTCCAATCTTTATTGTAAAAACATATTAACAACTTTACATATATAAAAAAAATTAACTAAAATAGTTTTTTTTTTGGAAAATCATAGCCATGTATATTTAAACTCATTTTTTCTATCATGCCTTACTTATTTATCTTGGTTAGAGTTGTAAGACTCTTTTCATTTTAATATAATTATCTTCCCTGGCAAACAAAAAATATATCTTGATTAGACATCTAGAAGGGCATTTTTACCTCTATACTTTAAACTGGAAATTTAATTACGAAGATGCTATAAGATAAAAAATATTTCCCCAAGACACTACATTCAATTAAAGTTCACCACACAAAGATGTACTTCGAAATGATAAAGAAGTTTTTTTGGATTTCTTCTCTAATATCTCATTGTAGGCTATCTTTCAGATATATCAATGATTTTAGGCTAATCCGTATTATGGGCAAATAATAAAGAAGTTATTCACATAAAGATAGATGAACTTTAATCTCCGTACACTGCACTGCTTTTGTTTGTTTTTTTTTTACTTCTTTTCATTTTTGGCGAGAATTACATAAAACTTAAACACCCCATTTCATAGCTCATTCACCCCAACCCTGTATGCTTTTTAGTTTTCAGAGAGAATTAAAAGGGAGAATTGTACAAATGTCCCAAGCAAAAGAATTAATTTCAAACAGGTTTATTAACAACTTCTTCACTTATTAGCAAAGACTATTGTAGTTGTTAATAGTTATCATTAACAACTCCTTGGAACATCTCTAAAATTAATTCTCTTACTTGGGACCTATGTACAATTGTCCCAATTAAAAATAGTAGCCCCACTTTTCCCTCTCTTCTTTCTTTTCCCTTTACATCCTGAAAGAAATAAGATCTACTTGAGCTCTTAATATTTGAGTGAAAATATAAACTAAAAAGAAAAGGAAGATGACAGGGGAAAAAAAGTGGGGCCACTGTTTTTAATTATTTAGGGAAACTTAAAAAACAAATGAGTGTGGGATGAATGAGCTATGAAATGGGGTGTTCTTATGTAATTTTTGCCAAAAGTAAAAAGAAAGTAGAAAAACAACTTCCTTATCATTTCAAAGTACATCTTTGTGACATGGACTTTGAATGTAGTATTTGGGGTCCATTCGATCCTAGTTATAAAATTAAATTGATTTTTTTAAAAATTTAATGTTACAAAATAAATCACTTTAAACCACTGTTCAAAGACCCAGACCAGTTCAACCGTGAACCGACCACAAGCCGGTCCGGGTGACCCTTTAGCCAGGGAAGGAAGTTGAACCGGCGTAGAACCGGTTCAACCCGCCCAAAACCGGGCAACCCGGCCAGAACCGGGGGTTGAACCGATTCTCTCATTTTCTTTTCTTTTCTTTTTCAAAATTTGATTTTTTTTATTTTGTTATAATTCACCTAATTACCAACTTTCACTTCACTTAATTTTAGAAACAAGGAAATTATAATATTTTAAATGCTATTATACTTGCATATGCTTAGTATTTAATTGTTATTGCTCTTAGTATTTGTATTTTAGTCTGTGGATTGTAGAATAATATTTATTTTCACATGTACTCAACTAATATTTTATATTTTTTCCTCTATAGAAACATCAAAATATTCATGTTTGATGAATCATGCATACTTATCTATGTTTACATTTTGATATTAATGATTATTAATGTTAATATCAATAAAATTTTATTATTTTAATATAAACGGTCTGACCCGGTCCGACCCCGATCCGACCATTAACCCTTAAACCAGTGCCTCATCCGGTTCGATGTCTGATCCGGTTTTTTGAACCTTGCTTTAAATTGTTTATATTTTTTTAAAACTAATTTATTTTACTTATAAATTAACATATAATATAATTGCATGTAGCATATGATAAAATCTAATTGTTCGCCATAAATGCTACCGCAAGTGCACGGGTCAAGTTTTAGTAGTATAGTTCAAGAAAGGGTTGTCGTTCCACTAGGACCGCGTTAAAAGCAAGTTCATTAAATTCATTATATTCAAGATTAGCAATGGGCAATAGGCAAATGATTGATTCAAATGTAATTAACACTAGGGCAATAAAAACAACAAGAGATGGTTTTTAATTCAAATTAACACAATGGGAAAAGTCTAGGTTTATTTATCCACTTTGTATTTCATGATACTTGAATAACCCTCCTCTAATGATAATTAATGAGTATTAAGTTGATGTTTGAAGTCTTAAGCATTTGAATAACTCTCTCAAGCTTACCCAAACCTTAATTAACACTAATATGCATAATTTCTTACTACACATTATGTTAATTAGTCTCTCTAAACATCCCACTTCAATTTTACAAAACTTGGTTAATGAATATCTCTATCTCATTAACAAACTCTCAATCCCAACTTGGAATTTTCAAGACAAGTTTGAATTCAACCTAGTTCTATGCTTAATTAATGCTCTCTCAAGCCACTAATCATGCTAACAAGCTAAGTGTTGGCCACCACTTAGGAAGAAAATTAAGCACAAGTTAAATTCACAACATCATACTCATTAATCATCAAAAGAGACAATGATTCAAGTATCAATCCATACAAAGCTTCTAAATAAACCTAGAATTAGGAGTTTAGCTACACATGAAGAAAGAAATCTCAACAAACATCTTCAACAACATCACAATGTTCAGAAATAAACAAGAGAAAGGAAGAAGAAAAGAGAGGAGAAGAGAAGCAACTACAAGAAATTTCTTCTTCAAGCTCAAAGATTCTACTTCTCCCAAGCTCCCAAATCCTTCTCCAAGCTTTCTCTAACTCCTTCTTGGTGTTTCTCAGCTCCAGAAAACGTCCCAATGTGTTCCCCATTTAAAAATCGGCCAACCCTAGGTTTTATCCCACTCCTTTTCATGTTTCAGATGCCAAAACGTGCAGCAGCACTGACTCGTCTTCGCTGCAGCGAGAAGATGTTCTCGCTGCAGCCAGGCAAACAGAGAGGAAGGCACACTGGAAGGGATTTCTCACTGCAGCGAGAAGATGTTCTCGCTGCAGCTAGGCAGGCAGGGAGGAGGACCCAAATTTGCCAATGGTTCGCTGCAGCTAGCAAAGGTTCTTGTGAAGTCCCACATCGGCTGGGATCGAGATGTTCCTAGCCTATATAAGGTGATGGACTCTCCTTCCCATCAGGACGCGTTTTCATGGGTGAGTGTGGGAGGCTTCGGCCAGTATCCCTACCATGAGGAACAAAACCGTGAGGGGAGTGTGTGGGGCCCATAGCTATGGGAGCATCCCTACCCAAAGCGGACAATATCCTGATCGAGTTTGGGCTGTTACAGTTCTCGCTGCATCCAGAAGCTCAGTCATGCCTCATTTAACTTTGCTTTATTACCCTTGCTTCCCTTTTTCTTCACTCCTACTTTCTTCTTCTTCTTCTTCCTACAAAGTAGAAAGGGAAAATCATTAATTCTTCACAAATTTAAAGTGATAGGATTTCACACATTTTCACATGATGTTTTTTTCTTACAAGCATATGTAAGCTTAAAACATGTGAAAATTGTGCTAAATGTGTGAAATTTCTAAAGGTTAACACTAATGGTCTATTTTGCTTCGTTAAACTCCAAATAAAAAGGTGAACTTAATCTTATAATTAGGATATGAGGGAGTATCTTATAGCACCTTTCTAATTATTTTTCCTCTTTAAGGTACTCTTTTTCTTTTATTCAAACAGACAAGATCAAACTCTTGATAGTTCACCTAGACTATCACATTAGAAATCTATTAAGCACAAATCTCGGTCGATGTTGACCAACATTTGATCCAAACAAAAGCTGAGGGTAACTGAACCAGGTTCAGCTCATTGTTCGACTGGGGCGCATCTTTGGCAAGATGATCAGCATAAGCTAAAGTTTCCTTGTGAGAGTGACATATTTCTAGATCCCAATCTTGATAAATGATGGATTTGACTTCCTAAATGGTCTCATCCATTGGGTGGTGTTGCCCATAATCTCTTAGCAATACATGCAAAGCTTCTATTGAGTATGTATACAATTTTTTTTGGATACAATGGAATTAGAAAATCAAACAAAAGAACTACAATAAAATAATTAAAACAAAACTAAAAACCACTGCTGTAAGACTCGGTATGCTCATGAAATACTATGTAACCCCCACACCTTACAGTAGCTCCAATGTTGTTGATCTAGAGCAAAAAAACAAGCCTTTACTGGTAGACAATGCCTTCTTAGTGAGTAGTCCGCTTCTTGGCTTCTCTATCTGATTACACATTGAACTTTAATTGATCATTTCCCACTAATAAGATTCTGAAGAACTTTGACGAGGCTCCTGTTAGCATGCCGATCCACATCCTTCTCCAAGCAGAGCTGAATAACATCATTTGAGTCACAAAACAAATCAATCCTCTGAAATCCATTATCCCATGCACGACGTAAACCCCAAATGCATCCCCAAATCCCTGCCATCATACTATCTGCATCATCTAAGCCACAAACAAAGCATTCAACTATGTCACCATTCCTACGTCGTAATACCCCTCCACATCCTGTCATCCTTGTGTATGGATCAAAAGCGCCATCAACAAACACATCAACACAATCTCCTCCTTCATCAACCATCAAAAAATTCATGTCCTTTGTTGCAGACTTAGGTTGTCTTGGAATAGGTAGGCAAATATCCCTTCTTATGCAATGAGGCACCCCTAGACCTTCTGCAACAAACCTTATGTCACTAGAAATTTTCTGTTGATGAACATATTCATTTCTCTTCCTTTAAAGCTACCAACAAAATACAGCAAACAAATCACCCCATGACCACCCATGCTGTCAAGTTCGTGCTCCAGAATGTCTGATCTGTTATTGGGGTATATAGCTGACTTATCCGAGGTTCGACATATCCGTAAGCGCACGGGTCATCAAAAATAGTATAGAAAATGTTGTCGTTCCAACAGGGACTAAGGCAAAAGCAGATTAATTATCGCAATTATTTTGTCAATTATGTTGAGTGAAAATTTTTGTATTTTGAATTTTAAAAGTATCTATAATGAAAATAACTTGACAAAAACTGAATTAAAACAAAAGAAGTCTAGGATTATTTATCCACTTTGTATTTCATGATGCTTGATTGACCATCTTCTAATGACAATTAATGAATACTAAGTTGATGTTTGAAGTCATATCCATTTGAATAACTCTCTCAAGCTTACCCAAACCTTAATTAACACTAATATGCATAATCTCTTACTACATATTATGTTAACTAGTCTTTATAAACAACTCACTTCAATTTTACAAAACTTGGTTAATGAATATATATATCCCACTAACTAACTCTCAATCCCAACTTGGGATTTCAAGACAAGCTTGGATTTAATCTAGTTCTTTACTTAATTAATGCTCTCTCAAGCCACTAATCAAGCAAACGATCTAAACATTGGCCACCCACTTAGAAAACATTAAGTACAAATTAAATCCACAACATAATGTCATTAATCATCAAAAGAAAAAGTAGTTCAAGCATCAATCCATACAAAGTTTCAAAATAAACCTAGAACAAATTAATTAGTTACTCATGCTAGAACCAAAATCATCCCAACAATAGCACAAATTCAGAGTTCAAAATCGCAGCTGAAAGAGTAAAAATAAGATTATAAATCATTGATTATTCATCTCTTTTACTTCCCTCCACATAGCTCTTTTGACTCAACACTTCAATCTCTCCTACTTTCTCTATTTCCTTGCTTCGGTTGAGTTTCAGATCAAGGAAATAAGAGGACGAAAGTTAAAGCTCCTCTGGTGGTCCACGATCCAGTCACCTCCACAGTCCTCTCGTCCTCCAGTTGAGATGGTAGATCGAACCTAAGCTCCTCTCTCATTCTCGCTGTGTTTCTCACTCTCGCTGCTCATGCTTAGACGAAGAAGATGATGATGAACAGTGAAGAAGTGATGCCTTTGCTCACACGCGTTTTTGCCTTTTTAATTAGGTATTGCAAGTTGCAATTGATTCATCTCCAAAATGCTGCGTTGGTTGATGGCTACTGACAAAGAAAAGAAAAGTATTTAATAATATATTACTAGGAATATTAATAAAAGGAAAAATAGTAGTACATAGTGCAGCACAGAACTTTCATTTTTTTTAAGCTTGATTCTTTCTTTTCTCTATTATTTTATCAAATATATAATGTTTCTATTTTAATTAAAACTACGATATTTATAATAAAATCCCCAAATAATGCACCTAATTGATATCTTATCAAAATCTCAAGAAATCCCTTTAATTTTGCATCAATGACTCCCCAAATATATCAAAATATCTATAAGATCTAATTAAAAATGGGGAGTCATCAATAGCCCAAACCAAGTTTTCCTAGCCAAAACATAATCCCTAAGAACATGTAGAATGTCCTTAATTGAATCAGAATAAACCTCACACCTACTAGTTTTATGCAGCCTGATTTGAGCCTATTGAGAAACCCAAACTCTGCTTGAATCCGTACACCCATCTTCCTTGGTTGTCCCTACAAATTCCTCTACACACTGCTCTGCCTGAAGAATTGCGTATTGCATCTACATCAACGAGAATATAACCCTCCGATATTGGTGTCCATCTTGCTTCAACCTTGCTTGGTATTTGGGAAATGACATGTTTATATCTGTTCTCTTCGAATTCTTCATGAAGATTGTGTTGGCAATTTTGCTCCAGTCTAACTCCACTTTCCTGACTTCCTTCAAATACTTTGCGGCACCTATTTTGCCATATAATCCAGTAAATTGTGCCAAAAACCTTCAGCCATGGCCGTCTTACATATCGCTTTCTACCTTGATCTTTCTTTATGTTCTAGCATAGCCAATCCTGCAAATTTCCAGCAAAAAAACATTACAATAAGAGGGGTCAAGAAAATACATTCATACTCTACTTGCTTTCTCACAATGTCTCAAAGTGTGTAAAAGTGTTTTATCCTTATTGCACTCAAAAGAACACTCTTTTATCTCACCGACTCTCCATTTTGCTCTTAGGGAATTTGTGGGGACTCTCTTATGAAACACTTGCCACATAAAGAATTTTTCTCTTTCTGAAGTAGGCCATCGCCAAATGTTTTGCCATACGTGACTGTTTACGAGTTTCTTCTTCCCTACTATCATCTCATAAGTTGATTTTATGGAAAAAAATTCCATCATTTGATTACCTCCACCAGAATTTGTCCTCCCCTGTCAGATTTGGAGGATTGATACCCCTGATTCTGTCAACTACCCAGTCAGGTAGAAAATTTTTCCATTTATTAATGTCCCAATCACTATTTACGTCAACAAAGGAGTTTACTGTATCCTCCGGGCTAATTAGCTCAGAATTCTTTATCACATAGTTTATCAAGGGTTGATCAAAAGGGGTCAAGCGGTCCCACCATGCATTAGTTCCTTGCCCATTACACAATTCACGCCCCACAACTTGCTTGAACTTATCCCACACTGCTAAATTCTCCCTTCTCTTTTCCACTTTAAGCATGGCATAATCTCTACATAAATATTTTATTCTAAGACCTTATACCCAAGGAGCCTCCATTTTTGTGATCAAGCCCCAAGAAAGTTTCATGATGAAAGCTTCATTTTGGCTCACAAGGTCTTTTATTCCGAGACCTCATTCCTTCTTATCCTGTTTTATCTTCTCCCAAGATATTAGATGCATTTTCTTTCCATTTTCCTCTTGATTCCAGAAGAATTTCCTGCTAATTTTATCAATCTCCTGGAGGGTCCCTTTTAAGATGAGAGTGGATTGCATTTGATATGGGGGGATGATTGATAGTATAGATTCTGTAAGAATTGTTCTTCCTGCTAAGCTTAAAAATCTGCCATTCCAGTTAGCTAGCTTGCTCTAAAATTTCCCAATGACTGGTGCGTAGGTTAATTTGGTTGCTCTTTTTTGTAAGAAGGGAACACCAAGGTACTTCCCCAGATCTGAGGTTAAGGTCACTTCTAGGATTTGGCAAAACTCAACTGCACGATTGAAATGGACCTTCTTAGAGACAAACATCTTGGTTTTCTCTAAGTTAATCTTGTATCTTAAAACATCACAGAAGAAAGTCATGATTTTTTTCACCCTAAACATCTACTTTGATGAGGCTTCATAGAATAAGATTAAGTTGTCAGTAAAAATTAGGTGAGAAATACTAGGACCTCTTGTGCTTAGTTTCAGAGGCTTCCATCTTCCAGCCTCCACCTCCAGATTAATCAATCGACTGAGTCTCTCCATACAAATAACAAATAGATAGGAACTTAGGGGGTTGCCTTGTCTTACCCCTCAAGATGGTTGAAAGGGAGTAGAAAACTCACCATTCCGACTTACTTTCATCTCCACAATTATTGTATATTACATCATGATCTCAATAAAATGCTCCTCCAGGCCCATGCTTTGTAGGTTGAACCTAAGAAAGTTCCAATCTAACCGATCATATGCTTTCTCTATGTCTACTTTTAAGGCTTCAGACCCTACCCCTCTACGCTTGCATCGTATAGTATTAATGGCTTCCTATGCCAAGATAACATTATCACAGCCTTGCCTTCCACTTATGAAGCTGCATTAGTTGGGCATGATCAAGTTGCCTATCACCTTCTTCAATCTATTTGCCAATACTTTGCTAATGATCTTGAAGCACACATTACAGAGAGATGTGGGTCTGAAGTCCTTTACTGTTGTCGGTTTTTCTACTTTTGGGAAAAGGACAATGCTGGTTTGATTTATCTCCTTCACCTTAAACAGGTTTTAAAACACGCTTTGGCCTAGCTCATAAATCTTACTGCCCACTGTGTCCTACTATTACTGAAAGAACTGGGGTTGTAACCCATCCGATCTTGGAGCTTTAAAAGCCCCCATTTTAAAAGCTGCATTTTTCACTTCAATGGCCAATACCTCCTTATGAATGTTGTTTAGCTGGATCAAATCCAAAGTAGGAAAGCCCACCGACCAATCTCAAATTCGAACAACCTCTTGATCTCTTTTATACAATTGAGAGAAGTAATCTAGAGCCATTTATTTTAGCGTATTCTGATCTGTCACCCAATCACGTTCATCATTTGTTAAAGCTTCAATCCTGCCTTTCCTCCTCTTTATCATTGTTAAAGCATGAAAGAACTAGTAATTTTGTCCCCATAGATCCACCATCTACATCTTGAATTCTGGAACCATATTAACTCCTCTTGGTGGGCCACTTTGGAGTACTCCTTCCATAATTTTAATTCCAGCTTGAAAACCCCCGGATGGGGATTCTCCTTTATTACTTGATCCACCCCTCTTAATCTCTTTAGAAGCCTTTTCTTTTTCCATGGAATGCTGCCAACTATTGCTTTGTTCCATTCATTGCCTATTTTTTCAAAGTTATCCCGACCCTCTCCCCAATTTTTATCTGCCTATGCTTCTCTAACCAGATCTGAGAATTTTTCTTCCAAATTCCATGCTGCTTGGTAATGGAATGGTTTCTTACCACCGTGAGTATTTGACATGTCATTTGCCACAACAACCACTCTATGGTCTGACTTGAATCTTAGGTTATAGAATGCTTTATATTCAGGATACCGGTTATACCACCTTAGATTATAGCATGTTCAATCTAGTCTCTAACATACATCATTCTTAGTTCATGTGAACTTATCCCCCACCACTGGAACTTCGAGCCGTTCACATTGACTGACACAGTTCCTGAAAGGAAGCAGAGCTTGGTGGGTTGGCGAACTACCGCCTTTTTTATCCTCGAATCCAAAAAAGAGTTGAAATCCCACATAGCTAGCCGTTCTCCCTTTGTTGATGCTGCTATGATAGCTAGCGATGTCCAAAGTTCTTGTTTCCTATTTATTCTTGTGTCACCATAAACAAAAGTAACAAACATCACCTCCCTAGTTCCTTTATCAAATACTCGGCAGTGCAAGAGTTTAGTTGTGGAGTAAATGTAATCAATTGAGGTTTCCTAGTCATTCCATAGTACCCAGATACCACCTACAAATCATGTGGCCTTTACTCTGAACCAATCAAAAAGCCTAACTTTCCCACTATTGAATATGCTCTCACTACTACAGAAAACACTTTTTACGTCTCATATTTTGGACTTTTCACATCTCTTTTAGGTGAGTCGTCTTTAGGGGGACAAAAAAAAGGGCACTTTTTAGGTCTCATAAAAGTGAGACGTGAAAAGTCTAGCTTTCACATCTCATTTTTTTATTTTGTAGACCTTGAAGATGCTGTTAAAGGTACTTTTCACGTCTCTTTTTAATGAGATGTGAAAAGTGGCATTTTCTATGTCTCTTTTTTTTTAAAAAAAATATAAGACGTGAAAAGTGGCATTTTACACGTCTTATATACAAAAGGAGACTTGGAAATTTTTTTTAAAAAAAATGCAAAAAATACATACCTCCACTCTCCTTCATATATAAATAGAATTTAAAATTGAACATCGTACAAAATAGACAGAACATGGACAGATTTCACCAAAACAAGTTGTCTACATGCAATTAAAAGTAACATAAATCTAAATACACAATACAGTACAATATAATGCAAGTAAGATTCCATCTAGTTTTTACTCATAACTTCTAGGCCTTTGACCATTCAGCAAACAGACTGCTCTGTAAAGACTGCTTAAAGAAATTAGGCCTCTTCTATTAAACAAATCCTAAGTTCTTGGTCAAGGGAAACTGCTTCATTGTTGGATGGCACACACCATATGTATGTAGACCAAGGACAACAAGTAGCTTTTGAAAATGAAACTAAGTTGTTATAATTCATAATACAGAACACACACAGGCACACGAAATACACATACATTTTACATTAAGGGCAGTATCACCAAATAATAGAACATTCCAATACCATAAATGCAACAAAAAATGCATTGCAAGGTTGATGGGAAACTATTAGCTACTGCAATAGACTAAGAAAATATTGACATTAATTTTGCTTTAAGTACAGGGCTTCCTAGATTGACTTTGATTCTGGATCAACATTTTCAACCCCAACAGTACCTACATTCAAGTAGAACATGAATGTGAAGATAAAAGAGAATAAAGGAAAACATAAATGCACAGAATTTGTTGTCTCAATTACGGAAGAGCTTGGATGACATTCAAATACCCAACCGCACCCAGAGAAATCAACATATAATATTACCACTTGCAGTATCTTTGCTTTTCTATAACAAGAAAAAATTTAAAAAATGAAGAATAAAATATCATCCAAAGGGAGCATAAAAGAAGGACAAAATAGTATTTAAATTAGAAATGCAGCAAAGCAGCTTGATTTCATAGCGAATCTAAGATAGCAATCTGCAAGACACGAGCAAGACACCAAATTTCAAACATGAATAATGTTTTCCTGCAACAAATCCATAGCCAAATATTATCTTGCAATAACAGTACACAGACAAAGAATGTCATACACCTTCCTCTACTTGAAACCCATATACTAAATAGCTACTGAGCTAAAAAAGCATGTATATCAGATGGTTGAACATCATTTTCGACAAAAATACTATATGTATATTTCAAATCTGCCAAACCACATAACAAAGTAGAAAATTATTCTTAGCAGCATTAATAATACCAAAATAATAAGAAAAGAATAGCTGAAAGAGGGAATCAAACTGAAATGCTAGTAATAGTCGAGTGAAAGCACAAAATTATCTTGATAACAAAATGGGAGGAGAAATAGTTACCAACAGAGGCAGCTTGAGCATGAAAGTGAAGAGAGTGAGTGACGACACAGAATAAGGAGTTCGAAATCCATTCTAAAACTTCATGCCATTCAAGCCCTCAATAAAGAACGGTGCTAATGGAAGAAATTGAGGGTAGAAGATGCTTACTAAAAGTCGAATCCAAAGTGTATATGGAATGTGTTAATGAAGATTATGTTTTTCCGTCGACGCCTACCTCTGCCGTCGATGAAATCGATCTTTGAGTCGATTTCACGGTGCTTGCGAGATTCAAGATTGAAAAAATGGTGATACAGAGTCAGGTTTATTTGAAGTCAGATGTACATTTGTTCTAACGCCGGCGATGACTAATGGAGATTTTCCAAGCTTCAGTGGCTACTGATGTAACATCCCAATTTTTGTTCATAAGACTTAAAGTGATATTTATAAATGAATATCTTACCCTAAATGAAATTTAGGAAATACTATTTAAGTAGGAAAAATATATCTAAAATAATATATTGAGGAGAGAATTGTAATACCAAGTGATAATATTCAAAAAGGATAAAAATATCAAATCTTAAGGATATTAAGAAATAACATTCTTAGATATTTATTTTTATTGATTTTTTTAAAGAGAAAGATAAAGATAAATCATGTTGTAGATATTAAATTAGATTATTCAAGATATATCTCATATATACACAAATAAAAATTTAATAAAATAAGAATAATAAAAAGTCCCACATTGATTAAATGAGAGGAGGAAAAAACTCTAGGAGCTTATATATAGGAGGTGATAGGTTGAAATTAAACATATTAAGATATTTTTGCCCAATTATAAGGCAATCTCGTTGAAATAGTCGTTGCGCATTCGTTAACTGTTGATCGAAGCAAAATGTCACCATTTTCGAGACATCCATCACGTCGTTTTCAACGGTTAGATCATTGATAAGTGTTATATATGTTGAGTTATTAAGCCTTAACTGAATATATACCGAAGATGAAACCCTGGGCGGTAAATCAGTTGTTGTTAATTAGTTCACCATCAGCTATGGAGGAGTTTTGGACAGTTGACTTAAAATGTTTAGAATGTGAGTTGCAACAGTTGGATGGGTGATTTGATTCCTATTGGCTTCAAAACCTAGTGACAGGTAACTGGTTTTCTTATCTGTCATGCATATCAGTATGTGTTTAACAGTTTTTGAAAATTATATTATTATATGAAATTGCTATCCTTTTGCATTATAAGTTATTTTATGAATTGCTTTCACGAAAAACCGTCTTGTGGGACATGATTTGTGAAAGAAATATGTTTCAGTGTATTATATGATAATTATTATGACATTGGCTTGGTGTGTTAATTAATTGTTATGGATTGTTAAAGGTTATGAAATTGTTATGATTATGTTGTATGATAGATAACGATTAGAGCTTGAATGATTATGTTTATGAATATTGTCCTATGATTTGTGAGTTATGGTTATGAAATATGCGTTCTATGACAACATTAGAGATAATAATGATGTAGTTGAGGGAAATAAATATTTTACCATGTGGTAAGGCCGCCATTCGGAGCTCTTTGGATGGCCTAATCGTACCCACATGTTCCACTAGGGTATGGTGCCCCACTTGTTCTATAAGGGTTACTATTTCCCACCTGTTCTATGAGGGACTACCCCACTTATTCTATGAGGGGCTGCGACACCTCACTTGTTCTATGAGGGGGAACCCATGGTCAGGTTGTATGACCGGTGGATTTGGCCATCCACTCCACATAATCGGTGAGCTCTTGGAGTAACCGGTAACATGGTGAGTTAACTTAGCTCATAGGTTCGGTTGGCGGGAATAAGGAAGATATAAGGGAGATTAACTGTCAAGAGGTTATGATTACTATAAGTATGACTAACATTACCTAATATGATCTTTATGTTACCAAGTTTTATGATCTTGAATTAGTCGTGTTCTATAAATGTTACTTTGGTTAAGTTTGATGTTTATTGATAAATATTTATGTCTATGATACATATATACACGTTTTGAAAATGTCCCACCTGACACCTCACAAGCATGTGCTGGTGTGTACAGTGGGTAGGATAGCTGATTACTGAGACAGTGGTCTCATCCCGTTACTTCACCATTTTTTTAGGTGAAAGATACAGAGAAGGGACGTCAGGGAAGGTTATGGAGGATTGAGATTACGCCAACTAGGCTTATACTCTCAGTTTTTGTTTTTTGCATATTGCCACAATTAGGACATTTCATGCATTTATTATTATTTATTATTTATAAATTAATAAAGAGACATGAATCTATGATATTAGGTTTCTAAGTAGTATGACTTTGGGTACAATAAGTTATTGCATATAAATAAAAAGTTGTTTTTAAATTATTAGGGTTGCTTTTCATAAAGGAATTTCTCGAAAATAGTTTCAGAACTATTAAGTTATAAGTAATTTTTGAAAGAACGTTACAACTGAGACAACAGGAAATTTTCATCGATTTCAACCCCAAACCACTGGAAAATCAAGCCAGAACAGTGACCGGATTTGGGGCTTTTGAAAGAAATCATCCAAGTATCAATCCACTACTCAAAATCTTCCCCTAAAACCTTTAAATCAAAGACTAAGCTTAATTTTTATGAGTTTAAGAACTCTAAAAACTTCAAAAACCGATTTGACTCCCCCTCACTCACTCGAATCGAACCAGAAAAGGGAGAAAATGCAGAAAAGGAGCTCACCTAGGACCATATCGGCATTCCCCAAGCTCCTGAGCTGATCGCCGCCGTGAAACCGTACTCCTCCGATGTGGTTCGCCGCTGCGTACGCGAGAGAGAAAGTAAAACCTTCAAATTTAGTTAGGTTTATTCATTGGATGAAGACGATGAAAATGTGTTTGAAGCAAAGGGGGGGATTGAAGTGGAGAACAATTGTTTCTTTTTTTTAAGTGAATCCATGAAGTGGATTTACAATTTTGGCGTCTTATAAATTTTATGAGACGTGGATCAATAATTTTTCACGTCTCATAGAGACGTGGAAACTTCTTCCCGCCTTCTATTTTTGTTTTTTTGTGTTTACCACTTTTTTTGTGGTAGAATTCACGTCTCATAATTATAAAAGAGACATTGAAACATTTCACATTTTTACAATTTTATCACCGTTTTTTTTTCTAATTCTAATATTTTTAAAAAAAAGACATGAAATTGGAACGCAAGTCATATTTTTTTGTAGTAGTGTCTTGTCCCACTGACCCTTGTTTCCATAAGCCCCATCACATTTATATTGTACGTAGAGACAACGTCTTTGAAAATACAGGGGAAGGCTCTACTAGCCGTTCCGCGACAATACCATGTAGATACAATCATTAAAAAAATTAATGAAAAATGGACCCAAATAGCAAAACAGCTTCACTTATCTGGGGGAATTCCTTTCTTCATCGAGCCACCACCACCCGGCTTCATCCCCTGTCTTTCATTTGATCTATCCATTTCCCTAAACACTTATTAGGGTATGGATTCTTTTTCGTGTCTTTCTTCACGCGTTCCAATAGAGAGAAAAACACTTTTACACCATAAATTAGGAGATGTTATTCTTTGACTTCAACATTTCTGTTTGTGGTTAGCTTATGGTCTTGTTTGGTTGATGGTTTTTGTCTCTTTAAAGAACTCTCTACAGGTAAAAATGCCCTTCTAGAAGAGACGCACACAAAACAAGTGGGAGGAGATTGTGTGGACACCATAAACTTCTGAGACAGAATGATGATAACCTATAAAGATGACCCTTTTCGTCATGGTACACGCGTAATCACGTATCCTGCAGTAAATGATGTGAGATATTTTCTGTTTAGAAAAATCCAAACTCTACATACTATTAATTCAAATTAAAATACTACATGAGTTCAGTAAAAAATATTTTTAATATATAAATTCAGAATTCTAAATTTTATTTACAAAAATATATGTAGTTTTTCCGTGTAAACAGACATAGAGATCCAGTTAAATAAGGAGACAGTCTAGAAGCAAATCATTCTTTTTTTTTTATTAGAAGAAGCAAACTATTCATGGTCCAATCTAGAAGAAATTAGGACCACTACTTACAAAAATATACTCTCTCTTGTCCTAAATATAAGATTATTTTGACTTTTTTTGTGGAAGTTAAGGAAGCAAATTAAACAATTAAATTATAACATATGTCACATATAATTAGATCATAGATTAGTTTATAAGTAGAATAAATTAGTTTTGAGGGAAAAATGACTATAGACAATTTAAAGTGATTAATTTTGTATCCTTAATTTCTTCAAAAAAAGTCAAAATAATCTTATCATTAGGACGAGAGTATATAGTTTTTCCGTGTAATAGGGAGATCGAGTTAAATAGGGAGACATTCTAGAAGCAAATTATTTTTTTTTATTAGAAGAAGCAAATTATTCAATGTATGGTCCAATCTAGAAGAAATTAGGACCACTACTTTTTGGAAAAACGTAGCAGTATTATTGAATAGTTAAATTATATACCTTGGTTTAATCCCACAATTTGGCATTTTGCAAAATGGAACCTTGATTTGTTGAGATATTTTTATGACCAGAATGTGGCAGAAATCATTTCAAAACTGTCAATATCTGTGACATATGAGAAGGATAAAATTATATGGGGTTCAAATAGCTATGGATTTTACACAGCGAAAGAGGGGTTCCAGATTCTAATGTCACAATCATACCCAAGATGAAAAGAAGAATTCTGGAAATTTCTATAATCAATCTCATTACCAGTCAAATATCTCCTATTTATATGAAAAATATTCAAGAATGCGATACCCTCAACTGATACTCTTAGAGCCCATAACTTGAATGTAGATAATGATTGTGTTTTTGGCTGTGAGTGTCAAGAAACTATGCTACACATTTTCTACCAATACCCTTTTGCTAAATCCCTTTGGTTTCACTACCTAGGAATCAAGTTAAAGACGAACTCGTTTAAAGAATTTAAAGACTAGTTCTCTCAAGCTTTATTCAACCTTTAGAAGGATGATTTTTTTGATATGGTACATGGAATGATTGTTTTGTTATATGTAATATGGATGAAAAGGAATGAAGCTGCTCACAACAATCCCAGATCTAGTAACTTCCCTCGATATGATGTGGTTGGAATCTCATCTCATATCAGGTTTACACTTTCACTTTGTAATATGGCTTTTGAGAATCAATCTAATATAACCAATGAATGTTGAAGGCGAAACTTTGCAGCAGAGCATTTTCATTTCCTAATTAGTGGTTGGACAATTGTGATAAGGAAAATCAAGTAATGACGCCAAAAAAGTATTCAAGTTTGGATATGTCTCAGTAATCAGGTTTTGACACGGTTCACAGCTTCAACAAATCAATCTCATGATCATATGTTCCTACAAAGGTGCTTAAGGTTTTCGCTATTATGGATCTCTCAAACCGATTTTTTCTCACAGGAAAATGAAGCACCTCTAGCAGTTTGGTTTGTTAAATCCATAACGGTGTGGACCATTAACACACTTAATGACTCCAGCAACATTATCAACAGGGATGTTGCAAATATCTTAAGAAAATTTACTAGTGTTTCAGTGCATTATTGTGATTTCATTTTACCTATTTTTATCTCAGCTTTAAATACTTGTCCTTACTTTAATATTGTACTGGAAGACTCCTAATATCTTAATATATCATTTTGACTACTTTTCAAAAAAAAAAAAAGAATTATATACCTTGGCCCCCTACCGGTTTTTTCTTTTTTTTTTCTTTTTTGATTAAAATAACTAGATTGTACTACCCATTTTGGTTACATTTACTTTGAATTCTTAATACTCCTCCAGTCCTATTTACAAGAGTCCGGTCGTCAAATAACGTTTCCTGAGAAAACATGTAAAAGTTAGTTGGGAGCTATAAATATATTTGAAAAATAACTGTTTTTCTAATATTACCCTTATTTATGATGACATTAAAGAGAGAAATGTAAGTAAGAGTATTAATGAATACTATGAAAAAGAGCGTTAATAAATATGGGTAAAATAGGAAAAATGACATTAAATGATGACAGATTCTAATAAAAGCTCTTATATTTTGTACCAAAACAATTCAAATTTCAAGTTCTTATAATAAGGACCGGAGGGAGTAGCTTTTAATAATCCTTGGCGATTTAATTTGTATTTTCATATAACGAGCAGGCACCTTTGAAATTGAATGCTTAGTGCTAACTGAATGGAAATAGAAGGTATTTTGAACGTGCGACATTTATGCGACAAATCTGAGTACATGGCAAGATATTTCTAAACACTTTCTTGCAAACTGCGTTCGTAGTTATCTTCTTTCCATCCACGCAAGTGGTGGGAACAAATATCTTAAAGTTGTCCATTGTCAATGTTACATAGAGCTGCCTTTGGAGGGGTTATCAAGTTTCTAGCTTCATTTCTTAATATAAGATGCATTTCACTTTTTTAAGAGATGTTAATGAAGCTAGATAAGTAACTTAAACATAACAACTGCTATGCATTATTACATTATATGTTAGTTTATAAGTTAAATAAATTAGTTTGAACAAAAAATTTAGGCAAATCAATTAACAAATAACTTATTTAGCTTTTTTAAAATTTTTGAAAACAAATCACCTAGATCTTATATTAAAAAACTAAAGAAGTATTATTTATGGTTGTTTTTAGGCTTATTTTGAACTATACCCAATTTTCTTTGAGTTTGCTTTTCTTTAAGGTCTGTCAAAAAGGGTAAATTTGTCCTAAAAGGTTTTCAAAAAGTGTAATTGATATAATTGACTTTTGATTGGCTCAATATTTATTTGAAAGTTAAAAAAGGACAGTACAATGTATGTTATATTGGAAATGTTTTGGCTAATGTTATAGTTAATTGAACAATTTTAGCAATTTCCTCCAAAAAGCTTTTCATAAGAAGTAATTGGTATTCTAAGTTCTTTACTGGTACAATGTTAATGGGTTTTCAATGTTTAAAATTTAAATAAGAATAAAGACCTGGCAACTCATTATTAACATTGAAAAATTATTCGTATTCCCGAATTCTAATTAAAGACTTTGTCCGGTGTTATAAGAGGGCAAAAATGAACTCTTCCATAAGTACTCTTTATAAACTTAACCTTGAGCAAAGTTCGAATTTGCCTTTAGTTTACATGTGAATAAATTCAATCGTTTTCTTGAGCAACTGAGTTTGTCTAGGCTTGAATGTGATTAAGCATGGACATGCTTATTAGTAACATAAACTAGCCCAATGTGAAAAAAATCAATCGAAATGATTTAGGATAAATTTCAGTGGGATGTGGTGTTAATGGCTTTTTGAGTCTATTTACTTAATTTTAGGTAAAATTAGGTGATGAAAGATTATCAAACATTTACAAAATTTTGCCATCAAAATACCATCATGATAACAATATTATGCGATTAAACTCACGTTTTCTTCTAACAATATTTATAAAGAACTCCCTTCTGATAAAATATAGTCATGTGAAGTCAATTTTTTAGTCCACGGATTGGGTATTATGAGATGGACTAATTGCAACCACTAATGTAACGGTAATCTTCTGTCTAGAAAAAACATTAAGGTATAAACACATGTTGAGATCATAATTCATTAATTGACGAGTTAACACATCAAATATGTGGAGAGTAATGCTCCACATATGTTTGAGCTTCAAATCTAAATAAAAGTGTGTTTGGTCAAACTTGATATAGATAATTCAGTTGTTGACTACCAAGAAGTCACTTGGCGACCTGAACATTAAAATATGTTGATTACTGAATTTACTCAATGAGATTGAAAGCATCATTATGCGGAGATAGTTAATTACAATTAGACATATATACACACAGAGAAGCAAATGTTTGTTGTTTTTACAATCATTTAGGGTACTTAACATCTGGTTGGCACTTTTTCTTAATTATAATAACTTATATTCGAATAACCGACTGATTTAAATTTGAATTGAGGCTTTACAACGAGAATGTCTCTTATAAAATTCCTTTTTAAACAAGGTGGGATATGGGAACATTGCCTACCCACTTTGATTTAATTTTGTGTTTAATATAAGATATAATTTGTAGTGTAAATTGCAATGCAAACTAATATGGACCGGATACAGGATTACATAATCTTTCTCCACCAAGCAAAGTCTTATTGAAATGAAGTAACGCAAAATACCAAAAGATCTAAACCCAGAATCGAGTCCCATGCTCAACCAACATAGCTTCACTCATATTTTGTGGGGACCAAATTGCATAAACTAAAGGCAGTCCCTAGCAATATCAATAATGGCAACAAAAAGCAATATCTGAATGAGATCATTCAAATCAAGTTCAATGGCCACCTTTGCTCTATTTCCCAACCCATGTTTCCCCCTCTTTCATCAAAACGGTCTTTTGTTATGGATATTCCTCTATACATTGTTCATCTTTTTTGCTTCAAGAGTCAAAACCATTGTATGTTTGACTATTCCGTGAACCGAGATTCTGGCTACTTAACTGTTCAGAGTTTCTATTCCCAAACAACAGAGTTGGATTTCTTCGTGTCAAGCCACTTCAAGCATTCGTTGTGCAGGATGCTAATTACTACAGTATATATCCAAATTCTGACCATAATTATTGGGCTTGTTTGGCTGGACTTATTCCAGCCAAATAAGTTCTTATTTTCATAAATAAGGACTTATTTTCATATAAGTTGTTTTGAATATGTTTGTCTTGACTTATAAAAATAAGTAACTTATAACTTATAAGTCAAAATAAGTATAAGTTCTTTTTTTCAACATATGACTTATGACTTATGACTTATAAGTCACTTTTTTTGGTGGACCCCACAATTCTAACTTATTTTACACATTAAATCACAACTAACCCAAACATAAATCACTTTTTCAAAAGTCCATCCAAACATACATCTCATTACACAATATGACTTATGACTTATAAGTCACTTTTTTAACAGCCAATCCAAACATAAATCTCATTACACAATCTGACTTATTTTCAGTTTGACTTATCTATAAGTCACTTTTTCAAAAGTCCATCCAAACACACCCAATATAAATGTTACAATCTTGCAACCTATCTTATATTTTCTTTCTTTCTCTTCTTTTCTTTTACTTTTTTTTTTTTTTTAAAAAAAGAGACATTTGATTGTCTACGCACAGAACCAATTTCGATTTAGAACTTTCTATCAACTGCGGAACATTTATCAAGTTTATGGTTTAAATCTAAATTCTGACCATAATATATCCAAATTATGGTCATAATATAAATGTTACAATCTGGCAACCTATCTTATATTTTCTTTCTTTTCTTTTCTTTTACTTTTTTTTTTTTTTATGAAAGAGACATTTGATTGTCTACGCACACAACCATTTCGATTTAGAACTTTCTATCAACTGCGGAACATTTATCATGTTACGGTCTAAATCTAATTATTTTATTTTTGTATCTTTGAATTTAAATGCCTACTTTACCCGTTGATACCTGATAGTTATAAGATTGACATTATTTTGTATTACAATCATAAAAATATAATTAACAAAAGATTTGGATAATCCCAATATTATCTGAATGGTCCTGATGT
This sequence comes from Mimosa bimucronata, assembly GCA_037074515.1. NCBI lineage: Eukaryota > Viridiplantae > Streptophyta > Magnoliopsida > Fabales > Fabaceae > Mimosa > Mimosa bimucronata. The sequence continues at coordinate 3,166,300 of CM073438.1, forward strand.
CAGCAGATATAAGCAAAAATATGCATTTACTTGTTATGGAAGAGATAAGAGCCGAAAGAGAGGAATAACCTTCATTATTCTGCAAAAGTTTTCCAGCAAAGTCGCTGAATTTGATATTTGCATAAACCTGAATTGCATTACTCCCTCTCATCCTTAATATAAGATCAAGCTGACATTTTTAAGAAGATTAAAGAATCAAAATAAATTACTTTAAAGTATTTATGTTTGATATTTTTCTCCAAAACTAATTTATGTAACATATCAACTTATATAAAATCTAATTACACCTAACATAAGTTATGATAAAGTAGTTCATTTTGTTTTCTTAATTTCCCTAAATAAAACTAACTTGATCTTATATTTATGACGGGGGGAAGTAAAATTAAGTATGGGCTAAACCTAAACAAATATGACTTCAAACTTGGCACAAGGATTGCTTTCCAGGTAATTCCTAAAATCATCGTCCCCTTTAAAGCTGAAGGTATAAAGAGCTTCTCTCTGGGTCATGCCAAGTGGGTATATTCTGTAAATCTTCAATGCATTGCTTCCTCTTATGCTTTCAGGTCTCTCTGATTTCCAAATGGGTACATGATTCAGGGATGTGAACTTTAAAAAAACAGCAGTCTTCAAAGCCTCCAGAGTCAAGGAACCAGACCTGCCCATTGGTATCAGTGATCAGTTCTCATCAAGTTATCTCATGATGTTCTTATTGGTAAAACTAAACATACAACAATGAGATATTGGATGGTGCCCGAAAACATCTCTCTTTGCCAAGTACACAGAAATCTGAATGAATGTAAGAAGACCTAACGATCTTCCTTTTTCTTAAATAGAAATATCCCTGCTGCTAGTTATTGATAATTAGCAACCAGGAGATACTTTCAAGTCTGTATGGATGTCTTTGAAGCGTAGCATAACTGATGGAACAACAACAACAACAAGCCTTAATCCCACTAAGTGAGGTTGGTTCATAACTGATGGAAATTTGCATTAAACATAGCTTAAAAGAATCAGTGCTGAAAAAAGTAGTATACCTCAAGAAGATAGATTCCATCTGAAACCTTCCTCTTTCTCTCACATATAAATGATACACAGTTTCAGAGCCTCTGGTGCAACTGCAAGGACGTTTCTTATTGACAAGGCTCTTTTCTTCCTTTTCTCTAATTCTTGAAGCCAAGTGAATGCAAAGGCGGCAAGATGAATGCACAGCTGCCATATCAAAAAGTGCCTTGAAAGAGTCAGATGGACCCTCGTCCTTCCACCTGATCAATATATATCTCAGCGTGTTCCCAGAAAGTGGTTACCAATTAGAGATCTAATAAAATGCAGTATGAGGCCACCTTTTAAAACTAAATCTGACTTTATTCGATCCAATTTTTCCATTAAATTCATTAGAACTAAGTCGGGGACCGTGACAATTATTTCTTGGGAAGAACTGCAAGTCACCAATTAGCTTTCTAAAATGCACAGCCATATGCAGAAGAAGGATACAAATTGATGTAGAGAGGTGATATTTTTAGCACCTGCCTCTTTTTTTCTTCTCCTCTTTATTTGCTTTTTTGGGGTGGGAGTGGGGGGTTGACACGAATTCTCTTTATTTTTCACTGCGTAAAATTATAATTTACCTCAAATACTGGTTATATGCTTCAGGATTTTCTGCTAGCATCTTCATAGTTTTAGCAACTGACTCAGCATCTGTTGGCTGTTTTATATGTAAAAGGGAAACGGGGGAAGGAGCAAAATCCTGAATATTTGGAGCACCAACAACCACAGGGACCGATCCTGTCATAAAAAAATAATCCTAACATTTGAAGGAACTAATTGAGCCAAACAACAGAGATGAGAAAAATATATGGGAAGTTATGGCCATATTAGTTCTGAGATTCACAAGGTTTTAACCGTTTTCTCTAGAAATTGTTATATAAAGAACGGAAGACAATCAATTTTCATACCAGCCACCAAGGATTGAAAGAATTTTTCAGTCACATAATCCTCCACATTGGAATTTTCAAACGCTAAGCTAAACTTGTAGCGCTTCAGAGCTTCCACCTTGTCCACTGTAAAAAATTAAAATAATAATCATGAACAGTACACACACACGAGTAGTTAGTCGGGGCAAAAAGTTTTGATTAAATGACAGAAGATTGCTACTAGATTCAACCGATTCTTACAATAAAAGCTTCAGAACCTAGTCTTGGGTGCTGGCCTAACAGCTTAGATACCAATTTTAGATGTTTTTCATGAGTAAAATAGATAATGGTATGAGATGGCCCAGCACAGTGTAGGAATTGGATTTGTTCCTGGGCTGCGTACATTCTCAAGCACATTTAAGGTTAGGCCATAGTCTTTTAATATCTAAAATTTATCAAATGACTTGCCTATCCCAGATTTTCAAAGACCCTGTCCAGAAGATCATCAATTAACAAAGTCGAATTACTTATCATTCATCGCAGGAGGTTCCAAAATATACTAACACGTATTTATGCTTTAATCAATCAAAACTCTTAGTAATATACCTCTTTCATCACGGTTTCTATTGCAACCGCCATAAGAATCAATCTTGACTCTCGAGTTTTCAAGTGCCTGAAGAGCTTTTAAACGAAAATTTGGAGCGCCACAATTGGAAATGAATGCTACTGCAAGAGCACTTTCAGTTTTTGGCTGTACTGGTGCCATGATGTCATACTCAGCCCAGGAAAAATACCCAACTGGAACATCAGATGACAGACTGGTTGTCATTACAATGTCATATCCCCTCCTAGTAGACAAGGACACTAATATTAGTTTTGACATGAACCAAGATTACTGTTTAGGACTTTAGGAAGTAATCCCTTAGTTGAAATAAATGTTAGTTAACAAGATTAGGTAGACTCTGCTTCTCCTGGAATTTAAGGTTAAGTTGCATCGTTTATCACTTATAAAACATGCAAATTTCCACAAATTTTTTTATTTAATATGTATTGATTAATAGCCTTAACGGCATTAGCCTCATCATCTAGGTTGAATTTACAAATGATAAAATCCACAACACTAGAACATTAAACAAAGTAAATTTTATCCGTTACCACACATTTCCAAGGAATGATCACACAAAACCCTGACATGAAATCAGCAAACTGAGCAAAATATAGGGCAATGATTGGTCTAATCTAAGGAATTGATGCTTCATCGTAGTGCTTACCCACCGTCGTGCCACTTCAATATTATTCTCATAAAAATACACAGTTGATTCCATTGATCGTCGAATATGAGAGATCCCATCTCGTTTAGGAGGACCAAATGAAGCATCAGGGGTCCTGCCTCCATTTGAACTAAACTTGCATCCCAAAGAACAAGATATATTCTGATCCTAAATTTGGACGGTACAAAAACTTTAGGGAACAAAATTAACAACAGACAACAATGCAGGGAGTATCACATGACAATTCGTCAGTCAGCACCAGACAAACACGGTAGGCACAATACCTTAACACCCATTTTTCATCAATTATTCGAATTAGAATAAAAAGATCTGGCATAAACATATAACATGGCCAAATCTGCAGAAATTTCTCACACAGTCATAAAAAATCAAAGTCACTACTGTCAATTAGATGGAAACATCAGTAGAGAGACCAAATGTTCACATGGTTTAAGTCCCTAAACGTACTCCAACCCAAAATTCTCTAATTAGGTGGACAAGAAAAACAATAATAAAGTTATAAGAAATTTTATTTGGCGAGCCACCTTTTCACATATTTTATATTACTCCATTCGGTCCTAAATATAGGGTCTATTTGTATATTTCTAATTATTCTCAATTTTTTTCAAATTATCTGTATTAGTGCTCCTCAATAATAAACAAACAAAATGGTGGGAATAAAGGTAAATAGTTAATTGATAATATCATATGATTTTAACGTTCACCCGTCAAAACCATTCCAGTTCAGAATTAAATTTAAGCTTTAAATCAAAGATTGCATATGATATTCTGCTTCATTTCATTATAAAGTTCATAGTTTCCAATCTATAACGATTAATGGCCTCTAAGTACAAATCAAACTAGTAGTTTGCTGCTTGGACTCTGCACAAAAAATCTCGGATGACATATGCTATATCCCAGGTTAAAATGCATTATCCAGATGAAAATGGTGTGTGGGCAACAACTATTATCCTAAATGGACAATAGTTCATAGATATTCTGAATAATCATGAGAGAGAGAGGGAGGGAGGGAACAAAACCTGATCAGCTCCAACAACCAAAATAGGCTCCATGGTAAAATTCCTTGAATATATCACAGAATCCTCCCTCTCCAACCATGCCTCACAGCTCTCAGATTCTGAATTAGTACTATCTTCACCCAATACATCAAAAGCGAAATCATCCAACGTGGCTTCTTCACGAGAACCATACAACAATTCAGCGACGGTATCGACCATATCAACGTTCTTCACCATATCAAGCCTACCCAGAAAGGTAATCTCCGCAATGACCACGAAAATCGCAAACAGAAGCATCATCAATTTACCCCATTTCCTCCTCGGAATCATTGTTTTCGAAAGCTGCAAGCTTTCATGGGTAGCCATCAATGGCAGATAATTTTTCCCTCCAGGTTACAACCTAGAACCGGGAGAGAAAGAAGAAGAAGAAGAAGAAGAAGAAGAAATTATGGGGGAGGCAAATATCAGAGAGAATTGAAATAGGCAACCATGATATGATATAGTTGGAGCTACGATTACGAACAAGCATTAAATGGCGATGATTATTTTGGAGAAAAAAAACCCCAAAAAAAGAAAGAAAAAAAAAAGAATAGGGAGGCCGACCCGTCCTAATTATAAGAGTCGGTTGATTTTTTTTTTGGAATATTAACGAAGCAAATTAGACCCTTAAATTTTAATATATGTGACATGTAATTAGATTATATGATAGTTTATAAATAAAATAACTTAATTTTAAAAAAAATAGATAAATATAAGTAATTTAAATTTAAAATAATATATTTTACATCCATAATTTTTTCAAAAAAATCGGCTCTTATAATTATAATTAGGATAGGAGGAGTATATCATAAAAAAAAAGTCTGCAACTTCATGCGTGATATTCGGAGTGGAAAGATTGAGAATTTGAGATTTGTCGTACCTTGGTCATTATATGCGTCCTCCAAAGTCTGCTTGCCTTTATTTTTATTTTATTTTTGGGTCCATTCTAAAGTCTACTTCTTCCATTGCTCTAGTTTGTTTATGAATATTCAGAGTCTAGGGGGGATTGATAGTTTGCTTCTATCCAATTAATTGAGAAGGATTATAAATAAAGGACGGGACTGAATTTTTGATGTTTTTAAAAGTTCATAGGTTATTATTTTTTTAAAAAAGAAAATTATAAATTTGGGAGACAAAAGTTGATTGAAATCTTATATTAATAATCAAGTTCAATTTCATGCTTAAAATTGACAAGTGAAAGCCATTCAGGTAAGGTGTGTTTGTATTGACTTCTGGAAAAGTGACTTATGTATAAGTCAGATTGAAAATAAGTCATATTGTGTAATGACATTTATGTTTGGATTAGATGTGAAAAAAATGACGTATAAGTGACTTATTTTCCATAAGTTAAATTGATATGTTTGAGTTAGTTGTGATTAGATGTGAAAAATAAGTCAGAATTTATGGACCTCATCTTATAAGTCAGAAATAAATTGTTTTAAACAGCTTATAGCTTATTTTGACTTATAAGCTATAAGTTACTCCCTCCGTCCCTATATATAAGAGCCAAAAATTTGAATGGATCCCTTTTTATAAGAGCCTAACACAATTTGTCAAAGTATTTAAAGAGATTTTTCCCATTTTACCCATCATTGTTCTCTCTATTCGCATTTTCTTTCATACTCATTTATAACACTATTATCACATTTCTCTCTCTTACATTAATAAGGGCAAACTTGATAAAACAAAATTATTTCACACATATTTATTTCTCTCAACCACTTCCTTAATCTGTGTGATTTTACCTCTTTAGTTTTTATAATAAGGGACAGAGGGAGAACTTATAAGTCAAATTTACAATAAACCAAAACAAACATGCAAAATCAGCTACCAACAAAATAAGTTATTTTTACCCTAAAATAAGTAGTTATTTCTTGAAAATAAGTCAATCTAAACATCCTCATAGTAAGGATGCCTACGAGGGTTGTTGTTGATTTCTTCTTAGCTAAATATGCACTTTCTTGTATGCCTGATTTCCACGCATTTAATATTAGTTTTCTTCTTTATTCTTATTTTTTACTAAAAGACTGGCTCGTTTGTTTTACAACTGATTATAAAAAAAAAAAAATCAAATTCAACATTCAACTAACTCTATTTAATGGTTTCCAAAGCTTTGTTGAGAGGCAGTGATGATGTGAAATCTTAAGAAATGGAATGACATTTGCTTGGAAAGCTCATATCCAAGAAAAACTAATGATCATTCATAACCTCTGGCTCGGTTCAGCCCTTAGAAACCTTACGAATTGCATCGGACTTTACTCGTTGTTTGAAGTAAAATAGAGGAACTGCACGCCTATCTCTGTATCACACTTTGAAGGATTCAATAAGTTATAATAGTATGTAGTATTTTCTTATCCAGAAACTTGAGCGTTGTTATCATGATGAAAATATGATTGTTCTTCTAACTATTCATTTTATTTACATGACATTCACTATAACAGAAAATTAACAGAAAATTAGATGTGAAACTCATGGAGTGTGAAAAATAAACGCCATATATTGTATGGAGTCTTGAAAAAAAAAAAAAAAAGGCCACGTCCAAATAATAAATGAATAATACTATTACTTTGAAAGATGCATAGTGCAAGCAAATCACTCTTTTTTGGCCTAAGCTACATCTTGTCAAAACTATCGGCCTGAGCTACATCTTGTCAAAACAACTGAAAGAAAGGACCCGCTACATTTGTATATCTTCTCAATCCATCTATTATAATAAAAAAACTGGAGGGAAGTTGCCTCAAGACATGTCAACCTATCGTGGATAGTTTACTGTCTACTCTCACCAAAAAAATAATGTAAACAAAGAATTATTTACACTACATCTATTCGTATGGCCATCATGAATTTCTTCCTAGCACTCTATCACACGAAACATATTTAGATATATCCCAAGTACCAATACCAAACCGTATTGTATCTCTCAACCCTCTCTATAAGAAGTAGTCATGCCTCAGTTGCCATGCATAAGCCCCAAAATATATTCTGAAAAGCGCCAGTTGGATTGATCCCCTTTACATCAGCATCTGCTGCGAAGTCTCCGGCTTCAATTCTGAGTTAAAACTAATTAACTTCCTCTTAGAAATGAATGCCGATTAGAATGTGGGCCGTAGAAGCTCTCTGGGAGCTCTGACAGGAATTCATGTTGTCCTTCATTTTCTGGTGATGAGTTAATATTAGACGAGACATCAGTTCTGTGGAAGTTTCCAGACGGCACAACCTGCACCCAAACAAGGGATTTGCAAAATTTAAGCAAAGACTTTTGCACTTTACAGTGGGATTCTTATGAAACAAAGATCAAATTCCACACATTACTTGATCATTGCTAGAAGTGTCAGCAGTGGCTGTCTTCAACCTTTTCAACATAGGCATGCAGCTTGAACTTGCTCCTTTGTCATCATTCTTGAAATTTTGATCAGTTGCTTCTGCCAAAAAGTTCAAAGTAAATTGTAATGGCTAGGGATAAAATAAAACACATATTTGCATCCACGGCTGCTTTTCTATTTTTGGAATCTCGATCATATACAAGGCTCCACTGGACTGAAATAAGGGTATAAAAGCCCGCAAAAAAGGGAATAAACGGGTAATAGAAGTATATGATTTTATTTCCCCGATACCCTCTCACTTAACATTTAAACTGAAGAATATTTAACGCACATTCCAGATCTTTTATATGCATTATTTCAAATTTGGTATAAAGATATATTTCCTTTTCCTTAACAACCACTCACATTATGGCAAAAGCCCTTGATGCATATTCAGAGTCTCAACATGCATTATTTTACAAAGTAAGGTCTTCATAGCAGACTGATATACTGTAAAGCATAACTGAACACCACTTGTTCTGTCCAAGCGTGATCTAAATAAAGTCCTTTAGTTTAGTTATCATTTCCTCCGTTTCAATACATTGGAGCTTAGAGAATTAACATCTAAAAATCAAGGTCTATAGAGTAATACAAGGTAAAATCAATCCCATTGTTGTTAATACCAGCAGTCTAAATTGATGCTACGGTAATTTGAGAGGTTGGTCATCTTTCAATTCAAATGCATTTCCTACAGGAAAGGTCACATTCCTCTCTAACTTCAATGCAGGACATAGCACTGGGTTATTATTTGGAAAAAAAAATGCTTTTGTTGCAAGAACTGTAAACCATATACATCAACAGAAGTCTTTACTTTTGTTAATCTGTCAGAGCTATAACATGAATAACATTGATTAAACATTAAACATTCGGCAACTAAATCTAAAATAATCTAAAATGTTTGTATGGTTCACACTTGACATGCAGCTTCCTCTAGACCAGAACTCAGGTCAAAGACCAAGAAAGCCACAAAGAACTGAGGGAACCCTTCTCATTTTAAACCTCCGTATGTTTGGGAAGGAACCTTAGATCAGTGCCATTTGATCTGGTAGCAACAACTAGACATCTAGAAACATGAGCTACAAGTTTGGAGATACCATCAACTTGAATGTGACCATGATGAGCAGAATAAGGCCCAGGAAAAGCAAGGTGACAGAAATATGATGCCTAAACAACAGAGTAACTAACAAGCATGATGCAGGTATTGCTTAAGAGTTACCTGCAGGACAGCCAACTGATTCTTGATGGCAAGACTTCTCTATAATTCTTGGTGACCACCTGGAAAATTTTGAAATACCTCTAACCCGAGTTCCCTTATCACAAAGCATGCCACCGTCATAAACATCAGATTCTCTCATAACACATCCTCTTGCTACTAGTGCAACTCTCGATGGACATCCTGCAAGAATATGAGAATCAGCTGTGCTCTCTAGCATAGGTTCATTTCTTTCAACACAGATCTTCTTCCTGCGACAATCTTGTATAGTCGGAAACTGAAAACAACAAAAAATGATAAGGCATGATTGCACAGGAAAAATCATAATATTACAATACTCACGCGACGCATGCTATTTGAAAATGATATCTGACCTGCTTGGTCATATTTTGTGAGTTTCGCAAAGTTTTTGACTTAAAAGCTTCCTTCGAGTCATTTTGCAAGTTCCTACCAAGTAATCGTATAGACTGGTGCAATTCATTCACAAATGAAGCTTCTAAAGAATTAAGATATAAACGGTGTAGATGATCTGTCCATTTTGTTGACTGGTCAATCTGCAAATTTGCCAGGTTGAACAACAAATCAGAATTTCCTTTACCATTATAAAGAAAGAGAATAGAAATATGTCATCACCACCACCACCAGCAGAAAATTACAGATAAACACCTCTCCCACCATGAGATACACTTTAAATAGTCCTTTTCAAATTCTACAACATATACTGGGAATGAAGTTACACTGAATATAGAAATAGCATCTTGAATCAGTTTTGTTAAGGAATGTGATTTTAAAAGAGAGATTAGTGAGGGGTGCTATGTAAAAACCCCCAATCCTCTCACACCATTGCAATTCCTTACATTCCCCAATACACATTTTGTGGCATAGCCATTCCTTTTACAGTCTTCACTGGCTATTATAGCACCTGAAAGAACGGCTATCTCCTTTCTGCTTTCAAAGATCATATGGGCACAAGTATAATTATACGCAAGGCTGTTTACTGAAAGTGATATTTAAAGAATTATCATTACCCAAATGAACATCTTACAGATTTTGTTTTAAGCTTGCAGATAAGCACATGTTCCTTCATAACGAATATCTCAAACCTTGATTTCTCATCTTTCTTAGCACACTTAACTTTTGATGTAGTCCATTTCTAAATGTATTTCAACAGTTGTTCCTCTAACTGAAACCCCAAATAGAGTTTGATTTCCAGCATAAAAACTTCTGGAGGAATCAATATTTCGTCCAGTATGCTTTCAAAAAATTTTCTGATTATATATTTTTTCGGCAATCCTCATGGTTTTAACACCAAGTTGAGAATAAACGTAACTGTATAAGATTTAAGATTGCTAGTATACACCAAAATCACATCAACTTCAACAAACACGAGATCATGTTTAAGGAGTAGATGCGAACCACAGGTATATGCCAATGGCAATAAAATACAAGAAAAGGATTTTGAAGTAACTTCTTAGTGAGTTTTACAAGTTCCAATTAAATATTCAAGTAACTATACAGCGTATCTCAAAACACAATGTCATCAAAGAAACTTCAGTTTCCTGCATACCACAAAGATGACTAATTCTCCAACTAGCAGAATAATAAAAAAATCATCAAGGATAGAAAAGAAAGTTAGGGTATATGGAATCCTCTCTAAGCAAATAAGCCGCTAAATGAAGAAAAAAAACAAAAAGCACATTAAGTGAGTAAAACATAGGATTAAAAGTGTGAGTTCATAAGAAAATTACAATGGTCAACCCTTAACTAGGTGAACGAAGCCATTATGTTCCTGAATGACTGCAGGAACAAAACATAGATATAGCCATCTATTACTGATATTCATCATTCAAGATGATTTCAACTTCTTCGTGATCCCCACCTCAATAAATTTACCCTTCAAAAATATCTATAAACTTTAAATGTCCTCAACTCATTTATTGTTCAATTTACCGAAGAATCATCGGAAAATAGCTTATTACTATGAGGCATGAGTAAATTAAAACAAACCACAGAATACCAAGCAAAGCACAAACGCCTGATTAAATACTGGAAACACGATTTAATCTGTAAAATAACCTAAACACACCCCATGAGGATCAAACAGACAAATTTCAGTTTTTTCTCAAAAAAAAAAAAAAAACACAACCAGATATTTCTACAAAAAAAAAAAGAAAAGAAATTGGAATTGGGAATAAGCTGGAATTACCGGAAAAGGTGGCGCGAACTGCTGCGAGGAAGCTTTGGAAGAATCGGCCGTTACGGCGGAAGAATCCGAGTTTATGTGAGTCAACTCGGTTCCGCAGAAGGGATCTGGATCCGACGGCGGAGAGCGAGCATTCCGAAGGAGATCATCCTCCATTGGAATTGATCGAACAAGAAGCGAAGAAAACGTGAGAATTTGAGAGAGAGAGAGAGAGAGAGAGAGAGAGGAAACCCTGAGGTATGTTATGTTTGTGAGAGGGGAAGGAGGAAGAAGGGATTTTTGGGAAGAAAAGGGATCCACATGGCGGCGCTTTTACACGTGGCAGGGGCATCAACAGGGTGCCACGTCAGCAGGGGTGGGATAATATCTTCGGCCTCATGTCAACCAGATATTTTTTCACAACCTTCATGACCACCTTGAATGATATTTTTTGATATTTTTGGGCAGAAAAAGTGTAATGTATGTCAGGAAACTGACCGACAATACCATTCGCGGTTTTTGACGCGTGTAATTCCTGCGCTACTTCCCACCATTCTAGTGCCTGTTTTTTTTTTTTTTTGGTGAACTATGGTTTTAAAATAAGCCAACCAAACACCCTCAACTTTTTTAAAATAACTTTTAACTATCAAAAACTAGATTTTGATTAAGTCAGACAAACACTCACAACTTTTTCATAATAGTTTTTTAGTCTACAAATCTAGGTTTGGGGCAGAAAACTTAGGTTTTGCCGAAAGCTATTTTTTTCTATAATCTCAGAACTTATTCTCCAGAATCTATTCTCTAAAATGACTTTTTCAGTTTTTTTTTTCAGAAGCTATTCTCCAAAAGCTAATCCAAACAGGCCCCAGAAAAAAGCTGAAAAAATGCTTTCAAAGAATAGATTCTGGAGAATAAGTTCTGAGGTTATAGAAAAAAAATAGCTTCCGACAAAACCTAGGTTTTCTGCCCCAAACCTAGGTTTGTAGACTAAAAGGTTGTTCTGAAAAAGTTGTAAGTGTTTGTCTAATTTAATCAAAACCTAGGTTTTGACAGTTAAAAGCTATTCTGGAAAAGTTGAGAGTGTTTGTCTGTTCTGATTCTGAAACCTAGGTTTTGCCCAAAAAAGTGTTTTTTTTGTTTGCCAAACAAGCACTTGGATTAGCTTTTGGGTAATAGCTTTCGAGAAAAAAAGCTGTAAAAGTGATTTTAGAGAATCGATTTTGAGGATAATAGATTTTCAGGATAAAATGATAGTGTTTAAATTATTGTTATAAAAATGATTTTTTATGTGTGATTTACTAAAAAAAAGACATAAGTTTAGTGTATTGGGAAAGAGCGAGAGTAAGGGTATATTTAGTTTATTAGTAAGACACTCATACTTTGCACAAATGTGTAAGAATCCTGACTTACTCAGAACCTAGGTTTTGGTGGTCAAAACCTAGATTTTCAACTCAAAAATGCTTTTACATTTTTTTAATATTTGGCTTATCTTTTCTTTTTTCTTTTTTGACCAACAAGGCTTATCTTTTCTTAAACGTAGGTTTTGGACCCAAACATACGTTGAATAAGCCAACTCAAACACACACTAAACGCCTACTTAGAATTCAGGTAATTAGGTTCGCGAGATTATTAGCCCACGATGAGGAATCTAGTACGTTCAAGTGATTTTCGCTCCTACATATGTAGGCTCATCAGGGTGCCACATCATCAAGGTTTGATAATATCTTGTGGGACTCATGTAAGTCAGATATTTTTTCACAACCCTCATACCTTGATATTTTTGGGCAGAAATCCGGAAACAGAGTTAATGCCATTCGCGGTTTTTGGCGCGTGTCGTTCCTGCTCCACATCCCGCCTTTCTTTTTTTTTTTTTTTTTTGGACCATGGTCTTTCTGATCTAAATCACCTGGCTCCTCCTTAGAATTTAGGTTGAGTCTGTACTCTTATGAGTTAAAAAATTAATTATTTATTCTTTTTTATTTAATTTATGGACAGATATCCGCACTCCGCAGTCCCACAATAGAAAAAACCTTACAACTTCCAATTTATGGGGGTCTGTATATACAAAACTCGAAAATGATAGGGTGGCCATCCCCCCTGTGTGGGGATAAATCTATAATTTTATATACTTTATCTCATCTTATTCCTTTATTTTGGGATTATTTGAGGTTAATTTGAATTTATTAGGATATGCTTAGATTATTAGTTAATATTAGGAAATAATATAAATCTGCATTAATTTTGAGATATTTGATTTAAAAATTACAGATATTTTTGTTTAGATATGTTGTGATTAAACAATTATTTCTAAATCTGAAAAAGCATAGATCTTATCTATTCCTTACAGATCTAGGAAAGAAGATTGGAATATCTTACAGTGCAGAATGAGTTTTAATAATTAAGGGGAATCTAATGATTAAATTTTAATGGGCTAATATAATTTTATTAGGCCCAAATTTATTCCTAAAACCCTGCCTGTCGCTGATCATAGGGAGGAATTCCATCACGCACCACGCTTGGAAAGAAGCCGCGAGCTCTAATCGTCACGCCTCACGCTCACGATCTCAATTTCGCAATTAAGCTTACGCTTTAATCACGCCATACACCTCATCAAATTCCTATTCATTCTATTCACACCTACTGTACACACGTGGTAAATTCACCAAATCTTCCTATCAAACTCGCTTCATCATGGCTATGGAATTGATTAATAAAACTGGAAGGAGCGAGATTGTGATGGAGGCTTAAGCTATTTGCGAGGGAATTTAGGAGGAGCATGGAAAAAACTAGAGCCTAAGGTTTGTATTTGAAGACCATTGGGAGTATTTGTCTTTTATCTTTTTAATCAGACATTTAGGATTATTCAGTTTTATATAATTTTGTATTGATCTAGTTTTAGATTAAATACTCATTTATTTTCTGAATTGAATTCATAATTGGATCTTATTTGTGCTTTATTAATTGTTGATTTTTATATTTAAAAACCCTTGCATTGCAGTTAAGTTTATAATTGAGTTTTCATTATTAATTTAATTGACAGTGTGGATTCTATTGTAAATTTGGGTTTTTACTGCTTGATTGTTTGATTAAGTGGTAGATTATTTGATTGTTTAATTGGATGATCCAAAATATAATTTCCACAATTACTTTAATTAAATTGTATTGGTTTTAATATATTTAGTTAACCAACTCTTAATCCATTATGAGTTCTCTAGTGGAATATGAGGCATAGTTAATTAGATATGTTAATTCCAATATCATGTATCTTTCTTTAGTCTAATTAATTTATTCAGGCTAAGAAAGTTGACTCCATATGATCCCTAAATTGTTCCCCGACATCAAGGGGGAAGGGAGAGCTTAAGAAAGTTGACTCCATATGATCCCTAAATTGTTCCCCGACATCAAGGGGGAAGGGAGAGCTTGTTTCTCTCTTACTAGGCACCCTCTTATCCTCCATCTTCTTGCATCTCTTCGTTCCCTTCACCATCTCTTCATCTCTTCCATCTTCTTCTACGTGCATGTACATTTGTACCTTTTGTTCCTCCAAACTTCTTCTGCTTTTTCTTTTTGGTTTGATCTAGTTTTTCCTTGTTTCCTCTTTTTTTTCACTGCGCATACCACCGCCTTACCTGTGTGCTGTGCATCACCACCGCCTCACCTCTCTCTTCCCACGTCTTTTCTTTTTCCTTGTTCATGTGCCTTCTTACTCCACCGCCTTCCTTTTCCTCTAACCACATCATCTCTTTCTTTTCTTCCTTTGACTTATTTCAACTACTTTTTTTTAAAAAAAAAGGGAAAATTTCAGCTTGGCCCCACAATAGTGACTTAATATCATATTTCCCCTTTAACTTTATGAAACCTCACTAAGGCCCCAAGGGGTAAAGTGAAGTTAATTCTGGAGTGTTGAAAGACCATTTTACCCCTAAAAAAAGAAAGAGCAAATGACATGTATAAAAGGTTTGAAGCTCACTCATTCTTTGCCTCCCTCTCCCTTCCTCTACGCAAGACACTCAACCCACTCCCACCTGATTCCATGACTCCTAAAATCACTTGAGTTCATTCCCACCAACTCCCTCTTAGATTCCATGATTTCTAGAAATCACTTGAGTTATCAATATTTCCATTTGAATGTGTATTTTGAATATTTTTAGAAGGTAAGGAGGTCAATGTTGGGGTAAGCAAGCTGTTGGAATCATTTCCTAGTAGAGATAAATGCTTATCTCCAAGTAGAAAATTCTCATCTCTTTCATCTAAATCTTTGAAGACTTGTACTATGTTGTAGAAATTCGTCAAATGTGTCTAGGAAAGTTTTCATACGTGTCTTGGAAATTTGTCATACGTATGTTGGAATTCGCTGAAAATATGAAGTAGGTACCAAATATAACCTTTCAAGACTTGTACTATGTCTTAGAAATTCGTCAAATGTGTCTAAGAATACTCTTGCACAATTAGCAAAGGATTTGGCCAAATTTGTTTCTTTTTCTTTTACAAGAAAGTGTTTGTTGTTTAGAGATTTTACATTTTCTTTTCTCACTTGGAAGAGTTTAAATTCCAATGCAACTAAAATTTCTTGAGCTATGAAAGCTCGACAAACCATAACTAAAATGCAAAATTACAAATGCTTGAAAACAGGACTAGTCATGTAACCATTCAAACCATTGATTCAACATTCAACAATTCATTCATGATCAAATTGTGGTTGAATCGATAGCAATCAGAGTAACAGTTTTATATTGTATATTAAGAAATTATATAGAAAAATTAAAGACATTGATTTGACCAATATAATTCTTGATTTGTTCTCTTTTCAATCAATTATAGAGTTCTGCACTAACCTAGCACCAGTTCACCAGTTTGGTCTTATTTTGACAACATTGAAGACAACCAAACACCTTCTTCTTCATCGCATGCATTTAAAGCCACAAGGTGCCACATAAATCATAACTTTGTAAGAAAGGGGGAAAAAGAATTATACCCTTCAATCAACTCCTCAAGTTCTGGCTGAAGCTCTTTATCCCACAATTCCTTAATCCTCTTTGATATAGAGTCTATCCTGTGAATTGCAACACTGATTCTTGAATGCAAATCCTTAACGACAGCATGAGTTTTATAAAGGTTTCCCTTTAAATTAATCCATAAAAGAGAGAACAATAGCACAGAAGAAGAAGAAGAATGAAATTCGAAATAAGAAAAAGGTTTGAGTATGTCTGACACGGTGACAATGCAGTGTGGTTTGAGAATGAGAATGAGAGACCTATATAGGGATAGATTGGCGCCGTGACGGAGACGATGTGACGAGGTGCGATGTGCCGATGGAGATGGCGGGCGACGGACCACTGAGGCAAGGTGCGACGTGGCGTGGTGATAGTGTGAAGCTTTTTAGGTAGGTCTTAGGTTTTTTTGCTTCACCTTGCCATCAGCCCCTTCCTCTTGTATCAATCCCTTCTTCAGTGTTTATTGAATATATAATTCATTGAGGATAGAATTGTCTTTGATCCTACCAGAATTATTTTCACTTTACTCCTTGGGGGCTTAGTGAAGTTTCAGAAAGTTTGGGGGGAATCTGACATTAATTCACTATTGTGCGGGTAAACTGAAATTTTCCCAAAAAAAAATCTCCTCGGTCTCCCTCTTTTGTCCTTTTCTTTATCCCTCTCTTTCAATCCTTTATACTCTATGTTGTTCTTACAATATGCTTTTACTGTTTTTTATGCAGGTAAGAGGGGCTTTATTTTCTTTTGGCTCTCTTTGATCCTCCTATTACATCCATGGATGGGAGTATTTCTTTTTTCAAACACCACAAGTGTACACGTCATCAGACTTCAAATTAATTTAAAGTGTTTTTACGGCGTACCTTCACTCTCTCTTAAATATTGGGCTTTCTGGTTACAGCGACTGCATTCTCCCCTCATGATGATGATGACTTATGGGTTATCATTTTGTTGCTCTCCTCTCGCTAACCCATTATTGGAGATCATAGAAAGCCCAAGTCTTACTATGTTTTTCTATTTTCTAGTTGTTCTATTTATGTTTAAGTATGTTATTTTGTTTTCCTGTATGTGTTATAATATTGTGCTCTCTTATTGACTATATAATTGAACATTAGCTTGTAATCGTTTTACCTATAATGAAAATGTCCTTTATACAAAAAAAAAAAAAAACTCGAAAATGATACCATTAGTTAATTGAAACGATTATAACCAATTTATATAAATATTTGGTGGTAAGTGCTCATTCTTTAAAGTATTTTTTGAAATATGTATTGTCTCTGATCTTTTATATACAATTTTGTTGAACTTTTTAGAGAGATTAACGAAGATAAATAAATAATTTAAAAGTATTCACACACACATATATACATATCATTTTACTCTTAACTAATTTATTTAACTTATATATAATTTAATGACATGTAACATATGTCATAATTAATTTTTTTTTTGGCTTCCTTAATAATTTAAAAATATCAACTTGGTTTTATAGATGAGAGTAATAATTTCATGATTTTTTTAAAAAAAAATAATTATTTGTGCGATTTTTTATATTTACATTACTGTTGTTGCAAATTAGACACATTTGCATGGCAAAGTATTTGATGTATTAAATATATTGGTTCGTAAGAAAATATTGTGTATAAATAGTGATATTAATTTATACATTTATTATATTTTACCCATCAGTAACTTTGAAGGAGTTATTATTCAAGGTGTATGACATAATATCCAAAATGATCATGCTGTATCATTATGTAAATTTATTGCAATCTCTCTCTCTCTCTCTCTCTCTCTCTCTCTCTCTCTCTCTCTCTCTCTCTCTCTCTCTCTCTCTGTGTGAGGTATCTCAAACAGATAGAAACCATGGAGCTCAGACTTGGAACCATTCTGACGTCATTAAAGAAGCAGAGTGGAGGAAAATTTTTATAATTCTCACATGTATTTTTTATAATGCTCACATTAATAATTCCTAAGCTTTTCATGAACTTCAACTTCAGAGGCCACTTTTCTAGGTTCCTATTACATCCAATATGGCTAGCAAACAGTTGACTTTTGACCAAAATATCTCTCTAAAGATCACCAAATTTTACATGATTACTCCAGCATAATCATAAACAGAGGTTCATTATTAATGTTGTCTGCTGTGGGCTCGCAGGTAGATGGAACAAGCAACGTCATGGGCCCCATGCTTTCATTTCGTCCTCTTCACTTCCACATCATCACCTCCCCCAAAATTTGCAGTTGCTTTGGACTCCCTTTCATCCTTCGTATAAGATTAAGATGATTTATTTGGGAACTTGCATGACTTACAAATAATACAGATTACAATCTGTATAAGACTATGCAGCATGTTATAGTCAAGCTACGTTGGGTGCAGGTAAGATCAATAGCAATAACGCCACTGGAAAAATCGAAAATGTGTTCCCTACGATGACTGGCAGCACAGTTAATCTGTATGACTATGAACAAGGATATGAAACTCAACATGTTCAAGATTATCAATTTTCAATAAAATGGGCTACATTTGTTTTTCTTTTTTCCCCATTGTTTAGTAGACTATTTCAAGTATGGACAAAAGTTGAAATTCGATTTCCCAGCGGTCCAAATCGACTCCCAACTAAATCATGTCAAGCAGAAAGCCAAACTGCGAGCCACCAAACTGCAATATATTCAAAAAATCAAATATTAGCAACCAAACTGCAAGCAACCAAAAAGTTAAAGTTACATTTCACTTTTCTATTATCCTTTAACATAGAAGGACTTCATTTCCATATACTGATAAAACATATAATGCCAATGCGTTTTGATAATATTTCATCCAACTCACGAGTTAGCTACTGATAGGGGCAGGATGCACTATTAACTCAGTCGAACAAGTAAATCTCATGCCTCTTTAAACAAGAAGCCCAAGTTGTCTAGCATGCATTTAGAATAAAGTAAATCGTAATTAAAAAGCAAAAGTAAATTGTTCAAAAGAAATGAGGAACCAAGACTTCAGTTGCCGGATGAAGGAAGATCAACGGATCAAATAACAACCGCAGATCAATATTCAAAATAACAATAATTAAAAAATATTCACAGCATTCTGGAGTCCAGGCAAAACAATCCGCTCACATTGGTCACGACATGAAGCTAAGCAAATTGCATTGTTAAAGAATTGGATCAAATTTGACCAAAAATTCTGACACATAGCTTCAGCAAAACTTGCTCCTATTTCATCAATTAAAATGTGCCACATGAGCTTCTCGAGGCATACAAAAAAATGACAAAGCAACAGGGGAATTGAAATGAAAGAAAGCTGCTGCAGGAATATTGATAATCTCTTATTCTCTTACACTAAGGTGGCTTCTCTTATTTTGAAAGATTGTGTTTGTTCCTCTGGCCCTGGCTAATTAACCTATTGCCTTTCTTTACTTTATCAAAAAGAGAATAATAATAATAATAATAATAATAATAATAACAACAACAATAATCTCTTACCATCTGAGTAATCATTTATTGTCGCTATCACTGTTTTTCCAGAGTGAAAAGGGAGGAAGTTGTGTCATCACATAATCCATGAGCCTACTAGGAGCGGATTTGTCTGCTGAAATCTTCTCATTATCACCTTCTTCTCCATCAAGATCCCGCCAGAACTTGATGATATGGAGACTTTCTTCCTCCGTTGATCTTTGAATGACAATTCTAGATGCATATCCCTTCTGCCTCATATGAAGGCATATCTCAGAGGGGTTGTTTGCTGTGAGGGTGACCATGTACAACCATCCCTTTTCTGACAAAAGATGATCTGCAACTGGCAATATCCTATCAATAACACTCCGACCATTCTCCCCACCAGCCCAAGAAGCAGTAATACCCCCAACACCTACTTCATCTTCGGGGGTAGGCACATATGGAGGGTTCACAACGATGACATCAACCAATCCTGCTAGGCGCTTATCTAGCCCAGATGCTATATCAGTGATGATCAACTCGGCATCAACCCCATGTGCATCCAGTGTCTCCAGTGTCACTCTTACTGCTTGCGGGTTGATGTCTGTTGCAATGTAATTGGCAGCAAGACCTTCCTGCCCAAGCATAAGAGCTAGGGAAGTAATAACATATCCACTACCACAACCTATCTCCATACATAATGTAGGGCAGTGCTTCAACAAGTTATTGCGGTCCGCTAGAAGAGCATCAACCAATGCAAAAGAATCATCGCATGGTTCATAAACCTCCTCATGCGAACTCATGAGACGAATTTGAGCAGTTCTAGAGGGCATCCTTTTTAAAGCCTTGCATTACAAATAGTTGTCAGTAAAACTCAATGGCTCAAAGTCAAAGAGGGGCAATTCAAAAAAAATTAAAAAATTTAGATACTTTACCATTTCATTGTTTATTTTTGTAGAGATTTGTAAAGACTTTATTAACCCCAGTTCTGAATTGCTCTGATCCATGTGAAGAAGCAAAATTCATGCAGTAAGATTTCTCCTTACACAATTCTGCATTCAAGATAAAAAAACGGTTAATATTAATAATAATAACCAGTTATAGTGAAAAAATTAAACTAAAAATAATAGTTTTAACTATAACTGGAAAGTGGAAGTTAACAAATTATTATAAAAATTTTCTGCAAATACAACCTAAATAAGATCAAAAAAGAAACAAGTCAACAAGTTCAATGATCATGAGGTTTTAACTAAACATTGTTCATGGGCCACTGTTCACTGATTCTCATTCAACTGAAGATTATCAAATTCACTCCCCTTCATAAAACAGACCTAACATAAGATGGGATAAGTCTTACTTCTTAATCAATTATCAGGATACAGGTTGACTCTCAATTTCTGATTGTGTATGGTGCAATGATGGAGAGTTGTGAGACCAAGATAGTATGGCATGTCCAAGCTCCAATAAAGCAGTAAATATTGTTTCATGGAGCAATTACTCAAGAGAAGTTCTCCCAACTTTTGTGGGAAGGTTCTCCACTACGCTTAAATGCCTGTCACTTGGTATTAGAAATGGCAGTCTATGTCTACAAAAAGCACGACGTATAAGGTTCCCACCAAGCACCAGGAAAAGGCCTGGTCAATGTCACGGAGTGTAGCCACCTGGATATCAACTTTCCAAGGGTGGCCAACGCCAATTAGTAGACACCAAGATAGCAGCAATGTCCTAAGTCCCACATCGAGTTATATGGGGCACTCAATTAGGTGCTCCAGTAATGTAGTTCTCTAGCCTCAACAACTATCTTTGGAAAGAAAATGCCCCACCCTGCTTGAATGGACATAGGATTGGTGGGATGTGGCATTATGTTAGGATACACATACAAAATTTAACATACGGAGCTCTGGGTAGATTTAAGACAGATCCATAATCAACCAAAAAGTAAATAGATATATGATGAGAAACAAAACAGAAAATCCGGTAAGTTTAAGAAGAAAAATTATATTCAAAGGCTGGAAATCCATGAGTAAAACCAAGAAGCTCCATTTGTCCTGTTAATGAGGCCAAGCATTCACAAATCTGTTCAAACAGAGGATGTGATGCGTCACTAATGACAAACTCTTGTACAATGCCGTTGACCTCAATTGAGCTACAACCAGGAATTTTATCCAATCCTCTCTCTCTCATTAATTCCCTTGCATGTCTCGCCTCCTTCCACATTCTAGCTTCTCCGTACATGTTAGCAAGCAAAATATATGTCCCACTATCCTTAGGATCCAACTCTAGAAGCTTAAAAGCTGCCCTCTCTCCAATTGAGACATTGCCATGAGCACGACAAGCAAAAAATAATGCACCCCAAACAGCAGCATCTGCAGTCATGGGCATATTTTTAATAAGTTCCTCTGCATCTTCCAAACGACCAGCCCTTCCTAGAAGGTCCACCATGCATGAGTAGTGTTTAAGTTTAGGGGATATGTTGAACTGAGAGGTCATTTGCTTAAAAAAATCACGGCCTTCTTCAACCAAACCACCATGACAACAAGCAGATAAGATGCCCAGAAAGGTGATCTCATCAGGCATCAACCCACTACGAATCATTTCTGAGAAATAAGACATAGCATCACAGGCATTTCCAT
Organism: Mimosa bimucronata; assembly: GCA_037074515.1. NCBI lineage: Eukaryota > Viridiplantae > Streptophyta > Magnoliopsida > Fabales > Fabaceae > Mimosa > Mimosa bimucronata. Next base: position 3,188,355 of record CM073438.1, read on the forward strand.
GAAGTGCTAAACCACAAATAATGGCAGTCCAAGTCAAACAATTTCTTTGTGGCATCTCATTGAAAACCTGCAGAGCCCTTGCAATATTTCCACACTTGGCATACATGTCAACAAGTGCAGTTCCCAGGACAACACCTAAAGACACATTGTGTCTCTTAATATAACGGTGAAGCCAAATTCCAATATCAAGTGCTCCAAGTTGTGAGCATGCTGACAAGCAGTTAACCATGGTTATTTCATCAGGTTTTACATTGCAGAGCTGCATTTCATGGAATAGAGTCAATGCTTCTTTGCTAAGCTTGGCTTCAACACAACCACTAATTATTGCATTCCATGGGACAACATTCTTCTCTGGAATTTCATACAGAAGTTCCCGAGCAATATCCAGAAAGCCAAATCTGGCATATCCCAAAACCATTGTGGTCCATGAAACAAGGGTCTTCTGTGCCATATTATTGAATAGAAGTTGTGCTAACTTAAGGTCCCCACACCTGACATACATGTCCATAAGTGCATTAGTGAGTGGAATTGTCAGATCAAGCTTATTTTCTTTGATGTACTGATGAAATTTCCGGCCAAGATTCAAATCCTGCAGCTGAGAACAACAAGAAACCACACCAATCATTGTAATCTCATTTGGCTTCACATTCTCAGCCTCCATTTCCCAATAGAGATCAAATGCCTGGTCTGCTAGCCCTCTTTTAACACACCCACTAATCATGGAATTCCAGGTTACCAGGTCTCTCACGCAGCATTTATCAAACACATCGTATACTGTCTCTAATTCTCCATGTGAGAATAGCATAGTGATCAATGCATTGTGAACAAATATGTCGAATTCAAAACCAAACTTCAATATGTGTCCAAGAATAGCAAGACCCACAAAATTAAGAGAGGGACTAGAACAAGCTTTTAGCAACAAAGGGTAGGTATGATTATCGGGCCTCAGCACACCATCTTGTAACATTCTCTTGTACAAATGAAGAGCTCCTTCAGAATTCCCACTCTCTAAATATCCCCTAATCGTCATATTCCAAGAAAAGACATTTGGGTTTTGTGTATTGAGCAGAATTTTTGTGCAATAACCAAGACTTCGTGACTCAGACAGGGCACAAAAAGCAATAAGGCGACTAGCAGCGAAGCTATCATAGATTAATCCCGTTAGTGTCATTTGCGCTTGGATTTGCTTTAACTGAATAAAGGATTTACATCTTTCTAAGATAGACAGGAGCCTATTTGTTCGAACAAAGCTGTGGTTAGTGTTCCAACTGATGCTTTTTGAAAAGATAGGCAAAGATTGAGTATGAATGTGAGTAAGAAAAGGGCCTGGGAGAGGGAATTTGCTCAGAGCTGGACATCTGAGTTTGCTCAAATACAGGGTGAGCATTAGTTTCAAACACGTTTCTAGACAGTTGAAGTATGTCTGCTACATTCTACGTCAGAAGTGAAGGGAGGTTTCCATTGACAATGACCTCTGAAACGTTTTTCTGTTTGTCCAGAAAGAAGCAAACCAGAGTCACTTAACAACTCACAACACACGCCAGAGAACCTAAGTTGCCTCCAAAATTCAGTTCGTTTAGCAGAAACAATTGAAAGATCCAGACTTCTACAAAGACAAGATGCTTTTGCGGGGGAAATTCAAATAACAACACATTAATGACACCCACAACACAAAGTTCCTGCTTTCAAGTTTTTAAATTGTTAGAATCAAAGTCAACATTTGTGTGCTTCTAAAGTCAGATTGGTGTGCTAATTGTGTGCTGATTCTTTCACATTTGTTCACATTGTATTTTTCCTCTTTTCACATCCCTCTCCTACTCTATAAATTGTAACTTGTCTTCCATTCAAGATATGAATAAGAGAATGATTTCTCTCTGAAATTCATCATGGTATCAGAGCCAGAAAATAAGTTTTTTTTTTCTGGGCATTTGTTCTCTGGTAACTACTGTTCAGGCATGAATAGTACGTGAACAGTACGTGTTTTGCAGATTCCGGCGACTGTTCTCCAGATTCCGGCGGATTTTCCAGATTCCGGCGAGTTTTACCAGATTCCGGCGTCATTTTCCAGATTCCGGCAAATTTTTCAGGCGACTTTTCCGGTCACCGGAAAACGTAATTTTGCCTAAAAAAAAAAAAAAAAAAAAAATGAATCCAAATGATTTTCCTCCTCTGTTTGGTTCATGCTCTCCTAAGTCCAATACTACAAATCCGAATCCAAAAGCTCTCATGTCCGGGAGTTCTTTAAAGACATCGGAAATCGTTGCAGATTCTCAGGTGATGATCATTAATCACAAACTGAATGGCAACAACTATCTCCAGTGGTCTCAGAGTGTATTGAGATATATTAGGGGCAGAAGGAAGGAGAAATACATCAATGGAGAGGCTCCTCAACCTGCTCCAGAAGATCCTCAATTTGACACGTGGTTTGCTGAGAATAATCAGGTAATGATTTGGTTATCTAATTCAATGACTGATGAAATTAGTGAAGGTTATCTTCTTGCCAATACTGCTAAAGAGATTTGGGATGCGGCCAAGCGCACCTATTCTTCTTTGAATAATACTGCAGCTTTGATTCAACTGAAGCGGCAACTCCGAGATATGAAACAAGGAGACATGACCGTGACCCAATACTACAGCGCCTTACAACGAATCTGGCAGCAACTGGATTTGTTTGAAGTTCATCCCTGGAAGAATGTTGAAGATGCTCAGTACTACAAGCAATTGATTGAACAGGGAAGGATACATGATTTCCTTCTTGGACTTAATGATATATATGATGAGGTGCGAGGCAGAGTTATGGGACTCAAACCTATTCCGTCTTTGTTTGAGGTTTTTAATCTCGTACAGTTTGAGGAGAGCAGAAAGCAATTGACTCAGAGCAGTCAACCTTCAGTTGAAGGATCTGCCTTAGCTATTAGAGGTGCATCATCTGAGCAAAGAGAAAGGAAAGACAACAAGTATTGCAACTACTGCAAAAAGAAGGGTCATGTCAAAGATGATTGTTGGAAGCTGCATGGTAGACCGTCCAACACGAGGTCAAAGTTTCAGCAAGAAGGGAAGAGTCACTTAACTACATCGGAGCAGAAAGATAATGAGGATAGTTTAAGCAAGGAAGAAATGCAGATGCTGCGGAAAATTCTTGACAAACATAATAGGTCACAAACTGTTCCTAATGTGAACCTAGTTCAATCAGGTAATTCAATAATAGCCCTTAATACTGTGATGACTGATGATGATACATGGGTTGTTGACTCTGGAGCTACAGATCACATGACAGGAAATAGAGGTTTATTCAAAACTCTTAGATTATGCCATGAAAATCTTAGAGTTAAAGTTGCAAATGGAGTTGTTACAAATGTTGCAGGGATTGGTTCTGTTATGTTAACAGAATACTTAGAAATCCATAATGTTCTCTTTGTTCCTGCTCTTACTTGTAATCTGATATCTGTAAGTAAATTGATTAAAGGCAAGAAATGTCAAGTGATTTTTGATGACATTGGGTGTGTTTTTCAGGATTTAAACTCGGGGAGGACGATTGGGAGTTCTAAGGAATGGGATGGTCTCTACTATCTTGAAGGCTTGCACCAGAAGAATCGGGAAGGAAAGAAGGCTCTTGTTAGCTCCAATTCCAATAACGAAGATGTACTTTTGTGGCATCATAGGTTAGGCCATCCTAGTTTTGATTATATGAAGCATGTATTTCCAAATTTATTCAATAAAAACTCAAGACCTTTCTCTTGTGAAACTTGCCAATTTGCAAAACACAAACGATCCTCCTATCCTAAACAATCCTATAAACCTACCACACCATTCACATTAATCCATAGTGACATTTGGGGGCCTGCTAAGATTAAAACCCTAACCAGTGCCAGATGGTTCGTAACTTTCATTGATGACCACACTAGAACTACTTGGGTTTACTTAATGAAAGAAAAATCTGAAGTGGGCCGAATCTTCCAGAATTTCTACTCCTTTGTTAAAAACCAATTCCATACCTCTATCAAGATCTTAAGGAGTGACAATGCTAAGGAATACTTGAGTGGTTCCCTAAAAGAGTTTCTTACCCAGCAAGGTATCCATCACCAAACCTCTTGTGTGTATACCCCTCAGCAAAATGGAGTAGCTGAAAGAAAAAACAGGCATCTATTAGAAGTAACTCGAGCCATCATGATAGGAAGGAATGTTCCTGACATATTTTGGGGTGATGCCATCTTAACTGCAGCTTACCTTATAAACCGTATGCCATCAAAAGTCCTTAATTTCTCCACCCCTATCCAAAAACTCCTTGAAACCTATCCTAACTCTCCTCTCATTTATACTCTTCCTCCAAAGATTTTTGGGAGTGTTGTATTTGTTCACAAGCATGGTGAGGGAAAACTTGGTCCTCGAGCGGACAAATGTATATTTCTTGGCTACTCTCCAAGCCAGAAGGGTTATAAATGCTATTGTCCAACTACTCAGAAAACCATTGTCTCACAAGATGCAGTGTTTTATGAAAATGAGGCCTATTATCCCAAATTACCCATTCAGGGGGAGAACTGTAGTACAGAATGGCTAATTGTGAATCATGAAATTCCTAAAAGTCAACCTGACCCAACCACAGCCATCCCAGAAATACCCGATCCAACCACAACAATCCCAGAAATACCAGTCAACCAGGATAACAGTGAACCTAATCCTCAACCCATAGGGGAAATCAATGCTGAAATCAATACAGGGATGGCTGATGAAGAACAACATGAACAGGAGTTACAATCAGGTGATGAAGACACTGATAGTAGAGTTCCTTCCTCTCCAACGAATCACCATGAATCTGACTCGGGAATAGATCCTGAAGAGATGGGCTGGCCTATTGCACTCCGAAAAGGGGTAAGATCTTGTACTCAACATCCTATTCAAAGATTTGTCTCTTATGGTAACCTGTCTGCAAAGATGCAGAGTTTTGTGATTAACACTGCTCAGGTGAAAGTCCCAAACAACTTCCAAGAAGCCATGACTGATCCTAACTGGAAGTTAGCTGCAGAGGAAGAATTGAGGGCCCTTAAGAAGAACAAGACATGGGAGATCACTACTCTTCCAAGAGGGAAGAAACCAGTTGGATGCAGGTGGATATTCACTCCTAAATTCAATACTGATGGAAGCATCAATAAATATAAGGCCAGATTGGTTGCAAAAGGGTACACCCAGACATATGGAGTTGATTACCAGGAGACATTTGCTCCGGTTGCCAAGTTCAATACCATCAAGATATTACTCTCAATTGCAACCAACCTGGATTGGTCCTTACATCAATTAGATATTAAAAACGCATTCTTGAATGGTGACTTGGAAGAAGAAGTGTATATGGAGATTCCTGAGGGTGTCAAAGCTCCTAATAATACTGTGTGCAAGTTAAATAAATCGTTATATGGCTTAAAGCAGTCTCCAAGAGCCTGGTTTGACAGGTTTGCTAAGGCATTGAAGAAGATGGGTTACATTCAGGGACAAGCAGATCACACATTGTTCACCAGACATAATGGTGACAAAGTGACGATCTTAATTGTTTATGTTGATGATATTGTCATTACAGGGAATGACGAAAGTTCCATAGCTCAGCTGAAACAGGCTCTAGCAAAAGAATTCCAAGTCAAAGATCTTGGCCAGATGAGATATTTTCTTGGCATGGAGATAGCCAGAACCAAGAAGGGCATTAATGTGTCTCAACGCAAGTACACACTGGACTTGTTACATGAGACCGGCATGCTAGGCGCAAAACCGGAGGCGACACCAATGGACGAAACATGCAACCTAGAAGTCAAAGAGGATGGGGTTCCGGTTGATGCGGAGAGATATAGAAGGCTTGTCGGAAAATTGATATACTTAACTCATACTCGTCCAGATATCAGTTATGCAGTTGGAATAGTAAGTCAATTTATGCACCAGCCACAAGAGGATCATATGAAGGCAGTGACCAGAATCTTAAGCTACCTAAAACTAAATCCAGGTAGAGGTATCTTCTTTAAGAAGGGTATAGCTAGGAATATGGAAATTTACACTGATGCTAGCCATGCAAGAGACTTGGAGAACAGAAGGTCAACAACCGGTTATTGCACGTATCTGTGGGGAAACTTAGTTACGTGGAGGAGTAAGAAACAAACGGTTGTATCTAGAAGTAGCGCCGAAGCAGAATTAAGAGCTGTGGCCCTTGGTGTATGTGAAGGAATCTGGATCATCAGATTACTGAGCGAGTTGAGAATTCCATTTGAGGGATCACTCCAATTATGGTGTGACAACAAGGCTAGCATCGAGATGACTAAGAATCCAGTTTATCATGATCGAACTAAGCATGTTGAGATCGATAGACACTTCATCAAGGAGAAAGTAGAAGCTGGGATCATGAGATTGTCATATATCCGATCATCTGAACAAATTGCAGATATGATGACAAAGCCACTTGCCAGAGTCAAGTTTGAGGGATTTAGAAGCAAGCTGGGAATGATCGACATCTATTCTCCAGCTTGAGGGGGAGTGTTAGAATCAAAGTCAACATTTGTGTGCTTCTAAAGTCAGATTGGTGTGCTAATTGTGTGCTGATTCTTTCACATTTGTTCACATTGTATTTTTCCTCTTTTCACATCCCTCTCCTACTCTATAAATTGTAACTTGTCTTCCATTCAAGATATGAATAAGAGAATGATTTCTCTCTGAAATTCATCATAAATAACCTTGTATCAATTTATTCACATCGGGCTTCGCACTCAAACAATGAAAGTGGGGGTAGTTTAAATTTTAAAAGACCATCACGTTACGACCCAATAAACAAAAAAGAGAAAAGAGAAGAAATCAGCAGAGTGAAAAGAACACATCAATGAGCGAAAAAAGGGATTAATGGAAGAGAAGACAGATAAACAAACCTCAGTAACTAACGGCGAAGATGGTGGCATGTTCGATAATCACCTTCTCACCATGTTCAATTATCCCCATCTGCCTCTCGGTCAAAGTTACGGCACGTGAAATCCCAATTTTAACCCCTACCTTTCCCTCAAATCCCTCCCCTATCCTTTTCGCCGGATCTCATGGCGGATTCCGACAACGATTCTGGCGGCGTCAATGGCGGGAACGCGAGCGGCGAAATCTCAACGAAGGAACAAGATCGATTTCTTCCGATCGTGAATGTTCGTAGGATAATGAAGCAGGTTTTACCAGCGAAGGCGAAGATCTCGAAGGATACAGGTGAGGCTTCCGATAAGTGTAAGAGGGAGAAGAGGAAGATGATCAACGGTGACGATTTGCTTTGGGCGATGACGACTTTAGGGTTTGAGGACTTTAGGGCGATGACCGCTACGTGTGTGTGTGTTTGGATTGAATTAATAATTTTTTCCATGAGGTAAAATTGGATAAAAGCCCGTTTGTTTAAAATGATTTATGTTTAGATTTGTTATGATAGAAATGACTTTTTTTCAATCCGACTTTTAGAAACATGTTTTGATGATTATTTTGAAAAGTAAGTTTATATGAAAAATTATTAAAAAAGTCATTATTATTATTAAATAATATATATATAATATGCATATATTCTTATAGTTGAGAAAGAAAAAGTGAAATTTTGGGTTTTTTGAAAATTTTAAAGGTTTAGTTTCTCCCTTATTTTAAGAAAAATAATTTGAAAAAATTATATTTTTAGTCCAAAGGAGGATATTGTGGGAGAAAATAGTTAGAGATTATTATAGTAAATTTTTGGAGATAAAAAGAAAATTTTAAATTAAAAAAAAATATCTTATTTAAAAATTTTAGGGGTCTAATAGTCTAATTTTCCTACCCACTTTATTAAACATTACACAGCAAAAGACGTGGGACCCATCATTCCAGCCTACAGGAGCCAAAAGCCATAACCCAAAAGCTCAAACTTTCAGCTTTCTCTTAGAAACCCATTAGAAACCATAAACTCTTCTCCAAAAAAAAAGTTAAACCAAACATGATAAATAAGTCACATTTTACTTATGTGACACCTCCAAAAGTTATACCAAACACACCTTAAAATGAGGAAAATGGAGCCCTTATATAAGTGGAAAGATTCCTCTCCCTATACAAACGAGGGAGAAAGAAGAAAGCATGGATTTTTTTCATTAAGGCCCATGATCAGAAGAGATGGACGAAGGCGTTGCCGACCAAAACCAATCAGCACAGGCTTCAACTAAACCAAAAATATGATGCATTATGTATATACTATCCATATTAAATACATTAACACTTAAGAAAATTAAATAAATTACTTACAAATTTATTTATTTGAATTTTTTTTTTAAACTAGCCGACCCCACCTAGTAAGATAAGGCTTTGTTTTTATTGTTAAATTTTTTCTTTAAACTGTAATTTGACTGATAAATAAACATATAATATAATACTAATGCACCTCAAAAAAGTTATGATTAAGTATTTAAGTAGCTCATTTAGCTTCCCTAATCTCTCCAAAAAAAGGTCAACTATGTCTTAGTGCCTGTTTGGGGTGGCTTTTAAAACCATGGTTTGAATCCAAAACCATGGTTTTAAAAGATGGTAGCCAAACAGAAGAATTTTTGATAAAACCATGGTTTGAATTCAAAACCATGGTTTTAAGCTTAAAACCTTAGGTTTGAGAAAAAGCTATTTTTTCAGCTTTTACGCGAGGTATGAGGTAGAAATATACCATCATTACACATGTCATATTGATCTACCGAAAATGTTTTTATCCTCTCTCTTTCCCAACACATTAAACTTATGTCATTTCTAGTAATTTACACATATAAAAAGTCATTCTCACAAAAATCATCCAATCACTCTCATTTCATCAAAATCTATTTTTTCAGTTTTTTCCAGCTTTTTCAGAAAAGCTAAAAAAAAAACATTTTTCCAGCTTTTTTCTCAAAACCTAGGTTCTAAAAGCTGCTCCCAACAGGCCCTTAAACTCCTTCCGATCCTTGTTATAGGCACCAAACCTTTATTTATTTAATGCAATATTTCTAATTAAATAGAGACAAAATAGGAAAGAATTCGTTAAATGATAAAACAATCCAATACAGGCTCTTATATTTTGAACCAAACCAATTTAAAATCCAGCCTCTTAAAATAAGAATAGGAGGGAGTATTTAGGAAAAGAGGAATACTGTGCAACACCTTACATGGTTACGCATGAATTTTTTTTTTCCCATAGATGTTAATGCATAATAGTACCTTTAATGCTAAATATAATGAGTAGTGATTGAGCTTTTCTAATTACTCTCTCCTTACAGTAGAAAATATAAAATCTATTTTGGGAGTTGGTTTTTGACTTAAATATATGACCTAATTATAATTTTTATTAACTTATTTTTAAATTATCCCTATTGCTACTCCACCAATAATAATAAAGTAAGAGATAGGGGAATAAGGAAAGATGATTTGAGTGTTTTAGAAAAAAAAAACACTATATATTAACTAACATAACTAACAACCTTAATTAAATCAAAGTAGTTAAATAAAGTGTTATATTTAGGAGCAGGGGGAGTATAAGGTTTTTTATTTTTATTTATTATATAAATATATATCATTTTTTTAAACTAATTTGTTTAACTTATAAATTGATATATAATCCAAGGATACACAATTCTTTTTCAAAAATACTATCATGAATATTATAATTAAGCGATTTATTTAATTTTCTTGATCTCTTCAAATTAGTCAATTTATTGGAGAAATTTTTGTGTGAAGCCGGTGTATCACATCATTGTGGTCTGACCAATCATAAACAAACATCTCGAACATATTTTAATATGATGTGTCATTTTAAAAGTCTTGATTTTTTTTAAACAAAAAATAAACGGAGCTTTGGTTTTTTCCATAATATAGTGCCACATCATTTTTTTAAATTTTCTTTTTCCCTTATTTAAATGGCACATCAGATTAAAATATATTCGAGGTGTTTGCTTATAATTGGTCATATCACAATTGATATGGTACACCGGTTCACTCAAGAATACCTCAATTTATCCAATTCAAATTCCCAACAAAATGTCAACTTAATCAAGTCAATATACACTAATTGCAACTAACTACATACACTAATTGCAACTAACTATGTTCGAAAAAAAATGATGAAATCATGAACCTTGCTAAAAATTAGTTGACAACGAATGAAGCAGCCCACACTGTACCATTTTTATCTCGTGTCCAAATGAACGGATTGAGATGAGACTCAAGTGAACACCCTTAAGAGAAAATGACACTAAAATTTAATCCACACGAATTCTAAGAGTCCGTTTGGTACAACTTATGAAACCATGGTTTTGAAAGGTTATTCTTACATCAACCTATGGTTTAATAAGCTGTACCAAACAGACCCTAAATTTGATACATTTCTATGTAAAAAAAATTAATTTATTAGTACCCAACTCGTTATCATAATGAAGAATTGGCAATAAATCACAATTTAACTACCTTCCGTGAGCTTTATAGTTATTTCTCATCTTTGCTTGTGACATTTGTAATGTGCTTTTTTATCTTAACATAGAATTTGTGATGGAAGGTGTTTTGAGTTTAATCCTTGTTAAGTATGCTTTGATGTAAATTCTGTTTTCATCCCTTCTTCAATTTGCAACAGAGATTCACTGCCTCATCCAATCCAAATCTCCCTTTTTGGAAGTATTTTTACGGAAATTGAAACTTCCTTTTAGATTCATTTATCTTTGATTGGCTTATTCTTATTAGAGATGCCCTTCCTTTAAAATTCACTCTAGTATATGACACCATTTCATCATAGAAAACTAGCGTATTATTGTGTGTGCAATGAATGAGATCAAATTCCAGAATAAGTGACATAATATTATAAATGAATAATGCCTGGAATTTAGGAAGAAGGAGAAGTGGTGGCCAAAAACCAGGAGGAGCATATTCCCGTACTGGGAATGAGCATTGAGTGGGGGGAGTACAGACTACAGACATGAAGATTTGTTCTGAGGCTTTTTCTTCAGATTTGATTCCCTCTTTTGGCTTTTGCCGGATTTATATCACGTGAATTCACACCCACCTTGCATCCACTCCAACCTCTTCCCAATAATTGAAACCCCCACCACCAACCTAACACCCCTTTCTCTTATACTACCATACACTATCATCTTTCTTAAGGCTTAAGGTATGTTTGGTTCAACGGAGGAAGGTGTAGGAAAGAGAGAGATTTTTTTGTTGGTTTGATTAAGGGTCTTCAAGTCAGTGTGGACTTCAAATTAATCCCTTTTAAGGCATAACACAGTAAAGAGTTTTGGCTTTTATTTCAACAATTGTATTTTTTGGGATCGAAAAATTTGTGTTTCTATTCTTATTGGATGAAGTCGCTTGCCACTTTAGTTGACAAACAAACTTATTGACAGGTGAGAGATTTTAATTAAAGGAGGGAAAAGAACACGAAAACATCTTTTGTTAGTTATTTTTGAAATTAAACTGTGTTTTAGTAAGTATGGGTATTTTCCTATTATAAATAGATACTATCACATACTAAATGTGAACACATCTCACAACAATGATTTAAACATTATTTTGCAGTTTAGTCACACTAGTATATACCTAAGGTGACAAAACATGAAAAGAAAAGCAACACATAAAACGTGTAGAAGATTATAGACACAAAAGTTAATGGCATGACAAACAAATTAATGGGATTGATTAGGGGTGAGTATCGGTTTTTCGGTTCGGTTTTTGAACCGAAACCGAAAAAACCGAAAACCGAAAAATGGGGAAAAGGGAAACCGAAACCGAAACCGAAACCGAAAAACCGAATTGTTTCCGGTTTCGGTTTAATGGTTTTTTCGGTTTGGGGCATTTTTGTATTTTCCCCACCCCTGACCCTTAGTTTTACCTTCCTCTCTTATTCCCTAACCCCACAAGCTGACATAGTTCACACTTCACAACCCTCCATTCTTCTTTGACCCACTTCCCATCACACGAAACCTAGCAAAACCTCAAGTCCCAATTGCTGTGCTGCACCGAATCCTCCTCCACAGACAAAACAAATGCATCATCCACCCAAGAAACACCTACTTCCATTATCAAGAGCAACCAAACCAAAATTCAAACCAGAAATAACAGCAATCCCCAAAATATTTTCAGAGGCAATTTTAGAACAAAAATCGGATATGCTAAGAGTAGATCAGAGGAGGAAAAGCTCACCTCTCAAAATCCCTTCACAAAAGACATCAATCAAGATCGAGAATTGCCTCTCAACTCAGCGAAGAAGAAAGGGAAAAAGATGGAGAAGAAAGAGGGTTTGTCTTGGTCTGTTCACCATCCTCAGGTGATATTTGGGTTTTCCCCTTTTAGTTTGATGAAGATGGTAGGCATGCTTTGTGTGTATGTGGCTATTTGTAAGCACGAGGGGGTTCCATTGAAATTTCCAGGGAGTAAAGCGGCGTGGGAGTGTTACTCTGTTGCTTCAGATGCTGATTTGGTAGCGGAGCAGCAGATATGGGTGGCGGTGGACACATATGCAAGGAACGAAGCATTTAACTGCAACAATGGGGATGTGTTCAAGTGGAAGCATTTGTGGAAGGTGTTGGCTGAAATCGGCGGCCATTTGATCGGGAAGCTCCGGCGACCACTCCTCCTCTCTTGCCTCTCAACTCGGCGAAGAAGAAAGGGAAAAAGGCAAACAAATGGCGTGCAAGGCGGCGACATCAAGAGAGCCAGAGCGTCAGCGTGATGAGTGGACTGGACGATGATGACGACGATGAGAACGTGAGAGGGAGCGGGCGAGCGGCGCTGGACGAGGGAGAGAGAGCGTCGACTGGGAGGGAGTGAGGGAGAGTGATGAATGATGAGGGATTGAGGGTTAGGGAGTTAGGTTATTTTTTGGGCTTTGGGCTAAATGTTTTTGGACTGAAGGGTTTGGGATTGGGCTAGGAGGACTGGGCTTTATTTTATTTTTCAGACATATGCTTGTCTATTTTCAAGTAGCATTGGGCTTTATTTTAAAAGCCTTATTCTTATCGGTTTTTCGGTTTCAAACCGAAAATTATTATCCAAAACCGAAACCGAACCGAAAAACCGAAAATGCTGAAAATGGAAACCGAAACCGAACCATAAAACCGAAAAACCGAAACCGAAAAACCGAAAACCCTTTGGTTCGGTTTGGTTTTTGGTCCGGTTCGGTTTTTGCTCACTCCTAGGATTGATCAGGAAAGGTTAAGTTGCGCAGGAACGACTCCACTGTCTCCCTACTTAATGTAGGATGTAATTTATAATTTAAAGTAAACTACGAATTATATATTATATTAAGGAGCAAAAGTATACTATTTAAGACATTTTAATTAAGAGTATCCCATTTTAAGTACCCACTTCTGCATAAAGATAAATTGGAGGGACCCTCTTTTTCTTAATCAACGTTTGTTAAACCAAACAAGGGAGGGGACCTCATTTCAATTGAAAAGGTTTGAGACAAAAAAAGGAGGACGTACGCCTCCTTCATTTTATTGAGAAATTTGAGTCAAATAGGGAGATCCCCTCCAAAATCCTTCAAAACAAGCATCATGTTAAAAATAACAATTGATTTACATAGTTTCACAAGTGATTTATTAGGAATTCACATATGATTTTTTGTGATTCAAATGTTAGGTCATCAGCAGAAAAAAGTGTAAATTAATTTTATATGTTCCAAAATGAAACTATTAGCGTGATGTATGAGCAATGATAAAGTTTAGATAAGCATGCACTAAGACCAGACAACTCGCTTAAAATGCAGTTGAAAAACCCATGTAAAACATAATCTCATAACCCCAAGTATATATTTTTTTTACTGTTTTACTTGAAATTCATGACCAATTATGTGTAATTTCAGTAATTCAATAATTAGGAAAGTTGAAAATGTGTGTGAATGAGATTCCTACAATCGCATAAAATAATGATGAGCCAGATCGATATTGCTTCCAATAGTCGTAGAGCAGAAAGTTGTGCAGTTTCACGTGCTCCCACTTCTCAGAATATCACGTCCATGACTTTCATGGCAAGCATATGGAAATGGGACCCTATTATGCACAAACATTAAACAATTCACTGCAGAGTGTTGAACTTTTTTTTTTTTTTACATTTTCATTCATACAATATCATATCATTATATATGGGAGACACATAGAATTAATGGATCACAAAAATAAAAAATAAAAATAAAAAAACAAATTATTGTCTATATAATGGATCAATCCTATGTGAGGGTGCTATTTATAATAGAAAAAAATACTATAGTAATGTAATTTAAATATTATCAAGAAAAGAAAACGTAATAAAGGGAAAATTACAACCAGATCCTTCATAAGGGATTTAATCATAACTAGGTCCCAAACAATCATCAAATTACATTAAAGTCCCAAGAGACTTTGGTGATGTTAAATGACTTGTCATAGAATTGTCAATGCACAACTCGATAGTTGTCAATACCAGCTCCTTGAGTTGTCAATTGTTTGACATTGACAACTCACCAGCTCCTTGAGTTGTCAATTCACAACTCAATAGTTATCAATAGCAGCTCTTTAAGTCGTCAATGCATCTATTTCATTGACAATTCAAGGGGCTGGTACTGATAACTAATGAGTTATCATTGACAAGCCATTTAATATCACCTTGGTCCCTTGGAACTTCAATGTAATTTGATAATTGTTTGGGACCCAGTTGTAATTAAATCCCTTATAAGGGACTTCTTTCATTAACGATTCAAGAAGCTACTATTGAAATGCCAAGCCATTTAATATCACTTAGATCCCTAAGAACTTCAATGTAATTTGATGATTGTTTGGGACCCAGTTGTGATTAAATCTCTTATGAGAGACTTGGTTGTGATTTTCTCAAAACAAAAGGAATTAATGGTCCATGTACCAAACAAGGCAAAATTAAGTGGGCACATGACAGATTATTGACCGGGAGGCTTTTGTGGTGATGATATAGTGTGAGTGCTTTTTTTTTTTTTTTTTTGCCAACAGATATGGTGTGAGTCTGTACTCTATATAGAGAGAACGTAAAATAACCTATAGTACAGAGTAATGTTATGAATTAAATATTGGAGTATTTCGAGAAGATAATATAAATATAATTATGAGGCAAGTGATTGGCTTTTTCAGCCCCATAAAAAACAAAACATAAGTGATTGCCTTCACTTTCATCGATGAGAAAATGGATTAAAATAAAACGGACGACCAGCTAAAATTTTGTCGGAAAGTAAAATCAAGCGGTGGAGATCGTTCCACATTTCCTCCTCTGATTGGATGAATGTCACATCAGCAATTCAACTCCTCTCTGATTGGCCCACGTTTCCAGATCTCTCTGGTTATCCGTTATCTTCTCCCCCTAAATTTTATCAAATATTATTATTTTAATTAATCCACAAAAAAGTACGACAAAAATACAAAATTCCCACTTTGGTCCTTAACTCTTTCTTGCTTAAATGGCCGACTCGTGTCAGAGTGGCTTAAGACACTTGTCGCCTCCACCATCTTCCTCCCTTCAAAACTTCGATTCTACTGTTCTACACGACACCCTCTTGGCCTCTTCTAATCGCTCCACGGAAGAACACAAATTAATTTTAAGAAAATAAAAAGGTAATTCTTTTACTATTGAGAAAAAAGCCCTTATTTTTCTTGTTTTTACGCATTTTTATTATTTTTTTATGATGTCTTTTCTGGGGATTAAATTGAACTCAACTGAATGGATGGTGGCTTTCTTTTTCATGAATTTCTTCCTCACCAAGCGACTTGGTGATCATCCATGGGGAAAAAAGTTGAGCTTTAGATATGGATGTTCCCATAATTGGCTGTGTATAGTTTGTGAAAGGGGAGGAAAAAAAATGGAGATGTGTTGTTATTACATTGATGTGTTATAAAAGGGAAATTTCAGTTAAAAGTAATCTCAAAATAGCATAATCCATGTTTGGTTGTTTGGATAAAAGTCCAAAAAGGCTTTATTGCTCAATTTTTATAGCAGAACAGAATGTGAACTTGAGCTAATTTTTGGTGAATTACTTGATTTTGGAGTTGAAGGCTTGAAGCTGAAAGAATTAAAATGTAGATAATTCATTTGTGCTGTGATTATTACTGAATAATCAATACCTGTGTGCTTATCATCGTACTTCTTTGAATTCATAATATCATAAATGACTTTGGAAGGTGAAGCTTAATTCTTAAGTTTGCATGAAGTACTTTTTCAGTTCTTCTCTCAACTTTTTTATTTTCTTTTGGGAACCAGTGGCTGTTTTGTAATTCGTACCTCTGCAAGATTGTACATGGACTTTATTCTTTCATTCAATTATTTCATGTTCTTTCTCTCTTTTCATCATAAGCTTACAGTTCCATTTTACCTGGGAACAATGTATAGCAAATCCATTTTGATCAGAGGTTTAACTTCTAATATTGTGAATGGTTAGATCTGAATCCAGGGAAGGCCAAGAAAGCAGAAGCTGAAAACACCACATGAAAGTATTAGTTCAGTACGATTGGTATGCAAGAAAAGAGTTTGTTTTACTAAATTGAAGCCTGTTTGAGTCAACCTGAAGAAGTGGTAAAAGATGAGATCAAACATGAACTTCAAGGGCTATGAGGAGAGTAACAACAATAACAAACCACCACCTGCAAATCCAAATCCAACACAACTCTTGAGCCAATCTTCAATATACTCCCTCACATTTGATGAGTTCCAGAACACAATGGGTGGGCTAGGAAAGGACTTTGGATCAATGAACATGGATGAACTCTTGAAGAACATATGGACAGCTGAAGAAACTCAATCACTGAACATGTCATCATCTTCAGCAAACAATGGAGTAGAAGCTAGTAACAACAACATCAACAACAACAATTATTATTCTTATTATGGTAACCTTAATGGTAATTTGCAGAGACAAGGGTCACTAACTCTGCCAAGAACTCTGAGTCAAAAAACTGTGGATGAAGTTTGGAAGGACTTGATGATGAAAGAAAGTAGTGGTGGGGCCAACAATGGTACGAAAGATAACAATAATGGTGTGGTTGTTGCTTCCGCTTCTTCTGTCATGCCTCAGAGGCAACAAACTTTGGGTGAAATGACGTTAGAGGAATTCTTAGTAAGAGCAGGGGTTGTGAGAGAAGACAACAATAGTAACAGTAACATAAGTAGTCACAACAACAACAATAATAACAATAATGTGCCTCCTCTTCAAATTGGAAAACCAGTACCAGGTCAATGGTTCAATAACGAAAACACAGGTATGATGCTAGGATTTCAGCAGCAGCCAAACGGGAAGATCAACATGGGGAATGATACTAATCCGATGGTGAATAGTAATAATCCAGTTTCCAAACAACAACCTACGACACTGTCATTAAGTGCTGCTAACCATACACAGCAACATTCTCAGCAGCAGCCGCCACTTTTTCCTAAACCTGCGAATGTGGCTTTTGCGGCTGCGGCGAACTTGATGGGTGTTTCTCATAATCAGATTGGTGGGGGTGGTTTGACGGCGGTGTCTCCGACGACTCAGGTGTCGCCGGCGGCGGGGAATGCGGCGGCGGTGCCGTATGTGATAAGTAGGCCGAGGAAGTGTGGTGCGATAGAGAAGGTGGTGGAGAGGAGACAGAGGAGGATGATTAAGAACAGAGAATCTGCTGCAAGGTCTCGTGCTCGTAAGCAGGTTAGTGTTTCTCATTTTGTGTTATTCACCTCTGCAAGATTTGAAATCCAAAATATGGTTACCACTCATGTATGTTGTACAGAAAGGAAAAAGATTAAATTTTGTTGCAGTCAAGGTTAGCTTTTGTGCATTAGTTTTTGGACACAGAAAAAGTAAGGTTTAATTTCCATTTTTACCCCTACTTATTATTAATTATAAAGAGAGGGGAGAGTGTTTGCATAAAAGATATAGGTGTAAAATTGGAAAATCAAAGTAATTTTACCTAATCTAATAAATTTTCTTGTATAAAATGGTTGACTGCATCTGATAATGTACTAGATCTAACAGAGTACTAGATATTTGATAGAAGAGGTTGACTTGTAATAGAAATGGGAAAGTAGGAATTATTTTTAGTAAAATGCAATGAATTTCCTAATCAATGACATCGTCTTTGTAAACTATATCTGTGTTCTTTTGGTGGGAAGGAAGAAGAGGAATTCACTTTTCTGTTTTTGGTTCCTCCCCTCTTAACATTTCTTCCAAACTGAGGGATTTAAAAGGATTTTAAAAATCCTTCCCTTCCCATTCATCAATGTAGTTGAATATATTCCCTATCCTTCTTAATTACTCCACCTATTAAATACAATACCTATTTACCTTGTATGCTAAATGTAAGAAGTTTTTTCATCTTTTTACTTTCCTCTCTTATTTTACTTTCCTCTCTTACTTAATTATTATTGATATTGATGGAGTATCAATTAGGTAGCTTGAAAAAAATGACAAAAATTATAAATATACCTTATATTTTTTTTAATGAAAAATATACCCTATGTTTAAGATAGATGTGAACCCCCAAATATGTCCACGTTAAATAACAAAGTGAGTAATTAATTTGCAAACACTTCCATCAATAAGGGTATTCTTGTAAAAAAAAAAAACAATATACTATAGAGAATTGACAAGGGGATCTTATAGAAAGTGACAACTTGCAAAAAGACTACTATGATTAGTAACATAGGGAGTATTATATGTTTCTTATTCCTATAAACCATTGTTCATTTTTAAACTTGAACACATATTCTGTCCAAAAAAAAAAATGGACACATAAAACGCTCATTAATTCTATTTTTCTTCTCTTGGAAATGGCAGGCCTATACTTTAGAACTGGAAGCTGAAGTCCAGAAACTCAAGGACTTGAACCGAGAATTAAAAAGAAAGCAGGTACAATATATATATATATATATATATATATATATGTTGTCATTCAAAATTTTAAATCCAAATCCTCATCGGTAGTAATTTTGTAACAACTATTTTGCCCAATTTTGACTGTTTCTGTGAATGTAGGCTAAGATCATGGAACTGCAGAAGGATAATAGTCAGGTATAGAAAAAACATATGATATTAAAAAACTTAGGTAACATCCTTAATATAATTAAATTAAATAAATAAGTCTTACATTGAAGTAATTGTTTTTTATTGTTCATACTTTGGCAGGCTTTGGTGACTCTGAACGGGGCATGGGGAGGAAAAAGACTGTGTTTGAGAAGGACACTTACAGGACCATGGTAGACCCTTGTGGGTTTTGGTGTTTTGTGTTTCAAATGGCTGTTAAATAGAGGAAGCCATTGTCTTAAGGGCCGGAATACTAGATATATTGAATTAGGTTGGAAGATTAATGTAAATTAATGCTAGTGTTTGTAGATTAAAACTCATGTGGTATTTGCTTGGTGTTGTTTGATTTCCTAATCTATTCACTTAGGACTCTGCAGGATTAGCCTGCTTCTGAACTGCTTAAGTAATATATCTAACCTTGTTCTACTGAATCTCAGTTTTGTTCATAAGTATTTCAATCATCTACTTGCCGACAAGTCCAAGTTAATTAATCAATAATCCACGAAAACATGCGTAGAAGTACCTCAGTAATCTGCTACTTCAATCTTTTTCATAAACATAAGCATGATTATCATATAAAGTAGTCGTTGCAATTGCAGAATTGGACAAGGGAGGGCTTATCACATCAAACATATATATATTCGTCAATATGAATACATGAGACTGTCGATTTTCAGAATTTCTCATATGGTTCCTTATGTGTATGGGACTTTTTCCATTTCTCTAGCTCGTCCGTAGGACATTATTCTTGCAAAGTTTTATAGAAATATAAAATAGTTATCCGTATTACCAAAAGAGTGATTCTTTAGAAAGGAAATAGAAAAGTAAAATTCGAAAATTTTGAAGGGTTCACATTTGTAATGTTCTATGCCGGTCATTTTGGAATGGCGCAGACCATTTCGATTAAAATTTGGGACATGACAAAATTTTTATCGGGATGAAACTTGGGATGGGTTTTGTTCCATCTTGTTCTTTTATTCTGTTTGGAATATTTATTTTTGAAGACTTTCATATATTTAATATTGTAATTTTGACATATTTGTATCAAATATATAACTAATATCTTTTATCTTTTAATATGTATATTAATTACATGAAAAGATATCATCATATTTGTTATACCTTTGATACAAGATATTAAAAATATCTAAATTGTTTTTTCCTTGAATATTTAGTTTTTTATTTTCTATCTTATAACAAGGTTGAAGTTTTTTAAATTTATGATCATGACTCTCATTAGGTTCAAGTTTTATTTTTTATTTATCAAGTTGTAAGCTTTATTTTTATTTATCATCATGGCTCATCATATTTACGTTTTAATGATTTTTTTTTATAATTTCGCTGTACATATGATAAAAAAGAATGATTACAGAATTATATTATATGCTTTTGGTTATCTATATCCAACATTGTTTTAGCCACACAAAAAAAAAAAACCAACATTGAACGCATATTGAAAATATTCTATATTGCTCATTTAAATAGCTTATATAAAAAATAAAAAATGGGAGGATAAAGTTAAAGAATAAATAATTCTTAATCAGTTAATAGATTTTGGATTTTGTTTTCCTCTTCATCTGTGTTTTCTAAAAAAATTATTTAAAAGGAGCTATATTTACCACACTTCCAAAACTTATTATAAGTGGGGGAAACACATATCATGTATTCTCTTTTATTTTTTTTATTAGTTTTTTTAAAATCTCTTTTCAGTAGCGTCTAATGTCTATCTTCTGTTCTGAGTATGGAGCTGGAGCAAACTGATAACAATTAATTTTCTTTTATTCTTCTTCTTCACAAGGTCTTATCCGTGATGAATCAGTCATGAGTCATGACACAGCATACACAGAAATCATAATTCCCATAAGAGTGTGCATTCGATTGGTATGTTCTTGTGAACTGATTATTGTCAAATTCTACAGTTAAAAAGATTGTAAAGATGTTACGCTTTTTGGGTTTGGGGAGAAGAGCAACTTCAATCTCCTCCAGTTTGTATGGAAGTTCTCGGAAAGTAAGCTCCTTTGAGATTACTACCAGAAGGGGCTTCTGCTTTGGTGTCCTTTCTGATGGGGTCGACCGCAATTCTGAGACTTTTGCTACAAACTCTAATTCCATGGCTGATTTGATCTCTGAACTCCAATCTCATGTAGCCAAGGTTGTTTCTTTATTTCCTTTTCTCTTTGCATCTGTTTCTTACAATCTATGTGCTTTTTGGAATAAAGGTTTGATTTTTTTTAAGGTGCTTTCGGGTGGTGGAGCTGAGGCAGTGAGGAGGAACATGAGTAGGAATAAGCTTCTACCCAGAGAAAGAATTGATCGCCTAATTGATCCTGGTGCTTCATTCCTTGAGCTTTCACAGGTTTCCTTACAAAAATAAGATATTAGTGCATCTACTTTATTGTTTTCATTGGATTTCTGCAAAGGTCTAGTGAGTATGAGAGGTTGAAATTTTGTTGGAACCAAAAATCACAGTGATAAATTGTGTGAATGATTAAAGGCTTGGCAATGTAAATTGGAAAGCAGATGTGAAGTAGTACATTCTATATTGGACTCAGGCTCATAATACTTGTAGTGTTTATTTAGGTGATGCTTGATCGTGGGGTAATCTTATTAGTTTTTTCCCATTGGTAAAGCTTGCAGGACATGAATTATATGGAGAGCCTCTTCCTTCTGCTGGCATCGTTACTGGAATAGGTCCGGTGCATGGGCAACTTTGTATGTTTGTCGCAAATGATCCTACAGTCAAGGGAGGGACTTATTATCCCATTACTGTTAAGAAACATCTTAGGGCGCAGGAGATTGCTGCTCAATGCAAGTTGCCCTGCATATATCTTGTTGATAGTGGAGGTGCTTTCCTTCCGAAGCAGGCTGACGTCTTCCCGGACAAAGAAAACTTTGGGAGAATATTCTATAACCAGGCTACAATGTCAGCTGAAGGCATTCCACAAATTGCATTGGTATTAGGTTCTTGCACTGCAGGGGGTGCCTATATACCTGCTATGGCTGATGAGAGTGTAATGGTCAAGGGAAATGGGACCATTTTTTTGGCAGGGCCTCCTCTTGTGAAGGTAAGTTTCAATCAATTTGATGGCCCTAAATCCTTAGTGTATGGTTGCTTTTTATAATTAGCATCTTTTAACTGTTAACTTAGTCTGCATTGTCTTTCTTTGTGTTTATGTCCTTTTATGTGCGTCCTCTTTGCCTCTATGACAAACGTTTACTGATACTAGATGATTTTATAGGCTGCTACTGGAGAAGAGGTCTCTGCAGAGGATTTGGGGGGTGCAAGTGTTCACTGCAAGACCTCAGGTGTTTCAGATTATTTTGCTCAAGGTATTTAGTGTGGCCACTCTCTCCCTCCAATGAATATGCGGCCAAATTAAAGAAAAATGCGTTAAATGGTGGCAAATGAAATCTATTTAAATCCCATCATTGATCATGTGCAACTGCATTCTTAAATCTTATTGTAGATGAACTGCATGCACTGGCTCTTGGGAGGAACATCATTAAGAATTTGCATATGACTGGGAAAGACGTCTTGGGGAATGGATTGCAAAATGTAAAATATGAATATAAAGAGCCACTATATGATGCCAACGAACTTCGTTCTATTGCTCCAGTTGATCTTAAGCAACAATTTGATGTTCGATCAGTTATTGCTCGGATTGTAGACGGGAGTGAATTTGACGAATTCAAAAGATTATATGGCACTGTAAGAGCATAGCCACTTCATTTTCTAGATGTTTAATGATTAGCTTTATTTGTATATATGTCCTCACGCATTACCCATGCAGACTCTTGTAACAGGCTTTGCTAGAATATTTGGACAGCCTGTTGGAATTATTGGAAACAATGGAATTTTATTCAACGAGTCTGCTCTAAAAGGGGCTCATTTCATTGAAATATGTACTCAACGAAACATTCCTTTGGTCTTCCTTCAGAACATCACTGGATTCATGGTATGAATTTTCGCTACCTCTTATGTTACTTCGACTAAGATGCTTTTTGTCTTCACATTCTTAGCGGATGATTTCCCTTTCATACAAACTACTGTTTAATAGATAATGCTAAATGAGGAAATGATGTTATACTGGGGCACACTAATCAAATTATTGAGAATTGTCTGCAATGTCTACCACTGCTTGGGTGAATGCACCAACAGATTGGTAGATAATAAAGGTCTCATAAGTTTAAGATCCAACAATTAAAGTTCACTACAAAAGTGATTAAACGCACATAAAGGAAATAAAGATGGTTTGAGTCTCAATGTAAAAGTAAAGTAAAAGCATCTTATATCAGAGAAGTGTCAGAACAGAAGGTTAGTAATGCATCCTACTTTTGTTGTCGGACAGCTTTACCTTAAACTTCATTCTGCATGGGTGTGCTGAATCTTGAAAGTTTTAGTCCATCCTCCCAAATACATAAAATTTTGTGTCATCCAACATTTACCATCAAAGTTTTATTACAACTAAAATTTTCCTAAGTATTTTTTATGTCATAAACATGTTTATTTGATAGGTGGGCTCAAAATCTGAGGCAAATGGCATAGCAAAATCTGGAGCGAAAATGGTTATGGCTGTTTCTTGTGCAAAGGTTAGTTTCCTCCCAACCATGTCCAGTTTCTTGTATGAATATTTTCACAAAAAAAAAAAAAAAAAAAAAAATCAGGGCTGTTAAGTCAATTTAATTTAGCAGGATGATTGGAAGATTTTTAATATTTTCATGATAACTTTTGCTACCCATCATTACTTACAGGTACCTAAAATCACTATAGTTGTTGGTGGGAGCTTTGGTGCTGGAAACTATGCAATGTGTGGTCGTGCATATAGCCCCAATTTCATGTTCTTTTGGCCTAATGCCAGAATATCTGTGATGGGTGGTGCTCAGGTAGTGCATCTCACTTTGAGGTCATGGAAGAGTGCTAAAATATGTTGTATGTTACAAATATCTGCCCGTTATTGTTTTGGTTTTAATATGCTGCGATTATCTACTGTTACTTTGGCATAAGTTCTGCTTAATGTTCTTTAAAAACTTGGATGACCCTTTGCAAATTGTTGGCTCTGTTGATCCAGCATATCTTGGAATTCTCTCTGGAAGAAATTTGAGTATAGTTGTTTAGGTGTTTGCTATCATATTATCAAACAAAAGTACAACATGTGGACATTTTTAACAATTCATTTGAATGATGGCGAACGCCTAAGAACTGTTATTCATTTTTTTGGTCCTTTCTTCTTTATTTTTAAATGTGTGTGTGTGTTGTGTCTCTGCAGTACGATGTTAGATGCATCATTTTAGCATTTCTTTTTCTAATGCATCCTTTGTTTATGATTAAACCCATTGTTAAAGTTTGGGTGAATATTTATTACCCACCTTCACTTCCCTCGTGTGGATTTATGATATTTAGGCTGCTGGAGTGCTTGCCCAAATCGAGAAAGCCAACAAGAAGAAGCAAGGAATTCAGGTAAAATAATATGAAAGCTAAAAACTAAACTATATGACTTATGACGGTATAAGCGACAAAGTCCTGTTTACCCCATTTTCCTTTGATTGTGTCTATTTGGATGGTAATGATCATAATAAAACTATGATGTGTGTGTATTTTATTGGTTAGCATTACATTATTGTCATTTTCAAAAAAAGCCTTTAATGTCAATGAAGTCTTTTATACCTGTAAACATGTCATTATCTTAAGAATCTAATTTGACAAACACCTAAAGGTCTTATGGGTTGTTCTATTGACATTGTGATGCAGTGGAACAAGGAGGAAGAAGAGGAGTTCAGGGAAAAAGTAGTGGAGGCGTATGAGAGAGAAGGAAGTCCTTATTACTCCACAGCGAGGCTATGGGATGATGGAATTATTGATCCAGCTGACACAAGAAAAGTGATTGGTCTCTGTATCTCTGCTTCAATGAACCGTGCCCCACAAAACACCAAGTTTGGTGTGTTTAGAATGTGATATATTGTAATCTTATTCTGTACAGAAATCAGAAAACTTCTGCAGCCTAAATTGCTGAGTTGTTACTCTTTATGTGGTTTAATAAAAGAACAATAAAAAAAGGCTAACGCGTTGATAAGCTAAGGTCAACACGTTAAAAGTATTTATCAAGAAGAAAGTTCAAGTGTGAAATTGAAGATCTAGGATAATACATTCGTTCATCTCATGGAATGGTTATCAACCTTTTAGTGTGGTCAGGAATCAAATACTCAAATGGATATAATTTTTTTTGCATTCATATTAAAATTGGTCCAACTGGACCTGAATGGATTTAGATAAGAGTTTGAATATTGGTTGTCTCAGTATCTCATCTACCTCCATGTTGACCAACTGATATCGCTTTCACTTCAATGCATGTTCCTCTAATCTTTATAATCTAACCTTCCTCAGTTTGAGATTCAACACACATTTGAAGGCCCCTAAATTAAAACCCAAAAAAATCGTCAAAATATCAACAGAATTCTCAATTTTCAAATATATGGGAATCTCAGTATGAAAACAACTTTCTAATCTGGGAGTTCTCTTGTTCAAGTTGATCCCTTTACTCAAAACCTGGGCTAGAAGAAGGGAGTCAAGAACAATTGCTGGTGTTTTGTTTTGCTTTGTTTATTTTTTTGTAATATATTAATTTTTGTTGTTGGTTACTTGGTTTATCTGTTTGCACGACCATCATTATTTATTAATCATAACTGTGAAATCTTGTTTTTGTCTCCAAAGCAATCCTGTAATGAAGTAAAGACCTTTGAATACCATAAAATTGGGGAATTAGTTTCTCTCCTGGGCGGTCTAAATTTGATTCAATTAAAAACATTTTAATAGATGCACAATCTAAAATTAAGTCTAGACTATGCAGATGAGATTTAGATGGTCTAAATATGTCTAACTCTCCCTACTTATCTTTTTCATCTTTTTTTTATGAGAAACCGGTTCCTAAAATTGGTAGGTAAACATGTCACGTTTCTATCAAACAAAGGGGTAGGTACTCCCATTTCTCTGTATTTCGTTCGCTCATGAGAACATTCAGTTCCTTTAAAATCAAGACTGATGGTTTTGACAAGTTTTTAGTCCTTGATTTTCTTTTCACTGTACTTTTTCCTTTTATTTCAAAATCAAGAATTATAGTAATTAATAATTCCTTAAATTCCGTAAGTATCACTGCTGCACTGTTGTCCTGTGCTGTATATGTATAATATATGTTTTTTGTCCTAATAACAGATCCCAATTTTCCATTCCATTCCACATAGTTACTTGCATGAATAATTGCACAGATTGACTAGTAGTAGAACTATATTTGATTATATATATTGATCACCTTCCTTGGGCACCGCACAAACATAACTTTTAGTCCTTCCATGGCTTCAACAATCTCCTATTTTACAACCTCTGACCCTTCTGTGATTCGCTTTCCTAGCCTTCACAAACATGTTTCTTCGTTTTTCTCCACTCGGTGTCATGTTAAACCCACAGGAGTAACTTCATTTCCATTGCTGAGGAAGCCAAAGGTTCAAAACACTCATCTTACTCGGTGCATGCACCAGACAAGAGGTGCTTTTCTTTTTTGCAATCATATAAGACGTGTTCACATCTAAATGGGAATTGGATATGATTTTGTTTTCCCTTTATTTGGAAACTGTTTTAGATTGTTCAGTGACTGAATCTATGTCGAATAGGGAAAAATAAAAGGAGAGAATTACCTCCAGTTTTGTTTATTGGTTTTTGGTTTTGCTGTGAATATGGAATTTCTTGCTTGGAACCAAAACTACAAAGAATTTTGAGCTGTTACAGATCTTTGAAACTTCAGATAATAGTAGACAAACTTTAATGGGTTAAGTGTTGCTCACTAGTGGCAACTACTTCTGCTCATGAGGCTTAGATTTCTTGCGTTCCTTAGTTATTTTGCTTTCCTACTTCCTTGTGGTTTTTTCTGCATGCTACATATTAACTAAATTATCACTCTTCAAGTTTTGTTTTGTTTCTAAAAGATACATTTGCATTCGAATCTTGCAAAGTGATAATATAAAGTGATATTTTCTCTGGTGTTGACAAAAGAAAAAAAGATATTTTCTCTAGATTCAAAACCATACAGGTGAGACTGGATAGAGAAAGAGAAGGGGATTTTAGTGAGCCCCACATGTCAAGTGAAACCCACTATACCCCTTCCAACCTCTTTTGTTTTCTCCACACTCTAGGTGCAATTAGAGAAAAAAACTTGGTCAAGTGGTAGATGCATGTGTGGAGACATTAGCCATAAGATATGACTCAACTCTAGTGCTTGTTTCAAATTAGTTGGAGCAATGTAAGCTCAAACAATGTTTTGATTGTAGCTGCAGGATGCCTAGGTCTCATTTCATTGTTTTTGCATCATATTTTGTTATACATGGTTGCATCAAATTGCTTCATCATTTATTTGGTTGTTATAAAAGAGGGGTATAGCTAAAATTAAAGGGACAAACAATCTCAAGCAGTTAACTAGGTAGTCTCAAGACATGTTGATACCATTATTAGTTCTTATAGCTGATTGAATTTTTGTTTTGGTCCTTCTAGGTCTCAACATACTCCCTGGAAATATTTTTAATTTTTTTCCTTTTAAAGATTTGTGTCTTTTGGATATGATTTTCAGTTGGACTTGTATCCAAGAGGTCTCCACTCGTAGGAGCGGTGCCTATCACCAAAGAGTTATGGGAAAATTCGATATTAAATAGTGAAACCCCTGTTCTTGTGGAGTTCTATGCTAGTTGGTGTGGACCATGTGAGATGTTGCTGCAAGTGATTGATGAGATTGCATCAGAGTATGATGGGAGACTCAGGTGCTTTGCACTAAACACAGACTCTAATTTGCAGATTGCACAGGACTATGAAGTTAAGGCAGTGCCTATGGTTTTATTGTTCAAAAATGGCCAGAAATGTGACACTGTGATTGGGACCATGCCTAAGCAGTTTTACGTGGCTGCCATTGAGAGGGTTCTGAAGTCTTAACACACGTAGATCAGTGCAGGCAGCTTCCTAGCTAGCACGTTGGATCATTATATTTATGTGTTCTTTCATGTCACGAGAGGTTCTAGTTATATCCTAGAATATTTATCATTATTGAGTTATTGTACATGCGTTTATTATAATGATGTATGTGATAAATATGTGAAATAAAAATTTTATTCCGTAAAGTGCAGAAACGTTTTTTAAGCTATTCTAGACAATTTTTTTATAACGACTTCACGCACACTTTAGCTTTATGTGGTTCTTGACAGACAATTTGTCTTTGAATTGCAATTGTCATTCAGATAGGACCATCTACCAATTTTGTGTGAACTTGATCTCATCTTTCACCATATCAATTTTGAGCTTATTTGATAAGACAATGTGTGAGGTGATTCATAAACCACTTTCTCTTATCCTAATTATAAGACAGATAATACTCCATGATGCCCTTAATATTGGATCAAGTTGGATTTTTTTTAAGAGATTGACGAAAATCAATAAACTACTTAATTATTCATATGTTATATATAGTTGGATTATATATTAGTTTAAGGTAAATTAATTTGGGAGAAAATAATAAATATAAAAGCTTTAAAGTAATTTATTCTGCTTCCTTAATCTCCCTAAATAAGTTAACTTAATCATATATTAAAGGTACAAAGTATCATTATTTGGTTGATCTCATTTTAATCATAAAATTGTTACCCAATGTTCAATGGTTATTAAATTCATCTCATATAAAGTTGATCCATTGGAATGACGGTAAATTTTAGGAAGCTATGTTGAACTCAATTGTTGTTCTTCATAGACCATTTCTACTAAACTCAATCCTGGTTGCTTTTTTTTTTTTTTTTTGGGGGTAAGAATTAAAGGTATTTTTAAGCTACTTTGAACTTCAAATCAAGTTTTCATCCTTAGGGCATAAAAAGTTTTCATCGTCCCCAATAAGTACACTTTCCAGAATTCAAACTTGCATTCGCTTTTTTTACCACATCCTGTTGTGTTCGGTGGTTCTTGGTTTTTGGTTTTTTTGGATGAAAAGTTGGCTTTTGTTTTGGTAACATTGGGCTTTCTTTTATTTGGAGGTATGTAAAGAGTGCAACGTGATTAGGGTGTGTTTGGAGCCACTTTCGGCAGCTCAAATAAGCTCAAAATCACGATTGACTTTTTGTTCATGTTTAGCAAAGCTTTTAGCCAATTTGACTTATAGCACAAAAGTAGTTTAAAATCTAAAACTAGGGTGGAACTGCTTATAATAAGATGAGATAAATTGCTTATTACTATTAGGCATTATATGTGGCTTTAAATTTTGTTTGTCTGCCTGATTTGCCCTGTCTTTTTTAATTATTCATCGGGTAATATTTTTTAATATGTCATTTTAAATCATTTTCTATATAAACTTTCTTATCAAATCAATCATCCAAACATTTTTTATAAGTAAGATTGAAAATAAACTATTTTTGTCACCGTCAATCCAAACATAAATATGATTGAAAAAGCCACTTTTATTTAATCTTACGTTTCAGTAAGTCCAAGAGAAAATAAGACACTTTTACAGTTGCCAATCCAAACACACAACTCTAAAAAAATCAGGTAAGTCTTATATTAAGAAATGAACCCTCTCATTTTCCCTTTTATACCATTGGATCTTTTTTTTTTTTGGTAAATTATACCATTGGATCTAAAATTCAATGGTCTAGGTGAAATGCTTTTATAGAAATGAGAGGGCTAATACAACTTTTGATTCTTAAACTTTTAGTCTATTTTGGTTTTGATCCCTGAAACTTTAAAATTGGTGGTTTTAATTCTTAAACTTTTGGTCAATTTTGGTCTTGTTCCCTGAACTTTAGATTTTTGGTACTGGTCCCTTAATTTTGTGCAATTTATAACCATTAGTCCTAGAATAATTATCATCTGGAAGTCAATCCGGGGCAAGTGTTCGGATGTATTATGACATAGCAGTGAGGCGCTCAATGGATTATTTTGAATCTTATAAAACCCTTTTTGGACTTTGAAATGAAACGGTTTTTTGTGCAAGGTAGTGTATTCATATTTTTAATTAGAAGTTGCTACATGGAGTTACTTTAATTTTATGTCTTACACAGAAGATATTACTATGTAATCTATTTTAAATTACACGAATAGTCATTAGCATTAAAAATCACATAAATAAATTTAATTTGTCAAAATTTGATGTGAATAGTTCAGAACTGTATACTATTATTATAAATTTAGATTAAATAAACTTAAGTATTAATATAATTATATTCCATTTTATAAAAACATTTAACCTGAACCATTAGAACAAAAATCCAATGATGTGAAAGTGAAAAGGAGAAGAAGGGTTTAAAAATAATTAAAATAACTTCATCAAAAAAAAATAATTAAAAAAAAAACTAATAAACTAGAGAAGTAATCTTCATGCCCCTTGACCAAAAAAAAAAAAAAAAAAAATCTTCATGACTTGGTTTCGTCACCTACATACAACTCCAAAGTCCAAACAGCTATCTATTCTTCTGCCACAGAAGAAACCCCATACCGTCTTCCTTCCTTCATTCTGCTTCAATTTCTCTCCCCTTTCATACCCACTCGCAAAAATCCCTTCTTTACGCTTCCCCATAATAACCGTCTTTACTAATTGATTACCCTCTTCGTTCTTCTTCAGATCTTCTCGATTTCTGGGCCATGGCGTAATTTTTCCTGACCATCCCTTCCTCTTTTTCTGGGATTTCAAGCTCTTCGTTCATCATATCATATTCGGTGCGGTTTCTTTGATTCCATCTGAGACGCCCGAGTGATAATCCTCTGATTGCGGTTCATAATTATTGGTGCGTATTTCTTCTTCTTTTTTCTATGGATTATTGACTTTTTCTGAATTTGCGGGCTTTGTGTTCCATGGCCTTTCTTCAGGAAGAGTTTAATGAAAAAAGTAAAGCTGGGCATTGTTTTGTCCGATTTGGTTGTAATTAATATAATTTCTGCTCAGTAACCCAAAAAATTGAACTGCTTCAACGGATTGCTGTTTACTTTCATATTATGTGATTTTGCTTATTTGAACTAGTTTAATGTTAGTATGTTAGACCTGAATGGGTGGATAATTTTTTTTTTTATAAGTATACTTGTAGCTTAGCAAGAATTGTATTTTTAGGGTAACCTAATCATTGAGATATAAATTAATTAAATGCCTGGCTTTGACCGCTGAGTGGTAGATTTCTGCTTTGAGTGTCATGTCTTTGATCATCATGGGGGATGTATAATAATCTCATAATTTCTTTACCTTTCATTTTCTTGGATTGCACATTTTGTGAAGTTACTCAATCTTGCATTAGATTTCTTGGACGTGGGAAGCTCTGGATGCTGATCTTATGGTTTTAATTACTGTTTGCTGGCCCTTGAGATAGTTTGTGTACTTGGAGCCCTGAGACTCTGCCTGTTTTTAAACTAGGTAGTGAAAAGAAAAAATGTTTAGTTTTATTTGTTGGGCGGACCATACGCTGTTGCAGTTCATTTCATTGATTAATGATATATTTGAACCATTCTGTGCAGGGAAGTACTGATTTTCTATTGAAGTTATGGCTGCCCTTAATAGACCAACAACAACAGTGTCTTCAGACTCCTTAGAACAGAAGGGGAAAAATATGGCCGAATCAACTGCCAACATGCTTCACTGCCCTTTGAACCAGCAGCCTCGTAGCTCTTTGGATGGCCCAGTGGCTATATTGTGGGATATTGAAAATTGCCCAGTTCCAAGTGATGTGCGCCCTGAAGATGTAGGTAATAATATAAGGATGGCTTTAAGGGTGCACCCAGTAATTAAAGGAGCTGTTATGATGTTTTCTGCTTATGGCGATTTCAATGCCTTCCCCCGGCGACTCAGAGAGGGCTGTCAGAGAACTGGTGTTAAACTCATTGATGTTCCCAATGGGAGAAAGGATGCTGCTGATAAGGCCATCTTGGTGGACATGTTCTTATTTGCCCTTGACAACCCTCCCCCTTCTTCCATCATGCTGATATCTGGGGATGTTGATTTTGCCCCAGCACTTCACATTCTTGGTCAACGTGGCTATACAGTTATTCTTGTCATCCCAGCTGGCGTGGGTGTTTCATCTGCCCTAAGTAATGCTGGAAAATTTGTTTGGGACTGGCCTAGTGTAGCTCGGGGTGAAGGCTTTGTGCCTCCCTCAAAGTCTTTAGGCCCACCTCGTATGAATCCAGCTGAGGTTGCTGGATACCTTATGGGGATCCATATCAATGACAATACTCATGGACAAAATGAAGAAGAAGCAATAATTTACAGAGGAATGTCACAGAGCTATTATAACTCTAGG
Organism: Mimosa bimucronata; assembly: GCA_037074515.1. NCBI lineage: Eukaryota > Viridiplantae > Streptophyta > Magnoliopsida > Fabales > Fabaceae > Mimosa > Mimosa bimucronata. The sequence continues at coordinate 3,220,657 of CM073438.1, forward strand.
GATTTCTCAGTTGTGTCACAATCTTTGTCTGAATACAACAGTAGCGCATTAAATGGGTCTTCTTTTCCAACAACTTTAAGGTCGCACAGCCTTCCTATTGTGTATAATGATGCTTCAGGAGGACCTATGTCTTCCACTGACCAAAATGAATTCCCATTGTGGGTACAACCTGGGGATTTAAATGGTCTCAAGGGCCAGTTGGTAAAGTTGCTTGAACTTTCAGGAGGATCCCTTCCTCTGACCCGTGTTCCAGCCGAGTACCATAAAGTTTTTGGGAGGCCTCTTTATGTATCAGAATATGGAGCATTCAAGTTAGTGAATCTTTTCAAAAAGATGAGTGACAGCATGTCTGTAGAAGGGAAGGGAAATCGGAAGTTTGTGTATCTTCGGAATTGGAAAGCAAGCCCCAGTGCACCTCCATTGGCTCTAGCACAGAAAGATAAGAAAGGGAGGGGGGCTCATGAGGAGAATGGGGATGTTGTCACCGGTGGATGCTCTTCAGATGAGTACTCAGATGAAGATAGAATAGTCATTGAAGGGCAGGATGAGAGAAGTGGCATAGGAAAGAGCCATCAGGGAAGAGCATCCAGATGTGAAATCGATGACAATCTTGAGCAGTTCAAGTATGAGCTAATGGAGATTCTAGTAAGCTATTCTTGCAGAATATTTCTGGGTTGTTTTGAAGCAATATACCGGCAAAGGTACAAGAAACCCCTGGAATATCAGAGATTTGGTGTGGGCAAGTTGGAGGATTTGCTTGGGAAAGTGAGCGATGTGGTGGAATTACACGAAGAACCAGGAAACAACAGGAAGTTCCTGGCTGCTGTGGGTGGGTAGAAAACTTGGGCGAATGACTTCTATGTCTTTCAACTTGTCTGATGTATTGTATTTGAATATTGCAATGACTGGTCAGGAAATGCATGTTTGCGCTGCCAGCCTTATCCTTGTTCGTTTTAACCCTCTAGTCTTGTAAAGTTGTGCAGGGTGATGTGTTTTTTTAATAGTCACCTTGCCCTGCATGGATTGAAATTTGTTCCACAATTTACTTGTCTCTCTTTTTCACTCTTTGCTACTGATTAACTATTTGTTAAGAGTTACAAGTCAAGGGCCATGTAAGTGAAGTAACTTTCCGATCTCTTGTACTTCAACACGCACTTCTTATAGCTGTTTCTTACTTTCCAATATGTTCAATCATCATATTTCGTTCTTTACTTCCATGTTGTGTTCAATCTTATGAGTCTTGCATTTCATTACAGTATGTATACAGTTGAACTTCTGGTCATACAAAGCCATTGACTAATGCTCCATCCGTCTCCAAGTATGATACAAATTTTTTCAGCGCCCAATTTTATAATACATAGATCAAAATTCCATCATACTTTGCAATATCTTTCTGAAAATACTCTTATTTAATGATTTTTCTTCTAACCATTATAAATGACCTTTAAAAAAACATGCCTATTTAATTAGGTGCCGACTTTGAAAGAACAAAAAAATTATTCAGACATAAACAAGGTCTTGAGTCTGCATAATTTTGGGAATTGTGTTTATATTTGGTATAGAAAGGAATATTAATTTAAAGTTAATATAGGACAGTGCTCCTGAGGCTGATTAAGAACACAGCAAATCTTAAAGATTGGATTATTGAAGCTAGAGATGGCTCTTATTTTCTCATCTCCCAAAATTCTACACATGGAGACTTTACAAAGACCACATATTTTACAAGTCAGCATACTGGAAATTGCAGTAAAACATTTTGGTTGCTGCTGAATCTATTGAAATTTGTCTTCCACGGATAATATAGTCAAAGGAGACTGTGGGGAACTTGTCTCAAGTAAAAAGCTTCTGCTGCAATATGACCTCGATGTACTTGAAGAAGAAGCAAGATATCTTCCTTCCCCACTCTGAAATAATGCTTCATTTCTGTGTATATTACCTCTGCTTCTTCTTCCACTCTGCTGATTCCCTTCACATTCTTCATCTTCAAGAAACCCACTGTGCATAGGTTCTGATGTCTCATACAGACGCCTAAGGACTTGTTTTATTGAAGGCCTGGCCCTGCCTTCTCTCTGTGTGCACCATTCTACTATAGACACTACTGTCTGGAGCTGATCCAAATCAAAAGACTCCCTCACACTTGGATCCACTAGCTCCATCGATCGTGTTACAGAATCTGGTCCCATGTATGGCTGTGCCCATTCAACTAAATTTTTATTATCTTGAATCGCTCGTCTTCCTGTCACAATTTCTAACAATAATACTCCATAACTGTAAATATCACTTTTTTCAGTCAGCTCATGAGTAACCACATATTCAGGATCCATATAACCTGTAACGCATTTGATATATTAGCTAAGTGTTAGTAAATATCGGTGAAAGTTCCTCTTCAATGCCTCTTCCTTCAGAGAGAAGAAATTGAAATTTAAATAGAAGAGCAAGGTGAGTAAGATATATGCCTGGAGTTCCCGTGATATTGGTGTTTACAGCTTCCAAGCATATGGAGCCATCTTTTGAAGCATGTGCAAGACCGAAATCAGCTAACTGAAATAAAGTTATGTATGAGAAAGGAAGTGTTTTAATGTCATGGAATGAGAATGTATTGATTCTGTCCATATTCACACTGTTCTACTTTGAACCATGTGAATACAATAAGATAATTGAACAATTAACAAGTGAAATGGTGGCATGCCACCTGGGAGTTACTCAACCTTAGCAACAAAATTCTCATCCAGTAAAATGTTGCTAGATTTTATGTCCCTGTGCCATAGAGGAGGATCACAATAGAAATGGAGATACTCCTGCACGTAAATCAGAAAGTGAAAAATAGAATTGTAGTAATCAAATAAAAGAAAGAAAGAAGACAGTTCAAATGAAGTTTGATTTTCTTTTCTTGGGAGATTACCAGAGCATTAGCCACATCAATGGCGATTTGGATTCTCGTTCGCCAACTTAAAGGTGCTTTACCAGGGGCTGTACAAATGTGAGACAAATCAATAAAATAGAAAACATAATAGTCTCCATAGTTTAATTGAGAGGCATACAATGAAGATGATCTTTTAAGCTTCCATTTTGCATGTACTCATACATTAGAAACCTGCCACGAGACATGCTGAAGGGTTTAGTTTGCTGGTATATGACGACAGAGAACACATTTAAGAACTTGAAACAAATACCTCTCATGATTTTTAACACAAAAACCTCGTAACGCAACAAGATGCCGATGATGCAACCGAGCAAGAAGCTCTATTTCTCTGCAAAATTCATCCTCCCCTTGTTCTGAAATTTTGTTCATTCTCTTTACTGCTAACACAAGATCATTACTGAAATGAGCTTTATATACTGTTCCAAATCCCCCTTGTCCAATGATGGTGCTGAAATCCTTTGTTGCCTTCTTTATCTGCCTGTAGTTGAATTTTTGAAACATAGATGGAGGACCTGCAAAAACCCAATCAAATGCACACAAATGGGAGGAGAAAGAAAGAAAGAAAGAAACAGTTGTTTTTCTGCATGTTTCTGCGAATAAATAAAATAAAATAACAGCTAGAATCAAGGGCCATACCTTCCTGAAATTTCCACATGGCACAAGAAGGTGTAGCTTTTGAAGGGGCTTTACTGAAGTTATCAGGCCCCTCTAGTTCTCTTTTTTTCCGATGAATCAGAACAATCAAGACCAATAGCATGACAGCAGCAGCAACTGTGACGGATATACCAATAGCAGGAATGATTGTCAAGTGGTATGAACTATGCTTTCCCTTAGGAGGTACACCTAACAATGACTGACTTGGGCTATCAGCAACCAGTGGACTAGGAGAAGCTTCAGGAGTTGGCAATGGTGGGGATGGCTCTGAAGCTAGCATCACAGTTACAATAATTTCATCAGTGGAGAAGTACTCGATTCATAACAATTCAATTCATATCTTTTCAAAATATTTAACAGGGAGAAAAGAAAAACAGAATGACCAGCCATTTGGCACACATTACTGAGGGAACTTTGTCTATAATTTCCTAATCATGCTAATACAAGCTAGGCCATTCTGCTAGATTTTTTAACGGTCATGACAATTATATTGTCAGGAGGATTTAGATATTAAAACAAACCATCCTAAGCTTCATTTTGACAAGGTACCTGATACTCTAAATGGTTAAGAATTTGATCATTGCCATCCTTGCTTGATTAGATGCAATGGAAAGGAGGCAACTTTATAACAACTCAAGTATTCACAAGTTAAGATTTTTTACCACGTTTTAGCCTTTCTTTAAAAAAAAAAAAAGGATTACCATGAGGTTGGATAAGCCCTTGAACCCCAAAGAAACAGCTTGCAATATCAATGGAAGATATTTCATCAACTTGGCTTGCCAATGCTGTGAAGGTGGCATCACGGCATGTACTCAGTGTTATATTATCAACAATGCCTATCAGATGATGTATGAAATTAATGCCAGCATTTAAGCATTTCTTGCATTTAATTTCCTCAGCAAGTGGCACTTTACAATTTTCCACAACCTGCGCAAAGCGGGGAGATTGCAGCATTTGCACAACTGTAGTTCGACCCTCACACTCATAATTAACCAAGATTTTTGTGCCGAAACCACAGAAAATTGTCGTGTTCTGTGGAACCCCATAATGTTGCAAGGTCTGAGATATGGTTTGGAGACAGAGTTCAGAAGTGTTTGGGGTGACTCCAAGGCTTCTTGTTGCATTTGCAAAACGAGCAACAGAAATTGCAATGTTGGCATTAATGTAGCGGCAACATTGCCCTCTTTCAACCTGGTTAGAGCACATAGAGGATGCTAGTGTGAAGTTTGATTTACTAATGTCCAAAGGGCAATCTGCAAAAACAGCAGTAAAATCAGATCACAAAGTCTTGTTTTGGGCTAATAATACGGTCTTTTGTAATCCATCACCCGCAATGCCAACCTATACTGACAGTACATTTAAAAGATTGACAATAATGTGCACTCTCTTTAGTGTCAATAATGTGGAATCTCTAAATTTGACATTTAAACTATGAATATTACTTAAAAAGCAAATATTTTGAGGGTATGACAAAAGATAAATAAGAAAGCATATTGAAGATTGGAAAGACTACATGAACTTAGAAATATTTTGACCACTTGAGAGCCGTATTATCTATTATAAAGATGCAACAAGTTCTACAATTTGCATATTATCATTCAGAAAAAACAAATTAAGACAAAGGGACATAACTGAATTCATCAGAACACTTTCATTTAACTGGTCTACAGTGCTTACTCGTAATAAGTATTAAAACAGAGAAAGTAAGATACACAGAGTTTTAACTAGTTTGAATGACATGCGGCAAATGCAAGGAATGTTATACTTCAGGTCAATAGGCTTTGAAATGTTAGCCATTTTTTTGGAGAAAAGTAAGTAATATTATTTTGTACGGACATACATAGAAGCCCCATTACAGTTATTGTGGTAAAAGCTTTTGTAAATGCAGTTAGTAATCCATCAATATATTCTCCCTCCCTTAAAAGCAAGCCATTAGGATTTAGGAATGACTCAGTTCAGACTATAAACGGAGATATAGGAACATGCAAACGGAGGAAACATAGGAAATTGAAAAGGTTCGCATAATCCAATAGTATCCATGCCCCCAGCTTCACCAAGTCTCAACTGAGATGAGACTCAGATAGTAAGGAAGCAACAAATACATGCAAACTCACTATCTATACTCACTCAGAAAAAAAAAATGAAAGCCTAATGAATAGGTAAAAGGAAGCAGAGCTAAGAAAGGAAAGAACTTTTTAAGTAAACTAACCTGCCATTGTTAGACGAAGCTGCTGCATCCCCAGAAATGTCAGCAATCCATAATAGAACAAGAACTCGCAGAAGAACATGGTTGAATTGGAAGATAAGAAAGTAAGAAAAGAAAGAGCAGGAAGGTTCAAGAGGAGTGTGTCAATATAATAAGCTCATTTGGGACTTCATTGCGGACTGTTAAGCATGGGATGGTACAAAGTAAGAGAGAGAAGTAGGGGGACCCAGGAGTTGATTTCTTGGTGGTTGCTCATAGTGGGGTTCACGTTCAGATTCCAGAAGGGAAGCCCTTTTTCTGATGCGATGCCACTCGCTTACTTAAACTGAGTAAGCATTACACATTTAAAAGATGCTTCTTGTGTTCAAGTGAGTCTGAGGAATATATGTATATAGAAGTGAGCAGAAAACAGAGTTTAATGCAAAGTTTAGTTGTTAGAAATGGAGATTCTTTTCTTAAATGAAGTAAAAAGGTGAATCCTTTCCGTGGCAATGCCGTTTTGTAGTGAGAATGGAAGAGGATTGGGACAGGCTCAACAGAGGTTGAGGCGGGGCAGCATTGGAATGTGACATATTTCTTGTGGGGCCCCCTCATAGCATACTGCTATGTTCCTATGATGTACTGCTCAAGGTTAAGGTTAAGGTTAAGGTAGCTTCTGACCGCTGTAATAACTGCTGCATGCTTGTCTCTTTGACTGTTTAGTTTGGTCCCCGGTTATTTTTCTTTTTATAGTCATAGCAGGGAAGCTACTCCCTTGTTATTCAATATAAAATCTATTTATCTGATTTAATTGAATTAGATTAAAAATATTAATTAATTAATTAAAATCACATGATATTATCAAAACAATCTAACCATATGCTTTTATTCACACCCTTCCTCTCTTACTTGTTTATTATTGAAGAGTATCAAAAGAGATAATATGGAGAGATGTTGAGAAAAACTAGAAAGGTATCATGTATTTAGGAACAAACTCGCATCCCTAAATAAGTCTTATATTTATGAATGGATGGAGTGGTTTATAATGTTCAATAGGGTAATTTGGGTAAATTAATTGTTTTAAACTTAATTATGTGACATCAATATTACTCCCTCACGTCTATAATATAAGAAGTAACATAACATTTTTTGGTTCACAATATAATAGGTAACATATGAAAGTCAAGATAATAAATGTTTGATTTCAATTTCTACCCGTGCATATTAAATGTAAAGAGGGAGAGAGTTGATGTACTCCCTCTGTCCCAATATATAAGGTCTTTTTAACTGAATTGCGGTTTTCTAAAAAATTAGTTAAAGTTAGTTAAAAATAATAAATGTGTAGGAAATATACCATTTTTTTTCCAAAGCTACCCTTTTTATTAATGAATAAGAGAGCATAATTATGAAAAAAGATGAAAAAGAATTTGTGGGAGAAATTAATGTATATGTAAAATTAATGTATATGTAAAATGAGGAAAAATGTATTTATTACTCAAATAAAATTAAATAGGACATTATATTTTGGAACAAAGTCATTCGAAAAAATGGACCTTATATTATGGGACGGATGGATGGAGTACATACTAATCAATATCACTAATAAACTTATCTATAAAACATACTCATGCAGTCATGAATGTAGGATGCGTTTTAAAATTAAATTTTGCTCCGAAATGTAAGATTTTTTTTGTATATTGTCTCTAATATTTATTATTTTTTTAAAAAATAAACTAATATATAATCTAATATTACATATAATTATTTAAGATAGATAATGTTATAGATGTTATATAACTCAATAATTTATTTAACTTCTTTAATGATTAAATTAGATAGATATGTATTACATCAAGAACCAAATAAATATTATTAACAAATCATGCAATATATTATTTAGTAGTATTTCTTACAGTGCAAGCTCACATCAACAATTTAATTACTAAAAAGTCTAATAACAAATCAACAATATATAATTGCAATATTTGGTGTAGAAGATAACTGTATTTTGCATTCTAGTCACTCAATTGAAACTTTGAAGTGGTGGGAACATATTGTGGGTTGTTATGGGTGGGCTGGCCAAAACTTAAAAGGAATCCAACAGCAAAAAACAATTGACCCATTTTTTGCATTTAGAAGAAAGTTTATTAAATATTAATGGATGGTTGTTTTATTATGTGAACTGTTTCCAATGTGAAGTGATAGCGGGAAGCAATTTTGCTTCTGAGGATCTAAAAACTTTCCGTGCAAGCAATTCTGTTATGCTTATTTCCTGCCATTCTTTGCCATGAAAACTGCTTTATCTCAGGAAAACATGCTAAATCCTTGTCCCGGCAATTAATCCTTGGCCAAAAAAACAAAACAAAACAAGAAGCAGAAGCAAATACAGGTATCAGCCACGTACAAAAACGTAGACTAAACCGCAATATATTAACACAAAAACATGTAATAAACCGCAATATCTCTAAAATTGTCAACCATATGTCTCTAAGTGGTAATATATAAAATACATTAATTAGTAATACTAATTAATAAAAGATTGAAACGAAATTGTCATTAGTATAACATCTAAATGGTATTAATATAAAGTCCAGTTGGTATGTTAAATAAGGAATCAAAATGATGCAGCCAGCCAGGCCAGCCACATAATTTGAAACCAAATGAACAAGATGCTGATAGAAGATCATACATTAAATATCATACCATTTACATCTATATCTACATAATGTGTGTATTCATTGTAAATAATTTTTAACCTAATGAATTAAAAAAACTAATATCATATTCAATCCATGTTATACTCAATGGGTTATTAATATAAGATGAGTTGACATTTTTAAGCCAAATTAAAAAACCAAATAAATCACCTTAAAGTTATATATGTAATATTTTTTTAAACTAATATAATTTACTTCTAAACTAATCTTCTTCTTCTTCTTTTTTTGCCCGTGCTTAGAAACTAATACTTCCTCCATTCCTAAGTATAAGACATATTTATCTAATTTGATTAGATTAAGTATGTTAGTTAAGTTAGTTAAAATCACATAATATTACCACAACACTCTAACAACATACTTTTATTACCACTCTCCCTCTCTTACATATTTATTATTGAAAAGTATTAATAGGGATAATTTAGAAAAAAATTGAGGAAAAATAGAATGAGGGTTTATATTTGAAAACAATGTCATATCCCCAAATAGAGTATATTTAGAAATGGAGGGAGTATACAATATAATAGCAAATAATTAATCAGGCTTCTTTGATCCGAAAAGAAATCAATAGATTCTTAAGACAAGAGGAAGTATAGTAATACCTACAGATTGATAATTGATGTTGAGAGTATAATTAATTCATTATTTTTTAGAGAATAATGAAGTGATGTAATGTAAATTGACATTTATTCTATAATGTCAGCTCTCTCTTTTCCTTTCTTTTTGTGTGTTAAAGCCTTAAAATGTTAGCCCCTTTTTATAAATTGATAGTTCAGTCACCTCTTTTAAATGGACAGTTAAGTCATATCTTTTTAAGGGCATTTCAGTCTTTTTTTTTAATTTGGGTATGAACAGTTTAGTCAAATGCACTGATTTGTCCTTTCTAAATTTCAGTATAGCAAAGTGTCTTTTGTATAATTTGAGGGTCTTTTCTGAATTTTTTTTCCTTTAATATTCGCCCAAAAAAAACTTGGTTTTTTTAATTGATCAAAATACAAATAAAAATACAGGAGGAAAATGTATTAGTTAAAACTTAGAAGCACTTATAACTAAACATCGTGAAGGCAGAGAAAAAGCTGCCATTCGTGCATGCTCAGACTCTGCTGCGCGCACGTCTCCTTCAACAACGCACTTTGAAATTCAAATTTCTCATTCTATCTTTAACGGAAAGAGATATATAACTTCAAGTCTACCTTCCTCTCGCATTCATTCAACTACAAATCAATGGAGGCAATCACCTTCTTCCTCTGCTTGCTTTCTTTCTTCTCCAAGCTCTGTTTTTTTTTTTTTTTCCATTCTCTCTTCTAAAAGTGACTTGTCATTTGCAGATAACAACTTTCGCTACAACCCTTATAGCTATTCTTCTTTTTCTTCTTCTGGGATCCTCCATCGCTCTCAAGGTGCTCAGATTTTCTCTAAAAACACTTGCTTTTATATACCCTTTCCTTGACTAATGATCATTCTCTCTCTGAAATCAACCTTTTTTTTCATTTTTTTGCCAGGAGGGATCTTCATGCTTATCAAACTCAAACTGTGATTCTGGTTTGCACTGTGAGACGTGTGTGACAAATGGGAATGTTCGTCCCAGATGTACTCGCATCCAACCCTTTAGTCCCACTTCAGAGGCAAGGACTTTTTTCTTTACTCTTTGTGTGATTTTATTTGAATAGTGAATAAAGTTATTAACTTTTTCTTTGTTGTGTTTTTGAATAGACGAAAGGTTTGCCCTTTAATCGATACTCGTGGTTGACGACGCACAATTCGTTTGCGATGTTGGGGCAGAAATCTCAGACTGGCTCTCTGGTACTTTCACCAACGAACCAGCAGGATTCAATCACTTCTCAGCTTAATGTAAGTTATCTTCATCTCTTCCAATTTTGAGACTTAAAGTGTTTGACTTTCTTCTTTGTTTTTGGCGTTATTCTTTTGTACAGCTGATGTTATAGGCTGGTCTGTTTTTTTTTTTTTTTCAATGTAATTTCTTTGAAGTTTGAATGATGAAATACATGTTAAAAATACAAGTAAACTCATTTTGTGTTTTGACGAAAAATCTCATGGGAGTGTGAAAACATTGAATGATTCTTAGGCGGCTTTCGGTTGTAGTGTGCCTTACTATTTATTATGTCTCTGCTTGGCGGGAAAGTCAAGCTTCTGCTCTGCTCCCTGGTTATTGCATCAGAAGGCCCCACATTGTGAATATAAGATTAAACTTTATTTACTTCATGACCCCCCCCCCCCCCCCTGGCCAAAAAAAAAAAGCATTTTATCTTTGGCGTGGAAATAATAAATTCATTCTGAAAGTGGTTGTGAGGTTGGTGGAGCTGTAGAGAATTATTCAATGGATTCAAGCTTAACTGAAGTATGCGCTGTATCTAGGAGTATATTCTTTGGATATTTGCAACTGGGATTTATTTACTTGTGTATGTGTGTGTTGACCTGGATTTCTTTACATACTATATTGCTAGTTCGAATTATAGTAGTTTGATCAACTTGCAGTAAGTAGGAACTTAGAAACAAAGCTTTTTACAACAGAAGTGAGTTATATTACTCAGCTATTAAGAACAAGATTTTTTTGAGTGAAACATAGTATGCTTCAGCCAACACCATTGTGAGTCGGTGAATTTAGGTAATGAAAGAAGCTAATGAGGGTAAAAGTAAGCAAAATAACATTGAAAATCTACTGGTTTTAGTGCTATAATTGGGAGCTAATGCTTAATTTTTTTGTGTTGCAGAACGGAGTGAGGGGTTTGATGCTTGACATGTATGACTTTCAAAATGATATTTGGCTATGTCACTCGTTTGGTGGTCAGTGCTATAACTACACAGCTTTTGTAAGTATGAAATTTCCACCATTTTCTGCATCAAAGGATCACTGAAACAAACAAAAACCTCACAAGACTTCTGTTCTTAAAAAAGCTGCTAGAAATACTTTGGTATTAATCTGCAAATAATAGGCTCATCACTCCAAACGTAACCAATAGTATGTGTTTAGGTTCGATTATGATATACTATTGTGTTGGTATTCATGATGAATGGGACAATTATTGCACAGCAACCTGCCATTAATGTTCTAAAAGAGATTGGAACGTTCTTAGAAGCAAACCCTTCAGAGATTGTGACGATTATGATTGAAGACTATGTAACTTCGCCGAAGGGCCTAACAAAGGTGTTTGATGCTGCTGGACTAAGAAAATTCTGGTTTCCAGTATCTAGAATGCCCAAAAATGGACAAGATTGGCCAGCAGTCGATGATATGATTCAGAAGAACCAACGTTTAATAGTCTTCACTTCAAAATCATCCAAGGAAGCTTCTGAAGGGATTGCCTATGAATGGCGCTACCTTGTTGAAAACCAGTGTAAGTCCTAGAACTAAAAATCCCCAGTTTATAGTCCTTCAAAGACTAGTTCTTTGGAAAATTTGTTTGTATCTCTATGAAGGAACTCTATTAGCTAAAGATTTAACAAAGTTTCCAATGTGGGGTTTGTGATTTCCAGATGGGAATGGAGGCATGAAGGATGGTTCATGTCCTAATAGAGCAGAATCGCAACCAATGAACACAAAGTCAAGATCTTTAGTGCTAGTGAACTTCTTTCGAGATGTCCCAGATGTAACTCGTTCTTGCAAGGACAATTCTGCTCCTTTGCTTCGCATGATTAACACCTGCTATGACGCTTCAGGCAAACGGTGGCCTAATTTCATCGCAGTTGACTTCTACAAGGTATTACTACTATCAGAAACTCTGATGAATATGTTGTCTGTAAAATACAAGGCTTACCAAATCAATCATTAGATGACATGTGAGCATTTGAAGCATAGTTTACCATGAATCATGTCTCCTTGTGATATAACTCGATCTGCGTAAGAATTTTATCAAAGATTGGAGCTTTAGAAAATGGGGTTGTGCATTATTAAGCCCAACATAATGAAGTTATGTTCATATTTCTGTTTCAGAGAAGTGATGGGGGAGGAGCTCCAGAAGCAGTGGATGTAGCTAATGGCCATCTTATATGTGGATGTGGAAACATCTCTTCTTGCAAGGTTTTACCTTCCTTTCAACTCTCCCTCTTTTATATTTACCTGCAAAATTCACTTTTTCTTTTGTTTTGTTTTTCCCCGTTATGAAATTAAGGATATGCCAATAAGTTTAGAACATGAAGATATTCTCAAAGTGACAAGTCAATTATTCAATAGGAGAACATGGCTTTTAATCCATATAGTTGTGGTCAACTTGGGTCAAGATCTCTAATATTAGTTTTTTCGTTAAAGAATTAATCTCTGAAGTTGTGGTCAATTTTAGTCAAAGTTTATCGTGCTATTACCAAATATCATTGCCTTATCAATAACATGTCATTATCATATATTATCATATCAGCGACACATCGAATCTTGACTAAACCATAATTCAAAGGATCAGCTTTTTGATTGAGATACTATGGGTGTGTTTGGATTAGTTTTTTGAGAATGACTTCTAAGAAAAAAGATAAAAAAGTGCTTTTAAAAAATGGATTCTGAAAAATAGCTTTTAAAATTGTAGAAAAAAATAGATTCGGACAAAACCTAGATTTTTTGCCACAAACCTAGGTTTTTGGGCTAAAAAACTATTCTGAAAAAGTTGTTAGTGTTTGTCTGGCTTAACTGAAATCTAAGGTTTAATAGTTAAAAGCTATTTTAGAAAAGCTGAGGGTGTTTACTTGCTCTCATTTTGAAACCTAGGCCCAAACCTAGATTTTAAAAGTTGTAGCCAAACAGGCACTAAAAGGGTTCTTAGGAACATAAACCATCTACGTACTTCCAGTTGTAAACACATTGCGTAGCTAGTTTGGAAGTAATTTTGGTCGTAAGGCCTTTTTTCATTTTATATTCTATAATTTTTCTCCAAACTAATTTGCTTGACTTGTAAACTAATGTATAATCTAATATCAGAGAGATCATATAACATAGACTATAATTAGCTTATTTATTTAGATTCCTTAATCATCCAAATTAATCATCTAGACCTTACTCCCTCTGGTCCTAAATATAAGACATATTTACCTAATTTGATTAGATTAAGGATGTTAGTTAAGTTAATTAATATGACATGATTTTCCCAAAACATCCCAATTATATAACTTAACTCTCCCTCCCCTCTCTTGATTATTGTTGATGGGGCATCAATAAGGGTAATTTTGGAATTAATGAACAAAAATTAGAAATAAGTCTTATATTTAGAATAGATATCATCTCCCCAAATATGTCATATATTCGGTGAGGCGGCGTATAAGAATTAGAGTACAAGAGATTAAGTTGAGTTATCTATCTTCTATATACCAGTGCCACCTGAAGTTTGAGCAAGAGTTGGATGATTTTGTGCAGGAAAACACAACATTTGGGGCATGTGATTATCCTAAGGTTGGTGAAACCCCTAGAGCAACAGAACATGCTTCGAGCTTCGGGTATAGAGACATGAGACCACTTCAATTGTGGTGGGTTTTCCCCTCTCTTTTCATGACCATCCTTCTGTGTTTCTGATCACAAGCAAACATTGGCACAAGAGACAGACGAGGAACGAATTCTTGGTGTAATGCCTCAAAAGGGGTTTGTGAATATGATGTGAATTCTTCACTTTGACAATTTGGGTGCTGAGGATAGGGAAGGGTTTAGATTATTTAAATTTTAGCATGTGCTTGTTTAGTGGACTTGCTCACCTTAATCGAAAAATTACAGATTCAGGTGATTGATTATTTGAATTTGTTTGCAAGCTGTAAATGCAGAAGTGTTGGATTTTTTTTTTTATTTATTTATCGGTATCCGGTACTACTTGTAACCAACTAATCCACCATTGGTTAAACTAGAACAACCCACAGTTAGATGATCTAAGTGCTTGGTGGTAAAGTGCTAAATTTTAGTTGAATGCACTTTCTCTCTAATACTTTTATAATTGTATGTTTGGTTAGATTTACTTTTCTTTTTTCCATGAATAAATCAATTAGCAATTTTTTTAAAAAACTATATATCATATCTTTCCTTTTTCACTAACAAAATTCAGAGTGAATTAGTTGATATTTTTTTTTAAATTAGAGTAAATTATGTTTTGAAGTTCAAATTATGGGTGTGTTTGAATCGACTTCTGAAAAAGTGACTTATATATAAGTCAAACTGAGATAGGTCAAACTGAAAGTGACTTTTATGTTTAGATGGGCTATTAAAAAATGACTTATAAGTCAGTTGAACTTTTAAACATGTTTGGATGGACTTCTTGAAAAATAAGGTTAAGATAAAAATGACCAGAATAATAGAACTAAATTAAGATTATCCATTAAATTTTTGAGTTATGATGATTTTGAGTGAAAAATTAAAATTACCTTTTAAAAAATAAAATGAAAATTTAATTAAAATTATTTACAAACATAATAAAATGGAAATTTAAATAAATATATGTAATGGATAAAAAGTCATATGAATTAAATCATACAAACATAAAGTTTTTTAGCTAAATAATAATACATATAATTATTGGATCATATGCTTTCTACATATGTTATTAAAAAAAATGCTTTCTATATATATATATATATTTTGCCAGTGTACATATATATATAATATATATGTATATCAATTTTTTTTTTAATTTTTACATGGCAGATCA
Source organism: Mimosa bimucronata (assembly GCA_037074515.1). NCBI lineage: Eukaryota > Viridiplantae > Streptophyta > Magnoliopsida > Fabales > Fabaceae > Mimosa > Mimosa bimucronata. The sequence goes on from CM073438.1 coordinate 3,235,762, forward strand.
ATCATATATGAATGAATTTAATAAATATATATATGAACGAATAAGAGGCGTTGGGAAAAAAAAAAAAAGAGGGAAAGCAACGTGGGGCCCGCATGGATCAGAGAGAGGGGAGAGGGGTGAACAACTTTTTGCTCATGTTTTTCGTGGGTCCCGCCAACAACAAAAATAAGTCCTTTTGCAACAGTAATAAGTTGAACAGATCAACTTATAGTTTATTGGGTTGAGTTGCTATAAGTCCTTTTATTTGGGTAGGCTAGCCAAACAAGAACCACAAACCCTTTTTAATTTTAAGTCCTTTTTGTCAAAAATAAGGACTTATTTTAGGCAAAGTAGCCCAGCCAAACACCCTTTGTATAAACAAGTCCTCAATATGAAAACACAATCACAAACCTACTGACATTTGGATTGCTATTTATGACATGCATAATCTAGTAACTTGATGCGAAACTTGGTTTATCAGCCAACAAAAAATTGTTAGCTTTCCCTAATCTTTATCAAACCAGTATATGATACTCTTCAGTGGAATTTATACTTCAAAATAATTTTTATTTTATAGCCTCAAAATTAAAATCAACAAACCATGGTTTTTTCATATGAGCAATATCCTCATATTGAAATCAATCATGTTCTAGGCACCTCTTCTGACACGAATTCAAATATTAGTTCATCTTAATTTATCATGTTATGAAGAACTCATTCATTCCAATAGACCCAAACCTTGCTATGAGTCACTTTCGGCCAGATGGTATAAGTCACTTATACACGATCACAAAATCCAAGCCCACAATCTTCTTAGTCCTAAGTTGCATCTTTCTTAAATGCTTTAACCCAAAGCCCACAACATTGGATATGTGTAGCCGGGACTATTCTTTACTTATCCCCCCTCCCCAAAAACAAAGTGATGAGGTACTGATCTGGTCCCATTTATAGAATAAAGAGAGAAAACTTCATTTTGTCCTATTTATAAGACACCTCATTAAATTTTTTATGAGAATATACTATTTTACCTTTAATTTATTATGTGTTGACTTTATTTTTATATGATGTAGTGGATATTAAATAAAAGTAAAGTTGGAAAGTTATCAATTTCAAGGAATATATAATTAATTAGTTTTAAGGTTTTTCTTGATCTGTGTGAAATATGGTGGAAATACCTTATAAATAGGACCAGATGAGTATTTTCTTTATTATTAGACCCTTTTAAAATTAATAAATCTGATAGGTTTTATTTTTTAAAAAAATAATGCGTTATTAATATTTCTTATGTTGTCAGCGGCCTTGTCCATATTTATTCTCTTTAGCCTCATTTAGGATTAGAACTCCTTATATATGGGATTTAGTATTTAGTTCCCAAAAGTTGGTCCATATTTTGTTTACATGTATATATAATGCACCGCCATGGATAACTTCCTTTGTAACGACGAAATGCTTAAAAATAAGAATCATACTATTTGAAAAAATATATTTTTTTTTTATAAAATTAGTGACCGGTGTGAATATATCAATTCAATTCATTAAGAAAAGCGAGGAGAGATGATGGCTTCAAGCACTTGTAAGTGGTGGGCAATGTATTGTGTGGAAGTGGAATGGAACGACATTTGGTGCATAAACACAAGGCAATTGCTGGAGAATCTTGAACAAAATAATTAAAAAAGGCATCTATGGATATGTATAACATATTATACAGCATATATTCTTCAAACGATTAAATATATCTCTGGCCTGGTTTGTTACGTTGGAACGTACAAAACATTTGTATTCAAGTCATAGAGCACACCAAGCTTGAACAGTGTGCTCTAAACCTTTGTCCTTTTACGTAGCCTCCTTTTTTTGAATTTGATTTTGGTGTTAAAAATTGTTAAACTTTCTCCTGTGAGTGTTACCAGAAGGGCAACATCCAGACACAGACCTCAGAGCAGCTAAAAAAGGTGTAGCCACACCTCTTATTATTATATCTATTAAAATATAATCTGTTGAGTCTTGGATATCACCACTTAAAAAAAGTTGTTAATATTTCTTTAACATATAATATCACGTTAAGTGGTAGTGTTAGTGGTCAGTGAGTCAATCTGCATGCACATTTATCTAACCACCTCATTTCATCTCTATCTTATTCAAATTAGATATCATAGTTAATATATATTTGGCACGTCTATCATATTGAGTAGATGACAGTATTATATTGAGCTCGAATGTAACTCGAAGCTTGGTTTAATTAATTAATTATTTGATTTTGATTTGAAACTTGAATAATTATGTCTACTCTTATGTCTCATCTTTAATATAAGAGCTTGATTAATCAGATAAGTTATTTACTCATAAAAAATGCGTGTTGTTTTATATAAAGTACTCTTTGTAATCATTTTTATTGAAAACTATTCTATTAAACAATAAAAAACTCCTCCCACACCAATTCTTAAAATTTGACTAATTGGTTGCTAGAAACGCTAGATACCATTTTGAGAAATAAAGGCAACTCCTTTATATTTGTGTCAATAACAGGGAGAGTTCAAGACCCAAAAAAAAATTAATGTAAGGAACAGAATATGTATTGAGGCTCATATACAAGATCAAGACAACTTTTTCTATTAGCTGTTATACCCCATCTGTTCCTAAATATATGACCTAAATTGGGAGGTAGACTTGTTCCTTAATATAAGACTACTTTCTAATTTTTATCATTTTATTCTAATAAATTGCCCTTATGGTTACTTCCTCAACATAATTAAACACAATAGCAATTGTAATGCTTGTAACTTATTTAATTTGAAATAAGGGCATTTTTTGGGAAAACATATAAAATTAATTAATTTAACTATTATCCTTAATCTCCCTAAATTAGGCAATTAGGTCCTATATTTAAGAACGGTGTGGGTCTTGTTTAAAAGGATATGCATGGGGGGATGTGAAAGAGGGGAAGACATGTGTGCAAACTTCAAAAAAATCCATTAAGTAGTGAAGTGGAATGAACAGAGTAAATGAGAGAGTTTAGATGAAAGTGGATAGATAAGAATATAGGTAGTAAGAGAGGGTGGGCACTAATTTCCTCCCATGATTGAGGTTTAGGTGTTCCGGGTCTCTCTTTTTCAAAGAAAACGTTGAACCGTTTTCATTATTAATTAGGGGCAGCATGCATGCATCCCTATCTAATACTACCATCCACTTAATTAACTAAGTATTCTGTTTTTATAAATCATTACTTTATAGTCATGTTTCCACGAATTTATAGTATTCTCCTACTGTTTAAATTTCCTTGATTGTTTGAGATTTCGATCATGCATTAAGGATAAAATATATATTTGATTATCGCACATCCTCTAAAATCCGACATCTAGCTATCATAATATAACTCAGTTCCATGAGTTTGAGTTGTTTGATCTATTAGTATCTATATATACTTTATAACTCATTTACAACTCACTCTCTTTGTGTCCATAAGATTTGGAGTGAGGATTATCCAGAAGAAAGGCATTGGTGGAGGGAGCGATTAATGATAATGATAATAATAGTGAGAGAAAAGAAAAGAAGGGTTGAAAAAAATTGGGAAAGTGGGGCCATGAAAGGCACGAGTAGAGAAGAAGAGAACACATGGTGAGCAAAATGGTTGAAAACAGCATGGAAAGTGGGTTCAATTATTGAAAGTGCGGGGGCCACAATGAAAGACCAAAAATCTTAAAGCGAATCAAACTCCTCAACTTGGGGTCCTCCATCAGTGGTTGGGGGATTTAAGAAATGCCTGCAAAACCTAAGGACTCTTACTTAATTAGCATTAAATTTTGGGCTATCTACTTGTAAAGTGAGAACAAAAGAAAAAGTAACTAGATTTTATTATGGCAGGCAGCCTCAGCCAACTGCTTGTTTTTTTTTTTCCATCTCTATCTCATCCACTTTACAATCTTTAATTAAGCCAGGTTTTATTTTAGTCCATAGGTTCCTACCTATTCTTATACTTTATTTTCAATTAATCCAGTATCACTAATTACTGTGCATGCTACTAATTCATTACTACTTATACATCCACGTGAATTCTTATAAGACATACTCTATTTAGTTGGCTTCTCTCTCTTTTTTCCCATCTGCTTCCGTTCTTTACCCCAAAATTATATCATTTTAAGGCAAAATTTTTTGTACTTATTTTTATCATTATATTCTACATAAAATAAGTAACATTTTGATATATTATAGGTAAAAAATGGTTATCTTTTTAATTTTATATAATTTTTAAAAATTTAATAATTTAACTTAAAAAAACCACAGATTTTATAGGATGAAATATTTGAAAAATCATATAAAATTGAAAACTTAACTATTTTTTTCTAGTAATATATCAAAATATCACTAATTTTATGTTAACTCTACTAATAAAAACAAGGGTTAAAGGTCAAAAGTACACATATGATTTTGTCAAAAGTTCATCCAACACCAAATGTTATTTTTTGGACCAAAAATACACATGAGTTTTCAAATTGGATCAAAAGTCACATTTGCAGTTATATTCCGAAAAAAACGCTTGGTGCTCGATGAACCTTTTTACAAAATCATATGTGTATTTTTTACCCTAATTTAATTGTAGATGTGTATTTTTTTTTATCCCATTTGAAAGTTCATGTGTATTTTTGGTTTAAAAAATAATATTTAATGCTGGATGAACTTTTGACAAAATCACATGTGTATTTTTTACCCTTAACCCTAAAAACAAATGCACAAAATTTTACCCTAAAATGACATAATTTTAGGGCAAGGAATGAGAGTGGATGAGAAGAAAAAATGAGAGAAGGTGAGTCCTATTCAGTAGGACTTGGCTACTCCGCCATCTAATAGTAGTAATTAAGTCGTTTTCTTTAAACTCTTTTTCCAAAGCATAGGCCTTTTTAACAGGACAATTTTTGTTTTGGCTTCATGTTTCACAGTAAAATATTCTGGAATAAAATAATAATTCATTAATGACCTTTTCCAAAAACAATGATACCCTTCATTAATTAAGAATCATTTAATCAGTGGTTAATGTGAATGAAGGATATTGCAAGTTTTTTTATAGGAAAAAACTTATATCAAGTTCCTTTTGTATTGGTTCTCTAGTTCTCTAATAATTCAATGACATGTGTTCGATTCTTTATATTTGACTAACGATGCACATTAACTCCGTTAAAATGTTATTTCTTCCTCAAGTAGATCTAGTGATTCCTTACTAGTTACTACCACCGTCAGATCCTCCCGTCCGATCACTACAGACCCTTGAAGGCCAACATTTATGCCTTGTATTTCGTCCAAGTCGGCCTTACCCTCTCCGATTCTAACAATAACCTTCCCAATCTCATATTTGAAAATTTCTTCATCTAGGAGTTCAATTTCTCTGACTTCAACTTGGCTTGTGATGCTTTTTCCCATGATCCCAACGATCTGCTTCGCCATCAGGGAATTGATTGACGACGATCGATTTTGAGAGAAATGTTGAGGATAGAGTTGACTCTGCTCGATTAGCTGAGTTCCAATTAACTCTGTGTTCTTTCTATTGTTCCAATTGCATTTAAATTTGAACCATTTTTTTCTATGTTGTCGATTCTATTGCTAAAAGAAGGCTTGTGAGGATCCTACACCATCCATCGACGGCCGCATAGCCAACTACAATCTAGCTTCGATCAGCCAATCACATATCACAAGCTGAGGGTTCTATCAAAGAAAACATAATTTTGGCTTAACGGACACTACAAAAAAAATTACTGATGGAATTTCTGAAGGAATAATTTCCCTCAGTAATTACTGACAGTTTTTCGACCGAATTACCGATGGAAATTTTTATGTTGATAATTTTATTAATTATATTATTTTATGAATAAATTATTATTTTAATTTTTAAATAATATATTAAAATATTATTACCCAAGGAAAATTTCCATCTGTAATTTTATTAATTATATTATTTTATTATTTTAATTTATAAATAATATATTAAAATATTATTTTATAAATAAAATATTACCTTAATTTATTTTAAAAAATATTTTATAAATAAATAAATCATATTTAATAAATATTAATAAAAATTAACATATACAAATATATATATATAAATTTATTACAAATTTAATTTTAATTTTTTTATTAAATAATATTTTATTTATTAATAAATATTAGTAAGAAAAAATGAAAAATAATTATAATTTAATAATATATATAAAATAATTATTAAAATAATTTAATAGTAATTATTATAATTTAAATATAAAATGAAAATACTAAATATAATGTAATGGATATGAATATAAAAGATTATTTATATAAAAATAATAGAATTATTAATATGTAAATTATATATCAATAATTTAGATCAAATATAATTATAATAATGAGAGTTTGAATATTATAAATACAATAGTTTGCAAATAATATCACAGGGTTTTCATAGCTCAACTAGTTAAGGTATCAGCACGCATGCAAGAGGTTGCGAGTTCGATTCTCAGCTCCGCCGCAATTGAAGACAATTTATAGAGACGACACGTAGCATATAATTTTAAAAAAATTTACCGATGGAAGCCGAAATTTTCGTCTGTAAAATTATAGATGGAATTCCGTCGAAAATCCGCTAAAAAATTACCGCCATAAAAAATTTTCCGTCGGTAATCCGGTGTTTTTTTGTAGTTGGAGTTAATTTGTATAGTTGGTTAGGTGGTTAAGAATTATATACATGTCATTGAATCATTGGGGAACTGGAGAACCAATACATAAGAAACTTAATATAAGTTTTCTCCTTTTTTAACATACGTTTTTTTTTTAAAAAAATTAATATATCTAGCTATATCTAATAAGATTTACTGGCCTTAGTAATTTTAACAGAAAATTAAACGTCTTAAGAGTATACTTTCTGGAATGCAACTATATATTTTTTAAAAAAAATTCGCACTTATTCATAATTTAGTATTGTGAGTTGATAATCAATGTTCTATTGGAATTTAATAAGTTTAATTAGTTTTCACAAATAACATGAAATAAGTAAATACGTCTTATACATATATATTTATCACTTTGTTTCTTATTATAAGTCCAATTTAATTAATTCTCACATGTCAAGAATAGTTGATTAGATAATTAAATATGTTTTATATTGATAAAATTTTTTAACACTACCCTTATTCAAAATTTCTATCTCCCTGCATTTATAAATTATTTTTACATCTCTCTCATCTTTCTCTTTTTCCAACAATAATTATATAAAACTAAAATTGGAAAGCATCTATTAATAACCTCTAAATGGATTTATGTTAGGGAACAAAATTTTTTTAATAGTTAGATTTATAATAAGAAATAGAGTGATATAATATACATATATGAGAGATAACACGAGGAGTCTACGCCACTAGTGTTCCTGCCAATAAATAATATTATTATTCTAAGGCAAACTATAAAAAATAATATTATTATTCATTGATACTTGTTTGTTATAGACTTGTAGTTTTATGCATGTTGAAGTTTATTGTTTAGGATATGGCCTCTTTACGAGATACGTTGAGCACTGTGTCAAGATTTGTTTAGGGGAACATAAAGACCATGCATCTTCTTTAGATCTATTGAAGTCATTTAATTTGATAAAAATTATACTCCATCCGTCTCACAATATAAGGTCTTTTTAACCAAATTGCGGGTTTCTAAAAAATTAGTTAGAGTTAGTTAAAAACAATAAATGTGTAGGAAATATACCATATTACCCTTATTTATGAATGAGTAAGAGATGGGGTAATTATGAAAAGAAGATGAAAGAGAATGTGTGGGAAAATTAATGAATGGGTAAAATGGGAAAAAAAGCATTTACTACTCAAATAAAGTCAAATAGGACCTTATATTGTAGGATAAGACCATTCAGAAAATGGACCTTATATTATGGGACAGATGGAGTAATATAATACTACAATACAATATACTCCTAATTTGAGATTAATTAGGACCGTCGCATTCATAAGATTCAATGAATCACGTTCACAACTCATAGCTACATGCATCCATTCTTTGTTTATATATAAATATAATGATACTTCATTTACTTTTGATTAGTTCCAATTTAACTTTATTTACAATTTTTAATATAAAGCTAATTATGTGTACGTATGAGTCAGCTGATAGTAATAAACTGAAGGCAGCATTTTTACGTGAACCTCTGTTGTAATAATAATTGAGATAATTTGGAAAATTTCATTTGAAAAGATAAAAGGCAAAGTTCCATTTCTTTATTGAGTTCTTCTTTTCAGGCAAGAAAAAAAAAAAAGGAATACTTTTTTCGTCTTTTGGCTGGATTGAAGCAAGAGAAAAGGCTGTTGAATAAGCAATGAAATTAGGGAAGGATTAGTGCTTGAACAGGATAGGATGTGACAATAATGCAAATAAAATAGCAACGGTATATAACTAACATGGTGATGCTTACTTACGTTGTCATCCACTACAAATAGCAAACAACTAGTAAGCAGATGCCAGATGGGGAAATTAAACGGGAAAAAAACAGAAAGAAAACTTTTAATACCTGCTTGTGCGACGAGTCAATGATGAACGGCGTGTTTGCTCTTTGCCCATAAAATAAAGAAAGGAAGGGGAAAAATCACAATAAGAATAAGAAATTCAATGAACATTTTTTCCAGTAATGAATTCGGGATCCTATTCACTATTTCAGTGTTGTAGATTACACTGTATAAGATTGAAACTTTGGCTAAAGCCAAGAACGCAGCAACAATAACAACAATACAAATTACTGTTACCAACATATCTTACTTTTTGCTAATAAATTAAAGATATAAATTTTACTTCAATTTATATATTTAAAAAATGAATCACCTCTGTTTTTTTTTTTGGCAACAAAGAAAATGGAGCATCGCATAAATTAGTAGCTTAGAGTTTAGACATTATAAAGTTCAGTCTTTATTCGGAATCTTATATTATATGTACGCTAAATAGTTTATGCACAAATAAACTTTGGAATAAGGGGGAAGTGGTTTCCGTGATAAGCACCTAAAATCTAGACGGTGAATATGACTAATATCAATGGTTTGAATTACTCTAATTTACTGTTACTTTTTTTTTTTTGGGAAAAATGTTTTATTGTGTTTAAAATTTAAAATATAGATACTATATTGATTGTCAGCTTTTACAACTATTTTTTATTTAAAAATCATCCTAAAAAAATTAGACTATTGAAAATGTACCTATATTATGCAAAATCTCAATAAAAGAGACAGTTAACTAATATATAGAGATCACATAATTTAAATTAAAATTAGGGTAAATGTGCAAAAATACCACTTGTAAATTGTCAAAAGTGCAGCTGGCACCAAAATAAGAGTTTGAGTGCAAAAATACTACTCCTAAATTGAAACGGCGCAAAAATACCACTCGTAAATTTTTCCGTTTGTATGACTTAACCCTTCGTTAGTATGAAGATGTGGCAGATGAATTGTCGCATTTTCTCTTCGCCACATCATTGTGCCATGTCACCTTAATCAGTCAACATGCACATTAACACGGTCAACGTTACTCATTTTAAAGGAAAATTTATGAGTGATATTTTTGCGCCGTTTCAATTTACGAGTGGTATTTTTCACCTAAACTTTTATTATGGTGTTAGCTGCACTTTTGAAACTTACGAGTGATATTTTTGCACCTTCTCCCTTAAAATTAAGTAATTTATCCAAGTTTATTAGTCTTTTAAAATTAATTAACTCAGTTTTATATTAAAGATGGAAGTACTACACTACTACCATGCTACCTGCCAATACCATCCTACAATAAGGGCCTGTTTGGATAACCAAAACCTAGGTTCTGGAGAATAGCTTCTGAAAAAAAAGCTGATTTTGAAAAAGCTGAAAAAAAGCTGAAAAAATAGCTTTTGATAAATGAGAGTGTTTGGATGGTTGTTGTGAGAATAGCTTTTTTTATGTGTAAATTACTAAAAAGGATATAAATTTAATGTGTTGGGAAAGAGAGAGAATAAGGGCATTTTAGGTATTTCAATATGATATGTGTAATGATGGTGTTTTTTGTCTCGTAATTCGCGTAAAAGCTGAAAAAAGTAGTTGCATGTTTGGATTAGCTTTTAGAGAATAGCTTCTGGGAAAAAAGCTGATGTTTAGAAAAAGTAGCTTTTGTAAAAATGAGAGTGTTTGGATAGTTGTTGTGAGAATAGCTTTTTCTGTGTAAATTACTAAAAAGGACATAAGTTTAATGTGTTGGGAAAGAGAGAGAATAAGGGCATTTAAGGTATTTCAATATGACATGTGTAATGATGGCTTTTTTTTTACCTTGTAATTTGTGCAGAAGGAGAAAATTGTAGCTTATTCAAAACCTAGGTTTGGGTGGCCAAAACCTAGGTTTCCAATCCAAAATAGCTTTTCATATTTTTTCAAGTGTTTGGGTTACCTTTTTTAAAACCTAGGTTTTGACTCAAAACCTAGGTTTTAAAACCTAGGTTTTGAGTCCAAACCTAGGTTTATCAGAAAAAAGTGTTTGGCTACCATTCCAAACTTAGGTTTTAAAACCTAGGTTTGGTAACAAAACCTAGGTTTGGGTGTAAACCCAAACAGGCCCTAAGGAGGGAATCTGGTGTTGACGGGGTTGGGGAGTGGAGTGCATGATATGGAGAAGGGAGGGGTAATTAAGGGGGACAGTGAGCTTGGGAATTCCCACCGAATGAGAAGAGAGAAGCAAATCTATCATGTTACCTGAAACCTAACAAATTAGAAGGCAGCGATAATCCAGTTGTTTAATTTTTTGTGGCTAATGACTCATCTTATATACCCATTTCTGTCCTTATTGTAAGACCCTGACAACCAAACAAATTATACGTATTAAGAAAATTGTTAAAAAGCTAATTGAAAATCATAAACATATATGAAATAAAACTTTTTAAAGATTACCCCTATTTGAATTTTACTATAATGTCATTTGAAACAATGTTTCCTTCTCTCTCTCTCCTCGTAAATATAAGTTTTACCCATCATTTAATTCAATATAATATTTCAAATTAGTTAGGATCATAATAGAAAAAATGCATTAAATGATGAGAAAACACAAGTCACTCTTATATTTTAAACCGAAAAATTTAAAATTTGGACTCTTATAATAAGGACCGGGTATAGTAATTCACAATTTATTTTGTTTTAAAGGGAGATAAGCTTATTAACATTCATAATACTGGTGAAATGCTTCCCATAAGAACAAATAGAATATGAATTTATTTCATATGAATCATCAGTCAACTAGTCAACTAGGACTATAATTAACTAAATTGTTACGTTCTAATTTATTAGAGTTCAGATTACATGGAGCTACCCTGGGCGAGTGTAAATAAAAATATAATTAGACAAGAAAAATACTTACACACTCTAAGAGTATCACATCATCTGTACTCTATTCAATGATAACATAACGACTCGAATTATTTTAATCCTAATTCGATGATGACTCATCTGAAATAATTCAAATTTTATATCACTTTTAAGAAAAATTTTAGCTCATAACTCTTGTTTGTTTTTTATTTAATTAAAACGTTTATTTTTCTTAAAAGTAACAAAATTTGAATTCTATTTGATGAGACAGCAATTAAAATAATTTTAGTTGTTATGTTTTTATTGGATATAGTATAGATGACGTGGTACTCTTACAGTATGTACCACTCTGTTCCTATTTATAAATATAATTACACAAAAATTGTGTTCTTTATTATAAGTCCACTTTTTGATCAGTAAATGCTCGTGTGACTATTTTATCCTATTAAATGTAAAAAGGAAAGAAAAAACAATTTATATTATTTTAATACACACTCTTAAATAAGGGTAAGATTAAAAAGATTAATTAAAAGAGAACATATTTAATGCTACAACTTCCGATCCTTGGTATGTGATAATTAGTTAAAGTAAACCTATATCATACCACTATGTTCCTTATTATAAGTTCACCCTAACTACTTCTCACATATCAAGGAGTGGAAGTTATAGCATTATATATATAATATTTTTCCAACTTTACCGTTATTTAAGAATATGTGTTAAAATAGTATTTTATACATTATAACCCTTCTCTCTTATCTTCCCTATTTCTAACACGGGGGTAAATTAGTCATAATAGCATTAATTGATCCCAAACTGGATTTATATTTAAAAACAAAAAATTTATGGTAGTTAGACTTATAACAGAGAACAGGTAGAGAATATGAGAGGGAGACAGCTGGCAACACGTGGGAGGGGGTGAATGTGCACGTGCATGGGAAGAAAGGAAAGAGTAAGAAGCTGGCAGCGCAGGCGATAAAATCTTGCCCGGTTGACTGGCGACAACATGGCCGCTTTCTCTCTCCACACGCCTCTCCAAAACGACACCGTCTTCCTCTATCTCTCTTTTCCATTCACAAAACAGTAGGAGTATCTTTTACAACCTGTCTTCACTTTCAAATCTATTTTTTGAACTCCTTCCACCTTTTTTATTCCTCTCTCATTTTCTTAACTATCCTTCATTTTTCGGTTTTTCTTATTTTATATTGGACACATACACTTCAACACTTGGTATGTGCTTTTTCTTTTCTTTTCTTTTTTTGCCAAAATACCAATATTGATTGGCTCCAGCAAAGTTGTATCTTGAATGAGATCGAAAGCTTGAGAGGAAACCCACCATCAAATAGATCTAACAATACTTCAGATTTGATAAAGTCTAAACACATATAAGGAAATAATCACAATTTATGAATAATGTTGCTGAAAGAGAATAAATATTTGTTCGTTGTTCCAATTGCTTTTTGCACGCTCTCTCTTTTTGTTCTTACGCAAACTCCTTACGTTTCCTTTTTTTTACTTATTTCCCCCTACTCCTTTTGTTTATTCAGATATATATGGTTGGTTGAGAGGTTCACGGACCATCAGCATAAATTTCGATGCAAGCACAGTGGATCATACTCCACAAAACCCCCTGCTTTGAAAATTCTTCATCTGTATGGGACAAATCATGAACTGTTTTGAGATTTGATCTGTCGATCTATGCATACATCAAATTACTAATTATTTGTTCATGAATCATCTCTCTAAATGCCACAGTTTAGCATAATCTTTAAACCCAATTATAAGTACTGGTCAAAAAAAAAAAAAAACCCAATTATAAGTAGGGTCTAACTTCTCCAAAAAAGAAGCTCCTACTAAATTCTTAAACGTGGCACCACTACTATAGATGTAAGAATTATATCCTTAATTCTTAAATATGTGAAAATTCGATCACATAAGGTGGTCAATTAAATTAATTAATATTACATGATTTTTCTAAAACAATTTAATAATCTTTCTTAATTCTATCACTATATATCTCTTATTTTATTACTGTTAATGTAATATCATTAAAATAATTTGAGAATAAATTGACAAATATTAGAAAAAGTCCTACATTCAAAACAAATCTAGATTCTTTAAGCATGTTTTATATTAATAAGGACGTAAAGGAGTGAGTAAGGTTGCATATCTGAAGAGAGAATTTCAATAGAATTGTAAGTTCAGGATGGATAAAATACAATAGGGAGGAATAAAAGATCTTATCCGTAGGAATTTATCTTCGTGAAAGATGTTTTAGCTGTCTAAGTACAAAGCATTAAAGTTGACAATACACAAGTTACTGAATACATACGTACGTGAGATAGAATGTAAAAACATGTTTAATAGAATTACTCTAATTAAAATTGAAAATAGTAAAATACTCAGATTTGAGCCAGTTAAAATAACTACTAGTATATGATAAAAAAGAAAGAAACAGGGGAAAATAAATGAAAGGGGAAGGGGAATAAATGATGCGTGGGGAAGGTAGTCCACATCTGAGGGACCACAAAGGAAGCAACCACCCTGTGATTGTTATCCACACGAAAGTTGTGTTTGCCTCCTCATAAAGAGGTTGTGAGACACCCTGGCCCCCCACTTTCCTTCCCAATCTCTCCTCCTTCTTTGACCTTTGACTCCCCCTCACTATTCCCAAACAGTCCCCTCGACCTACTCATTTCCCCTTTTATTCCCCCCTTACTCTTTCCTCTTTTTCATATTTCCATCCCCACCTTCTCCTTCATCCATCAACTGTATATATCTATATATATTTGCATTTGCATATTGTGCTTCTTAACTTTTCCTAATGGTATATATTTCCCTTTAAAATATGGTTCTGTAATATGAGAGACATAATATTGATTATTCATGCTTTGGCCATTATTAATATCTTTGAAAAGCTTGGCTTTCTTGTATGCTTAGCAATTGATTGCAACTTTTTGAAAAATGGCTTCCTACTTCCTCTTTTTTCGTATAATTAAAATAATAATAAGTTTGACAAGATCATAACTTTAATCATCTGTTCATGCAACTAATAAATTAATAGTCCTTTAAATATATATATATATATAAATATATATCAACTAGTTGATGCTATCCTGCACATATATCTGTTTTATGACGTTCGATTTACAAGAGAACAGTGCAAAGTCTTGATTTCCCGCTTGCAATGCAAGCAAAGCAAAGCAACCAAGGGTAGGGTCAAAGGAAAAACTTTGAGAAATAAACGAAGGAAAAAGGCTATGCAAAATAAAAAAGAGAGAAAGAATAGAGGTTGATGTGCAAAAGTGAAGGCCAATTATAATTTTTTTTTTTCTAAAAAAAAAAGCATAGAGGTCACCTTAAGTTGATGGAAACAGGAGTAAGATTTTTAAGACAGCAAATGTGGCCCCACAAAGTGGCCCAACATATTTTCCATTTGACCAATCCCCCTCCCACGCCCTGCCTCCCCCAACCATGGTTAGAGTGCCCAAGTTAAAATGCAACCACACGACCTACCAAGACCCCGACCTACTTGATAAACAGGTTAATTTATAATCTTAAGATTGTGAGTCCGAATCCTATCAACATAAAAATCTTATTGATATATGATATATAGAGTATATCTGTAATCGCTCATTAAACCTGAAAGTCTGTACTCCTGAGGTAACTCTGGTAAGGTCCAGATCCAATTCATTCAAACATTTCCTTTAAAAAAAGAGGAACCACACACACGTGTGGGGGAGGGATGAGTCAGATAAGAAGAGGGCAGTCACCTTCTTAAGTGTAGGGTATGTCCCTCTGTTGCATCTCATATAAAGAGAAAGCAGAGGGCAACATCTGCTAACACAACAAGAGAATTTTGCAGAGAGCTTTCAGTTTTAGTATTATTTGCAGTACACTTCCCTCCCCCCTCCTTCCTCTCTCTCTCTCTCTCCACAAAGACAAACTTGTAATCCCATAGACATGCCTGTTAGTTTAGAGCCGTTGGATTTGAGCATCCAGATTCCATACCACTTCAGATGTCCGATCTCGCTGGAGCTCATGCGTGACCCAGTCACAGTCTCCACCGGTCAAACCTACGACCGAGCCAGCATCGAGCCATGGGTAGCCACCGGCAACACCACCTGCCCAGTCACGCGGGCCCCACTCACAGATTTCACCCTAATTCCCAATCATACCCTCCGCCGCTTAATCCAAGACTGGTGCGTCGCCAACCGCGCTTTTGGCATCGAACGTATCCCCACTCCCAAACAACCCGCCGACCCAACGCTAATCCGCTCCTTGCTGACTCAGCTCTCCTCCGAGTCAACACCGAGTCAAACCCGCCTCTCCGTACTGAGTCGACTCAGACAACTCGCTCGTGACTCGGACAAAAACCGCCACGTCATCTCCTCACTCAACAACCTCCGTGAAACCCTCCTCCGCCTCGTCTTCTCCGCCGAGTCAACTCACTCCGAGTTGACTCAGGAATCGCTCGGTCTCCTCGTCATGTTCCCGCTCGGCGAGTCGGAATCGTCGTCGGTCGCGTCGGATCCGGAGAAAGTCGGTTTGCTGTCGCGGCTTCTTTCTCATAATTCGATCGATGTCCGAGTCAACTCGGCGGCGATGATCGAACTCGTCCTCGCCGGAACTCGGTCGCCGGAGGTCAGATCGGAGATCAGCCGGATCGACGGAATTTACGACGGAATTATCGACATTCTCAGGAATCCGATCGCGCATCCGAGGGCGTTGAAGATCGGAATTAAGGCTTTGTTTGGTCTGTGTTTGATGAAGGAGACGAGGGAGAAGGCGGTGGTCGCCGGAGCTCCGGCGGTGTTGATCGACCGATTGGCGGATTTCGAGAAGTGCGACGTCGAGAGGGCGTTGGCGACGGTCGAATTGCTTTGCCGGGTCCCGGCGGGGTGCGCGGCGTTCGCCGGCCACGCGCTGACGGTGCCGTTGCTGGTGAAGATAATCCTGAAGGTGTCGGACCGGGCGACGGAGTACGCGGCGGGGGCGTTGCTGGCGCTGTGCTCGGAGTCGGAGGATTGCCGGCGGGAGGCGGCGGCGGCGGGGGTGCTGACTCAGCTGTTATTGTTGGTTCAGAGTGATTGTACGGAGAGGGCGAAGAAGAAGGCACAATTGTTGTTGAAGCTTCTTAGGGATTCATGGCCTCAACAAGATTCTCTTGGGAATTCGGATGATTTTGCATGCAGTGAAGTTGTTTTGATACCCTTGTGATTAATTACTAATCTCCATGATTATTTTTTTTGTTTTTGGTTCTGTTTATGTATAAGATTAAAAAAAATTGCAAACAAAGACATAATATTGTCAAGTTTTTTTAGTGGTTTTAGATTGGTAAATAGCAAATGTTGTAACTGTGAATGTAAATTTTTGTTCCCCTTTCTTTTGTACGTAAAGGCTATTGCTGAAGAATAATCGGGAAAGAAATATTTTCAGCTTGGAACATGTAGATGTAGTGTCTCCCTTCTCCTGTAAAAAAAAAAAAAAAAAAAATAGATAAGGTAATCTAATCTTCTAACACATGTTTTTGTTCATTTTAATAATAGTAACCAATGTGTATATATGGATTGGGTTATCGAATAATATAACAAGCTAATGATATTATAATATAGTGGCATGTAAGTTACCTTATGAATGAGAAGTTACATATGAATTCGATCTTCTTACATGTAGCTAGATAACAATGTTATGAGAATCAAATTAGGAGAGCAATGGCATAAATGAATGAGTGAGAGGGGGGGAAAACATTCACTGACAAATGGAGAAGAACATGTTAAAGAAAGAAAGAAGAAAAGAGAATAGGCTTTTATTCGGTTGGGGAGGAGACCAAATAATAATTACGGAGGGAATGAACTAAAGACTAAAGAGAGGTTAATTAGAGGAATGGGGAAATTGAAAAAGGAGGGACAAGAATTAAAAGGGCACATGTGTGAGTATGAGGGGGGAGGGGTGGGTCCCATCCCATGGTGTAAGGGATATGAAAAGAGGGTATGTGTGTGGATGAGAAAGAGGTCACATGTTGGGTGGGAATAAAAACCATGGAATGGTATTTCACATGGGGACACACAAAGCTTGTTGCTTTTTTCCTTTTGATTTTGTTGGGTCCAGGTAATGGATGTGTATGTGTGTATGTAGTATGTGCGTAGAAGCACACATCTCCACATGTGTGAGGCCAAGTGAGTGTTCAACAATTCTCACAACACTTGGGACCCCTTCATTTAATGTCATGTTTTGGAGGTTCTTGTGGAGGACACCAATGTCGCTACCACCCCAATGGTGCTGGTCTTTCTTATTATAATATGGTCCAACTCAACTTCTTCATTATTCATCTCATTGTCGATTGTCTTCAGTAGCAAGTTGTGGGTTTGATATCATGCTTGTAACTCTAAAGTCTAAACTGCTATTGGATCTGCCTTGCTCTCTGTTTCAATCTAACCTCATAATGCTTTTGGCACCGATTATCCATTATCCTTCTTATTCCTTCATATGCATCCATCCACCGCCCAGCTTAATATTTTTGAGGCCCCGTTCCAGTTACTTTCTTTTTTTCAGACACATTTATTTATTGGAGGTAATCCTATTTAAAATATTGTTAAATACTAAATGTGAACACATCTCCTAACAGATATTCAAAACCTTGGTTGGGTTACTTAATTACATGCTTTGTGTTTGGTTTCACATTTTGGGCTTTTTCATGGTTTCTAACCATAAATCAAATATGCATTTATTGGTATCACAGCTACTTCCATGCGTTGGACTCTGAACACTTACCAAACCTATGTGGTGGTAGATGATCAGCGTTTGACCATCAACCCTTTTAAAGTTGGTTCGCGTGTATTATTATTATTATTATTATTATTATTATTATAATACAAAGTTCACATTACAAATCGTCTTAGTTTGTGAATGTTGATGCTTAATGCTTACCATGTTTTATGAGAAAAAGCATAGAAAACTTTTAATAAAATAGCTGCTGCAAAATTTAGGTTCATCCAGTTGGCTGGTTTCATGAAGGTTAACAATGGCGTACGTCATTGGAATATGAGGGGCATTACAATGAGCATTTCTTGGATTTTAGTACAAGGTAAGAACAAAAGTTATTGGCAACAGGTTGGTGGTCCCTTTAACAGTGATTTGATGGAGTTGACTGTCGGCCTCAGTATAGGTTCGGCCCATTTTGGAAAATATTGGGCTAGATCCTCTGCACTAGCCCACTTTGTAGACTTCAATTATTAATGCTTCTATATTTATTACTTTTTCCGCAGGCAAAAAAAAAATATATATTTATTACTTTTTCCATTCTTAAATATAAGATCTAGTTATTTTTTTTAGAAATTAATGAAGCAAAATGATCCATTTAATCATAATATATTTTATGTATTATTAGCTTATGTTTTAGCTTGTAAGTCAAATACACTAGTTTATTGAAAATATTCAGGCAGATCAATTTATAAGAAATATATTTAACTTTATTAAAATTTTCTAAAAAGTAAACTAAGTCCTATATTTAGGAGCGGATGGAGTAATTATTATACATATAAAAAAGAAATAAAGTATTTGGGGGACTAAGAAGTATTGAATCAAGACCCGTAGAGAAGTACTTTTGGACCCCTAAACTAATAGCTCAACATGACATCAAGGACTGCACCCAAAATCTCACATTTTTTTATTCTTTCTCTCTAAAGTTATTACTGGTGTTAACTTCTAGCATGCCACCAGCTAGCTAGCGTAAGATGTTAATCCCTCACAATATGACAAACCAAAATTCGAAATCCTATTGAGAGATATAGTTAATGTGTATACCTAACAATGCTTCAAACATAGTTGCTTCTATCATGGATGTCAAAAAATTTCTAGCATGCCAAGACAATTCATTCACATTTAATCAACTAAAGCTGGCAAGGGTATTGATTCAACTTAACCAAAGTCTTGAGTTCGACCTTGGGCATGCAGTAACGTTAAAGCTCGTGTGATAGGGATTGCCACCATAAAGGGTCCCACCGCCCTAAATCCGAATTAATCTAGGCCCGTTGAAATCCCGGTGATATAGGGGCTTGCCTGGGATACCGGATGTATATGTGAAAAAAAAAACTAAAGCAATTGACACATGATTCAAATCAAAATGTAACACCTGGACTTTTACTACTATATTATAACCTTTTAATTGAATTATAACCACTTTTTAATGTCAGAAGCCCAAAAATACGTAAAAATTTAAAACTTTTCTTTTAAAACATTAGACTAACCCTCGGTTGGTTGGAATGGGCTTTTCAGACAAATTGAAATAACTTAAAATTCTTTATAAAATAAAGTGGTTAATAAAACAATTAAAAGTACACTAACTCTCTTAAGGGAGTCTATTCATAATTCATAATACTTAAATACTTAGGAAATTTAAATTTCTTAATAAATTTATACAATTCTATTTTCTATACTTTCTACTATTAATTTAATAATTTAATTTTACAACATATACAAATAACCTTCTTAAAATATTTACTGCCTCTTGCTTTCCAAATTATAATCCTAATTTCTTTGTCTACTCTTCTTCCTCAGCTAGCTTCTTTCAACCTGCTAAACTGAAAAATGTTTGGGGAAGGGGGTGAGATTGGAAATCCCAATAGCATTTTCTTTCATTAACTTATGTTATCATGCTAGCATTGACATGTATTAATTTCATAAACTTGAACAAATAAAACAATTATACATACTTCCTGCGCTCAATGCTCTACCAGCCACTATTAACAATATATTCGTTAACTAGTGGAGGCATCACCTGCAGGATTTCTCGTTATAACCATCCCGTTATAACATAACTGAATTGGCAAAGGGGGTGCGACCCACCTAAGCCTGGAGTACTCCATAAACTCTATGCAGGAATTAACAAGGCTTATCACCTTCATGCATAATGTAAATTTGAAACAGATATTACAAAATAATACATGTAATTCTTTTAATGTAATGAAATAAACTGCTACCTGGAATACCAGAACTTAATCATAAGATTGCTCTTTTCCTTCCCATTGACCTCCTCAACTTATGCCACTATCAAGACCTATTGACATATAATATATAAATAATAAATTAACACCTATGCTTATACATAATTATTTAGCGTCTCTCACAATCCTATTGTACTACACTTCCCTTGTTACTTTAAGTACTAACTACTTTCATTTCCAAATAAGCATACACTTTAATACTAGCATTTAGGATTGCTTTCCTTTACTTAACTTATATTTAATTCTCCTGTTACTAATAGAGAAAATCAAGGATTCAATTGATACAAGTACGTACAGATGTCGAGAATCAATTAACAACAGGTACACACATAGAAATTAAAGCAAATCAGAACATACTTAAACATCAAACAATACAAGCATATATATAAGCACAGGCATCAATATATCTTTAATTACTATAATCAAATTTACATCATATAATAAAATATGCAACAACTTATTTTATCTAATTAAATTCAATTAATTTAAAATAAATTTCCAACTGATATTTCTTATTGTTAATGTTTGACTAATAATTCCTATAAGAGCCATTTCATTCTTCCAGAAATCATCACCAGACAAATTCAGAATTTTGATCCTTTATCAAATATATGAAAGCATACTTATCCCATTCGTAACCATATAGCAACCTCTCACCATTCATCATATTTTCTCTGTCCAATTTGAACTTCCTTAAACTTTATTCACTTTAATGCTAATACAACAGAACATTAAAGCATCAATCGTACTCAATAAGTATCAAATATTAAATTTCCATTGGTTTACCAAGACTATTACTCTTTTTAAATTAATTTAAGATTATCTTTTAACATGCAACAACATTGATTAGACGCGCGCACACACGCATATATATATTAGTCAGTAATGAACCTAAAACAGATCATGGTCATGCGGGTTCGATCACACATGCAAAGATAAATTATAACTCTAATATATAATTCAACAACTCAAATGGCTTTATTATCATCTAATAACTTCTGCCATAACATAAAATGAACCCAAACAACCATCCACATCCTATTTAATATTTATTTCAACTAATTATCTTCTCTATCCATCAACCTAAACATCTACAAAAACCTGGAATAAATCCTACCTTTACGATATAAAAATCCACATAATAGCATTTAATAATTTGTTCTATCACTTGCACATTATTTAGATTATTCAATTACCCATTATTTGACTCATCACAGTTATAACTCCCAATTATACCTTAAAATTCAACTTCTAACCTCTAGATTCAAATTCCAAAGATTTGAACATCATCCCACCATTATCTATTATTCCTATTTAAAATTCCGTCTAGTACTTACGCAGGAACTCTAATAAGTTCTCAAACTCGAGTTATTTCTTAATCATTATAATCAAGGAACATCCTTTCAATAACCTTAAACACTAACTACCTATAAGTAAGCCCAAGCAAGGATTTCAATCAACTCTTATCATTTGGTCACCCATCCATATTCCTCCATAGTTTTTAGGAACCTTATAATAGCAACATAGTACCAATTTAATTCAATCAATACCATTCCTAACCCAACAACCCAGGAATACAATTCAAATTATATTTTGAACCAAGACCTAACAAAATCAAAGAATACCAGATTCCATTTCATATTCCATTGCATCTCATCCCTATTAAATCATTATCACAATTTCTCTTTTCTGTGCCTATAATCATTAAGAATAGGAAATTACTGCCGTATCCACAATCCATATCAGCATCTAATGAAGGAACTAACACATCAACAAGAGCTAGGGCTTTCAATCAACCATGATACATAAGCCCTTTGAATAAAATCCTAATCTCAAGCTTAACAACGATTAAACTTCATTCTTCCTCTAACACAATAGCCACAGCCAGAGCAACCAGGAGGCCACAAAATTAAACAAGTACAACTCACATCAGCCACATTCATATAACAAAGAAAAATCAACAATTACATCACAAAACACTCCCCTTAATAAGCCAAAATCAACAGTACAGAGGGGGACAGAGTTCGAACCAGCAGGGAAACAAGAATTTACTAATTTCACTCAACTAAAATTCCACAGAGATGCAACATCCAGAGGTATGGTTTTCAAAATGTCATTCTTTTTTTTTTTTTCCCTTGCTCGTCCAAACAACACAAGAACAGGGAAGAAGAGCAAAATTGCAATATTATTAACTACATATCCAAAACACTTATTGTAGCTTCCAATCATAATTAACCCATTTCAGATGATCTTATTTCCCATTGAACCTGCCGGCTTTGAATGAAAACAGGGGAAGGAAGGAAAATTCGAAAATCTCCCAAGCTTCAGAAATTAACATCCAATACAAACAATCATACAGAACCAGCATCAATCCCATTTTCCCTCCATCAATAACAGAAAACAAAATCGCAGAGAAAAGGGAAAGCACAAATTCAAGCAGAACCTAAAGAGAAGAAAATCGGACTGAACAAAGGGAGTATATGCAATCTATTAACTCAATCTTATTTCTAATCAAGTTTACTTAAGATTTAGGTCAGATCTTGCTCGAAATTCCACCGGACCCGATGCCGATGAACAGTAAACGGAGGGAAGAAAAATTGGAACGAACTCGATTAATGCTTCTCAACTTCTTAAATCCGTTCCCACAAGTGGTTAATCAAAGCCTAATCTTCGATTTCACTGATTTGTAGATTCTAAAACTTCTGAAATCTCGAATTAATCCCTCCCCAAATCCTCTCAAATCGGCCAAGAAAGGAAGGAAAACCGAAGAAAGGAGCTTACCTAACGTTCACCTTAGTGTCTTGAACGATTTGCTTCTCCTTGCGCCGCCGTTCACACCGTCGTCTGCCATGGCCATTTGAAGCTCACTGAAGATGCAGAGCAAGACGGAGAGAATAAGGGAGAGTGAGAATGAAAGGAGACAGAGAGGGATATCGGTTTTGAGAGGGAAAGAGTGAATGGGAGAGGAAGGAACACGTGGTATGTATATTAAGGAGGAGGGGTTGATATTTTTAAATAAGTGTTTTACCATTTTGCCCCCTCTTTTCACTGAAGATATTTTCCAACTAGGGGCAGATATTGTCATTTTTATTTCCTATTTTCTATTTTTTTCCTTAAATAGTAATTTTATTTACCATTCACATTTACAAATAAATCTGAATTTGTTCCCAACATAATTTTTCTAGATATACTTTAATTTCCAAATTTATTTATAAGACTTTTTAATTAATAACCAATATCCCAAGATTCTAAATATTCCTTTATTTAAATTTATCTCATAACTACTTTTCCTTAACTAATAAAGAAAATAAACTTTAAAAATTATTAAAAATACACCTGGCCTCATAAATTTATTTATAAGGCTTTTTAATTTCTAAGTACCTTTCTAAGATCTCAACTACATCCTTATTATCCCTTTTCTCTAAATTAAATTTTATCTTCTAATTATTTTTCTTTATTTCTTAAAGAGAATAAGTCTTAAATTTATAAAAAAAAATGCCTAAAATGTCATAAATTCATTTTCAATGATTTTTAATTATTTAGTTACATTCCTAAAAGCTTAAGTAATTTCCTATTTTCTGTTTTCTAAAATTTGGGGTGTTACAAACAAACTGACATACATATGAAAATTGAGAGTTTTCACTTTTTAATGCAGAAACATGATATCAAACAGAGTACCAAAATGAAAAGCATTAACCATATGGAATGGTATTTCACATGGACACACAAAGCTTGTTGCTTTTTACCTTTTGATTTTGTTGGATTTATGTGATGGATGAGTGTGTATGTAGTATGTACGTAGAAGCACACATCTTCACATGTGTGAGGCCAAGTGAGTGTTCAACATATCTCAGAACACTTGGACCCCTTCATTTATTGTCATGTCTTTGAGGTTCTTGTAGAGGACACCACTGTCGCTACCACCCCAATGGTGCTGGTCTTTTTTATTATAAGATGGTCCAATTCAACTACTTAATTATCTGTCTCGTTGTTGATTGTCTTCTTGCCTAATAGCAGGTTGTGGGTTTAATATCCTACTTGTAACTTTAAGCTATTGTTGGGTCTTCCTAACTCTCTACTTCAATGTCACCTCATAATGCTATTGGCACCAATTATCCATGATCCTTCTTATTCCTCCATATGCAACAATCCACCACCCCAGCTTAATATTTTAGAGGCCCATTCCTGTTACCTTTTTTTTGTCAGGCACGTTTTTTTTTTTATTGGAGATAACCCTATTTAAACCATTGTTAGACACTAAATACAAATACATCTGTTATCAGACATTCAAGAGCCTTGGTTGGGTTACTTAATTGCATGTTGTGTGTTTGGTTTCACATTTTGGGCTTTTCATGGTTTCTAACCATAAATTAAATACGCATTTATTGGTACCACAGCTGCTTCCATGCGTTGGACTCTTAATACTTACCAAACCTATGTGGTGGTAGACGATCAGCGTTTGACCATAGTCCCTTTTAAAGTTTGTTCGCGTGTATTATTATTGTTGTTGTTATTGTTATTATACATAGTTCAAATTATAAATTGCCTTAGTCTGTGAATGTTGATGCTTACCATGTTTTATGAGACAAAGCCTAGAAAAAATTTAATAAAAGAGCTGCTACAAATCTAGGTTCATCCAGTTGGCTGGTTTCATGAAGGTTAACAATGACGTACGTCATCGAAATATGAGGGGCATTACAAATTTACAACGAGCATTACTTGGATTTTAGTTCAAGGTAAGAACAAAAGTTTTTGGCAACAGGACTGGTGGTCCCTTTTATAGTGATTTAACGGGGTTGACTGTCGGCCTCAGTATAGGTTCGGCCCATTTTGGAAATTATTGGGCCGGATCCTCTGCACTACCCCACCTTGTGGACTTCAATTACTAATGCTTCTATATTTGTCACTTCTTCCATTCTTAAATATAAGATCTAATTAAATTTTTTTTTGAGAGATTAAAAAAACAAAATGAGTCATTTGATTATAACGTATTTTGTGTATAATATGTTAGCTTATATGTCAAATAAAATAGTTTAGAGAAAAAATTCAGACAGATCAATTTATAAAAAACATATTTAGTTTTATTAAAATTTTCAAAAAAAGTTAACTAAATTATATACTTAGGAACAGATGGAGTAATTATTATACATATAAAAAAGACATAAAGCATTTGGGGGACTAAGAAGTAAGAAGGATTGAATCAAGACCTCCAGAAACTGAGAAAAGTACTTTTGGACCCCTAAACTAATAGCCCAACATGACATCAACGGCTTAACCCAAATCTCACATTTATGGATTCTTCCTTCTCTAAATTTATTAGCAGTATTAACTTCTAGCATGCATGCCGCCAGCTGACGCATGATATTAGTATCTCACAATGTGACAAGCCAAAATTCCAAATCTTGTTGTGGGATATTGCTAATGTTTATTACTTGACAAAGCTTCGAATATAGTTGCCTCTATTAGGATATCAAAAAATTTCTAGCATGCCAAGACAATTCATTCACATTTAATCAACTAAAAAGCAATTGACATAAGATTTAAATCAAGCAAACTGAATTACATGTGACAATTGAGAGTTGTCACTATAGTGCAGAAACATGATATCAGACAGAGTACCAAAATGAAAAGCATTAACAATAACAACATTGTGTCCAACGACCAGGGAATACAAATTAAAAGCATCAAAATTGAAAATACAGTCTGAGAAAAAGATGATAAGAACTAACAATGGTTCTGTTTTTCAGAAGCATCAAAAGACAAAGTCACACACACATATGTTGGTTCCTGAACTGCAGTTCAAAAGATGAAACAGCACAAGACTTTAAGATAGCCACAGCGTCATTTCTCCAGCTGCTTGCCTGAAAGTTTCCTTCACAGCTGGAAATGCCTCTTCAAATTGATTTGCCTTCAACATTTAATTATTAACAAATTAATGCACACGCATATATATAAATATATATAATTACACACACACACACACCCCAACTAGCTGCTTTCAAATAAACATTTAATATTTGGATTGCATGGGATTAACTGTGGCACTAGCTGAAACAGCACCATATCCTGCAATTACCTAGTGATGATGAAAATTCACCTCACTACACTGCATCTCATATCTAATATATGTAGCCCCAACAGGTCACATTGATGTATGATTTTGTAAAAAATAAAGTCATAGCCTCATCACAAACACACACACACACACACAAGCAATCGCAAGATAGAACGTTCATAATCTCAAATTGTACTATCCACATCTATATATAGTCACAACTTTAAACATCAACATCGCAATATTGATAAAAAAAAATTTACAATGCGTTGCGTTATTGCACAAATCATGAACAGTGTAATTTATTTCTCAAGTTTTATGCAATATACACACACACGACAACCATATAACATTAGACACCCTAATTAACCACAACCAGTTAATTAGGGAGAAGGTTTTGTAGTCCTCCTAGATCTTATGATTTGGCTGCTGATAATTGGTTAATTAGCCAAGGCAAGCCGAGATTAAAGGGGATATCTGCATCAAAGGAAGGAATTTTTCCCCAACCCCCTTTTCTTGAGTATTCCTAATTTTAATGTTTATATACTTTCTTCGATCTCAGTTATAACGTGCCTTAAAAAAAGTAATTCTTAGTTTATAATATAAGTCATTGCGTGGCTTATTAATAAATTTTTTCTGAATATTATTCTTATTACAATTTAGTAGGAGAAAACTTAAAATCTAGCGTAGTGAAATTAAAAAAAAAATTATTTTCAGAGAAAGCCAATGAGTTAACTGCGTTGCATGCATAGGTTCTAGTGAGGTAATTATTATGGGTGACTTGTAATATGGATGAGGGGATTGTGTGAGCAAGGTGTAGGAATTGAGTGTTGGTAATGAAATTTTACGTACTGATTGACCAAATAAAAGGATTTCGATTCCCCCAGCGTAATCGTAAGAATAATAGGCAAGGACTTGATGAGCAATATAAATTGAACAAATCATGGAAGAATGACATATTAACAGTTCAAACCAAGGCTACTAGACTATAAATTTAAACAACAAATAAACCTATACCAAATTCCTAGCCATGGTTGTGAAAACCATTGGCTTCGAGTAAACATATATAGGCTAAAAAATTACAGGTATTTTCCAAGTCAAATAATTCAACACAACCTCGTCAGCTTGCTCAACTACATTGGCGCAATAATTAATATATTATCAGAAATTAACCATGAACCCGGCCAGTGAACCAATTAAATACAATAATATACTATTTATAGTGCTTAATACTAGGGTTATATATGTGAGGGTTGGATTTAGTCATAAACATTCGACCTCTATCAACTTAATATGTCTTCTAAATTTATTATTCCATCTGTTTCTAAATATAGGACCTATTTGGGGAGTTTGTTCTTAAATATAAGATATCTTTCTAATTTTTCTGAACATTTTTTCAAATTATCCCTATTGAATTTTGATACTTCTAAATAATAAATAAACAACGGTAGGTGGTTAGGGTGTTTTATTAATATTATGTGATTTTAACTAACTTAATTAGTATCCTTAATCTGATCAAACTAAAAAAATAGGTCATATATTTAGCAACGGAGGGTTCTTTTTCCAAAGTATATTTATTGACCACACATGTTAACAGGGCTTCCGTCCAAGTGTATTCATGATTAAATAAAACACTAGAAAATTTAACTCATATTTATTACAGATAGCTAATTTAACAATTGGTCAAGTATTTGCCCATATCCTCAGAATTGTAGAACTACGCGACTAATGGGGTGATATGTATATATGTATAATATTCAAAATAATGAGTGAACATACCCGAGCATGAATCATGAAAAAGACTCGACGATCATCAGAAGAAACATGAGCAGACAAAACCTGGATCTTGTACTTCTCAAACACAGCACAGATGCTAGTGAAGAGGCCTTTCTTTTTGAGGGAGCAAACATTGAACTGAGCCTGATCACCACAAATGTTGACCACAACATTTGTAGAGGTCCAAGTCTGAAACCCCACTGGTGGGTTGTTGTTATCATTCACAACTCCTCCGCCAGAAAGTGATGGTAGTGATGAAGTTCCAATAACGGTGGTGGAGGCCAAGTTGTTGTTGTTATTAATAATGGAAGGAGAAGATGATCCTCCACTACCATGATCAGCCATGAAAGCCTCCCTTGAAATCTTAGAGCTGATATTATGCACATAAGAGTCATACACAATAGTGGTGGTTGAACATTCATCAGCTGATGACTTCTGGGCTAATAATTGCTTTAGCCTTTCCTGTTTTTTCTTTTCCAGATCCTCCAGTGTGTTCTCCAGGACTTTAATGTACCTCACCGCTTCATCAACTATGCTTGTTTTGTCAGCCTATATATATACAATCAATATGCACAAGAGCAACTTCTTAATTTTGAAAACATGCAGTACATACCATGTTGCACTTCTTCTTAAGGAAAATGTACTATAGTATATGTATAGAGAGACATTTATGATTTATGTATAAGAACTTGACATTAATGCTTGTTAGGATTTGAGGGAGTGATAGTGTATTATATTGAGATGATATTAAAAAAAATTAAGAGAAATATATTAATGTATGTCTCATTTTAAAGGCTTATGAAATCTGATTTGATAGGAGATTATTCATTTTCATCGATCTTTTATTTCTTTACAACTCTATACTCTTCTTCAAAATGATTGAGTCGACTATGCATCTAGACGCGACAAACATTCCTTTTTTCCTTAGTGAAGTTTGGGATTTATTGCACAAAAGTATCTCCATAATGAATTAATTGTGTTATAAATGTTGTCTCCAAAATACAGTCAAATCTTTCCCATTAAGCAGTTAATGTGATGGATTACTGTATATAATTACATATATGTTAAAAATTATCACAAGACTCAAACTAGCTAACTATATAAATGAAATCATTATTAATACTTGTATGTTGTGTAGTTTAGTTTTTCTTTTCACTAGACTTGATTGCCTAGTGACTTTTTGATTGAAAGTTTAAGTTTACTTGTGCCCGCCATGTAAGGGCATATATGTTTATATACTTTTAGATGTCATTAAATATCATGAACACATTTCATTTTAAGGGAATTTGCAGTCAAATTAATTGAAGTGGTCAATAGTTTGTTTGACTGTACATAGCAAGGTATAAGAGTATGTTTTTTTTTCAGATACATAGGTATAAGAGTATATATGTTTATTAATTAGCATGTTTTGTATTGTGCTCAATTACAAAAACAACCCCAAGGAAATAAGAAACATATATAATTCACCATTAATTAGATTCATTGGGACACCATGAGAGATTAAAAGGCCACAATTTTCATTTGCTTATATATCTAGATTGCACAATTAAATATTGAATCCCGCATATGTAAAAGAAGCTGGAAATCAAACTAGAAAAAAGAAAACATTATTAGAAGAATCTTACAGACTCTGTCCAAGCAGGCAAAGGAAATTCAATATATGTACACACACACATATTGATTTGTCTAACTGCCCGAGTTGGGGGAAGGTAATATGACGCTGATTACCATTAAGCATAGATAACGCATGTTATTCATTATTCAATGGGGTTAGGGTTCGCAAACAAGAGGAGAGAATTGTAATTTCCCCTTTAAGTCACGTAACAAAAAATCATCGGGGAGAACGTTTTCTAAGAATATGAGCTAGGCTGTTATAGATATTCCGGCAACAAAAAAGAAAAAGGAAATTCAATTTTAAAAAAAATTAATTTAGGGTCTCTCAGAACAAAATTAAAATCACCAAACAATTAAGGCTGCGATATCAAAGAATTAACATCATGCAAATTTAGACGATCTAAAACCTGGATCGAAGAAGAAGATTAATCAAGATCATCAATAAACATATATATGATAATATCTATATATAATAATAATAAATTGATTATTTTGTTTACCTTAGGAGGAAGGTGGGGAAGGAGGGCATGAAGGTCAGTGAACATGTTTCTCATCTTCTTCCTCCTCTCTCTCTCCGTCCATATGTGCATATCGCCGGTGGTTGTCTTCTTCCTTCCTCCATGGCCAGCTGCCCTAGACGACGTCGTCTTATTATCACCTTCCTCATTAACCTGTTGGTTGTGACGAGCAACAATAAGAGAGTCATTATTATTGTTGCAAGAGCTTCTTCCTTCTATGATTGGTAATGGTGGTGGTCCCATCTGGTTCTTCTTCTTCTTCTGAGCTTCTTTCTCTTCACCCATGCCTTCTCTCTTGCTCTGATCTTAAGAGATTTAGAGATAGAGAGAGATGAGGTAAGAATGACTAACGAGGCGTTTATATTTATATTAGCTTGCACATAGATTATTATAATAAACTAGAGAGAGAGAGGGGGGAGTTAAAGAAGAGGAGGGAGTGAAGAAGAAGGTGGCAAAGAAGATGACAGCAAAATGCAATGATAATGCAATGCGGTTACTACGCATCAAAAGGTAAGAAAACTTTGTTTTTTTGTTGAACTTCTTCGGCACCCCTATGCCTTCCTCTCTCACCCCTCTCTGGGTCCCACTTTGTTTCTCTCCCACTCTCTCACTAAACCTTCCATAATCCACAGTTAAGCATTTCCTCTCTTTCCCCCCTTCTTTGCATACATATATATAGACGAGATTTTTATATTTCATTCATTAATTATATTTTGTTTTCACGTTCAACATATATTTGTGTGTGTTATGCATTTCTAGTCCTTTTTATTACAGTCAAACGGCATATGCATATGAATCAATTACACTCATTAGTCGACTAACACATATATCTCAATAATATGCCTCTTTGATCAGTCAATAGAATTAAATGCTCCATTCTTCCTTTTATGTTTATCTTAATCATTTTACTTAATTATTGGGTTACTACGGTGACTAATTAATAAGTATGAAATTTCTCTATTTTTTATACGATAATCTGAGTTAGTTTTCAGTAATGTCAGGTTCAATAGAAAATAACCCTTATAAAGATACTTTTTGTGTTCATATAAATTTAATTTTGAGACATCATACGCTTTTGTCACGTGAAATGTCATGGGTTGGATCTTATTGCAAGGTGTGAGTGTGTGTAGTTATACATAGTATCATACCTTCCTAATTATAAAAATTCAATTTGTAGTTATAATTATATTTCTAATGATAACTGATTGGTTTACATACCATATGTATAAATAACTTAATATCTATATATAGAAATTTTTAGATGAATATGATTTACCATCTCATTTATTTATGATTTGACCATCACAAATAAGCACCTCAATAATATTTTAATGTAATTAGAAGAAGTTTAATTAATATGACGTAACACTATATGAGGAAAAAAACATCAAAGCTCTATTTACTTTTTCTTTTTTCTATGTGATGGAAAAAATCAATACTCCATAGTATCATGTCATATTACAATATATACTTTTGAGGTGTGTATTTGTGATTAATTAGACTATAAAAGATATAGTAAACCAAATTAACTTAAAAAATTTTCACACACATATATCTAAACGCATCTAGTGAGAGGGAGAAAGAGAGTGTAGGTGAAGCTTGCAAAGCCAGGCTGGTTTGTTGTGAGGAGGTGGAAGAAAAATGATAACAAAATGATTTTGTTGTTATGTTCTTACGAGTGATAACCGCAACGGCTGTTTCTTTAATTTTTCCCTAAAAAAGAATAACTATTCTCAAGAAAACAAGCACAAAAGGTACCCTGCGTTTATCATGTGACCCCTTTGTGGCTTGTTTCCTCCTCTGGCATTTTGAGGCTGGATTGGATAGGTTTAAAATGCGAAACTAATTAAGACTTCTTATTCCAACTTTTGCCGCCATCAAATTATAAAAGTTCATCCTTTCAATGAATGAAAACAAGTCTATGTGCTTCTTTGAAATTGTTTAATAAAGACACGAACAGACACAAATATATGTGTGTTACGTTGTAAGGTAATGAGTATGTGAACTCAGTACTCCATTCCATCTCACTAAAATATGAGTATGAGGGCTAGATAAATATTTTATAAGTATTAAGAACATGAGTTAAATTAGTTGTTTGTAAAATATGTGTCTGTTAAATTAGTTGTCAATTATGGTCCAATTGGTAAGCATTTGGCTCATAATCATTAAAGTCATGAGCCCAAATTTTGTTTTTGAAGTGAGTGAGAGTCTTAAATTCCAGTTTCGATGTGAAAGTTTTGTTAGTAAACGATATTTAAGTATGTCTGTAGATGCTATTTGATGATCTAATTCACATAAACTTTCATCTATATAAAATGGTTGTTAATTTCTCTAAAACATTCTTGTAATCACCTATGGTCGAAATACTATGTACCCTCTCCTATCAGTCTCATATCTCTATGTAGGAAAAGAAGTGATTAAGTGAAAATCCTCAAGTCTCTGGCATTCGTATTATTAGTTTTCTTAAAACACCTCTTTAATTACTTGTATTTAAACAATTCTCATTTAACAGAAATCCCTTTGCATGCCCATTATTCAAACAACTTTTAAATGTAAGAAATAAAATAGATAACGGTTTGTCATTTTATGAGTAAATCAAATATCTCAATTAACATGAAGGATAAGGGAGGGAGGGAGGGAGTAATACGTGGAAGCAAAAGTTGGGAAGTGAGGCATTGAAAGATGGAATGAAGACAGAGTTTGAGGAAAAGGATATATATTAAAGATAATAAAGGTGGGATGAATGAATGAATGAATGAATGAATGAATGGGAAGGAGGGAGTAAGTGAAAGTAGAGAAAGAAGAAGAGGACGAAGAAGAGAAGCCATTTGAAGAGAGCAAGAAAAGGAAAAAGGTGGCAGTGCATAAAAAGCGTGAGGCATACCCTTACGGACACCCTAATATTCTTGCAGAATTTATAGCCGAGCAATTAAAGAATCGAGTTTCCTTTCGTAAAGCAATGAAAAAAGCTATTGAATTAACTGAACAGACGGGTACAAAAGGAGTTCAAGTACAAATTGCGGGCAACAACAAGAACACTGATCCCATATATATAAACTTAAACATACATGAACAAGCCTTATCTATGTGTGTGTATATGGATATCTATGTTGCTTCTGCTCTTTTATGCTTTCATTTACCATATTAGTGCCTTCGTACTGTTTATGAGGTACTATTTTTTTTTAATAAACTTCTCCCTTTTTATAAGTCATTTTTTAAATTGTCTACTAATAAATACAATTTTACCCATTCATTAATTTATTTTTTACATTCCCTTTCATCATTTTTTTCACTTTTACTTTCTCTTATTCATTCATAAATTATGGTACTTTCGGAAAAGAGGGTAAATTTCAACAAATTTATTATGTTTAACTAATTTTAATTTTTTTAGGAAACAACAATTCAGTTAAAATGACCTTATATATAGGGATTGAAGGGGTATTGTATTATTAAATATCTAAACAATACTAATATTAAATTAATTAATCAATGCAAGAAAGGAGAAGAAGGTTAATATAATGATTACAGAGGAAGCAGAAACGGAGGATGATCAAATACAGTAATGGTTGGACCGGCCTGGGGAAGGCTTTCCTTCATGAATTTTGAAACTCATCATTACTTAATTAATGCTTTTGGACGGGTTACTAAAGTTTAGATTAAACAATGCTAAATTCCACAAAGCCCCCTAAACTTTGAGGCAGTTACATATAACCCCATCGACGTTTTAAAATTTAAATTTAATCTCCTTGAACTTTCATTTTTTGACTATGGACCCTCTTACAGTTATCTCTTGACGGAAGTTGCCATGTTATGCTAGCATAAGACACCTCATCCGATCCAATGTGACATTCTTTTAAATTTATATTAGCATAAAACTCCCCTGAACTTTAATGTAATTGCATATAACCTCCCTGACATTTTAAAACTGAAAATGTACCTTCTTGAAGTTTTATTTTTTTAAAATTAGGCCCCTCAATTAGTTTTTTTTATATATTATTTATCAATTAAAATAGCATTTTTTCGTAGAGAAAGATAGAAGAATAATATTTGAAAATTTACAATGACGAAAAACATATAATAATAAAAACTCAATCTCTAATTCAACCAAAGTATAAATTGCCAACAAAAAAATATGGATGTTTAAATGTAAATTAATATTAAAATGGTTGCAATGATAATATAACATTGGTAAAAATATATAAAAGACTGTAAAAATGTTATCTTTATATTAAAAGAAAATGCTAAAAATAAAGTGACTACTTTGATAGACATTATAAAAAAAAGTTAATAGAGAGGCTTATTATTATAAAAAAATTAAACTTCAAGGAGGTAAAATTTTAATTTCAATGTCAGGGAGATTATATGCAATTAAACTAAAGTTCAGGGGAGTTTTATACTAATATAAACTTTAAAGAATGCCACATATATCTGATAAGATATCTTATGCTAGTATGACGTGGCAATTTCCATCAGGAGATAACGGCAAGTTAACTGCAGGGGGTCCATAGTAAAAAATTGAAAGTTCAGGGAGGTTAAATTTAAACTTTGATACATTGAGGGGGTTATGTGCAAATGCCCCCAAGTTTAGGGGATTTTTGTGGAATTAAGCCATTAAACAATAGTAGCACATATATGATATATACCTAGCTAATGTATCCAATATTATTAATTCCCATTATATTTTAAAACATGCTTAGTATATTAAGAACCGGGATGATGGAGTGTCTATAAGACTCAATTATGTAATTTGAGGAGATTGAGAACATCAAACAAACAATTTAATGATCGCATATTTTATATGGCCCATTTGAAATACTTATGTATCATTATATTGTAAATTAGTTTATAAGTTATACAAATTATTTTAGAGAAAATGATAAATATAAATAATTAAAAATAAGTTATTTAATTTCATTAATCATCCCAAATTAGTCAATTAAGTTTTATACTCCCTCCGTCTCAAAATATAAGCTTTAAATAACTAATAACTTACGTTTATTAAGAAAACTTTTAAAATTGGTTAAAGGTAATGATTACGTTAGAAATGTTTATTTTCCAATTATGCTCTTCTTAATAAATATGAAAGAGATTGCATGGAGAAAAGAAAATGAGAGATAATATGATAAATAAGATATAATAAAAATAAAAGAGAATGCATTCATTGCATTGGGAAAAAAATAAGGAATGGGTAAGTTCAAAAAAAAAATGTAATTAATGCTTAGACAAGTCTAAAATGAATATTATATTTTGGGACACACACTTTCACCAAAGTGAAGCTTATAATTTGGGACGAATGGAGCATTAATGAGCGGCATAGGAATTTGTATGAACAAAATAGGCAAGTATAGACTCATCTGATCCTATTTATAAGGCACTTCCAACATACTTCACACATACTAAGGAAAACCTTAAACCTCATTAATTCTACCTTAAAATTTGATAACTTTCCATCTTTACCCCTATTTAATATTCACTTCACCACATGAGAATAAAGTCAACATATAATAAATGGTGGATGAAATTGTATATTTACACATAAAATTTAACGAAATGCCCTATAAATAGGACCAAATAAAATATTATCTCTTCGCCATATAAATAGAACAAGAAGAGTATATAATAAGTTGAGGGAGAGAAGGAGAAGCTAGTGTGAGATTATCTGGCTTTTCTCTTTAATAAAAAAGAATACATAAATTTACACAAAAAAACTACACAAATAAAAATAAAAGATACAACTAGAGTGATAAATCACCGTACTCCCTTTGTATAAAACAAAATGTCAAAGTTCGAAAAAAAAACAGCTAACATATATATAATCAAATTATTTGCGCATATAAGATTTTGAATCAAATTTCCATAATTACTGACATTGGTCTAGAAAAAAAAATTAAAGAAGTCTACCTTCTCTTAATCTCTCTCATCTAAGTAGTCCATCCTTACAAAAAAAAAAAAAAAACTCATTAGAGAAGGAGCTGACATGAGTAAATCAGAAACGGACCTACAACGAATTGGAACTGCTTGCAAGCAAGCATAGTGAGAGATACCAATGAATTCCTTTAATTTATCACAGTCCATCCTTTCTAGGGACTTGGTTTTGGGGCTTGGGTTCATGGGCAGTACTATATAAGGTCATGATGAGAAGCAAGCAATCAAGGTGTTTGATTAGGAGTAGCTTTTTAAAGTATGGTGATCTATTGAGCACGGCCCATTCATAGAGTCCACGAAAGAGACCTCCTTCGTTATATTATTATTATGTATGGGATTGAAATTGAATGCAATGAATCAATCTCCATTTCCCACTCCCCCACGTGCTTATTTGATGTCCATTTTTGGAATATCAAGAATTTCATTACAAATGAAATACATAAAACACACTGCAACATACATGTTGACGGTTATTTTTCCATAATTCATGAGCTTATTATATTTTTGTACATGGTTCGAACTCACAAACACATACTAAAAAAATGTTTAAAAATGCCTGATGTCATTTGGACTACAATGTCCCAACAATATTCATATAGATTACATCTTATGTATTTTCATGTTATGATCCCTTGACCCTTAGGGTTATTAAACTAGCAAACAAACAGTGGTGTCTCTCTAGGTCAAGGAACAACTAATCAAAAACAGAAACTGCAATCATCCTGCTCAAAATTATTGCACTTCCCTTCTTATTACTACTACTTCTGGTCTTAAATATATGATTTATTTGGAGAGCTGGTCTTTTCTTAAATATAAAATCTAATTTTAATTGTTGTCAACTTCTTTCTAAATTATTTCTATTGCCGTTCCTCCAACAATAATCAAGTAAGAGATGGGGGAAGGGATAAGAGAAGATCATTATTGGGGTATTTTAGGAAAAATATAACATACTAATTAACTAATGACAACTTTAATTTAACCAAATTAATTAAATATGTCCTATATATATTAGAACAGGAGGGAGTATAATTTTGTGATTATCATTATTACCAAAGGGATTATCATCATTCAAGATCATCCACCACAGTCTCTCAATAATTATACATTAGTATGGAGGAATTCCATTACCTTCAATAATTAACAATACTCAGTCGTAAAGAAGCTGCCACCTGAGTAATACTACTAACTCAAACCGTCAAACGTAAGGGTGGTCTCTTCTATTTCCGTCCCTTTCTCACCCACTTTCATGCTTTATCATAACCCCCATGTGCATTCCACATTTTAATCAATTTTTTTAGACATTTTCGTTTAGTCACTCAGATATACTATGTTAATTGATTGATTCTCCTTTATACATATTTTTTTTTTGTTATTAAGACCAATTTTTTTTTTTTTTCATTCTCATGAATTTACACAATGTCCTTCTATAACATGGTGTGATAGAAATTTTTTAAAATTCTTTAAATTCATGTGGAATCAACTACTAAGTAAACAAAGAACTAACACAGGTCAAGTCAATATATATATATATATATACACATAGATATAGATATAGCTATAACTCTTGAAAATTTACAGTTTGGGAGTCAAGTGCAATTGAGGTTATGTATAGAGAGAAATAATTAGTGGGGTGTGAGGATGGCAATTTTGGGATATGAGGGGCTCGCTACGAAAGTTCCCAATCTCATGCAATTGAGAAAGTTGAGGACTAATGGATTCTGTTTTGGGGTAGAATTTTTTTAAGAAACTATTTTTGAAGACCTGAATAATTTATTCCTAATTCAAGAGAGTAAGCTATAATTAATTAATCAAGTAGGCCTCTTCCAAAGTACTACCTTGTTTATGCGGGCATCCTGTACGCCAAGTTTCCACCTAACCTCTTGTTTCCGTTCAAGCATGTTTTTTTTTTTAAAATAAAGACACTTCTTGTTTATTTATTTATTTTTTTGAGTGAAATATATTTGATTTATTTATTCTGATTTGGTTGCTCATAAATTTTGACCATGACCTGGGAACCTCAATTTAGAAAGCATCTTGCTATGATTTTGGACAGGGTTGATTATAATGATATTTTCAACCAGGTTAATTATTTTATTTTGTTTAATGTGTTGGTCTTTTTTTAAAAAAAATATTAAAGTGCATCCCTTTTTAAAGGTTTTATATAAATTATTAGATGGCCAACTCCTGTCAGAAATAATGAAGTATACACCCAAAATGCCCTCACCAACCACACACCAACTTCATATTCACTCTATCATTTTCCAACGTCAACACCACATATGATTATTCCTCATCTCATCCCCTTTCCCTCGTTTCCTAGCATCTCCACCTTCATGAATGATAATAACCATCAATATTTATCCCCATCACTACTACTTCCTCCCCCTAATCTATACTAACGCGAATTTTTTAAAACAATATCATAAAATACGTTGCATCTTGAAAATTTTATTTTAAAATTATGACTTTTATTGTTTTAATAACTCATGCGCTTATCACATCATGCAATCGGTTTCACTACTAATAAAAAGATGAGTAATGAGACTTAAACATATCTAAACCGTTTAGATATAATCTAAAAGATTTAGATTTTATTTTAATAAAAATATTTCAATAAATATATAATATAAAATCAGATATAAATCATCTATATCATATATAAACTGTTTGCATATGTTTAACTCTCTTTAGTCTTTACCCACCTTTTTATTACTAGAAAAACCAATTTCATTCATCATTCACACGCAAGATTTGAACTTACAGCCTCACCTCAAGTTTAATATAATGTCAAGAGAAGTGGTTAATTTTATTTGGACTATATTCCCCACACTAATCGCATGGCTTTAAATTTTTTGCCAGTCTTAAAAGCTCGACTTATTCATCATGAAAAGAATTATATATTTACACACATATATATATATATATATAAGTGGATTGGTGGTGGTGGTCCAATAATGGTGGGCCCACCCTCATGCCAAACAAGAACTTCACCAACCGCGCCCGGTCGGCAGTCGGTTCAACCAACCACTACTACTATTTCTTTTCCCAGCCGGTTCAAACCGGACATTTTCCCTTCCTATATATCATACTAGCACCCACCATCTTTCCCAAGGCCGTGGAAGAAAAACGCAAACGCAGAACAGAAGAAAAAGAAGAGAGAGTTCAAGGAAGCAAAAAAGGATTACAAGCAATGGCTGACCAAAATCAAACCGAAGCAGGAAGGCACCAAGAGGTTGGCCACAAAAGCCTTTTGCAGAGTGATGCTCTCTACCAGGTACCCCCAATTTGAAAAACTCCTCATTTTTTCATACCATTTCATCATCTTCTTCTTCTTGTTCTGATATAAAGGATCGTGTGATTTTCTTTGCAGTACATTTTGGAGACCAGTGTGTACCCCAGAGAACCTGAACCCATGAAGGAGCTCAGAGAAATCACAGCCAAACACCCTTGGTAAGATTCACATGCTCTGTGTTTTGTCCTTCCTAGATCAATAATTGTCAAACTTGAAACAAAATATGTTTGCGTATGAAAAATTGTTTGCGTGATTATTGGTAAGATTATCCAATACTGACTGATTGGGGGAAAAAAACAGGAACATCATGACAACCTCGGCAGACGAGGGACAATTCTTGAACATGCTCCTTAAGCTTATCAATGCTAAGAACACCATGGAGATTGGTGTCTACACTGGCTACTCCCTTCTTGCCACTGCTCTGGCCCTTCCTGAAGATGGAAAGGTAAACAGAGTGCCCTGTTCTTGTTACTTTATCAAGATCGTCTAAACATGTCTATAATAATAATGTTTTCGGATTGTTTGGTTGAAATTGACTGCAGATACTGGCCATGGACATTAACAAAGAAAACTACGAATTGGGTCTACCTGTAATTCAGAAAGCTGGTGTTGCCCACAAAATCACCTTCAAAGAAGGCCCTGCTCTCCCTGTTCTTGATGAACTTGTTAAAGATGTAAGCTTTTTGTTTATTTGAATTATGAATTAAATTGTATATACTCCCTCTATCGCTAAATATGAGAAATATTTACGTAATTTGACCTAATTTGATTATAATAAAAATGTTAGTTATGTTAGTTAAAATTATATGATATTATCAAAACACCCCAACCGTATTATGATATTCCTATCATATCTATCTATATCTCTCTCTTGTTTTTTATTGAGTAGAATTAATAATAATAATTTAAGGAAAACGTAAGGCAAGAATAGAAAGATATCTATATTTAAAAATGAATTTATCTCCTTAAATATATCTTATATTTAAGAATGGAAAGATTATATTTATATTTATATGCCCAAAAAACTTACACCATGTGAGGACTTAACTCAACATCCTTTATTATCTCCTTCATCAACATCTTGAATTCCAAAAAAAAAAAAAAGAATTGATGAGAGTGGTATGGTGAATTGCAGGAAAAGAATCATGGGAGCTACGATTTCATTTTCGTGGATGCAGATAAGGACAACTATTTGAATTATCATAAGAGGTTGATCGATTTGGTAAAGGTAGGAGGGGTGATTGGGTACGATAATACCTTGTGGAATGGGTCTGTGGTGGCCCCACCAGATGCTCCTCTGAGGAAGTATGTGAGGTACTACAGGGACTTTGTGTTGGAGCTCAATAAGGCTTTGGCTGTCGACCCTAGGATTGAGATCTGTATGCTTCCTGTTGGTGATGGCATCACTCTCTGCCGTCGGATCAGCTGATTTCTCTGTACCCTCCCCGTATTATATCATTTTCCACCTCTGCATAAGTCTTTTGAAAAAAAGAGGCTGAATTTCCATCTGCAATTTTTCTCTCTCTCCAAATTATCCTGAGTGCATGGTGCTTAATTGGAAGTATTTTATATCTCTCATATTCGTGACTTTTATATTATATTGAATCCACTGATCATAACACCTTCCTCAAGTTTATGGTGGTGAATGCTGATTTGAGTTCTTAGTGGGAGTTGATTATTCACGCTTCAATTAAAGATTATTGTGTAATTTAATTTGAAATTTTACGATGACAAGAAGGATTAACAATATATGAATATATAATGGAACCAAACTTGGGTCAATGATGGGTGGCGGGAATCTCAGGTCCCCGCCACGCAACAAAGTCAGCACCAACTCAAACCTAATTATACATTTGCCTCCACCATGACTTTTGAGTCATCTCCGAACCATCCATTCATTCCCATCTTTGTTCATGCATCTCTAATCATTGGGGTGCACCACGAGGCATTTTTTAATTTATATGTTACCTAGTAATTTTCATGTCAATTCATGAGTCATCTACCATAATATGTGGCGCTTGTTACTATCAACATATAATCCTTAATTTTCTGGCAAAAAAAAAAAGTCTCTCAAATTTTTGGAGCCACAATCTGAGCAACCATAGTAGTCTTACAACTCATAATCAACCCAATACCATCCCATTCTTCCTTGGCAGTATGAAGTACCTATGGCATTGTATGTGTGAAAAATTTTGTTTCATAGAACATAAAACACTTATATTAAGTGATATCAAACGTAGTATGTTTAAAGGGTACCTAACCTTATTTTCCCTGCTACTTATCAAAGAAGTTACCATCAAACCCATATTTTTTTAATATGCTATATGTTCATCCATGTTTGTAAAATATAATTTTCTACTCAACTAAAATTATTCTTACTATAGTATCATTTTAGTTGAAATGTCTCTTGTCTTCAAGAGCAAAAAATAATCATCCTTTAATTGTTTATTGTTCCTTGTTTTTCAATGTAATATCTAGTCATCTAATAGTACCTTCATAGTAATTGAAAAATATTGTCTTCAAGAGCCAAAATCTAGCTTTTTAATATGCTACATGTTTACTATCTCTCAACTATACATATTTTGCTCCTTGAAAAAAAAAAACAAATATACATATGCTACTAGCTAGCGGCAAGTTTTAGTGTTTAATTTTTTTATTTTTGCACAGATATTAGTTTAAAACATTGAAGAATAATAGAGGTTACCAAAAAATCTTATACAAAAAAGCCCAAAAATACATAGAAAAAATTTAGAAAAAAAAAACCGAGACAGTTTCGTCCCGTCCCGTCCCGATCGAGACCACGACAACCTTGGGATTGGACGGGACACAGGAAAAAGAATCCTGTCCTGACCTTATTCTTTCAAGATGGGACGGGACAGTGGCGTCCCAGTCCTGTCCCATCCTATGAACACCTTTAGCTGACCAAAATAAAATTAAAGTAGTCAAACACTCTTAGACCTTTTTAAAGAAACTTTTTGAGAAAAACTTTCAACCTTCAAGATCACGGTTTGATATGATAAACCATGGTTTTTCAAAAGTTATTCTTTAAAATCACTTTTATCGCCTATTTTTCCCTAAAATATTTTCTAAAAGCAAACCCAAACTCACCATAGTAAGTAAAACAAAGTTGAAACAAATGTAATGAAATTTACAACACAAGACATAGGGCATTATAGTGTTTAGCATAGGACATTATAGAAAGAATCGACCACTGTGCGTTTGGATCAACCTAAGTAGGGTGAATATTCGGTTATTTGGTTCGACTTTCGGTAAAAACCAAAATAATCGAAAAATAAATAGTGATAATTTTAAACACCGAACCAAAACCGATTTACCGAATAACTGAAAAGAATTAACCGAAATATTTCGGTTCAGTTTGGTTAATAACCGAATTTTTATTTTAATATTATTTACCAAACATAATAATGTATTATATATAAAATAATAAGTGCATTTTAAGTTTAATATTATCTATAAAACATATTATAGTATATATTAATCATAAAAACTATATAATAATGTGATATTTATTACAATTCCCATAATTATCATATAAGAGTAAATATTTTATATTAAATATAAATATAATATATAAATTTCAGTTTTTCAGTTTTAACCGAATTATTTTTGTAATAACCAAACCGAAATCGAAATTCTTAAAACATAATAAAAAACCAAATTAATCAAACCGAAAAACCGAATTGAGTTCTGTTCGGTTTCGGTTCTAATTTGTTCGCCCCTATTAGTAAGGGTGTTGATCCAACTTAACCAAGAACTCGAGTTTGATATTGGACTCATGTGATAAAGATTGCCACCCAAAAGGGACAAAGGGTCCCACCCGCGCCAAATTCGAATTAGTCTGCCCATTGAGTTTCCTATGACATAGGGACTGACTTGGATATCAGATGCCTACACAGAAAGAAAAAAAAACAAAGAAAGAAAGAAATTAAGAATCGAAGAATGATGTCTCCATCGCCCATGCTTAGAGAAGACACAAACCATGAACCAACCACCTCTGATTAGATGGAGTTGGCTTCTTAACAGAAAACCACTCCATTATCTAAGCTTCACCTACAAGTAAATCACCACGCAAAGCCGTTTGCTTGCCCCACTTACCATCAACCATCAAGGTGCTTAAGAGCTAAAGGGTATGTCAAACCAATCCATAAATCAAATAAAACCAACATAACATGAACTTGGACCAGATAGCTTCGGCTTTTTACATGCAAAGCCCAACAGTTTGGCTTAATATAGGCTCGGTGAATTGGACATGGAACATTCAAGTATACTAACCCACTAACACTAGCTCAAGCCATTAAATTAACCCCAAAGCTGACAGCCCCTGTTTAACTCTTTGATCCAATTCATACAAAGTCCATGAAGCTACAAAGTTTGAATTTTCGTGATTTCCCAATGGATTCTAGAGTGGTAATACAACCTACTCGAGAAACAAACTTAAAACTCAAACTGCACAGTGTTATGTGATGCAGCATTTAAACTTCACAAAGAGACCATTATAT
Organism: Mimosa bimucronata; assembly: GCA_037074515.1. NCBI lineage: Eukaryota > Viridiplantae > Streptophyta > Magnoliopsida > Fabales > Fabaceae > Mimosa > Mimosa bimucronata. The sequence goes on from CM073438.1 coordinate 3,279,770, forward strand.
CATCATATAATTATGGGCCACTATAACCTAAATTTTAAGCCCAAAACTATGGTTTAAAAGAAAAAATGTTTTTTTTTTAAATTTTGTCTGTTCTTTCTTCAAACATAGGTTTTGAACCCAAATTTAGGTTAGAAAAGCTATACCCAAACATGCACTAAATCAATTAATCAAAGAAGAGAACTATTAATTAAAACAATAATCAAGAAGTGAGCAAAGAATTTATAGACAAAACTAACTCATGAAAAGCATCTCAGTAAGTTATTATGTGACCATTTATGAGCAGAATAAACAATATGCTGAACTAGTAACAAGTATGACTTGAAAAGCATCTCAGGCTAAAGCGGAATGCCAAAATGTATAGAACTTTGAGTCAATATCGAAAATTGTTCACAGCATAAAAGTAAGAACCAAAAACAACAGAAAGAAATTGACATACCCACATTCAACCCTCAATTTCCCACAAATGAAAAAAATCAACGGTATGATTTCTGGAACCTAGCACGAGCCCCACGACCACCAAACTTCTTAGGTTCGCAACGCCTAGGATCAGCAACAAGGAGGGTTTGATCATGCCTAACAAGAATGTCCTTAATGCCCATATCTAAGCTTTAGCTATACTCTGACGAATAGCATATATCTGAGAGGTGTGACCACCTCCTTTAACACGAATCCGCATGTCGACACCGGCGAAACGGTGTTTGCCCAAAAGGAGGATGGGTTCGAAAGTCTTGAATAGGAGGATCTCAGGCTGTACAAGTTCAATGGGGCAGCCATTGATCTTGATGAGACTATGGCCGCGTTTGCAGTATTTTTTATAACATATAAATATAAACGTGAAAGAAGCTTTGATATATATAATTTTGATTCAATTGTAACATGTTCTTATACTTTGATTCAGTGCAACTCTAGTTTTGATTTTGTTGTAATTCAATCTTAAAACTTTGACTCACTGAAACAAATTTTCTTTAGTTTAAACTATTTTATAATATAGCCAATGACCCTTGTTCTTACCCAATTAGATTAAATTACAAAATGATTTATACTATAGTGATTAAGTTATATCGGTTGAGCTACAACCAAATCAAAATATAACGGCTTATCTGCATCGCATCAAAGTATAAAGAGTTACAATTGAATTAAAACTGCTAGGACAAAGCATTTGAGAAGGTGGATATCAAAGAAGATTAAAGAATGCAAAGAACTTGTGGCATAGTGATATTACAACTCATCGCTAAGTGAGGGGTTTTGGGGGTATGTAAATTCAGGTCATAAGTGTCTACCTCTTAATTCCAAAATACTCCCTCCAGTTCTAAATATAAGATCACTTTGCCTTTTTTGTGGAGATTAAGAAAGCCAAAATAGGCAGCTTAATTTAAACTTATCGTAAATGTAATTGTATTATACGATATTTTATAAGTAACGTAAATTAGCTTTAAGAAAAAAAAAAGATAAATATAGACATTTTAAAGTGATTAATTTTGCATTCTTAATTTCTCCAAAAAGTCAAAGTAATCTTATAATTAGGAACAGAGGGAGTAGAACAAGATGATTAAAGAAGTCAAATGCATGCATGGTAGTCTAGTGGCATAATGAAAGCTCTCTAAACTCTAAAGTGGAAAGTCGCGTATTTTATATAACATTATTGTAGGTCTTAATATAAAACCTTGTTGATTAATTTGAGAGGATTAAGTATGCGAAATAAATTATTTTCTTGTATTTATATTGGGCAAAGGAGCGGATTTAACAATAAAGTTTTTTATCAGGAACATCTGGCACTACAAAGTTTTTTTACGACCTTATATGCACATGAAGTTTCAAAAGTGGAGTTTTTTAAAAAAACCATTAACTGAACACTAACACCGTTAAGGGCGAAGGAGCGGATTTAACAACAAAGTTTTTGGCCAGGAGCATCTGGCACCACAAAGTTTTTTAATACCTTATATGCACATGAAGTTTAAAAAGTTGGGCGTTTTTAACAAAACCGTTAAGTCCAACATAACCACCGTTAATTTTGTATTATGTGGGACCCACACAATGGATACATGTCTCTCCACTTTCTCCATTTTAACGTTGTAATGACCCACACTGTCGACACGTGTCATTTTTCCATTCCCTATTATACACCCAAATCCATTGATTGCAATGACATCATCTCTGTCATGACCACCCTCGACCTCCAAGTCTCCAACATTACACCCACCTACTCCACATTTAAATTTCCAGGCATAACTCATGGCATCCTCTCGCGTACTGAAATGATTGGCGCAGATTTTGAGTGTCTTAGATTGCCTCATCACAAGCGTAACTTTCCCAGTAACCTTATGCTTCAGAAACTTCACAGTAAATGTCAAATAAGGAAGTTTAAATGCTGCATATATTATAAAGTATCGGTGTTAGTGTTCAGTTAACGTTTTTGCTAAAAACGCCCCACTTTTGAAACTTCATGTGCACATAAGGTCCTAAAAAAACTTTGCGATGCCTGATGTTCCTGGCCAAAAACATTATTGTTAAATCCGCTCCTTCGCCCTTATAAAGTAACAGTATTAGTGTTCAGTTAAAGGTTTTGTTAAAAATGCCCTACTTTTGAAACTTCATGTGCATATAAGGTCCTAAAAAAACTTTGTGGTGCCAGATGCTCCTGGCCAAAAACTTTATTGTTAAATCCGCTCCTTCACCCATTTATATTTATCATTTTCCCCAAACTAATATACGTGACTTATAAACTGATATATGTATTATAAATATTTCAGAAAAATTACACAACATACACTATTGTAAAATAATTTATTTAACTTAATCTCCCAAATTAGTCTATTGAGTATTATATGTATTATATAAAATCTAATAAAAGCTATGTTATTTCATATAAATAGTGCATTTCATAATAGAATATGTATTAATTAATACTGATTATCTAGTTTCATGTTTCATAATTGTTTTGTTGTGCATATAATAATAAATTTTAAGCCTATAATGAATTCCCCCTGCATTACCTTTTAGTTACAAGAAAAACTTACACTCAAACATTATATATGTACTCCCTCCGGTCCTAAATATAAGATCATTTTTTTTGTGGAAGTTAAGGAAGTAAATTAGACCACTAAATTACAACATATGTCATATGTAATTAGATTATAGATTAGTTTATCAGTAGAATAAATTAGTTTTGAGGGAAAAAAGATAACTATAGACAATTTAAATTAATTAATTTTACATCCTTAATTTTTTCAAAAAAGTCAAAGTGATCTTATAATAAGGACCAGAGAAAGTATAATAAAAGTGAAGAAGAAAATAAGAAACATGTTTAATAAATTAATAACTCAGATTCGTAGTAGAACATGCCTCAATATTTTTGGCAAGTGAAATCGCCTTAATTTAAAGGTAGAAGATTCCTTGGGAAATAATAATCGGTGCTAATTATTAAATCGGGCTCATAATTCTTATTAGCTTGAAAAAGTATATGAATTATTTTGCCCCATACATTTTGGGCCGACATATGAATATCCTAGATTCATCTCAACCAAAAAAATTGAGTGCACAATAGTAACAAAACTTTGTTATATGAAGGATAAAAAACAAAACTCACATCATCATATATCCGCAGATCTTCACCATTTACACTCACTTCATGTATCAAAACAATTGAGCAATTTTGTACACCTGAAATATCTACAACGTAAAGAAAAAAATGTCCCACTCAAAAATCTCAAGAACAAAAACTCCAACCTTCCCCAATCATCAAAATGACCAACCAACGCAAGCACAGTAAAAGCATATAATGAATGAATCAGGTTCTATTTCCTTTTCCCTTGTTAACTTTCATCTTTCTCAGCAGCAGCTTCCTTAGAAAATCAAACGCCCCTTGCTTTTTAGTCTTTACAAGTGCCTTGGCTCCTTTAGTAGCGTTTTTGTCATCTTGCTCTGAAGTAAGGTCCTTTTTTGTTTCACCAACCATGGCATTAAGACCTTTCAGAAAACTACTATTACATGTGTGATCAAAAGTGACATCTTTACTTGTTTTATTTTCTTCTATCTGAAGGGCCATGTGGATCCCTGCTTTGCTTTCATCCTCGGCTTCCATTTGACTCCGGAGAGATGATCTCCTTATCAAGTTCTTCTTTTGGGTTGGATTAATGGCCATAATTCTTTTAAAAAGTGCTTGTTCACTGGATGATGCAAGTGCCTTTAGTTGTTTTCCAAGGTTTAAGATGGTTCCTTGACACTCTGCTAGCTTTGATGACGCTGTTGTTATCTCCCATCCCTGAAACATTATTCCAAATTGAATTTGGGACTTGTGAAGTACTAATACTCCTTACTTAATTTCCAATAAGAAAGAGTGAAGGCTCTCAAGAAATTTACATTTACATAAGTTTAAATAAACTTATATTAGAACCCCGTTTAGATTGTCATTTGCAAAAATGACTTTTATCTCAACTAATTTTTACAAACTGAAATTGGAATAAAAGTCAATTAGGGTAATGCGATTTAAGTTCATATAGGTTTTTGTAAAAAAGCTAGTTGGATAGAAAAATATTCAGATAATATATTGAAAATTTAGTTTCGGAATATTCGTATATTAAGTCAAAAGTCAAAGAAAGTTGCTTTAACTTTAGAATGACTTTTGATAATAAAAGGTCGGATGGCCTAAAAGCTATGCCAAACATCATCAAAATTGAGAATTCAATGTGCAGCCTTCCACTGTCATGCCAGACAAGCTCTAAATTGATAGTAGAGAAGATGTGTGTAGGTTTCAAAAAGTGAATGACATTTAATTTGAAATTGTTATTGTCAAAAAGATTATATGCCCCATTAGAAAAGGAATTAATTCTAAATATAGAGGAATAGATTAGAAATTGAAAATAAATTGATTCTATTCAACAGGAAGTGAACTACTTACCGTTTGATATATCTTTTCCATTTCATCTCTGCCAGGTGTTGGGGATTCCTTTTTCACAATACTGTTGCATTTGAATGTTTACAGAATCAGAATTATTATTTTACAGAGTAAAAATTGAAAACTAGACAAGATCGAGGATGAAGATCCTTACCTTTCTAGCTGTAGTTGAAGCTCCAGACATGTTGCCTCCAATTCTTCACATGAGATCTTTTTATCTTCCAATTCAACTTCTAAGGATGAGAACTTCTGAAAGATGTCATTTAACTTAGCATGGGCTATTGTAAGCTGTGTTTCAAGTTCTTCATTTATCAACTTTTGTTTTTCAGACTGATCTTCAATAATTCCCTTGGACTCTTTCATTGCCTCAAGTTCCGATTTCAAAACTTCAATGCTACTTTTCGCCTCCTGAAGTTGTTGAGTCAAATCCCCATTTTCCTTAGAGACTGAAAGCAACATTGATTCCAACTTCTTCTTTACAGATTCTTTAGCTGTCAGCTCATCATTCCATTTTTTGTTTTCTTCTATATGATCAGAATCTGGAGAAGCATCTGAAAGGGAACAAACAGACTCTTCATGTTTGTTCTTAATCTTTTCTCTTGCAAATGAAGAATCTGTGGCAGTGCCACAATTTTTTATGCTCCATTCCAAAGCAAAAACTACTTCTTGGGCAAATTTTTCAAAATCAGCTCTTCCAGCTAATAAATCCTTACAGGTGTGAACAAATCGATGCAGAAGAGGATTCAAGTCCATAATCTTCCATTTAAAAATATGAACAAAGTATTCTTTAGATGGTGGAGATTGAGACATCTCAAAATGCTGGTTCTTCTCCAAACTATCATCATCAGGAAACCTGCTGTAGATAAGTGACTTCATAGCAATTCTTTCGATCAACTTGATAATTCTGTGAACTGACCTGCTCAAATTAGCATTGGAATGTGGATTGTTTTTCCCTTCTGCAACACCACTTGATTTACTACCATCATAAGACTTAAAATTGCAGGCCGTTGGGTGATTTATCCTACCCAAAGCAATTCTTATTTCCTCAAAGAGTTCATCAAGACTTCGTTTCGATCTTCGCTCCTGTTCCTTGATCACATTCAAAACGATCTGAAGCCAATCAAAAGATTTTTCAAACGTTGCATATTTGAATTGAGTCTCTTGTTTGCTATCACTGAAGTGCACATCTTGTTCAACTGGCACTAGTTCCCTTCCAGTTATTATATCAGAGCATTGTCCTATTTTAGGTGTATCAACAGAAACTATAGCTGTCTTCTCCATCTCAACATAATTGTCTAGCAAATTCGAATCAAGACCTTCAATGCCTTTATTGTCCTTTTGGTCTTCAGTTGTTAAATGTTCCAGTTCTGAAACAAGAGCATTTGCCCAGGATCCTGAAAGTTCATCTGATCTGGGATGATGACACCTGGCGAGCTCCATGGACTTATTATGTTCCTCAAAGTGCTTTCTCAGAAGAATCTCAGCCTGTGACAATCTGGAAGCCATCTGAGCATACATGAACCTTGAAGAATCTAGTTCAGTGTTTTTCTCAGATAAAATTCTTTTGAGAACCTTGTTTTTCTCATCCATATCCTCTAAACTTTTGATTATCAAGCTGATACTCATTTCAGATGCATCAGGATAGTGTCCCATGGCAGGACTTGGCTTCCTTTTTGTTGTATCAGTCTCTTTTCTCAGCAACCCATAGGAAGCAGGTGACTTTTTCTGCAGAAGAAGTCGAAGTCTCTGGCACTCAGCTTCTAACTTGGAAGCTTTTTGTTCACTCTCAAGATATTGTAAGTGTGTTGCATCTGCATACTGACGGCTATACTCCATCTCCTCTTTTCTGATCTCCAGTTCCTTCTCAAGAATTTGAAACTCATATCTCAGGAAAGCGTTTTCCTTCTCCATAGAATCTAATCTAGCCATTATGGTACCAAATTCTCCATCTACCTGATGCTTACTTTTCAGAATCTCCTCAATAGATTTCTCTTTGGATAATAGGGCACTAGTTAGACAAGTGTTCTCAATAGTTAATTCATCTAGTCTTTTACTAGTTTCCCTCAGCTTAACTTCCAATCCTTCCTGAATCTTTTCATGATCTTTTGATGTGTTTAGGACAGCACCAGAAGAGACCTTTTCATCTGATACTTCTTTACCTGAATCTTCTTCTTCTTCCTCCCTCTCAATGGATTCCACTTGTTTTTCCTTATCCTCGCCTGGTTATTGTAGAAATAGAGGATCAGCCGGAACCAAATAGAATTTTGAGAGGAAAAAAATAAGCATATGCTGAAAGATCTATCGAATTACCTGATGGGTTGTCCTCATTATGGCAATCAAGAAGAACTGAAGCCAACTTCTCATTCAGACTCTTTGAGGATTTTTCCAGTCCAGCTTCATTATGAGTTGGAAGTTTATGTCCCTAGAAAATGAAATTTTGTTGGTATGTAAATGAGATTCTATCTCTATTTGTGAGGCGCAGTTCATCAATTTTGCTAAAAGACACAACTTAAGAGCTTTGTTAATGGCAGATATTCAGGAAAGATATAAGGAAGATAAATCATCAAAAAAGGAAAGTTTAAAGTACTTCTTCTTTGGTTGTTCTGGAAGGATTGACAGATTCGTCCATCCCAAATATTGTCTTCTCTGAGGATCTTTTCTTCCATTGCCATGGTTTGTAATTCATTTTTCAGGATTTAGGATTTCAGGTCCTGTCCAAGAAACAAACATTGGACAAACATGGAGACATAATACGCCAAAATAACATGGTTCAGAACTGAAACGATGACGCCAGCTATATACTCATATTCAGCCTTCAAAACCAACAATTATTGAGGACAAGAACATGACCATATGTTTAGATGCAATACTATATGAATTCTAGTTCAAATGGCTATGCCTTCATATCCTACAGTGTTTAGCAGGTCTAATGAAAATCAAAAGAGGCAACATTAGAAGTAAGAACAATATGCTCAAAGCTAAAAATTTCATCCTTTTTTCAACAACTGTAAGCTGGGAATTTTGCATTGTCAAGAAAAGGAAGAAAACCCACCACGTGAGGAAAAATGAAAGAAAAAAAAAATCATACGAGGAGAGATTTCGTACCTGGGCAAAAGGTGAGCATCAAACAATTGTCAAAGAAGAGATTTATGGCTGTGGTTTGAGGCAGGAAATGGCAGGTCTGTAAGACTGTAACTATCATAGGATGCCTTTAACCTCCCTCCAGACGCACAAAATCATGGTGTGGGAACGCATTATTATTTTGCCATGAAAAAAGTTAAATAATGATGGAGTGAAAGGGAAGTAAAATCTAGCAAAAAAGAAAGGGAAGTAATAGTAATAAAAAAAAAGTATGAGTGCACAAATTTCAGAATAGAGTCAAAAGGGATATATAGAGAGTCACAAAAATAACTAAAATGTTTAACTATAGTCAATGTTCTTATAGTCTATGACATGAAAGCTCTCTTATAAGTAGGAGGTTGTGAGTTTGACCTGCTTGTAATGTCATTCTAAAATAGCCTACCTCTCTACTAAATAAAAGAATAGAATGTTTAACTATCAAATTAGTATTCCTTGAGAATGTATTTGTGCAAACGCGCTAAATCAGAAGACTTTGAAAGTGCATTGAAATGGATGATGGCTACTTTGTGTTTAGTTGCATCTTAGTTCTTATATTGACTTAGTTTTATTTTTTTGAAAAACAGGTTTTATTTTATTTTATTTTTTAAAAAAAACAACTCATTTTCTTAAGTAATAATCCTAAAGTTTTATCTGAAGTAATTAAGTTAAAGAGTATCCGTTTTTAACTTCATCACTACCAACTCAGCCTTTGAGCTACACATGTTTGAGGAAGATTATTCTGAAATGTCTTATATCTGCCAGAAAAAGAATCCTACACCTCTATTAAAAGTTTCCTCAACTTTAATATAAAACGGGAGTATGTATAAAAATCAAAAGTTGATGTGGACTACCCAACGTTTGTTTAGCAACATGATTAATTGAGAAAAAAAAAAAAAAAAGCTACTGCGACAAATATGACCCGACATCATATTATTCAGCTTTATAAAAGCGGAACCCTTAACGTAATTGATCCTTTTGACTTCTGTTTTCCCGCCATCATTCTTTTGGCTATGAAATCAAGTGACGAATTCTAGATTGATTAAATACGACCAGAAGCTTTACTGTCCAAGTGTTTTAACACACACACACACACACACACACACACAGAGAAGTGTACATTTTCAGAAGTTAACACCTGAAAGAAAAATCTTTCAGAGAGGTTCATACATAGCATAGCATGCTTAAGTTAAATTAATGTCAAAGTAGCTTTCCTCCCCTGTCCCACGGATATTCTATATTATATTAAACATTGGGAAGAGACAAATGAAACTGCAAGATACAATACATTATATTGGATTCTTTCAAGTATCCAAAAAAAAAAAAAATATTGGATTCTTTCAACTGGAAGAAGTTTAACACTTCAAGGCATATTTCTATCGTGTTATATACACAAAGGACTTGACTCTTTATCGATTGAAATTCTCGCATGTATGAATTGCACATTGATTTCACATCTTCGCAGGATTGATCATATCACTTTTTTGTATGCTCAGGACACTTAGATCCGTGAGATGAAAAGCAAGAATTTGATTGAATTGATGTAAATATAAGAGCACATAAACCTCATTAGTTTTACAAGAAGCCAAGAAGGAAAAATAATAACTTGGTTTGAAAAGGCCTAGATCGCGGACTGTATGATGGAAGCCAATTCAAGTGGGAAAAAAAAAAAAAAAACCTAAACTTCCCTGGTTTTATGTCTGATATTCATATTCAACGAGCAAATTAATACACAGAAACACAAAGATAAGATTCCCGAAAACTTTGCTTTGGAACTTTAGAAGACATAGTACAGTTCAATTTCCGAGGAAAAATTTCAAGGAATAGTCACTGTTCATGACAATTTCATAAACTTAACTGGTAAAGAAAAAATCAGTGGTATTTTAAAATCAGTGCCACAAAATATCACGGCACCTTGCACAGGGAATATTGGACAATGTACATTGATGTTTAGGAAGGTTTTGAGAAAACGAACTCTAAATTAAAAATTAAGATAAAATTGAAGTAATTTGACTTTTCTTTAAATTTCAGCTTACTAAATATGATTATTTAATGTCATATAAACAAGTTTCTACCAAGCAAAATGGTTTATAAAAACTCATCCAAATATAAATAACATGACATAAATGAACTCCTACCCCAATTTCAATATACTAAAATCAGTTAAGAGTAAAAGCCACTTTTACCGATATTAATCCAAACAAACCCTGAAATCATTGAAAACAGGTCCCCCGCCTTAGATATTCAGTGTCATTTCCGATTGGGGGCAAGATCTAGTTCATGAATGATGATAACTAAACTCTTTACAGTGTGCAAATGGATGTTATCATCAATGATCACATCACAGAATATGCAATAATCCAAAACAGACGAAAATGGAGAGACAATCAAACAATGATAATAATCCATAATCATGATTCTTGGCAAACCACAAACTGCAGTACCAAACATAAAGCATCATTTAAACCAATTTTGAACCAATCCTTTAACTGAAGAAGGAAAATCCCCGGCAGACCAAAAACAGAGTACCCACTCCAACTCAAATAACTCATATAACTATTTGGCTGAATCACAGCCTGCGTTTGATGTAACAATTCAACATCGACAAAGAGTTTGTGGCCAAATAATAAATATCTCTCAAGAAACAAGGTTGTCATTAAGCGACAGTGAGGCCAACTGATCTACGGCACCACCAGCCTGCTGCTGCTGCACATTCCTCAGGACATCCATTGCCTCAGCGACTTTTGCTTTCAGGGCTTCCGGTGACTCGAGCAAGTGTAGAACCTCGGTCTGGTCCATCTCCAGAAGCATGCCAGTCACTTTAGCGGAATTATCAGGTTCCAACTGTTCCACAAGAGGATAGAGATTCTCGCCTAACATCTGTGAAAAAATCAGCCACCAGATAAGCATATGCGGCTGGGATTTCATAGAACTTCATCACAAATTTAAAGTGGTGTAGAACAGGATAGAAATAATCATGAGATGAGATGGAAATAGAATATTAGCAGAAATGTTACTAATTATTTATAAATTAAGGATTAAACGTAAACATACACTACTGTTTATTTCACATTTAACTATTTTGCTTGACTTCAATAATCATCCTTTCAAGTAAATTTTTGTAACATTTACAATATCTCTTGTTAATTTCATCCTTTTCAAGTATATTTTTGTAACAATTACAATATCTCTTAATTCCATCCTTTTACTCAAACCAACTTACTGTGTTTGGTATAGGAAACTGGAGCTGAAGAGCTCAATAATCAAGGTTAAGGAAGCATTATTAAGTTTTCTTGGCTTGTTAGAATGGGGAAAAAATGCATACCGTCCTTTGCTGTTCGGGAGAGGCATTTGCCAGGGCAGAAGCCAAGGCCCCAATAGGAATTTGCTGGGATAATCCTGTCTCACGCAGCGGCATTCCACCCACATCATATGGGACAGAAAACATACCTCCAGCAACACCAGGCATTGGACCATCAGGCAGGCCACCCCTACCAGGAGGATAGCGGTAGACTCGTCCCCTCGGAAGCATCTGTCAAGACCAAAGCTAAAGGGTAAGGCATCATGAGTGGCATGGATGGCCTGCAAGAATAGGAATGAAAAATCAAATTTTATGAACCTGCTGCTGCATAAGTGGAACAGGCTGCTGGTTCTGCTGCACTGCCCCTGCACGTCTTCCACCAGGACGCTGACCCTGCTGTCCCTGCTGAACCATAGGCATGAAGAAATTTGGCATAGGACCCCCACCAGGCCTCATGCCAGGCACTAACTGTTGTTGATACCCAAATCCAGGCTGACCCAAAAAAAAAAAAATCAAGGTTAGATGAGAAAATTCAAGATGATGTATTATGGATATGTATAATCAAGGACATGAGGAAAACTATTAAGAAGGACAGTCAGCATTGACCAAACAATATAGCGTTATTATGAACACCAGCTTACCTGGGAAGGAATTATAGCAGGAGGACCTTGACCATAAAATATTTGTTGTCCCATACCAGGACCACCAGGAGGGTACATTGGCATACGAGGAGCAACAGAAGGTGCCATTGGAACAGGCCGCATTTGAGAAAACTGAGCCTGTATAAACAATTAGAGTCCAGCATAAGGACACCTTAACCATCATTTGAGATTCTAACCAAATAAAATAAACCTCAGACAACGGCAATGATTATGCAACTATAGATAGGACCCCACAACAAATCATGTTCCAGAAATATATTCGATCCAGACAAAACTCAACAGGCCTTCGTGTCCACCCATCTTTCCTTTTAATCCATATTGAGATCGACAGTCAATAATTATTCAGATGAGTAAACTGGTGCTCATGCACCCAAGTGTGTGTTTCTGTGTGTTTGAAAGTGAGAAGATTACAAAGCCTTATTTGTGAATCTTGGCATTTAACAATAGTAAGATGAAGTAAGAAAAAGGCTTACCTGCAATCTAGCTCTTCTATCCTCTTTTCGTTGGGCCAGAGCAACATACAGAGGTTTGCTTGCCACCATTTTTCCATTCATCTCCAAGAGCTACCAAATAAATAGAAATAGAAAATTATAGCACTATTTCCAGAGAACCAAAAACAACAAAATGGCGTCATGACTTACTGCTCGAGATGCCTCATCAGCAGTTGAGAATGCAACAAACCCTGATCCTCGACTTATTCCATTGGTATCTCTCATGACCTTCCCATACCAAAAGGGAATGATTAAGTGAAAATAGATAAACGACATAGCATAAAGAAAAAGCAATTGCATACCTTGCATGAGGTAATGGTTCCATATGGAGAGAACATCTCCTTAAGTTTCTCATCACTAATGCTGTCATCTAAATTTTTGACATATAAATTAGCCCCTTGATATTTATCTGCCACTTCTTTCATGCTCTGTTCAAACCGATGTTTCAACTCAAGTTCCCTTTCAGATTTCTTTTGAGCTTTCCCAACATACCATTCCTTTTCATCAACTTTTTTCCCATTAAGGGCCTCAACAGCCCTAGCAGCATCATCAGCATTCTCAAAATTAACAAATCCAAAGCACTTTGACTTACCATCCCCATCCCTCATCACCACAGCACTAGTAATTGTTCCAAATTCACCAAAAGTCTTCTTCAAATCTTCATCAGAGGTTGATTCTGATAGGTTCTTCACAAAAACATTGTTGAATCTTGTCTTGTCCACTGCACTGTCTCTTTCTTGCTTGCGAAGGAAGGGCCCAACATATACTTGTTTATCGTTCAACAGCATACCATTAAGCTTCTCTATGGCCTTCTGAGCAGACTCCTCATTCTCAAATTGAACAAAGCCATAGCCTTTTGATTGGCCAGATGGGTCTGTGGCTACCTTGCACGAGAGGATATTCCCAAATGCAGAAAAGGTGTCATGTAATGCTTTGTGGTCAATTGCCTTGTCCAAATTCTGCAATGTTAAGTAAAATAATCAGGACAAACAATGACATACAATGATACTAGGTATCATACCAGAAAACATGAAAGAGAGAAAACATATATACCTTAATAAATATATTTCCAGCCCCACTTTTGCGAATACTGGGATCGCGATGTGAATACATGATACGGATGGGCTTGTTATTCAGAGGAGTGAAGTTCAGCATATCCATTGCCTTGGCAGCTGTGAATTAGCAGGAATCGTGTTATAGAAAGCCTAAGAAACTGGTATTTACACACATTATAAAAAGGCATTTCTCATCTGAAGAAAGCTATGGAGACCAGCTAAAATGAAGATCAAGTCATCAGGTAACAAAGTACGTAATCAAATCACTATAACTCAAAGGTAATCCAAATAATTTTTTTAACCAAAATGATAATAACTAGTAATTTCATCCACTAGTTTAGATTGGTGTTGGCCGATATAAATAACACAAAAACCACTGAAATAGCATCATCATTTTCTTGGTCTCTGCCACTCAGGCTTGAAACTGGAGAATATCTGTCACAAAGGTTTCCTATGCATGAAAAAATACAGCGTGCGCATAATATGGACCACATTCCGGTCAAAATACTAACTCCCATGACATAGTATGGGTATATGGTAATCTAATGAACAATAACAATGCCATGTCCCACTAAGTGGGGTCAGCTACATGGTATCTAATGAACATATTACCCAAATCAAACTAGATTACCTCTCAAGAGGGGCTTAGAAGCTCCTGGGGAAAATCGCAATTGGAATCATTACTAAGCATTTTCTTCATTAAAATGATCATGCATTAAGAAATCACATATCAAGAACCTGAAGTACAAAAATAAATGTAAATGCTGTGATTGCAAATCCTACATTAGTCATATGAATTGATTGCTATGGTACAGCTACACTACATAGAGAATCTAGATCTTCCAATTTAACTTACGGATATTCTAATGCTCTGGCCCATTGTCTCTAATACACCTGCCACGTAAATAATCCAAGGCATCTCATATACGAACACCAAGTTACCAACTAACAATCTAGGTGAAAATTCAAGGCGCCAAATGCAAAGCAGTGAGGCAGTCAAAGCAATCTCAGAGCCACATGAATGAACAAACGATGAGATTAACCTTTCAAACTACCAATGCCTTTCCTTAACATAAACCCCACAAAATCATGCATTGAATTTTAAAAACACCTCAATAGGGCAGAAGAAAGTTTCAACATTTCCAAGGGAGAAACCCCACACACATTAAGGGACAGGATGAACCAATGCAATCAAATCATAGGAAACTATATGAAACATATAAGAAAAAGGACTAACCATCTTGGGCGTTGCCAAAATTGACATAGCCATATCCAAGTGACCTCCGGGTACTCAAATCCCTGCAAACCCTAACAGACACAACCTGACCAATCTGATTAAATATGTCATATAGCTGTGAATCCGTGACATTCATTTCAAGATCTCCGACATAAAGCGACGAAGCACCAAACTGGCCGCCGCCGGCGGCAGCACCGTTAGTCCCAGGAATTGCATTCTGAGGTTGAAGTTGAACCTGCGCCATCTCAACCCACAACTACAACACTATCCTTAATTCTTCCGAAAAGTAATTTTTTTGATCCAAAAAAATTTCCCTTTTTCCCTTTTTTTTTCTTTTTTTTCAATTTCTCTTCCCTCTCCTCTTGTTATTCGGATCAACACACCCAAGGAAGAACAGAAACCTAGACTCAGAAATCTTACAAAACAGATAAATCAGCTTTAGGGTTTTTATTTTTTTTTTCAAATCAAAGTTTGGAACTTTTTGTGATTTTTATGAGAAAAAACGAAAAAAAGAGGAGAGGGAAGGATAAATGGAGGATAGATTTGGGCGGAAGTCCGACCAGAGATAACAAAAGCCGCCGGAGGTAGGGGCGGCGCGTGAAGAATGAAGAAGGACAGACAGCACAGAAACTGTACTGAGGGAAAGAGAAAGGGAAGGAGCAGTGAAAAGGTAATATAGGGTGAGGTAGGTGGTGGTGATGACTGGTGACGGTGAGATTAGGTAACACAATCTGATGATGATATCTCAACCGTACGATGGGAGATGGTGTGGGGCCCACATGACTAGGTAGGGGTGTTGGAGGGACAAGAACGCGGGATGGGGTAACTGGGTACGGTGGGGGTTTTCGATGATAATTATATTAATAAGGCAGGAAGCTTCAGTTCGAAGGTTTCAG
Organism: Mimosa bimucronata; assembly: GCA_037074515.1. NCBI lineage: Eukaryota > Viridiplantae > Streptophyta > Magnoliopsida > Fabales > Fabaceae > Mimosa > Mimosa bimucronata. The sequence goes on from CM073438.1 coordinate 3,295,423, forward strand.
GTTTACCTGCCATTCCGGTCAACGGGTTGTAACAAGATACTATGTGTATCTTTGTTTCTGACTTCCCAGTTTTTAGTTTTTATATATAAGAATAAAAAATTTAAATAGTTTTCTCCCTTCTTATAAGATTCCGTATAAATTTATCAAAACATTTAATGAATTTTTTCCCATTTTATCCATCTATTCACATTTTTTCTTATTTACTCAATTATAAATAAAGATAAATTTGATAAAACAAAATTATTTCAGACATATTTATCTCTCTTAACCCCTTCTTTATTAATACGTCTGATTTTACATGTTTACATCTTATAATAATAACAAGGGACGGAGTACAACTTGGCATGTCCCTGACTTTGGGTTAAATCGATCAGGATTGTTTCTTATTTTTATTTTTTGTTTTGAATATAGAGTAATATAATAATGTATGTTTTAGTTATATTATATAGTTTTATTTTTTAACAAAAACAGGAACATTTACATTAATATTAATGTCTCAAACAGACAAAGAAATAATACCATGCAATTTCAATGAGTTATCGATTAACCCGTGAAAAATATCATTAACAACGACAGATTAAGACTTGCTGATGTTAATTCCTTTTTTTTTTTTTATCTCAATGCAATTGTCCTGTTATTTTATTGCTTTTTTAACATTATTTTACCTTTTTCAAACATTGCGTATGACGAAAGTCTTATATTTTTTTTTTTATTCATCAATATATGAATATTACCCTACTAACAATTGGCTTATTCAATATACTGGAATGGATTCTCACAATACAGAAAATCCCATTGTCTTTAAGTAATTATAAAAATTTAACTATAGATATGTATTTATTTATAGACTTTTTTGGACGGGTAGATTTAGATTTATAGTTTTATATATACTGGTCGGAAACGTATATAGATTATATTTAGTTTTCAAATATATCATTTATCATCTTTAAAATTATTACTTAACTACATATTTTAAACAAATAGAAGTAGACTATTGTTGAAAGAAAAAAGGGTAGACTGTTGGTCCATTGTTTTCCTAAAGCAACGTGCTAAACAAATTAAGCATTATATTTGTTGATCCTAAAAAACGGGGAAACCAAATAAAGACTAAAAAGAAATGATTTTATTGATGATCGGGATTACAAGGTAAATGAAAGATTACAACTCAGAAAATGCTTCAGAGAGCTGGATTAACAATTGATAGAGTTTAGTCAAAGTCACGAGTGCTTTTTCAGCTAAAGTCCACCACAGATCGTGCCTCAGCTCTCATTTATATGCGTTATTAACGAGCCAGGTCGTTGCAAAAATCTCGGCGACGATCGTGGCATTATGGACGTTATGGGCAACGATCTAGGTTGGTTGCTAACTGACTTCCGCGTCATGTGGATCGTGAGGGCGCGCCAAGTCTCTCAACTCCATTTCAAATGTGCACCGTTGACGCTATTGGGTTGATGAGGTGTGTAGTCTATGAATGTGGGCTCGTTGGGCTTGGACTCCCTTACGCTGGCCCAAGGACGAAAACTGGGTCCAACAATATTTATGGTCTGCACCTGTCCATTCCATTACCATTTACAATTTATTACTAACCCCCTTCATATTTATTTCAAGAGAATGATTTTGAAAATATATAAGTTAGCCATATGAAATTAGTTCAGATGATGAGGATGGGTGAATATAGATACAGATTTAAGAATTCAATCCCTTTTGGTAACGCACATGCATATTTTCTATTTTTTTTTTTATTAGAGAAACATTAATCATCAATACTATATCATTTTCTTATTTCATACCCATTAAACACATACACGCACACAAATGTGTTCATGCATGGCTTGAATCTGAAACATTATCTAAACGTGATAGGTAACATAGTTGCTGGAATAATAAGCGGCTGACATCAGTATGATATTCTATCTAGCTACTCCAAACTAATTTAGATAGAATGAGGGGGCAGCATCTGAAAATCTGTCAATATAAGATTTTGAACTTTCATGTGATGATTTTTTTTTTTTTTAAAAAAAAAGGTAAAGGTATTTTCTCCTTTATTTTGTAACCCAACTTTGGGTTGGGGCGGAAGAAGAATTAGATTGACCCAATGTCATATTGTTTTCCCGGTGTTATGGGCTAAATAAGCCCTTTAGTCCCTACATACAATTCAATAACAACAATCTATGTGGGCTAATTAGCCCTTTAGTCCCTGCATACAATTGATCAACAATCTACAACGTCATCTTCACGTACGCGAGACTTGACTTCAAATTACTGGCATAGGTGACAAGTAAATAAATTTAATTAATTTGATTAGATTATTAGTTATGCTTGTTAAATTAGTTGAGAAGGAATATATGTTTTTTTTTTTTTTCTACAACACCCTAACCATCTTCATTAATTTTTCTCCCTCCTTCCCTCCATTACTTGATTACTATTGAGTGATCGTCAATAGAGGTAGAGGTAATGTGAGGAAAAATTGACAAAAATGATAAATATATCAAACATCTATGACTAAAATCAATTTCCCTAACAAATTATAGTACAATAGTCAATAAAAAGATGAGGGAGTATATCTCAAATTCTCAATGCAAGACCTGTACCTCATTTAATATGATACAAATAGCACAATACATATTATTAGTGTCGTATATGACTCATTATATGAGAATTCAAGATATTCAATAATACTATAATTAACACTCATTATGTTCTTGTTATATAAATATATAAATACACACACATTTAATAATTAACATAATTAAAGAAATATATATGAGGTAGAAAATGCGATCCAAATCCCGGGTCTCCTTCTTTTCCATTTTATATTCTTAATGAGAAACTAACCCTTGTGACTTTGTCTCCCCCAATCATTTCCTCTTCCTATTCTTCTTCTTTCCTTTGATCACCACAGTTTAATCTAAGCCTTTCCCCCTGCAAGATGAATCATAGAAATAGTAATGGAAGCCTATCTTCTTCTCTTCACATATTATTCTTCCCTTTCCTAGCTCATGGCCACATCGCTCCCATGCTTCACATGGCCAAACTCTTTTCCTCCAAAGGGGTCAAAGCCACCCTCATCACCACCCCTCTCAACGCCTCTCTCATTCCTGTAGACCACCATGCCGGTGTTGACCTTAAAATCATCGAATTCCCATGCCATGAAGAAACTGGTCTACCCTTTGGATGTGAGAATCTCTATTCCATTCCCTCCAATGATCTCATCCGATCCCCACCTTCCTCAGAGCCACCACCATGCTCCGTGAGCCCCTCGAGCTGGCCGTGTCGGAGTGTGGGCCCCACTGTATCGTGTCCGACATGATGTTCCCTTGGGTGACTAGTTGTGGTGCTAAGTTTGGGATTCCTGTGATTGTGTTTCATGGTACTTGTTTCTTCACCTTGTGTGCTGCACGGTGCATGCGGCTCTATAAGCCTTACGACGTCGTTTCAACGGACTCAGAGGCCTTTGTCATTCCTGGCCTTCCTGATGAAATCGAGATGACTAGGACTCAAGTGGGAGATTATGTGATGATGAAGGAGGATCCTGAATCCATGAGCTTCTTTGAAGCTTCTGAGGAATCTAATTTATTTGATGAGAGCTATGGAGTAATTGTTAATACCTTCTATGAACTCGAGCATGATTACGTCGATTATTTCCGGTATGTACTCTGCAACTTCACACTCCCTCTTTTAAATATTCATGCTTGAGACACCACCACACAAATATAGTTTCATACACTAAACCTACCACCTCCTTACTTTGACATAAGCGCAAACGTATTAATTTGAGGTGATAAAGGAAACTAAATAAAATACTTGACTATAAGATACGTTACATACATTATGTTTGTGAAACCTATATATATCATTCGATTATATATCATTTTATAAGTCAGGTTAATTAATTTGGAGAAAAATTATAAATGTAAGAGATGAAAATGAAAAAAAAATCCCCACACTCTCTCCGTTCTTTAATATATTGGGGTGCAAGTCAAACAAACTAGTTTGCAAAAAAATTTTAAGATTAACTTATTTCGCTTACTTTAGATTTCCCAAAAAAGCCAACCGTGTCTTATACTCACTACAAAAAATTCCGTTTTATCGCCGCTGAAAGCATAAAAAGTCGCCGTCTATATGACAGTAGCAAAAAATATTGGCGGCAACTTTTTTGGTCACCGCTGAAAGTTCACTTTTAGTGGCAATAATAGTAGTCGCAAAGGGGTACTTTTAGCGGCGACAAATGTCACGGCTGAAAGTGGCAAAAAATGATAATAATTAAAGCCACATCAGCACTTTATGCCACATTGCGCCACTGCATCACCTTTTATTTTACCTCCAAATGTACCTCCCAAAATTTGAACCCATGACCTCTTTGCTCTTGTGTAAAGCTTCTACCATCTACCAGTTGAGCTGTGATGAACTCCTATCATACTACTACAAAATTAAATATATACATTGATGTTGTGTGCATATATTTGATATATCAATTTAAATACATATAATATTATAATATAAATATATTTTTAACATTACCTACGTTTAATATACATATATATTTATATATATATCTATATTTATTTATTCATTTAATATATAAATATAAAATATAATAGAAATGTTTCTTTATTAATATAATATTCATAATATTCTTTTTTAATAAATTAGAAAGTTGGTATAGTTAATATAAGTTTATTAATTTAAAAATTATTATTCTTTATTCATGCATAAGATTATTTAATATATCATTAATTTTAAAATAAAATATTCACTATAAATTTAAAAACCAATAAAAATGAAAATATATCACCTTATTTTATTTTTCAAGATAAAAACATTTATTTAACATTTTAAAATTTTAAATATTGTATATAAAAAATAAAAAAGTAACATTTATTATAGTTATTCAAAAAATAAAATGTATGACTTTTAGTGACGACATTATAAAGTCGCCATCAAAAAGGGGACTTTTGGCGGCGACTTTTTCTGTCGTCACCAAATGTCATCGCTAAAAGTCTTTTTTTTTTGTAGTGACTCATTCAGAAACAGATGAAGTACTCCCTCTGCTTCTTTTTATAATTAGCAAGTGTTCTTAGTTATTTTTATAAGGCATTTGCTAGTTTCTAGGAGCATTACATATTTAAAGACACAACAAGTGAATTGAAAGGGTAGGTGGGGCAAGAAAATTGTTGGTAAATGACCGAAGCTTTTAATTGTGTGGTAGAGGTAATAATTGATATGATGTTGCAGTTTATTATAATTGATGAGGGTGATATTGGAAATCACTTGAATTTTAAGGGCATGTTTGGATTAACTTTTGGATAATGGCTTTTAAGAAAAAAGCTGAAAATAAAAGTATTTTTAAAAAGAATAGATTTTGGGGAATAGTTTATGAAATTGTAGAAAAAAAATAGCTTTTGGTAAAATGTAGATTTGCTGCCCCAAACCAAGTTTTTCAGGCTAAAAAACTATTCTGAAAAAGTTGTGAGTGTTTGTCTGGCTTAACTGAAACTTTGGTTTTGACAGTTAAAAGTTATTTTGAAAAAACTGAGGGTGTTTGTCTGCTCTGACTTTGAGACCTAGGTTTCAAAAGCTATTGCCAAACAGGCACTGAGGCATATTTAAATGTTTTCAACTAATTTTGTCGGTTTGTAAAAATTTATAGTTGGTACTTTATGATAAGGATCGGATGAAGTACTTATGACCAAAAGTGAATAGGAAGTAGTAAATGTTTTAGTTGGTGTTAAATATTTGCACACTTTAGTTTGTAATCAAGCAGCCCTCATTTAAAATTCTTCCCAGGAAGGTGCTGGGGGAAAAGGCCTGGCACGTAGGCCCTGTTTCTGCGTGTAAAAGGAACATTAAGGATAAAAGTAAGAGATCAGGAAAAGAGAAATCTAGTACTACAAAACACGACTGTTTAACGTGGTTGGACACCAAGAAACAAAACTCAGTGGTTTATGTATGCTTCGGAAGTTTAACAAGCTTCCCAAAATCTCAGCTGAGCGAGATCTCCAAGGGTCTAGAAGCTTCAGGCCAACAATTCATATGGGTGGTGAGCGCTAAAAGTAATAAAGAAGAAGAAGAAGAAGAAGAATGGATACCAGAAGGTTACGAGGAGAAAATGGAAGGTAGGGGAATGATAATAAGAGGATGGACCCCACAAGAGAAGATCCTAGAACATGAAGCAGTAGGAGCATTTGTGACACATTGTGGTTGGAACTCAACGTTGGAATCAGTGTGTGCAGGAGTTCCAATGGTGACTTGGCCTAATCACGCAGATCAGTTTTACAATGAGAAGCTGGTGACTAATGTGCTGAAGATAGGGATTGGTTTGGGAGCTAAGAAGTGGTCCAGATTGGAGAGAGATATGATTGGATGGGAAGCCATAGAAAGGGCAGTGAGGAAGATAATGGAAGGAGAAGAAGCAGAGGAGATGAGAAAGAGGGCAAAGGAGCTTGCTCATAAGGCAACTCAGGCCATGCAAGAAGGTGGATCATCCCTCTCTAGTTTGGATTCTCTCATTCATCATTTGCTTTTGTATCTCCACCATTGATGCACTTAGAAAGTCTCAAGGGAGGAATTTAATGTCAATTAGACTTTAAGACCTCATCATAGTTCCATATTTTACTATCTACGTTGTCAACCATGGGTGTTGGAAGAAAATGATTGAGCTTTTGAGAAAGAATATGATCACTAGCTAAAAAGTCTCACCACAAATGAGAAATATTTGATGACAAGTTCCATACCGAAAATGATAACAACTTATGCGGCGCGGAACCACTGCATTTCTTTACTATCCTTTTCTCATGCTTTTTTTCAATCTGAGCCACACATTTGATCCATCGGCCCATAACAAATCACTTCCCTCAGCCACGTCATTTTGTTTTTTCTAGGTTACACAAATTCCACAGCCCATTTTCCTCATTGTGATGCTCAAATCCTGGCGCCGCTTCTCGTCGCCTCCATCTGCTCATTGTTCGTTGGTTCTGAAAAGCTTCAAGAGTCCAAAGCCTGCGAGGGAATTCTGGAATGGGGAATGGCACCACTATCAGGTATGATCATCTCTATTTATCTCTCTTCTTGGATCGATTTTGAGACATTTGTAAATTAGAGAGGAAAGTGAAACCGCCAGCTTTACCTCACTCGTTTCATTTGAGACCCACAATCATTTACAGAATCCATGATCTCGAAGAAACATAAACATAGCTTCTTCAATTGGCCGCCATGACTAGAATTTTCCTTCTTAGTTGCAGATCTTTGGGTCAAAACTACCGAAACCATGATCTCCAAGAGGATAATTATAAGCTTCAAGAGGAGCATGACTCTCTCTCCAATCGCATGAAAACCATGAAGGGTTCACTTCTTCACAAAGCTTCTCTTGACTCTACTGGCCTCTTTGCTAGTCGGCTTCTTTCTCTCTTCGGCGAAGAAGATTAATCATAGCTCCCAAGTTTCAATTTTTTCCTTATTTGTTATCAATATACGGCTTCAATCGGAATATAGGCAGTATTTTTTATGAGCTATGAATCAACCAAGTGAGGTCTAATGATGTTCAGAAATTGTAAGTCCTATGCTTCACTGTTCTCTTGCTAATTTCTGAAGTGTTACACATTAGAATTTTAAAGTTTGTACTTTTTTGTAGTGTGCATCATTGCTCCTTGTGTATTTCCAGTCATCAATTTCAAATATCAAGAAGCAGCACCTTTAATTCTAATTTTACTGAAACAGATGCAGAGCAAGGGTCAAGCACACCTATATATATTTGTAAACCTTCTAAGAAGCTAGAAGAGGCAGCACAATTTCATCTATTATTGAAGACATCCATCCAAAGAGCGGTGAAGAAAAAGGCAGTAGATCTGACAAGACCCATTATGGCCCTTGAACTTGTGAAGATTGAAATGAAATTGTTAATACCTTTTTTAAATACATGCTATCCATTTGGCGTGATCCATTTGTTAGTACCTTTTTTTTGGTATAAAAGGCAATTATCATCAGAATTTATAATGGAGATGACTTTAGTATTATAACTAAGATTGTCCACTAGTTCCTCCTTTTTTGTGGCAAGCATATTATGTGCAAACACTTGCATGTGATTTATTTTTCAATAACATTTCATGTGATTAGAAAGAATGAGCAAACAATGGAATGTTGGAAATGGGAAATTTGTTGGTACTTGTTCATAAAAGCTAGAATGATCAAACAAAAATGAGCAAAAAGGCCGAAGTATGGACAAAATGACATCATTACAACAAAATAATGGACAAAATGACAGCATTATAATAAAACAAGACCATCAAAGTACTAATAAACAATTGTCTTCTTGCTTGAGCTTAGAGGAAGAAAGGCTAAAATAGGGCCATCATGGGGACTTCATAGCTTAGTAATTGTGTTGCCATCTGAACTTGAATCTGTAACACATTGTAACAATATAGTTGATTATTAGTCACCAACTTCACTTTAATAAAATTGTTTCAAACTTTTCAACATGATTTTGCTAGTGACATGACATACCTTTTGTAAACACTTGACTAATTTGCAATGCTTCAAGTGAATTCACATCACGTTCTAATTGAGCCTACAAGCACAAATAACAAAATAACTTACTATCATTTATGTTTGAAATAAATAATTTTTTTTAATTAATGCTTCAAAACTTGAAATATAATAGTCTCACCATCATTAAGGTTGTAAATGACGTTTGACTAGGCACAAGAGGACTATATTGCATCGACCTTGATGTATTTGGCACATGAAGATGATGCTGAATTGGAACTAGAGCATTGGATACATGGTGACCATATTGTATAGGAGATGTAGTATTCAACAGAGAGGGACCATATTGCACTGGTAATGATGTATTTGGTATTGGGGGACCATATTGGACTGGAGCTGACGAGCTAGCTACTTCCAACGTATTTTTGGTTTTCTGCAACAATATCATTACATTATTATTAAAAGAAGATGATGACATTTAAAACAATGAAATATAATTATACCTTTGAACATTGGGAAGACTTTTTAGTTGGCTTTTTTGAAGTACAGACTCTTTTTGTTTTTGGAATCTTATTGTAAACCCAACTTCTATCAACCTTTTTGCGTTCTCTCTTCTTGAATCCAATTCCTTCACCTGCTATCTTACTATCATCATCATCATCATTAACACCACATTCGCTATCAATACTATTTGGTGAGTGATTAATAAGAAGTTTAGATACTTTCTTACTAAGTTCCAAAACCGCTTCATGAACCATAGAGAATGCCTCTGGACATTCAGATGCATCATTAGCTAACTTGATGAGCATTGGGCACAATCGTCTATATCGATTTGAGCATTCCAATTTAGGATCAACTTCAATTTCCTTTCCCTTGGAATCATACACTACACCACATCTTGCTTCTCTTGTCCACCTTTTTAAAATATATTTACTCGGAAGTAGCTTCACATCTTGGTCATTAAATATTCTCAGTGCATGACAACATAATATCCCCCAATGTTCAAATTTCTTACAACTACAAGTAATGTTAACCTCCCTATTATCTCTTGATGGCTCATATGTCAATCTCCACTCTCCTTTTTTATCAACCCTTGTAATCACATAATCAAACACAACAGCTTCATCATCTTCATCTATCTTTCTTTCTTTCTTCTCTTTTATACAAGTAGCATCTCGTAAGTCATACTCCTGCTGGAATATGTTAAAAATTGGTGGAGTGTAAACTTGAGAAAGTTGTTGAAGCATAGGTGAACTCTTCACAAGCAACCTTGGCAACTTCTGCCTTGAGTTAAAATCACTCTTCAATTCATTATATCGTTTGTCCACGAGAACCTGTTCAAAGGTTTTTAAGAATTTATAGATATTCATGTCATGATCTGTGGAACTTTTTATAAATGAATTGATACTTTCACTAAGTTGTGTGCTTCTCATACCAAGAGTCCTCGAGTTTTTCATATAACAAATTGCCCATTTCTCTTTTAAACTATAAATGGACGTCAACCACGAGTTATCTTCAACATTGTATTTTGCTAATAATGCTTTCCAATATTCCTCAAACATAATTTCTTCCTCACAATGGTACATGCACCAATTAAACCTACCCAAAAAGTGATCAGAATCTTCCTTCATCAAGTTCCCAAGATGTTTCACAGCATTTTTATTTATATGAAATGTGCATAGACCATGCTTCACATTTGGCATTACCTCTACCAAAGCTCGTGCCATTGCAGCATCTTGGTCAGTAAATATGGTTAATGGCATTTTTTCCTTATGTGCTTGCAAAAAAGTCCAAAAAAGCCATTTAAAAGAGTCAACAGTCTCATCATATAATAAAGCAACACCAAACACAACAACTTCTCTGTAATGGTTGAAACCTGTGAAAACAGCAAGCGGTCTACCCTCACGATTTGTAGAGTATGTTGTATCAAAAGAAATAACTTCCCCAAAACAAGCATAGTCTATCAACATACGTGCATCAGCCCAAAATACATTAGTTATTTGCTCTTCTAAATCCATTTGATAAGCATGATAAAATGAAGGATTTTTCATTAATTGTTTTTGGAAATACCGAAGTAGACACCCAGCTTCACCATAGACCATCTCTCGTTGCCTTTTTGATCTTAGATATATCTTTATGTCATCTTTGGTATACCCCAAATTAGTCTTCCCTCCTGCATATTTACTCATTAAATCATAAGATGCCTTTTGCTTAATTCCAACATTTTCGGCGGCATCCAAAGCATGGGCTTGCGCATCTGGTAATCTTCTTTGTGATGGTAACATATGAACGGTTTCTTCAGGCTCCAATGGATGATTGTGATCCAAAAATAGCTGACTTACTCTAAATCTTCCATTCACCTTTTTAACTATCATTTTGGCTTCACATCCTGTTCTTGTTTCTGGTCTTGGATTCTTGTATTGAGAATCTCTTTTATCTAACTGTTTAACGCCTTCTTTTGAACAAACATATTTGTAATAGATAATAGATTTATCTTTCTTGCTCTTGTTGTCATAATGTTTTCTTACACCGAATCCTGTTCTTCCACCATAACCAACCCAATATTGCCATGCTTCTTCTAGATCATCAAATTCAAGACCAAGTATTGGAGTTAAACTTGTATCCATTAGTTAAAGCTACACCACATAAAAAGGAAAAACATTAACATAATTAAAATGAGACAGAAACTGGAAAAATAAAGAAAAACAAAGGATAAAGATAGATAAATACAATTGTACAAGATAAATATTTTCCAACACAAACTATCTAACACTGGTTTATTTGCTTTTCTATGATTCATCTTTTTCAGGGTAAATGTAGTTTCTACAACCATAATTAGATGCGATTTAACATTGAACTAACCTACTATAACAAAACATACAAAACTCATACCTTCAGCCTTTAAGATTGTGCTAAAACTGTCCCTTTAATTGAAGAACACAATTTCAGCTCTTAAACTAAGCAACAACGAAAAAGAAACAAGAATTATAATAAGCACCGCCGAATAGTAAGCCCTGCAGCAGAGAAATCCTTTTCTTTTATTAATAAGCACCGCCGAATAAACACCTTGCAATAGACAAATTAATAAGCACAGGGATTGTTTTCATTGTGGTATAAACCTGAGGGACGTATAGTGAATGTTTAAAGCACCTCCGAATTGCAACAAAGAAATTAATATACAAATGGATCATCAATTTCTGTCTCTCAGAAACACTCTCTTCGAACTGTGTAGCAGCGGCGGTCTCTCTCTCGCTCTTTGAACTTTGCAGCGGCAGGAGAAACAAGTTTTCACCTTTCCCTAGTTTTGATTCAATGAGTTTGGCGCGCTGCAGGAGCAAAGAATAAATTAACCTAGCAAAAACAAAATGACGTGGCTGAGGAAAATGGGCTGTGGAATTTGTGTAACCTAGAAAAAACAAAATGACGTGGCTGAGGGAAGTGATTTGTTATGGGCCGATGGATCAAATGTGTGGCTCAGATTGAAAAAAAGCATGAGAAAAGGATAGTAAAGAAATGTAGTGGTTCCGCGCCGCAACTTATGAGTTGTTATATGAAATTTTTAGTTATCGTTCTTCTATTTTGGGATATTATATAGTAGTTTTCCCTATATTCCATGCTCCACTAACTACCGCCAATACTTTAAAATAAATAACGACTGCTATATTCAATATATAATGCATTTAAGTATTACGATAACCCTTACGAATTAATGGGTAATCTAAATCCAGTGTCCATTTTACTATTTAATACTAATTGTTAATTTAAATTAGTAAAGTAATTATGGAAGGGAGGGAATAGGCCACTAGTCATTTGAAGTTCAAAACTTGAGGAAAGTGTAGAGATCAATTAGCTTTGAGAAAATAACTCCCACGTGCAGAAGGTTGTTTTTCCTGATAATTCTGAGTTCTACATACAAACCTATTTCCCTTCTTGAAACTCTGTCTTCGAGTGGATTGTTTTTGTTGTGTCACATAAATAAAATTCGAATTGTGACTCTGTTTCGTGTGGGTGGCTTATCGTTAGATTCCGGGATACAATTAAACTGTTTTATATTGCAGCCGACATTTCAACATATTATGCTATCTATAATGGCAATTACTATATATATAGCCAAACTAAAAAAAAATTACATATGGCCAATAAACTTTACAGCAAAACCACACAACATGCCAACTTGTTCCGGTCATTAGAGGATAGAGGTTTTTTTAAAATAATTCTTTGGTGGCAAATGGCATGCAGCTCATTATAAAAATTGAATTGTAGATTTTCTAAATCCAGCTATATATGCCAATGGAAATGGAGCTTTGAAACTAGATTTTTTAAATCCATGAAATTGTAGACACTGTCGCTATCAATGAGGAGAGAAAGATCTTTGTTAGTTTAGATGTCAAAGTCAAAAAGTCATCCTTCTCACTCACCATCTTAAACTTATATTACAAATTCTTAGACGAAATTGTTTGCGCTATTATGATCATTAAAAAAATGACACATCACTATGTGTCAAAATCGTTTGTACTCAGTTAATACAATATTTGATCCCTCAAATTTATCCATATTTTAATTTGATTCTCTCAAGTTTTAAAACATAGGGTTTAATCCTCCAAGTGTCATTTTGGTTAAAACATGAGTCCTTATAATTTAAAATAAATCTAGACATTCTTTCCATAGAAGTTAGGATGATGAAAAGCTCTTGTTTGCTTGTTAACTACCTTTTCATTATATAAAATTACTCTTGTTTCATCCTTAACTTTTCTCCGGTGTGAACAACCCATGCTTATAGGGCCTGAGTATCCACTTTGCAGAAACATTCAATATATGGGCCCATTTACACCTGACTCTTTCAATTGTACAAAGGCACTTTGCTAATATACCTCTCGGGTTCTTAAAAGAACTGGACTAAGCCCAGATAATCTCGCTGCAGAAAGTCTTGCTTTTGGATTCTGAATTTGTAATGAAGTGCTAGTGTATGTAGATAATAGTACTCGGCAAATAATATAGAAATAATGGATATAGATATGTACTTTTTCCCGCCATCTTTTTTACAGAGAAAATTTTACTAATGGGATTCCATTGGTTTTATAGTTTCTTTGTTGGGTTTGCTTGAGAGTTGAGACTGGATCTCGAAATGATCTTACTTATGCTATTTCTTTTACGAAGTTTCTTTTTGCCCCATAAAATAACAACATATTAGGATGAATGAATTGGTGTTAGTTATTCTCTAATCCAATCTATTTAACGGCTTATAACTTTTAAAAAATAGTTTACGGATCCTTTCATCATCTAGATTAACTTGCCTTCAATATTGTATCTTGATCAAATAAATATCAATTCTAACCTTTGCTTATCTCCCAAGTTATTGCTTGATTAACAAATCTAGAAGTGACTCAATCCATCACAAATCAAAGTCTACAAATAAAGAAATAGATGCATGGAATTTGTTTTACGCGTGACCATTTTTTAATTACAATTAATTGGCGTACTTGTCCATTTGTTTAGATACGTGTCCGTTTGTTTAGATAAAATGGAATAAAGAAATTCAATACTCCTCCATGATTTCAAACTACAACATTTGTATATCAAATTTTATTCATAAGAGTCAACCAAAAAAAAAAAAGTGATCCAATTGGCAATAAATTAACTCATAACTAATAAGGTTGTAAGTTTAAATCAAACTCATATGATCAATAAGCACCGATAAATTTAAAGATATGCATTGGCCATGGTCATGAATCAACTTGCATAAATTTATCCTACCAATTCTAATCCAAGGAATGTCATTTAGCTCAAAGTTGACACTATAGATAGTAAAATAACCTACTCACATGTCAACACATGTCTTATGCCATTGTCCAACACTTTGAACATTTTCGTTATTGCTACTTCCTCAGGCGTGGAGAGCAAGACATTCATATTATAAATACCAACAACAAAATCGAACAAAACTAACATAAAGTCAAAGTGAAAAAAATAGAAAGAAACTTGCTGATCTGCATAATTCCAACAACAGAATGTGTAGCCAAAGCCATGAGCTGCCTCTGCACATAGCATTTTTTCCTTTCATGTCTCATAGCCATATGATGGCAACTATAGACATAGCCAAACTGTTTGCTTCACGAGGCCCAAAAGTAACACTTATTACCACCCCTTCCAATTCTTCTCTGTTTTCCAAATCAATCCAAGAAAACCAAGAACAGGGTCACCGAATCACAATTCATATCATCAAATTCCCTTCCTCGGAAATTGGATTACCAGAAGGATGTGAGACTCTTAATTTTGTTAAGCCTCCTCAACTAAAGGAAAAATTTCTCAAGGCGGTTCCTTTATTAGAGAAACCTCTGGATGAGTTCATTCAAAACCATCATCCTAATGTTCTTGTGGCCGACACTTGCTTTTCATGGGCTAACAACCTCTCTGCAAAACATGGGATTCCAAGGTTAGTGTTTCATGGAACCTGTAATTTCGCTATAACTACTTCCCTATGTATCAATTCCTTCAAGCCTCACGAGAAAGTCTCATCCAAATCTGAAACTTTCATCATACCTAATCTTCCAGGAAACATCAAATTCTCGAGGAACCAGCTTCCTAGTTTCATGAAGCTAGAAGATGATGAAACAGAATTAGCTAAAATGTTCAAGGCTTCTGCAGATTCAGACTCCAAATGCTATGGGGTCATAGTGAACAGCTTCTACGAGCTTGAACCAGCTTATTCAGATTTCTACAGGAACTTTCTTGGAAGAAAGACTTGGAATATAGGCCCAATCTCGCTCAGCAATAACGACTCTGAAATAGCAAAAGCAAATAGGGGAAACAGAGCTTCACCATCAAACATCAACCTCGAATGCCTGAATTGGCTAGACCAAAAGCAACCAAATTCTGTAATATACGTATGTTTTGGAAGCACCACAAGTTTCACTAACGAACAATTAAAGGAGATAGCTTTGGGTTTAGAGGCATCAGGGGTGGAATTTATCTGGGTTATAAATAAAAACAGTGAAGAACACAATGAAACAGTGGGTGAAGAAGAATGGCTACCAGAAGGGTTTAAAAATAGAACGAAAGAGAAAGGATTGATTTTGAGAAAATGGGCTCCTCAGATACTGATTCTTGGTCATAAATCAGTTGGAGCTTTTGTGACACATTGTGGATGGAACTCAGTTATGGAAGCTGTGGCTGCCGGAGTAGCAACAGTGACTTGGCCTGTGGGGGCAGAACAGTTTTTTAATGAGAAGCTGGTGACTGAGGTTTTGAAAATTGGGGTTAGTGTTGGAGTTCAAAAGTGGGTTCGATGGATTGGAGATAGTGTGAAGCATGAAGATATAGAGAGAGCTGTAAGGAAGGTTATGGTTGGAGAGGAAGGGGCAGAGATGAGAATGAGGGCAAGAAGTTTTGCTCAGAAAGCAAGAGAGGCTGTTGAAGAGGGAGGATCGTCTAATGGTGATTTGAGTTCTTTGATTGAGGAGCTGCTTTCTCTCTCAAATCTTAGAGAGAGATAAGATGCTACTGTGGATTTTGATCAAGCATTTCCCAGGTGAATCTTGTTTAGGAAATATGTGCTTAATTATGTTGAGTAAGAATTGGACTAATCATCTAATTTTAATGGACTGCATTGGCCTACTAATAAAAAAATGAGTGGTGAGAGCTAAACAAATCTAGAATGTCTAGATCAGACAATCTAGATTTATTGTAGATTCTATATCTATTTTTATATTCAAAAAATTTAAATATAGATGGTTGAGGTAAAATTTATCTACTTTATATGTTTAAGTCTTTTTTCCCGTCTTTTTTATCCGTTTCTTTCTTTTCTTTTACGTTAGTTAGCTATCATGTGTGTATTATCAAATGATTTTATCAATAGAAATAACAGAGGCTTTAGAGAAATTTGAATACATATAAATATATATATATATATATACATATATATATAAATATGTTCACTGTCGTTGTAAAGTAACTGTGCGGTATCAAGTAACTAGTGCTGAATCAAGAATTCAGTGAAATCCACCCACCCATTGTATCTATATATATCTGCTAATCTCCACAAGTCAAATATGTGGTATGTTTGGAGTCGTGTAATCTGTTGTTTGAGTACTATTGTTGGATAAGGCGGCCATTGTATCTATCACATAGAAATCTTTGTTCTCAATGGATAGTTGAGGCCACAATCTAACTTTATCATTTAGATAAGTGTACATAAAATCCGTGTAGACCAAAACTTTGTGAAATTCACATTGTTGCACACTGAGAGATCTATCTATCAGGAAAGCCGGCAATTGTATTTATATTCGCTCACATCCTCTTTATCTCCTTTTTTATAAATAGCAACTATCCAAAAACCATGTAAAACCAACTAGTTTTGAAAATTAGATAGGAACAATGAATATGAATATATAAGGGATATCATTTTTCTTTCCAAACGTACCTTTATTTATTTATTTATTTATGAAGATGATGAATGAGAAAAAAGATGAAAAATAATGAGTGAAAAAAAGATACAAAAGAGACATACAATTAATTGATAGTTAAAATGAGAAAAGTGCATTAAATTTTTAGACAATTCAAGATTGTTGCTTATAAAAAAAAAGAGCATATATCATATATAAAAGAGAATGTTGCTCATAAACAGGATCAAAGTGAGAATAGTTTTTTTCCTTTATAATATGAAAATTTTATGTGAGTAAAGTGGGAGTAATTTTCTCATTCTAGTGTTGGATAACTACTAAGTATTTTATGCAATTTTATATCTAGAACATGGTTATCTTACTATCTTAGTCTTTAGACAATAGGTTACACAAGCGCAGTGGTTTAAGAACCAAGACACGTGCTTGTTGGTTGTCCAAGTAAATTTAGTGCATTTTCAAATTTCTTGTTTGTGATTCCTTTGCCAAAAAGGCAAAAAGAAGCAAAGAAACTGTTTAGTCAACACACTTATCCGAACATGGCCAGTAAATTGATAAAATATATACTCATCTGGTCCTATTTATAAGTCACTTTCAGTATATTTCACACAGACCAAGGAAAGCTTTTAAACTCATTAACTTTCCACTAAAATCCAACAAATTTACAACTTTACCCATATTAAATATCCACTATACCACATGAAAATAAAGTCAATACATAATAAATGAAGGGAAAACTTATACATTCACACTAAATATTTAATGAGGTGACTTATATATAGGACCAAATAAAACCTTCTCTCTCTGCCCTATAAATAGGACCAGAGGAGTATATATATATATATATATATATATTGGAAGTGGGCGAAATTCTGGGGATTATCAGTTATTGGAGATTGCCAACCGTGTTGATGATGATTAATATAATAAAATCAAGATTATTAAGCACAACTCTCATGTTTTATTTTAAACAATTAATTTATTTATTTAAATGAAAATCATGATCCCGTACAGGTGCATAGCCTGGATTTTAAGCTAGTTGTCAACACAATCAAATCCGATTCGGGTCGGGAAGAAATTAAAGAAAACGAATATGATCAATGTGAAAATGGTCA
This sequence comes from Mimosa bimucronata, assembly GCA_037074515.1. NCBI lineage: Eukaryota > Viridiplantae > Streptophyta > Magnoliopsida > Fabales > Fabaceae > Mimosa > Mimosa bimucronata. The sequence continues at coordinate 3,313,415 of CM073438.1, forward strand.
TGGAAGCATTAATTTGAGAAGATACATAGCTGTGGAAGAAGTCCACAATTGATGGCTTATACTTTTTTTTTTTTTTGGACTGAAATTGATGGCTTATACTCACAGAGCCAGTGGAGGACATGTGACTGTATTTAATCACTAAATCAAATGTTTTTATTGTACTCTATGTTAGTTAAATTGAATTGATTATTGATAATTAAGTTAGGTGGAGGAAGAATAATCATTATGAGGCATATTAGTAGTACAAGGGGTAGGTGATTAAGGACAAGTGAGCATAATTATGAACTGTACTAATAATTATTATTTAAGTCAAATGATGAATGTGTTGATATTGAAGAAAAAACAGCAATAAAGTACTCTATATATAACCAACCGCAATTACAAGGCCTCTTGACCAGGCAAAGCAAAATGAGTTACATTTGCATCATTTTCTAGCAGGGACAAAAGGGAATGGCTTGATTAGTATAACATGTAAAAAGGGCATAGTGCTTGGGAAAAGGTAGCTTTAATTTAGATAACCGAAAAACAAGGGATTCAATTAATGTTTGATTAATAAAAAAATACTTTGCTTTATGTCAAAGTTGCCTCTTGATAGCGTAGCATGCCAATAATCGATCTTAACAAACAAAGAAACTCTTTGGCCGAAAAAAAAAAAAGTCACTCAAGCTGGCTGTAATCAGGGAATTAGGAGCCTGTTTGCCACTTAAGAAAGGTAGTGGAATTAGATGTTCATCATTTACTTACAAGTTACAACATAAATTGAAATGTATGGTCAACATGGTTACTACAGTTAATAACGATATGATAAAGATACACATGGCCCATTCTCGTGTTAGCTTGAACCCTCTTTTTAAGATGATAATTTTATGGGTTAAAAGTCATATTTGCTCCTGAAGTATGCACGGTGGATCACATCTATCCCAAAAGTTTTTTGGGTCCAATTTTGCCCCGGAAGTATGTAAAATGTATCATATTCACCTTTTACCGTTAAAACACTCACGTTGATTGTTAAATAGTTGACGTTGACCGTTAATATTTTAACGGTATAGGCCGAATATGATCCACTTTGCACACTTCCGAGGCAAAATTGAATCAAAAAATATTTCCGGAACAGATGTGATCCACCGTACATACTTCCGGGGTAAATATGACATTTAACCCTAATTTTATTGGTAGGTCATTTACTTACTCTAATCTAAATGAACCTATAAGATTAAAAGAAATTAGCATAAAACATATGAAAGATTATGGAATTAGATTCTCTCCACTTCTTTTCCTCTCAATTTTCCATCTCAACCATATATTAAAATCTGAGTGGTTTATATTTATACTTTAAAAAATTATTAATAAAATGTTAAACAATTACAAATAAATAAATGAATAAGTAAATTCAAATTGCTAAACTTTAGTTAGGAGGAGTATAGCTTAAAACTGCACTATAAGTATGTTATGAAATTTTAAACCTGGACCTCTCAAATCTTAATCTAATAGTAGTAGTTAAAACAAGGTGTCGGATGAAAAGGAAGTGGGGGAGGAATGGAGGATCGTAGTGGATGATGAGGATGATTGAGTTGGGAATGGAAAACGTAAATGCAGGCAACACATGCGCTAAGTTTGAGTGAAGAGTGGGGAGTTTTGGGGTCATAATGAAGCATGATTATACATAACTCATGTTTTAATTATTGTTAGTTGTTAGTATTATAATAAGAATTTATATGGAAAGGAGATTTTTAAGAGAGGGGGAGAAAGGCAAACACATCAAGTTAAGGAAGCAGAGGACACAGTTGCCTTTTTGTTGATATGCAGCAATTATTCTACTTCTTCATATATGTCGCATCCTCATGCCTACACGGCTACACCTTTGACTCTCATTCATTCAGTTTGTTTGGACTAATGTTTAGAGAATAATTTTTAGAAAAAAAATTTAAAAAGTATTTTTAGAGAATATATTATAGGATAATAGATTTTGTGAGGAAAGAACTTTTGATAAAATGATAGTGTTTGGATAATTATTATGAGAATGACATTTTTCTGTATAAATTATTAAAAAGATCATAAGGTTAATGTGTTAGGAAATAGAGAGGATAAATGCATTTTTTTATATATCATTAAAATATGTGTAATGATAACATAGTTCTACTTCGGATTTTGCGTAAAAGCATAAAATTTCAGCTTTTCTAAAACCTAGATTTTGGAGGTCAAAACCAAAATTTGGTTTAAAAAAGTGCTTTCCTAATTTTTTGGAGTGCTTGATAAATTTTCTTTGAAACGTTTGGTTTCAAAAAGCATTTTTTTTATGGTGTGCCAAACAAACACCACTTTGATGGAATTTCATAATCTTTTATCCTTATTTACAATTCACGTCATCCGTACATTGTTTTACAGCATTTTCCCCTAGAGGCAAAAAAAAAAAATGGAGACAGAATCGCTGAGAGCTTGCCCTTTTTAAGATTTAATTTAATGCCTAAAATCATCCAAAAATTTAGGTCCTCATATGAATGAAGGGCATTTTGGTCAATTAATATAAAAAAGAATTTTGCTTTAATACTACTTTGATGGAATTTCATAATCTTTTGATCCTTATTTAAAATAAAATCACATTAGTGAAGATTAACTGATTCTTAAAAAAGGAGAGGAATATGACATTCATTTGGGCATTAAAAGTGAAGTATTTTCATTTGATGTGCAATAATTATGTTGGGATGGGATCATGAATATCAATCTCAACTTCCCCCCAGCCCAAACCTTCATCTCATGAATGAATAATTTAGATTTCATTTATTGAATATCAACGTCTCTTCCCGTTTTCATTAAATGCTAGTTTAATTGATCCCTAATCTATTACTCCATGCAATCAAACTCTTACCCTTATGGAAAATGGTAACCATTTAACCTATCTCTTCTATCAAGCATTAGTGATACCTTTCTATGATTAATCTGACTTTGATTTTGTTAAAAGATAAATGAAAGAAAGAATGTACAAATACTGTTTGAATTAAAATGCTGTTATATATATGGAAAAATGCTAGCTTTTGCAGATCAAGATGGCTGCTCGTTTTAATAGTATATGAAGCTTAGGTATAAAAGGGATAAGGGCAAAATATAAAACGTCATTGTATTGGCCTCATGAAAATGTGTCATATTCTTCATCATTTTCTCATTTTCAGCTTCTTTATGCTTTTATTCATTCACAGCTTGCACTCTCCTCTACACCTCTACATCTTCTAATAACTTATATATTCTATTCCCCACACACCCTTCAACATTTCAACCTTATAATTCAACCCTAACTATACATAAGAGGAAGACAACCTATATCGAAGGCCTTGAAACTCAGTGGTATGGCATCTCCTCGTTAGATGGGAGGTTGCGGGTCAGATCCCGTTTATAACTTCAAACCATTAGTACTTGCCCATTTAATTCAAAAAAGGAAGACAACCTATTGCTTTTTAATTTCATTTTAATTAATCATTGCTATATCAAAATGCCAATAAAATATCCATCTATATAAATGTATTTATTTTGCTTCAACTTCTTATTCTTTTTTTTATGATGAATATATCGTTGATTCGGTATACTAAATTCACCAACACAGAGGATCATAAAATTAAAAGAAATCGTCAACAGAAAGTAACAATAGTCATTGATGTCCATTACAAAAGTAACCGACAATACTCTCAAAACATGTATATTAGTATAATAACCCATTTAATGTGTCAAAAGATTCAGTAAAAATCACAAATAAATGCATTATAAATTTCAAAATCTAGATAATTGATTTGTTATTATTAATATCATTTCTCAGTTAGTGAACACTATTACTCAACTAATTAAAATTTCATATAGGAAATTTTGAAATTAAGAAGGTGAAATGTAAAAAACAACAATAAATGAGTAACATTTAATGATTATACAAAAAATAATACTCCATACTCTTTGTTTCTAAATATATATATATATGACCTAATTGATTATTTTAAAAAATTCTAAAAAAATAATTAAGTTACTTATAAATTAATTTGATTGATTTTTTTTTTGTAGACTAGTTGATTTTACTTATAAGCTAAAATATAATTTAATTATACATAAAATATATTATAATTAAGTGACTTATTTTGTTTCTTTAATTTCTAAAAAAAAGCCAATTAAGTTTTATGATAAAGAATAGAGGAAGTAACAAATTTATGCCACACACTTATCATTTGAGGCCAGGGGATGACCCTCCCTCCCCCCTCCCTCCCTGTTCTCTTATCTTCTATACCATACATTAATGACATTTAAAAAAAAAAAAAAGCCAAATATTTTTGTGTACTGTATCAATCTATAAAAAGGTTGTGAATAACATCAACATATTGCTGTTCTAATGTTGTAAGACCCATTTAGATTTATTGGGTTTCAAGTTCAAATCTTAGATGAGAGATATTTATATAGGGAGAAGAAGACCATGTTAGATCCTTAAAGTCTCGATTTTGAATTATAGTAGAACCACTTGTGTTAAGAGAGGAAACATCACAAACTCTAAAATTGAAATAATTAGTTGCTCAAATAACTAGTAATATGATAGATAAAAGAACCGGTCACTGATTGATTCTATAATAGAAAAAGTGATGAACAACAAGCCTTTAATTCAAAATTAAAAACCTGCAAAGGCAAGACAGATCAATTAAACACTGATTATAAAGTAGAGGATATGCAAAAGTTGAACGTGATTAGTAATTGCCATCTTCGTTTAAAAAAAAAACAACAAAAAATAAATAAAGAAATATTAGGAGATGGATAAAGAGATCTCAAGAGCTATGCCTAGAGATTCGTGTAATCTCCTCAATCTCCTCCTCCCTTCCTCTCTTCTTCCTCCTCCATAGCTTCTCCTCATAAAGCCAAATCTCTCCCAAATCACAATCAATCTCTCTCTCTCTCTCTCTCAAACACAACAAACAAGCAATGAAGGCAAACACAAACAACACAAAGCTCATTCTCTTCCATTCTCCTCTCCACAAACAACCTTCACCATTATCCCTCCGACTCCTCTTCTTCCTCACCTTCTTCTCCTTCCTCTTCCTCCTCACCCTCCGTACAACCACCCTCACCCTCTCCCCCTCCGCCGCCTCCTCCTCCGCCACCTCCGCCGCCTCCCTCCCTCCCTCCATCGCCAAAGCCCTCCTCCACTACGCCGCAGCCTCCAACTCCACCGCCGCCATGTCCGCCGCCGAACTCTCCGCCGTCTCGGCCGCCCTCTCCCAAACCCCCTCCCCAAATTTCCTCATCTTTGGCCTCACCCACGAATCCCTCCTCTGGTCCGCCCTCAACCACCATGGCCGTACAATCTTCCTCGACGAAAACGAATATTCCATCTCAAAATTCGAACTTTCCAATCCTGGGATCGAAGCTTACGATGTCCAGTTCACCACTAAGGTTAGCGACTACCCTTATCTTCTTTCCCTGGCGAAATCACAGTCCCAGAGTGATTGTAGACCTGTGCAAAACCTTTTGTTCTCTGAGTGTAAGCTTGGGATTAATGATTTGCCTAATCATATTTATCAGATCCCTTGGGATTTGATTTTGGTGGATGGGCCACGTGGGTATTCTCCGGCGTCGCCGGGGAGGATGTCGGCGATCTTCACGGCGGCTGTTCTGGCGAGGAGTAAGAAAGAGGGAGTGAGGAGGACGCATGTTTTTGTTCATGATTTTTACAGGGAGGTTGAGAGGGTTTTCAGTGATGAGTTCTTGTGTGAGGAGAATTTGGTGGAGACTGTGGATTTGTTGGGGCATTTTGTTGTGGAAAGTGGGAGTGAGATTGATAATGGTCATGGGTTTTGCAGAAATTTGAGTTCTCCTGTTTCTTCTTCTTCTTCGTCGTTGCCGTCGGAAGGTGACGACGATGATTAACTTTTAAGAATCTGTATAATGTTGTTTTCCTTTTTTCCTTTTTTTTTTTTTTTTGGGTTTGCGTGATTTTATCACAATGAAGTGTAATATAATTTGTAGTTATGATAGTGGTTAATTTTCTTTCTTAATTTCTTTAATTCCTTTTTGTTTTTTTTAAACACCCTCTAAAGTTATCATAACTCATAAGGGCATCAAAGAAAATTCTGCTCACCACTAAGCACTTTCTTTAATTAGTAAGGGATTGTACCGGTGTAACAAGAGAATTTGAGTTCTAAAATGCAGCAGTTTTAAATATTTGGTGGTAAAGCATTGCCGCCTTTGTGATCCTATCCGTCTTGATCTGAATTAGTTTGAACCCCAATCTTCTGAATTAAAAGGAGGTAGATCGCAAACAATAGCATGGAGTTTCAACTTTTTTTCCAAGGGTATTAAATTGTGGCTGTAACGGTGGGATACTAAGGGCTCAAGTGAAAAACCAGTTTGACCGCATCCTCTTTATTTTGTGGGTGTAACTTTTTGTACTGTTCGTGCTTAGGGGAAAAGGGGAACAAGGCGGGAGGGAAGAAACGAAGGGTGAAATAAATAAATAATTGAAAGTGAGAGATGCATATAAATCCACAGATGTGGGAAACATATGACTTGTGTAATAGGGCGCGTGGGGGAGAGAATAGGACTCTTCCAAGTTTATAATCAATTTGAACTTTGTCGTAGGGAATGGGAGATGGGACAAATGGATTAATGCTGAATATTCAAATTTGAATTATGAATCTTCCATCACTTTCATTCACCCACTGTTAAATTCTCCCCACACCTCCTGAATTAACCAACTATGCGTCGGTGTGAGAAGCCATATATCAAAATACACAAATTTTCGCATTCGAGTGAGATTTTGCGAGAATTACGCATAAGTCTGAGCAACAAGTAATCACTTTTACAAGATTAAATTAAATTGTATCGGCTTATTCTGTAAGGTCACGTGGATCTGAGGAAGTACCAGTACCCTTCCATGGATCCCCACAAAAAATCCATATGGTGTCGGTGCCACTCCTCGTCTTTTTATTTGATTATTTCAGCCCAAGAGCCAAAAGTATTCTAATTCTAATTCTTGCTTCAGCTAGTCCTTCAATCTCAATAAAAATATAATGAAATGTGATTTATCTCTCCTTTGTTTTTGAGCATATATAACAAAATTTAGAAGTCCATTTCCAAACGTGGACATACTAACGACTTGAGACGAATGTAATTAAACAAAGGATATTTGGGAATTAACGACCTAACAAACCAATTATTAAAAAACCCATTAGTTGGTACGAACGGCCAATATCCGTCGTTTGTTGTTACTCTTGTGGTTTGCCCCACGTTCTTATGCACCTAATTGAATCATTTAGGACTTTAATTTAAAACCATGTGTTGCTTACTTGCTTATGCGTTTCTTTATTTCTCACTATATTCAAACACGGAATTTTTATTATATTTATGATGGGTAGGTTATATGTTGCATATTCTCCAAACTCTAAACGTCAACTTCTTGTAGCTCAGTTTTTTTTTCTTTTTCCTATAATTGTGTTGTGGGTACCCTCCAATATTATTTTAACATGTTATGTACAGATGCTTTCAAACCCCCAACTAATGCTTTCAAATGCATTAGTTGCTGGGCCTATAATGTCCATATAATCAACGTTTCATGTAATTTGTAAATGGGCTCAAATAATATTTCAGAAATAAAACATGGTGGACATTCTAAAGCCTCATTGACTTTATTCCCCTAATTTTAATCACCATCTTAATTTCTTCCTAATTTTTGGGACTTACATTTTAACTTATGTCGAAAATGAAAAGCATGTTTCACTATTTCACCTTTTTATTTTTTTTATGCTGTTTTATCTTGATTTGTTCGTATTATTGATCTCACTGATTGGAACCTTGGTGGGCTGCCTTTTGTAAAGCAAAGCATGAAACAACATCATGCACTTTAACAAACAAACAAATAAATGTTTGTTGTAATGAAATTAAAACGCAAACCAATTCAAAATCAAGTTATATTATATTATTTTGATAAATCAGTTACATGGCAATCATATCAAACACTCGGTTCTAGATATATAGGAAAAATGCAATAATAAAGGTATAATGTTACTGTATGTGTTTTTCCATACATTGTTTAAGAATTCGATTTGATTTGAATTATATATAACTTTTTAATAGCGTCTCTTCCCTTAAATGTTACCCCCTCGGTTCCTAAATATAAGGCTTATTTAGGGGAGTGGGTTTGTTCCTAAATATAAACCTCTTTTAAACTTTTCTCAACTTTCTTCCAAATTATTCTTATTGATGACTAACTAACCCTCAATATAAAGAAGTAAGTGAGGGGGGTAGGAATAAAGGCAAGTTGTTAGGGTATTTTAATAATATTATGTGATTTTAATTAACTTAACTAACATCCTTAATCCCATAAAATTAGGTAAATAATAGGTATTATATTTAGAAACGGAGCGAGTATATCTTATACTCCCCCCAATCCTAATTATAAGATCACTTTAACTTTTTTGGAGAAATTATCTTTTACCTTACTTATAAACTATCGTATAATACAACATGTGGGATTTGTTAAAATTAAATAGTCTAATTGGCTTCCTTAATCTCCATAAAAATTTCAAAGTGATCTTATATTTAGGACCGGAGGGGGTAATTGATCACTACAAAAAAACATGAAATTACCAACAGAATTTATCGGCAAAATTCTGTCAGTAATTTCAGTTTTCCGACGGATTTTTAAAAAATAACATATTATTTAATAAAAAATTATATTTAAATTTATTAAAAACTTATATCTATATATGTGTATATGTTACTTTTTATTAATATTTATTAAATATTATTTATTTATAATTTTTTTTGAAATAAATAAAGATAATATTTTATTTATAAAATTATATTTTAATATATTATTTATAAATTAAAATAAAAATATAATTCATAAAATTATTGACGGAAATGTTCCATCAATTTATTCATAAAATAATATAATTAATAAAATTACAGACAGAAATTCAGTCGGTAAATTTCCGGACGGAATTTCCTTCGGTAATAATAATATTTTAATATATTCGTTGGTAATCCGTTTTCGTCAGTAATTTCGTTGGTAAATTTTCTGTCAGTAATTCCGTCAGAAATCCGTCGATAATTTGATTTTTTATGTAGTGGATATTACTTAGGATAATTGATGATGCTAAAATGATTTCATTTCGTTAGCCTCAGTTTACAATTGTCTTTATTAAGATATAACGATTGAAATAACACCATGTATAGGTATCATAATAAATTAATCTCCCGTACATATCGTTAAACAAATTTTTAATTTTAACTTTGATTGTAACTTTCCTTGCCCTAAGTAATTCCTGGCTTTAGTTTCTTTTATCAAAATATATTAGGAAGCAAAAACAACTGACTGTGTTTCTGGTTGGTGATAATATCAAAAATAATTTCCAAAACTCATGAAAATGGTTGTTATCGTGTGCGCTTGTGTGTATATATAGAAACCTTTAAATAAACTTGGGGAAAAAAGGAGTGAATAAACCCGGGGTGTGTGGTTGAGTGGAAGTGACCTTTAACCCATTGTCGAGGGTTCGATTCTTGGCTTTGGGTATGGAGAAGCATTAAATCTCTCGAGCCAGCTGTCCCACCCTTTGAGGTGCCTACAATTCAGCAGATGATTAGTCTCCACTTGTTGGGTGGGAGATACCTTGACGTTTAATAAAAAAAAAAAAAAAAGTGAACAAGAGGTTGGAATTGCAACAGGGTGTTGCCTTGTTGGCACATTTATTATGTTTGGTGGGCTTAGCATTTAATTGGATTTTGGACGGCCCGTAGCATACAATACAATACATAAGTACATTGACGGCGTGACCTGCGTTCCCCTTATAAACAATCCACCTTCCATGCAAATTAAATACTCCACTCATTTTAGAAGTTCAATTATTTCTTTAGAAAAATGTGAACTTTCAAAGATGTCCAGAAGGGTTAATACTCAAAGAGTGAAACATATGAGGGATGATTTCGGAATTTACTTCATAATTTCTCTAGACATATTACATGATACATCAAATTATTTGAAAAAAAGGCGGAGAGAGTAATATACTCGTCAGATTAGGAGGTTTGAAGTTATATAGTAGTTCATTATTCAGTAGAGTAGCTATAAACAGTGTGATATAGAGCTTAATTTAATTTCCAATACCTTACACATTATTGATATGAAGAAAAGAGTATATATAACAATGAAAATTTTAAAATAATCAAAAGGCATTTCTGTTTGTTTTAAATATTATACATAAGTAATTTCACTAATTTGGCTTGCGCATAATCCTGCTAGTTAAAAATACAACAATACTTATATTTTCTGTTGGCCAACACAAAATATATAACATATTGTCTCATGGTACCTTTGAGATTCATCCTCATAAATCTTCTTCTTCTTCTTCTTGCCAACCTCATGAAATCTTTTAGACTTTAGTACAACTTCTTTGCAATAACTATAACAAAGCATTCATGTGACTTTATTAGGTTGAAGAAAAAGCAGTGTCATCATAGGACACGCATCGAAAACTGGGCCACACAGGAAGCACATTCGTCTGATGGAGGGCATTCGAATCAACTATCTACGAGGAGACTTAAACCTAATTCCAACTTATTTCCTTCCTTGTTATAAAGCTCATACTAATTATTTATTTGGTCTTATTTATAAGTCACTTCCAACATATTTTACACAGACCAAGGAAAGCCTTAAAACTCATTAACTTTCCACTAAAATCCAACAAATTTATAACTTTACCCATATTAACTATCCACTATACCACATGAAAATAAAATCAACACATAATAAATGAAGGGTAAACTTGTACATCCATATTCAATATTTAATTAGGTGACTTATATATAGGACCAAATAAAACCTTCTCTCTCTGCCCTATAAATAGGACCAGAGGAGTACTTCTTATATATTAAGGAGAGGAAGTTATAGTATTAAATATGTCTATTTTAAAAGATTTTTTTTTTAACTTTACCGTTATTTAAGAATGTGTTAAAATACTCCCTTTGGTCCTTATTATAAGTCACCAATTATAAATTCTCACAAACCAATAAAATTAGTCAAAAACATTAAATATATCTTAAAATTCAAGTGATCTATAATATCACCCTCATCAATGATCATAAACTACAACACCATTATAATTATTATCTCTCCTTCTACCCTTATTAAATAAGGGTATACATGGAAAAATATAATTAATACTCATTGAAAACTACCAAGTGCCTTATACAAAGGACCAAGAAAACTTGTTAGTTGGTGCCTTATAATAAGGACCAGAGGGAGTAATATTTTGTGCATTATAAACATTCTTTTATCTTCCCTATTTCCAACACAGGGGTAAAATAGTCACAATAGCGTTAATTGATCCCAAACTAGACTTATATTTAGGAAAAAAAATTGTGATAGTTATACTTATAATAAGGAATAGAGTAATAGCTTAGTCTCTCCTCAACATACTTCATGTCTTCCTATTGGAATGTTGACGAATTTTGATGTAATTTTCATTATTAATCCACCGAGATATTTGATTCTTCTAACAATCGATCAGCTCGCTTCATAAGATAATAGGCCTATAATGGAGAAAACCACGTTATCTCCAAGTAATTTTCACTGTTACGTAGTCCACACTCAAACATAATATGATGGGATTAAGGTGGAACAGCCCACAACCAATCGATCTAAACGTTGGGTTGTAATTTTTGACATAATTTGTAAATGATTCCAATGTATGATGGACTTTTGATTTGAATATTTAGAAGTTCTAACAACCATTGAACATTTTATTCTATCTCTTTATATGAAAAATGAGAAAACAGTGTGCGTAAGTGTAAGATGGAGAGACATATAAGTGATGCCGACAAATACATGACAGCAACGTCCTTCATAACTTTCCCATATCACACATCCCTCTGTCACTCTAATCATCCTGCATGCATTGTCCTACCTTTATATTATTGTTGCACTTTTCTCCAACGACCTTCTTTTTCTTACCAACACCATTTAATTTCCATCTCCACCTCAATTTAACACCTTTAATCGAAAATTAATGAAAAGAATTTATGGTTATAACTCCAATACATTTACCCTTGACCTTGACGACACTAAATTAAAGTATCAAACATACCAATCTGCCATTAAGTGAAATAGCCAAATGTCACACATATTCTCAAGGGGCTGATATGAATACCCATAAACATTATGACATAAACAGTACACTCTCAAGCTTATTCATTATTATACAAATCAAGGGCATATATGAACACCCATTGTTAACTGAAGATATTATGTGCAAAAATACACATATGATTAACAAATTAACAGACACCATATAATAGTAATTAAAAACTGCCTCTTATGGTTGAGGAGTCGTACATAATTATTGAACAAATCACAAGCGGTGTGGTTTGAGGGATTTGTAGGTCACCGGCGTCGGCGGCGGCGATCCTACAGCCGCAGGTTCCGGTACCGGCACCGTCTCCTTGTTGCTGGCAACGTACTTGTTACAAGGTACGATGTTCAGAGTCTTTGGGTTCGGACATGGCTTAACCTTGGAGAAAAACTTGGTACATTCCGCCGGTGACTTCTGATCTGGAAGTCCCAGAATACAATTCCGGCGAACATCCAGAATTTTCCGGTCAATCAGTTTCCGACATTCAGGTCCCACCTGAGTGAAATAATTACCCGACAACGTCAAATTCCCGCCTTTCTGGAGCTCCGGAAGCTTACAAACCGATTCAGGAACCGCCCCATAGAATTTATTATACGCCAAGTTCAAAAACTGAATCTTGTCCAAGCAAGCAAAAGAATGTGGAATTGGACCAGTCAACCAATTGTTGCTCACATCAAAAACCGTAGCTTTTTTAAGAAACCCAATCTCATAAGGCAAACACCCAGAAAACTGATTCCCCAGTAACAGAATTTCCGTTATGTTGGTTGCTCTTCCAATACTCTTGGGGATGCGACCGGTTAACATGTTGTTAGCGAAAGTGAGATATCTCGCAGGAGTGGACCCAAATTCTTCATCGGGAAGATTCCCTGTGAGCTTGTTGTTGTTGATGAAGATGACATCAAGGTCCAATCTAAAGAGCTTAGGTGGAATGGGACCATAGATTTGGTTAAACCTGAGATCGAGGAAGAGAAGTTGCGTGAATTGAAGGACTTCATTTGGGAACTGAGAGCAAATCTTGTTGTTACTAAGGTCAAGCTCGAAGAAATATTTGAACTTGGTGATTTCAGGTGGGACCTGGCCGGTGAAATTGTTGGAGTTGACGTGGAAGAATGCTAGCTCTGGGATTTTTGCCAATGATCCGAAAAGATCCAACGGTTTGTTTTGTATCTGAGATGACAAAGCGTAGCCGTTGAAATCAAGCCCGGCGACTGCTTTCTGTTTATCCACTGGGAAATCTGCGCAGCGTATGCCGTTGAATTTGCATACGTCGTTTGATTTTTTCCAGTTTGATGTTCTCCCATTTGGGTCGCAGATGTTTTTCTTGAATTCTAAGAGCACCTTTTTTGCTTTCTGCAGCCTAGTTTCCTGATATATCCTCTTCGGAGGAGGAGGAGGCGGCGGCGGAGGAGGAGGAGGAGGAGGAGGAGGGGGCGGAGGGGGAGGGGGCGGCGGAGGGGGAGAAGGAGGAGGTGGGCATGGCGGAGGAGGCGGCGGAGGGGAGCAAGAAGGGGGCGGAGGAGGCGGAGGATACTGACATTCTCCACATTCAGGGGAAGAGGTAGGGGCATTTCCGGTATTTCCTCCGCCACCGCCGATGATGATTTCTAAAGCTTCTCTTTTAGGCTCAAGAGAATGTGAAGAATGAATCAGGAGAGAACTAGCAGATATCAACAATAGTATAACACATGCAGACATGTTACCCATGTTGATGGTCTTCAACCTTCAGAGAATGGATTCTGGGATTTGTGAGCAATGAAAGCTGGGGAAGTGTGGTATGTATAAAGGAAATGTATGTTGATCGTACAAGTTGAAAAGTCAAGACTAATTTTGGAGCCATAAATGATTTATCTATCTATCTATAACTAAAACAAATGATACATAAAAGTTTTGAAATGATGGGGTCATGGGGTCTGTGCTTTCTCTCTCTCTCTTTATTTTTTCAGAATAGAATACTAGACTAATGATGTTTTTTCTTTGAAATAACCTTTTTGGTAGGCCATAAAGTTCTCGGCTTTAACAAGATGCTTCATCGTGCTAGTAAACAAATGACATGCATGAACCCACAATGTGGATTGACTTAAAAAGAGTATTAGGTCTTCTCCATAGAGCAGATAAAATGCCACTGATCTTCAAGCGCCCTGCCAAAAATCTCCCCTTCATTGGGCCTATAGCACAAATAGTGCAAGGATGGTGACAAAAATAGTTTGTCACCATCTGTTGGTTCTTTCATACATGATGTCTCTATGTATAAGAAGTGCTTATTAGGAGAGCCAAAATCCACTTCAATGATTCTACATCTCAAGAGAATTAATCCTAATATTGGCAGTGGAGACAGTCTAGATTTAAAAAAAAACCCTTTTAAACGCAGAGTTTCCTACGTATATATTATTACTAGCAAGTTGGAGTGAGTAAATGTGGAGTGTACTACTCATAACTTTATTAGGGAATAAAGAAGGGATCCAACTGTTAACTGATAATGTGAAGAAAATATCGTAGTGTGGTCGTGAGGTGGAGAGACGATGCATATGCACTCCTTTAATTTTCATGGAAGCTGAAAATAAAAGGAGAGGGACAGAGACATTTGATGGGCCAAACAATCATCCATCTAAACCATGTCGCTTATGTTATGCCATGTGATCAGTTGGCATGAACTTCTTAAAGCAAATTGAATTCGAAGGTTGTTCCAAAACAGAGTTTTCAATTTCTCTTTTCTTTTTCTTTTTCCTTTTTATTTTTAAATTTTTTTGTGTCTTCTGTGACAGTGTGTGCCACTGTGCCTAGTCCGATAGTCCCACAATTCGTTCTCAACTGACATCTGTATGTAAGCAGCATGCAAAACTCAATGAAATACGCCTGTTCAATCTCCTTTCTCATTTAGTTTTGCCTACTATCTATGGCTCTATTCAATATTCAATGCGTATAGTATTTATATATTTCTTGAAAGCCGCTAGGTCATAGCAACAATCCTATTGATCCACATGTTCACATAATCAAAGTTATAATAGAATGTTTTATTCTTAATTTCAAATTTCATTGCCAATAATTAATCATTACTTATCATATATTTCTACTTATAGGAAGGTGTTTTTTAATTTTGAAAGTTATTTAAAATTGAGCGAAGCAATGGTTAAATACATTAAATACATAAATGTATGGACGTTATTTAATATTGAGCAATGATTAAATACATATATATATATATCTACTTTTAAGAAAGTATTCTATATTGATTCTCTTTTTTATCACGTACATACCTCTTATGGTAATATTGTTTATAGAAAATCTATCTATATGTATTAATTTTTAATTTGCAATATTTGACTTTTCAGATATACAAATTAATTTTTATCTTCAAATAAGTCACTATTTTAGGCAACAATTAAAACATATATATAAGATTTAAAATCAAGACTATTAATTTTTCTTATGATATTTACAAAATAATTAATTTGTTTAAATATGTCAGTAAATTAGACAACAGGGTATTAATTATTTTTCTATTTAGAAAGTTTTTCTTTTGAATTTTCATTTCCATTGTTAAAAATAAATTGGTTGCTAAAAAGCTACACCGATGAAAATCACTTCTCATTTACATATATCTTAATTTACTATTGTTTTTTTTAGAAAAAATACACCATATAAATTTTGTTTTTTTATCTACGATATTTGGCTTTTGAAATTTACGAATTGATAACTGTGTTCAAATAAGTCATTAGTTTAGGAAACAATCCAAACATACATATTTCATTTATAATATGCCATAAATCTAGAAAAAAAACTACACTTATTTGAATATTTGATCATTTACATACTTATTAATTCATTATTGTTTATGAAAACTTCAAATCATATATATTTGTTTTTAATCTCCAATATTTGGTTTTGAAGTTTAGGAATTAATTATTGTGTTCAAATATATCACTATATTTTAGGCAAGAATCTCCAATATTTTTTTTTTGTATCGAAAAAATTACCCAAAGAAAGAATCCAATTTAAGGAAAATTATATCATATTGAAAATTCTAAATTAATTGCACATATTCAAATCCCGCTTTCATTACTTCCAATTTCAAATTCAAACTTTCAATTTACCATTGTCAAGTCTCAACATTTTTAAAATCCGAATTTTCTCATTCATGGACTCTCTTATATTAGTGATTCTTTCTCTTTGCTTCTGTATCATTTCTCTCAAACCCCAATTCCTAGACTCTCTAGGAAGTACTCAGACAAAAAAAGGGACTCTCAAGCAAGCACCACAGTCCAACCTCATGAGAATACTTTATTCTTCTTTCGCATGCCTAAGGTTATACATGGATGTTTATATACTTATTATGGCATTTTTAATTCTTTCGTTTTCAAGATAAATGATATTTTCAAGTCTATGATATGTTCTTTATAATAATAAAGCTTGCAACCATGATTATTCAATTAGAAAATTTTGAGAATGAATAAAAATGATGTTCATAAATGGAATTGTTTCCACAATCTTGGAAATTTCATTTGATAGCGCTATTTCATTGTGTAAGATTAAGAAGAGCCTTCCACCATTTATGTTGTTTTCTTTATAAATTTTGCTTTGCAGTGGTTTTTAGTTGACCTAATTCATCTTTTCTTCTGGAATAATACGAAATAATGGAATTCTTTTATAAGCATTCAACTTAATTTGTTCCTTTACCGCTTGCTCTCATTTTTTGATTTCTCCCTAATAGTTATGTTTACATTATATTTTGTTATGGTTAGTTCTTTATTATTTTTTGTTACATTAGGTGCATCGCATCAGGATACTTTTCAGTTGTTACATTTTAAGTATTATCAAGTTGAGTTTAATCAAATGAATCATAAAGAGTGAAGGAAAGGGATCGGCCGATTGGTAAAGAGATTCATCATTGTCTTCATAATCTCTTTTACCCAACACGTACATGAAGCGATTGGTGAAGAGATTCATCATTGTCTTCAAAGGGTTGCCAACCAATGAGTATTGAGTAGTTGGTTGAACTGGTAAGTGGGCTCACCCCCCGTAAGGATGAGAACGTGTGTTCGAATCCCGGGAAGCGCTCTCATTGGGAGAGGGGATGACCCTACCTATGTGGGCATCACTCTTACCCCTCGAATCCGGATTAGTCGGTTGCCCATAGGCGCCGGATTACCGGGCGGTATTTAACCAAAAGAAAAAAAAGGGTTGCCATTGAGACCTTGAACCAATGAAGTGACAATGAACACAATCTTGGTGAGATGAAAAGAGATAGACCAGAGTTGAATAAGCAACACCTTTAGATGATAGAGGCACAAGGTTTAACCATCTTCTTCCTCTCCCTTATTGTGTCCTATGTAAAATGGCTGTTTATAGCTTCAATCTAGACTTTGTTTTTTTGTTTTATTGTACATTTGTTTTCAAAATCATTTTTATAAGCTAAATAAAAATAATTAAGAGATAAAAACTGTGGAGGTTTATTAGTCTGAATAATACGACACTACTCACATTTGAAAGATGTTTATATAATTTATGGCCCTAAGGAGATCGCAGGAGATACTCCATGAAATCAGTAATCATGTATAACATAACAGGAAATAAAAATAACAATACCAATTCTAAATATAATCCTAATAATCAGTAACTATAATCCCTACTAACATAGTTTTACAAATCACCACAAAAATAATGATTATATATTTTAAATTCGAGGGCTATTATATGCATAAGATGTATTCCCTGACTTTTTCTTTAACGGTTAATTTAGAATTTTTAATATGAATATAATACATACAATCATATTATCTTTCATTATTAAAGAATGGAGTAACATATTATAGAGATAATCTTGTGATCTAGGTGGGATTAGATTAATGGAAAGACCAAAATATATTGAATACAATGAAAATAAAATTTAAAATATAAATATATTTTTTTTTACATTTATTTCCTATATTTTTGTATCTCTATTTCCTCAAATTTCAGGATTTCTATAATTAAAACAATTTTTTTGCTGACTCAATAAAAAAATAATAAATTACATTTTTTTTGGAATATTACATGTCACTTTTCTTTTTCAAGCAAAAAAATCATTTTTTTCCCTTTTGCAATGTAATCCATACTCGATCAGTTGTTAAATCATATTTATTTATGATTTAAATCATTATTGCATTATTAATATTATTAGTTTATTTTCAAACATATAAAATTGTCAATCAATGATTTAGATCATTTATATTAATATGAAATCAACTTTTGTTGTCTTCAAATATATAATGAACATATAAATATGTATTTTGATAACTCACAATTTTGCAATAAGCTTTTTAAAAATAGTTCATATTTTCTCTTTTATAAAAAAAATTGCAATCAATGATTTAGATTATTTATATCCATATGTAATTAACTTTTGTTGTTTTCAAGTAACATTTTTAATCATAAAATAGTTACTCAAAAAAAATTATGTTCTTTAGTTTATTTCGTTTTTATTTTTAACTTCTGTGCATCGCACGGGGGAGAAAAGTCTAGTTAGGTATTAGTAGTGTGTGTGTATATAAATATTAAATACCTATACGCAAGCTTATCTGATATGATATACGGTAGTATTATATAAAAACCAGTTGTCTGCTAATGAAAAAGATGATTAGGAAGAGCTAAATACATTTATGTCATATAGATCTCACTTGAACGGTATAGATTTGAGTTTATTAAAAATATTTTAATGTCTACATGATTTAAAATTCAATTTAGACTGTCCAAATGAAATATATACGGTCTAGATATGTTTAGCTTTCTTTACTCATCCTTTTTATGGAAATCGATTCTATAAGATATATATAAATATATATAGAAAAAAAAGTGAGGACTAATAATAGTAAATTAGGCTTGTTGATGGATCATTGAAAGTGTCTCATACTAATCGGGCAATAAGTTAGAATTAGAAGTTTATTATAAAAACGATACAATTTTTAATTCTATCACTGTAGGCTCATAATTATGTCTATGATGCAGTAGGTCCAAGAAACAAAGCACAGTCCAATAAGCACCCATGAGTAACAGCCCAGTAAACCAAACGACGCAACCTACTAAGACAGCATGATAGGATGCCCCAGTTCAAGAAGAACCACAATCACAGGGATTTACTGAGTCACGCCTAGTTAGTTAACAACTACTACACCTCAACAGCTCTCTAACCCCGTCTTACTCGCAACAAACGAGGAAAGTCAAAGTGGAAGGAGGCATAACCCTACGGCTTAAAAGAGGAAGAACATGGAGAAAGAGGACACAAGCTCTCAAGAGAAACTACTGCGAATAAGCATCTGTGAACTCTAAAGCGATCTTACCGCATTCATTCTTTCACTTTTATCTATTGTGATTGTACCTTGATGAGGATTTCATTCTCTATTTGTAAACATTGTTGTTGGTGATCCCATTCATTAATGACGGAAATTCATTTTTCCTTTTATCATTGTGCTTTACTGAATTTGGTATCCACAGTCACAATATATCTTGTATTGCACCTAGCATTGTTCCCTTCCATTATTTAAAAATGAAAAATTATCTATCGGTCTCATATAATGAGAAAACTAAATAGAAATAGCTCCCCTAAATTTATCATTTAACACACAGAGGTTTAACTCTTAAATAATGCAACTCAAGTTATAAATTATGAGAAAGTTTAACTAGTACATAGAAAGCCAAGTCCTTTGAAACATGGGAGTTTGACTTGAAAAATATGAAATCCCATAGATTTAGTTATGAAATAAAATTTTAGAGAGAATCTCCAATGAAAAGCTGTTTTAAACTTTAAATTTGTTGACCATGTTCTTTTCCTTAATGACAATACTACCTACTTCTTCTCAGTGCCTAATATAAAACACAAACAATTATCTTTGATAGATTAACAAAGAGAAATAATTATTTTAGAGTTTACGTTTGGTCCTTAATGTAAGAGTTAGTTCACTCATGGCAAAAAAATCAGTTAGTTGACTAATTTAACAAGATTAAGTAAACTAAATTATTTAACTATATCATATGATACAAAACTTATGTGTATAATTAGATATATTATATATTGATGTATAAGTTGCATAAATTAGTTTAGAAAAAATGCAAATATAAGAAATAAGATGAAAAATTATTTATATTTAAGATAAAAAATACTCCTATTTAGGAACCGAATCATGGAATGATATGAAATTCAAAAATTATTATAAATAATTCATAATCATAATATAGAACAAAATTAAAATATTAATTATTGAAAGAAAAAATAATGAAATATGCATAGAGGGAGGGAAGTTAGGAAAGGAATGAAAATCTGAATTTAGGGTAAACTCAACCTCAAGGTCTCGGCATGATGATCAATTTTGACACAGTACGTGACAGATATGAACTCCTATTTCATTGCTACTCCTCTTCTCATCACTAACCAATCTCTCTTCCATTCACACCATCTCACTTTACAAATTCCCCTAAACTCCTCTCAATTTCAACAACAATCATCAACAACGTACGACAACAATAATGGCCTCATCTCCAACATCATCTTCATCATCATCGTCCTTATTGTGTCTCTTCCTCCTTCTCTTATCCTCTGTTCTCTGCTCTGCTTTTGACATGTCCATCATCGAATATGACGTAAAGCACATGCCCAAAGGTAATCTCAGAGATGACACTCACGTGAGGAGAATCTACGAGTCATGGCTTGTCAGGCACGTCAAAGCCTATAATGCATTGGGAGAGAAAGAGAGGAGATTTCAGATCTTTAGGATAACCTTAACTTCATTGACCAACACAACATAGTACTGAACCGTTCCTTCAACCTTGGTCTCACCCAGTTTGCTGATCTCACCAATGACGTATTCCGGTCCATGTATTTGGGCGCCAAAATGAACCGGTCCAACCGGTTACTCACCAGATTAAGAAAGAGCGATCGTTACGCCTACCTTGCCGGTGACCATTTGCCGGAAACTGTTGATTGGAGAGCCAATGGTGCTGTTATTCCGGTTAAGGATCAAGGGCAATGCAGTTAGTTCATCTGTTTCTTTTGGTTTTATAGAAAACTGTGATTCAGAAAAAGTTTATATTTTTAGATGATTGGTTGAAGGATTAGGTGGAATTTGGCCAACAAAGTATTTGTTAGGAGCGTGTGGCACAAATAAGATATGAAGGGATATTGATTACCAATTAATTTGTAAAATTGAGTATTTAAGCCAACATTGTCACCCAACCCTAAACGTACCTCATATTGAGCACATGTGGAGATACTTGAATTGCAATTGGCACTTATGTACATTTAAGGGCTAGGTAATGGCAGTGTCTAAGTTGCCCAATTTTAAAAGTTTCTTTATAATCAATATCCCTTCAAAGCTTGCCACACACAGCAATACTTAGTTGACAAAGTTGCACATATTCCTTTAGTTAAATAAAGTAAGAAACTTTGGTAAGTGGGTATTTTTTTTCTTCCATTAAATGGGATTAATGGAGCTTGGGGTTTAAAAAAATTGAAGGGAGTTGCTGGTCATTCTCTACGGTTGGAGAGGTGGAAGGTATCAATCAAATCGTGACAGGGGACCTCATATCTCTATCAGAGCAAGAATTGGTGGATTGTGACAGAACTTACAACAAGGGTTGCAATGGAGGTCTTATGGACTATGCTTTTGAGTTCATCATAAAAAATGGAGGCATTGATACTGAAAAGGATTATCCTTACTCTGCTCATGAGGGTTCTTGTGATCCTAACAGGGTATGTAATATGTATACAAGAGTCTTCTTTTTTTAGAAGTTTCATGGCCATCTTCCAATGAATATTGATACTATTATATGTGTTGTGTTTGGATTCTTAGAAAATTTCCAGAGTTGTCACCATTGATGGATATGAAGATGTCCCAGAAAATGATGAGCTTTCTTTGATGAAGGCTATTGCAAATCAGCCAGTTAGTGTTGCCATTGAAGCTGGTGGCAGAGCATTTCGGTTTTATCAATCGGTATTCATACACTCTAAATAACTTTTTCCATTTAGCACTATTTAAATTAAACAGATTTGTAACAATTAAAGTGTTTGACATGACCTTTTTCCATGCCAAAATTGATTCTTTCAATTGAAGAAGACAATTTAGCCATCTAAGTCAAGAATAATGCTTAATTATTACTTTAAAGTTGAAGCAATCTCCTTAATCCTCTAACATTTGACTTTTGCTCAGAGTTGACCGCTTTTTAATGTATATTTTGTTCAAAACGTTTTTTTAATAAAAACTTATATAAACATAAGTCTCATTATACTGATTGACTATATAAACATAAGTCTCATTATACTAATTGACTTTTACCCCAATTTTAGTTATATGACCCAGTTGAAATAAAAGTCACTTTAGCTCACATTTTGCCTTGAAAGTGAAATGGGATATTTGCAGGGTGTATTCACAGGGTAATGTGGGACACAGCTAGATCATGGAGTGGTGGCAGTGGGATATAGAAGAGAGGATGGTAAAGATTACTGGTTAGTGAGGAACTTGTGGGGTCCAATGTGGGGAGAGGAGGGTTACATAAAGTTAGAGAGGAACATGGCAAGTGGGAGCACAGGTAAGTGTGGGATTGCAATGGAGGCATCATATCCTACAAAGAAGGGTAAGAACCCTCCAAATCCTGGGCCTTCCCTTCTATCTCCATCAAAGCCTAGAACTCTTTGTGATGATTACTATTCTTGTCCTTCTGCTTTTACTTGCTCCTGCATCTATCGGTACCAAAACTTCTGCTTTGGTTGGGGTTGTTGCCTTCTTGAATCTGTAACTTGTTGTGATGACCATTACAGTTGTTGCCCTTCTGATTACCCTGTTTGTGATACCCAAGCTGGAACTTGCAGATTAGTAAGTATATACTCTGTGCTTATACACTTTTTTAAATTGAAATGACACTGTATACTCTATCTAATCTTTAATATAAGATCAAGTCGACTTTGTTTAGAGATATTAACAATATAAAATAAGCTACTTAATCAAAACATACTGTATAAGTTTTTGAAAGTCAAACTCACATGCTTAATGTAGTTTATTTTCCAACCTTGATATCTCTAAAAAAATAAAAGTTAATTTGATCTTATATCAAGAACCAAATGATGTATACAATTTTATGAGTTTACTGATGGGATTGAGTTACTATGAATCAAATAGAGCAATGGGAATCCATTTGGAATTAAGGCTTTGAGGCAGTCCCCTGCTTCAAGCAGGAGAGAACAACAGAGATATGGTGCTAGAATTGACTTTGCTTGACAAGTTTGTGGAACTAGTAGCCTTTCTTGAGGACTTTAAGACAACAAGGAACATGGGATGGAATGCGACTTTAGAATATATGCATTTCCAATGTGATTTCTCCATTGCTGTAAATATTCACTATTTTTATACTTGTATACTTTTGAAGTTCTGCATTTTAAGACTCTTTTCTGTTTCAGACAGGGGATTGGTATTATTGTGTTTGACATTGTGAACGAGTTGTGCAAATTCAAAAGAATGGATAGTATGCCCTGAACTTGGGTATTGCAAAGACTTAAAGAGTTCATTGTAATTTGTTGAGTATATTGCAATACGCAGATTGTGGTGTCTAGAATCGTGGGTGAAAGTGATGATGCGTTGTGTTCCAACTAGGAATAAATTACAAAAGGAAGAAGAAATGAGACTTTTTGGCGGCCCATGCTCAATTTTAATAATCATTGGCAAGTTTTCAAAATAATCTTTTTTTTTACAAAAAAAGGTGAGGATTTTGAATTAAGAGTGTAGTGAGATTCATTTACATGCACTAAAAGCTTTTCATTTTTCTTTTCTATGAGCAAGGATTTGGATTTTAACATCAACTGATATTGGTTCTATTTTAATCTTTGAATACTCTTTGCTTTGGATATTTTATGCATTTTTAATAAAATTA
The DNA here is from genome assembly GCA_037074515.1 of Mimosa bimucronata. NCBI lineage: Eukaryota > Viridiplantae > Streptophyta > Magnoliopsida > Fabales > Fabaceae > Mimosa > Mimosa bimucronata. The sequence continues at coordinate 3,337,447 of CM073438.1, forward strand.
TTTGACTTGAATTATATTTGAGTCACTCCCTTGGATGACCATTATATATCAAATTTAGAACATTTGTATCTATGTAAATTTTGCATTACTTATATGATATTACTGCAGAGGCTATGGAAATCTCAATCATATTAATACATATTTATAACTATAAATTTATAATAGTCACCACTATTGGTGATTGGAGTTAAGAACATAACGTAGTTACTTATTGGGAAAAATGCTGAAGTGACTGAAGAAATATGAGTTTCAATAGTTGCTTTAGGAAGAAGTGAGGATTGCATTTGGCAACCTAGCCAACTATAACTAAATTAGAATGGATCTAGCTCAAACCCTATCCTAGAGAGTGACTCCTTCGAGAGGATAATTGCCGTTTAGCTTTTAGAACAATCTAAGGGAATCAAGTAGCCGTAGTAATGGAATACGAAAATTAGCCTATTTTGAAAAATTATAGGAAAATATATTGTATAAAAATTATTATAGATTTTGAGTTTTAAATTATATTTTGTAAGTTTCTCTTGTAAGTTTCCTACTAGTTAAAGAAACCAATATACTTTTTACTTTTATAACTTTATATTACCAAGTTGTTATTTGCAAATTGCAAGTTGTAGCTTTCATTATTACGAAGAAAACCTTAGTCTATAAATAGGTGTTTGAAGAACTTGTATTTTCAAGAGTTAATAACATAACCTAGTTACTGATTGGGAAAAATGTTGAAGTGACCGAAGAAATATGAGTTTCAATAGTTGCTTTAGGAAGAAGTGAGGATTGCTTTGGCAACCCAGCCAACTATAACTAAATTAGAATGGATATAGTCTCAAAGCCTATCCTAGAGAGTGACTCCTTCCAGAGGATAATTGCCGTCTAGCTTGTAGAACAATCGAAGGGAATCAAGTAGCCGTAGTAATGGAATACGAGAATTAGCCTATTTTGAAAAGTTATAGGAAAATATATTGTAGAAAAAATTATTATAGATTTTGAGTTTTAAATTATATTTTATAAGTTTCTCTTGTAAGTTTCCTACTAGTTAAAGAAACCAATCTATTTTTACTTTTATAATTTTATATCACCAAGTTGTTATTTGCAAATTGCATGCTGTAGCTTTCATTATTACGAAGGAAAACTTCAGTCTATAAATAGGTGTTTGAAGCACTTGTATTTTCAGGGTTTGATGGATTAAATTATGTCAGCTATGTGACCCCCCACCAACACACACACACACGCACGCACGCACAAGTTCTGATTCTTCCCCATCCATTTAAACCATCCTTTGTTTCTTCACTCCCTTCTCAAAGCCTCCCCTGTTCTTTATTCTTTAATCATTTCACCATAAATCAAATATGTCATGCATGTGTGTGTGACTGTTTCCTAACCTATTTTATATCACTTAGTCACTTTACAATGAATCAAAAGGACCCCAAGATATTTACCAAAATACGCTGTCACTCCCATACAAAGTATCCGCTTTAATTCAACAACTCTATTATAATGAATGCTTCTATAACATAACATTTTTATCGATCAAGGTTCACCCCATGCCTTGACATTGCACAAAAGCAACCCATAATTCTTCTAACCACCTCCATATGAGCCGATAATGCCTCAGTAAATAAGATAAAGCCATCTGCCCAAAAAAAGGTGAGGAATGCACGGGCATGTACTCTTAAACTTGAGTGATGTCCATCTCTCAGTGACACATTCAGCTTTTATATACGAGTTACTCAAGCCATTCCATGCATAACATAAAGATGTATGGATTCTATTTTTCATTTTTTTTACCAGGTATGGACTCAATGGATCATGGATCATCCCGTTTTAAAGAACCCATATAGATCACGCCGTGGAAATTAAATACACCACATAACGAGTCAATACGAGATTTATTCCACAAAGTAATAGTATCTTTGATAAAATCTCAATCTAATCTATCATGCACACCCTTTTCCATGGCTACTGGCTAGTGCATTATAATCAATGAAGTTACTTGACTTTCATAACTTTCTTATATCTTTGTTGGAACCAGTAAAACTGAATTTTGATTAATACTTCGTGTAACCTTTACACAATGAGTTTTAAGTCTATATAGACTTTACATAACAAAGACAAACATGGGCCCTGTATCCTACATAACAAGCCCACTTATGATAACCAATAAACTGACAATAACTATTTTCCTATAACAACTAGATTATTACATACATGCATACATATATATACATTATCTAATACTCCCCCTCAAGTTAGAGGCATACAAATTGTAAGCTCCTAACTTGCTCAAAATACTATGAAATATATCACTTGCAGGTGCTTTAGTAAAAACATCAGCCAATTGATTATGCGATCTCACATGAATAAGACTAATCATATTTTGTTGAAGCTTTTCTCTTGTAAAGTGACAATCATCTCGATGTGTTTGGTATGCTCATGAAACAAAGGATTAGTAGCAATATGGATAGCTGTTTTACTATCACAGAACACATCTGTAGGCATAGACCTTTTGAGGTTCAGATCTTCTAATAATCCAGTGACCCAGGTAATTTCAGCTATCACTGTTGCCAAAGCTCTATACTCAGCTTCAGCTGAAGAACATGAGACTGTATTCTACTTCTTTGATTTCCAAGGGATTAGCGATCCTCGAAACTTAATAAGCTATCCAGTAAAAGATCTTCTAGAGTCTTCACATGCTACCTAGTCAAAGTCACAAAAACGCTACAACTCTACATCATCCGAAGAAGACAGTAAAATACCAAGTCCAGGGCTTCCCTTTAAGTAACGTACCACCCTCAAGGCTGCATCCATATGAGACTTCCGTGGCTACTACATGAATTGGCTAAAAACCTGCACAGAAAAACAAATGTTAGGTCTAGTCATAGTAAAATAAAGTAGTCTACCAATGAGACGTCTATAAGATTCTGGTTGTTTTAATAATGGATCCCGCTTCTTTCTTTTGCCTTGTTTATTTGGATTTCCCTTCCTTTTCTTTGCTACATTTGGATTCTCATATAGATGTAAATTCTGTTGCATTAGAGTTAATTATGGTTTAGCTGCACTAATCCCTGTATCAATCAGTAAGTCCAAAACGTACTTTCTTTAATTCAAGATTATGCCATTCTCAGACTTCACCACTTCCAGCCCTAGAAAGTACTTTAAAGAACCAAAATCCTTACTTTTGAATCCGTTGTGCAGATGTTTCTTAATTCTGTTTATTCCTTCCATGTTGTTTCCTGTGATTAAAAGGCATCCACATAGACTAATATGATGATAAATTCTTCCCTCTCTCTTCACTACTACAAAACATGGTTTCCACGTCACAAATTTCGGGGTTTTCACATCACTTTTCTAGGGGACGTTAATTCAAGCGACGTGAAAAACTGGACTTTTAATGTCACACAAAAAAGGGATGTGGAAAGTCAGATTTTTCACGTTACAAATTACAAAAAATGCGACATTGTTTCTCCAAAATTAGATGATTGTGATGCGGATATATGAGAGAAGATCAAAGAAACCACGTCACATATTACCCAATATGTGATGTGGTTTCTAGAAACCACGTCACTAATTATAGAATATGTGACGTTGTTTCTTGTACGTTAGAGAAACCACGTCACATATTATATAATATGTGATATGGAAAGTCCAATTTTTTTTTTAAAAAAAATGGGGGCATTTTTTGTGTTAGACCAACAATCCAAAAAACATCTATCGTTTATCTCCAACAATTATACAAATAACCTTCCAAGCAATACAATATTTCATAAATGAAAAAAACATGTAAATGGAGACGCTAAATAGCTTACAATAGAGCTGGGAAAATGGGCTCAACCCACGGGTTCAACCCGCCAGCCTGTGGGTTGAGCAGGGTTAGGGTTGGGAAAATCCCAATCCATTAAAGTGCGGCCCGCACAATTTAGCCCGTCAAATATATTTTTTTATTAAAAAAAAGAAAAATTATATTTAATTCATTAAGGCATATTTTAGACACTTCACTAAAATAAATTGTGGTTGACATAACAAATTGTGGTGTTTGTATAGTATAATCTAAACTTTTTTAATAATATTGTTAATACAATAAAATTAGGAAGATGTTTATACAAAAGATATATATAATTGTGGAGTCCATATTTGTATACTACTTGGGGTATTCTATTTTACTTTAGCCAGTTATGATATATTTATGTTGATTTAGAATTTTTATTTTTTTATTATAGTATTTTTAAAACAAAAAAAAACCCGCCAACCCGCCAACCCACACTAAAGGGTTAGGGTTGGGGTTTTTCCAACCCATTAAGGTGCGGGCCGCACAGGCCCGCACCACGTAACCCGTAACCCGCGGGTTGGCCCGTTTTCTCAATTATAGCTTATAGTCCCCTTCTTTATCTTTAGAGCTGTGCATCAGAGTCGGCTCGGCCCTACAGGGCTGGCCCTTCAAGGGCCAGGGCCTTAAAAGGGCCGGCCCAAAAAGCCCGAGTAGTGCAAATATCCCTATTTTTCAAAGCCCGGCCCGGTCCGGCCCGATTAACGCTTATATACTATTTTTTAATCTTTTTCTATAGAAAAAATTAAAGCAAAAAAATCCTTATCGTCAACATAAATATCAATTTTAATTTACAATACAAACACCAATAAGCAACAAACACTAAGAAATTATCAAGTAATGATAAATATTGTCCATATTTTTATTTAAGTCACAAAATATATGTTTATTTTTAATTAATTATTTTAATAAATATTGTCCATATTTATAAATAAGTTACTCACTAAGAAATTATCAAACAATGATAAATATTGGGAATTAGGTATTATAGTTTTTTTACCTTTAATTAATTGTTTTATTTTGTAGTTATTAATTTTTTAAAAAAATATATATATGTGACAGGCTTAAAAGGGCTGGCCCTCGACCCTGCAGGGCCGGCCCTTTGAAGCCCTTGGCCCTACAGGGCCAGCCCGTGAAGCCCGATTCCTTTTTTAAGTCTCCAAAATCAAAGCCCGGCCCTTCAAGGGCCAGGGCCTAAAAGGGCTGGCCCGATGGGCTTGGCCCGAATTACCAGCTCTATTTATCTTTAACAATCTCGTATTCAAAACAGTATGCCATATTCAAGAAACTCCATTACAACATGCCATATACAAAACAGTTAAACATGGTGGCATAAATACTAGTAATATATAGAACCTTGAGGCATCTCCATTTACATTTTGACCACCTTTGAGAATCAGCATCTTCAAGTCTGATAATAGTACCTGTAAACCTATGAATTAAAAGGTAAAATGATGAAATTTCTTCAAATTAATAATAAAACTTGCCTAATTACTTTTATGGTCGAAGGGGGTGGAAAAGAAAATGACATTGGACATTCATACCTCTGCTCTGGAGACTCTTCGCCTTCAAACCTCATTTTGAAGCCCATCCCTATTGTATAAATGACTTTCAGAGACTCCATATATATTGTTCATATGTAACAATAAATTCAGCATGACTGGTCCTGCAAATAAAATAATTCACAAAAGCTCTGTAAATTCTGCCATGGAAACCAGATACACACTCAGAATCCCTTATAGCTAGAAAATAGCAAACAAAAATCAAACTGAAATTAATGGTATAGCCTGCTCGATGGGTATTATAATTTAAAGACAATTTTACGAACCTGGACTTGTAATACATAGTGAACATGGTCCCAATCGAAACCACTTTCCAGGTAGTTGCAAGGACACCAAGATACATGTTGTGACAAGAGATCACTGAGGAAGGAACATTTCCTTGCTATTTCATTGCATGCCTTACACCAACACGAAGTTCCCCGTTCTCACCACTGGGAATTAGTTTGACATTATTTAGAGAATTATGAATGATAAGTTAATTTTTGACGGTAATGATGTGCGTGTGCGTTTTCATTTAAGTGGAATGGATTCCATTGTCTTACATGCAATTCCAAACTCATATATACAAGTTTTTTTTATTATTCTCATGCTAAATCCTACTACACTATATAGTATATAACTATTAAGGAGTGATAATCAAAGGAAGGTCATCCAGTTTTATTTTAATGAGAGAGAAAAAATACTAGAGAATTAGAAACTAAAATTTGAAACTTTCTCATGTTACCTGCATTGACAAGCGTGGATCAGCATTTTTATTTGCTGCAAGCACCTGAAGTCCTTTTTCTGGTCTAACTCCCCCCGCCAACTTTTTGATCCTTTCCTTTAATCACTCTTTTCCTGAAAGGATAAAAAAATGTGCACTTGGTAATAAGATGCTTAGCCGATAGGAATAGCTACCCTTTGCCATAATTGAATTATTCAAGCTATTCAGGCAAAGATAGGTAAAATTTAAATCAAGAATTGACAAAAAATCAAACTTTCATTATCCAAGAGTTCTTCAAATTTAACCACAATTTATATTTCAAAAAAAAGGTTACATTCTAAACCTGAAGCCAATAGCAGGACAGTAATAAATATTGTTCCTCTTTTCCTATGCAATTTATATTTCTTCATGTATTTTGTCTTCGAGGAAACCACAGCCCACCTACAAAACAAGAATGAAATGGATATAGAGGTTAGAGTACTTGACAAAAGGCACATGTGAGAAATGGAAGTTCGTTTTGGGGAGAAAAATTACTGCCCCAAATGCATTGATGCAATAGGTCCACTGTATCCAAACATCCCAAAAAAAGCCTGCAAAGTCACTACAAACAGATGGATAAATCTTCAAAGATGACATGCATTAGCAAAATTAAACTACCATTAAGTGATACCAAAATTAATGGTACCTTTAGATATGGAGGTTTCCCCCATATAGCCCGCGATTTATATGATCTATTAAGTGAAGCGCCCATCTTACCCTGATATGATAAGAATTTAAAATGAAGTGAATGTGTGAAATATGAAGCAAGAGATCATTTTACCCAGTTTAGAATCTAAGATTTTATCTCATCAAATATGATTTTTACGTTGGATAGTCAATTTCAACATGGGACGAAGCAAATACTTGTAGCTTGACATTCCCAGATCACACAATAACAATCTCAAACACAACTATGTTGAATCAAAACATAAGGTTGGTTTTTGAAACTCAGTATTCCATGAAAATGATTGCACAATTTAAACCCCGCAACTTGTTCTCCTCTGGTCCCTAATCCTAACACCTAGACACAAATCTGTGTGGCACTCAATAACATTTTTCTTGTTGGTAAGCAATAGACAAGTAACATTGCGATGTTAAGAAATTCACAGAATAAAAAATCACATACCACTTTACTAAGGAATTTTCACTCTAAAAATATGACCAGGCGACATAGAAATATGCCTAAATCTTCACTCATTTACGTGAAGATCCTTCGCCACCAACTCCTGATTAGGTGGCTGCTTAGACATATCCTGCCAACTGCAACATAGAAAACCCTTATCATTTAATATCGATGACAACAAAACAAAGCACCATAAAGAGACAGCTAATTTCTCTTCGCTTCTCCCTTCTGTACCACTCTCTAACATCCCAAAAACTAACCCCCAACAAACAAAATCTCTCCTTTCCTCTTTATGCTTTCACTTTCCTTCCTTATTCCAAGTATTTCATTCTTTCTTTCCCCATAAGCCCACCCTCTTTTTCCTGATATCACTTTGCATTATTTTTTTTGTTACTATGAAAGAGAGAAGAAGCAAAGGTATAGTAAAATCAAAAGCTACTTACAATTGCAATAATGATTCAATGGATTACCACCAATATTACTCTAACTCTAATCTCCTTCCCTATAAGAAATACCCTTCTTCTTCCATCGTAGGAATCTGCACTTACTGTCTCAAAGATCGTCTAGTGAAGCTTGTCTGTTCCGATTGCGGCGAACAAAGGCTCTCCTCTTGTTCTTGCTCTGAGATCTCTCAGAATTGAAATTCCTGCTCCATCAAGGTCGGAAACATTGGTAGGGTTTCGTTCTTAATCAAGAACGCGAAGAATGAAGAGTTGATTCTAAACCCTAAACCTAAAGATGGATTAGGAAGAGAATGGAGAGAGGGCTAAAAATCTTTGGCTGGTATCGCACACAGAGAAGGAGACGACGACGTGAATGAGGTGGTGATTAAGCGAGATTGAAGGAGAGAGATGAAGAGAGGCTGCGATGGAAAGAGGAAAATACAGAGAAGAAGAAGGGGCTTGGCAGATTTGTCGAACGAAGTAGGAATTCTCTGGACACAAACCACGTCACTAGCTAAAATAATATGTGATGTTGTAACTAACCACGTCACAAATTTAAAATAAGTGACTTGGTTTCTCCGTGGTTTCTGGAGAAACCACGTCACAAATTTTAAATTTCTAACGTGGTAACTTACGACATCCCTAATTATCTTAGTTAATGACGTCGTTTCTTCCTCCACTTTCCAGTTAATCACAAAACTGCCATCGCCTTTTTTTACATGTCAGTTTTATAATCAACGGACATTAATTGGTGACGTTAAAATGGTTTTTGGTAGTAGTGCTTCTTATAAGGAGAGAATAATCGTACTTGCTTTGTTTGAATCCTCCTTCAACTAAAGCCTGTGTTAACTTGATGTTCCATTGCCTAGAAGCTTGTTTAAGTCCATAAAGAGACTTAACAAGCTTACACACTTTGTTGAGACCAACCTTTCCAAAACCTTGTGGAACTACCATATAAACTTCTTCCTCTAAATCCCCTTGAAGAAAGGCATTTTGTACATCCATTTGTAAACAAGGCCATTGATTCATGGCTTCTAATTTCAATATAACTCGGACTATCACCATCTTGACTACCGGAGAGAAGGTTTCATAATAATCTACTCCTTCCTTTTGATTATACCCTTTGCCACGAGTCGCGCTTTGAACTTATCTATTTCTCCATTTGCTAAGTATTTTAGACCCACGTACACCCTATTGGTTTCTTTCCATATGGTAGGTCTATAATTTCCCATGTATGATTGGCTTCTAAGGCTTTAATCTATTCTTGCATGGCATCATCTACCTTACATGTTGTGATGCTTCATCAAAACTTTTAGGCTAATAATTGTATCAGTATATGACAAATAAGACTTATAAGAAGGAGAAATATGTGAATAACATAGATAATGCTGAATAGGACAACGTGAAGATCTTCCTTTGTTATGATTTCGGTTTTGTATCAGGTCGGCATTCTCATTACTTTTAGGTTTGGATAAATCCAAACCTGTGCAGTCATAATCTTGTAGCCATGTAGGTGGTTGTCTTGTCCAAATTGGTCTGGAATGTGCCATTTGTTGCTCATTTTGATCTACATCATATATATGTGTCTCAATAGGTGGTGTAGGGGATTGAGCCTCCATCACAGGATCAGTATTTATGACTTGTTTCTGAGCATCTGCATTAAAATTATCATAGAGCAGAAAAAAATCTAATGATTGTGATTGTGCTCCCCCTTGGTTGGTCTGCATGATCTTTAAAAGAAATTCGTTCTTCTACAAAAGATACAGGCCTACTAATAAAAACATTTTTCAGTTTGTAGATTATATAATACATATTCCTTGCTAATGGGAGCATAACTTAGAAAAACATATGGATATGTTCTTGGATGAAACTTGTCATTATTGATTAGGTTAGATGCAAAAGACACTACAAAAAAACTCAAAATTACCGACGGAAAAAAATCTCTGATGGAATTTTTTCCGTCAGAAATTCCTCTGTTGGTAATTCATTTACCGACGGAAAATTTTTTCCGATGGATTTTCCGACGGAATTCCGTCGGTAATTTTTTATTATTTTATTATATAAATAAATTATTATTTTAATTTATAAATAATATATTAAAATATTATTATTACAGATGGAATTTCCGTCTGTATTAAATTTTTTTTTAAAATTATATGCCACATGTCCCATTTTTTGGTCGCCACGTGTCGCCTCCACATGCTGCCACATGTCGCCTCCACAAATTGTCTCCAATTGTGGCAAACCTGAGGATCGAACCCACAACCTCTTGCGCGCATGTTGATGCCTTAACTACTTGAGCTTTGAAGACCATATGATATTATTTGCAAACTATTATATTTATAATATTTAAACTCCCACTATTATAATTATATTTTATCTAAATTATTAATATATAATTTACAATTAAATTATAATAATAATTTTAATTATAATTATTAAATTATTTTAATAAGAATAATTCAATTATAATTATTTTTCATATTTCTTACTAATATTTATTAATAAATAACATATTATTTGATAAAAAAATTACAATTAAATTTATTAAAAATTTATATCATATACGTGTATATGTTAATTTTTATTAATTTTTATTAAATCTTATTTATTTATAAAATATTTTTAAAAATAAATAAAAATAATATTTTAATTAATAAATGAAAATAATAATTAATAAAAAAATTACCAACGAAATTTCCGTCGGTAATTAATTATTTTAATATAAAAATTATAAATTAAAATAATAATGTATTTATAAAATAATAATTAATAAAAAAATTACCGACGGAAATTCCGTCGATAAATTTACCAACGTAATTTTTGTCGATAATTAATTATTTTAATATAAAATTTATAAATTAAAATAATAATTTATTTATAAAATAATAATTAATAAAATTACCGACGGAAATTCAGTGGGTAATTTTACCGACGGAAATTTATTCCGTCGGTAATTTGAGGTTTTTTGGTAGTGAGACAAGCAACCAAAAACTCTTAAATGACTTAGGTTAAGAGTCTCATTGTATAACAAATTATAAGGAGATTTCAAATTCAGAACCTTGCTTGGAGTTCTGTTAATCAAATATGCAGCTGTCTTTATACACTCCCCCCAAAACCGAAGGGGAATTTGAGCCTGAAACATTAAGCCTCTAGCTACTTCTAGAAGATGCCTATATTTACGTTCAACCAATCCATTTTGTTCTTGTGTGTAAGGACATAATGTTTGGTGTACAATTCCAGATTCTTCAAATAGCTAGCCTTTTATTCTCATAATTCAAAAATTCGGTTCCATTATCACTTCGAACTGTTTTTACAGTAGTTTTAAATTTGTGACATAATATATATATATATATATAAATATTATCCAATAGTCTTCTCATTAGCAATTACGGAGTATTACAATATTTTACACAAAAGATAAACTAATGATTGTATAAACAAATGAACTGCTGCGGGTAACTGATCCACCGATCTGCAAGATCGCCAACACGAATCTCTGATGAAGATTACTAGTTTTGTTGAGTGTTGACCTGATTTTTTTATGACATTTAAGAAACATGTGTTTTATTAAAATTTTAATGAGATGTACTTAAATATAATACACCCTCTGGTCCTTATTACTATAAGGCACCAACTAACAAACTTTCTGATTCCTTTTTATAAGGCATTTGGTAGTTTTCAATAAGTATTAATTATATTTTTTCATATATACTCTTATTAAATAAGGGTAGAGGGAGAGATAATAATTAATATGATATTGTATTTTATCATAATTAATGAAGTAATATTAGAAATTGCTTGGATTTTAGGACATATTTAATGCTTTTAACTAATTTTATTGATTTGTGACAATTTATAGTTTGTGCCTTATAATAGGACTAAAGGGAGTAAAGTCTTGTGTTCACTATCCCAATAGTTTAAATAAGATGTTTAAAGTATTGCAGATATTTGAAGGAATTATGTACTTTAAAGTTGAAAGTCGATCCTTTAGAAGATTTCCATTTTAAAACAAATCAATAATTCTAGATGGCAGAAGATCAAGCTGAATTAAACTATAACAACGTTTGTTATTGAAAAGGTATCAAATTCAAGTGGTTTTTTTTTTTTTTGGACTGTAAAATTCAAGTGGTTTAGATTCATATTATAATGATAAATATTTTATCATCCCACTAGAAAATTTTAGAGAAAATTGAGAAAAGTCCCCATAAAAATTTCTTCAGATGAAAGGGCCTAACTCAGTGGCGTGGCACTCTGTCTATACAAAACCCATATAGTATTGGCACTTATATGTATAATTTTTTTTTAGTTTTTCCACTCCAATGAAAATTTGAATGAGGTATTCTTCCCTTTTTGAAAACAAGATGCAACCTAGTAACAAATTACCTTTTAATAGTACATGGGTGTTGAAGTTAAAAAAATCTGAAATACATAAATAAAAACAATAAAAGAAATTAGCCAATTCAATAAAATCTGCTTATTTGTATAAATAAGATAGTGCAACTTGCTTTGACAATTAATCTATCAAAATCCTATCACTTTAACCAAATTCCTTGACAAGTTCCTTAGGGAGTTATAGTTCTTTATTCAAGTCAAGATTTTTTGAAGGGGTAGAAATTTTCGGAAGAGGAAAATGGAATGTTAGCCCAGACTAAGTTTTGAATCAAATTCCCATAATATGTTGGAAAGGAGAAAGCTTTTCAAATTAGAGATAATGCTACCAAAAAGATTTTTTAATAAACAGATTCCACCAACAACGGTGGAAATAGATACTCCCATGTTTAACATAAAATCACCTCCCATCAAAAAAATGAGTTCATGTCTCTTAAAGAACCAAACCCAATAAAAAATACTCCCTCCGGTCCTATTTATAAGAGCTCAGCCGTCAAATAATGCTTATTAAGAAAACATATAAAAGTTAGTTGGGAGCTATAAATATGTCTGAAAAATAACTGTTTTTCCTATATTACCCTTATTTATGATGAGAATAGAGAGAGAAATAAAGTAGGAGTATTAATGAATACTATGAAAGAGTGTTAATAAGTAGAGGTAAAATAGAAAAAATAACATTAAATGATGACAGATTCCAATGCGAGCTCTTATATTTTGGATCAAAATAATTTAGATTTCAGGCTCTTATAAATAAGACTGGAGGCAGTACAAAATTTTCATTTCAAGGGCCCTAAGTAGTGAAAGTCGCTTTCAATGGGATCAAACTACCATGTTAGATGCACTACAAGAAATTGGACTTTCGGTGGCGACAAAAGTCGCCGCCAAAAGGAAAAAGAGTCGCCGCCAAAGGGTTTGGGAGGCGACAAAATGTCGCCGCAAAGTCGCCACCTATGAGACCGTCGTCGAAAGTATTGGTGGCGACAAAAAAAATTCACCGCCGAAAGTATAGCTTCAATGGCGACATTTTGTCGCCGCTAAAAGTTATAGCAAAAGTGTCTAAAGAGTAGTCACCGGGGAAGCTATAGATTCGGCGGCGATAAAGGTCGCCGCTGAATGTCTTGGCTTCGGCGGCGACTCAGGTCGCCGTTGAATGTCTTGGCTTCGGTGGCGACTTAAGTCGCCGCTGAATGTCTTAGCTTCAGCGGCGATATATTGTCGCCACTGAAGAGTGAATAAGCGGCGATTTTTGTCGCCGCTAAAACCCTTATTTTTAAAAAAATAAAAATAATTATATTTGTGTTTCTTGTTAAATGTATATCCTATGAATAAATAAATAAATCAACTAAAAAGTAAAGAAAGGCACTAATAATACATTATACTAATAACATCAAATATATTATAGTCCCAAAAACAATCTTTTACATAATATTCAAAATGGAGGTCAACGTTGATATCAAGTCAGATGACAAAACTAAGGAACAGATGTTTCAGGGTTTGCTTGCATTTTTTTCATCAAGGCAGCTAACTGAGCTTGCATTTTTTGCTCAATTCTTTGTTCAAGTTGCGAACGCTCTTTTTCTTGCCTTGCTCGCTCTGCTGCAAGCTCTTCTTCTAGCCTTGCTCGCTCTACTGCAAGCTCTTCTTCCAGCCTTGCTCGATCTGCTGCTCGCTCTTCTTCCAGCCTTGCTCGATCTGCTGCTCGCTCTGCTGCATGCTCTTCTTCCAGCCTTGCTCGCTTTGCTGCAAGGTTTGCCTCATACTTTTCTAGCTGCTCTTGCATTTTCTTATCAAAGTCTTGTCGCAACTGTATTCGGACTTGATCAATTGAAGTTTGACTGGATTTAGACCGATCTCTCTTCCTTGAAGGCTCTGCCCCATAACCCTTTCCTCTAACATATCCAGATCTCTGCCCAAGAACATTGGTTAATATCTCATCATCAGTCATTTGGGCATCACCCTGTAGTTCCTGTTGTTGTCTTATATCTCTCATTTGAATCTGCATTAAAAGTATGAAGTTATGGAATAAGGCAAATATTCATAAAGAAAAGAAGATTAAATAGTAAGATGCATACATAAGCTTGTTCGGCTGCAGGATCTGACCACTGGAACTGTCCATCTGCCGTCTTTCTGGTGTGTTTAATCTGCCACAACTGTTCCACCGGTGGGCATTCTCCAGTTGTGGGGTCAGTCTAGAAAATACAATGAAAGAATATAACCAACAGTATATAAAAATATAGAAAATTAAGTAAAACATAAATCGAAATAAAAGAGAGAGAGAGAGAGAGAGAGATAGTACTTACAATAGAGTAATCTACTTCAGCATATGATAAACAACCACAAGTATGTTTTGTAACTTGTTTCACTCTATTTTCCTTGTTCCTTGCACTCACAGACTATAACAAAGTTAGTTAAATAATAAATATTTGATTGATGAAATAATGAGAGTTCATTTTAAAAGTTTATAAGATACCTGGAATTCAGGGGATTTGAAATATGTCAATAAATACTCCCAATCTTCAGGATTTAGCTGCTCAGGTGGATGAGCTAACCTCTCTTCATCACTTTCATATTTTTTGTAGTACTTATGCAAATTGGTCTTCCAATTGTTAAATGCTTTTTGGAGAGCCATTTCTAAGTACTTGTCAAACTTTTCTTCTTGTCCTGCAACCGTAGGTTCAAATTTGTCCTAAAAAATAGAAATGACAGCCAAGTTAAATTGTTCACTAATTTTATTATCAAATATCATCTTAATGAAAATCACACTAATAATCCAAACACATATGACAACACTATGTATTTCTTTCATCAAATATATAACAAGATTCATAGGTAATTATTGCATAAACCATTCAATGACTTAATTTCAAGAAAATCAGATTGCCACTGCAAGAAAATTAGAATTATTTCTTGTCTTGCACCAGTTCACGATGGATGGCATTAAAGTGTGAGTTATTTAGTTGTACTTGCAAGAATCACGACATAGGCATGAGAGAAATGATGCAATCGGATAAGAAAAGAATGAAGAATCAGAGCACCAATTCACAACCACTACAAAAAACAATTCAGACAGCAAAAATGAGAACAATGTTGCAGCAATAACAGTCCAAATATCACCCAAAATTGAGAACAATGCTGCAGCAAAAACAGTTCAAAGCAAATGTATGAGGCAATTTTATACTAATGCAATTAATTAAAAAATCGAGAGAGCATGCTTAATAAAATTCTTCCCCGCGCGTATTGCAATGGTGAGTTTGTGCTAGTTGCTTAAAAAAGTGAACTACAAGAGCTTTGTTCCTATTAATAAAAATGTTTTGAACTTATATCACAAAAATAGTTATACACGTACACATATATACCTGTAAGAAATACAGAAAATAATAAAGATTCTTTCACTTGAAAGAATGAATTCGATTAATCTAATAATTAGAAAGATTACGCTAATAAAAACGTCATCAAATGTTCAAAAGAGTAGACTTGCATGCTTATTTAATTTTTGCCCAATATAGTTAAATAAAAATAAATGGATTTTAAGTAGTGATAACACGGATAAGAAGATTTTGTTATTATAAAATAAATGCTATTCATGTATCTAAAATATATAAAGCGGAGTACTATAATTTTTTCTTTTCTCCTTTAAATGAGTGTACAATTTAAATTACACAGTTTTTTCACATATATTTGAAAGAGTGTAGAATCCTATATCCTATATTTCTTAAATCAAGGCCTGGAAGCAGGCTCCAAAATGGCTTATTTGTTGGCTCCTCACTCAGATTCCTGTTCATCTTATTTAATCTCATTTTTTTATTCGTTTATTGGGCTCCGTGTTAAGCTGAAGCCCCATGTGCATGCCTTGTGCTTATTTCATTTCTTGGAGCCCAAGAACATTTTCTCCCTCCTGAAGTATAAATCACGTGCCTCCACCCTTCTGAAGCAGAAGAGACATTAATTTATATGTACCACAGCATGTGTCCATCTCTTTCTTTCTTTTATTTTATTACTTTTTTTTACCAAACTTTATTATATTTATTAGGGGTGAGCAATGGGCGGGCTGGGTAACCCGAAGCCTAACCCATCGCCCGCCCATTTAATATTAGATGGGTATGGGTTAGCCCATACCCGAGCCTCAACCCATTCAAGCCCGAACTAAATGGGTTCGGGTTAAATGGGCGGGTTAAATGGGTTATGGGAAAACCCATTAATCTCTTGACCTATTTTTTTATTATTACAAATTTCTAAATTTCTTATCAAAGTTAATAATTCAAGCATCACATTCACATATTAAAAGTGACAGCAAGATCTACAACCCCATATCCATGTTTACATCATAGTTCATTGCACAAAAGAACTTAAATTTAGATAAATACCATAATTATAGGAATGCTACTGACTTACTCTCAATACTCATGGACAAAATTAAAACAAATTGAAAAATATATATATTTAAATGGGCGGGCATGGGCAGCCCAAGAGTGCACAAAAGAACTTAAATTTATATAAATACCATAATTACAGGAATGCTACTGACTCACTCTCAATACTCATAGACAAAATTAAAACAAATTGAAAAAATATATATATATAAATGGGCGGGCATGGGCAGCCCGAGGGTGTGCCCATCACCCCCCCATTTAATTTTTAAATGGGCTGGGTTTGCACCCGCCCATCATGGGCTTTAATTGGGCGGGCTTTAAATGGGTAAAAATTGCGGGTAGTGGGCTAGCCCATCGGGTTTCGGGTATTTTGCTCAGCCCTAATATTTATTCATTTCACCTGACTTTCACCCTAATTTTCCACATACATACACATTTCTTCTCTTCATTTGCCGCCGTCTCACCACTGCTCATCATAGTCACCACCCACTCAACAAACCCCAACATCTCTCATCTCTTTCAACGTCGTTCTCCCCTCTTCCCCTTTGATCTCGATGTCTGACTCTGTGCTTCAGCCAGTGCTGATTCCTGATGTGGCAGAGGGAAGATGCACAAGTATTCTGGGTTTCTCTTCCTTTGCTCAGGTTTCTTTGATATGAAATAAGTAAGCTTTCTAATCTATGGAAGATGTCTTTTCTTATTTTCAAGATAGTTTTCGTTGATATTTTCTTGCCATTCTTCTTCTTCTTCAAGGATTATATCTCCTCTTGTAGTGAGAGTAGCTATGGATATGCAAGCAAAAGCCGAAAGTAAAAGGAGGGCTTTTGTTTGTTTTTGATCTGCTATGGTTTGTATGAAGACGTGAGCAGAAGCAGAAAAAAAAAAGTGTGGAGCATGCAAAACGTCCCCCCATCTCTTGCTTGCTTAAAGACTGTATTTGTTCATGTGAAGTAGTTTTCACCCCTTTACTTAGTGGACTGTGTGGGATGGCTATCCCTTGATGACTAATTGAAATATTTTGTTTTGTTCTTATTTTCTTTCAGAGTAGGTAGTTCAAAATGGCTGAAGTGGAAGAGTACCGAGGTTTCGTTGCTGGCCTTTTTTTGGCAAACATCTGATAGGAAGTTAAGAGATTCATTTGAGAAGTTTGAAAAGCTTCTTGAAGGCAGGGCAACGTGATCTGTTTTTTTTCAACATTATTATTGTTTTAGTTGTAGTGTTACTGCGTTATTATTTCTAATGCTCTGAAATTTGTGTGGCTTATGATGTTATTTGGCTTGGTTTCCAACTTTTCTTCTTTCCTTTTCTGACATAGGAGGATAAATATAAAATTTACTAAATTGTGGATTCCCATCAAAGTTTACTAAATTGGAAGAAAAGATTTTGACACCTTATAATTGAGAGTTTGTTATGTTTGTATTCTTTATTTAGTAGCTGTTGACAATATCTCAAGTGGTTTTGGATTTGTAAAATTTGATGATCATAAAGATATGGAAAATGCCATTGAGGCTATGAATGGGATGGGATTTAGATGGTCGGTCTATCACTGCTGATAAAGCAGAGCCTCAACAAGGATAAATGTTTTTTTTAACTGTTTTGGCTATATTCTCATTATATTGAGGAGTTATCGTTATCACTTTTATTCAAAAAAAGAAGAAGAGGGGAAGATGGAAAGGGGGAAGAAAATCTGATTATTGTGAACTGTGAAGCTTATAATTGGTAATTACCGCTGGATAAAAAACGATACTGAACTAAAAGAAATCCATTGGACAAAAGAGTGTGTGGTATGTGTGTCAGTTTTCTGCTTCCTAGGCTAGGCCTAAGCAAACTAAAAGCATCATGTGAATGATTTTTTTTTTTTTTGAAATCAAAGAAATAAACAAAACATTTTCCATTTTCAGATTACAATGAACAAAATGAATGAGACATAGGCATGTTAATTGACACACTGTTTATACACACACAGAGAGGTCTGTTTAATTATTGATTTATTTAACTTCTGTGTCAAATAATCAATTTTCCTAACATATGATAAAAATAAAATGAAATGAAGACATCAAATAATTTTTAACAATATTATCGTTCATATTTTATAAGTTAATAACTATTTCCACAAAGTTTTTTCAAGAAAAAAAAATCATTAAGATTAAAATGTGATGAAATATTTATACATATATCTTATTTTATTATACATGAAATTCCACTGGAAATTTTTTGGTGGGCCTAGATACAAAGCTTACTTTATTCCGAAATTATTAATTATTTTGGTATATTAAAGAAGAGAGTTTTGCTATGTGTATAAAGATATCATTGTTTACTGATGGAGACACACAATTTTATTAAAATATTAAAATAATAATTTTTAATAGAATCAGTATTCTCATAAGTTTCACGGTGAAAAAGTATTCTCACAGGTTCATTTTTTTGAAATGTATATATATATACACTTTTATTGTTTAAAAAAATGTATTTCGTGGACCTCAAGACTTATTTTCTTTCACGTGCGCCTCCAAGTTAGATATCAACTTATTTTGAAATACTGTGTAAGTCTGAGTTTAGTTCCAACTCTAATTTTGAAATACTTACTAACTTATTTATAATAAAACTTAAGTAAAAAATTGGGTTAGAGAACACACAAAATATATAAAATAAAATATATAGCCTCTGCAACAAACTTCACGTGTGCCGAAGAAGAATTTCTTTGAGGTTCTTTTAAAACAAATGCTAACACACAAAGTATTTAAAAAGAGCCAACAGCAATAGGTATTTGGGGGGGTACTCATAAGTCCTAAGTTTTGTTTCTCTTTCTTCAACTTCTACCTCAACTTATCTCAAATATAGGAAACACTTTGTGTGTTACTAGCTTTCTACTAATAGCATGCAATGTATTTTAGAAAGAAGATCAAAGGTTATAGCTACTTACTTCTGAAAAATATACGACTAGGCAAAGTATTTTACAAAAAAATATCTAATAGATTTCTAAGGAACTTTTGGTTGTCAAGATTTGCGAGATACAATTAGTGATTTAGTGTGAGTACACTTGGACGGATTATTATGGGTGGATAATAATATGAACAATCTGAGATGTGTCTGGATTTTGATTTCAACTTTTTTGGGCTTTTAATTGAATCTGATGATGAGGAAACAAAGAGGAAGAGAGGTGGATGATTAAGAGAGGGAGGGGGAGAAATTTTGATTTAAGTGTGAAAAGGTGAGGGAGATGGGAAGAGTTAATTGTAGACAGGATAAGCTATACATCAATTAAAAATCTACGTATGATGAGATTTCATTTGGTTGTGTTGAGGTTAGACTAAAACGAGGGCATCTCATCATTCAAAAATTGTATAAAGTTTTATGTAAACTTTTTTTTATTAGAGGACGAGATTGTATCTATTTTCTTTTGTTTTAAAACATTCATTGAATAAAAATTTGGGTTAATAAAATATTTAATATCTTAATTTATTGGACTAAACTCACTCTCCTTCTATAACACAAAATTGACTATAAGTTAAAAAGTTCTAATTTATTACAATTTCACTTATAAAAAGTAATGTTCTCTTTACCAAGTTGCCATCATTTAAAACATCTTGCCTCTGATTCCTTTTCTATCTCTAAAAATATTTGTTAATTAGGGAAGTAATTGCATGCATACTTAATTATGCCCTCATATTTCTTTAATTTACGTAAATAACATGGTTTTTAAAGTCAATGCACCCATAAATTCAAGGATAGCACAAACTTATTTAACTTTATTAAAAAAAGAAGTATGTTTCAAATGAGGCAAATCAAAAAATATATCTTCAACTTTTCTATGAAATGCAAGAGTAACCCTATATTTTAACTCAGAAAGAAATAAAGATATGTTCTAAACATTGCAAATTAAAGCCTTCATTTCAAAGATTTGGTGAGGAATTATTTTTTGTTTTGTGACCTTCTCTCCGTTACAAGGTTTCAGTTTTTTCATTAAAGTTTCTCTGATAGAAAGTAATTATCTCTTTAATTAGTTAAGTAATTACATACATTTTTAATCGTGACTTATATTGCTTTATTTTTAGTCGATAACATGTTTTTTAATCCGAACTTTATTTCTTTATTTTACGTAAATATCATGTTTTTCAAAGTCAACGTATCCATAAAATCAGAGATAGTACAAGCTCAGTTATCTTTATTAAAAAAAAAGATATATGCCTCAAATGACTCAAATTAAAATGAGGCTTCAACTTTTTTGTGAAATGTAAGGGTAAGCTTATATTTTAGGTAAAAAATAAACAAAGACATGTTCTAAACTTGCAACTTAAAATAAACCTTCATTTCAAACATTTTTTGATGAATTGTAATTTTTTTTTCAAGCTTCTCTCCCCTACAAGGTTTGAGTTGTTTTATTAAAATTTCATTTATAGAAAGTAATAATTCCGTTAAATGAATGCTCCTGTGCGTTGCACACGTAGCACATTCTTGATGAATTTGTGAAATGTGGGTTTGTCTCCAATTTTCTTATATAATTTGCCAAATGACATCTTTTTTAAATATTTATTACTTTTCACCGTTTTAAATTCAAATAGGAATGTATTTGAAATTGTACAAGTAAAACTCCCAATTGTAACATTAGGAAATAGGTATGAATATCAATAAAGAAAAAGCTAATAATTAGAATTATGTGAAAATTGGTGTGAGAATATTAACTCAAAGATTGAACTGAGAAAGAGAAATTCAAATTTTTGGCCAAATGCAAGAGTAAGTCTATATTTCAATTCATCACAAAGAAATAAAAACATGTTCTAAACATTACAAATTAAAGTAAGTCTCCATTTCAAAGATTTTTATATAAATGATATTTTATTTTATGAGCTTCTTTCCACTACAAGAATTGAGTTCTTTTTATTAAAATTTCTCTGATAGAAAGTAATGATCTCTTTATCAAGTTGTCATCATTTAACACATGTTGCCTCTTATTCCATTTTTATCTCTAGAATTGTTTGTTAATTAATTAAGTAATTGATTGCATACTTAATCTTGGCTTATATTGCTTTATTTAGAATAAATAACATGTTTTTTAATCGCCTTAAAGTCAATGCTCCCGTGCAGCGCAAGGGTAGCACAAGCTCAACAAAACATTTTTAATAAAATAGAACGTGTTTAAGATTTTGACATCTAATTCATAGTCTGGTTTTCTTTTAAGGGAAGTGATTCTTAGAAATATAAGGTCAGATGTCTAACTCTGCAGCAATTAAAGGAAGTGAATTTGTCATAATTTATGGTGACCAAATTTTTCGGAGTCCAACTCAAGATATCAACTTATTAAGCAAATTGTTTTGTTCTTGAGAAGGTTTGCAGTATTTATATAAAAAGTTTATGTTAAAATGCACACTTTTAAATGTAGTGTTTATGGGGCATTCATTTAGGTTTGGTGAGAAGTGATTCTTAATTAAGAGAATAGTTGACTTGATTGTTATTTTTTATGTTAATTAAATGTAGTGTTGATAAGGAATATGTTGCTAAATAATATCGACCAAGCATTTGGTCTCTGTAATGGGACGCTTCTACGCATAACACATCTTGAAAAAAGTGTGGTTGGTGCTATTACATTGAATGGCTCCATCCTAATGAAAAGGAACTTATTCCTAGAATGGATATGAACCCTTTAGAAGGCCGTTGGCCTTTTAGAATCCACCGTCACCAATTCCCTATTTCTCTTTCATTTGCAATGTCTATTAACAAAAGTCAAGGACAATCTCTTAGGCAAGTTGGACTGTTTCTCCCTAAGCCTGTCTTCACTCATGACCAATTATACGTTGCTTTCTCTAGAGTCAAAAGCATGGACGGTCTGAGGATTGTTATCTTGGATGATGAGAATGGCATTGTCAACAAAACAACAAATGTCGTTTGTTTATCGAGAAGTTTTTGGGAATGTGAACACATAGGTGCAATGAGCCAAGAACTAATTTGCCTTTTTTGGGGTTTTATTCTCATGTTGCATCTAATGATGCGCCGACTATTATTCGCTTTTGTTTTAATATTCTGTATAATGACTTTGTTCATTCAAATTATTCTAAAGACACTATGTTGGCAATTTTATGCCTTTTTCGTGTTATAATTCATGCATGTAATCACAAGCCCCCGTGCCACGCACGGGGGAGTACATGCTCGTTTCTTTAACATTTAATCAGATGTATGTCTTTTATAAGAAATTTGAGACAGATTATACACTGTCGAAATATTAAAAGCGCCAACTTTTGTGCTTGTGTGTGTATACCGATGATAAGAGCTAGTTATAGGTGAGTATGGTAGTGTACTAAAATGAATGGCATATAATTCAAGTACGTGACCGCCCAACATCTGCTCATTTTGTGTGTGATGTGTCTCAATATCCCCCTCTTTCTAGCTCCTACATCCAAATATTTACTGTTCGCCTATTTTTTTAATTAAAACTGTATGTAATTTGGTGTACCCATCTAAATCAAAATTACGAAAAAATCGAATAAGAATTTCACTTCATACGTTATAATCTTTTTACTGGTCAAGCACTAGTGACTGAAACACGCAAAACAATATATATGTATGTATATACATATAGATAGCTATTAAAATTAATTTGCTCCGCATATATATGGTCTTTAATTGGGCACAAGTGAAAGAAACTCATGAAAAGCGTATAAACACATATAATTAGATATAGTTGACTTGCAGTGGAAATAATTTCTTGATTGACCAAATAAAAGTTCCACAGAGTGTGTACATATATAAAGTTAATTGAACTAGAAAGAGCTTGGAGGCTTAATATGAGTTTGATAGCTTAAATTAAGTCATAAGCATATGTTGCCATACCTAACCCAGTTTTAAAAGAGCTTGATGGTAACACCCACTTTCTAACTTGTTAGGTGAGATACAAGCATGCATGACATCAATCAGCCACACGAGATTTACACAAAACTAATTATCAGTCCTAATTGATATCACAAGATATTATTAAAGTGTGAGTTATTTAGTTGTACTTGCAAAAATCAGGACATAGGCATGAGAGAAATGATGCAATCGGATAAGAAAAGAATGAAGAATCAGAGCACCAATTCACAACTACTACAAAAAACAATTCAGACAGCAAAAATGAGAACAATGATGCAGCAATAACAGTCCAAATATTATATGAGACAGAAACAGATTCTAAATAACCAGCAAATAGCAAAAGCACGAGTATGACAACAAAACAAACTAGTCAAACAAGTGCAGCAGCAAAAATGCAAACATGACAGCAGCAATGAAGCCTTCTAAACAACAAAACAAGTGACAGCAATAATTGTAAAACAGTACCTTCACTTTCAATAGCATCTCACCACCATACTTTTTAAAAGCTTTCTCCCACTTGACACATTGTCGAAGAGATATTATTGTCCTGATTGTCAAACCACAATAATTAGCTAAGTCTCTTGCTCCTGTCCCCACTGGTCTGGCCACGTTATCCAATAATTGAACTCGAATCTTTGAGAATCTTGTTTTGGAGTCCACGTTGATTGATTTGTATACTCCTCTCCTCTTAGTGATTGTATGAGAAGAGCCTATCATTGAAATAAGCCAATTAAAACATGTGTTAGACATTCAGAGATAAAGGTTAAGTGTTAGTATAATCAAGTTAGTGCCAGCAAAATTTACCCGCACTACTATTTTCAGGTTGAGAGGAGTTGTCAGGCTGATCCTCATCCTGAGTACTATCATGCGTTGTCGGCTCTCTGTATGGCACGGAGCAAGTACCACCACTACTAAGTGAGCCATGTCCTCTCCTCACGCTGAGTAAATGAGATTTCCCACCTCTTCTTCCTCGAAGTCCAGACATATCCTACAAGAATGTACAAAATTTAATGTATTTTCTAAAACATATTGAAGTATAAAAACACATTTAAGTAATTATAACTAAAAGTACCATTGATAAGGACACTAAATTCATTCAATTGATTTTCCTGAGAAGTTATCACTACTATGGCTATCTTCTGAGTCACTCTCTTCTACTTCATCATTTGTGTCACTTTCTTCTTCACTATCACTATCATTATAATCAAGCACATCCTCCTCATCATTATCATCATGAGATGGTAAATAAGTTTGGCTATCATCAATGAATCCAAGTTCCATGGTATTGCACATACTTCTATGTGATGGTGCTCTTGCTTCCATAGAAGTTTGTGGCAATACAACATCATCACCTAAATCAATGAAAATATCAGGAACCTCAAGACTTGTAGCATTAATATTCAAGTCAACTACCAATTGCTGATAAGCGTCTTCATCAAATGTAGTAACATTCCCCCCACTAACATCATCATCATCATCATTCACACTTGGCATATTGAACAAGTCTCGTGGATTTGTTTTTATGACAATAAGCCAATCAGGATCAACAATGTCATCAACATAGAAAACTTGTGCAGCTTGAGATGATAAAATGAACGATTCCTCAGTTTGTAATGAATATTGAGTGTTAATATTTGTGAACCCATGCTTGTCAACCTTATATCCTTCGTTTAAGTTAGCCATGTCCCACCAATGACACTTAAATAAGTATATTTTCTTATTCCCTACATAAGACAACTCATAAATATGCTCCAACACACCATAATATTCTTTATCCACATTATCAATATCACCCTTTACCATGACTCCACTATTTTGAGTTTTTCCCCGTAGCATGATCTTTTGTGTGGAAGCGAAATCCATTGCCTATGAACATGGAATAATGCCTCACCACCTTCATAGGACCAATGGATAAAATGTCAAGTTCAGGACTTAAGTTGCCTTGAATGGACAATGTTTGCACCTATACAAACAAAAACCATTTTTTAAAGATCTCATACTAATAAAAATTAATACATACATTAAGGTCCAAAATACTAACACTTACTCGGGAACGAAACCAATCATGAAACTCCTCATATTGTCTTTGCTTACTCATTGATTCTTGTTGGGTTCCAAGCATATTCTGATATTCCCTATCAGTTTTACAGAAGTAAGAAAAATATATATTACAAATACACTGTTGTCAAGTAAGGCAAACTTACTCTATAAATGGCCAAACTTCTTCACAATTTTGGAGAACATACATTCTCGCTTGACAATACTCTTCATGAGAAAGAGAGATTGTATCATAATGTCCCCTAGGTTCACCACTTCTCTTGAATATTGATAGGTCATAATTGATGTCAACATCATTTTCCTCATTCCTACGTTGCACATTAAATTTGGTAGGAAAATCTTGTAAGTATCGAGAGCAAAATGTGAGACTTTCATCTACCAAATATCCTTCTGCAATTTATCCCTCAGGTCGAGCCATATTACAAACATTTGATTTCAGTAATCGTAAATACCTACAACAAAAAAGTATATTAAACTTAAATGGTATTTAACAATGTGAATGTAATGGTAACATGGCCTATTAAAGCATCTTACCTTTCTATGGGATACATCCAACGATATTGAATGGGCCCACCAAGTTTTGCTTCTCCAGCTAAATGTATGGGCAAGTGAATCATGACATCGAAGAAGGCGGGCGGGAAGATAGCCTCTAACTTGCATAAGGTTAATACTATTTGACTTTGAAGCTTGTCAAGTTCTTCACATGTCAAACACTTGGAACAAATGTTCTTAAAAAACCTTCCCAATTCTATAATTGATTCACATACTTTAGGAGGTAATAGTCCACGTATTGCAACAGGAAATAGCTCTTGCAATAGCACATGATGATCATGACACTTCAAACCAAATATTTTCCGCTCATTAATGTTAACGCATCTTGAAATGTTAGATGCAAAAGCATCAGGTAGCTTTATGTTAGCTAAGAATTTGCAAAGAGCTATTTTTTGTTCCGGTGACGGTGTGTAAGGAGCATGAGGCTTTGAAACATTATTACCGTCACCAACTGGATGTAAATTACGCCTAATTCCCAAGTCCATCAAATCATATCTGCTATCCATTGTGTCCTTTGTTTTTCCAACCAAATCCATTACCGTTGACATAATATTATGGGAAACATTTCTTTCTATATGCATCACATCAAGATTGTGTCTTATCAACAATGTTTTCCAATAAGGCAACTGGAAAAAAAATGCTTTTTTTCCTCCAATTGTAAGCCTTGGTCTCTGTATGGCGCTTTCGTTTCTGACCTTTTCCAAATGACACATCACCCAATTGTTGTAACTGTATAAGCACTTCATCTCCGGTTAACGGAATTGGTGGAGCCCCATGTTCTTCATTCCCATCAAATGACTTCACATCTTTACGCCATGGGTGACTTTGCGGAAGAAAGCGTTGATGACCCATGTAAGCTAACTTATTCCTTAATGAAATGCAATGTGTATCTTTGTGGCAACATGGACATGCAAGTTTGCCTTTTGTTAACCACCCTGAAAGATTTCCATATGCTGGAAAGTCATTTATTGTCCATAATACAGCAGCATGCATGTTGAAATTTGATTTTGTGTGTGCATCATATGTTTCTACACCTTCCCACAACTGTTTTAGCTCTTCAATCATTGATTGTAAGTAAACGTCTATTTCATCACTTGGACACTTTGGACCAGGAATAAGAAGTATCATCATAAAATAAGGGCTCTTCATGCAAACCCATGGTGGCAAGTTATATGGCACTAAGACAACGGACCAAATGCTATGATTAGCACTCATATTCCCGAAAGGTTGAAAACCATCACTAGCTAAACCCAATCGGACGCTTCTTGGATCAATGGAGAAGTTAGGGAATTGGTGGTTAAAGTGTTTCCAAGCAAGAGAATCAGCAGGATGCCTCATTACATCATCATCAATGCATTTCTCCTTGTGCCACCTCATTTGTTTAGAAGTTTCTCCTGCCATATAAAGCCTTTGAAGTCTAGGTGTTATTGGAAAATGCCTCAACACTTTACGAGGAACATTTTTTCCTTTGACCTTATTCAACTTCCATCTGGGAACTTTGCACTTAGGGCATGATTTTGCATTTGCATGATCTTTCCAATATAATATGCAATCATTTTCACAAGCATCAATTTTCTTATAATCTAAACCTAAATCACAAATTACCTTATTAGCTTCATAGAATGATTGTGGGATTAAAGCTTGTGGGAAAGCTTCTTTCAATACGGTGAACAATAGATCCATGGATTTATTGCTCCAATGGCTAAGACATTTCACTTGAAACAACTTTACAATGAAAGACAATTTGGACTCTTTGCCAGAACCTGGATAAAGTTCTGTCTCTGCATCTTTTAACATGTCAAAAAATCTTTGAGCATTCACATTCGGCTCTTCACTTTCACTTCTTGTGTTCGCATCATCTAATGAAGGGATTCCATATGCATCTTATACCATCCTTGTAAGATCTTCCTCCTCATAAGTGTCATTTTCTACTACTCTATTAGAAGTCTCACAATCACTTCGAAATCTAGAAGTTTCCCCATGCAAATCCCACACCTTGTAACTAGCCCAAAAGCCTTTACTCAACAAGTCTACTTTAACCTCTGTTCTCAATTTGAATGTAACATTCATACATTTTTTATAAGGACAGCGTATTTTGTTCTTCACTCTATTTTGACTAAAAGCCCATTCAATAAAACTTTCTACTCCTCTAATGTATGCCACATTGCCTCTGTCTTTAATGTCCAACCAACTTTTGTCCATTACTAAAATATGACAAGTTTAAAATACATACTTAATGTCAAAAAAAAGGAAATAATAAAGTAATAAGTATAAAAGAAGTGCAAAAGTTAAGCAAGAAACTAGTGAATACAACATATAGACAACACTTTAACAAAGAAATATTCAAAGAATTGCAAAAGAAAATATTAAGCAATACTTTCAAATCTTTTTCTTTTTAAAAAAATGGGATCCACATTCAAGATCAATATTCATGAGAAAATTTGTTAAAATTCTGGTAAAGTTGTCAAAATGAGAGACTATACCTTGGTTTTGATGGCAGGTCTCTTTAGCAATGATATATTCTCCTATATTCCTTTGGTGTTTAAACTGAAATGAAAGTAAGAAAAATGGAAACAAAGGAGAAAAATCGAACCAAAGTAAATAATTGATCTTCAAGATCAAGGCCATATAATTCAGCAACTTCACAATGATATTGTATTTCATCAAAGGAGAAGAGACAAATAAAAAGAGTTCAATCATTAGTGTGACGTAGCAAAGATAACATGATGAGAATCTAGGATAGTTTGACATTTATAGGAATAAGTTTGGCAGCTAATTTATATGCTTTTATGTTGCTGGTTGTAAGCTTCTAAATCAGAGAAAATGATCAAAATGACAACCATCATTCCAATAAGCAATCACATTTGAAGAAAAAACAAAAAGAAAAGTAGAACCAGTGAAATTGGCTATCAATACAAAATTTTGAAGCATAGCTGGAATTAAAAGTTGACTAGATACTCTTTTCAAAGAATTTGGATGTTGGTTTGAGTGATTTCACCGTGAATGTGCACTGAGTTATGGCTGTTTGGAAATTGAAATTTGCACCTAGAATTTGTTTTGTTGGTAAGTGATGAGAAAGAAAAAAGAAACCTGTGAAAGCATCACTTATTATCCAAATAAATGAAAAAGAAAAAAGAAAAAAGATAAAACAAAATGAGACTTCTCCAAAAAGCGATTGAGAAAGGCAGAGAATCCATTTACCTTATGTAATGATCTAAGCTAGCCTCCCTGATCTTCTTCTACATCCAGCAACCAAGGAAGCAAAAAAAGGCATTCACTTTGAAATAATAGAAATTCATTGAGCATTGATAGATTCGGTTGCAATAAAAGAAATTCAAAAAATACAGAGTGCAATAGAAATTACCAAGTATCACTCTAACTGGATGAATATAACAGCATTATGCATTGCAGAAATATCTAACATGCAAAGGCTGACATCAGAATATAATGGAAGAAAAAATTTACTGCAAATGTTAAATGTTTAAAGAGAAATTCAATTTTCAAATAAGAGGCAATATGAAAAAAATTATGGTTTTGCAAATAAATAACTTAGCACAAATGCTCTACTCACTTTCTCTTGATCCCTGTTCACCAATAACTCCGGGATATCTTGGTCCACTAATAGACTTGTTCAACTGAAATCAAAGAAAAATGATGTTCTTATCAATTACCAGAGAGCAGATTACATGTCCAATAAAAAATATTAGGACAAAAACAAGAAAATGCAGAGAGAGTTGAATCATTGTTCTGAAAACACATCAAAGTCATTATTTTTAGCTTCCATCTTCCCAAAAAAACACCCAAACAAGAACAATGCCACCTTACTTTCTCTCCCATGCACGCATAACAAAAAAAATAATGTTGTATTTGTAATTTAAAACAATGTTGGTATACTCAAATCAGTATTAAACTAATTTAACTTCTAAACTATAAATTCACAAAACATAGCAATTGAGATTCCATCAAGGATTGAAGAGAAACCACTTTGACAAACTCTTTTTCTCTTTGCCACTATACCTTCCTAACAAGCATGCTAAGTGATTAACACACAAGAGGGAGGAAAAGCTCTAGACTTGAGAAAGAAAACCAGAAAACACGTGGCTATGGTTTATTAAAGGAATGAAAGAAAAAGGAGAATGACTGCTGAAGAGAACGAAGAAAAGCATTTGGAGAAAGAAGCACTGTCAAAAGAAAGAATTAGAAGCTGGTAGTGCAGCCCTGAGAAGAGTTGAGAATGTAATTGGATAGGCTATGAATAGAACGGTATGGTTATTCTCCTTAGATTTGGAAAAAGCATATTTCTTTACAAGGATTCTGGCTAGTGGCTACCCAAGCAAAGGGTATTTCAGTCCACATGTCAGTATAAGATAAAAGATAAAAAGGAAAAGAAGAGCAAAGAAAACCAAGTTGGTACAAAAATTAAAGAGAGAAAAAACCCAACAAATAAGAAATTCCACAACTTTTAAAGAGCAATATTTGGTATTCAATTTTAAACAGTTGATGACACCCCTTGAGCCTCATTTGTTGTCACATGATCCAATATATATTAGCATTTGTTATTGAACATCTTGAACTTAAATAGTCAAGCTTGAAACCGAGATGGAGTGAGAAAGGTTCAAACAGTGGTACTTGAACAATTAATTCAGAGTCTAAATTTCCACTCACCTTTTTTGTTCAATTACCTAAAACATCCCAAAATCACAACCTCATATTAGTATTATTATATGAGAAATATAACAGCATCAACAACCACGCACAGTGAAAATGGACAACTAGGCAGCTCAATCACAAAAAGTTTCAAGATTCATGTCCCTTTAGTGCACAAAAAGCTCCAGCTACATCACCACCAATAAGAAATCACATCATGTCCTCAATTACTATTCCCTAATTTTTAATGCCCATTGTCATAACCAATTGTGTCTACATATTGATGTGTGTAAGAAATGGAAAATAAGAACTTGTCTAGCTCGATTTTGAGCTCATGATATCCAAAAAAAATCCAAATTTAGATCCAATCACTGTCTAATAATTTTGTATAAATATTCAGTCAACTGATGCAGTAAAGGAGTTGAAATTCTTGTGGGGCAAAGAAACCAGAGGACGGCTTTATCTAAAATTAAGCTATGGAACAAATACTCGAACCTTCTCTTCAGTGAAAGAAAACAACCAGAAACTTAAGCAACATAAATTAAAGAACAAGGGAAAATCCTCCAAACAAATTTCAAGTTTCAACCCAATAAAGGTAAAACTCCTGGCAGAGCCATATGACCTGTCCTCTCTGAGAACAACTATTAGCACAAAAACTAACGGTTAATAGTCGAATAATCCTCCACAAACAAAAGTAAGAGAAAATGAAATCCGAAATCTTAGGACAGCCAACAAGCCAGGACAAACTATAAGAAACACACGAGGGGCCGACCAATAGAGAGAGAGCCCAGAAAAGGAAGAAATGGATACCTCATGGTTTTAGTACCAGCGGCGACCAGAGAAGGCAAAGGATTTTGGGTGAAGACGGACTGAAAATAGTCTCACCGTCTCGGACTCCTGGGGAAAACAGGGCGGCGGTGGCGGCTCAAATGGAGAGAGGAGAAGAGGTTTAGGGAATTAGAGAATGGGAAGGAATGAACTAATTAATGCACAAAGAAATTAGCTGGAGAATGAGAGAAGAGAAGAGGTCAGAGGGAATCAGAGAATGGATTAGAAATTTGGGGAAAATTTAGGGTGAGTTTCGCGGGAGAAAGAGGGAAAATTTGGGAGGTCCTACTTTAATTATTGGAACGTAATATATAAAGCTCTAAGTAAACATTAACCACAATAGCTCACTGGTTCAACTGGCTTTAATAGGAGACAATATACTGAAAGTAACCAAGTTTAATCCCTCAAAGGTGTAGTTTTTTTATTTTAAGGACTTTCTGTGGCGACTTTTGTCGCCACCAATAAGACCGAAAGTGGTGGCTTCAACGGCGACCTAAAGGAGTCGCCACTGAAGCCAGAAATGTCGCCGCTAATACACACACTTTCAGTAGCGACAAAAGTCGCCACCGTAGGTCCCATTTTTTGTAGTGATGCCACGATATTTCTTGTAACCATACCATCTCGGTGACCTTTTCCTATATATAAATTCTCGCATCCTACACCACAATCAAGAACGTAAGATAATGGCCTCCAACCCATCATCATCATCGTCCTTATTATGTACTATCTTTCTCCTTCTTCTCTTCTCCTCTGCTCTGTGCTCTTCTCTGGACATGTCCATAGTCGACCATGAAGCCAAGCACGTGCCCAAAGTTGTCCTTAAAGACAAGAGGAGATCTCAGATGTTCAAGAACACTCCAAATCCCGGGCCTTCCCCTCCATCTCCATCAAATCCCGTAAATCAATATGATCTTTTCTATTCTTGTAACTGATATTGTGCGTTTGAAATGATACTGTGTGTGCGCGCGCGCGCGCATACTTTCTTGAGATCACTGATGGGATTGAGCTGTTATGAATGAAACAGATCAAGGAGGGTCCTTTTGGAATCAAAGCTTTGAGGCGATTCCTTTCTTTAAGGATGCGAGGCCATCAGGAACATGGGATTACCAGCTAGCTAGCCTTGCTTTGAGGAACATGGGATCATATTGCGACTTCAGAATATATGCACTTCCACTATGTTTTTTCATTTCCTGCAACTATTCACTGTCTGGTCTTGAAGGTTTAAATAAGTTCTTGGTGATTAATTACACCATTTCAAATTCCTTTTTTTACAAAAAAAAAAAAAAAAAAAAGGAACGTTGGTTATCGGTAATGTTACCCTTGTGTTTGAAACTATAATAAAAGCTTTGTATGTTTCTTTTGAATGGCGAGTGGAGTTGACAGTAAGATTCATATAAGAACACTAAAAACAATCTTCTTTTCTGCGAGCAAGAATTTAGATTTTATCTTGGGTCTGGTACAAATGCTTATTATTTCTATGAGTAGCTAAATTCCAAGATAGAGGTAAAAATGTAACTTTAATTATATTTGTTTTTTTTTTCAGTTTTTGGAATTATATGTGAATACCATGATTGATTATCATAGGTTGTGATTGATAAGAAAACTTGAATTGTATTTGAGTTACTCCCTTGGATGACCATCATCATCACATTTAGATCTGCTGCATCGATATAAATCTTGCATTATTTGTATGATTCTGCTAAAGAAGCGTGTGAAAATGTCAATCATATAAATGCATAATTATAATATTCACCATGGTCGGCGATTGGAATAAAGAGCATAACCTGGTTGGTGATCGTGAAAAAATGTTGGAGTGACTAAGAGCCTGTTTTGGATTAGCTTATGGATAATAGCTTCTAAGAAAAAAGCTGGTCATTTTAGAGAATAGG
Source organism: Mimosa bimucronata (assembly GCA_037074515.1). Taxonomy (NCBI): domain Eukaryota; kingdom Viridiplantae; phylum Streptophyta; class Magnoliopsida; order Fabales; family Fabaceae; genus Mimosa; species Mimosa bimucronata. The sequence continues at coordinate 3,370,710 of CM073438.1, forward strand.
TTCTGGAGAATGGTTTTTGATATTATAGAAAAAATAGCTTCTATTAAAACCTATGTTTTCAGTCAAAAAAATTATTCTCAAAAAGTTAACAGTGTTTGTCTGGCTTAATCAAAATCTAGGCTTTAAAAAGCCATTCTAACAAAAATGACCTCAAGGAGGGGAGGGGAGGGGGAGGGGGAGGGGGGCCGATGACCGCTGTTCTATAGTGGAGGCCTATTTTTCAAAATAAATGGGGCCTCCGAAGTTCATATTTCTTACATATGACTCGGCCTTCCATGCAAAATGGTTAACATATTACTATTGATATTCTTAATTAGGATTTTAAAATAGACGGGTCTCCAAAGAAGTATTAATTCTATATAATAAGGTGAGCTAAAGTTTGAATCCTCGTTATGAGACATTTTGTTTCTAATAATGCCTCAAATAAGATTTACTTAAAGATGATTGGTCCAGCTAAAAAAAAAAATTCAATTTTATGTTATTTTTTTGTTTGGGTAGATACACAGGAATTTAGGTATAAATAATCTCATTTTGATTGAAATATCATCATTTAATGATGAATGTCATTCAAAACACATGACCGCCGAAAAAGTAAAAAATATAATATAAGTTTTTAACTCTAAACTCACATTGTGTTAGAAATCATGAATAATATAACTGCATATTTTTTTTATTTATGATTAAATAAGTGAAAAATGGTTAAACTCTATCAATTTATTCATCAAATTTCAGAGCTTGAAAAGCACCCAAAAGAAAATACTAAAGCCATAAATGAAGAGGAAAAGTGAGAAATCATAGAAGTTAATTAAAGAGATCAACTCTCAAACAAAAGAATTAATATGAGGCAACTCTTAATGAGTTGTTAATGATAACATTGAGAAATGAAAATGGCACTGTTAACAAGTAAAAAACATTTAGAAATTAAGAGTTTGATATTGATTTTCTTACTTATAACCTAAATACAATTTGCCTTTGATTAAAAATAAAAACCTTTAGGAATTAGGAGTATGAGCTGGAATTCATCAAATTTTGACTGTGTGCATGTGATGAGACTGGAATTGAGGGGTGCGTTTTTCAATAAAATTCACTTTCAAAGGCACTGGGGAAGTTTCATTTGTGGCGGGGCACTTGTACAGTCAGTAATAAGTGTTGTAGCAGATACACAAATCCCTTCATTCCACTGTTACTATTTAGGGTTACTATGAGTCAATGAGGAGCATCACATTAATATGATTCTATCTTTTATATGTAAATCTTTCAATATTGGTTATATGATTTTCTACTGCTAAAGAAGCTTGTACGTAAGATAAGAGTGACAGACAGCAAGTCTCTCACTTTACTCTCTCCATCATCATCACTTCAATGATTCGTCCCTTTCCTTCCACCTCCCTTGCCCCAATCCCCCCAACAAATGTATATACAGTTCACTATTCACATTGGTAGCTTGCCTCTCATTACTCATTCCTTCATCCCAACCAGATATTTTTTGTGAGTAACTTTCCCAGAAATGCTTTATAGTTTATACATTCGTATCGATTTAAACTTAAGATCTCATACTCAATCGGTCAAATATACTTATATTAGGATCAATATCTGTTGGTATCCAAATCAGTTTAGGTGCTCATCACATTAATAAGTATCAATGCTTATCATGAAGCCTGTTTTCCAAAACATATCTAGACCATCTAAATATTATCTAAATGATTTAGATTTGATATTAAAATCACTCTTCTAAACATTTGTATGGTTTTGATGAGTACAAAACCACTTCCTGATTATTATATTATTCACCATTGTAGTGAGATTTAGACTATCTATATTATAGATTTGTAAATATTAATTAAACATTTTTTAGAAAGTAAATATTCCATCCACATTTAGTTGACCAAAAAAAATAAAAGCATCCACATTTAGAAGTAATGACTACCCCAACTCAATCCTTAGTTCATTTCATTCCTTTGTAATAAATGTGCCTTCTGCATTTCACAATATCTTTATTTTTTGTCCAATCCATTTGCGAGTATCATAATACCTACTTTCTCAGCTCCTCCAAATCTGACATCCCTTTGTTATGCAATAACCAAACACATTCCCTAAATCCAGCCTCATGCCCACACAGACACCTGACCTATATGCTTCATTCTTTTGATATTTAAACATGACATAACATCATATTCTGTAAATTAATCATATATCTTTTGATTGTTGTTAAGAAAATAGCAAAAAGAGATCATCATGGTTGAATAATTATAGTAATATAATAAGTGCCCTACATTGACACAGAAACCCCTTCTTCTTGAACAAAATAAGGGCGGTCTTGGTATATCTCTATATTATCTTACATAAAATCTTTTTTTCCCAAACAATATTTTATTAATTTCCCTTACAATTATTTAAGGCTGCATTCTTCTACTTTAAAGTTTAAACTTCAATGTATTTCTAAAATATGTTTTGCAGGACAAAAGGAATGAAAGAAAAGAGAGGAAAAGATAAAATAAAACAAAAAGTGAAAGAAAGTTGCCTGATGAAAAGAAAATAAAAACATCGATATTTTTTTAAAAACAAGTTCCCTCTTATTGAATTACGGGCTGAGAACTAAGTTGGGCCGTTCTTGGTACAGGTGAGCCCATAAAAAAGAGAAATAAATAATAGAAAAAGGAAATGAAGAGCAGAGAAGCAGAGCAGGAGGAGTGTGTGTCTGCCTCAACCTCAATGCCCTGCTTCCATGCGTCTTTATTTAGGTTTATAACATGTTCTTTTCTTTGGGTCCAGCTTGGTTTGTGTGCCCTTTCACATTTCTGCCCTCCAATTTAACAAAACTAAACCCAAAATCGCCTACAAATTATTATCATATATATATATATATATATATATATAGGTTAAGGGTTTATTTTACCTTAAAGTTTTTTTTTCAGTAACTATTTAACCCTAAAAGTTTTTTAAATCTAAAATTGTCACAAAAGTTTGAAACATAGCAATATAACGTTAAAAAATTCATCTAAACCTTTAGAAATGGGCATTAACTGTTAACATTTCAGCCATAAAAAAAATACTAAATTACTTCATTTTAACACTTTCAGGAAAAATTATAACAAAAAAATGATCACAAACAAAATAGTTCAATAACGAAAAATTTGGGGACAAAATTCATGCTTAACCTTAATGCATTACACATTGACACATACAGCTATAAAAACATATATCCACACACACTATATAAAAGACAAGCGTGAAACCCACTCACCCCTCTATATTCAATAGCTCCTTCATTCTACTTTTTCTTCCTCTGCCTCTCTCACCAATTCTCTCTTCTGCTTCCCCATTACTGAGACAAAAACACAGAGATAGAGGAAGAGAGAGAGAGAGAGAGAGAGAAGCAGAGATGGGTGAACCTCTGTGCCTTCACTTTTTATGATGACCAAAACTCTGTTTCTTCTCCCTTCCTCTCTTCTTCCCAGAAGAAGATGGCTATCCTCCACCATCACACTCACCATCTAGCTCACCCCCACAACTCTTCCTCTCTCCTTGATTCTCTCTACTGTGATGAAGAAAAATGGGAGGACGAGGAAGAAGAATTAGAACATGTGGGAGCCAATAATGACCACACTGCCCTTCTTCTTCCTCGGATCTTGTCTGAGCAAGACTTGTTCTGGGAAGATGAAGAGCTAAACTCTCTGTTTTCGAAAGAAGAAGTAGCTTATTGTTGCTTTAATCTGTGTGTTGATCTTGCTTTGGCTCGTCGTGATGCTATAGAGTGGATGCTTAAAGTGAAAGCCCATTATGGTTTCTCTGCTTTAACGGCAACTTTAGCCATTAACTATCTGGACAGATTCCTCTCGAGCTTCCATTTTCAAAGGGAGAAGCCATGGATGATCCAGCTTGTGGCTGTTACTTGCCTGTCTTTGGCAGCAAAAGTTGAAGAAACTCAAGTCCCTCTTCTTCTAGACTTCCAAGTACGTCAAACTAAAAAACAACAAAATACTAATTCGTTAAAAAAAAAAAAAGAAAAGGACTTGGGTTTGTTCTGTCTTTGGATATAATATATAAAGTAACAGTCTTTTCTTTTTCGTTATTCTGTATGTTTCAGGTTGAAGATACTAAATACATGTTTGAGGCAAAGACTATACAGAGAATGGAGCTTCTTATTCTATCAACCCTGAAATGGAAGATGCACCCAGTCACACCTCTCTCTTTTCTAGATCACATCATAAGGAGGCTTGGATTGAAAACCCATCTTCACTGGGAATTCCTCAGGCGCTGCGAGCATCTCCTCCTCTCTATTCTTCCAGGTAAACTCGTTATAAAACTCAGTCACATTCATCAAACTCAAAAACATTTAAATATAAAGACACAACCTTTTATCCCAAAGATTTCTCATTTGTTTGGTACTAAGTGTGTGTGTGTGTGTGTGTGTGTGTGTTTTATTGGGTATAGATTCAAGATTTGTGGGTTATCTCCCATCGGTGTTGGCTACTGCAACAATGCTGCATGTGGTAGACCAGATTGAGCAGAGTGAAGGAGTTGAATATAAAAATCAGCTTCTGGGTGTTCTTAAAAGCAACAAGGTATTATAGTAATTTCTTAATTCTTAATTCTTTATCAAAAGCTGCTATGAACATAATTAATGCGGAGAACATATGATAAGCACATGATTTGATCAGAGTTGTGACTTTAGGCATGTTTTGGTTCTGTGATTTTTGGCAGGAGAAAGTAGATGAGTGCTATGATGCGATACAGGAACTGTCAAATGAGAACAATAATTATTATAATTATGGGCAAAGCAAGATTATTAAGAAACGAAGATATGATGAAATTACAAATCCTGGGAGTCCAAGTGGCGTGATAGACGCAGTTTTTGGGTCTGATGGTTCCAACGATTCGTGGGCGGTGGGGTCATCATTGTGTTCATCACCAGAACCATTGTTGAAGAAGACCAAAACCCAAGAACAACAACAACAAATGACAATGTCTCCGTTTAATCGGGTCATTGTCGGAATCGTTGGAGCCTCTCCTTGAAGAGAAAATTTTTAATTTGGGGGAGAAAAGGAAGGAGAGAGTCTCAAAAAGGATGGTTTTGTTTTTTTTTAATATTCACTGCGGTGATATAATACAGATTCACTGTTCGTTCTTCTGGCTGCTGCATGTGTCTTCATTTCCAACAATGCCCCCATGGAATGGAATGGTTTCTGTGTTTGTGAGATGTAGAAGGTGATGAAAGAGGAAGACAAAGTTGGCAATGAAGAATTTATATCTGCTGCTGCTGCTGCATTATATTCTGCATCTCTATGTTTTAAATTTCTTCTCTTGGGCACTCTTTCTCTTTTTGGCACCATAATTTTATTTGGACATACTTATATCTTTCATTCTATAATAAATTCAGAACAATTCTGGTTCATTTTGTTTAAATTTATTTATGGTTTCACCTCACTTATTGCTGCCAGTCTGGTATGAGTTTTTTCCCTTGAGAAATACTGTGGAGTCTTATATAAGCAATCTAATTACTAAATATACTCTACAAGAAGTGAGTAGATAACAATATTTGTTTCTATGACCTTTGTAATTGTATATTACTATGCTAGTCATTTATGAGAATTTTTAATAAGTAGATTGCTTCACATTAATTCTCCCTTCCTTTTCAACTTGGAGGAAGAGAGCCATGATGGTCCACTCAAAGTCTTTTGTTTTCATTTTTGGGGAAAAGGATTATTTTTCTCGATTCTCTATATTTTAAAGGTTTTATTTTAATCTTGGCAGAAAATTTGATTCTTAACATTGTTTTTATATTAAGGATGTTAATACAGATACTAACATGCAAGTTATAATAAAATAAATGCATATGATCGTTATGATTTTGAATGTGGGTGGAAACAAGTGTGTATTTTATGTGGAGTAGTAGTACTATTTATAGGAATAAGAGTATTAATTACTATATTATATAGAGATTGAATATTGGGAGAATGAAAGGGGTGATGACTGATGAGTGATAATAACAAATAAGAAAAGAGAAAGGAGTAAGTAGGGAAGCATGTGAAGTGAGAAGCAGATTGTCGGCCAGTGGGTAAAAGTATTTTGACCCTACTTCATTGGACCCCACCAATTTGAATCCCTTCCAACATTCATATATTCAACTATAAGAACCTTCATTAAAAAAATATACGAATTTTTTTGTTGAAATGGCGATCTAGTTAAATTTTTAAACTTTAAAATGATTTATTGTGTTCACTTTAATTTTGTAAGGTTAAGCTTATTCATGTAAATTCTTGTCTAAGTTGAAATCAGTGCATGGTGATGGCACACTTTAGACTCAACTACAACTACTACAAGTGAGTAATGCTTGTCATATTCTAAAATGTCTTACTAAAATTTTGAATGAGTCTGAACAAGATCTGATTTTAATAATTTGGGGTTGGAGTGGGATCTGTGTCTGGCTTTCAAACTTATTACTAGTATTTTATATCTGCTTGTAAGCTCATCAATTGTGAGATTGAATTTAAGATCAACATGTTTGTTGAAAAACTATAAAATATTAAGGTGTACATATATAGATTTCCTATTCCAATGTTATAATATGTGTGGACAAATATATTAGTTTGACAAATATTCAAGTAATAAGAGATAAAAAGTTACTATCATTGTTGTGTGTGCAGCAGGGCAAGAGATGAACACAACACTCAAGGCAATAGAACACTTCAAGTTTGATTATAAAATAGAAGAAAGAAATAAAATTCTGAAAATTACTACAATTAAGTTTAAGATAGAAGATAGAAATACAATTTTTTGATTGATTAGTTGAAGAGAGAAATACAATGTAGTAAGAACATAACTTAATATTTATATTTTAAAAATTTATTTAATATGAATAATTGAATTTAATTAAAATATCCATCGTTACATTTTACTCAGTGGAAAAAAGCCATTCATTGAAATCATAACAAAGACTACTAGGCATGTACCCATTTAGGTGACTATATTCTGGTCCCTCCCTAATTCGCTCAACTAATTCATTAGAACTAAATAATAATGTTAAAATAATCACATTTAAACTTTAACTATATGGTTAAAATTAACAAACTCCCATTAATTAATTACTTTTCATATCACTTATATGGTAAATCAATATTTTTTTTAAACTATATGGTTAAAATTAACAAACTCCCATTAATTAATTATTTTCATGTGACTTATATCGTAAATCAATATATATTTTTTTTAAGTGACTTACATTATGGAATCTACAGGATTGGACTGGACGAGTATTTATTAACTATCTAACGAAAGATGCAACATCAATTGTACTCCTTGTGTTCCTTTCATTTAATACTTATTTTTATTTGGAGAGTTGATCTTAATCATAAATATGAGACATATTTCTAATTTTTGCCAATATTTTCTCAAATTGCCCCATACTTATACTACCTCATCAATAATCAAATAAGAGAGGGGGAGGAGATTAAGGAAGATGATTTGAGTGTCTTAGAGAAAGTATGTTATATTAATTAACTTAATCAATATCTTTAATTCAATTAAATTAGATAAATAGTATGTCTTATATTTAGAAATAAGTATATAAGTTGATATCACTAATTAATTTAATTGGATAATTGAAGGGAGTTTTTTTTTTTTTTTTTGGTATCATCTTGAAAGCCTTGAAGGGATTAATTAGGGTGAACTGTGAAGAAGGCATTAACTATGTATACCCCACACAGGAACCCTTTGGTTGGAAACTTGAAGCTTCACTAACTTCACATTGAGCAAACAAAGCATCCATTAATTAGCTTCATTAATCTACTAACTTTCTGTCCCTCGAGGACATCCCCTTAAAACTAGTATAGTACTTTGTCTTCTTGAATATATTTTTCTCTCTTCTTTGTAAAAAAATACGAGTATATTTTACATTTATTGTAAAGAATAGTACTTTTAAAAAATATGATTAGATTGGCAAAATAAAATCGATAAAAAGAAGAGCTATATATGCCATTTGAGGAGAGAAAGAGACGAAACCTTATATGCCATATCATCTATTTTCTTTATTTCCACACACACATACACACGCACATTTACTTTTAAAATTATAATTAGGACAAAAACTATTTTAAGAAGTAATTTATCATATCATATAAATATTTGTACATTAGATCTTATCATGCATACATATTGCGTTTTACTTTCTTTCTTTTAATTATATTCTAATAATTCCTAATGTATAACATTTATTAATGAAATGAAGATGATAATTAGTAATAATGAAATTGTTACTATGTTTATTGGGGGAGAAAGATTATTTGCATAAATTTAAAAATTTATTAAAGGAAGAAAGATCATTATCAAGTTTTGAAAAAAAAATTAAAGATATATATGTGCTTTGTAGTTTACAATATTCATACATTTAATGGTATATACAACGGAATGCATAAAATGAACTGTAGAAGCACTAATTAATGACAAGTGAACAGAGGGAGGAAGACAAGAACATGGACAACACTCTGAAGACAAAGGAAAGTGGCAAAAGGAAAATAGAGAAGGAAGAGATTAAAACATCTAATGACATAATACAAACTTTGCTTTGGTTGGAAGGTAGTTAGTTGGATCAGAGGAAGAATAATGATATGATTAAGTGCGCAATCACTTTTCAACACAAACAAGAAATTAAAAAGATGGGCATACCCCAATGACATGTGGATGTATACATTAACCTTTCTCTCACACATTTTACTTTTCTTTTTTATTTTTCCTTTTATTTTCTGCCTCTCTTTTCCTTTTACCAATATAATGATACTCATGTCCATTTTAGTGGGATTCACTATAGTGGCATGCTTCCCCTTTCGCTTCTTTCATTTGCTTTCCTTCTTTTGTCTTTGTTCTATTGTCAAAACTAAAGCCACCTAAAAGAAATCAAACTTCATTATGTGCTTCCCTCCATGCGTATAAATGTACCTACCATTATTTGTATGTAATCTCAGTGCATGAAGAACCTGCCTTTATCATCTCCAAGCTTTACTATTAATTTGGTATTTTCAGGTGGTAGGGGCAAAAACAAACCCAAAGTGGTATACATAATTCTTATCCTCACTCAACTGGTTTCAAGTAAACACTTCATTAGGACCTGATGTTTAATTAATTAGTTAATTAATAAGAGAAACATCATAGAAGATACAAGATAGATGGATACGGGGGGAAATGGCGTATAAGAACCACCAAAAGTATAAATATTGGAATGATCTGACTAAGTGGCCTAATGATAGTATGGTCTCTAGGAATATTATTATTTTGTCAAATTACCATACTAACTCAACATGAAAAATTTACCATCTGCCCATTAGCAACCAGATTTCTGATGATCAGTGAATTATTGGGAAATAGATGGTATGGAAATGAACGACTATTTTCATTTTAAAGAACAACACCTTTAATCATATGAAATGATAACAAAACTTGAAAGAGCAGCAACTACTATTTTAAAGTTTTACCTTTAAATTGTAGTCATTTCCCAGGATATTTTGAAGTTTGCCTATTTAAGTGCTCATTATATCTCTCCCATTGAGATATATTTGTGGGGGTAGTTTTTGACAGATTACCCACTAATCCTAAATTATGATATAATGCAAAAAGGCAGAGGATTTTAATCATGGGGGACACAATCTTTGATTTTGTTGGAACATTGTCTATCTCCTTCTCTTCATGTCTTTTTTCCTCCGTAAGCTTTCAAATTGGAATTCTTCCACAAATTACATCAATTTAAAAAATAAGTGCAACGTGCTGTGGAATATGCAAGTAATGATGAATTGATGAGGCATATATATAAAAAGGTGCACAGTGTGGTTTGTTTTCAAAGGCAGAACAGCTTGCTCCCATGCACCAATATTAAAAAGCTTGTGAGATCACTTGCTGTAATCTAATACTAATATGACTATATGCCCTCACACCCAATAATTTGAGAATAATATCATCATGCCTTGTGCCTTATTTGTAATAATTATCTTTCCTTTTCATCCTTTGACTTAGTCTCACTCCTCCTTCTTAATGCTTCATTAATTAATGTAATCCCATGAAAACTCTCAATTTTTGGACTTAAGCTAAAGCCCTTCCATGTAATTTACATTTTTTCTTCTCCCCCTCTAGCCCCCTCCAGTCTTTAATTTCTTGGTTACAGCTGTAAGGTTTCAAAAAACAATAAAAAACAACAAAAGAGGACCATATATTTGTCTGTGGACCCCACACACACCCCTGCCTTTCAATTTCAATATGCCTTCGAAGACAAAGTTTTTCTTTGAGAATATATGGAAACAACCTCCTCTTCCTTCTTACTTCTTATTAGACAGCACAAGAAAGAAAGGAAGGAAAGAGAACATTACCCTTTTTTGTGATGCTCAACATAACTCTTTAATCTCTATCCAACTTTTCTTTTAGAAGAAACAATAAAAACATAAATAAAACTCCCAAAAAAAGAATTCCCTGCTTTCACCTGTATCCATATATACCTAGCTCTTTGTAGCTTGTACTAACTGGTCCTCCTGCTTCTAAACCATCCCAAAACGCTCAAATCATTGGGCTCAACCTTTTCCCTTTTTTCTAATTTAGGCATTGCTTTCAAAATTTGCAAGGAATCATTTGGTAACATCATATATAAGCTAATCCCTTCATTTATAAATCTCACTTCTTAACTTTTCTAACTTCTTGGGTTCCAACTTCAATCTTCATTCCTGAAGGCCACATAAGATAGCTTATATATATATATATTTATATCCATCTCTTAGTTAATTTATTGAATTCAATCTTTCTCATTTATGTTTCATTTGCTTAGAAAAAAGAATTGAATTTGAGCTTACTCTCTTTAATTTTCATATCTTATCTCCCTCCATGTTTATATGATTATATTATGAATATGCATATTAATGATTCTTCTGAACTTCACCAACAAAACAAGGGAGCAGACAGTATAAAAAAAAGATAATACGTCACATCCAATAGTAACAAATCCTTGCTCTCACATGCAAAATCAACTTACAGAATCAAGTCAATATTTCAAAGTATTTTCAATGAATAACTCACTAGGGAGGTTATGGCGGAGAAATTAAAAACTCTACCTAACCACAGAATTCTTGTTCTGTTCTGTGTCTACATATCTTTTATATATGTCATCTCATTTGAGCCAATCTCTAGCAAAATTTCACCCCCTGTTATTAATTATTAGAGTTAGTGTATCCTTAAAATTTGACCCAACAGTAATGTGTTATATTTATGACCTTCTCAACTTGACAGAAAGTCACTGATATATCACAAGCAAAATTTACTCCGAAACAAGGTTCTGAAATCTAAAAGCAGTTGGCGTGGGTCTGAAACTCTCAAGGGACTATATGGTCCCAAAACAAATAACCAATGGGATTGGAGGAAGCTGATGAATCAATATTACTATCATTCACTCTTGTATAAAAATGGCCCCCCAAGATATCAGAATTGGAGGCCCCAAGAGCTAGCAATTTTTTCCATATCCAATGCGTGAATCCAGTTAATTATTATGGCTACATTGTATATATGTTCCTATCTTTTTCTGTTACAGTTAATGTTGGATTCTGGGAAATCGGCATCCAATGCGCCCGCATGGACTTGATCATATTCAAGGTTGTCACCATCAAACCCAAGCAGAGACAAATTAATACCCACAAAAATTCATAATTTAGCCTTTCCCTCATATTTTCTTTTACCCTTCGTACGACTCTATGTTAGGACCAGATCTATAGGCATTTAGAACACTGCACAGATCAATAACAAGATTTGTTGATATATGCATCTCATTTCATTTTATAAGTTAGGTGACTTCTTGTAATAATGCTTGTCATTAGCCATCCAAGTGTAACTAGGAGGTTTCGGATCCAATTCTACTTGTAACTTTAAATTGTTAGCTTTTGACCCTCTAGATAACCAAAAAGGAGGAGATCATTATGAGGTTCAAATTAAGGAAAGTAATATTCCCAAAAAAATCTCAATGACAAAGGAACAATATGGACTTGTTATCATTTTGTACAATAGAATTTATTGATGCAAGTTGATATAGTATTTTTCGCTGATTATATAATTCCTTCATTGAGATCTCATAATGATTCTCCCTTAAGAAACTAAAAAGATATGTATGAATAACCATTAGAATGCACAAGGACCCTTCTAGGGAAGCTTTCTTATGCAGTATTTGAGAAGAAATCAGATTGGAGAAGTACTGAACAAGCACAAGCTTCCTGAGAACTGGAACTGTGTGCTTAAACTGATAGGAGATTTTGGATTTTAGATGGAGGATTAATTCGTTTGGAGGGTGAAGGTTGTCTTATTAAATATGGGACTTCATAGGACAGCAAATATATTGAATGAACTAAGTACAAGTTATTTATTAGTGTTTGGTTTATTACCTACTTAGAAGTTTGAATAACAATGATCCACAGAAGATCATAATCATGTGAGACGAGTCTTTAAAGTTTGCATCTTATTGGAATCTCTCTGTGGGACCTCAAATTAATCTTCATGGCTCCACAAATACATTGGGGCTTACCCCACCATCATATTCACGCAGTGTCATATATAGAAACTAAAATGTTTATAAGGAAGAAGTAGACAAGAAGCATTCAATACCTAAACTTTATGGCAGGAACAGTAATAGGTTTTGGTGGTCCAATCCGAATTCAAATTCTCTCTAGCTAAGACATATATCTCTTGACATTTGTTTTGAGGGAACATTCATTTCATACCTTTTTTTTTTAAAAAAAAGTTTATATATTAATTTTTTGCACAATCAAACAGTACATTGGAGCCCATAAGAATTTACCAAAGGTGAATATCTCACCATCTGTACTTTTTAGGGAAAAAGACAAATAAATACCCTCCAATTTGTAAAATCCCATTAACAACACAACAACCTATCATGAAGTTGTTAATGGGATTTTGCAAATTTGAGGGTATTTATTTGTCTTTTTCCCTACTTTTTATTAGAGTGCATTTTCATTAAGTCGGTATATCAATTAGCATATACTTCTCTTTTTCGTTCTTAAATGTAAGATCTACTTATTAAATTTGGTTGGTATAACATGTTTCTCTAATATATCATGATCATCTTTCTTAATTCCCCATCTCTTAATTAATTATTATTGAAGGAGTATTAATATGGGTAATTTGAGAAACGAATGACAAAAAATAAAAATATATCTTACATTTAGAATCATACTCAATTCACCAGGAGTAATAATAATAAAGACAACAATGAAAACTGTAACTTTTTAAGTGAAAGCCTAAAACATGTGTGACAAAGTTAAGGTTGTACTGATGACTGCATCACACAAATTAGTTGAGATTGATAAGATAAGATTCAATGGGAATTAAGCAAGTATAGGATGCTTTTTGGGTCTCTTCAGTTGCTTTACAAAGTCAGAAGAAAAGGACAAGAGGAGTTAGTGATTGCTTTTAGGGGCCAGCCATGGATGGCATTGCATATGTCCCAAATCTGTGAAACTTAGCTGCCCTACTGCAACCATGTCTGGCTTATCAGACAAAGATTTGGGTATCTTTTTACCCTGACCCAACCTATATCTACATATTTATTTATATACATATCACCAGCTATACGCTTATATAGGCCTAAATTTGTTGCTTAAAACACACTACTCTCTCTCTCTCTCTGTAATGACCTCAATGTAATAATTCCAGTCCAAGATCTTCAGAATCATGACAAAAAAGAAAACACAGATATACACAAAACCAGAATATATGCATGCCACTGTAGTACACAGGGAAAGTCTAATTCTATTAGAGTCAATGTTACAGTAGGAAGCCGAAGGATGTCGTACAGTAACAGAAGACTGTTCCTATTCGTACAAAGGAAAAGAAAAGAATATAAAATGAGACTTAAAATAGGGAATCCAGTAGTAAATTAATGATAAAGCAAGCAATCCGTTTTGTGTGTGTGTGTGTGTGTGTCTGTCTCTCTCTCTCTGCCCCATAAGGCTTTTATCTTCAACGTACGGTAAAAGGATAAGATACCATTGGTGGTAGTTAGTTTTTTTTTATGAGTCCAAAATTCTAATCATCAAGATCTCAAAATTTTATGCAGGTGCGAAATGTTGGAATAACATTTCTTCACAGAAAGATAGAACCCGTGACTCTTTTTATGGTACATTATGATCTGTTGCCTGTTGGTGTTATGTATCACAGTGGGTCAGCTGAGAAATCCTAACTTTGGATAATTGGGCCATGTATATAAGCGTGAAAAGTAAAAGAAGTAAAAGTTTATTCTAATGATACGATTATCCACCCTTCTTTCTTCCCTCCATCTTATTGGAATCTCAAGATTCAAAATTTTGACCCTTAAAGTAACTACGTTGAGATATGTACAAAGAAACTTGTCCTTAAAGACAGGTTGACCAGTCCAGCGTGAAGTATTACTACTCAAAGTTGGTCATCATACGTTAGATCAGTACTTTAGAGATAAGAGCTATTAAAGCTCAGTGAATTAGTAATGACTGATATACAGCTTCAATATGACATATTAACAAGTTCCAACATGTTATGTTAGGCCCTCCTGATATATGTTATGCTTGTATTCATGTTTAAATTATCTTGAAATGGTTGGCAGATGTTTGTATCTTTCAGGAAAAAATTTCAGATCATACACCTGATCAGGGACCACCTCCTCCTCCCTTCTTCACTTCTCTTGCAGGTGTAATATAATTCTTTGCCAGTTCTTCACTTTTGGGCCCATCAATGTTTTCAGTAGACCTCAGTGCAGCCCATCAATATAATAGAGGGTTATTAGCTTCAGGTTGTTGCTAAGTGACCAAGAGGTCATGTGTTTAAATTATGGAAACAATTTCTCTATTTATAGAAGTAAGATTACATGCATTAATTCATCTTCAAACCTCACCTGATGGAAGCCTCGTGTATTAAAATAGCCTTTTGATTATATTTTGAATCGTGCATATAGTCATAATCCTTGTGCAGGGGCATGCTAATATTCTCTATTCATTTGATTATATATTAGTTGATGATTCTCATCTAGTCATATTGGAGGTTATTTCCTTTCCTCACTAGCTAGTGATTGAAATTATTCTTGGCAGCCAATCTTCATATTTTGCATATCCTCAAGGCTTTTATCTTTTCCAGTTATGACAAGAAAAGAAGGAACGTATATACCACTAAACGTAAACGTAGTCTAATTGGGGTTTCAAATTCAGATCATAATATACAAATATAAATAACTCTTTGCACTCATTCAAACGGACCTTCATTAATTAAACACAAACCTTATAACTTCTCTTAGAACATAACTCTTATCTTTCTAATCCCTTATCATCGGTTTCTCTCATTGATCAGCTTTATATACTAAAACATCAATTCAGACAGAATTGAATAATAATAGAAGAAACAATGTCTAGTCCAATATTTCCAGTCAGAAAATTCCTGGTAATACTCTCAGTGCTGTTGTTGGCATCATCAATGTCAAGGACACAGGTGGGAGTTGAAGGCTTTTTAATGCTTTCAAGAACACACGTCAAAATATTCAACTATTTACAACACCATCAGCTTCTGACCCTTCATTGCAAGTCAGCGGATGATGATCTTCATGTTCATAGTATTCGTTATGGAGAGTACTATGAGTTCTCATTCCGAGTGAACTTCTTTGACAGGACACAGTACTATTGCAGCTTCCAATGGCCTGGTTCGTCTAAAAAATGGTTTGACATATATATTGGTTGGAGAGATGATAGGCTCTGTGATACTTGCCTTTGGGGAATTTGGGAAGATCGTCCATGCATGCTTAATACTTCTGATTATGTTGGTTTTTGCTATGAATATAACCATTAATATATTTCATATATAATATCCTCCCACAAGAATAATTCCTTATCTTTTACTTTGTTCCTCAATCAGTGTTTTTTTCGTTGCTCCTTGTTCATTTGGGTTTTTGCTTTCTCAGTCACTGCACAGAAATTTTTCCAAAAGGTAGCTAAAATGTACAAGAGTTAACAAATAAACAAGTTTATGGCATGCAATTCACTTTGGGTCTAATTTGGACGCCGCTACCCAGATTGGGCATTGGGCTATCCATCTAGGCCCATTTAGCTAATCCCTACAAGGCGCACTAAAAAATTGTGAATAGTAGAGACTACTAGAAATTCAACATCTTTGAGAAGGTTACCCTCATTAAACATCACAACACTCGAAACTTGACTCAATCAGACAGTCATATCAAAAAGGAACCATGTGATTATGCTCGTATCGCACATTCCCAAAATGAAGGTGATTTATAAATAGTATAATTTATTATAAATAAAATATACAAGGGAGTAACAATTGTCACTGAAGACTGAAGAGCCGTAGTCAATATGTTCCAACCTATTAAAATTTTAAGTAATGATAATGCTCTTTAGATCGTCACATCCGTCTCGCTCTACATGGACCAAACTGGAGACCAATTTCTACAACATTTTGAGCGAACCTACTTCCTGCAGCAATTTCACTTTTCTATTTAGTTTTTTCCACAATTCAGTTATTAAGGGTCCCCAAAAGTATTCATGAAGGCGTTATGGGTATTCAGAAGTTTTTTGGCTCAATATTACACTGAAATGTTAAAAAAAATCATAATATTCTATTTGCCCACAACCCCTTCAGTCCTTCACGAATACTTCCAGAGAAAAATGACCTTTAACCAATGTAAAAACCGGACCGGAAGGTGAGCCGGAGAGGGCATCGGGTCACAGTTCGCACAATCGGATCGGTCGGACCGATGGTATAATAATTAAGGAAAAAATATATGATTTTTAAATGTAAATTACATATAAACAAATTATGGTCCCTTCACCTCTTGATTTTTAATGAAAGACCATTGACCAACCAATATATAGCCGTTAGAGACTTAGAAAAAAAATCATTCTTATCTTTAGCTAAGCAAAACAAAGAAAGCGTATAGGACCATTTGAGCATCACAGTTGGAGAAATTTTTGTCGAGATGGAAGAACTAGGAAGTTAGGAACACAAGCAATTTCTGTTATGCAAAAGGTAAGAGATAGAATATGCAACTGATAAAAATTTCAAAAGAAATGTAAAATGTAGAAAGACAACAAGTGCTAAATATAGAATAAAAGTTTAGAAGAGACGTTAAACATCAACAATAGAGGAATGGTGATAGAGATGATGTTCCCCAATTGGTTGGAGTTTTGGAGATCAAATTTCACAGCCCTAAGATTTTCAAATGGCCATTGGGGTTTTTAATTTGGGAGAAAGATATGAAGCTAATGAATTTGGGGATGTAATTTGGGTTTCTTTTTTAAGAACTTGGGTTTTTTTTAGCTTGATTTTTTTTTTTCATCTTTCTTTTGTTTCAGATTGGACCGCCCGGTTTTTATAAAACCGCTCCGGTTCCCGGTCCAATATCCGGTTGAAAACGGCCTGATCCGGCTTAACACAATAAACGGCCAGACCATAAAATCCAAACCGACCTATGGAGCGGTCGCCGGTCGGACCGTCCGGCTCGGTCCGGTTCTTATAACCATACCTTTAACCCTTAACCCTTCAATTATTTCCCTCAGAACACAACGGAAAAAAAAAAAAGAATGGAAATATGGGTTTGAGATTTTGAGTTCCTCAAACTTACATGTTGCACATTTATTTGATCAGAATGCATCGTATTGGTGATCCTTCAGCACCAACCAACCTAAGAGGTAAGCAGTGGACTGAATATATTCCTGCTGGCACATCATCAAGCTTCAGGGATTCCACTAGAATGATTTCCTGAAGCATTCATACTTCATAATTAGAGCATGGCTTAACTAAATGCTTATTCTTTTCCAATGGATGAATGATAAACTGAATTTTTATTCATGCAAGGATATCCGAGGAAAATACTCGCTTTTAATCTCATCTCAAACCTCCATACAACTAACTAGCAATATATATCTTGATCCAGAAGACACGATATATAATCAGCAAGGTAGAAACAATTTTCTAGTTATCACTTATTAGTAAACTATGATGTATGCATTATCAAGTCTTGAACATAATGTTTACTCACCCTGCCTTCAAGAAAAGCTAGATGAGATGGAATCAAGTCATCATAAGCAGCAACAGATAAATAATCAACACCTGCATTCCGTTACAGAAACTGGAAGTGTCAGCACAATAAGCTTGAGAAGACAACAGATAGAGATGGTTATGATTCATAGCTACAAAGAGTAAAAAAAAAAAAAAACCAAGCTGTGCAGATAAAAACCCGGGTAATCAAATGGTTTTCAACTCATTTATATGCAAAAAACAACACTGAATGATAGTCTAAACAGGGAAAATGGCAGAGGAGTAGACTGAGTATAAAAGAAAAATTTATATCTTGCCTACGAGTTTGATGTCAGTGTTCTCTGCCAGCCATTTTGCTCCATCCACCATGAATCCCACATAGCTTGTGTCAAATTCCTTTTGAAACATAAGCCGCCTACAAATATAGTAAGTTTAGTTCACATATGGCTTCTAATGAACTAGAAATGACCTAATTTTGTCACCATGAGATTTTCGTTCGGATCATCAAGGTAAAAACAGCAAGATCTGATCAGGCCTACATGTACAATATTATGGTAGCTATCAAAACCTCAAGTCAAAACTAAATACAATGTATGCCCCAGATTCACCACTCTTCAATAGCCGATTTATCAGAGACACAGAGATGGACATTAACATTAAGTGATTGTGAGAAATAGGTTAGCAAGTGGTTGAGCACAAGTGATAGGAAATAAAATGAAAAAAAAATAGTTAGCAGATCGAATTATAGCATACATTTGATTTGAACAAATTACAAGCTAAGGACGAGAGAAGTGAGGATGAGAGAAAGCAGATTACAGTTCCTCTTCAAAGTTGTCTCATCAAATTTATGGCATTTTGAGTGTTAGAAGTAGTAAGGAGGAGAGATATCCTCTTTAAATTTTAGAGACAGTGTCTAAACTTGTATAAGTAGATGAAAATTTATCAAGGACAGACGTAATAATCACACCCAAAAAGATCATGGTAATTTTTCTGTTAGTGCTAAGGAACTATGCCAAACAAGAACTTTTAAATAAACCAACAAGGAATTGACTGAATCTTCATTTTATGCCAGATTGGTAAAAGAATATATACTCCTTGTAGAAATTACCTGTCAGTATTCAATGTTCTGAAGAGCACACGACGTACACCCCTTGGAATCTTTAGTGACTTCATAACTTCGGCTGAAATAAAGTTTAAACTTCAATACAATTACAACTCTTAAGACTGGTTGCTGGAAAACTTCTAACCAACTCCTTAGTTGAGAGGGCCATTAAATTACACAAACTTCTTTAACCAAAACGCTGTTTTATATAAAAAAAAAAAAAAAATTGAGAGGCATATAGGGACAAACATTGAACTCCATGACTGTCATAGACACTGTAGTTTCCATCTAGCCCAAAATTGGTTAATTCCTCCTAAGTTGCCATACTGTTTGACCCGTTTACCACAAGTAACGAAATGTCTTGAATAAGTTAAAGCATGAGTTATACATACCAGTTATGTTTGTATCTCTTGGAACATCGACCAAAAGTGCGGGACCTACATACATACATACATAAAGTCAGAAACCAGCTTATTAATTACCATTACCATTTTAATAATTTAACATGAACATTGAACAATCATGCCACTCCGAAGATTAATTAAAAGAAAATAATGAAAACAGAAAAAGCCTAACAAATGACAGATAAAGAATCGGAGGTGATGTCAAGTGCGAAACATTCTTACTCACTGAGTGATATAGTGGAAGGAGTACCTGGCCTTCACAAAGCCCAAACAGAATTTGACGAAAACAAAGAAAAAAGTGGAAAAGCAATTGATTTATTTATACTCTGAGGCATTGAGAGTGTGATGAAGCATACACCACTTTCTCTGTTAAATTACAGCTTATACGCCCATCACTCGGTAGGCTGCAAGTTCTTAAAACAAGAACCAGAGCTTTCCAACATGGAAGTGAAGAACAGTTTAGATTTCCAGTTTAAAGAAAAGCTAAGTTTCAATTTCTCTTTCACAATCTTTACATCATAAAGAATGT
This sequence comes from Mimosa bimucronata, assembly GCA_037074515.1. NCBI lineage: Eukaryota > Viridiplantae > Streptophyta > Magnoliopsida > Fabales > Fabaceae > Mimosa > Mimosa bimucronata. The sequence goes on from CM073438.1 coordinate 3,390,790, forward strand.
ATTTTCAGAACAAAAGCAATATAAATAAAACGCTTGCCATAAAAACATCTCCCGATAGGTAAACGTACAGTAGAACCATAGGCTCGGAGTAATCCCCCAGCTAAAAAATTAGACAGCAATTTGCCTTACAAATTTCAAGTAAATTATAAAACTTCAGAAAAATTCAACCCCCAGAAGTTAAAAAAGGGGGGAAATCCCACAAGAATGCTATTGGAAATGGACAACAACAAAGCAATCACTTAAATTTGAGAAATCCCAATTAGACCCACGAATGATAATATCCTAACAATTGGAGTTGTGAATTGTGAATATGATTTTGAATATCATTATGATTAGTTTGAAAATTACTACACTGAATTTATGAAAGATTTCCCAATTTATGTCATGTCAATTTCCAATGAAAAAATTGGAGTTGTAAATATTTAACATAAACTTAGAAACTATTACTATGAAGTTGAAAATTCCCATATTAAAGTTGTAAACCTTGTACTATGCCTTCTCAATTTGTAATTAGAAAAAGTTGAAGTTATGAATTGTTAACATGAAAATCAATATGATGAGTCAAAAATCCTTATGTTAAACCAGCAATAGTATTTGACAATTATGAGGGCATTTTTTTCCTTTCCAAAGATATTAACATCCCAGGTACCTTTTAGGGTTTGATTTGACATTTCTTAAATTCAAGGTAAGTTATTCGTTTTTCTCCGTTTTCAAACTAAAAGAATGCTAAAAAATAAAAATTAAAAAATCACATAGTATGAACATGAACAGAGCAAATAAGGAAAACAAGGGTAACAAAACCAAATCAAAAGCACCTAACAAACAAACACAAACTATCACTCACCATTGAGGACTTCCAAATCAAGGGTGTCGACATCAAAACCCGCATCGAAGTAGTGGTCAAACACGTGGCCAGGAGCATCAACATGAGTTCCAGTGTGAGTGGGGATTTTCATCTCAGAGTTATTAGCAATAGAACCATTTTTCATGCTCTTTTTAAGCCAGAGGAAGTGGCCAAGACCATCCTTTGACTCAAAAACTGGCATATCGGGGACATACTTGTGAGTAATATCGAAGATTCGACCATTCCCATGAACTTCCCGACGAGGAGGGACAAGAACAACATCGTCACCGCCGCCGCCGGCGAGTGAGCATTCTGGGGTGGTGGGGTACGCCTCCGTGGCGGCGGAGAAGGCGGGATGGAGTGAGATTGCGAGGATGAAGGCGCCGATAAGGAAGAGAAGAGATGATTGTAGAGAGGAATCCATAGGGAGTGAAGCTGTGTGAGACTGAGCAAAAATGGAATATGATTTATTTATGAAGGAGAAAGTAGGCTAAGATATTTATAGGATGGATGTTTTAGGATTAGAATATTCTTTTTATGATTGCGATTTTGAGAGCAAGAGCAAAGTGGAGTCGAGCCCGTATTTGCTATACTTAATGATTTGTTAAGAATATTTTGATAATCAGAAAATGTAATTATGACCAAATTATGAATATAATGATATATAAATTTATTATTTTCCAAATTTTAAGAAGCATGCATTGAAAAGCTTTACATATATAAGAGAAAACTGATATCAAAATCCTCTGACTCTCCAGTTCAACAATAGAAAAGTTATATGTGGATCATCTCTATGCATGAGTTTTTCCGTTTTATTAGTGGTTGGTGAGTGAATTGTTGAATTGTAAATGCATCCCTAATTTTTTGACTCAATTGCTTGAGATTTATTGCTCGCTATTTATTATCCCATTGCTTTATAAAAATCAACAACTTTTGCCTCATATACTTGGCATTTTGTTTTTTCAATATGATGTTGTTCATGATTTTGGCTAGAATTCGCTAAGAGATCAAGAAAAATAGAGACCATTGATATGAGTTCAATCTTCATATACGGTCTTTATGTATACAGACACATACAGACAATTTCAGCAAGTTACTAGAAGCAATTCAACGCAGACATAAAATTAGACTAAAAACAAGTATCGCTGAAGTGGATAAAAGTTACAGATGTTACTTTCCTATTGCTAAACTGTAGAATCATAATGAAAGGAACTTGATGTAAGTTTTTCATTATACACAACACTTTGGTAATTTTTACAAGTTTCTCACATATCATAGAAAGTTAGTTAACTTATTAAGCACAACATAAATTAATAATTTTTTTTTCTAATTTTACCCTCATTTATGAATGTGTGTTTAAACAATATTTTATTCATTGTGTCTCGTCCTCTCTCTCTCTCTCTACATTTAGTAACATGAGCAAAATTGTAACGCTCATGTTAATTGTTCGCAAAGTAGGCTTATAATAAAAACCAAAATTTGTGCACAAATTGAACTTATAAAAAGAATGAAAGTGATATATATTAACATGTTACTACTAAAGAATTACCTTCATGTAGTAAATATAAGATCAAATTGATTTTTTTATATATTGGGGAAGCTAAATAAGATACTTAATTTTAATAAATATTACATGTTATGAGATCATATATCAATTTATATAAGTCAAACGAGTTAGTTTATTGAAAGATGATATATAGTTAAATCAATAGTGTATAATCATCCATCTTGCTCTCTTAATCCCTTAATTCTTCAAATGAGTCAAATTGATTTTATATTGAGAATAATATGGAGTATAAAGAATGCATGAAAAACCCTGGTCTTTCAATATGATTACACTAACAATTTGTACTAGGGCTGTTCAACACTATCCCGTCCCGGCCATTTCGGGACAGGACAGAGTGTAGCTTCGGGACCGGACGGGGTCGTCCCGATCCTGTCCCGTCCCAAATATATATATGTATGTTCATATTTTTTTAAAAAAAAATACATGTGTCATCTGTCTCATGTGTGAATATATATGACTTTTTTTTTAAAAAAATATAACTCTAACTTCTAAATTAAGTTCCAACCATTCATTGATTTCAAATTTCTTGTCCGCTGCCACTATGATCTATGTGTAACACATCACATTTGAAGTTTTTTCAAACTCTATTTAAATGTGTAGTTGTTGCTACTTTTTTTGCTCTAATTATTATGTTTTTGGTTTATTATGTATTAATATGGAGTGCTCATGACACTGGAGGAGATTTAATTATACTACAAAATCACCCACCAAGTGTGTTGCTCTGCAAAAAAAAAAAAGATTTTTGGATCAATTTTTATTAATTGAGAAAAAATTTCGGGACAAGGCCTGTCCCGTTCCAGTCCCGTCCCGTCCCGATCGAGACCGGGACAAGTTCGGGACGGGACGGGACGGGACGGGGTCGTCCCAGTCCCGTCCCGTCCCGTGAACACCCCTAATTTGTACTCAATATCTTCCACTCTAATCCCTTCTGCTAAGAAAAATATGAATAAAGAAGAGCTATCACTCTATTCCTTATTATAAGTTCAACCACCACAAATTTTTGGTTCTTAAATATAAATCCAGCTTATGATTAATTAATGCTAATATGACTATTTTACCCATATGTTAGAAATAGGTAATATATTTTAACACTTATTCTTAAATAAGTGTAAAGTTGAATTTTTTTTAAAAAATATGACATATTTAATACTATAATTTCCACTCATTGATATATGATAAAGTAGTTACGATTGACTTAAAATAAGAAATAAAGTGGCACTTTGGAGCACTTTGTCTAAATTAATAGAATCGGTTTCTATACTCATAAAAAATATGAATAGAAAGAATTAAACATATCTAAATCATTTATATATCATTTTGATAATTTATATTTGATTTTAGATCTGTCTATATTTTTATATTATTTTAAAAAAATTATATTTAAACCGTTGAGATGAAATTTTAATAAGAATGAACTTAGATTTCAAAAAATAGAGCCATTATTCTTTGCTACTTCCACGTGGCTCGTCCTTTCGTCAATCACTAAATTTTGTGTACAATGATTGTACAAGTCTCAAGGACGGAACAAGTGTACTCTCTAAGGGTCTGTTTGGTATGACAGGAGGGGAGGTTAAATGAGCAGAGAAAAAAAAATTTTGAGTTGAATTTAAGAAAATTGGCGATGTGAAGTTAAAATTTTATAATCCTTTTCTCTTACTCTTTTATCTTACATCGAATATTTGTTTAATAATTACAACCCCACTTCTTCAATTTTCTTAAATTTAGCTCACAAAAATTCTCTTCCCTCCCCTCCCCTCTAAATCCCTCATACCAAACAAGCCCTAAATGTGCGGCCACACATAGTTGCAATGCTGCTCAAACTCTCATCACATTTGTATTTATTACGGAATTGATTGATTTTAAATTCTTAATCTTCTTTGTAAGAACATGAATGAAAAAGAGTCTATAATGGATTTTGATGATACCGCATGGAGAGAAATATGAACATATGCCAACGACAGTCACACTCACATATGATGCACCAATTCTTCCCTCTAATCTTTCTCTATTTATTACCAGATTCTCTGACTTTCGCCACAACCATATTCCCATGTTCAACCACAACAAATTATTGTCCTTACGCTTCATCACTCTAACCCCTTTTGCTTAGACAAATCTGAATGAAAATGAAGTAAAGCATTTTAGAGGGCATTTTAACCCACATACTATAAACGGTAAAATTAAATGTCAATATACTACACATTAAAACCCATTTACCCATATATTACATTTTAAGTTATAAAATTACACAGAAGTCATTCTCACTGACTTTTGTTTTGACACTTATCTTTTATAATCTTTTTATTTGAATGGTAGCAGGCTTGGCCTGTCACCTATGTACCTCTACACAGTCCCTAACCCTTCTACCACCCTTTTCCCTCCACACCCAATCGCCCCTCTCCACTCTTCCCCTTTTTATTTTAATATTTAAATTAATTTATAAATGTAGAATATCATAATTTATTTTGTTACTTTATTAAATAATTATATTTATATAGTTATAATATTAACAATTTTAAAATGTGTTAAATCGCATCCAACATCTGAAAATAATTTTTTGTATGTTCTAATCTTAGAATGCGTGATGCTAATAAGAAAAATACTTTAAGGTTAAAATTGTAAAAAATTATTTTTAAGGTTCTAATATTCTTAAACTAATCAAATTAGGTAAATAGGTTTTATGTTTAGGATTTGAGGAGGTACTTAATAAGTTTTAAGAATATTCGAACCTTGAAAATATTTTTTTACAATTTTGACCATGAGGTATTTTTCTTACTAGTATCAGGTATCATAAGCTTAGAACATACAAAAAATTATTTAAGATGTTGGATATCACTTAACACATTTTAATATTGGATATCACTATGGGTAAATAGTTTTTAATCTATAGTATATTCGTATTTAATTTCACTGTTTATATCACATGAGTAAAAACGCCACTTCTAAACATTTTGTTATGAGTCTCATGTTAGAGAATCTGATATGAGGAGTACTGTTCATGAGTTCACTAGCATTGAATTATCCATTTAAACTAGTATTCATAACACAATTATGCTTTTTGTCCTTCTACTCTCACATGTTCAACTACTCAATCCACTCTGCTAACCATAACAATAGCATGTTTCCAACAACTACTTTCATACTGATCGTACAAAGGTTATGAAAAACAATTAGAAGGTGGGAGAGTTTGTTATGGAATGTGTTATTGGGTTTAATGTATGTCATCTTGGGCTTTTCAAGTCTAAGAAAACAAATTCTCCCTTCAAGTAAGACAATACTCCCTCTGGTCCTTATTATAAGGCACCAACTACCAATTCTCACAAACTAAGGAATGGTAGTTGGGTCCTTAAATCTAGGCTTAATTGACCATGTTTTCTAACTTCACCCTTCATTAAATGATACAACTTAACATTTTAAACTATGAACATTCATTAATGACAAGAGTAAAGTAGGAAAAATGTAATTAATGTGGCGGTTGGTGCCTTATAATAAGGACCAAAAATTTTGTTAGTTGGTGCCTTATAATAAGGACCAGAGGGAGTATCATTTAAGGGTTGAAATAGGGTGTCAATCTTGATTGATCCCTAAAATTTTATTATGATTGACACCCTACAATTTTATTATGCTAAAATAAAGCACAAACTGTAACATCCTAAAAATTAATTGAGGATTTATGAGGGTAAATAGGAATTTATTAATGATAAATGATGGATTATGAGAATATTTGAAGGATTTTGAGGATTTTAAAGGCCTAGTTTCTCCCTTATTTGGACAATAATAATTTTGGGAGAGATTATTTTTAGGCTCAAAAGAGGTTAATATGGGAGGAAATAAATAAAGGATATTATGGGAAAATTTTGAAAGTGAAAAGAAAATTTTTTGTTCAAAAGAAATATCTTATTTGAGAATTTTAGGGTCTAGTAGTGTAGTTTTCTCTTTCCACTCTGCCGACACTCAGTTCCTCGTCAATAACTTGTCACTGTGCATCAATTATTATTCCTCAACCAATCACATTCAACTACTATTTATATATATTATATTATATTATTAATATAATATATTATTATTATATTATATTATTATTTTACTATTTATCAAATATATATATATACTCCCTCTCCGTCTCACTCCCTGCCTCACTCTCTCACTCTCACTCTCTCTCTCTCTCTCTCTTTTCTCTTGTCTCTCTTTCTCTCTCTTTTGCTCTTTCTTTCCACCACCAATATTCCTATTATTAGACTTATCAGAGCTCGTTGATATAGGAATATTAAGCTTTTTGGCCAACTAAACACATTTTTGGATTCCCGTAAGTCTCCTCTACATTCCTATGTCATTAGTTTTTCGATTTGTTATACTTGAAAAATTAGACCTTGTCTAAATTGGTAATTTTTGGGAGTCCTAAAATTAATAAATTGAAGCTTAGGCCTCGATTATGAGTTTTTCTGAGTAGATTTTTCATTGGTGGAAGTTTTCCTAATTATTAGGAATTTTTAGATTTATGGAAGTTTTAGAAATTGGGACTTTTAAATTATTCGAGGTGCTTATGGGTAAATTGATGATTTTTAGATGTTTATTAAGGTTATATGAGGGGATTTAATTAATTGATTTGATTGGGGTTTGCACCTAAAGAATTATTAAGGGATTATGGGATATTAAGGAATTTTATAAATAGTTATTGGAAAGATTAAATAATTTTGGATATATGTATAAATGGAGTAGAGATAAATTTTAGAGATAAAAAGGGAGAATAAATGTTAAATAGAAATTTAAAATAAGTAAGGGCAAAGAAAGGGTAGTTAGTAATTTAATTTCCAACATATAAAATTGTTGGATAAATAATTAATTGTGGTAGTATGTATGATTGTGTAGTGCTTGAATTGCACTGAGTTAGCACGGGGGAGCTGCACTATTGTGAGATTGGTGCCAGCTATCAGGTAACCGCTTTCTGCTTGTTTATGTGTGTGTGTAGTGTTAGTAAGAAATTTGAAATATTATTATTTGAAAATTATGATGTTATATGGAGATGAGATTTTGAATCACAAATTGAGATTTGATTATCAATTGATGATTGATGAGATATGGAAATGAGATCTTGGAATATTAATATTTTTATAATAAATGTCCTGTGGAGTATTATTTTGAAATGGCATAAATTTGTGATGTGAAATATTTGAAACGGAAATATATGTGGTTTTGGAAATTATTTAATATATGTATATTATGAAAATACTGGAAGGCCTAGTGCCTGATTGTGGTGTTGCATATCTATGTGTTGTATGTGAGAAATTATTTGGGTATGTGACACCGGTGAATTGGAAATTGTGCCATCACGTGATGAGGTACCCTGTTGCGCCACAGGGACTAATTGATATATTATGAGAAATAAAGGAGAGAAAGACGAAAGAGGGGATATCGCCCCTTACGGATTCAGAAAGGACAGAGATCCTTCTAATCTGTGGTACTATTCAGGGAGGGTAGAGAGTCCCTCGTGAACTGTACCGTGGTGATCAGGGGTGGGTGGAAGGTCCCGACTGGTCCCACATGTTTTCCCAACATTTCTAGTAAGATTTGTTTGGGTTGTCTGTAATTATCCATAATATATATACTATTATTGAGGATGAATTGTGATGGGTTATTCCATAATTATAAACGATGAGAAAAGATATTTGGGATCAAGATATGCATTATATACCTGAGCATGCTGTTTGAAATAATGTATATATATATGTATTCCACTGGACACCTTGCTAGCACACACCGCACTTAGATGAGTAGTTAGTGGTTGCGTTTTGGGGCTACCCCCGTTGATCTCACTTTTGCAGGTCCTAGGAGCGAAGTAGGAGGTCAAGGGAAGGATCCGGGAACTTCTCACTGATATCGTGAGATACTCTGGACCACAAGGACAGGAGGTATTGCCACATTTAGGATCATATTTTGTATGATGCTTCCGCTGAACTTTGTTCCTACTCTGGGGAAAGATTATTGTATAATACCTATTATGGTATGGTATTTTAAGAATGATGTGTGGAGTTTAATCATGCATAATGAAATTCTCTGTTATTGTACTGGGAAGGAAGTTATATTGTGATGACAGAGATTGGAGTTGAGGTTGAAATATATATAAATATTATGGAAAGATCTTTTTCTAACTATGTTAGCGAATTTTTGGTAATTTAATTCTTTTTCCTAACATAGTTAGTACTATAAACGTTTTAATATATTGTTGTTAGTAGTTAAAAGTGGAATTTGGAGGTAATGTTACACAAACAGAGTGAAAAAGGAAACTTTAATTTCATCAGGTAATCATTAGATACTTAATCATTTAACTTAACAGTTGTGTCAAGTCCTCAGTCCTTAGTTTCAAGCCTAAAAAAGAAGAGCCTCTCTTTTGTAATTTATACATAATTAAAAAGATGAAGAATCAGGACACCATTATGAATAAATAATGACACATAACAGAAAAGGGCAATTGCGTTGTTTCTTTGCTTGTTGGGATGTGAGATGATTAAGAATTAAGGTAATGAGATTGGGAGGAGATAATGGCAAGTGGGGTCTTTGCCGACAAAGATGAACCTTCCATCTAGAAGCCCCACTTATTCACTAATATGTGGTTCTCCCCATCTCCCTCCCCCATCAATCCATGTCCTCCCCATTTCACTGTTTCTTTACCTCACAACTTTTTTTTTTAAAAATAAACACGTAGATTTCTTGAAATTATTTTGGTTCACTGCACTATAGGTGAGCTGCTGGCTCCATGAACGTCTCCTTTAAAGCAACCTATCCTTAGGATGTGAGACACTCCTGTATCCTTAATACAAGATTTAATTTATTGTTATAATTTTTTTAAAGAGGTTAAATAAATCATTTATAAATTATTTGATTAATTTTTTTCTCCAAACTAGTATTTTTAACTTATAAGCTAATATATAATGTAATAATATATTACATATGTTATGATCGGTAATTTATTTATCCGTCTAATCTCCCGAAAAAATCAATTAGATCTTATATTAAGAACAAGAAAGAGTATCAACTTATTCCCCTAAATTTAACATCCCTTGGTTTCTTACCTCTAACTTATGTTTTGAGTATAATACAATGGTTGGAAAACTGATACGCTCCATAATTTCATACATTTCATCACATTTTTCCCATACTTGTACATGATTTTAGGGGTATAGTTGTGAAAAGCATACAAAGACTCAAAGAAAAAGTTAAACAAAGAAAAATATGTGTGAAATTTGGAGCTTATTGAATTTACATTTGAGTGAATTTTAGAACTCATCAACCATCTTTCTTTCTTGTACAGGAAAAGGTGGACAAGTGCAAAGAAGCTATAAAAGACTAGGGCTAACAAATGAGAAGCAAATAACTTAGAGGCAAGCAACAAACAAAGGAAGAATTGGCACATCTCCGTACCTCACAGTAGCCTTCCCATAGCCCGGCCCAAGGTTAGGGTCGAAACTACATGCGTTTTAATTATTCAGCGAAATTTCAGACATATAACCTAGGTTTTCGAGCAAGCAACAAGAATAAGTGAATAACTCACTTGGGGGCAATTTTCTGGGGTAGAGTGCCGCTTAAGAGAGCTTTGAGGTGCTTGGAAGATTAAAGATTGAATTTGGAGAAGATTGAAGCTTCTTCCTTCTTGGTTTTCATTTTTCCTCATTTTTCTGCAAGGAACTCTTGCTTAGCTATTACTTTTGTTTTAGTTTCATTTATGTGTAACTAAAACCCTTCTCTAGGGTTACATTAAACCATTTTATGGATTGAACTTTGCACTTCCCTCTTTTGATGCTATAAATGAAATTTATGTATGGATTTTCATCTTACTCTTTCTTCTACAAGTGCTTGATCACTACTTGTTGTGTTAAATGAAATATGGCTTGAGAGTGTATTTTGTTTTAGAACTTGGATGAAATCATGTTGGGCTTGAAATTTATGGTTTTAAATGGATTGTTAGTTGGTAACATAGAAATATAGTTACTAACCTAACATTGTCAATAGAAGTTGGTTGAGAATCATAACTTGCATTAATTGTGACAAGAGATTGTGCAATTAATGCAAGTATAAATTTGATTTTGACTTGAAAAAGTTTTTTCAAATGCAAAAGAACCTTAGACTCACACATAAAAGAAAAGGAGGGGTTCATCTCCAAGTTTGTCATTAGGATGGTAATAAAGAAGGAATTTAATTAGTTTATGAAGTAAAATGGGGATGAGTAATCCTAGGCCTTTCTTATAATTAACCAAGTGTATTTACAACCTTTTTCCACTTTACCATTATTTGCCGCTTAATTTTTGTTTCAACTCAATTTCTAAAATTTTCCTACTCATTTCTAATTAAGAGCTTAATTAGTGCTAATTGACTTAGTTAAACCATAATTCTTGCAGAACGACACTTTTTACTATACTTTATTTTTTAACGACTCGTACGCTTACGATAAAGACCGCAAATAGTCGTTAAGTCAAAAGCACAAAAGAAAATATCAAATTACGTATGACATGTAAAAGTTTTTTGTTGTTGGTATGTTTATATTTTAGATTAATCAAATTGATTATATTTTTTTATACAATAAAAAAGTTTAGGCAGGGTAGACATCGATGACCCCACCAGGGTTAGGGAAGACCCCCAATCTCTTTGAGGATTTTCGGGAGGGATTACATATCGCTCCACAAATGAAGTCTCCCTGTCGGTCAGAGGGTTCGAACACACGCCCTTATGATTTGGGTGACAAAACCTTAACCAACTAGGTCAAACCTCATTGGCATCATATTGATTATATTAATACTATTATCTAGTTGCAAACACATTAACACACCATTATTTAATGCACATTTTAAAAAAAAAATTTGACTACAGCTAATCAATAAAGATAAAATTTAACTAGGAATTGAAGTAATTATCAAGAAGTAATATACAATTGCTCGTGTGTTCTTATGAATTAAATGATGTACTAAAAGTTTCAAAATATAATAATTTTGCCTTAACCCTATTTAAAAATTACATTAACTGTTAGCATTTTATATGGTGAAAGATAACATTACTCCATTTTAATATTTTCTATACAGGCTTAAAAATAATTTGGGGAAACATTGCTGATGAGTAAAAACATTAAAGACAAATTTTCACTTAATCCTATTTTATATGGTTGTAGTGCTCCATTTCATTCAAGCCGAAAGCATGCTTCTTTACCATGGCTCCTTGTCATGGTTATGCTTGTGCGAGTGGGAGTGGTTTGTAATAGGGGATTGAAGGAGATTCACATTTAAGATCATAATATTGTATTCCATTTTGAAGGTTTTAGAGCTGAATTCATTTTCCTTGATACATCAAACTAGGTTGAAGTACTAGTCTGTGCCGTTATCCACTGTATGAAGGATCGACGTCAAGGCACTTTTCTTATCACGGAGATGATGCTAGTGTGGGTTTCATTGAAATACCAACAGGAGGAAATTCTAATATGGTTTGGAGTGATATCCTTTGATCTTTGGTTTTTGTTTGAAATCCTAGTTCAGTGCAATTGTATTTTTCTTATTGAGTGTCAAGAAGTGATGTTTGATACAACTTGGCTATCTAACTGTCTGCATATATGGTGAGATTAGGTAGCAAGACAGGCTTCTTGAAGTATATGGAATGGAAATTAAAAGGATTGGGTCAACATCTTCTAGATTTGCAAGGGTTGTTGTTAGAGTATTGTGGTAGTGATCTACTACACTCTAAACAACCTTGTTCAGGTGATGCTAGTTCTTACCGTCATTGGAGTTGCCATCGATAGAATGCTTCTTCAACTCGGTTACATATCATGATTACACTTATGCTGCCGTGAGATGATTGTTGTATTTTTTTTATTTCCCAACCTGATAGAGGTTCCAAATTGTCTTTTAGTTTTGCCACTTATCATAGATACTTATAAAATTTATAGGTACTCTTGACTATATTATACAGTAGGTTGATATGTGGTGTGCTGCTATCATGTACTAATCATTTTTCTATATGATGAGATTGACTATTTATAAAAAAAAATTATTCCTCAAAAAGATGATAAAAAATCACTAGTTTGATTTTTATAGTGTTTTGTTGTGGTGTATCCAATCTCCCTCCTTTTATTTTGTTTTTGATGATTGAGGTGATAAATTAGCACATAAATGTAAGAAGGTCAAAAAAGTGAAAAACTACAAAAAGGCAAAGCAAGAAAACAAAAACGCCAATTAACATAGTGCATGTTTGGTTTGAGCGTTTGGGGGGCCAGAAGTGCTATTGAAAAGGAGAAGTCAATTTACAAAAAAAAACATGTTTGGACAAGTGGTTGCAGAGAAGCACGATGGTGTGGAATCGCATGATTGGGAAGACGTTGATAATTGTTGCTTTTGGCCTCTCAATCGCAACATGGAAGGGAAGAAAGAAGGAGAAAAAACAGAAGAAAAGTGAGTAGGAAAATTAGACTACTAGACCCATAAAATTCTCAAATAAGATATTTTCTTTTAATCTAAATTTTCCTTTTTATCTCCAAAAATTTACCATAATAATTTATAACTATTTTCTCCCACAATATACTCCTTTGATCTAAAAATATTACTTTATCAAATTATTTTCCTTAAAATAAGGGAGAAACTAAGACTTTAATAAGAATATATGCATATTATATATGTATTATTTAATAACAATATGTCCTTTTTATTAATTTTTCATCTAAACTTACTTTTCAAAATAATCATTTAAATATGTTTTTAAAAGTCAAATTGAAAAAAGTCACTTCTATCATCACAAATTCAAACATAAATCACTTCATACAATCTAACTTTTTTCTAATTTTACTTCTGAAAAAATCAGATTAAAAAAAGTCACTTCTCTACCGCCAATCCAAACACACCCATAGCCAATTTACGTGACGCCACTCTCTTTAAGAAGATTGGAAGTAGACTCTCGCCCCGACGACAACATCAAGTGGCAAAGACCAAGGTTCAAAAACCCGGACCAGGCATCGACTCGGCCAAGGCAGTGGGTCAAGGGTCAGAGGTTCAACCGAGGGTTAACTCGGGGTCGAACCGGCCACATTAAAATAATATAATTTAATAAATAATCATAACATACCAACATTAATTAACATTAATGTCAAAATATAAGAAAATTTAACAAAATCTAATATAAAAAATAAAAATGTAATGACTAATAACCTTTACTACCTCCGGTCCTAATTATAAGAGCCAGTTGACTTTTTTTGGGGAGATTAAGGAAGCAAATTAGACCCTTAAATCTTAATATATGTGAAATGTAATTAGATTATATGATAGTTTATAAGTAAAATAACTTAGTTTTGAGGAAAAAAGACAAATATAAATAATTCATAGTGGTGTATTTTGTATCCTTAATTTTTCCTAAAAAAATAACTAACTCTTATAATTAGGACCAGAGGGAGTATTATATTAGTCTGAGTCTCTATTCCAACGTCTCGTCTCTCATCTCTCTTCCACTTTTTTTTTTTAAAAAAAATCTGAAACAAGCTTTAACGTGGAGATATTTTATCCACTCATTTTGACCATTTTTCAATGCTTCACGTCATCCAGACTACTCTACTTTTTTTCTTTTTCTTGCTTTCCTGATTGTCCTTTCTTCTTCCTTCGTTTGATCATCCCTTTTTCCATTTCTCTTTCTTCCATCCTTCCGTATCCTCATCCTTCTTAAAATTTTGAGCGCCTCTTCCTCCCTTCACCCAAAAACCATAATGTCACAAACACACCCTCAAGCGCAGAGCTTATCAAGCAGTACAAATGGCTGTCATGCACTACCAAGAGAGCTCTGTGCTGATTTCATATGCTGTCGATGAGTAGGTTTATATTTTCCCGTATAGGTTCCTTCACTGCTGAATATATAACTTCAATCTGGGTCTGGGAACACATTTTTTTTTAATCTTAAAAAATGGCGACGTTTTCAGAGGCTAGGGGTTCAGTTTCACTGAACCGGCCGGGTTGATCGAATCAACCCGAAATATTCCGGGTTGATTCTCCCACCGGTTATAGCCTGGCTTGGCCTGTTCTCCTGGCCGGGTGGCCGGGTTTCCGGACGGACCGGCCGGGCCGAGCCGGGTTTTCGAACAATGGCAAAGACACTTCTTCCTATCATACACGTGGGGTGAATTTATTTGATTAAATTAATAATGATAGTTAAGTTAGAAGATATGATATTCCATATATTTTTCTTCTAAAATGTCCTCATAATCTTTTTAATTTTCTCAATTTTTTAATTATTGTTGAGGGAATACTAGTATGAATAATTTCAGGAAAACTGACAAAAATTAAAATTAAATTATACATTTGAGATCAAAGTTGACTTCTCAAATACTCTCAAACACCGAAGCACTTTCTTGGCTATGTTTCCTCTCTATCTGGTTATATTTTTTTTAACTAGTACTCATTCAAGAATTAATTAAATATTCGGCAATTCTAAAATATTCCTTTGGTTCTAAATATAAGATATATTTGGAGAGGTGAGTTTGATTGTAAAATATAAGACATTTTTCTAATTTTTCTGAACTTTCCCCAAATTATCCTCATTAATGCTCTTAATAATAAATAAGAGAGGAATGTTGAGATAGATAGTTAGAGTATTTTGATCTAATGTAATTTTAATTAATTTAAGTAACATCATTAATCTAATCAAATTAGGTAAACAAGTCATATATTTAGATTTAGGCTAAATTATAGAAAACTCCCCTGAACTTTAGGTTAGTTGCACATAACCTCCCCGAGCTTTCATAGTTTAAATTAAGCACCCCTGATGTTTCATGTTTTGACTCTTAACTTCCTTGCGGTTAAAATTATCTTTAAAGTTAATGGTTTTTGTAATTTACACTTTTTGACGTTATTTTATTATATACCATGTTATTCTAAAAATAACTAGTGACAACTGACATATAATTTTAAGTATTTTAAAAATATAAAATATTTAACAGAAAGGGTTTAAAATATTTTCTTGACCATACACTTTATAAATAGAATATCTTAAAAATAAAAGTATTTAAAATGAATGCAAAATATTTATTTGATCGTGTCTTTTTTTAAATGAAAAATTATAATATACTTACTATTGTTTATATTGAATGAAAAGACTTATTTTCAATGATATATTATACAAAACAAAACATGTAAATATTGGATAAGATAAAAACCGTTAATTTTAACTGAAATTTCAATGGTAGGGGAGTTGAGAGTCAAAACATGAAATGCTATGGGTTCTTAATTTAAATTTTCAAAGGTCAGAAAGATTCTGTGCAACTGTTTCAAAGTTCAGGAGGATTTTCTATAATTTAACTTTTTATATAGGAAATACTATCATAGAATATATTGTAGAAAGTAGAACCACCGGCCAAATTAGCCTGACGCAGATGACAAAACTCGAAGTCTGAAACTGAAACACTTGCTTGATTATTAATACAAAAGCATGGGGTAAGAGGTCCAAGACACCCATCATCGTAATTTACAAGGATATCTTATTATTCACGTAAAATACCCCTTCATCCCTATTAACAACTCATAAAAAATACCAAAGTGACAATCTTTTTTCAATTTTCATTATTATTTTAAATGAACTAGAGGGAACACAACATGAATCAAGATCATGGTCTTCCTCGATAAACTTTCTTGCAAACAGAGCTCGGTTTCTGTGCCGGCGTGCAAAGCTGTGACCTTGCCGGACAACTTTCCAAACAGTTATCACCCAAGCTGCCGGAAACCGATGCTCCGCCGTTGCCGGCGAAGAATCCGGCCGGTGGCTTCCCGATGAGGAAGTTCCCATCCAAGAACAACCTGCTCATTGACTTGCTCTCACCATACTCCAATGGGATCCTGCCACGTAGCGAGTTGTACCTGAGTGACAAAAACGACAACCCATGGTACTCTGCGAAATTCCCTGGAACGTAACCTCGGATCTTGTTAAACCCCAAATTAACCGCCACGAGGTTACTGTTTCCCCCAATGGGTTTCAAGATCTCTAATCCGGTGAAGCTATTGTTCGCCAAATCAACTTGCTGAATCGAAGGTAGTTGAAAAATCCAAGCTTCAATTTTTCCGGTGAGTTCGTTCTCGCTTAGCTCAACCACCTCCAACTGGTTTAACTTCTCGAATGTAAACTTATTCAGATACCCAGATAACGAATTCCCCTTCATCGCGATTTCGATCAGGTTCGGTGGAAGAAACTTCGGGAGGGGCCCAGTAAACTTGTTGAAACTCAAGTCGATTCTTGTTAAACCGATGAGGGAAGCCATGGAATTTGGGAGAGACCCAGAGAGGGAATTATGAGAAAGGTCGAGACTTTCGAGGGATTTAAGGTTAGTTATGGAAAAAGGGATTGACCCAGAGAAGGAATTGGATCGGAGAGACAAGGATTGGAGTTTTGTGAGGGAGGAGAGAGAAGGTGGGATTTGGCCGGAGAAAGAATTTTCGGAGAGGTCTAAGGTTGTGAGTTGAGAGAGGAGGGAGATAAGAGGAGTGAGTGAACCAGAGTAACCGGCGGGGTCGAGGGTGATTTGTGTGATGTGGGTGGATTCCGGCGAGCAAGAGACGCCGCAGAGGAAGGAGGTCCGGCGAGGGAGGGAGCAAGGGTCGACGGCGAAGTTCCATGAAGATAAGCAAGAAGAGGGAGGGATAGAAGAGGGAGTGACAGAGGATTTGAAGGCTTTGAGAGCTTGGATGTCAGAGGGTGAAGTGAGTGATTGAAACAGAGGAAGGGAAGTGAGGAGGATGAGGAGGAGGAGGAAGAAGTGTGGGAGAGTTGAAGAAGGTGATGCCATTGCTAGATCTTGCTTGGGTTTCAGTGAAGAAATAGGTGATGGGAATGGAAGAAAGTGGGAGTGGTGAAGCAGAGAAGAATGAGTGTATGTGTAATGAATGAAATGAATTTGGACTTTTTTTGAAAGAGAGGGTTGACTAAATGGATGGAGAAGAATAGAAGATAGGTTGGTTTTGGGCAGGGTGGGCAGGGCTGGCGGTGGAGCACTTGAAGCTGCATAAATAAAGGTATGAGAGTACAGACTCGGGATTTTGTCTATGGTTGTCGCACCAAGTTGGATGGAGAGATTGAAGTATTTAACTCACTTGAAAAAAAATATGTAATTTTGTTTTTAGAATTGATCTTTTTTTTTTTAAATTTGTTTTTAGTTTTTCTATTGGATCTTTATTCGTTAGTTTCTTGTCAATCATGTTTGTGAATCTGTTGCTTGTAACCCAATTCACTTCATTAAAACCTTTGAGGAATTTAAAATTGAATCAGCCTAGATTAAGTAAATATTGAGTTAGAACGAACTGTTTAAAAGCCCATCCAATTGTGTTATCTGGTATCAATAAAGAAATTTTGATATAAATATATGATTGGATCAAATTCTAACATTGTTGAATACAATTAGAAGCACCTTTTCTGAAGGCATTTTTGTATCCATAAGGAGTGTAACTTGTTATTTAGATATGGATATTTTGTAGATAAATAGCAGTTCATGAGTTTCTTTTAGGAGTGCTTTTTTAATTGTGAAACTGCTCGTTTAGATTTTAACGAGTCTTAGGATCTAATTAATCTATTTTGTTGTAAAATGTTTGTGATTTTGGTTCATTAAAGCTGAAGCTAGTTAATGATTGAGTTGGTAACAATATCATGAAATTTTCAAACTTTAAGTTGGTACTCTAACTAACTTGATTCCCAATCCCCACTAATCCATTACCTGTAATAACAACTACTAATCCAACAACTGGTGCTCTATAGGGTTGGTAAATGAATCCTTCCAGTCTGTATTATTATATATACGTAAATTGTATATGTATGCTCTTCGGGAAGCAAGAATAAATGAGTTATGTTATTCAAATTCATACGAGTTTTAAAATTGAATCAGGATAATTTTTTATTTAGATAAGGGTTATGGGTCAAAAATGCACATATAATTTTGTCAAAAGTTTATCCAGCACCAATTTTTTTTAGACAAAAAATATACATAAACTTTCAAATTAGATCAAAAATACACATCTACAGTTAATTTAGGGTAAAAAATACACATGTGATTTTTTAAAAAGATTCGTTCAGCACCAAGCGCTTCCTTTTGGAATATAACTGTAAATGTGACTTTTAATCCAATTTGAAAGTTTATGTGTATTTTTTGTCCAAAAAAAAATTGGTGTTGGATAAACTTTTGACAAAATCACATGTGTATTTTTTATACTTAACCCTTTAGATAATGCAATAAAAAAGGGATGGAATCTTATTGGTGTGAATCAATATCTCCTACCTCTACTTTCTTTCTTTCTTTTTTTATATATTAACCGGCAATCAACGCCTTTTATGGATCCTATTACCAGGTATCCGAGCAACCAACTATTCAAATCTTAGGGTTCATGGCTTCCAATTCTGACACAAGTGTTTCAGGACTCGAATTCGAGATTTCAAAGAATCTAATGTGGCTTACACCACTATAAGAACTATGTGTTGGTCTCATTTCTCTACTTTCTCTTCGTTATTGAATTCAGTCCATTAAAACACCCACTTAAGTAAGAGAAACATGGAATGATTCACGATGTTTGGGTTAATTAAAAGGAAGTTATCAATATTAATTATCAGAACTAACAAAAACCAAATCTTACAGGATTACAAACACAGCACATGGTTTTTGTCCTTTCACCCAAATATGTATCTGATTATTTGTGAAATTAGGTACACAAGACATATAACTCCGTTATTAAGGATCCCATCAATAAAAAGAAAAGGATAGGAAAAGAAAGAAAATATACCGTACACATTATAAATATATATTTATGTATAAATTGAGGCAGTGTTGTTGTCAAGTACAGCATCCTAAGGCCAACTGTTCATAATATCTATTTCATACAGGGGCATGTTTGGATTAGCTTTTGGAAAATAGTTTCTGAGAAAAAAGCTGAAAAAGTGCTTTTAGATAATAGATTTTAGAAAATAGCTTCTGAGATTATAGAAAAAAATAACTTCTGGCAAAACCTAGGTTTTCTACCTCAAACCTAGGTTTGCAGACTAAAAAATATTCTGGAAAAGCTGTGAGTGTTTGTCTGACTTAACCAAAACCTAGGTTTTGACAGTTAAAAGTTATTGTGGAAAAGCTGAGAATGTTTTTCTGTTCTAATTCTGAAACCTAGGTTTTGCCCAAAAAAAAAATGCTTTTTTTGGGATTGCCAGACTGGCACTAGATTTTGTGGCGTAGCGTCTCTCTGGCCTTTTTTTTCTTTCTATTTATAAAGCGAATGAATGAATTGTACAAAAATGCATTTACAGAAAAATTATTGTTAAGAACCACAGACCCACGAAGAGCTGTCTGATGCAAAGTTTATGCCTATTCAGCATTTAATCCCTTTTTCACCGCTTTGGCTAAAATGGATTGACTTTTTGTTCACATGTTAGAAAGCAAGCACTTACCTTTACTTAAAGAACCAGTTTCCCAGTAGCCAAATACTTTTATATTAAGGATGAATATACAAAACTTATCAGTTGATTGCTCAAATAAATTTAATGTTCATCCTTTTCTTTTCTACTAATAAATATAAAAAAAGATAACACAACATTCATGAGAAGTAATGCCATGCCCTGCCCCATAACAGGATGGTAGTCTGAAGTCTGAACTCTTAAACTCCGCTTGTTTACCGCTTAAAGAAATATCTTTAAAAATGATAGTTAAAGGAATACGGCTCTCTCTCTCTCTCTCTCTCTCTCTCTATATATATATATATATATATATATTGTAAATAAGCATATGGGAAGAATTTTGTCTCCAAAACATAAAAATACTTATTTAGGTGTTCCTAATCAGGAGTCGGCTATTTTAGTCTTGCATATTATAGCTAGAGTGAAATGAGAGAGATCAATAGATCCCCACCATGAAAGATCAAACAAGTAACAAGATTTAAGAAAATCCGATTAAAAAAAAAAGATTTAAAAGAACACGGACATGCCATACAGAGCGAGAGATGGCTGGATCGGGTGAAAAGAAGCAATAAATACGGAAGCCTGGTTATGATTTGGAACTTCCAATCCCTTTCTTCGCCACAAAGCAATTATACAACGAACAAGGATAAAAATTTCATCCTAAAAAATCCCGACTTACAGAAGTTACAAACGATGGCTATGAACAAGATGTAATTAGCTCTCGGAGGCTGATTGGAAGATAAAAATTGCGGTAAGCACACCAACCAAGGCTGTTACTGCCAGGGCAACTGTTGGCAGTGGAGAGGTGAGTCCAAAGTTCTGCATAACCAAAAATACAATAATATAAGCATCCTTTTGCTACAACAGATTCACCTTATCATCATTCGTTCCACCACTAGCCAAGTTGAATGTCACTTAGAATGAATGTATCAGATCTCCAGAAAGAAATCAGAGTTAATTTTTACCTAGCTTATATGCCATCATAAATGGCATGTGAAATTAAACTGTTCAAAAAAAGTTAACACTAGTACGAAAGGGAGCCAAGAGTTAGAGGCTTATAAATATAATTCATTTAACTATGTATATCAACTATCAAGTTATTCATTCTCGAGGACCAAATATCCCACAGAGTGGCTTTCAAGTCAAAATGTGAGTTGCATGGCCACTCTTCGCAAATTTTTTAACTTTCAAATCATTGAAGAGTTTAAAAAGGTCATTGCACAGATCAATCTTCACATGTCTTTGCATTTTTATTGGAAAAAAATATACTCCCCCTCCCCCGGCCAGTCCTTAATATAAGAGTTACTTAACTAATTTGAATAGACTAAGTAAATTAGTTGAATCGGTTATTTGTAACAAATGTATATTGATTTTCATAAAATACCATCTTTAATCATATGTATTAGAGGACTACCTCTTGATTGAAACCCCTTTAATATGCGCAATCATATAAGTATAATTTAGGGGAAAATTATAAATTTGGGATACAAAGAGGATTCAGGTTTTATATTTAGGACCAAAGTAAACCCCCTGGCCCCTATCTAACTCTTACATCTAGGACTGGAGGAAATATCTCCATTTTCTGGGAGGGGACGTCAACTTATGAAAGGTAGGCAACAGAAAAAAATCTGGTTCAAGGAGTAAATTAAAGCTATGAAAGGCTAATAAAACAGAGAAGGGTTTGATGCGTTGCTATTCTTCCTCTGATCATTTCTGCCATGATTAAGAAATACCATGACCATGCTATCAACTGAAAGTAACTTGCTAAATACACATAATAAGCCATACCTCAAGGAGTCCCTTTCCAGTAGTGATTTCAACTGTGATGGCCACTGCAAAGCCAACCATAGCGGCCCGGCCTAGCCATACATCCAAACCGCTCCCTCCTTGGGTTCTTTGTTCACACCTTATTGAAGCAGGTAATGCTTTGCAGGCAGGCTGCCTTGCAGAACTTTTTCGAATAACTAGGAACAAAGGCAAATATCAGTACCATTTAGATTGCTAATTAAATAGTTGGGATGTTTTTCATCATTGTTTTAAAGCTTTGTTACGCTCAACCAATCAACGTTTCAGATGACCAACTAACTCAGTTCATCTAAAAACTTAGTATCACAAGGTTGAAAGCATTTTTTCCCGAAAAAAAGAAAAAAAGAAAATAAGCACTGCTGGAACTACTGTAAAATAGGATGCTAGGCTATAATGTTGGCTGAAAATATACTATAATGTTGGCTGAAAATATACTATACGAAGGGCTGTAATTAGTTAGTAGAGCTTAATGACTTCACTCTTACTATTAGACTATGAATACAAGGTTTCAAGTGGATTCCCAATAGAGGATTTCCCCTATATCTATATTTCTACATATTTTACATATTTTCAACAGAATTGGCAAAGCCGAAAATCATTTCCTTGTCTCTCAAAACTATAGTCAAATTATAGTGCAGGATAAAAAATAGTTTGCGAAAGGAAGCTATTTCCTTGGAGCAAGGGTAATACAATTCTATGCTACAAAAATTCATCAGCAGTATTCTTCCAATTTGAAGGTCAGAACATTATGTAATGTGGATATTACCTAAAGATAATTCATTTCCATTTCAAATAAGTTGAAGCAATTGTTGTAGTCTCAATAAAATCATCAAAGATATTGTTTTTTCCAACAATAATCCCAATATTGTTGAGATAGATTAAAAAGGAAAAAAGGCATGGTTTTTGAATATGCAGGGAAAGGGGCGTACATTAAGAAGTAGCAAAACAATAATTCTTACCCAGAGGGGAACCAGAAGCGAAGGAAGTTCCTATGGGAAAGACATTGGATTGGGGAAATCGACAAGAAGAAATGGATTTGGGTGAGCTGAAAGCACAAACATCTGCAGAATAATTGATGAATTATAGTTAAATATGAAAACTTGGGACCAAAATTAAGGGCCAGATATAAATGGAAATAGGTTATTACTGCGTGTAGAGAGGGAGAAAGAAGCAGAAGCTTGAGAAAGGGCCATGGAAGCTGCTATTCCTGTGAGAGTAGCGAAATTAAACGGTTCCCAAAATTTAAGTTTTTATCTTTTGGTTTTGTGGGAATGGCGACACAGTGGATGATGCTAGTAGCTCTTTCCCGTTCCAAGATAACCATCCATATTTCAGGCTCAGGAGATGGACACGTGGCCCTCTTAATTTCTGCTTCGCATGCCTAATGTTGGTATTGTGTATGACTCTTGTAAGTTGTAACACATTCTAAAATGATGGTAAGATTGGAAATATTTATAGAAAAATGGTATATTTAATGATATAATTTTTACTCTTTAATATGTGAGAATTAAATTAATGTGGATTTATAAATAGGAACAGGGTGATATTTATAACTAATATGTATATAATTTTTTTGAAATATTCTTTTTAATTATGTGTATGGTAAGAAAGAAGCCTATTTATGTAATCAAGATACTAGATGCGCACCAGGACCAGGACAGAGTATAAAATATAGTATAGAGTATATAAATAGAGAAAATTGTAAACAATATTTTATTCTAAACAATATTTATTATTCTGTAATTAGTAATAATAATAAGAACTTAGAAAGGTGCTAAGTAAGGATAAGTTGAATCCTTTGCAAAAAAATCTTGAAGAGAGAGCAAGAGACTTCGAAGTAGGGGACTTCTGAAGCTTGTCTATAACTAGAGGAGTGAAGCTTTTTATAATGAGCTTCTCCTCATGTCATTTACAATTTAAATTACATTTCTTTTTGTTTATTGTATTTTCACATGCTTATTGTGGATTCACATGTCTTTCTTTAGTTGCTTTTGCTTTAACTTTCCGTCACTCCTCTTTTCTTTTCTTTTCTTTTAGTTACATAAGGGACTAGGCCCAAGATTATACTATGATTCTATGAGGTATGCCCTGACCCTCACAGTCTTCTTTTAGGACAGTTTCAATTGATCTTGGAGGTAGTGACCACAGTATTCTCCTTTCTATCTGCTTTAGGCTAATTGCTGCCATACCATCGGCTCATCTGTTTGCACAGTAGATGTGATCCATTCGTTCAATCTTCTTGCATATCCCTCGGCATTGCTGTACTAGAGAGTTCCGATTGATGGCTTCTACTGCGAGCTTGGCATCACTTTCCACAATTATATTCTTCAGACTTAACTCCCAACATAGATTTAGACCTTCAACAACCGCTTGGAGTTTCGCTGCTATTAGGCTCTGTTCTTCGAGTTTGGTGGAGAATCATTTGATCCATTCACCACAGTCACCTTTGATGATACCCCCACACCCAGCTCTGTTCTGACTTGAGCAGATACCATATATGTTAAGCTTGCACCTCTTTTCTATTGACTTTAAGGCTTTCTTGTCAGTTAACTGTAGTGTCGGCAAAGACTTTTATGGATCTTGAAATTCCAAATCTATGCCATAGCAATCCAGAGCTGCTCTAAACTTGATCTAGGCATCGGCCCAACCTATGCATCAGTTAAACAGTATGGAATGTTAGGAAACGCATGATAGACTTTGCAAGTTGGGATACCAATGGAAACACGCCTGGGATATTGAAGTCTTTTTAAGGCCTTTTATTACTACCATTAACATAGGAATAATGTATATGCATCACCATAATGTTATAATATTGTTGCTGTTATAAAAACAAGGAAAATATAAGAGATTGAGAAGAAGAAGAAGAAGATGAAGAAAGACAAGAGACAAAATTAGAGAGAAAAGAGGGAGAATTCTTATTGCTTTCAAACCTACCATCACTTGATGTATGCCCATTATTTATAGGCCACAAGCTCTTAAATTCTTTCTCAAGAGTTACAACAAAGATTAAATCTACATAATTGTACATCAAGTGGTAGGTTACATTGGCTTAGGTGAAGAAACTCAAAGGACACATCTTAGAAGGTTATGGATATCCATACTATATTGTAATATTTATAACACTCCCCCTTGGATGTCCATAAACAAATATTGTGCATCATTAAAACCTTACTGGGAAAAACCCAATGGAAGAAAAAACCCAGTGAAGGAAAAAGAGTACACAATACTTATCAACTCTGCCTCGTTAAAAACCTTACCAGGAAAACCCAGTGGGACAAAACCTTGGTTAAGGGAAAAAGAGTACAGCATGATATTATCTCCCCCTGAAGATAGGATAACTTTTACTTTTCCATGACAATGTCACTTTTACTCCCCCTTGTAAAAACATTACTTTTGTCCTTTTTATCTCGATTGAGTATACTGGATTTTTAAGTATATTCTATCCAAAGCCTTTCTTTTAGCATATCTCCATCTAGTTGACTTGTATTATCATCACATGTTCTGCTAAAATGTATTCTTCTAAATATTTTCATGATATATTTCACATCCACATATCAATTTGTGTACCTGCAAAAACTTAATTCTTCCACAAAAATTTTAACATGTAATGTTAACAAAATTAGCAAATATTTATGTGGAACTTCTATTCATGATTTTAAAATCATTGAGGAATTCAATAACTTGATCTACTGGTAAAGTAAAATGCAAATTTATATATTTTCCAAGTGAAAAATATGTTTTGAATGATTTTCTTATATATGCTTTCGGCATTTAAAATCCTTCAAGGATTTTCATTTAAATTTCACAATATTTAATTATTGACGTATACTTTCTTTTCATATACTACCAGACTTATATGCAAAACAATTGTATCCACCACAAAAATAATACGCCTTATTATAATCTTCAATGCCTTTGTGAAAAATATATATTTCACATAAATATTTATAATTTTATATTTCAGGTATTTGGACTGCTGGTCCATAATGTTCATGTATTGAAAGCATAACAGCATTTTCATTGTATCTTTCCCCCTTTTTTATGTCTACTTCTTATGACATATCTCAGTATAAGAACCTCATTTAATCACGTGATATCATTATCGAAATTGTTGTCAACAACTTTATTCTTTTCGATTCCATTTTCCTTATTTTGACATAACTTATTGAGCTCTCTTTGTTAATTTTCAGGTACCTGTACCTCCTTTAAGGTTTTTTTTAATTAGTTATGTCCTTGTACTCTTCTGGGGTACCTACCTCCTTAATATGATCATCTAAATTATAAGCTCCTATTTATTGTGGTATTTACATTTGAAATTGATTGATTTCTCATGCTTCAGGCATGTTGCATTTGTTGGAACATTTTCAGTTGGAATTTGAGATTTGATAATTCTATCTAGGTCAGTAATTATATCTGGCAGATATTTTGTAATATTTCATGAATACAAAGTATGATGAACTTCTGGTTCATACTAGAGGATCTACATTTAATAATAATAGTGCATTCAATACATTTTCTTTTCCAGCTACTTGATTTCTCCCCCTCATGTTTGGATAACTTTGTTGAATGATAATCAAATAATCATGCGGTATAAGTCTCCTAAATCCATTTGTTTCATTTAGACACAAGAAGAAGGAATTTCTTACCCACCATTTATATCAACTTTGTCTAAATATCCATCTATACTTGTGGTGGATTAATAGACATATGTATTGCACATTAAAAAAAATTTAAGATGGAAATTATCTGGCTCCTGACCAAAAGCCAATTTTACCGGGAGAATTTTGTTAGCTTGATGTAAATATGTCAACATTGAAATAGAAAACATGTTCTCTAGTTGTTCATGGAGGCTTTAATGAATGATTTCTGGATCATATAATCTGGAAAGTGTGCACTCAACATATTGATTTATTCAAACAATCTTGTAAACTTCAGGTTGCAAACTAATATAATCGTTCATGGAACCATCTTATAGACGCATCTATCAAATTTATTAAATACTTGTATGGTTTACATGCTTTTTGAATGGGCCCATGAGTTTGATATATTTTCAGAAATATAGAGATCCATTTCAAATCATAACTAGTGATTTTTTTTCATTGTAAATTTTATTCGAGAACAAGCCGCACATAATAATTCTTATATTATGTTGTCTATTCAAGAAGAATCTTCTGGTTCTTTAATAGATGTCTCATATATATGACTTGCATGATCAAACAAGTCATGCCAACAATAAATTTATTTAGATCAGTAAACTTCTGATTTACTTTATCATCTTTCTTATCCAACATTAAACATTTTAATTTCCGTGTTAAAGATAATAATATGACATCTCTGTATCTCAATACAACAAGAATCCACTGTACATGATACCAACATTTTTGGTATCCCATGACTATTTTATTCTCCTCATGAGAATTTATACATGCTTAATTTTTATATAGTATAAACTATATCTCAGGATTTATCAAATCCATTAATAATGCAACAAATTCTCAATAATTTGTGCATACCCAAATTGAGCTTCAAACCAGTCAAAACAAACAGTTAGCATCAATAGGAATATTTAGCAATTATTCTGCAACTTCAAAATAAAGACTAAGGTACCCACATATTAGGCACCTCACAATACTAAATATCTCGATTATATTTAGCAATTAGCCAATTGAATTAGATTAAAATCTCACACAATATTCCCTTGCATTCTAATTAAATTAGAACCTTCCCATGTTAATGCCAGTGCATTACATAGGTAGCCATCAACCATGATACCACCAAAAATAATGCCATTAAACTTCTTCTAAATAATAATAAAAATAAATCACAGGAGGTTATGAAAACTCATTGACTGCATTCAACGTAAATTGAGTAGTTTATTTCACCCTTAGAATAATCTCTATTATATGAAATGATCTAATTATATTAGAATTTCACCACATACTAGCATGCTATGCACCCAAGGCAATATTTGACAAGATATTATACCTAGCTGAGGTAACGGATTCCACCAGATAATTATTATATCCAGTGATTCAATAATATTCATCAAGCCCTTAAAATTCCACAAATTCAATGCTCAAAAATTCACGTTAAAGCCCATATAGACATAGTAGCCATTGCATAAAATCAACATCCAATTTTTAACTAAGATGATACAGTAAGATAAATCATAATAATGAACAATTATTTCTATGTAGCAAATTCTAACAACCATATTACAAGACCATAATATAGGCTGCCAAATAATTAATATACAAACTTGAATTAATATATAATTTTTCGGTTTTCCAAGGGAAAAACCAATTTCAACTGAAATTAACAATTAAAAAGACATTAATGTATTAATGTCCACAAACATTACGTTAGCAATTCATAAATGTTAGTTCATTTTTGGCTCAGAAGATGCAAACACTCTATCATGTGATCAGTTTTCAATCATCTAGTGAAGATTCATTACATTTAACCAGACTGTATTTTCGGTTTCCAAACAATAAAATATAATGATGCCTTATTTAAGTATGTTAGAGGAACATACGTAGAGCATAAACTTCACATATTATAATATTATTCCCAAACATGTGAAAAACAATTAATGGAATGGGATATACTTATCTCATCATTTCAGTAAGTTTTCTCTACTCTTATAGCGTGGATGTTGAGTTTGGACAAGTTACGCCTAATAGTACCTCGATCTCCTTAACGACTTTGTCCGATCGATGCCATGCAACTACTTTACCTCAAAGACTGGCAGTGAAGCATAAGCCCCCTTTGTAATGAAATGAACATGAGAGAGCCTTCGAGGCTTCTTATTATTTCATTTACATTACAATAAATCTTGATATCTTTTTTTTTTTACAATTCATTGCCTCATCTCATGTTTTTTTTTTCAACTTAACAGTTATTTTATATTCACTGAATAGATACATATTTTCCTATGGCTTCTAGCCATATATAAATATTTGCTCATAATCAAAATATAATTATTATAATATTACCAAACATTGTTGATTAGTCTGCAGGACTATTGCACTATAATATATGATCATAGCAAAATATGTTGATTAGTCTTAATGACCATTGCTTTTGAGTATCCTGCTTCTCTATAAATTATTTGTCTTCAGGACAATATATTCTAAAAATATACTTATTTTTTTTAAAGGCTATAAAACTCATTTTCGTCATTTGTTACATAACAAAAAGCCTTCAGAGCTTTAATATTTATAACAATAAGATAATCGAAGTGTGACATTTTTTTATGCTATTTAGTGGAACTCACAATATTCTTTTACAAAAGAACCATCATAAATATGATATGATTTCGGGTCATTCAATCACAATTACGTAAAATTTTTTAGATAATGTGATATGACTTCTAGTCATTTAATCACAAAACATAAAGTATTATGGCTGCAGGCCATTTTATAAAATAATAAAAAAACTATAATAAATTAAATTAAGTTAAAATTTATATTCAAATATAAATAATAGATAAACTCATATAATCAAATGGACAATAGATATTATCATATATGGTATTACTAATTATACATAGAATTCATGTATATATAAGAAAATGGGAGGAAGAAAATAACAATATGAGATGCGAATGTAAAAAGAATATAAAAACAAATAAAACACAAATATAAACAGCATGCACAAATATAAATAAATATATATGTCAGTGTGTGAATTATATATAATATGTATTATAATATGATTTATATATATATATATTCTTAAAGTATCAAATCAAATATGCAGATGAGGTGTTCCGTAAGAACTAAAGGGCATATGAACTAAAGGGGGTATAATCTGCCAATCTAGTTTATTGTGACAGCCTCTCTAATTTTCCAAAAGAGGTAAGGATATGATGCAATATTATATGTATATATATTAATATATATAGATATATATATTAATATATTATGTTGTGTGTGCGTATATATTATATATCTGTGCATCTATTTTATATAATATATTATATGTGTGTGTGCGTTGTGCAGTGTGTATAACAATTGAGTAATAAAAATAAATTTCGTGAAAGTAAAATAATACAATATATAGAGCAGTAAAAATAAAGTAACAGAAAAAAAAATACTCAGATCTTTAGAGCAAATTCGTGCTGATAACGTGTTATAAAAACAAGAAAAATATAAGAGATTAAGAAGAAGAAAATGAAGAAAGACAAGAGACAAAATTAGAGAGAAAAGAGGGAGAATTCTTATTGCTTTCAAACCTACCATCACTTGATGTATGCCCATTATTTATAGGCCACAAGCTCTTAAAGTCTTTCTCAAGAGTTACAACAAAGATTAAATCTACATAATTGTACATCAAGTGGTAGGTTACATTGGTTTAGGTGAAGAAACTCAAGGGACACATCTTAAAAGGTTATGGACATCCATTCTATATTGTAATATTTATAACAGTTGCCACTTTATTTCCTTTCCAGCTCTTGTTAAGACTATGTAACCCTGATTATAGTTAATATAATTTTGACTTTTATTAAAAAAAAGATATATATTTTAAGATGTAAAAAGATTGATACTTTAATTTATGATCAAAGTAAATAAATCATTTACCATCTTATCATTAGGACCGGAAATAGTTATTTTTTTTAAATAAAAATTTATGTGTTAAGTTTTGATTAAACAATTTACTCTGTTTGTCATGAATAAATATCTATGTCTTTAACAATTATATAAATTTTCTTAAAAGAATTACCTTTTGTTGTGGTGGTTTTACACCTTAAATGTCATCAAACATTTTTCTCAAAGGTTTCTCATAAGATTGTGAACTTCTTTTTGTTTCTTTCGATAAAGTATTGTGAACTTCTGAGACTAGCAGAGTTCATAATTTTTTTTTTTATAAGAACAAAATTTATTGTCCCAAATGGAATTATAGAATATAAATAATAAATTCCTACATTGGGCAGAATCCCAAAGAGAGGAACGTCTTATTTTTTTTACATCAATTTCCCTCTTTTTTTTTATTAATAATTATTAGAACTTCTTTTAATGATCAGATTTGATATTTATAATATCATTATTGAAAATCAGTTAATATATATATAAATATAGATCCGAATCATTGAAAGAAAATATAATGATTATTAAAAAAAAATGAAAAAAAATGAGGCGTCGTCCCCCCTCCAAAATCCAAAGTGCTGATAGAGCTACCCTCCAAATTAGAAAGTTCAAGAATCATAGCACTTAACACCTTAAACAGTATTAACTGACTGGACAAATAAAAAAATTAATAAACTATTAATCTTTTCCATTTTTAAATATCAGATAATCCACAATCACTTTGCCAAGTTCTTAGCTTGTGTCGTCAAATCACCCTTCTCCTCATCTCCATCACTGTGCTTCACTATTTTGCTTATACTTCACTGGAAATGGCTTCCTTTCCCATTGGGACTAGCTTCCCACCATCCCAGTGCCAACACTTGCGAAGGCCAGCACTTCGCTCTCCATTTCATGGCCTTCAAACCCTCCAATTTCCACTTTCATTATCATCTTCTTCTTCCTTCTCTAGCTCTTCTTCTCTTTGTGGAATTACAGGTCTCAGGTTGCTCAATAATCATGTATTGGCACGCGCAGAAGATAAGGCTAGAGGTTCTACTTCGTTTCAAGAGCAGCAAGCTGAACAACGTCCTGATAAACAATTTCAGGTTTGTATAATCTATTAACCCCTTCTGTGGTTTCTCTAGTTTATGAGTTCAGTAATCAATGAAAAATCTCAACTTTACCCTAGCATTGGAAAATGGATTAAAAATTCAACCTTTGTTCAGTTAAAATAAGCTTTACTTCACCGATTCAAATTGACTGAAACATCAATTACCACATGGATTGAGGTAAAATGCATGAATTTTTCTTTTTACCAGTACTAAAATGCATGACTTGCACATGTTAAACGACAATTCCAAAATTTTGTGCTCAGGCGGTATATGGACATTTTGTGTGTGGGTGTTGTTTGAAATTCCAACACCTACTTCTTAGATGCTAATGTTCACACTTAACTTTGAGATTGTATTCAGGACTTGATGTCAGAATCAGGAACTTGTGATCCCCTGTGTTCAGTAGATGAAACCAGTTCACTAGATTTTGAAGAAACTTACCACCCTAAGACTGATTATCTGAAAGCTCTTGCCATATTTGCAGCAGCTGCAGTTGGAGCATTCGCAATTAACCATTCTTGGGTAGCTGCTAATCAGGTTAGGTCTATCAGAGTCATCAACTGTAAGTTTCATAGTAAGTGCATGCATTTGAAATTTTTTAACCCTGCTTTATTCTTACTTCTTTTAGTTTGCGTGATCTTTAAATACAGGATCTTGCTATGGCATTACTATTTGCAATAGGATATGCAGGCATCATATTTGAAGAATCTCTAGCCTTCAATAAAAGTGGAGTGGGATTGTTGATGGCTGTAAGCTTATGGGTGATACGGAGTATTGGGGTAATTGAACATATTTCATGTTGAAAAATAAGTACATTCTTGATTAATCAGGAGCTGCATACATACGTTGTCTGGCTTTTGAGATTTAGATTGCCCCTTTCAAGGTTTTGTCTAACAATGCATAGGTAATAGAGTGACATGCGCTTGATGCATCTATTCCCATGTAGGTGTGCGCGTGAAATTTCATTTTCATCGACCTGAAGTTCACCAATTGATCAATAAATGATGGATTATTTTTGCCTAACTTGCATTTGGTTATGTCTTTGTCATTATTCCTCTTCTCTCATGGACATTCATATGTCTCTTTGCTCCCCTAGTGATATGTATATGTTTATGATTTAGTCCATATTTGTGCTCTTCTGGGTTGTTTTCAGGCTCCTTCAACTGATGTAGCAGTTTCAGAACTGACACGTGCATCTGCAGAAGTCAGTGAAATAGTGTTTTTCTTGCTGGGTGCAATGACCATTGTTGAGATAGTTGATGCTCATCAAGGATTTAAGTTGGTTACTGACAATATAACCACTAGAAAGCCACGCACTCTTCTTTGGGTGGTGAGTTTTCTATTCTGCATCTTATTCTTATTTCAAAAGACTTTTCTACTGTCTATTTTGTTTTTCCTCATTTATTTGACTGAACTAGTTAAAATCTTACATGCTCTTTTGGCTGTCATTGGGCGGTATTTGCAAGCTCTCCTCCTTGCAAAGAGATGCACGCATTGTGCTACACCGCATAGATGTCTGTCTACAATAGGAATGACTGATTTATCTGTTTCCAGTAGCTATGAGGTTATTGTCCATGACTAATTTTAAAAAATTAGTGTTATGTTTGCAGATTGGGTTTGTTACGTTTCTTCTCAGTTCAGTCCTAGATAACCTGACGTCTACAATCGTCATGGTTTCTCTGTTGCGTAAACTAATACCTCAATCAGAGTATCGAAAGTATGTGTCTCTCTTCTGACATTAGTGTAACAATGTTCTGTTTTAAATTTTCAGTATAGTACTCATCCATGCATCAAAGGACTAAATCATGGTAATCTCTTGAATATTTAATCTGCAATTTGCATTAATTGTGTTTCTTGATATTTTTGTCGGTGGTCATATTTAGTCAGAGGACAAATCTTCTAAACTTGCTTTCTTTAATATTCTTCGCTTCTTTATGAGGTTTAGTGATTGTTTCTCTTCATTGTTAACTTGTACTTAGATACCTACCTGTAGTTTAAATATGTAATAGCCACACTTTAAACAAATACCTGGATATTTCCTTTCACCCTGCCATTGTTGCATCGCAATATCAAGAGTAGTGGAGGAGTGAGTTCCTCAAATCTAGCTTATCTTTTTTTTTTCCTCATTCTTTGAGCCTCAATCTTCAAGTTTCTTTCTGAAACATGCTCCTATATTAGGTGGTCTTCAATGATCTTTCTCAGGACTACTGATTTGGTTTTATTGACAGAATTCTTGGAGCTGTAGTTGTTATAGCTGCAAATGCTGGTGGTGCATGGACTCCAATTGGCGATGTTACCACTACTATGCTGTGGATACATGGTCAAATATCTACATTGCAAACAATGAAGGTAATTCCCCTTGAAAATTTGTCCTATGTTATCCGTTTGTTTGGATCATGCTACTATTTGACAGGAAACATCAAGAAACTGGTACATAAAATTTGGCAGCTGACACATATATGAGGGATTCTTATGACCCTGAGGAAGTTATAAGTAAAATATGTAATGTCTTGTTCAAACTCTTCCTTTGTTGCTCATTGATTGCAAGGTCACTGCACTTGTATTTCTGCCAGAACAAGCTCAGTGCACAGGTCATGTAACTTGTATCAGTAATCTCATAGTGTTTGCAAGCATATTCATGATTGCGTTGCCTTTGCTTTCAGGGATTGTTTTTACCTTCGGCTATCTCTCTAGCTGTGCCTCTGGCTCTTATGTCACTAACTAGGTACTTTCACTGCAAAAACTAATCTGGAAATATGATTTGAATTGTAAGAATAATCCTAAGAAATTACAAGTTAAATGACGCTGGTTTTTTGTTCAGTGAAGTTAATGGGAAGGGACAGGTGTCACCCAATGTCTTGACATCTGAACAGATGGCTCCTCGAGGACAGCTTGTTTTTGCTATCGGTATGGGAGCTTTGATTTTTGTACCAGTGTTCAAAGCCCTCACAGGTTTACCTCCTTATATGGGGATGTTGCTTGGACTTGGTGTGCTTTGGATCCTCACTGATGCAATTCACTATGGTGAATCTGAGAGACAAAAACTAAAAGTACCACAAGCCTTATCAAGAATAGACACTCAAGGAGCACTATTCTTCCTTGGAATTCTATTGTCTGTCAGCAGGTGACTTAGAAAGCAGAACAATGTTTGTGTTTTATTCATGAATATGTTTGATAATACCTGTGCATTAATCGATTTAAATCTTTCAGTCCAAAAAAAAAAAAAAAATCGATTTAAATCTGAAAGGGAAAAAAAGGAAGTGCCAATAATTATGCTAGATTTCCTTTTGGCAAAATGCAATCCTGCATGAATTATGCTTACATGTTCTTCCCATGTGAAATATACTGGTTTACATAACACCTTAAATTTTTAACTTGCTTACGTTAAATCATTCTTTAGCCTGGAGGCAGCAGGGATTCTAAGGGAAATAGCAAATTACCTGGATGCTCATATTTCAAATTCTGAATTGATAGCAAGCGCTATTGGTGTCATATCTGCGATAATAGACAATGTTCCATTAGTTGCAGCAACAATGGGAATGTACGACCTCTCGTCTTTCCCACAGGATTCTGAGTTTTGGCAGTTGATTGCGTTTTGTGCTGGTACCGGTGGATCCATGTTAGTCATTGGTTCAGCTGCTGGAGTTGCATTGATGGGCATGGAAAAGGTGGACTTCTTTTGGTACTTAAGGAAGGTATGTGTCAGTGTCTGGTACTCCCTAAGCTTTCTAATATAAGAGCTAGACATATGGTTTAGTTTTGAATATAAAACATCAATCCACTTTTTCCCCGAATTTATAATTTTTGCCGCAAAGTATCTCTTTTAATCACACATATTAAGAGGGTTTCCATCCAATATTAGTTATAATGCACATGATTAAATTGGTAATTTAGTGAAACTAACACCTATTTAATATAAATAACTAAAAATGACTAATGTCATTATTATACACTAATTAGTTATCTAATTCTTATATAAAGGGAACAGAAGTAGAATAAAAGATTCTACTCCTGCCTTTTGGAATGGTTTTGCATTCATTTACAATATTAAATCTTTAACAAGCCAAACTATTTATGAGCTATGAACAGTTCATCTCATTTCTCAAACTTTGTGCAATATACGAGCCACACTAGTTTGGTAGCTTAATCTATTATTGTCCTCTGCAGGTTAGTGGCTTTGCTTTCGCGGGTTATGCTGCTGGGATTGCTACATATCTAGCGGTTAACAACCTTCACATCTCCTTACCCACAACTCTGGCCGAGATTCCCTTTCTTTCTGGTTCCCAAATGAGAAGTTCAGAGTTCAACGGCATTCCAAATCAACTTGATTCAGTGGAAGTTGGGAATGAAGATTTTGAGTGGCTAAAGTATGGCTTGGACCTGCAAGAACCTTCCCCTGGATGTGGTGATAGTTTGACAGCAGACAAAGAGGGGCTTTTAGCCTCTAAATATTCTTGATTGCCAGGTGTCGTATTTCAAGATCTGATCTTGCCCTTTAATATAAAAAAAAAAAAGTATGGCTTGTACAACTTCAAAGACACTATGGGAGGCTCAAAATGTTCCTGGATTTGATAAATTGTAAATGCTAAGAGGTTTTCTTAAATGGTTACACTACAAGGAGTCAAAGTAACTGCTGTAATTTCTTACTAGCTCAATAAAAGTAAGCGATGTAGTGCTAGAATTTGCATGCTACCCTGAAGGCTTGTTATGTGAAGTACTAATCCAATTCTTTTTATAAGACATAAAGGAAAAAAAAATATTTTTCCTATTTATAAGTCACATCATTTACTTTTTCATATGAATGTAACATATAGTAAATAGGAATAAAGCTAAAAGGTTGTTTTATCTTAAGGCCAAATCAATAAAGTTTACGGTTTTTCTTAGAATTCAGTAAAGTATGCTGAAGTGACTTATAAATATAGGAATGTATGAGTATCATTTGAATAAATTATTTTTCTCTTGAAAATGATTAAATTTATGCATAAATCACAAGCTTTATTATAATGGTTTCAGCAGACTGTCCCAAGTTTTTGTTCCTTTTAACCGAAACCGACGACAGTTCCAAGTTAGATCCACTGAATTTTCTAGTATAAGCATCCACATTTTGGCGAGTTCTGTGTTTTCTAGTTAGCACGTTCCCAAATGAACAATATCCTTTGTTTTCTAGTTAGCAAGTTCTCAAATGAACAATATCCAAAGAAACACACTAAATGCTGAATAAAAATAAAGGCTTTCCATGATTTTTTTGAAAAAAAATGCTTTCTGATGTAGGAGTATCAACTTATTTGTTTTACGTAGCCAAGTCTCACACATGAACAAATAACACAAGTTCCTCCGATATTTGTCTCTTAATAGTTGCTGTTGTAACATGAGCACCCGATCACTCGAACTCGAACTGGGTTCACGATCCGTAACCTGATACACAAACAACAAGCAAATAATATTATCAGAGCCGAGAATCAAAGGATTCTCTAACCTCACGCACTATCTAGGTTAGAGAACTTAGATCGGATTTGCACAGCAAATCACCAGAAAGAAAGCAGGGAGAGAAGCCAGAGAGAGACTTCTCTTGGCTAGGGTTAAGAAACACAATGAAGGGAACCTCCTTTATATAGAGTTCAGGACGAACGCTAGAAAGGAAGAATACACCGTCATAATTGCCTCTCATTATTGTCGCCAATCAGTCATTATGAATGATTATCTCATTTCCCTAAAAGGAAACGATTTGAATTTCAATCAGCAATAAATGCTGATTGAGTCAACTGTCAATTTCTCTCAGATTGCTTCTCATCCGTCGGATCCTTTTTCAGAGGATCCGGCCTATCAAGGGCAGACCTGGACATATAGTCCAACATCTCCCACTCGCACTTGATGGTCGTCCCATCGTACGATTTACTTTCTTTGTGATTCATACTTGGTGTTTGCTGTGACCGCGTGAGCACAACATATGCAAACTTGGTGCTTACAAACTAGAAATCCTTTGAATGGGATCAGAATGCAAGGACACCTAGCGCATGTAGATTTCTCGATTGTTGCCTCAGATTCCCTAGGCTAACTCACACACTTGTGGCATTTCTAATCCCTCACGAGTTAAGACTATTATTAACTCAGATTGCCTTCATGTACACTTGGTATCCACACTTACTAGCTCTTCTAGTAAGGGACATGTCATGGAAGTTCAGCATTACAATGTGTTGACAAGTTAAAGCCTTTCCTTTCTGACTGAATACCAGTCCTGCTTGATTTGGTCGCTATCCCAGCTATCACTCGTTAGATCAGATCTCTCATGACCATAGAGTTTCGGCTAGAGTAGCTGTCACCAAAACAAACATTCTTGATGTTGTCTAAGTCTTAAGGGTATCGATAGAAAGGATATTATCCTTCTTGGGACTCACACCGTAATGGATCAGGGATTTTCCATCTACGTCCCTGGTTGCGGTTTATTAAGCACATGCAGTACGAATTACATGTTACTGTGATCGACCAATTATCGTATGTCGATTTCATATTATACATCACCGTACAGGCATTAGTCCTTGAATGGACACAGAACTTCTCACACTCTCTTTAGGGAGAATTCCTTGCCCGGCTATAGACCCGATGGAATACTTATGTATCCCTTCGTGTGATTTACACTAATCACATCCCAGATTAACTGGGTCGACTTGTGTGCAAGTATTCAATGTCTCATGATGATTACTTGTAAGTCTTATCTTCTCATGCCCCCAGCGTACATGAAAGACGGTTGTTTGTGTGAGTGAACCAACCTTTCTTGGGTCTATACGACATATTTGTTATTGTATACCTCCCACGTGCATGTATGTATCCATACATACTAGAAATGCATTCAAGACCTTATATTTCATATAAGCCTATGATTTTCACTTGCTCAATGAAAAACCAGTCATAGGCTTTATAAGGGGACCTGCCAACCTTTTATTGACAGAAGGTCATTGAACTGTTGTTTTCTACTCAAAGAAAAATATGACTCACACATATATTTATGTTTCATCGTGTTGTGAGACTCAGGATCCAAATTATAGGATGCTATTACTTGGCATTTAACTGTATTTCTCCACCAATCATTCCTAGTTACTCACAAGAATACCTTTAGCCGTATGGCTTCTTAAATGGTGGCAGAACACCCCATGTGTACAGATTTCATGGATGTCATAGACATATTGTCTATTTCTTTACTTCCCCAAATTGTCTATTCCATGGTTTTTCCAATGATCCTTTTCACAACTCCCAGTATTTGGAATCTGGGATGTACCGAATTAGTTTCCAAGTCTGACCAACTTTACTTGGCCTTTGTGCACAACATATGTTACACGTTATATTACCAACCATATTCTCATTATGGGACATTATCCATCTTGGATTCCTTATATGACACATAACATCACTTGTGATATGTCGTCAATTTCAAAGGGAATTTACGGGTTTACAATTTATGACGTTGGGATGCTCAAAGATTAACTTACGTGTCTTTAATGACAAAGACGGTATATTTCTTGTGCAATCTCTATTTATCATATTGTTTTACCCATCATTTTGAATTCAATGATCACTTTAATCCTCAATTCCTTTAACTCTCTTAAGACTCATTTTGACTAACACTATGTCATTGACATAATGTGATGATATCACTAAGTATCATCTCAAGACCATTTGGCATTCATGTAGCGAGATTATCATTTTGTGAAACCTCATATACTATTGCCCAAATGATTATTTCTACGAAGCATTCAAGTTGCTTCATGTAGAGTTAATAATCTAATTTCCAATTTTGGAAGGTGGTCTTTGCATCCTCTAGATGCAACATCAAGCCTTTGCTTGTTGTTGCCAAAATTATGTCGTTTAGAGTTATGATGTACAACAATCGAGAAGGTGTCTTGCTTGCCAACTCATTTTATTTGTTGTACATTCCCCTCAGCCAGTAAGTGCCATAGGTTTGATCTACCTCCTTTTGTGTTTAAGAACACACTTGTTCCCTATTGCCTTTCGGCTAGGTAGCAAATCTATTAGCTATACACTAGATACTTGGCCAGTCCTTAAAGGAATCAATATCCTTTGGTATGGTATTTTGCCATTTTTCTTAGCAGGTATGCTTAGTGTCTTTCAAACACTTCAAGCCTATAGACTGACAAAGAGGACAAAGATATCACTTTTCCGAAGTAGATTTCACAGGATTCTCTTCCTATGTATGGGTGAGGCCAAAATTGTGAAAATGGCTCAACCCTCCCACTCGGATCAGTGAACTTAGGAATACTTACTTATTCCTTGTTACTGGAAATCTCATTAAGAGATTTGGTGTAAACAATGTCTCCTTTTCTGCTAGAAACTTTGGCTTCTATGAATATTGTATCCCTTGAATTTATATCAGTCACTGAGACGTCTGAGACGTCATCATTTTCACTAATGAAGATGCATCTCTTTCAATTCTTAAGTTGTGTCATAAAAACATACCTTTTGAATTATAGCCCTAATCTTCCAAACTCATAGGAAGAATTATGGATGTAAGCAGTCGATCGTTTGTGGTCTTGAAATGCTTAACCTTTGTTTAAGGCATATCCATAACATGAAAGGCATATTTGTGACTAACATGGAGTGCATTTCGTTTAGTATTAAGACAATAGCTAAATTTACCTTCCAACATAGGGATGATAATTGCATTTATGTCTTCATTTACTTAACCATGTTAAGAAGAGTTCTATCTCTTCTTTTTGAAACCCCAACATTTGGAGCATCATGGATTGTTAGGCGACTAACAATCGCTTTCTTAATTTCAGAGCATGTTTAACTGTTCATTTGGGTGTTGTCCACCCTAATTGGTTAACTATGCTTCATGTATTGCCCTCCCACTCAATGGTTTACAATTATCATAGAGTACCAGTCTTAGAGAATATTTTACGTACTCTCTTTACATAAATGATTTCCTAGTTTATCTTACCAGCTAGACTAGTTTTTCTTAACTTGTCTCCTAGCAAACTCTATTTTGCTAGTCTGACCTTTTCTCTTGATCAGTATTTGTGCATGGTAAGGAATGGATAGATATTTCTGAAAGAAAGAGAACATCAAATCTGACACAAGATTTGAAAATCTCAGTCCCATTGTTAACTAAAGAGGTGTCTTAATTATGATTTTATCAGTTGTGTACTTCATATAGTAAATTAGGGTGGTTTTACCATGTAGTGTTAACATACAGGTCCCAATCCTTTTTACACTCTTAAGTTTCACCCATCATGAAGCCTCCTGCTTTGTGATGGCAACCAATAAAAAATCCATGTAAAACTTTCACATTGTGACTTGTTTCCACTACAATCCTTTCCTTAAAGGATTATAACAATAACCTTATCTCTTGACAGAAATTATTTCCAACCTTCACTAGATCGGGGTACTTTTATAAGTTTCTTGCCTTATTAGATTTAGGCTTAGAGGTATATCCTCCTACTCTTTAGTTAAGCACTTTTGGCTAATAGATCTTGTACCACTTAGCCTTAGAGATAGAAGCTTAATGTGGCGAACCACATTACCGAAGGATTACAATAAACTTATCGTGAGTAACGATTATACTCCCACTCACTATGAAAGACTTTGATACAACATGCATTAGTTGTTTGCATGCTCCCACTCAATGTGAGAAATATTTTTGCAACATGCAATCGTTGTTTTTCAAAAAGAACATAGCCCTTCGCATTAAAACATTTGTCTTGTTTAACATTCACTTTAAGTGTTGCCTAATGAATGTGTTAGGACTTAATACACAAGCGTCAAACTTGACTTAGTTTATTCAGCTTTACGGAAGAAGATTATCAATATCATCTTCCTAGGCTATCCATACCACTGTAATGGAGTTATATTGTTCATGTTGAAGCAACATGTTATCACTAGATAACACAATCTAAGTGATGTTGTTCTTTCTAAGCTTATTGATTTATTCGTGGTGCTTCAGTTCATCAATATAGAACATTGGTTGGTTAGACGTTTGTGACGTCCCATTCATCTAGAATGTATAGAGATTTGTGAGTACATGAGTATACATGTATCTCTATAGAGCTTATCTCATAAGCTTAGTTAAATGGACTTGGTTTACATAATTCAGTCACATAGACGATTACGCATTTCAATGGGTATACAATTTATTTAATTGTTCAAATAAGACTAAGGTTAATTAGATAATAAGTTCACTAGTTTTGTGTTCAGGAGACAACTATATCAACTCCCATCGCACTCATGCTAGTTAGCTTACTACATTTTTAACTGTGATCTTAATTAAACACGTTCCCCCTTGAGTTTCAAGAAATTTTTCTAGAAACTCCCACTCAAATAAAGCATTAAAAATTAATAAAATGCAACTGATGCTATTTATTAAAGTTGAAAAATATTCTGAAGGAATATATTGGGTCTGATGGAATTAAAACTCGAGTCAAAAGTTGAAAAAACATAGTCAAAAATTGAAACAAACAACATAGTTTTAATTCTTTACTACATTGAAGCCATAATTGCCAAGCCAAATTCTAGCAATTGTTCTATGAGTTGATTTCTTAATCTCCTTTAAAACATAATTGTCAATCAGGGTCATTCACGTCTTACTCAGGATCATCACTCTTGAATACCTTTCATTCATAGAGTAGCTTCTTGATAGGAACATTGGATCCAACAGAGGGAACAGAAGATGGCTATCAGGGCTCATAGCATTAAACCCCTTATTGCCTAATGCAGGGGAATGGTCAAGGAGGTCATTGCCAAAAGGTTCTCTTGTAATACCGATCGAACTCATGATTAGTTCTACAAGTATTAAAAAAAATATTTCCTTAAAAACGGCCCATAATTTAAAGAAAAATAAACCATATAAATTTTTTTTCAAATAAATAAGCATATTCCATTTAAATAAACATGAATTTAAAATTTTTCAGAACCACACATAATCCAAAATTATTAACTAGCCCACGCCATTTAATTTGTAGGCTTCAAAACAAATTCATGAAAAATTTGGAAAAATTTTAGAGTAGAAATACTCTATTTAATTGACCTTCAATCAATTAATTGTGTTTAATTTATTTTTCTTAAAAAAAATTGGGCCTCCATACTTGGGAGGAAGTATGGAAAAATAAGGAAATTCAAAAAAAAATTTATTAATTAATTGTTAATTAATTAATTCAAAAAAAATTTAACTGATTGGGCCAGATTGACCAATCCCAGCCCAAACAACTTTTGCAGCCCAGCACCATTTTTTTGTTTTTTTTTTGTTTTTAAATTCGGTTGGGCCCAAATCCGGCCCAAATTATCCACCATTTTTTTAATTATTTTTTTAATCCGGTCAACGGTCAACCTTTGACCGCTGACCGATCAGCACAGCTGGCGCCACGTTACTCGATGACGTAGCGTCATCTTCAACCTCCAACCGGTTCGACCCGACCCCGTTGGAGATCACGAATCGCTAATTTTGAGGAGGCATATCTCCCTCGTTTTAGCTCCAATTTTCGCGTTTTTTGTGTCTTCGGAATCGTTGCAAGTTGCAACGAGATCTACAAATCCATGCCATTGGATTGCTCGAAAAACTTCATTTTCGAATTATACAGATCACGTTTTACGTGGTGGCGGCAAAGCTACTTGAAACTTCCGACGTTCCGTTCTCCCTCATACGGACTTCGATTGACACGATTTTTGCGCCTTTAGTCTCGATGTGTTTTACACATCCAATGCCTCGGTGTGACCTGGAATCTCAGATTTCGGAGATCCCATTTTTCTCCGAACCTCGACAACGCGACGGCATACGGTAACGTTGTTTAGATGAGTTTTGTCCTTACTTTATGGATTACTCTTAATGTCCTCCAGAGTACTTATATATCATCTCACGCAGGTTCAATAACATAATCAGGTGTCACAGTGTTTTCAAGAACCAAGAGAGTAATATAAATGGGACAGTGAATGACAACGCAACCCAATATGTAAGAGCATGCAGATACACCATTATATATACATAAGAGTATAAGGGAGAGGTTCACAATGAATTGGATCAGATATGGGGAAGGAACGCATATACATATGGGTACGCACATACACATATGTTCTGGGAAACAATAGCATGTATATATAGTTTCAGGTTTTTGAAAAAACAAACAAATTAT
The DNA here is from genome assembly GCA_037074515.1 of Mimosa bimucronata. Taxonomy (NCBI): domain Eukaryota; kingdom Viridiplantae; phylum Streptophyta; class Magnoliopsida; order Fabales; family Fabaceae; genus Mimosa; species Mimosa bimucronata. The sequence goes on from CM073438.1 coordinate 3,434,247, forward strand.
AATCCAGAAAAGCAGGCTTTCGTTGCATATATGTTAAGAAAACATGCTTGTTATGCACAGTCCAGTGAAAAATCGGATATAATCACATTATATCTTATTGTTATTCACAAAAATATAATCACAGTCAGATCTGAAATTGTAAACTTTAACACAAAAAGCATAAAATCAGATCTGGGTTGATGTATGAACATATCTGGAAAAAAAAAATTCATACTTGTTCTACTACAAAGCTAGATCAAAAACAGATTTGGGAAAAATATAAGCTTCTCTTATTGCATACACACAGTAAGGCAAGAGCAAAACGTATCTGGATTTATTTTCTTAAACACACAGTAATAATCATGAATTTAAAAACCCAGAAAATAAATTCAATGAAAAGTATATATTCTCTTAATGATAAAATGCATACTGGGACTTCATTTGAATATAAACGTCACATTCATAAACATAATATTCCGCCCAGAAGCAATTAAAAAATTCAGAAATAAGCATACTCCAATCATGCATTTTTAAATAATGCGTAGCGGAAAATAATGACAGGCAAGGTTGTCAAACTCGTGAGTTTAAATAAACTCATGAGAACAATGTAAAATCGGATCATAAACTCGAATCGTAAACTCGTAAGAGTTTACCTTTATTAATAAATACATATTTCCAGTATAAATTAGATAAGAAATACAAAAAAATAATAATAATTTGACTTGAATAAATGTTAAATATAAATAGTTGATATTAAATATATCAACATGCATACTTTATCTAACTCAATAAAGAAATTTCTATGAAATTTATCTATAAATTCATTGAATAAGTCAAATAAAAATAATTAACATAAGATTTATAGCAAGTTAACATGATTTTTTATAAGGTAAAAACGTAAAAACGATAAATTTGGCATGTAAAATCGTGAGTTTTTACCGAGTTTACAGTCGGTACGAATTTCAGTGACTCGTAACACGTTTTGGTTAGGTAGAGCCGTAAAAACGGTAAAATCGGAGAGTCAACTCACGAGTTTGACAACAATGATGACAGGCCTACTTGAATTCCAGCCTCAGAATCAAGCGGCTCTGATGCCAATGTTGTAACATGAGCACCCGATCACTCGAACGCTCGAACTTGAACCGGGTTCACGATCTGTAACCTGGTACACAAAACAACAAACAAATAATATTATCGGAGACGAGAATCAAATGATTCTCTAGGCTCACGCACTATCTAGGTTAGAGAACTTAGATCGGATTTGCACAGCAAATCACCATAAAGAAAGCAGGGAGAGAAGCTAGGGAGAGACTTCTCTTGGCTGGGGTTAAGAAACACAATGAAGGGAACCTCCTTTATATAGAGTTCAGGACGAACGCTAGAAAGGAAGAATACACCGTCATCATTGCCTCTCATTAATGTCGCCAATCAGTCATTATGAATGATTCTCTCATTTTCCTAAAAGGAAACGATTTGAATTTCAAGCAGCAATAAATGCTGATTGAGTCAACTGTCAATTTCTCTCAAATTGCTTCTCATCCGTCGGATCCTTTTTCAGAGGATCCGGCCCATCAAGGGCGGACCTGGACATATATAGTCCAACAGTTGCATTTACAGCCTTCTGGGAAGAGCGAGATTTTTATCTTGCATCAAAACGAGAATAGTGTTTTATCACCCAAAAACTATGAGATTAGGGTTTTATGGCTTTTTGGAAATTAACTGCAAGGAGTGTTAGGAGACAACTAGACATGCATTTCTCACTAAGGACCTTCTAATGTAAACTTTATTAGTCCTCCCATCTAGAGTTATAAAGTAAACTTGGTTTATAATAGTTAAACTAGTTATTTATAAAATATGTGTTGATTTCTATATATTTAAATATTTAAGTTAGAAATAATAAATTTTTTTAGAATGCATTATCAATAAAGTTTTTTTTAATTATAGATTTGTAAAACAAATAGATGACTGCCTTGAAAACAAACATTTTACCAACTCTAAGTATTAGCGAAAATACTATATACTCCCTTGGTCCTTATATATGATTTATTTGGGGAGTTGAATTTGGTCAATCTTTTCACAATATAATTACTTCTGCATGTATGTGATCTCTCAACAATAATAATGTAAAAGAGAGGGAGAAAGTTTAAAGAGATTATTAGGGTATTTTAGATAAATTATTTGATATTAACTAATTTAACCAACATCTTATAATCAAATTAAGTAAATATGTTATATATTTAGCAATTAAGAGAGTATACAGCTATCCGTAGATATTTAGTGCCCAATAATAGTAGTGATAAGTACAAGAAAGATTTTTTTGGAGCGGGAAATGAGGAGGAAGACACATATGGGTTGGAAAGATAAGAACTTGAGAAAATGTTACATAGAAAGAGAGATAAGATCTATATACTTACGTGTGTACGCGTTAAACAAGTTTAAAAGGACGGCTTACCTCGGAACGTAGGTGATGGATGAAGGAAAGAGACATGCACGTAAACCGCAACAAAAGTAAAGGATCTTCCAAGTCCAAGATCAACCTCTCACTTTATCATCACTTCAGAGACTACTGCTTATGATATGAATGCACTTATACTCAACACACAATTCGTGCTTAGCTAGTAACGCCCTCCACGTTTTTATGTTTTGACAATGGGTGCACCACTAATTCCACAAGGTCCTTTTGAATTTTCTACCGATTCATCAATATGTTCCCCTTTATTCAAAAAAGACAAAAAAGGAAAATGAGAGATGAGAGGAGTACCTGCCTGCGACGTAAGTGTGTGGACTCACTGGACTGTGGAGTGAGGAAGAAGGAATTTTATTGGAGATTGAAGGAGGCTCTCTGTGTTTTCTCTGTTTTCTTTTTGTTTTAAAAATTAATAGTTATTCGAAAATATAATTTTAATTACTTTAAACCTGATTAGATATAGATCATACGTATATTTAAATGGCTCAGTCTCCTAGAAGGCTAGAACCTTAAAAGGTTTTCTTCTAGAGTGTTTACCTTCTGTAGTACTCCTTCCGTGAGTTCCTAAATATAAAACCTAATTATTTAATTTGATTAGATTAAAGAACTTAGTTAAATTAGCTAAAATCACATGACATTACTAAAGCACCCTAACCATCTACATTTATTTTCCCCCTTACCCCTCTTACTTGTTTATCATTGAAGAGCATAATAGGGATAATTTGGGTAAAAGTTGAAATAAATTAACATTTGGTCTTATATTCAGGAACAATCTCACATTCCTAAATAAATCTTATATTTAGGAACAGAGGGAGTATTACTTTATCCATTATTCCTAAATAATACTCCGTCTAGTCCTTAATATAAAATATAGTTGACCCTTTTAGAAAATCCTAAAGAAGCTAAATAAATAACTTATAAATTGGTTTACATGAATTTTTCTCCCAAATAGTTTATTTGATTTATGAGCTAATATATAATCGAATAATATATTACACATGTTATGATTAAGCAACTTATTGAGCTTCATTAATCTTCCAAAAGAAAGTCAATTAAGTCTTATATTAAGGATCGGAGTGAGTAGTATATAATATTTGCATGCTCACACATGTATAAGTAAAACAGTTATTCTATGGAGTTATTTCATATGATATTCGTGCAAAATTTTTTAAAATATTTTTTAAAATACTACTTACTCTATAAGTATATACCATAGGCAACAACTGGTGGTGTTCATTACATGAAATCAGCTCACTAGATTTTGAAGAAACTTGACAGCCTAAAACTGATCATCTGAAGGCTCTTGCCATTTTTTAGCAAGCATTGACAATTAGTTATTCTTGGGCAGAATGTCTTCATATGTAAGTTTCAATAGTAAGTGCATGCTTTTGAAATTTTCTAATTCTGTTTTATTCTTATGTCTTCCTTCTTTTAGTATAACACGATCTTGAACTACAGGATATTGCTATGTCAGTGGTATTTGGAATAGGATATGCAGGCATCATATTTGAAGAATCTCTAGCCTTGAATAAAAGCGAAATAGGACTGTTGATGGCTGTAAGCTTATGGGTGATACGGAGTATTGGGGTAATATTCATATTTCATGCTGAAAAATGAGTAAATTCTTGGTTAATCAGGAGTTGCATACATACATTGTCTGGCTTTTGAGATTTAGATTGCACTTTCATGGTTTTGTCTAACAATACATAGTCACATGCACTGATGCATCTATTTTCCGTTTGTGTGTGATCATGTCAAAATTCATTTTCACCAACATGATAACAATATCATGAGTTCTACACATCAGGAGGCTTAACTTGAATATGGGGCCTTATTAAGATTTGGGTTCTCCTAAGAAATATGGGGCCTTATTTTCAGCTAACCGGACGGCTCCCAACCATCTTACACAGTATGAAAAGAATGAGCAAGAGAAGGAGATGATGCAGACTGAAGATGAAATAATAACTAGAATGGCAAAAACATTACATTTCTCGCTGTATAATCTCCATAAGTTAAGTGTTTTTACTTGTTATTCCTTGTGAATATCAACTGCCTATAAGCCAAATGCAGATACCAGCTTGCCGGAAGTTAACGGAAGAAACAGATCTGATAGGAGAATGGGAGAGGGTATGGGTGGAGAGAGAAAATTATGAGGATGTGTTTCTTTTAAGCTTGTTACAGTCTCCTATCTTCCTGAATCACTTTTGTCCTTGTTGAAAGCTGTCAAGTTTTGTCATTTAGTGGGATAGACTAATTCTCCATTGGTTTAAAGCTTCAACCCATGGGGAAAGTGTCACCTCATGAACCGCCGGAATTTATTATGCATTGAAGTGTATCTTGTTTATTTTTTTTTAAAAATAACCACTCATGATCTTAATGGTCATTTGCTTCAGGTTAAAAAACATGGTCATTTGCAAAGTTTTATTTTTTAAAAAATAATTTAAAGACTTCAAATGATTTTCCGACAAAAATTATATTTTGAATATAAGATGGATGTCATATCTTTCACCTTATTGATTATAAAAAAGGGACATAATATTGATTATAAAAAAAAGGACATAATACTGACATTTATTTTTAAAATACCTACCTATCATTATATATGTAGAAAATATTATTTAATTTAATTATTTTGTCACCTGGTCCAACCAACAACCCAACCTTTTGAACCATGACTCGCTAACATTTTCGGCTCGATGTCCGGTCCGACTTTTAAAACATTTTTATAATCACTACAATGATACCTTCATTAAAATTCAACCAACTTAAGAAGGCTACTAGTGGAGGGTTCTGACTGGAGGGTCCTAACCGGATGTGACTTAGAAGAGAGTTCTTTCAAGAACTTGGGCTTGCTACAGATAGTTCACCAGTTGGTCAATAAATGATAGATTTATGTTGCCTAACTTGCATTTGGTTATGCCTTCATCATCGGTTCTCTCTCTCATTGAGATTGATTATGTCTCTTTGCTGCCCAATTGATACGTATGTGCACGATGCAGTCCATATCTGAACTCTCCTGGGTTGTTTTCAGGCTCCTTCAACTGATGTAGCTGTTTCAGAACTGACACATGCATTAGCAGAAAATAGTGAAATAATATTTTTCTTGCTTGGTGCAATGACCATTGTTGAGATAATTGATGCTCATCAAGGATTTAAGTTGGTAACTGACAATATAACGACTCGAGAGCCACGCACTCTTCTTTGGGCTGTGAGTTCTCTCTTCTGTGTCTTTTCTACTGTTTTTTTTGTTTTTACTCATTTATTTGACTTAACTAGGTAAAATCTTACAAGCTCTTTTGGTTGTCATTTGGTGGTATTTGCAAGCTCTTCTTGCAAAGAGATGCAGTTACCAACTTAACACCAAGACTATGCTGATGTGGATTTTCAGATATGTTATACTAGACCATATAGAATATCTGTATATAATAATAAGAATGACTGATATATCTGTTTCAGTAACTATGAATCTATTGAGGTTATTTTGCATAAAATAATTTTTTTTTAAAAAAAAAACTACTCATAAGTGAATAGTATTCTTTAAAAATCTGTGTTACATTTGCAGATTGGGCTTGTCACTTTTTTCCTCGGTTCATTCCTGGACAACTTGACATCTACAATTGTCATGGTTTCTCTGTTGCATAAACTAATACCTCCATCAGAGTGTCGAAAGTAAGTGTCCCTCTTCTAACAACAGTGCAATAATGTTCTGTTATAAATTTTCGACATAACACTAATCCATGCCTCAAAGGACTAAATGTGGGTTGCTTTTCTAAAATGCCACAATTAATGTCAGTGGAAGATATTTATGCATATTCTTGTTTTTGTTATTTAAACCTCTTATACTTTTTGTCCCTTGCCCACTCACATTTGTAGCAACTTTATATCAGGTTTTTCTCAACCTTTTCGTTGTCATGAGGTATAATAGCACAGACACTCGAGGGATCTCAAAAATTTTATTAAAAGCAACTTCTATTTATGTTTGTACATTCTAAAGGGTTACTGATTTAGATTTATTGACAGGATTCTTGGATCTGTTGTTGTTATAGCTGCAAATGCTAGTGGTGCATGGAGCCCTATTGGCGATGTTACCACTACTATGCTGTGGATACATGGTCAAATATCCACTTTGAAAACAATAAAGGTTATCCCCTTGCAATTTGTCCTATTTTATCTGTTTGTTTGGATCATGCTACAATTTGGTCTGAAACATCAAGAAAACTGGTAAGTAAGCTTTAGCAGCTGACATAATGAGATTCTTCTGAGCCTGAGGCAATGATAAGTAAAATACGTAATGCCTTGGTCAATTTCTTCCCTTGTTTCTCATTGTTTCAAGCTCTGTGCATATGATAACTTGCATCAATAGCTGACTTGTGTAGCAAGTATCTTCATGATTGCATTTCCTTTGCTTACAGGGATTGTTTGTACCTTCAACTATCTCTCTAGTAGTGCCTCTGGCTCTAATGTCGCTCACTAGGTATTTAAATCATAAGAGTCGGATTTGGACATTGAGTTAAATGATATTGGTCTTTTGTTCAAAGAAGTTAATGAGAAGAGACTGGATTCACCCAATGTCTTGGAATCTGAACAGATGGCTCCTCGAGGACCGCTTATTTTTGCTGTAGGTATCGGAGCTTTGATTTTTGTTCCAGTGTTCAAAGCCCTCACAGGTTTACCTCCTTATGTGGGGATGTTTTTGGGTCTTGGTGTGCTTTGGATCCTCACCGATGCCATTCACTATGGTGCATCCGAGAGACAAAAACTTAAAGTTCCACATGCCTTATCAAGAATAGACACTCAAGGGGCACTATTCTTCCTTGGAATTCTATTATCTGTCAGCAGGTGACTTAGGAAACAAAACAATGTTTGCGGTTTGTGCTTCAATATCCAACTTGCTTACTTTAACATGACATATTGAATGGAGAGTTTCATGGTATTATTCTTTAGCCTGGAGGCAGCAGGGATTCTAAGGGAAATAGCAAATTTCCTGGATGCTCATATTCCAAATGCTGAATTGATAGCAAGCGCAGTTGGAGTCATATAAGCTATAATAGACAATGTTCCATTAGTTGCAGCAACAATGGGAATGTATGATCTCTCCTCTTTCCCACCAGATTCTGAGTTTTGGCAGTTAATTGCGTTTTGTGCCGGTACTGGTGGATCCATTTTGGTCATTGGCTCAGCTGCCGGAGTTGCATTGATGGGGATGGAGAAGGTGGACTTCTTTTGGTACTTACGGAAGGTATGTGTCACTATAATGTATTGAAGATACTGCCCTTGCTTATTAGAATGGTTTTGTATTTATATATAAGGTATGAGCAATGAAAGGTACATCTTATTTCTCAAATTTTATGCAATAGACAAGAACCAGGCTAGTAATATAAGCTATTCTGTTTAAGTTGATTGAAAATGAGGCTCAACCAGAAAGAATTTATCACCACCCATGTGTAAGGGGATTACTTTGCCAATAAAGCAATGCACCAAGTGTGTACTATAAGTTATTTTTTGTCCCCTACAGGTTAGTGTCTTTGCATTCGCGGGTTATGCTGCTGGGATTGGTGCATATGTAGCAATTAAAAACCTTCACACGTCCTTATCCACAATTCTACCAGAGACTCCTCTTCTTAATGACTCCTAAATGAGAAGTTCAAAGTTCACTATTAATATAATAGAATTGCTTAGACTTGCTAGACCTATAAAAGCAAAATTAGCAAGATACATGAAAGATTAAAATCAATTTCTGCTGAACAGAGCATTACCTCAAGATTTTTACTCTTCTGTAGAAATAAACTCAGCATTAGAGTTGCTTTAGGTTGCTATAGGCCTGACCTCGGAAAGGATTGTATTGGGGGTTTAGAGGATCACTATTTGAACTTATAATTAGTGTGTCTCAGTGTGTTAGCAACAGCGATTGCAATGTCTTGTACTCTTGTATCCTCTGTGTGTTGTGCTTGTGAAATGTTGTATTGTAACCTCCTGTTCTTGAGGAGGAAGTATCATGTGATTTAATATAGTTTTAGTGGTTTTTCTCTGCTACTTCTGTTCCGGTTCTATCACATTCAAAATCAACTTGGTACAGTGGAAGCTGTAAATGAAGATTTTGAGCTACTAAAGTACGGCTTGTACAGCTCATAAAAAGGCATTCTCACTTATATACCAGGATCAACAATTCACAACCATGTAAAAGGCAGCTTTTACAAAAGCGGGTTCGTTTTTCCATTCAATATATAGGGTTGTTATTTGTTAGTCTGGAATAAGAAAATGATAAATTTCATGAGGACCTCAGCAAGAACCATTGGTGCGTTGACTTGAGTAGCAGTAAGCTCCCCTTTCAACGCCCCTACAACAGCTTCTGCTATTTCAATAGCCACACCTTCCTGTACAATTTTTTTATTGTTATTATTAAAAGGAGATTTCTTACTTCAAATGGATTTACAAAAGGGCAAAAGCTATACAAAAGAATAAGATTAGTATAGTAAAGAAAAGGTGGTGCTGATGAAACATAGCCCAACATACATACCTGAGCTTCCACAGTACTAGCACCAAGATGGGTTGTTTCAGTAACCCTCTCATGCAGAATCAATTTGCTGTCTTTTGGGGGTGGCTCCTCTGTGAAAACATCAAGCGCTGCCTGAAACAGAAAGACATGATTATTTAGTTTCCTTCACACTCACAGTGAACACCTGGTCCTTACAAATAAGAGACAACATTTAAAATAAAAACCTGAGCAACAATGCCATCATCCAGTGCCCTAACAAGAGCCTCCTCATCAATAACTCCTCCACGAGCGACATTGACTATCATGACTCCTTTCTTCATCTTAGCGAAAGTCTCATCATTGAGAACCTTTGATGTAGCAGGAGTAAGAGGCATGCAAAAAGACTTACAGTTTCCAAGAATAACTCAAATTCATTCAAATCACTGAACGAAGCATACATAATCAAAAGATCAAAAATCACATCCAGTACACATAAAGTATTCGACAAAATGCTCAAATAAAAAACACAAACTTTCAACATTCAATTCATCACTAACCAGCTTTCACAGAAGCATCAGCTTGTGCAACCTTCCTAGACATGGCAGCCAAAAGCGCAATTCCATGTTCAGTCGCAGGCGCCAGATCCACATTGTCAATCCCAACACCAGCTCTCCCGACAACCTTAAGCCTATCACCAGAAGACTCAAAAACCTCACGTGTAACCTTAGTTCCACTAAGAACAATCAAAGCATCACATAGCAAAATCTTAGTACATAGCTCCTCAGGGCTGTGATTATAAGAGCAATCAACATTGGCGAATTCGTTTAACAGCTTAAGCCCAGCTTCACCGAGCTTCTCTGAAACGAGAATGGAGAGAATTAAAATATATTTATATGTGTATATATATATATATATATAAATATTACGGTGTTTTAGATAAACAAGAAGAATATCGCCGTGTGTTGTACGGGCAGTGTTGTTTATTCAAAATTCTTGTCTTATTTTGTTATTTGTTCCATTTTATTGCTTGATCAATTTAAGCAGTTACTTGTATTATATTCTAGTATATATGCTGTTCATTCTATCTTTATTATTAACTGATGAATATAAATACCTTTAACTTGGGCTTTTATCTTTTAAACCATTTGTTTGATATGGATAAAATATAAATAAATGTAAAAAAATATTTTAACAAAAGTTACCTTTGATATAAACATATTAGATTTAAAGTATATCCAGCACTCAGCTCAAAAATATTTTGATATATTTATCTAGAATACTTAAAAATACTTTGTAGGGTATCTATTATCAAACATCTGAATGTGTACTTTCATGTGTCCAACATCCAACATATCTTAAAAACCAAGATTTTCGGCCTTATCAACTCATACATTGAGACCTTATTACTCTCAAGGTTAAAAAAGAAATATATTATTCGAACAACTCATAGTAAATGTTTATGGCCTTTTTTTATACATCAACTAGTAATCAGAGCCTTTTTTGGATTTTATTAATAGGTATCTGAACAACCGACTATTCAAATATTGGGGTTTGTGGCTTTCTCACCTTATACTAGTGTCTTTTCTAGTGCTCAAACTCTAGACTTTAAAGGATCTAGTGTGACCTTACAACGCTAGACCAATTATGTGTTGATAATATTTATGGCTTTTTCCTGCATAAAAAGTAAATTTTCAGCGCTTTTCCCATGTAAAAAATAGATGTTTGTGCATTTTTCTTTTCTTTTCTTTTTTTATACCTATGTTTGTGGCTTTTTCATTCCGAATACCCACAATCTTCAAAGTTGCACGCTTAAATTATAATTATAATTTGATTTGAAAATAAAAACTTCATAATGATGTGGCTATGTATCACAGCGTAGGGCTATTCAAGACTGTCCCGTCCCGGCCCGGCCATTTCAGGATGGGATAATCCTGTCTCGAAAATTTGGAAGGGGACAGAGTGCAGCTTCGGGACGGGACGGGACTCGGGACGGGGTCGTCCTGATCCCCTCCCGTCCCGTCCCGAATATATATATTCATATTTTTTTTAAAAAAAATACATGTGTCATCTGTCTTATGTATGAGTATATATGACTTTTTTTAAAAAAAATATAACTCTAACTTCTAAACTAAATTTCAACCATTTATCGATCTCAAATTTCTCGTCTGTCGCCACTATGCTCTATGTGTAACACATTACATTTGAAGTTTTTTCCAAACTCTATTTAAATGTGTAGTTGTTGCTACTTTTTTTGCTCTAATTATTATGTTTTTGGTTTATTATGTATTAATATGGAGTGCTCATATCACTGGAGGAGATTTAATTATGCTACAAAATCATCCACCAAGTGTGTTGTTCTGCAAAAAAAAAAGATTTTTGAGTCAATTTTTTTTAATTGGGAAAAAATTTCGGGACAAGGCCTGTTCCGTCCCGGTCCCGATCGAGACCGGGACAAGTTCAGGACGGGACGGGGTCGTCCCGGTCCCGTCCCGTCCCGTGAATACCCCTATCACTGCGGAACTCTTTGAACCCAACATAACACAAAATGTCTTCACATATAATTAGTTCAATTATGCGAGCCAACACAATAGTCACTATATTTGACTTATTAGATCTTCCATGAAGCAAGTACCTAGCAAAAATACTTTGTTGCAATGTGAAAGAGGCCAATTTTAGAAGATTTTGAAACCTTATTTCCACTCACAATGGACCTTGCAAATTAAACAAACATGTATTCAAGAGTCACCGAGGGGATTTCAAAAACTGCACAAAGGGTCCTCTACACATTTGTCAACAATCAACCTTACTATTGCAATCAGTTCCCATTTCCAATAGTCAAAATGCTAGCCATCATAAATCAACCTGACCAAGAGAATATTACATTTATGGAAAACGTTTTCACGCGTGCACACAGTTGAGTTTATCTTACGGCCCACATAATCAGATTGTTCTCAACATAACTTGATATATTTACTTTGTCTAGAACTATCTTGTAAATACAAAAACATATCCAATGCATGATAATGAGAAAGCATGTATAGAAGCAAGATGGAAAAGGCATAAAGCAGCAAGGATAGGAAGGGACGTTTGTGGACAAGAAGTTGCCATTAGTTAATAAGTTTAACAGAAAGAATGGTTGCGTTTTATTTCTTGGCATGGTCACATTAATAATTTGCATGGCATGATAAGAAGTAAACTTTTAAAGCAGTATAGGAATTTCCAACCATTGAGACATACTCCACAGCGTCGTGCATATCTTCCACATTGGTCCTATCCTTCCAACCAACCAATATAATGCATACTTCAGTGCAACTTTAATACATTGAATCAAGGCTCCACCAACCTCACAACCACTTGCAAAATGAATTTGTTATTTCCACGCCACAGGTTGGGCACGAACTGGATTTCATTATTCAAAGAAATTACATAAAAAATAGCCATAATTAAATAGACCAGGTTATAAGGTCATAACTGTGTAAACTAATAATCTCAAACACTGTAAATAACTTACATTAAAATGAGAAGTGATCTATCATGCTTATGTGTATTAGTATCTGTGATTTTTGCCCCATCATCACAAACGAATTGTAATGTGTATCAACTAAAGGGAAAACATTTCATCTATCCAAAACTACAACACAGTAAAAAGTTAATCACACAGGTCACTTACGTATTTGGACGAAATTACAGAGTTAAGCAAAAAACTTGCCACTGAAGTAGAATTGAAGGTGTCGGATGCAAGTTCATCTAGGAACTTTCCCGTTTGCCACACACGTCTCGCAGTGCACACCATAATCGCGGTTTGAGTTTGAGAAGCGTGAGTATCCCTCCTAACAATAAAAAGTTGCTTTTAGAGAGACTGGTCATTAATCAATGAAAGAGGATGACAAGTTTTTTTTTAAACTGAGATGACAAATGGTTTTGAAAGCATGTGTTTTTAGAGAAAATGTGCACCTTAAGAGTGATTTGAGGATTCTAGAAGAGGAAAAGGAAGAAGAGCTATAAGGTACTGTAGCGAAAGTTGCTATTTGGAAATGACTAATCACTTGTACAAGAAGGAAAAAAATTAATTTCCGACGAAGGAAAAAGTGGAAGACAAATAGACCACCGACTATGACTATGAGATTGGGGAATGGAATAGGCGAAGCTGTAACGGAAGGCGTTTGTATAACGGAATTGGCAATGTGAGAGGAGAAATATTTAGATACTCTTCTTAGAGTATCACCTCATTTGTGGTCTACCCAATAAAAATGTAACATTTATTCTAATTTTAATAGTAACTGTCATCCTTTTTTTTAGCATTTATTTTTCAATTTTTCAGCAAAAATAAAGGATGACAGTAACTATTAAAATTAGCATAGGTGTTACATTTTTATTGGCAAGAGTACAAATGACGTGGTACTCTAAGAGTATGTAAGTATTTCTCAGGTGAGAGTGGATATGGGATTAAATGGCTTCACAGGGCCTTTATTATATCATTTATTTTAAAGGAGTTAATTGGCTGTAGACTGTAGTCATAGAATGAAAGATATATCGACACATACACAAGATTAGATGGCTGTTAACATCGTGATCACAAGATTTATAGAAGTATATTGATTATATATACTCCCTCCGGTGCTAATTAGAACACTTTGACTTTTTTGGAGAAAATAATGTTCCAAATTAATCACTTTAAACCGTCTATAGTTATCTTTTTTTCCTCAAAACTAATTTATCTTACTTATAAACTATCATATAATACAATTACATGTAAGATATGTTAAAATTAAGTGGTCTATTTGGATCTTATATTTAGGACCGAAGGGAATATCATATGAACTAATTTAACTAACGTCCTTAATATAATCAAATTAGTTAAATATGCCATATATTTAGAAACTCAGAGTATATAACATAAGTATTTAGTGCCCGGTACTGACGAGTACAAGAAGATTTTTGGAGCAAGTAAATGAGGGGAGGAAGAGACGTATGGGTTGGAAAGATGGCGCTCATGAAAAGAAGATTTTCCTCTCAAAATCTCCCCACTTGTGGAGAGAAAACTTGGGAGGAAAATGGGAAGTAGAGCCCACCACATTTTCTCCCCACTTTTCTCTCCTCCCTCATTTTCTTCTCTAACCAAGCAAGGGAAAACTTCTTTCTCCTCTCATTTTCCTTCCTCCCTCATTTTCTCTCCATTCAAGCAAGGGGTTAATCTCCAAAAAAAGTCAAAGTGATCTTATATTTAAAACAGAAGGAAGTATCATATTAACTAATTTAATTGACATCCTTAATATAATCAAATTAGTTAAATATGCTCTATATTTAGAAACTCAGTATATAACATAGGTATTTAGTGCCCAGTAGTGACTAAGTACAAGAAAGATTTTTGGAGCAAGGAAATGAGGGGAGGAAGAGACGCATGGGTTGGAAAGATAAGAACAAAAGATAAGGTTACATAGGAAGAGAGATAAGACTATATACTTACGTGTATACATAAACAAGTTTCAAAGGACGGCTTACCAAGGAACGTACATGATGGAGTGATGGAGAATGAAAGGAAAGAGACATGCACGTACACCGCAACAAAAGTTAATGGATCTTCATTCCAAGTTCAAAATCAGCCTCTCACTTGATCACTTCAGAGACTATTGCTTTTGATATGAATGCACTTACTCGACACACACTTTAGTACTAGCTAGGAAGGCCCTCCACGTTTTTATGTTTTGACAATGGGTGCACCACTATTTCCGCACTGTTCTTTTGAACGCAAGTGTGTGGATTGTATGTGGTGAGGATGGAGAAACTTTATTGGAGAGGCTTTCTCTGTTTTCTTTTTGTTTTAAAATTAAAATCAACTAGGTTGTTAGAAAATATATTTTTAATTGCATTTAAACTTGATTAGATATAGATCATATTTATATTTAAATGGCTCAGTCTCCTAGAACCTTAAAAGCTTTTTAGTTATTGAGTATTTACCTTATGCAGTATCACTTTATCCATTCCTAAATAATAATATATAATATTTGCATGCACACACATATATAAGTAAAACAGTTATTCTATGGAGTTATTTCATATGATATTCGGGCAAACTTTTTAAAATACCTTATCAGTATGCAGAGTAAAATTGAAAATACCACTTACTCTATAAGTATGTACCATATATAGGCCATAACTGGTGGTGTTCATTACATGAAATCAGCTGACTAGATTTTGAAGAAACATAACAGCCTAAAACTGATCATCTCAAGGATCTTGCCATATCTTCAGCTAGCATTGACAATTAACCATTCTTGGGCGGAATGTCTTCATATGTAAGTTTCATTATTAAGTGGATGCATCTGAAGTTTTCTAATTCTGTTTTATTCTTATTGTTTACATCTTTTAGTTTTACACGATCTTGAATTACAGGATATTGCTCTGTCATTGGTGTTTGGGATAGGATATGCAGGCATCATATTTGAAGAATCTATAGCCTTAAATAAAAGTGGAATAGGACTGTTGATGGCCGTAAGCTTATGGGTGATACGGAGTATTGGGGTAATATTCATGTTTTATGTTGAAAAATAAGTAAACCCTTGATTAATCAAGAGCTGCATACATACGACTTAGATTGCAGTTTCAAGGTTTTATCTGGCAATGCATAGGACATAGAGTAGTGACATGCATTTCATGTATCCATTCCCTTGCGTGTCTCTGTGTGTGTGTGTGTGAAAATTCATTTCATCAACATGATGACACACGAGTCCCACATCAGAAATGTTGCTTTGAATTAGAGGCCTTGTAAGATTTTGCATTTTCCCTGTTTGTTACAATGATGCTTTCATTGAGAGTATCTCAACTAGAGAGGGCTACTTGGGTTTCCCAACTTTAACAATTACCTTTTGAGGTGTGCTTCCTAGAATAACTTGAGCTAGTTACAAATACTTCCACCAATTGGTCAATAAATGATAGATTCATGCCGCCTAACGTACATTTGGTTATGCCTTCATCAATGGTTCTCTTCACGCATTGTCATTGATTATGTCTTTATGCTGCCCAAGCGATATGTATAAGTTTATGATTCAGTCCATATCGATCTGTACTCTCCTGGGTTGTTTTCAGGCTCCTTCAACTGATGTAAATGTTTCTGAACTGACACATGCATTAGCAGAAGTTAGTGAAATAGTATTTTTCTTGCTTGGTGCAATGACCATTGTTGAGATAATTGATGCTCATCAAGGATTTAAGTTGATTATTGACAATATAACAACTCGAAAGCCACGCACTCTTCTTTGGACTGTGAGTTCTCTCTTCTGTATCTTGTTCTCATTTCAAAAGACCTTTCTACTGTTTACTTTGTTTTTACTCATATATTTGACTGAACTAGTTAAAATCTTACACGTTCTTTTGATTGTCATTGGGTGGTATTTTATATTTGCAAGCTCTTCATGCAAAGATATGCAGTTACCAACTTAAAATCAAGGCTATGCTGATGTGGCTTAGCAAATATGTTGTCCGAGACCAAATAGAATATCCATCTATAATAAGAATGACTAATATATCTGTTCCACTAGCTATGAGTTTATGAGGTTATTTTCCATGAAATAAAAAATTTTGAAAAAAAAAACTACATACAAGTGAAAAGTATTCTTTAAAAATCTGTATTACGTTTGCAGATTGGGCTTGTCACTTTTTTCCTCGCTTCATTCCTGGACAACCTGACATCTACAATTGTCATGGTTTCTCTGTTGCAGAAACTAATACCTCCATCAGAGTATCGAAAGTATGTGTCCCTCTTTTGACAATAGTGCAATAATGTTCTGTTATAAATTTTCAGCATAATACTAATGCACTCCTCAAAGGACTAAATGTGGGTTGCTTTTTCTAAAATGCCACAATTTGTGTCAGTGGGGGATATTCATGCATATTCTTGTCTAGTTATCTACGCCTCTTATGCTTTTTGTCCCCTCCACACTCACATTTGCAGCAACTTTATATCATCAGGTTTTTCTCACCCTTCTCGTAGTCATCAAAAATAATAGCAGAGACACTCGAGGGATCTTGAAAATTTTATTAAAAGCAGCTTCTATTTATGTTTGGACAATCTGAAGGGCTACTAATTTAGATACGTTGACAGGATTCTTGGATCTGTTGTTGTTATAGCTGCAAATGCTGGTGGTGCATGGACCCCTATTGGTGATGTTACAACTACTATGCTGTGGATATATGGTCAAATATCCACTTTGGAAACAATGAAGGTTATCCCCCTTGCAAATTTGTCCTATTTTATCTGTTTGTTAGGATCAAACCACAATTTGTTTTGAAACATCAAGAAAGCTGGCAAGTTAAATTTAGCAGCTGACATTATGAGAGATTCTTCTGAGCTTGAGGCAGTGTTAAGTAAAATACATAATGTGTTGGTCAATTTCTTCCCTTATTTCTCATTGTTTCAAGCTCTGTGCATATGATAAATTGCATCAATAGCTGACTTGTGTTGCAAGTATCTTCATGATTGCATTTCCTTTGCTTATAGGGATTGTTTATACCTTCAGCTATCTCTCTAGCCGTGCCTCTGGCTCTAATGTCGCTCACTAGGTACTTTCACTGCAAAAAGTATTATGGAAGTATGATTTAAATCATAAAAATTGGATTTGGATATTAAGTTAAATGATATTGGTCTTTTGTTCAGAGAAGTTAATGAGAAGAGACTGGATTCACCCAATGTCTTGAAATCTGAAGAGATGGCTCCTCGAGGACCGCTTATTTTTGCTGTAGGTATCGGAGCTCTGATTTTTGTGCCAGTGTTCAAAGCCCTCACAGGTTTACCTCCTTACGTGGGGATGTTGCTTGGACTTGGTGTGCTTTGGATCCTCACCGATGCCATTCACTATGGTGAATCCGAGAGACAAAAACTAAAAGTTCCACATGCCTTATCAAGAATAGACACTCAAGGAGCACTATTCTTCCTTGGAATTCTATTATCTGTCAGCAGGTGACTTAGGATACAAAACAATGTTTGAGCTTTATGCTTAAATATCCAACTTGCTTACTTTAACATGACGTATTGAATGGAGAGTTTGATGGTATTATTCTTTAGCCTGGAGACAGCAGGGATTCTAAGGGAAATAGCAAATTTCCTGGATGATCAAATTCCAAATGCTGAATTGATAGCAAGCGCAGTTGGAATCATATCAGCTATAATAGACAATGTTCCATTAGTTGCAGCAACAATGGGAATGTATGATCTCTCCTCTTTCCCACCAGATTCTGAGTTTTGGCAGTTGATTGCGTTTTGTGTCGGTACTGGTGGATCCATTTTGGTCATTGGCTCAGCTGCCGGAGTTGCATTGATGGGGATGGAGAAGGTGGACTTCTTTTGGTACTTACGGAAGGTATGTGGCTGCCCTTGCTCATAGAATGGTTTTGTATTTATGTATAAGGTATGAGCTATGAAAGGTACATCTTATTTCTCAAATTTCATGCAATAGACAAGAACCAGGCTAGTAATATAAGCTATTCTGTTTAAGTTGATTGAAAATGAGGCTCAACCGGAAAGAATTTATCACCTCCCATATGTAAGGGGATTACTTTGCCAATAAAGCAATGCACCAAGTGGTAATATAAGTTATTTTTTGCCCCTTACAGGTTAGTGTCTTTGCATTCGTGGGTTATGCTGCTGGGATTGGTGCATATATAGCAACTAAAAACCTTCACATGTCCTTATCCACAACTCTACCCGAGACTCCTTTTCTTAATGACTCCTAAATGAGAAGTTCAGAGATGGTAATATAATAGAATTGCTTAGTCTTGCTAGTCCTATAAAAGCAAAATTAGCAAGATACATGAAAGAGTAAAATCACTTTCTGTTGAACAGGGCATTGACCTCAAGATTTTTACCTTTCTGTAGAAATAAACTAAGCATTAGAGTTGCTTTATGGTTGCTATGGGCCTGACCTGGGAAATGATTGTATTGGGGGTGTAAAGGATCACTTTTTGGACTTATTAGTGCGTTTCAGTGTGTTAGCAACATCGATTACGATGTCTCTTACTCTTGTATCCTCTGTGTGTTGTGCTTGTGAAATGTTGTATTGTAACCTCCTGTTCTTGAGGAGGAAGTATCTTGTGATTTAATATAGTTTTAATGGTTTTTCTCCACGATGGTTCAATCACCTTCCAAATCAACTTGATACAGTGAAAGTTGTGAAGGAAGATTTTGAGCTACTACAGTATGGCTTGTACGGCTCATAAATAGGCATTCTCATAGGCTCAAAATATTCATGGATTCGATAAATTGTAAATGTCAGGAACTTTTCTTCATTTATTAACTTTACGAGTTAAAGTGATGTAATTTCTCACTCAAAAATAAAGTGAGCGATGTAGTTGTAGATATTGCGTACAGCCATGTAAGTTTTTATTTTGGTCAAATACTGCCATGTAAGTTTATTATGTGAAGAGATGTGTATTACCTTTCCCTTGAAATGATTGAATTTATGCATAGAATTCTAAGCTTTATCCAAATTTCTTTCTGAGCGACTGTGTCTAGGAAACACAAGATAACGATGGAACTTATCTCATTCCATTAATTAAGAATAATATAATTACTTTTACGAGCCACTTTACGTATCAATTTGAGCTCATAGTGGCGTTGCATACTCCACCGGACAGAAAAACCTACCTCACTAGATCATCTTCAAAGATAGAAAAATAATGGAAAACTTGAATGAGCAACAACTCGACTGCTAAACAAATATTTATTCTCGTGATGAAAAACTAAAGCCCACTACATGTTGACCTGAAAAAACTCACTTTTGCAAAACTTTAATTATTCTCTTCTCACCCCTATAAAACTACACTCTCAACTTAGCCATTCAACAAAACGGTTACATAAAGCAGCCATTACCAGTCTGAAATTAAATCAATCTTTTATAACTTGAGGTAAACAAACTCTTCAATGGCAGGAATGTGACCTATCTTCTTCAAAGTTTCTTTGCTAGGCTGTTCATCCACCCCAATCGCCATTACGGCATGCTTACGAGGAGCAACCCTTCCCACACTCATGAAGCTGACGTTTACATTCTCCTCTCCCAAAACACTTGCAACCTTTCCAATCATACCAGGTTGATCCACCTGTCTGCAAAGTATAATGCTACCTTCCAAGCTCACATCAACATCAAAGGATCCAACCTTTGTAAGATGAGGGAGACCATCTTTCACCCGGCCTTCGAGCTTGATCTCCCCGGATTCTGAGAGTGAGCTGGCGAATTTAGATTCCACATCAGCAATTTGGACCTGGATAAATTCAAGTGGACTCTCAGGGGAACCATCAAGAATGATTCTCTCCTCAGTTATCCTGATCCCTCTTTGCTTGGCAGTGAAATCTGCGTTGACTAAATTCACAAAAACACTGGATATGGGCTCAATGAGACCCTTGGTTATCATGGCACGTAGAACCCGAGTGTCGAGGTCATCAGGAGCTCTCGCAGAAGCGTAAGTCACTTTCACTGATTTTACACCACTTCCTCCTGCAACCAACTGCACTGCCAGCCTCCCTAATTTCTCAGCAAGATCAACATATGGTTTCAGCTCTGTCAACACCTGCAGTTAGGGAAGATGAAATAAAAGTTAACTCATAGTAACCCTTATTCTGCAAGGAAGTTGAGCCAATATTGTAGAGCAATTAAGCAACTTAAATCCACAAGTCACAAGAGGATATTATGGGGCTCTCAGACTTCCGAAGTGAACATCAATTCCACTTGAGTTAATAACAGATAATACTCGGAAAATTTAAGGAAATTTTTTTTCCATATTTATTCATGGATGTCAATCTCAGTTATATACCAAGATCAACTATTCACAACCATGTAAAGTCAGCTTTTACAAAAGCAGGTTCGTTTTCCCATTTAATATATAGGGTTGTTATTTGTTAGCCTGGAATTGGAAAATGATAAATTTCAAGTACCTCAGCAGGAACCATTGGTGCGTTGACTGCAGTAGCAGCAAGCTCCCCTTTCAACGCCCCTACAACAGCTTCTGCTATTTCAATAGCCACACCTTCCTGCACAAAAAGTTTTTATTTTTTATTTAAACAATATTTCTTACTTCAAATGGATTTACAAAAGGGCAGAAGCTATACAAAAGAATAAGACTAAAACAGCAAAGAAAAGGTGGGCTGGTGAAAAATAGCCTAACATACCTGAGCTTCCACAGTACTAGCACCAAGATGAGGTGTTGCAGTAACCCTCTCATGCAGAATCAGTTTGCTGTCTTTTGGGGGTGGCTCCTCTGTGAAAACATCAAGCGCTGCCTGAAACAGAAAGACATGATTATTTAGTTTCCTTCACAGTGAACACCTGGTCCTCACAAATAAGAGACATCATTTAAAATAAAAACCTGAGCAACAATGCCATTATCCAGGGCCCTAACAAGAGCCTCCTCATCAATAACTCCTCCACGAGCAACATTGACTATCATAACTCCTTTCTTCATCTTAGCAAAAGTCTCATCATTGAGAACCTTTGATGTAGCAGGAGTAAGAGGCATATGCAAAGAGATAAAATCTGCAGTAGCAATGGCTTCATCAAAGCTCACTAGTTCCACACCAATTGCCCGAGCACGGTCTGCCGGCGCATACGGGTCGTGTGCAATGACATGCATACCAAGCCCCTTAGCACGTCGAGCAACTTCAGAACCAACCTTCCCAAATCCCATGACAGCAAGTGTTTTCCCAACCAGGGAAACTCCTACATACTTACTCCGTTGCCACTTCCCTGGATCAACCATAATACAGGTAAATTAAGCAGTATGGACTTTATTGATTAAATTAAATATCCCAAGAGCTTGGCAGAAACAGTATACATCATAAAATGTTAAAGGAAAGACAATAGTCAAAAGCTCTCAGCTGAATTTTTCTCATCCCTACCAAAAATACTTTTACTTTGCCATAGATATGCTCGTTCTAGTCATTTAATACCTACAAATCTATCAAAAGAGTCTATGATAATTCTATCATATCCATGCAAAGCAGAGCTCATCAAACCTTAAAAGATACAAACAAGGTTATCAAATCGGGATACGAATCGTGAATCAAAAATCTATATTTGGAATCGTGAATCGAATCGTATCGTGTATGTAAGATTCATGATCAATAGTAAAGCTGATATAACTGTAATTTTCCAATAAGAAAACATCAAAAATTTGTAAATGTCAGCATTTTAATGGCAAATAACACTTTATATTTTATAAAACTAGCATTTAAAGAGTAAACATCATAGCAATGAAACCAACAGAATTTCAAAAGAATAAAAGTTTTCTAGCATGAGAATAAAGATACATTGAAATGTATCGTGAATCGTAAGGTTCATGATCGATTCTGGCTTATATCGCATGATTCAGGTGAGACACATGCATATAAAAGATACATTAATAGATTTGTATCTTTCCCGCTTATTTTAGAATCAAATCGTAAGATCATAAGATTACAGTCATTCCTACATCCTCTGACAAGCTCATCTTCTAATGGGTAGCATGCAAAGCAGAGCTCATCAAAACCTTAAACTGCATCAAAAGCACGCAAAAAGACTTACAGTTTCCAAGAATAACTCAAATTCATTTAAACCAACAAACGAATCATGCATAATCACAACAAAATCAAATTCACATCCAATACACACAAAGTGTTCAACAAAATGCCCAAATAAAAAACACAAACTCCCAATATTCAATCCACCACTAACCAGCTTTCACAGAAGCATCAGCTTGTGCAACATTCCTAGACATGGCAGCCAAAAGAGCAATCCCATGTTCAGCAGCAGCCACCGTGTTGGCCGTCGGAGCATTAACCACCAAACACCCATGTTCAGTCGCAGCCGCCAGATCCACATTGTCAATCCCAACACCAGCTCTCCCAACAACCTTAAGCCTTCCACCAGAAGACTCAAAAACCTCACGTGTAACCTTAGTTCCACTACGAACAATCAAAGCATCACATAGCGAAATCTTAGTACATAGCTCCTCAGGGCTGAGATTATAAGAGCAATCAACATTGGCGAATTCGTTTAATAGCTTAAGCCCAGCTTCACCGAGCTTCTCTGAAACGAGAATTGTGGGTTTGGCATCAAGTCCGGCGGAGACAACCACCACAAGGGGCGGCGCCGATCGGGTACGATGTTGTCGGAGAGAGACGGAGAAATGAGAAAAGAGGGAACTTTTTTTGGAAGAGAGAGAAAGGGATGGGTTTTTGAGAGAGTGGGTACGGAGGGTTGGGGATGGTGAGGCGAAAGCCATTGATGGTGGGGTTTGGTGAGTTTGGTATATTCTGTAAGAAGAAGAAAAAATTGCGCCGCCGATTGAAGAAGAAGAGTGAGAGGAAAAATGCGGGAAGTGGTGTTTTATATAGTAGGAGAGTGAGAGGAGATTGAAGTGCACGCGCTGAGATGGAGAATTGAAGAATTTGAAGTTTGCTTCACACTTCATGGGTTCATGTTTACCAGAAAATGAGAAAAATGGGTCACTAAATGAAAACTCAAAAGTCTGTGGTCACACCCAAGGTTTTTTTTTTTTTTTTTTTTTTTTTTTTTTGTAACGTAGGGAGCTAGCAACCTCCATTACACATTTACACTCTGCAAAATTTGGGCAGCTAGCTACTGTTGCAAATCTTTTTCAAATATATATACATATTGGTTACGTCTGGGATTTGGATGCTCCTCCGAACATGGATTTCGAAAGTCAATGTACTCACTGTCTCACCCCATGGAATCTTTTGTACTCCTTCTTTATTCAATAATAGAAGGGTAAAGGTGCAATTTCGCCTTGGAATGAACTTAATAGGTGCTGATTTACCCTGGAAAGAACAACAGGAACTTATTTACCCCGGAAATAGTAAAAGTGGCTCAAAATTGGACCTTTACCCAATAACAAATGGAGCATTCAGTGTCCTCTGTGGGTCAATATAGGCCGCTTTTACTACTTCCGAGGTAAATAAACCCCTGTTGTTACTTCCTGGGTAAATTAACTCCTACTTGGTTACTTCCAAGACGAAATTGAATCTTTACCCATAATAGAATTATTTGGGGAATTTTTATTGGATTTATATGTGTGTGTGTGTTAAAGGGTTAAAATGGCTCGTAAATTGTTTATGAATGGGCATTGGGCACAATTAATTTTTTGAGGTGACAATTACATCATGGAAATTTTTTAAAAAATGGGACAATTTCACCCTTACAAATCCTGATAGACCCAAACATTTGACTAACTATGGTGTGGTGGAATACCACATGACATCTGCCTCACTTTTTCCAACATATTTTATAAGTTGGGAGATTGAAAGAAAAGTTTTTCTTGAAACAATAACTAGATAAAGATAAATATAAATATAAATAAGGGTTTATATTTAGCCATAAAATTTCTTCTACAAAGTAATAAGAGTTGGAGTTGTATCAATTTTAAAAATTTTACTTTGCCGATATTATTAGAATTAACAAGACATAGTTGTTTGTAGTGATTTGAAAGCTGGACCGATCCGGACATTTGGACCGACTAGATCGTCAGCCAATGTTCATAGCTGCTTGTTACAAGGGTTTAGACGTTCATATAGTTGGATATGTTTTTAACTGTTTCAGGCCGTCATTTGAGCCGTAATCCGGAGTTGAGCCAAGAACCGAAACGGATTCGAGAAAACCGGCCGAATCTAATAAAAAAAACAAAATTTAGAAGAGAGGAAGAAGATCCGAAGGAGAAGACGCAGAGAACACTGACATAATGCAACTAAGAGTCTAATTCCTTGAAACAATGAAGAATATCATTAAGAAATGAAGATCATTAAAAAGGAGGTTGAGGGAAAAAAGACAACAACAGAGGGGAGGGAGATGAGTGAGGAGCCAACGAGGATACCAAATAAGCTACATTTGTCCTTATTAGTGCCACATATGCTAAGTTATGATAGACTCAGAACTTTTTTTTATTAAAAATAAGAAACTTAAAGGACTGAGCCGCGATGAGTTAAACTGTAGTCTATGGGGACTGGATAGCAAACTCGGCCAAACTATAAGAATGAAATGATCAATTTTTCGGGGAAAAGAACATGTTGTTTGGAATAATCTAATTATATATATTTGCAAGATCATCCTAGATTAAGCAAAACCTGTGTGTTTCGATTAAAAACGGTAAAGCAATTATTTACTTTAACTTTCCATAAGTTTTTATTTTAATCCATTAGCTTTAAAACGTACCTTTTAAATACTATTGTCCTACTGTCTTTTTACCCAAAAAAAAACTAAAATTGAGATTTTAAATTGATGATATGTTAAGTTTAGTCTTCAAAATAATAATAATTATTACTCCCTCCATTCTTACATATAGTACATATACAAGGAGGTGAACTTGTTATTAAATATAACATATCTAAAGATTTTGTTAATGGTAAAACACAATGCTGTACTGCGATCCATGTAGCTGATCACAATTAGTGAGATAAGGCTTGGTTGTTGTTGTTATTAAATTCCTAGTAACGCTCCTAAAAAATAAACTTGCAAAAGATGGAGTGTAGCCGCGTAGGAATAAGCGAATGTGGTTATACTGTTTTGATGGTATATGATTTTAACCAATTTAACTAACATTTTTAATTTTATCAAATTAAATAAATATGTCTTATATTTAGGAGTGGAGTTAGTACAAAAAATCATTATTTGAGACTAACAACAATATTAGGATTAAATGAATGAAAACATGCTTTTTGAAATTAAAATATTAAAATAAAAATTTACTTAAAGTTAAAGGAACAAATATGTATCTAGAAGAAAAAACCTATGTTAGTATCTGGAAACTTTTTTTTTCTGAACTTCCTTTCGCATCATTTTTTTGTCAAACTATTTCCCATCACTCATGAAAGTATTTAAAAGAAATCTTTTGTTTTTTTTATAAGTAATTACAAGTAAAGATATACATAAGATTACAAGATAACAAAACTAGAAAAATTATTAAAGACATCTAGACAATCTTGTAAAATTCGACGGGCTTCTAGAATTAAAGGAATTTGCTGTCTCAGAACTCTTTATAGCCCCTGATCGTCACTATGAAAAGAGATATGATAAGTGTATGGATCATTGATCCACTCCTGGTGACAAATGAATAATAAGACCTGTCTCAGATAAGATAAAGCTGTCACCCATTTATGGAATATCTTCTCTCAGAGTAATAAAAACTTTTAAGTAATTCATCCCGAAAATAAACCGTTATGTTAAAGGATAGTTGATGAAGACATTTAGATCTTCTGACTGCTGAAGTATGAATATGCCAGTCTTGATACAACTGAGAGTGATTAGGAGGATCTAACAAGATACTATCTTCCAAACTAGATACATTTGGTGATATCAGAGTTTCCTGAAAATCAATCTGCGAAACTATTGTTCTTATAACTTGCTGGGGATGGATTGAAATATTTTCTGAGAATTTTTTATTTCTATAGAACCAAATAAAATATAAAGTCCAAGTAACCAAATTTGATACATATTCTGGACCTTGTATCAAGATGTCAATCAACCAAGTGAGTACTTGAGTATGAGGAATATGATCGGAGAGTAAACCAATAGGTAAGCCAAACCATATCATCCTTGTCCATGGGCATTGAAAAAAGAGACGATAAGTGGTCTCGTTATCACAAGAACAAAATAGACAGAATGATTCTACCTGTAAATGATGTTTAATCAAATTCGATTTCACAGGTAAGGAATCCCAGACAAATCTCCATAAAAATAGTCCCAATCGAGGGATCATCTTTAATTTCCTGACTTGATTCCAGAAGGATTGGAAATTAAAGTTAGGATGTTTATTGGATTGATTTAATAGTCTGTAACCATCAGCCACTGTATAAGAACCATTTGAATTTGCTCTCCAACAAATTGAATCTTGTTGATTGATTACAAAGGGCGAAGAAATAATATTGGCTGCTATTTGAGAAGAGTATAAGGTTCGAACTAATGAAATATTCTAACATCCTCTGTGGTGCAGCAACAAATCCCAAACTGTTGCAAGTGATAGTGGTCGATTACACTGCAAAGGCCACCATAAGTGGCTAAAGAGGCTTACTTGAGATCCATTTCCAAGTAACCAGCCAAGATGATCAGTAATTAAGCCTTGAACAGTGAAACTATCTTTCCATAATGAAGATTGAATTGATCTTGTAATAAGGAAACCATCAACTTGAGATGAAACATATTTTGGCCTTAAAACCCTAGAAATCAGAGAAGTTTCAGGAGCAGAAAAAATCCGCCAGATGTTTTTTGCCAGCAAAGCATCATTGAAAGTTGCAATCTTCCTAATTCCCAATCCACCATACTCTTTTGGACAACAAATGTTATTCCAATCCAGCATATGCATTCGTCTAGAATCACCTCTAAATCCCCAAAAGAAATCAGCTATCCTCATATCTATTTTATGGGCAATGTAATCAGGTAACTTGAAAAAAGACATGGGATAAACAAGAATTGATGAAATGACTGATTTGATAAGAGTTACCCTTCCAGCCTGTGATAAAAGTTTAGCCTTCCACAATTGTAATTTCTGATCAAAACGATCCAGGATTTCAGAATAGATAAGAGATCTTTGCTTACCAAGATCAACAAAGGTGCCCAACTATTTGCCCAACTTCTTGGCAAATGGGATTCCAAGGATTGACGATAGCCGAATTTTGACATCATTACGAACATTAGGGCTGAAGACCATTAATGATTTTGATTGATTGATTTTCTGACCAGCTAAATAACCATATGATTGTAATAAATTCTTTACCATTGTGAATGCTTGAACTTCAGCGGGGACAATCAAAAGAAATCTTTTGTTTGAATCAACCATCAACCAATACCAAAATATATATTACTCATTGTATAATATAAATATGCATACAAATAGCACTTCTAGATTTTTCATTAATAACACGGCTCATTTTCATACACAGTCGAGTGTGTGTAATTTTAATTAAGTTAACATGGAATGAATGATTGTGATTCTGGGTTAAGGTGTAAATCCACCCCAAAAGTATCAAAAAAATCTCGCATTCGCCCTGAAAGTTTTTTTTTATAACAATGTAGTTCTGAAAGTACCAAAACGTAACAATGTCCTCCTCGGTTAACTGAGTATATAAGGGTACATTGTGTAACACCTAAAAATTTTATACTATAATATAGCATTTTTAATCAAATTACAACCACTCTTCAGTGTCAGAGGTCCAAAAATACGTAAAAATTTAAACCTTTTCTTTTCAAACAGTGTTCCAACTTTATTGTAGTTGGAATGGGCTACTCGAACAAATTGAATAATTTAAATCTTTCATTAAAACAGAGTGGTTCATAAGACGATTAAAAATTCATTCATCCTCTTAGGATATTTATTTTCTAATCATAACACTTAGGAATTTAAAATTCCTTTATAAATTTATACAAATCTATTTTCTATGCTTTCTTCTATTACTTTAATAATTTAATTTAGTATCATATACAAATAACATTATTAAGATATTAAACTACCATCATAAAGCTCTTCTACTGATATTCTTGCTTCCCAAAATTTAATCTTATTTTCTGTCTATTCTTCTACCAGTGCTCCTGCCTTATCTCAACCATCTTATAATCTATCAGCTTCTCTGAAAAACAGCAGTTCAACGCAGTTTATGTCATTAACTGTAAATCTCATGCATGCATTTCCATGTATATATTTTATAAACCTTTGCAAATAATACACTTATACATACCTCCTGCGCTACATTTTCTACCAGCCAATGATAACAATATATTCGTTAACTAATGAAGGTTCTACCTGCAGGACTTCTCGTTATAGCATTTAAAGCTATAACTAACTGATTTGGCAAAGGAGTAGCGAACCACCTAAGTCTGGAATATTCTATAAACTTCTATGCAGGAATTAATAAGGTTTATCACCTTCATGCATAATGTAAACTTGCAACAGACATTACAAAATTATACATGCAATTTAGTATAATGAGATAAACTGCTACCTGTATCCTGAGCTTACTCTTCACTGTATTTCTTCTCTTCTACGTACTCTGGGAATTCAATCCCACTATTTTGTCCTATAAATATTTATAGTATAAAATGATATATTAATATCTAAACTTAGACATAATAATCAAACGTCTCTCACGTTCCTATAATTCGACCCCCTTTCTATTTCTAATACTATTAAATTTAAATTTCTAGCTAAATGGTTAATCATACCATCTTCAACAGAATTGAAAGAAAATTCATTTCTTGAATATCATCATTAATTACCAATTCCATCAAGCAATTATAAACTTGCAACATAATAAAACAAAGTAACACAACTTTAATTCAATTAGTACTAAAATTTATAAATTATAAGAACTTACTTATTTCATACTTTATAATACAAGTTATTAATATTTCCTCTCTTTCAGGATCTATTTATTACTAGACATAACTTACATAATTCAATTACCAAACAAACCCAGAGCAAGTCAAAAGCATTCACATCACACATATCTCTCTTTTAATAAAAACCTAACCTCTACATTTGTTCTATATGAATCCAATTCTTAAAAATTACAGTAAGCTTTTCTTATCTCCCAATTTTTCAGCTTCTTGTTGATTATCAAGATCATTAATTTCATTTTCCATATCACCGTTTAACAAAACAGTCACGTATATCACACCTTAACCAGCAATTGCTAATGTAGTAACTTATTTTCTGTAACATAACAGTAGAAAGGAAAAGTCTTTGAAATTATAACTCATTTCATATTTGGGAATTTCAAACACTAGTTAATCAAAGAAAATCCTCCCAGAAATAATTGTTAAGAGTTTAGTCCTTTACCCAATTAACATAACCCAACTTAATTTTCTATGTATTTTAAGATCACCCTCCATTTCCAATTACTAACTTCTGTTGAGAATCAGACTTCTCCTTACCTTAAAGCAACTTCCATTTCAATTCATTTTATAAACAGATTTTCAACTAGCTTGAGCTTTAAATAATTCTTGCAACGATTAGCATAAGCAAAGCAGTGAACATACATAAACCACAAGTCTCATTTCATTAAGTTTTTAAACATTTAATTCAACCTAACATATGTCAATACCGATCCAACAATTCAGAAATGTAATTCAAATTACATTTAAATCAAAATTCCTCAACATCAAAGAGCAACTAATCCAACTCCCTACATTTCTTAAATTAATTCCCATTAACTAACATCCAAGTCACATATTAAGCAAGCATAAAACTCCTCCAACTTTTTGAAAACTTCAGAAAATCTAGATTACATTAAATCATCCCATACAAATCAAACATCAAGTTTAAACAATACAAATCTGAATGGAAACCCCAATCCTTCAGGTCATCTTACATGTATGAATTAGAGTTAATTTCATCCTTTAAAATCCAATATAATTTTCCCAACAGAAACTTGCATCAAAACAGAGCAGAGGAAAAGAAAATCAACTTCAAATTCAATGCAGGAATTGAGCATATAAAATTTTATCCTTTCTCCTTTCTTCCTTTCTCGGCCAGACAGATCAAAAACAGGGGAAATTGAACCATTAACAAGCTACATCAAGCAATCACAAGTAGGCAAATTTCAGCTCATATCCCAAACCACCATAAAACATCATTGACCATTTTAGTCTCCTTGGCCGAACAGAGCAGAGAAGCAAGAGAAAGAACAAGAATTCACATACAATCAGGTTTACCTCTTCCATTATCTTTTTCATATGCTTAAAATGTCAATATACCAAGGGAAAGAACGAAAATCAAGCAACCACAAGGAAACTTGCATTCGGCCAGCACAGAGCAAGAACAGGGGAGAACAAGAACAACAATCTAAGCTTCATCAAATCACACATCCAAAACACTTATTTCAACTTCCAATTCGTACATACATATGCTACAAAAATTTTCTCCTCTTGACCCCGACGGATTCGCAGAACAGGGGAGGAAGAATAAATGTTTCAAAAACCCCTTAATCCACAAAGTCACTCATGCAATCCCTTTCACAACCTTAGAATTGCTAGAAATCACAAGCAATTAGGCTTCAAAACAAGAAACATTCAAAAATCCCTCAAATCCCCGTCGAATGAACAGTACCCGACGGAGTTCTTGGGAGAAATTCCCAACTTCTCTAGCTTCTCTCCTACAATCAACGCTCAATCAACCAATAATCAAGTCCAAGCACCATTTTCATAAGCTTAGAAGCTTCAAAAAAATGTACCAAAATCTCAAATCACTTCTCCCCCAACTCGCTTGATTTCGCGCAGAAAGAGAGGGAAACAAGAAGAAAGAACCCACCTGAGATGTACCCAAGCTTCCTTGACCGTCTTCCGCCACGTTCTGTCGCCGGTCGCCGCCGTTGCACTTCGAGGAGACAGAGAAGAGAGTGAGAGAGTGAGTGGAAGAGTGTGTGTGTGTGTGTGTGTGTGAATATCGGGTTTGGAGAGCAGAGAGGAAAATGAAATGAGGAAGGAAACACGTGTGTGGTATATATTAAAAGGTGAGACTGATATTTGTTTTTAATAAGTATTTTACTATCTTGTTCTTCCTTTTATAATTAAAGATATTTTTAACTAGGGGCAGATATTGTCTTTTTCATTTCCCTTTTCCTATTTTTCTTTTAAAGGGTAATTTTATTGACCATTCCCATTTATAAATAGATCTAAATTTGTCCCAAAATAATTTCTCTAGATATGCTTTAATTTCTAAATTTATTTATAAGACTTTTTAAATGCCAAATAATACCCCGAGATTCTAAATATCCTCTTATTTAAAATTTATCTCCTAACTATTTTTCTTAACTAATAAAGAAAATAAACCTTAAAAATTATTAAAAATACACCTGGCCTCATAAATTTATTTATAAGGCTATTTAATTTATATATACCATCCCAAAAATTTAAATAAATACTTATCTTCTATTTTTTAAAGTTTGGGGTGTTACACATTGAATTATGTTTGGATACTTCCAAAATTATATTGCTACATTTGAGTACTTTTAAGAGTTACATTACTATAAGAAAATTCTTTCAGAATCAATAAATACGAGATTTTTTTAACATTTTCGGAGCTACCTTAACTCTTATGATTCTGATTTTGAGATACTGGCAACATGACTTTAGAAAATCCCGTGGGGATGGGAGTTGGTGGAGCTTTCGGTAGGGGCAAAGGGTTGGTGCACATATTATGGAGGGAGAAGTATGCGACGCTCTCCTTGGCGCGTGGAGATTCAAGAATTGAACTAAAAGAATGATCAAAAGCTAGTCTTTTTTTTTTTTTTTTTTGAACCGAGAAGTTAGTCTCATTTATATCTTGAAAAAGAAAATTTATCAATTTTTTCCTCACAGCGGCAACAATTTGCTCGCAATTATTTCATCAAGCGGATCAACATCATTAGCTTGCTTAATTAGCAATTTCTAAATCATTTTTTCATATATTGGCGCATTTTTTGATCTCATTATCAGACAAACGAACAATTGACTATTCAATTTTCGAAGTTCGTAACTTCCCCCTAATACAAATATATTTTCTATGGTTCGACCTCCAAATCTTTTTTATTAAAAGCACACCAAAACCTCGATATGTGGCAATGGAAATAAAATAAGCATCTTTTTAATTTTAATAAATCAATAAAATGGTATAGAGTAGTGCAGGATACTTCAAGTTGTCATGGAAGGTGAGAACTCCAAATTAGACTAGAAATTGGGTATAACAATCATTACATGTGATATGGAGAGAAAAATAGAAAATAGAGAATAAGGTTGGTGAAGCAAATTTGGTTTTTGCTTAATCTTGTCCAAAAGACTACCGGAGATGGCCCACAATTCTGCTTTCCTACTTGCCAGGGTATACATTTTAGTGAAAGTGCTCCTCCTGAGGAGTTGCACTTCAATCAACGAAAAAAATTAATAATTAATTGTTAAAAATTTGAGAAAGTGATTTTATAACGATTAACGTTGCGAAAGTATGTACATAATATCTTTATATGTCCCTTCTTTCTATCTCTTATTTGCATGTACATGAGTATCAAGCATAATGTGTGAATCATAGGGACATTGGAGTTTAAAATGAAATTGTTTCCAATTTTTCATAAACATTCTTATTTTCATACACAGATATGCTCCCTTGGTCAACAAAATAAGTTATTTAAGAAACATGTTTTCTACAATATAAGTTTGTTTTTACAATATAAGTGATTTTAGAGTGACTAATACTTGTTTATCAATTAAAGTTGAAAAAAAAAGTGTAATTTAAAACATATTTAGTTAGTCAAATATTGTTTTTTGTTTTAATGAATTAGTTGAAGTGAGTCAAGTGACATATATTATGAACCAGGGAAATGTGTATATACATACATTAATATGGTACTTCCCCTATTTTTAAATATAAGACCCAGTTAACTTTTTTTAAAAGATTAAGGAATTTAAATGAGCAACTTAATCATAATGCATTTTATGTATTATTAGATTATTATATGTTACTTTATAAATCAAATAAACTAGTTTAGAGAAAATATTCCGGCAAATCAATTTATAAGTAGTTTATTTATCTTTCTTAGAATTTCTGAAAAAAGACAACTAAATTCTATATTTAAAAATGAGAGATTATATAATATTTGAAATCATTGGGTTATGGTCAAGCATTCACCAGTTAAAACAAAACTAGTCTTTGTATTACGAGGAGTATTTCTCTGCATTTAGTATTTTCACAAATTTATTCATCGAAAAAAAAAGTATTTACACAAATTCAAATTATCTACTAAATAATTAACTACACTATTTTTACGGAGGTTGAATGATACGGACTTTTGGCCATTTTAAACAATAGAAGAGTATTACATACTTGGACCTTCTTTTTTGTAAATTAACAGTTTAATTGAAAGACAAAAAACGATGCATAATAAGGGGGCTTTATTACATAAACACGCACACCAAACCAAAGAAACCCAACCCACATAAAAAAAACTAACCAACCTGAAGCAAAACACAATTCAAACTGCAAAACAGAAATTAAAAGACACTAAGTTGCAGCTAAGGCATCACAGAAATGAAGGGAAAATGGTCATTTTTGGCCCGAAAATTTTAACTTTGGAGCACTTTTGGTCCGGAAGTTTTTTTTGGACCAATTTTGACCCGAAAGTTTATAAAATGTAGCAATATAGGCCTCAAAATATTGTAAAATTGGCCTATATTGCTACGTTTTGTAAACTTTCCGGTCAAAATTGGTCCAAAAAAAACTTCCGGACCAAAAGTGCTCCAAAGTTAAAACTTCCGGGCCAAAAATGACCCTTTACCCAGAAATGAAATACATATACGGAGGACAAGATGGATGGCCAAAAGCTATAAAGTTGAGATTCAAAAACAGAAACAGGTAAGAACATACATAGCACACACTTTGAATGAAATTAACACAAGCCAAATTGTGCTTGAACCGTCCACACCAAATTCCCCCAACAGATAAGCAAAATCTGAGAAAAGTGGATTCAAATGGTATAATCAGTTATGGTGCTGCAACAAAATGTGAAAGATAAGCATCAGCAAGCATGTGACCCAGCTGAACCTGAGCTTCTGTAGTGAGATGAAGATTATCTTCTTCCCTCAATTGCAATCCCTTTGCATCCACACAAACCACGTTTGGAAGATTAATTCCCTCTTGTGCTTCTCTCACTATCTCTATGTACCTATCATCTCCTGACGCTAGAGCCACCTGTTCCATCCCCAATTTTCACAACCTCACATTTCAATCAAAATTCAGGTACCTCATTTAAAATTAGTCCCTAAATTATTATAGTTAATAACTCAAGTATTTTGACCCAAAGAAAGTGTTGAGTTGTGCAACCCAAGACTCCAACGTATGACGACAACAAGACCACGCTTTACCCACAAACGGTGGATTTTTTAACCCTACGGTAACTACTCCCTCTAGTATATAATTTAGATTTACATATGAGATACAGTTGATTTTTTTTTTTTTACAAAGATTAAGAAAACTAAATAATTTACATATAAACTAACTTTCATGAGTTTTTTTTTTTTTTTGGTAAAGTAGCTAGTGTGACTTATAAAATGACATGGAGTATAATTTAGGGTAAAGGGTAAAAAATGACCTTGTACTCATGTCCAAGGTGCATCTGACACATTATACTTTTTATTGGTTTAAAATTGTCCATCAACTTTCAAATTCGGGTTAATAATGACTTTTTCGTCAAACTGGGCAAACGGACGTTTCAAATTCGGGCCAATAATGACTCCTCCGTCAAACTGCCCCAACAGACGTTTAAAATTCAGGTCAATAATGACTCCTCTTTCAAAATGGCCCAATTTCCGTTACTTTTTTATGGTAAGTCCCACACTAGAATTTCACAGGAATCCAATTTTTTTAGGCTAGTTTAACGGATGAGTCATTATTGACCCAAATTTGAAACATCTGTTGGGCCAGTTTGACGGAGGAGTTATTATTAGCCCGAATTTAAAACATCAATTGGGCCAGTTTGACGGAATAGTCATTATTGGCCCAAATTTAAAAGTTGATGGACAGTTTTGAATCAAAAAAAGTACAAGGTGTCAGATGCACCTTAGACATAAGTACATAGTTATTTTTTACCATTCGCCTTATAATTTTTATGCTACACAACATATTTTATGATTAAGTAACTTTAAATTCCTTATCACAAAAAAATTATTTAAATTCCTTAATATCTAAAAAAAATTTCAATCGAGTCTTATAATAAAGACTAGAGTCTAGAGGTAGTATATATAATATCCAAATGATTTTTGGGGAGGCTAAGAAAGTCAAATGGACTAATCAATTATAATATGAGTAATTATGTTATATATATATATATCAATTTATATGCCAAATAAATTAATCTAAAGAAAAATAATAAATAAAAATACTCTAAAGTGTTTCATTTAATTTCCTTAAGATCTAAAAAAAAACACAAAAGGTCTTATATATATATATATATA
This sequence comes from Mimosa bimucronata, assembly GCA_037074515.1. Classification (NCBI taxonomy): domain Eukaryota; kingdom Viridiplantae; phylum Streptophyta; class Magnoliopsida; order Fabales; family Fabaceae; genus Mimosa; species Mimosa bimucronata. The sequence goes on from CM073438.1 coordinate 3,470,113, forward strand.
TATATATTAAGGATTGGAATCTTCATGATCAACTCTAAGCCACCACATTTGTGTCTCTTTTGACTCACCTCTGTTTCTTTCGAGGAAATTTGTTGGCTCTTATTTTACCCTAAAATGTAAGTAGACAATTTCTTTACACATAAAAAAAAAAAAAAGATGAGTAGTGAGAATTAGGATATACAAATCGTTTTGATCTCACTTGCACGGTAGAACTTATTTTATTTTAAAAAAAAATTAATGGATACAGAATATAAAATCACATCTTAGCCATAAATGAGATATATGTGGTTTAAATTTAGTTCTCTCTCTCTCTCACCTTTTAATGTGTAGGGAATTACCGAGCCAAATTGTGAATAATTGACAATAAAAAGTTGGTCTAATTAATTAGTAACGAGTTGACACATAATAGTTATGAATTTAAATTCCACATATGATTGGCTATAAGTAACTATAAATGAGAGCGAAATTTGAGTGTGGTCCAATGAGCTCGATTAAAGACACAAGTCACTCAAACCTTAAATTATCTCCAAAAAAAAAAACATGACACCTAATTACCTGGATAATTGGGAGAGAAGGCAAATGAAGATCCTCACGAACATGATCATGGATGAACTTCTCCATGTTGACTCTATAATCCCTGGCTTTATCCTCAGCGCCAGCATCACTCTCTCCTTGAAACCATAACAAAGCTCTGATCTCACTCCCCTTCACCATCTTCACACTCTCCCTCCCTCTCTTCATACACCCTCTCCGGAGGATGGAGGGACTTGGGTGGCATTCCGGTGGAATGACGGCGTCCCATTGCCTGAGGTTGTGATGATGAGGATGTTTGATGATGCCACCTCGGCCGGACATGTTGCTTTGGCCGGAGAGTATGAAGATTTGGTGTTAGGAGGAGGAGGAGGAGGAATGAATAGCTGAAGCAGGCTGTGGATTGCTATTATGTTCTTGTGTTTCAGTCGTTGACATGGCTGGTTTTCTGATCAAGAAGTGAAATATTCAGGATTTGGTGTTAGGAGGAGGAGGAGGAGGAGGAATGAATAGCTGAAGCAGGCTGTGGATATTTACTATTTATTTAGATTTGGACATGAACGTTTTGTGCTTTTAATGGTTGCTTCAATTAATGCTTCATCTTCAATTTTGTGTTATAAGGACAGGTCAAAAAAAAAAATTGTGTTATAAGGACATTGGCAATATAGTTTAATATACTTCCCTTTCTTTCCTTTTTTTTCTTTTTTACTGAAAGGAACATCCACCACAATATTCTAAAGTTATTTTTCAGTAGGACGTATTATTAAGCACCGATTATTTATTTAGCAGCATCTCTGTCACTCTAGAGTATTTTCTTTGTATCTTAATAGATATTTTTTTTTGTGTGTATATACAACTATTTTTTAAGTAACCATTAGTAACCTAAGATTGGGTATTTATTAGTGTTGAGTGCACTAATAGATACTCTCTTTTGTGCTTAATTTAAAACATACTTGAGGAGTTGATTTTAGTTATAAATATAGGATATATTTTAATTTTTTATCAATATCTTCCCACATTATATATTCCCTTTACAGTAATCAAGTGAGTGAGGAGTGGAGGATTTAAGAAATATAATTGGAGTATTTAGAGAAAAATATTCAATACTAACTAATTTAACTAACATTTTTAATATTCCCTTCGATAATTAATATAAAACTTATTATTTGAGGAGTTGTTGGTCCTAAAGATATGTTTATAATTTTGTCGACTTTTTCCTCAAATTACCCGTAGTGAAAGAGGGGAAATGAAATTAATGAACATGATTTGGAATGTTTATAAATAAATACAACATGTTAACTAATGAGCGTCCTTAATTTAATCAAAATAGATAAATATAAGTCATATATTTAATACGTGGTGTATAATCAAATTAAATAAATACATCTTAGAATACTTTAGTACTGAACTGACTTCGGGACAGAGTAGGTGCACGGGGTTTTGGGATGGTGAGGCAGCCATTGATGCTGGTATATTCTGTAAGAAAAATTAGCCGCCGGTTGATGAGGAAACGTGAAAGGAAAAGTGGTGTTTTATAGTATCCGTCTCGTCGATTTTTAATTTTTGTTACCCTCGTCAAGTTAATATTATTAAATATATGGAGTGTTTACCATATTAAATAATCAATAATTGCATTTTTAAAAAAATAAGCATTTACTTGCTTTAATTATATTTCCTAGTCTACTGTGAAATGTTCGTTTATTTCTTATAAAAGGTGCAAAAGAAGATAGGATTTTATAAGAAAACAACAGGAAAAATAAAGCGATGATGAGATAGTCTTCGTGTGTTTGATTTGTGATAGCATCGTTAAAGCATCCTGTAAGCCTGCATTATTGTCTCCATTTGCCATCCACATTCAAATTTCTTTTCAATGGACAAAAAAACATAGATATCTAATGCCTATTAGAGTTCAATATATAATAAATTAAATATCATTAAGAGTTTCTAATAACCAGCCCTGAATTATCTCTTTAATGTTAGTATGGAAACGGTGGAAAGAAATAAATAATTAAAAAGCATGACCTCGACTGAAATTAACAGAAAAGAACAAGATGTTGCATTATGGAACAATGTAATTTTATATCCATACAATATTGGTTGGAATAGAGAAGAGGAGGTAAGAGGACGATAAGAGAAGAGAAGTAAATCAAAACCCTACAATATTACCTTGGATTAAGCAAAACCAATGCATTATCGTGCAATTTTTTCCAAAACTTCCTAGCAGTATTCCCCATCATTTATATAAATATTAAAGAAAAAAAATCTTTCCTTTGAATAAGCGAATTTCAAAATGTTAATTACTCACCGTATAACATGAATATGCACACAATTACCATTAAATATAGTTTTTTTTATTGATATTGCAGCTGATTTACTATATCTGTTTCTAATTCAGATAAATCAGTTCGCAAAAATTATAAATATAAGAAATAAAATAAAATAAAATCTATAAATTCATAATTATAAGATTATAAGTTCAAATCACATCGAAGTGAAAACATTGTTGGTGGGATCTAACTCACCTAAAAAAATTTCAAACCAAATCTAACATGGGGAGAGTAGTATTATTTTTTTACTCACAATCACAAACAAAAATGTATTTAATTAAAAGATATATCCAAATTATTTTTATGTCGGTTGATTATTATAAACTCTTGGCCATTAAAAGAAAAAGAGAAAACCATCCCAAAGTCCCACCTAAAAAATAAAATACGGTTTATCAAAAATGAAATAAAATACGAAAAATCTCAAAACTTATGAATAATATCATTTTCACCCATCATTGATAACTTATGGGATATCAAACTTCTCCTTGACATTGAAGAAGAAGAGTTGTACGAATAGAGGGAGAGAGAGGAATCCAAAGTTCAAATAAGGAATGGAAATATCAGTGTAAGTCTCACATATTATAAAATAACAGCTGTTAAACTTCATTTAACGACTATGTTAAAATCGCTTCATTTTTTAAAGCTCGTATGGTGACAAAAAATTTCGTTGTTAAATTTTTCCTTTTTTGTCCATTCATATATAATCTTATTTTGTGAACCCTTAGTGTGATTTCCCTTTAAAAATAAAATAACAGTATTACAGAGTTAGACTTTTTTCCATTATAAACGAATACTTTTATTTGGATACCTAAACGAATAATGTCATTTAAAAGGCAACGCAATACATAGCAATTGGGCTTCATTACATAAAGATCCCACTCCAAGCTAAAGAAACTCAACCTACACAAGAAACTAACCAACCTAAAACAAACACAACCCAAACTGCAAAACAGAATTCAGGATATTGCAGAAATGAAATACACCTGAGGAGGACAAGATGACCACCAGCATCTACAACAGACTTGGACTTACTTTTCCTTATAAATTAGCCCAAAAGCTCAACAATTCAGATTCAAAACAGAAAAACGGAAGAACATACACAGTAGTTACACACTTGGAATGAAGTTTAATATGGAATTACACAAGTCAAATTGTGCTTGAACCATCACACCAGATAACCAAAAGCTGAGAAAAGTGGGTTCAAAAGGTATCATCAGTCATGGTGCTCCAACAAAATGTAAAAGGTAAGCATCAACTAGCATGTGACCAAGTTGAACTTGAGCATCTGTACTGAGATGAAGATTATCTTCAATTCCAATCCCTTTGCATCCACACAAACCACATTTGCAATATCAATTCCCTGAATATACATACTTGGACTTTCTTTTCTTTTCCTCATGAATCAGCCCAATAGCTATACAGTTGAGATTCAAAAACAGAAACAAGGAAGAACATACACAGTACACACTGAGTGAAATTAACACGGACATTAACACAAGCTAAATTGTGCTTGAAACATCCACACCAAATTCCCCCAACATATAAGCAAAATCTTAGAAAAGTGGGGTTCAAATGGTATCATCAGTTATGGTGCTGCAACAAAATGTGAAAGGTAAGGATCAGCAAGCATATGACCCAATTGAACTTGAGCCTCTGTACTGAGATGAAGATTATCTTCCTTCAATTCCAATCCCTTTGCATCCACACAAACCACATTTGCAATATCAATTCCCTGAATCTAAATAGTAAATACTTGGACTTCCTTTTTCCTTTCCTGATGAATTAGCCCAATAGCTATACAGTTGAGGTTCAAAAACAGAAACAAGGAAGAATATACACAGTACACACTGAGTGAAATTAACACGGACATTAGCACAAGCTAAATTGTGCTTGAACCATCCACACCAAATTCCACCAACATATAAGCAAAGTCTGAGAAAGGTGGGGTTCAAATGGTATCATCAGTTATGGTGCTGCAACAAAATGTGAAAGGTAAGCATCAGCAAGCATATGACCCAATTGAACTTGAGCCTCTGTACTGAGATGAAGATTATCTTCGTTCAATTTCAATCCCTTTGCATCCACACAAACCACATTTGGAAGATCAATTCCCTTCTGTGCTTCTCTCACAATCTCTATATACCTCTCATCTCCTGAAGCCAAAGCCACCTGTTTCCACCCCCAAATTCCGAAAATTCACATTCCAATCAAAACGAGCCAAAGTAAATCCAAATAAAAAAAATGCTCCCTCCAGTCCTTAAGTCCTAAATACATGTATTGATCCTAAATATAGGATATACTTCTAATTTTTGTCAATTTCCTCCCAAATCATCCATATTGATCATCCTCCAACAATATTCAACTAAGAAATGGCAGGGACAAAACGCCACATATTATCTAACATAACTAACATCCTTAATCTAATCAAATTAGTTAAAATAGGTACTAAATTTAGGACTTGAGGGAGTAATTCTCACCTGTATAATTGGAAGCAAAGGCAAATGAAGATCTTCACGAACATTATGAATAAACTCCTCCATTTTCACCCTATAATCCTTAGCTTCATTTTCCTCCATAGTATCACTCTCTCCTTGAAACCATAACAAAGCTTTGATTTTTCCTCCCTTCTTCACACTCTCTCTCGATCTCTTCAACATTTCTTCATACAGCTTCTCCCCGCGGGCCCACTCCTTGATGGCGGTGCCGCCCACCGCGCACGGCACCAATCCCAGCGACCCTCCGCCGTCTTCTCCGGCGGTGACGGCGTTGGCGAAGGACATGCCGGGGCCCACACCGCAAACCTTGGCGGTGTCGATGTCGGCGTGGAGGGGCTCGGCGGCGATTTCCCACCGGAGGTGGGCGTTGAGGCGGAGGACGGAGGGGTCCCGGCGGCATTCCGGCGGAACGACGCCGTCCCATTGCTTGTGGTGGTGGGGTTTTCTGATGACTCCTCCTCGGCCGGACATGTTGCTTTGGCCGGAGAGGATGAAGATTTGGAGATCGGTGGGGTTGAGATCTGGGAGTGTGGTGTGTTGTTGTGAGTCAATTGTTGCCATGGATTTCTTTCTCAGGGGAAATGTTCAGGATTTTGGTTGGTGTTGGGAGGAGTGAATCGTTGAAGTAGACTCTGGCTGGATATACAAGATTTTGGACATGAAAGTTTTGAGCTTTGAATGGTTGCTTCATCTTCAATTTAATGTAGGAGGATTGAACATTAAAGTAGGCCCCATTGCAATCACTTTCCTAATATATTTAGTTAATTTGATTATATCAAGGTATTAGTTATTTTAGTTAAAATCACGTGAATTTGTTATAGTACTACTTATAATTATTCTTATATTCTCTCTCTTACTAGCTTATTATTTAAGAGCATCAATGAGGACAATTTGATGAAAAGTTAGAGAAAAATTATAATGATGTCTTATACTTCTTCAATTTTTATTCCACCATTCCCTTTTTTACTTGTTTATTATTAAGGAACATCCATATGGATAATTTGGGGAGAAGTTGAGAAAAATTAGTAAAAAGTCTTATATTTAAGACCAAACTCATCTCCCTAAATAATTCCTATATTTAGGAGTGGAATGAGCATTAGATTACAGGGAAAATTAATTTGAAATCCCATGGAAGACACATAATTAAGAAAATGTATCACAAAATGGCCAAATCAACGTGAGGTCCTAGGGATTTGATTTGTATTAAGTTCCAAACTCAATTTATTCTTTTGTCCTTTTTGCATTTACAACATATTTACAATTTACAACATCTTGTTACATATGTTCAAAACTTTGTTATAGTCAGGCCATAAATTATTACTACATAGAATTTTTACACCTTGTCAATGAGACTCAAAAATTGTTATGTATGGCCAAAACATTGTTATGGACAGACCAAAAGTTGTTATATGGACAATAGCATTTTCGGGTACCTTTGCTAAATTACCACATATTTACAATTTACAATACTTATAAATAATGCTCGTTAACTTGAAACATACGGCCAAAACCTTGTTACAGTCAGGCCAAAAGTTATTATTACCCATAATTTTTATACCTTATCAGTGAGACTCAAAAGTTGTTACGCATGGGCAAAACATTATAATGGACATGTCAAAAGTTGTTATATGGACAATATAATTTAAAAGGGGCAAAAGGGGTAGGAGGGTAGATTGTGTAACATCCTAAAAATTAATTGAGGATTTGTGAGGGTAAATAGGAATTGATTAATGAGAAATGATGGATTATGAGAATATTTGAAGGATTTTGAGGTATTTTTGAGGATTTTAAAGGCCTAGTTTCTCCCTTATTTTGAGGATAATAATTTTGGGGGAAATTATTTTTGGACTCAAAAGAAGATATTATAGGAGGAAATAAATAAAGGATATTAGGGGAAAATTTTGAGAGTGAAAAGAAAATTTTTTGTTCAAAAGAAATATCTTATTTGAGAATTTTTAGGGCCTAGTAGTGTATTTTCCTCTTTCCTCCTGCCGACACTACCTCAGGTCAATAATTTCGTTCGTTCCTTCCTTCCTCCCCCGTAACTTTTACTTTTTACTTTTTATTATTATTTTATTATTCCTCAACCAATCACATTCAACTACTATTTATATATTATATTATTATTATTATATTATTATTATTTACTATTCATCAATTATATAAACACACACCCCCTTCACGCAGATTCACTCATTCCTTCTTTCCTTTCTTTCTTTCTTCATTCTCTCTCTCACTCACGTCTCTCTCTCTTTCTTGTTCTCTCTTTCCACCACCTATACTCCTATCACTGGACTTATCAGAGTCCGTCAGCATAGGAATAGTAAGTTTTTCGACCAACTAAACATATTTTTGGAACCCCGTAAGTCTCCTCTACATTTCTGTGTCATTAGTTTTTCAATTTGTTATATTTAAAAAGTTAGACCTTGTCTAAGTTAGTAATTTTTGGAAGCCTTAAAATTAATAAATTGAAGCTTAGGCCTCGATTATGAGTTTCTCTAAGTAGATTTTTCATTGTGGGAGGTTTTTCTTAATTATTGGAAATTTTTGAATTTTTAGATATATTGAAAATTAGGACCTTTGATGATCTGAGGTGTCTATAGTTAAATTAATAATTTTTAGATGTTTATTAAGGTTTAGAAAATAAATTGTGGATTAAAGAATGGATTTTTGAGGTTGAGAAATAATTTAGGGATGTAAGGTTTAATTTTATTTAGGCTTGAGTTTTTATAAATAGTTATTGGAAAGATAAATAATTTTGGATATATATGTATAAATGGAGTAGAGATAAATTTTAGAGATAGAAAGGGAGAATAAATGTTAAATAGAAATTTAAAATAAGTAAGGGCAAAGAAAGGGTAGTAAGTAATTTATTTTCCAACATGTAAAATTGTTGGATAAATGATTAATTATGATTGTATGTATGGTTGTGTAGTGCTTGAATTGCACTAAGTTAGCACGGGGGAGCTGCACTATTGTGAGATTGGTGCCAGCTATCAGGTAACCGCTTTCTGCTTGTTTATGTGTGTGTAGTGTTAGTAAGTAATTTGAAATATTATTATTTGACAATTATGATGTTACATGGAGATGAGATTTTGAATCACAGTTGAGATATGATTATCAATTGATGATTGATGGGATATGAAAATGAGATATTGGAATATTAATATTTTTATAATAAATGTCCTGTGGAGTATTATTTTGAAATGGCATAAGTTTGTGATGTGAAATATTTGAAACTGAAATATATGTGGTTTTGGAAACTATTTCATATATATATGTATATCATGAAAATACTGGAAGGCCTGGTGCCTGATTGTGGTGTTGCATATCTATGTGTTGTTTGTGAGAAATTATTTGTGTATGTGACACCGGTGAATTGGAAATTGTGTCATCACGTGATGAGGTACCCTGTTGCGCCACAGGGACTAATTGATATATTATGGGAAATAAAGGAGAAAAAGACGTAAGAGGGGAGATCGCCCCTCACGGATTCAGAAAGGACTGGGATCCTTCTAAATCCGTGGTGCGGTTCAGGGAGGGTAGAAAGTCCCTCGTGAATTGTACCGTGGTGATCAGGGGCGGGTGGAAGGTCCCGACTGGTCCCACATGTTTTCCCAACACTTCTATTAAGATTCGTTTGGGTTGTTTGTGATTATCAATGATATATATATTATTCTTGGAGATGATTTGGGATGGATTATTTTGCACTTATAAACTGTGAAAAGATATTTGGGACCAAGATATGCATTATATGTGAATACCTGAGCATGCTATTTGAACTAATATATATACATATATGTATTCCACTGGACACCTTGCTAGCACACACCGCACTTAGATGAGTAGTCAGTGGTTGCGTTTGGGGCTACCCCCGTTGATCTCACTTTTGCAGGTCCTAGGAGCGAAGTAGAAGGTCAAGGGAAGGATCCGGGAACTTCTCACTGATATCGTGAGATACTCTGGACCAGAAGGACAGGAGGTATTGCCACATTTAGGATCATATTTTGTATGATGCTTCCGCTGAACCTTGTTATTATTCTGGGGAAAAATTATTGTATAATACTTATTATGGTATGGTATTTTGGGAATGATGTGTGGAGTTTAATCATGGATAATGTAATTTTCTGTTATTGTACTGGAAAGATCTTTTTCTAACTATGTTAGTTATTTTGTTAATTTAATTCCTTTTCCTAACATAGTTAGTTATATAAACGTTTTAATGTTTAATGGTGAGTGATTAATAGTGGAATTAGGGAGTAAATGTTACAGATTGAGTTTTGGGACTTAGTACAAATCAGGTCCCTCCCTAAAAACCTAACTTTAATTTGGTCATTTTATGGGAACTCTCCTTAATTACATGCCTTCCTTGTGACTCCAAATTAATTTTTTCTAGATTATATGTCAACTCATAAGTTTAATAAAATAGTTTGACCAAAAATAAAAAACCTGCTCTATGTGAAGAATGATCCTTCCCTCCCATATATTGACATCATACAGCTACTGTTTCTTTTATTTACTTCTACTCTGTTTTGATTGCTGTTGGGCCTATAGCACGGTATTGTATAATGTTTTATGAGCTAGGAAGCACTCTGGTTTGTATGTTCAGTTGGACTCAACCCAGTATGCTTTTATAGATTAATGAGCTAGGAAAAAATCCACACAGTTTAGTCTGTTTCTGGTGTTTGCAATGAATAGCATTGAAAGAACGAAATATTTGAACGATCTTCTAACCAACGTTTCTGACTGCCAGAGTCAGAGCATGTGCAGGAGACAAATTTTAGCTGACACAACAAACTGAAATTACTGCTACATTATACGAGCAAGTGAAGCCAGCTTGAACCAACGATGATATAGGCCAAAAAAAAAAAAAAAAAACAAAGAAACAATTATGATTTTTCAACCACCCATAAGCCAAGCCAACACAAATTAAAATTCTTCACACGGATCTTCGTCTCATCTGGCACTGTTCCCACACTAGTTTACAGAATTCGCAACTTTAATGTTCTTCTAGTTAGTACCATCTCTTGGTAATACAAGAGTTGGATGGGGTTTTTTATTGTCAAACATAATACCTTTGTCCCCCGCACACACCCATGCATATTATTTCTTTAAAGAGGAATCACTATAAGGACCATAGGAAAGAATTTAATTACTGGAAGGTTAAATAACAACTAAAGAGCATGTAATACTAATTCTTTCCTGTAGTAAGAAATGAAAACAACTATATGAGGCTCACTCGTAATTGAGAATTTGTGATAAGTAAATGTTTTTCTTGGGATTCCACAATAATTATCATTTTTCTATTCTAAACCATCCCTATAGATTGCATGAGTTCAAAAGTTTGTAGAAAGAAATAATTTCAATACAAATGATTTAATTGGGTATTGTAGGGAAATCTGTACACATTTTTCACAAATCAATAACATGACTAATTTTCCTAATCCATTTGATTTTTTTTTTATTTTTTTTGCCAATCATTCGAATTAGATATAGCAGTAAATATTTCTTGGCGTTCATATTGCAAAATCCAAGGAATACAAACACAGGAAGTAAGTTTTACAGGTTTCAGACAAAGGATTTGATTCAACATTCAAACTTACAATGACTACCTCACACAGTCAAATGATCATCTTCCTTCTTCCATTCAGACTTAATCAACAAATCAAACAAGAAAATAAATGTCAAAGCTAGGATATTTCGATCTAAAATCCAGGCCTAGGATTAAGATACATGATAATGAGTGGTCAATTAGCTGCGAATCATCTTGTCTAAGATGTGCAGAGCTTCTTTCATGGAGGGTCTCTTCTGTGGGAGAGGAGAAGCACAAGCAAGCCCCAGCTTAAAGCAACCCAATATAACATGTTCCTTGTTTTCAATCTCAGACCTTATTGCCACGTCAGCCACCCTCATCACCCTATTCCTCTCCTCCTCCATGTCATCACCCTGATCCCACTGGCCTATGTCCAAGTCTGAAACAGACCTCCCACTTAGAAGCTCAAGCAAGACAATGCCAAAAGAATACACATCACACTTTGGATTAGGTTTGATGCTTTGGAACCACTCTGGTGCTAAATATGGCATTGGGTGGGCCCCACTAGAAGAAGAAGGGAGGTAGTCTTGTGGTTGTGGTTGTTGTTGTTGTTGGTTTTGTTCATTTTGGTTAGGGTTGGCCAGTTGGCGAGAAGAACCATCGGCTCTGAGGTTGAAGTTGTTGTTAATGGTGTTGCAGAGGATTCTGTCGAGGCCAAAGTCAGTGATGATGGGTTCCATGTCGGAGTTGAAGAGGATGTTGGAAGGTTTAATGTTGCCATGGACATGTTTCTTGTCGTGGATGAAAGCTATGCCTCTTGCTATCCCTCTTGCTATTTTCAACCTGGCTTCCAATGCCAAGCTCCATGGCGATGACCCTGTTCTTCCTGCATATTATTTTCCACACTTTATTAATAATTACTCTAATCCATTGAATTAAAGTAGGACTGTTTGTTAAATTAGTTAATACTTTCTCACGTAGTTCTAAATGGAAGACTTATTTCTAATTTTGGTCAATCTTTATCCCTAAATTACCCCTATTCCCTTAACAGAGGAGAGAACGGATTAAGAGAGATGATTAACATGTTATATAAAAAACATGTCATATTAACTAACTGAATAAATATTCTTATTTTAATCAAATTATATCCTATATTTAGGATTCGATGAGTATGACATGCGTTTTTTCTAAAACACTCTCTAATAATGATCTTCTTTAATAATCTCTCATTTTATTTGATTATTGTGGATGATGTTAATTAATTAATTATTATTATTATTACTTTAAAGTTAGAAATAAATTTTATGCAGCTAAAATGAACTACTTAGTTAGGTAAAATTTTTTGTTTTGGATCGAATGATTAGGTCAATATTCAGACCAGAGAAAATATCAAACGTTCATGAACAAAGAACAATGACTTCAATTCAGTGTTGACTTTGCAAAAATCGAAGGAAAAAAAAATGAAACACTTACTGTAACAGATGTTGGCAAAGCTTCCATTGGGTACATAGTCACAAATAAGGAGCTTTTCATCCATTCCCCAGCAAAATCCACGAACTCTGACCAAATTAGGATGACGAATCTTAGCGATAATCTTTACATGATTCTCGAAATCCTTCATCCTCTCCACAGCACATTCTCCAATCCCAATCCTCCTCACAGCATAAGCTCTCCCATCTTCAAGCACTGCTCTGTACACTATACTCCCTCTGCTTGTTCCCAAAATATAAGCCGACGACGTCAGCAATGTCTCAAGTTCAAGCCTTGTTTCCCCGTCCACCGTCACAAGCCTCCCTTCTTTCCTCAGATTCTCGTTCTGGGATGTCATTTCAATCCTCGTGTTATTGTTATTATGAATATGACCACGAATCTCTTGGTCGCTGTCGGAGCTCGTTGCTTCCGATGTTTCCTTGTCATCAATTGCTAACCAGAAACATGGGATTGTGGGTTTTTTGATTTCATGGTCTTGTTTTGATGTTGTCTTGATGACATGTTCGGTGGGCTTGTCCTCTTTTTTCTTACGTTGTTGGTAGATCAAGAGAGTGATTGCGACTAAAATGCCTACTCCAGCAATGTCTCCGACAACAATTCCGGCTATGCTGGAAGGTTTGAGGTTATTTGGTGGCTTACTCTGAGGTGCATTTGGGGTTCCTATATTGTTTGTTTCTGGGTTGGTATTGGTTGTTTTGGGCATGACAGCAATTGCTGGTGTTGATGATTTTGTGGAATTAGGTGCGTTTGAGGGAGTTGAAGGAACAGAACAAAGGTTTTTCAGGGGTTTTCCACAAAGACCAGAATTCCCAGAAAGTGACTCTGGTTTTTGGTTAAGCAAAGGCAGAGATTGTGGTATTGGACCTGTTAGATTGTTGAAGGAGAGATCTATTGTGGAGTTTGCTGATATTTTTTTGGCAAATTCTGGTGGGATTGTTCCTGAGATTTTATTGTAGGAGAGGTTCAAGTATTTCAAGTTATCCCCACCAAAGTCATGTGGTAAAGACCCATTAAGCAAATTTGAAGACAGATCTAAAATCTGAACAGAGTGAAACCCACTTGGGACTTCACCAGAAAAGTAATTACTCCTTAAAGAGACAAAGGTGAGATTTTTAAGGGAAATTAGGCTTTTTGGGACTGACCCGGCTAAGGCATTGTCTGATAGGTTTAAAAGTTGAAGAGTTTTCAACTCACCAATTAACTCAGACAGCTCACCTGAGATTACATTGTTGGCCAGAGAAAGAACTTGAAGCTCAGAAGCGTTGAATATGGAATTGGATAGTGACCCATTGAACAAATTGTTGGAAAGATCAAGCTCCCTGAGGTGTTCTATCATCCCAAGATCTTCAGAGATTGAACCAAGAAGCTTGCTTTGAGGAAGAGCCAAACGAGTCACTCTAAATTTGCCTCCAATTTTTGAACATGTGACTCCATTCCACAAGCATGGTGACTCATCGATGTAACTCCAATTTTCCAGAACTGAAAGTGGGTCACTGAGGATTGAATACTTGAAGGATAGCAAGAAAACCCCATCAGGGTTCAGAGCAAATGAGCGAAGAAGAAACAGAAGAAAATGTAAGAACAAAACTTTACACCCCAAATGAGGATTTCTGGAGTTGAAGTTCATGGTTCCTTGAGGTGATGATACAAAATAATGGCAGAAGCTAGGAGTTCATGGGGAAGAAAAGGGGGAAGGAGAGAAGAGCAAAAGGGAGATGGTGAACAACTGCAACTTCTTCCTTCTTCTGTTGACCAAATCTTTTTAGAGAATTAATGGAGGACTATTTATGAGCTTCTACTAGCTACCATAAATGTACTAGGTGAAGCAGACAAAGTGAAAGTAAGGAAACCAAAATGATTGAATGGGTTGGGAGAGATATAGCAGAAAGAGATGTTAAAGATAGTGAACCCAACAAATCAAAAGATAATAATAATAGGGTGGGTTTCATGCTCATGGTACAGTTCTGCCAACTCTCTCACTGTTCAGCTCAAAAAAACCGTTAATCACAACTGCCAAAAATATATTAGCCTGTCTCTATAATATAAGAATTAAGTGGGAGTTGAATTTCACAGTTTTGACAAAAAAGAAACTTGAAAACAACTATAAAACCATCTTTTACTGTGTTTCTTATTTTCATAATTTGTTCTTGTAAATTTTTTTTTACTATTGATTACATTTATTAAGGGAATTTGTATCAAGAGATACTTTGGATGAAAATGACTTAAGAAAATAGTTTAGAAAAAATAACACATTTTTACCAAATAACTAATTTCATTAGTTTACTCATACTCAAATTAGTCAAGTGAATCTTATATTTTGTACTGTGAAATGTATAATCAACAATTTGATCCTTAAAGAAATCCATGATTAATTTTTTTAAAAAATAATAAATATTCTTGTATGACAATCCTTTCATATTTTTGATAGCTGATAAAAGTAGTTCTTAAATGGACAAAGGCTATTCTGTTTTATTGTGTCACATGGGAACCATCAAATTTGCAGTGGATAGATGGGAAATGGGGACGAGCTTTTGCGTTTACTGGTTACAGTTTGCTACAGACTACAGTACAGTTCTTATTAAACTTACAGCAACCACTCTTACTCATTATATTATAATAATCTATATAAAAAGAGAACTTTTCACGTGTCTTCCTCTTTCCTCTCTTTTAATTTACCATCAGAAAGATTTAAAAAACATGTGATGGATAATCCTAACTCCACATTAACTTTTTTTCCATGGCATGAAAAGCATCGATTTAGTTTTAAAAGAGTGACAGCTACATGAAGAAGCCACAACTTCCCTTGGGTTTAAGGAGTTTTAATCTAAGTAACAGTGCTTGAGTCCAGCAGAAAAAATGTTTTTTCTTACACCAAGTTCAAACCTTATCAATAAACATATTCATTGATTTAGGTATGATTTTCTGTTATATTTTCCAACCAAGAATGCTTATAGTCTGTAGGAAGTGACAAATCTTTCACATGAGACTACCTTTTTCTCAGAGCAATAGATATGCTGGAGACAGAGGAAAGAAGATGCTGAGAAATGATGACGAAGATGAAAGAATGTGAAAATCAAGGGAAATGAAAGTGGAAGAAGGAGGAAGCCATAATGTGAAAAGATTAGCAATGAGGCTCTGTTCAAATAGTTTCATCTGAGAAGTTAACTTGAATTGACATAAGAACTTGGACATTCTCACATGGTAATTCTTACTTCCTGCCCTAGACTTAGAACATAGTTTGTAGAGCAAGTTATATTACAAACAAGGTCATACATTCATGATCGATGTAGTAATTTGGAACAAATGTAACTTGTAGAAATGGTACTTTCAGATAAAGAAGAGTTTGATAGGAGTTCTAAATTTCACAGTCATTTACTATTTTTATGCAAAAGCCCACAAGTTGGACCCTTTTCGGTTGCTAGTTATCTTCTCTTTAATTTGTTAATATGTTGAAAATAAATAAGGGAACAGAAATAAAAAATTAAGCAATTAGTTATAATATTGCTAAAACAAATTAACCTTTATAGTGTTATTTAAATTTTGTTCTAGGCAGGCATATTGAAGGTGGACTTCACATTGATTTACCAAGTTCATTGGTCACCAGACTCACCACTACGCAGAATCTGCAGTCAGCTTCAAGACTGTGATATTTTTACAAATATTAACAAAAGTTCACACACAGACACACACATGCATGCATGTGTACTTCTAAACATGAGTGTGAATAGTTTGGATTCTCTCACTTTTGCTCTGTTTTTTTCCCTTGGAAAGGAACCACAGAGATAGAAGGAGAAGAAAGCTTGTGGGGCAAAAACTAGTGAAGTTCACATGCATGATTAATTATATATGATTATTTGAGCAAGGAGTTGAAGTATGATTGGGCAAACTCATGTAATGTGGGACTGAAATTTTAACATTTTCTTCCAAAACTATACACAATTTACAAACAATGGTCCCCTTTTTCAGTTAGTGTAAGGCTTCTATCTCAATATTTGTCTTCAACTTTGATCAGATTTCATGCCATAAATGTTAAGAGTGACCATCTTCTTCTACTCTCACACAGCAGCCCATAAAACAACGAACAAAAACCCTGGTCCCTTCGCTTTCACTTAGGCTGCACAAAATGGTCCTCTGCTTCATAGCCTGCGGTGAAACTCACAGTGTAAGCTTCTCATCCTGTCATTTTTTCAAAATGTGTAGCAATTGTGTAAAAGCCACGTAGGTCAAAATTACTTATTATGGGTTTTTACTTACCTCCATTAATGATGAAGTTATCTGTTTCATAGGTTTACCTGTGTCTGATTAAAGCAAGAAACAATATTAAAGATTCTTAGGTCGAAGACAAAAGGCTTTTATTATCTTGTTTAATAGAGCTGCCCCCGTGACCCCATGGATAGTTCTCTTTTTGTCCTCCTTATCTACATAAACATAAACAGGGATATCATTATGTCTAATTTATCCCATGTCATTCAACTAAGCTGTAAATTTGTTCTAAATTTTTTTTTTTCAGAAACCACTTCATCCTAAAAGATTTTTTGGTTTCAAATTCACCTAAAAATTTCAAAACATAATAATTTTACTTTTTACTGTTAAAATATCAATGTTGACAATTAAAAAATTGTCATTGACCATCAATATTTTAATGACAGGGGCAAAATGACTAAGTTTTAAAACTTTCGTGATAATTTTGATCCAAAAAATCTTTTAGGGGAAAATAACTTATAAGAAAAAAAAATTGTGACAAATTTCCACCTTAACTCTTCAAATAATACTTCTAAAAAAGTAAAAGAATATCTTGGACTTTTTTGTTATTTACGGCAAGTTACTAATTTATTTTCTGGATGAAATTTGTTAGAACTTAGAAGTAAGTGCGATTCAAATTTTCATGTTCTCTGAAACAAGGATGCGTGACAGACACAAACGAAGGAAAAAACAAAATACTTTTTGTGAGATGTGAATATTGACAAGAAAGATTCAAATTCATATCATTGGATCCAATCAAATATATCTTATTATAGAAGGATATGCCCTCTATATTAAATATTAATCCAAATATGTCATTTTGCAGAAGTATTGATGGTCCAGGGGATTTTTTTTTTCTTTCGTTTCTTAATGCTACATACTACTACAGTTTAATGGGTCACACTCAAAGGCATAACAAAAATTCCTTCATAGACTTTGGAATAAGAGATGATTAGGGCTGGAGAGATTATTATATCTTAACTTATAAGTCAAACAAATCAGTTTAAAAAAAAATTCAGGCAAATCAATTTATAACTTTGTTTTGATTTTCCAAAAATTTCAACTAAGTCTTATTTTTTTCATTTATTTACCGGTATCCGGTGCTACTAGCAATCTTTTAATCCGATTCACGTGAACGTAAGCCCATAATGGGGGAACTTCTTTACCTCCATGTAATTATTACCGCTGCATATTCAGGGCTTGAACTCAAGACCACTAGATAAGTTAGAACAATTCACGGCCAGTTGATCTAAACGTTTGGTGGTACTAGGTCTTATTTTAAGGAATGGAAGGAGTATTTTTTTTTAAATAATCTAATTTACTTTTGGGAAAATTCCAAATAAAGACCTTCAAAATAGCTAAAGGACAGTTTGTTACACCGAAATTCGGAAAGGACAATTCAATACAATTGACTGAATTGTCCAAACCAAATTTAAGTGAAATGTCTAAAATGCCCTTGGTTCAATTTTCTTTTACTGAAACGTGTTGGTAATCCCCTATACAATTCTGGGAACGAACAAAGGAAGTTGGTAATGATGTTGTAATTGGATAGAAACGTGTTGGTAATCCCTTATCCGGTTTTGGTAATCGCTTATACAATTCTGGAAACGAACAAAGGAAATTGGTAATGATAATTTGAACCAAGGGTATTTTAGATATTTCACTTAAATTTGGTTTGGACAATTCAGTCAATTGTACTGAATTGCCTTTCCGAATTTCAGTGTAGCAAACTGTCATTCAGCTATTTTGAGGATCTTTTTTTTTTAATTTTCCCTTTACTTTTAAACTATTTCGCAATTACTCCCTACGTCCCTTATTATAAGAGCCAAAGAGGTAAAATTACACAGATTAAGGAAGTGATTTAGAGAAATAAATATGTCTGAAATATTTGTT
This sequence comes from Mimosa bimucronata, assembly GCA_037074515.1. Classification (NCBI taxonomy): domain Eukaryota; kingdom Viridiplantae; phylum Streptophyta; class Magnoliopsida; order Fabales; family Fabaceae; genus Mimosa; species Mimosa bimucronata. The sequence continues at coordinate 3,488,625 of CM073438.1, forward strand.
TTCTCAAGTTTGTCCTTATATATGATTGAGTATATACCACTCTGTTCCTTATTATAAGCCCACCTTAACTACTTTTCACATATCAAGGAGTGGAAGTTATAGCATTAAATATGGCCTATTTTCAAATAAATTTCCAACTATGCCCTTATTTAAGAATATGTATTAAAATAATATTTTATACATTATAAGCCTTCTTTCTCATCTTTCCTATTTCCAACATAAGGGTAAAATAGTCACAGTAGCATTAATTGATCCCAAAGTGGACTTATATTTTGGAACAAAAAAATTGTGGTAGTTAGACTTATAATAAGGAACAGAGTGGTAAGAAAGATAATTGTGATAATAGTGTTATAAATGAGTATGAAAGAGAATTTGAATAGAGAAAATAATGATGGGTAAAGTGAGAAAAAAGCTCATTAAATGTTTTGACTAATTTAACTAAACTCTTATAAAAATGGACAAAACCATTCGAATTTTTTGCTCTTTATGTATTGGGAGAGGGAGTATATAAAAAGGACAGAAAGATATATGGTTAAAGTATACTTTTGGTCCCTTATATTTGCATTAGGTATCATTTTAGTCCCTTATGTTTAAAAAACACACTTTTAGTCCTTCACCCTTAACACCGTTAGTCACAGTTAAATGAGATTGCTGACTCATCATGGAGATTGTGTAATTAATTACACTTTTTTTAATATGTTTATATTAAAAAATAAACAAGTAAAGAAAAAACAGAAAAAACCACGTGCCTTCCCTTCTTCCTCGACCACCCAAAATTTTGGATGCAACCGCATCCAAAATTAGAAAGAGAGGAATTCTTTTACAATCGAGGAAGACACAATAGGAATTCTTCAAGTTGGATTTAATCTAGGTTATTGGATGGCTTATAATTCTCAATATTTTGTGTGATATTTTACAATCTAAGTGGTAAAAAAACGCTCTGATGCTTGCGGACTCAGTAGGATGAGCGAAGGGAACAAAGCAATTGTATAAAAAAAGAAAGAAGACTCATGGAATTTGGCACAGGGATAGCCTCGACATAGCCTCGCAGGGATGGGTTGCAGGAAACTTAAAGGATATACGTAATTTTTTTTAAAATATTTTTTATTTACATGATTTAAAATATAAAAATGTTATATTAAAATAGATTAAAATATAAGCATGTTCAGTCAGCCTTTAATTGTACGGTCATCACTTAAAATTTGATGAGTCAGCAATCTCATTTAACTGAGACTAACGGTGTTAAGGGTGAAGGACCAAAAGTATGTTTTAAACATAAAGGACTAAAATGATACCTAAAGCAAACATAAGGGACCAAAAATATACTTTAGCCAAGATATATTGGAAGTCATGGTTCGGAGTCAGGTTTTGGGCTCTAAGGACTTTGGTGTGAACCTTCAACAAAAGCCCATGGGCCTAAGTCTCTCTGTTTGGGCTCAAGACCCAATAACAATATACTTGATATTCAAAGTCCAGAAGCAGAACATTCCCAGTTTAGTCTCTACAAACTTTTCCCTCTTCCTTTTACCAAAAAAAAAAAAAAAAAACAGTGACTCAAATCACATAGGAGATTTACCTTGTGAAGGTAGGCAGTATTTGATTCTTCCCCTGTCGTTGTAAGAAAATGCAAACTCTACTTTTGCCGGCTGCTCGCGCCGGCATTTTCCAGGCGACGGCGCCGGTGGCTGCTGCCAGCTCACCACCTCAGTTTCTCCGACCTTTTCGCCGACCGAATTTTTCGCCCTTGAATTCCTCACTGTCTTCTTCGTCCTTTACTTCCATTGCTATCCATCGATTAACGAAGACCCCCTTCTTCGTAAATGCTTCTTCCCAGGTTTCTACTACTTTCACTTCTTCCAATGATGAATCAGAAAAAGAAAAACTTGCTCAGGTATTCCCTTTCTTACACCGTCCTCTTCTATTAGGGTACGTCTTGAATTATTCGAGCATGGTAAAGGAGTTAACTTTTTCGTGGTTCTGGGTCATTCTGTGACCAATTTGAATTCCCATTAAATGTTTTTTTGATCAATGTGGTTTTTGTAGGTTGCTAGGAGATTGGAGAAGACTGCGAGGTATTTTAAGCGTTTGGGTGGTTTGGGATTTTGGGGTCAGTTAGTCTGCACTGTGGTGGCTGCTGTGATATTGTCTTTTTCTATTGTTGTTACTGGGAAGATCACATCTCCAGTTACTTTTTATGCCACTGCTGGTGGAATAGCGGCTGCTTTTGTTTCTGTGTTCTGGTCATTTGGATATCTTCGGCTATCTGAAAAGCTTCAAAGAACTTCCAATGAGCCCACTAAGGTACTGTTTTACATGAACGGAGCTGCAATGCTTTTAAATACTACTACTTCGTCACTTGTTATAAGAGCCAAAGAAGTAAAATCACACAGATTAACAGATTAAGGAAGTGGTTGAGAGAAATAGATGTCTGAAATAATTTTGTTTTCTCAAGTTTGCCCTTATTTATCTAAGAGAGAGAAATGTGATAAGTGTTATAGATGAGTATGAAAGAGAATATAAATAAAGAGAATAATGATGGGTAAAATGGAAAAAAACTCATTAAATGCTTTGACAAATTGTGTCAAACTCTTATAAAAAGGGACAAAACCATTCAAATTTTTTGTTCTTATATATAGGGACGCAGGGAGTAAATAATTAACTGCTGTATGTTATTTTTGTGAATTAGTGGTAATCTCAGCAGTAGTACCCAGTTGTCATGTAAATTGTCTCAACTTAACTTTCACGAACGCTTTTTAAATTGTACTGTATATTAGCATTCACTTTCATGTTTGGATCAAAGCCCTGCCTACATGAATTTTGCTGGCTAGCCTACTAAGCAAAACATCTATTTAAAGATATCGAGGCATGGAATCATACTTTTTCTTGGCATGTAGAAAATGAGTTACTGACGGCTTGGGCAATACTAACCTTGTTCCTTTTCTGTTCGACTGTTCCTAGTAGTCTGATGCCTTAGAGGTTGTTTCTTGGCACGACAATGGATATTTCCTTGATTATTGTCAAACATGTTCTTGCCAATTATGTTTAGTGTCTTATCTGTTGAGTGAGTATCACTCAGTAGTTTTACCTTTTTGTGCTTTCAGGCTCCGCCTCGGGCTGATGTGGTGAAGAGCTTGAAGAATGGTATAGTACTGAACATCTTAGGAATGGGTGCTGCTATTCTTGGCATGCAAGCCACTGTTGGATTGTTGGTTGCCAAGGCTTTGACTTCCTCAGCCAACCCATATTATCAGGGAATCTCGCCTGGATACAGCCCTGTTCTTGCATTGGATGTGTTTTTGGTGCAGGTAAAATTTATTGGTTCAATAAATAGTTTTCTCTTTACAAGGATTATGTTTAGTTTATTGTATTGTGATCTTATCATTCTATTGTGAGGCACGGTATCATCTTATTAGGAGTTGAGTCTCATCTTGAACTTATGCATTATGGATTTCTCTTGGCCACTTAGAAGAGTTTTATCTATTTGGTTCTCTGGCAGCTACTAGTGCCTTCTTGTGTTTTGAAAAGTAAACTAGGAAATGTGATGAGTAATATAACCTGTTCTTTTTCACCCCGAGTGAAGTATGATAGTTGGAGATTTAGATCTTCAATTGGCAGTATGATTGAGATAAAATAATAAAAATTGACATTGGAAACAAAATCTCCCATGATTTGCTTCGTTATCTTGGATATGCTTGTGGGCCAATAACTTTTAATCGATAAAGGATTGAGCTTTTACCTTCTGACTTCAACCATTGACGACTACACTAGGGAATTGGGTTTACTTAGTTGAGGGGATTGACTATGAGTTTGGACTCTTAACAGCTATAACAAGTCATTGTGGTTGTATCCGATTAATCTGTCAATCTAATAGGTTGTGCTGAACAAACCAATAATCATCTCTCTGCTAATTATTGTGTTAATCATATCCATTAAACTATGGTCCTAAGCCATCACGAAGAAAAAACTGCCACCAAGAAAAGAAAAAGAGTACAGGAGGGAGTGGTGTTCATATTATAGATCAAAACCCAAGAATTACAAAATCATAATTCAATTAGACTGCCCTAAGCTAAGCTACATTTCTGTCTCTAACTTAAAGATTTGGCAACACACTAGTGAAAGATACCGTAAAATCATAATTCAATTAGACTACCCTTAGCTAAGCTACATTGCTGCTTCTAACTTGAGGATTTAGCAACACACAAGTGAAAGAAACCATAAAATTATAATTCGAAAATTCCTGAACATGATAGGCAGGTTGGTTTTCTTGCTACATTAGAACAGCAATGTGCATTTTGAAATCTTTGATCATCCACCTCCTTGCTTGTCTGAGGTGGTTGTCGAGGAGAGGTGATTGGTTTTTCTTGTTTCCCTTTATATAACATCTGATGATTGATAAAGCTTATTAAAAAGAAACAATATCTAAACATCAATTTGGATGTTTATGGAAAGAAAAACCATGAATTTGATTGGCAGGAATGAGACTCAAAAAGGAACACCTGAATGTTAGTGGAATGAGCTATGCTGAACATCTGTATTCTCCTTGTTTCATTCACAGGCTTCAGCAAACACAATTCTTTCTCATTTCCTTGGGCTCGTTTTCTCACTTGAGTTGTTGAGATCAGTCACATTGCCTCCTTCAGAAGCTAATCCAATTCCCAAGCTTGCATAAGGCATGTATAAAGACGAGTATGATGTAATTACAGTTGAAGATGTATACTCCTCATTTGCAGTGGTTATAGCGTGATGAATTTTGTAACCATTTTAGATCTCGCGCATTATGTGATCCTCTTGGTAGGCTTTTGCATAATGTGAAGGACCAGCGCAATGTTGTTCAATAAGCATGATATCACATGAAAGTTTGAGACCCATTGTCCCAACCCATATCACAACGACAGGGGATTTTGCTGAACAGTCTATTTAACTTGTAAGTCTTTGGGTTCCAATATGATGGTAGCTTATCATGGAGAAGCAATGCCAAAACGTTACTCACAGAATCTATGTATCATTCAATATTTGATTTCGTTTCTGGATCGATTGTTTGATTGGCAAACAAAATCCGCAACCTTGTATGTTTTCTTGTATGATTAGGACGTAGTGTGTTTACCCTCTTGAGAGAGACTCATTTTGCCCAAAATCCATGATTGAATTTCTGTCATTTTGTACGAACTTGGACCGTTCAGCAAGAAATATTTCGAAAAATAGCCACTTTAAATTCACACCTTTTATATTAACATTAAAAATTTATGTATCTCTCAAATTTTAATATTTTGAAGCTAATAAAATGAGATGTAAAATAATAATTGCCCAAGTCTTTATTCTCTAAATTTTATAATATCAGATATGAATAATTCAATTCAAACTCTATCTAAAACATGATATGATATTCGTCCTTAAGAATAAGCATTAGCAAGAAACCAAATGTATCATATGGCCGAAACCAGATAAATGAAGAAAGACTCCTATGTCTTAAGTTGGTATGACAAGGATTGCCAGTTAACAATTTCCAATCCTTGTTTGACTCACTTGAATAGAAGAAGTAAATGTATTCTTTTTACATGCCTTCAACTTTTTTCCCTCGCGGTTGCTTTTATGATGAGCTGCATTCAACTTTAGTATCATTCTAAATGTTTGCCCCGAAACTTTTCATTAAACGTCTGATTGCATTAATATATCTACTGAAGAATGTTAATGTTCCCGAATTCCAGAACATAATGCCAGTCATGAACAATTTAAGATACTCGGAAGCTTATTCACAATGGCTGGGGCAACCTGGGAACTGTGCAATATTCGGATTTACGTGAAGTTTGTACCTTATGAATGCCGACAATAGTAATGCAAAAACATCTTTCATGTGACTCATCTCCAAAGAGAAAAATAGTGGGGAGGAGGTGACCGCCAAATGTTGATAACATATAAATGCAGAACATGGAACTATCATGGCCTAAACATTTTGAGCGTGCGTGCTTCAAATAAGATTTTGGTTGAGGTTTTGGTAAGGCAACTTAGTGTAATGGCACAGTGTATGAGCATTCAGCAGTACAAAAGGGACATAAATTCAAGAGCTATATGATTCCATGTATAAAAAATAATAATAATAAAGGCAAGTTTTCTTTTTAAATTAATGAAATTACTCAACAGACTTTTACATGATCGATTTTCAAAAAGCTGTAAAATTGAGAATATATCACATATCCAAGCCAAGCAAATTCTGGTTCTTTAGCCAAAACCATACATGTTACAGTTCTAAATATACCCCCACCCCCTCTCATTCCAGACGAAAGCAAAACATGGGTAACAATACCACTATCAGAATCCATAAAAAAGGATCTCCCCGGGGGAAAAGTCAGAAGAAGAATCATCACCTACTATGAAGCTACTCGTCAACTCCTGCTTCTGAAGAACTAACACACCATCTAACCATGAATGTAAACAGCAACATCCCAGCAAAAGAAAAAACTTGGTACTTCATATCTCGAGCATCCATTTCTACACCCCTAGCTAGACTCGCAATCCAGTTGCACCCTGAATATTAAAAAAAAAAAAAAAAAAAGCAAGAAGTTAAACCCAAGAAACCAAGTGACTTTAATATGTTGAAGGATTCTTAAATGATGAAAAAAAAAAATTACACTATTCACAAAACTCAGACTTAACGAGTTAAAACACAGATCAAATGATTTATATAAAACATCTATTGCATTTAGTATTGACGAGTAACTTGAACTTCCATTGAAATGAGTATATATATATATATATTCAGTTATACACTATCAAGAAATAGTAATACAATTTACTCACACTCGCGTTCTCAGTTTCTAATTAGACAATGGCCATTGCCCTTTTAAATCCACTTTCACACCTTTCCCACTTTCAGTGCTTGCTACTAGAATTACATGCTCTCAAAGTCGATAAAACTTCTATGGGGATAACGGTTTATTTATTATAATCAGATATCATATAATGTATCTGAGAAAAGCACAAATTACTGGCAAAGCTTGGGGAGGAGTTGAAGAGGTGTAAAGGAGACAGATGAGCAAAAGCATTATTCTTTCTTCTTTTGGCCACACTATCCTTAAACATCAGTTTCAAAAGTAGAGTTTTGTCCGTTGATATTTATTAATAGAGACAGATAAATCGTGATTCATGATGACTCCCCCATACTGGAGACAGAAGTGAAATAGGATGAGATAGATAGTATTATATACTTGCATAGTTGCATGTATGGGTATTGCATTACTGAGTAGACAAATTACTCGTCAACATAATCAAACAAGAGTTAATATTAAGTTAGCATGCAATCTGCATCAACCACACACAAGTAAATGGATAGTATGGCTTACCTACTCCATCTTCTTTGCTTTGTTTGAAGGTATAAGAATCTTTCTTAGAACATTATTGTCTAACTTTCCATGTATCATATACAACTTGTCATCAATATGGGCCTGGAATTTGTCATACAACAGAGGAACTGACAAGCTAAGAAGAACACCTGTATGAAAATAATTGAACTATTAGAAGCAAATAAATGCACTGAGAAATTTCAAAATGGAAAATTCATTTTTAACCAAAACTAAAGAGCAAAGAACTTACAAGTATAGACCAAGGTCAGAAAGTTGAACAGACTACCAATATAGGAGATAAGCAATAATGCAGCCGTAATCTGGTTTCCAAACTCACATTAAAAAAATGTCAGTCTAAAATGCTGTCTATAAAAGGAAGTTCATCAAGTAATGGTAACAACGAGGGAAAAAAGCTATCTTTCAATTGAAAAAAAGTGAGGGGGGAGAAGGGAACCCCGCACCTGAAGGCAAAGTATCAAATTTCTCTCAATTGCTATTTCATGTGCAACTGACAAAGCCCGAGTGATCCAAATCTGCAGTTCATCTGCAGCCTTAGCAACAGACTCCTCAGAGATTTCCATATCAGGAAGTGGAGGGAGAGGTCTGTAACAGTTTTTTTTTTTAAAAAAAAAAAAATTGTTAAAAGATAGCTTATCAATATTAAAAAGAAAACCCATCAATTCCTACAAGGGACAAAAAGATTAAAGGGATTAAGAATTTCAGAGAAGCAAAATGGAAAATTGGGAATACCTATTGAGAAGGGAAGCAGCTTTGGCCCAGAAAAAGAGAATCACGACAAGCAGCAATAAAACATTGGACACAAAAGACAAGAGATTATATCCAGCGCGCTCAAATAGATACCACATTACCGTAGACGAAACCAGAACCACAACCCCACCACACCAATTCTTCCAAAGCAACACATCCGCAACTGAGAGAGATAGAGTTAAACAGATTACAAAATCCAATCAACCCCAATTTGCATAAAATGAATTAAATCAATAAATACGAAAAAGACCCATAACCAAAAAGCAAGATCATTTCCTAACTATCAATGCTATACTGAACTTTGAGGTCAAATGATAAAGAGAGATCTAGAGAGAGAGGGAGGGAGGGAAAAACCTAGGCCAGCGCCGAGAGCTTGATGAACGGAAAACCGATGAGAATGATGAGATTCTCCCATGGCGATTAGGGATTGGGAGGGAGGAAATGGGGAAGGGAAATTAAAATGGGAAAGGTTTGATTTTTATTAGATTTTGATTTTTTGAGTTGTATGAGGGGGTGGTTAGATTCAGGCGAGCGAATGAGAGATGAAGAAGAAGCCGTTGGTGAGTCGCAGTGTAAGGACTCAGAAATGGTGAAGGCTAAAGCTGAGGAACAATAATCCATACATTTTTTTTTTTTTTAAACGACTTCCCTGCGTTTTGTCGTTTTAAGGTTATTTCCTGTGTATTGGGCTTACTCGGCATTTTGGGATTCTTGTTGCTTATTTGAACAAATCTTGTCTCCCTAGAAAGAAAAACAGGCTGGTTGCTTGGTTATACTGTGAGTAGGACTGCACGACCACGATCGGGTTGGGTCGGGCTAGTCATATATCCAAAGTCATATCCCAAAAAACTTTGGACTAGGGTTAGTTTTTTTTGGCATCATGTTCGGCTAGGTCCTCCCGGCAACAGAATTCTTGTTGGTTCTTGAGCCATTTAATCCTAAAAAAATACAATAAAAAATAATGAAATAGATTAAAAAATAAAAGAAATTGAAAAAAAATAATTAATCAAACATTTTTATATGGTGTATTAAATATTAACTATTATATAGTGTATTTTAAAATTGGGAAAAAGATTTTTTTTTATAAAAAATAATAATATCTCCGGGCCGGGGCACTCGTCCTAATGCCTATGCCATTGTCCCATTTTGCTTGAAGGTCAAGTTTGGTCTTGTCTTGTTTGTTATGGTTTGGGGCCAATTTTTTTTAACACCGGGTTGGTCTTAGGTTGATCAAAGACAGGGCGCCGCCAGGTCACTTGTGCAGCCCTAATTATGCAGTCAACCGGATGGTTCAAAATTCAAATAGCCAGATAGGTAAAGGATTAGCTCTCGTAGAAGAGGTTGTGGTGAATTAATATTTGAATTCATAGGGGGAGAGACGTCTAAATGCCTAGAATGTGATTGCTTCTTGTGGAGACAAAAATAGGTCTTTTGGGCTGGTTGAGGACCAGTCCACTAAAGACAAGCCTAAGGACCTAGTACCATAGATAGTCAAGGGAACTTCTAATGACTCCTAATGATGGATGAGAAATGACTTGAGCCCAGTGGCCATGAGAGGAGGGATTCTTGCAACGAGAGAAACCCTGGAATATTAGAATAGACAACGCCTCTAAACTTCCAGCACTATCATTGCTCTGCGCGTTCAAAATCTTTTGTTTTGTTTCCTTTTTATTGTGTCATTTCAAGTTTGTATTCCCAAAACCACATTGTTGCTCATGATTACCATGTATTAAGTCGTTTTAATAAAAATCCTACCCATATTTTCTTGTTCCAAATTTAGTATCTACACTTTCATTAGGAGGATATTCGTGCTTACAAAAAAAAAAAGCAACGGGCTGCATCTAGTTGAAACAAGGTTCAAAAACTCAGACTTGACTAGCTGGTTTAAATCTGCCACAGGTCCATCAAGCTACTAAGGTGGGAAAAGTTAACTCAAGGTAAAACGTCATGAAACTGGGCAACTAAAAGAGTCAAATGGCCTCCACCAGTTAGGTAAGAAAAATAGAAAAAAAAAATTATGGAAGGAGTTGGTCTCTCACAGCTTGGCGAACAAGGTTTGAATCCCAATTGGAAGAGATAACAACATTTAATGATCAATAGTGTCTCGAATATGATTACCTCCAATAGAACGATACCCATGCTTGGAAAAAAAATATTTCATATATGCTATCTTAACAAAAAAATATTCACAATTTTAATTAAGTGAAAATATAATGAGTACTTTAGAGCAAGGTTCAAAAAACCGGACCGGGTATCGAACCGAATGAGGCACTGGTTCAAGGGTCAATGGTCCGATCGGGGTCGGACTGGGTCAAACCGGTTATATTAAAATAATAAAATTTTATTGATATTAGCATTAATGATCACTAATATCAAAATGTAAATGTAGATAGGTATACATGATTCATCAAATATGAATATTTTAATGTTTCTATATAGGGAAAAAGAGAAAATACTAGTTAATTACACGTGAAAATAAATATTATTCTACAATCCATAGACTAAAATATAAATACTAAGAGTAACAATAATTAAATATTAAGTATATGCAAGTAAAATAACATTTAAAGTATTATAGTTTCCTAATTTCTAAAATTGAGTGAAGTAAAAGTTAATAATTAGGTGAATTATAATAAAATGATTTTTTTTTAAAAAAAATGGCCAACCTGGTTCAACCCCCGGGTTGGCCGGTTTTCCAGTCCAACCCGGGCATTTGACCCGCAAGGGTTGACCGGGTCAACCTCAGTCCCGAGTTTTAGGCCCAACCGGACCGGATTATTGGCCGGTTCCCGGTTGAACCGACAGGTCCGGTCCGATCCGGTTCTTTGATGATTGCTTTAGAGTGATTAAGGCACAAGGTTCTTATTGGAGAAAGAAAAAATGAGATGATCTGTGGCTGTCAATGTATAAAATATTTTTACGCTAAAGATTGTGCGCTTCTTTTTTTGTTAGCTACTGAATAAAGATCATTGATTTGACATAGATCTGCCAAAGCTAACCCTATAAACTATTTATTTCTATCTGTAAATGAATGAGATGAGATCGAGCAGGGATCATCAAATCCAACAGTATACTGTATTTTACAAGAGGTAGGCGCAAAAAGAAAAACATAATAGATTGGGAGAGGAAAATTCCAGGCAGGTTCTCAGTCACGTGATAATTGCTAACTTTGTGAATTACTTTAAGTGCGGCCCTTAATCCGATGCATGAAAATTTGAAAGGAGCAGTATGTGATTGCTTAAACAAATTACAAGTTGTTTCACTATTTGGTCAGACTTTGTCGTCTCCTTCCATTTTATAATCCGCCACATGATATTGAATCCAGCATTGCCGAATTCTCTATATAAATTATACTTGATCATCATTAAACCACTATTATGGCACACTTACATCCTTTCCTCTTCTTAAAACTTTATATTCCTTTTTTTTTTTTTTTTGTGAACGGAACTTTATTATGTTTCTATTACATGTAGAAAAGCAAAGCTGAAGTTGGTTTTTGTATTCTGGCAAAAAAAAAAAAAAAAAAGTACCACTTCGTTCCTTATTATAAGTCTAACTACCACAATTTTTTTGTTCCAAAATATAAGTCCACTTTGGGATCAATTAATATTAATGTGACTATTTTACCCATATATTAGAAATATGGAAGATGAGAGAGAAGGGTTATAATGTATAAAATATTATTTTAACACCTATTATTAAATTAGGGTAAAGTTGGAAAAATATGATATATTTAATGTTATAACTTCCACTCATTGATATGTGAAAAATAGTTAGGGTGGACTTATAATAAGGAACGGAGTGATAGTTTCTTCTAGCTTTAACAGTAAGTGTTGCCTAGTAAAAGAGACTACTACTACTGGTGACATTAATATTTAAAGTTTAAATAGTTATACATGGAGATGTTTAAATCCTTAACATAGAGAGGTGTGTCATTTAGTTGGCCAAAATGTATTAAACTAGATTATATTAGGCGTGTCCTCATCTTTCCACTTCAAATCTCACTTCTTTGCATTTTTCGCAAAGGTACTTGGATACTCAGTTTTAATAAAAAAAAAATTAGGTTACGCTCATCATATTGTTATCAATATTATGGGATTTATTGAGGGTCTCATATGAGTTAGAATCATGATTATCATAAAATTATAGTCTTTAATGACCCAACTAAAGTATTGTAGCTAATTAATAGCAGCCTAACTCAAGATCATCCTATCAACAAAAATTCTGGTTCCTCTCAATATGTGACTGACTTGTTACTTTTGATCTTAAAGTTAAGGAAGATCAATTGTTGTGCTGATTCTCTTGCTTATTAAGGTCGTCGATTGGATGTCGAAGCTATCACTATAATCGTTCCGACTGCGTAGTAATAAAATCATTACTTTAAAAGATTTCAGTTATAAACTTCCATTAACTAGTCCATCTTTACACACTTAAGTGAAATCAGGCTTTAAGAACCACAAAACTATTGGATCAATTTGCTGTAAGTTATTCCATCTTAAAGTGGTCTCAAGTTAAAGTCTTCTATATGCAACCGCAATAATTAGGAATTGGTTTCAGTGTTCGTCGCAAAGATAGGTAGAGGGCACTCATCCATTCTGGACCGTCTAGATTGTATTTGAACGGTCCAGATTTAATTTTTTTAAGTTTGTGATTTTAAAAAAACAATTATTTTTTTAGTTACAAAATCTAAAATGAAGATAATATCTTAACTATCATTTTGTCAAAAAACATATTATTCATTTAAAAATTACATACTTAAAAATATTAAATCTAGACCATCAAGATTTAAATCTGAACGGTCCAGAATAGATGAGCACCCTCTACCTATCTTTGCGACGAGCACCGAAACCGAACCCCAATAATTATTTAGAAATAGGAAGATTCCCTCTATTATTGACCTATCTACATTCCCGCTAATTGAATCACACTCACACTAATCAAATGCTAGTAGCATTGAATAGCGTTGGTTAATCCCAAAAATGTGCTTTGAAATAATGAATAATAAATGGAAATAAAAGGAAAAAGGCAAGAGGATTATGAAATACTACAACCGTCCATCGTGGTGGTTCAAAAACTGAGGATTCGTGGTTATAGAATGGGATATTCATTCATTCATTCATGGGAAAATTTCAGTTTACCCCCTAATAAGGAATTAATCTCAGATTCCCCCCTAAACATTCTGAAATTTCATTGCACCCCCAAGGGACTAAAGTGAAATTAAATGTTTTAGCTAAAAGACCAAAATGTCCTTATTGAATTTTGTACTGGATTTCCAAGACACATATGAAGAATTTCCAAGACACATATGAAGAATTTCCAAGACATTTATGGGAAATTTCCAAGACGTATATGAGGGAACTTTTCAACACATTTGTGCTTATTTTCAACATCAATGTGAGTATTTTTAAGTCTCAAAAATCATGGAATCCAAAACTAAAACATCCAAAATTTCACAACTATATTTCCAAGACACATATGAAAAATTTCCAAGACACATATGGAGAATTTCCAAGACACATATGAGAAATTTCCAAAACGTTTGTACTTCTTTCAATAAGGACATTTTGGTCTTTTAGCTGAAACATTTAATTTCACTTTAGTCCCTTGGGGGTGCAGTGAAATTTCAGAATGTTTTGGGGGGAATCTGAAATTAATTCCTTATTATGGGGGTAAAATGAAATTTTCCCTTCATTCATTCAGGGGGAGGTAGTTGGTGTGTGGTGACCGACTGGTGTCGGTAATGGAAAGGTGTTACATGCGTCGTCCGTGCGGGTGATATACAGGCTGGACTGACAACTTGTCAGTATTGATCCCTTCTCCATTTCCGCGTCTACTCCTGTCTTTTTCTCCACGTCATCACACCCTGCCCCCAATAAAAAGCAAATGCTAAATTCTACCAAACACCCCAACTTTAGAGCAGTGCATGTAATCCCATCAATGTTTAAAAGTTTCAATTTAGCCACTTAAACTTTTATTTTTTCTTTTATCATAGACCTTTGCCCTTAACTTATGACTATCTTTCATTGAAAATTACCATGTTAGGCTAACATAAGACCGCTCAAATCCTACATAAAATTTTACAAAGATTAATAATTTTATCATAACTTTATAATCCTTATTGAGTTAAAATATAATTTTATCACTTAAAAATTTTAAATTCCATTGCTTCTATCTCTTTGCCAAACCTCCTCCAATTCTCTGAGTAATCATCTGGCAATCTACATGGGTTATAATGAGGTACTCCTTCTGGACCTAATTATAAGATTACTTTGACTTTTTTAACTTTCAGTCCCAAAAAATATTTTTTTTCCATAAAAATAATTTATTTTACTTATAAACTAACCTATAATATAATTTCATGTAACATATGTTATAATTTAGTGGTCTAATTTACTTCCTTAACTTCTACAAAAAAAAATCAAAGTGATCTTATATTTAAGACTGGAGGGAATATATTGTATTAATCTAATATGACCATTTCTGTCAAAAGATAAGGATTATTTAACGGTATAGGATGCATAGTAGAAAAAAAATATAAATTGAATGGTTTAAATTTAAACTTTAAAATAGTGACGTGATTAATTGTAGCTGGCTCAAAGTTTGGCGATATTTTCTAGAATGTAGGCGGATGAAAGAATCACAAAAATCACACGCGTATCCCTAAAACCATAAAAACAAATATGCCTTCCAGCCTGGCTCGGTCAAACTCGTTCCGCACCTAACCTAACTAACCCTCCCTTTATATCGCAACAATTTCTCCCCATTGTATCCCCCCACTCTTTTCAGTTACTAACTCCCTTAACTGTTATGAGTATGACTCTAGCTAGGAGGAGTATTTAATTAACTAACAACCGTTTCGTCTCGTATCGCCCGAGATCTTCGTTCAAATTCTCATACAAAATAAAATCTATTTATTCGATTTTTTAACAGGAATCTATTTATTTAATGAAATATTTAAATTATTCAATAAATATAATCGTCCATATTTTTACCCTCAATTATAAAAGGCAGGTCATATACACTTGAGACGGTTAATTTTGTACAATATTTTATAAATGTAATCTGGTTAGCAAAAAAAGATGTTACATTGAGTTTTTAAATATAAAAAACATGTTCGCTTAAGGGCATTATTTCAACAATATTATCATTTGACATGTTAAAAACAGCTTCTTCTTCTTTTTTTTTTGGACTGAATGTTAAAAACAGCTTTAAAATATTATCAACCATTTATATTAACTGGCTATGGTTGCTCTAATAGCTAAAGGAGTAACCTCGAGTTTGAGTTCTAGGTGTGCATTAGCAATAATTACTTTATGGTACTGAGGTTCTTCTTTGTGAGCCTACATTCCCGTGAAACGGATTAGTCAATTGTTATTAGCGTCATATAATGGTTGGTAAATAAAAAAGGCCTTAATATTAATTGCTGACTGGCTACCATAGACCGATATAAATAATCCTTTTGAATTATTGGTATTTGAAGATAAATTTGCGAAATAACAATAACCGTTAAAAATATCATAACAATATTATAGTTAAAAAAAATTTAAAAGAATTTTTTTATAAGTTAAGGAATCAGATATTCTGTAAAATTAAAGAAACGTATAATTAAACCAAATACATATTACAAGTTTGTTAGCCCATGATTTTGTGACAATTGATAAATGCAGAATCACGTAAAATATCCGTCTCCTATGAGAAATTCCGATACGAAAAAAAAAAAACAATAAGAACGGTATAACAGTTCAAATGTGTAGTTTTTTTTTTTTTTTGATTCAAAGACAAATTTCATTAAAAAGTAAAAAGATTACAACAATTAAAATGTTAAATAATAATACAATTATAACTAGAAAAAGGAAAAGAAAAGGCAGTAAAAATAAGGTTAGAAAGTTCCCTATTCTTTATGAATGAAACGACAATAATGTTAGATGTTAAAGTCTTAATATCACATAGTAAAATATCACCACCAAAAGTCATATTCTGTGCAAACGAATAAACCAGTCCACAATTTGATATCAAATGTGCAGTTAATTAGTTAGTTAATTAATTAATTAATTAGTTATATGAATGAATATATTACTAGTTCAAAAATCAAAACGTAGGTGCCTGCCTGCGTGGCAAAGGCTGATCGTTATCCAGCTGTAATATAACGAAACCGAAAACCGAGCAGAACCGGTTTCCCTAACGGCTCTAACCTGTTTTAGCTTACCGGCTCAATCAGTTACGCTTAACCCTCACCTTATAAACCCCTCTCTCTACCAGAGGAAGCTCCATCCTTCTCTGAAATATTTTCAAATTTCAAACTTAATCACATACACACACATATATATACATATACATAAATATATATATATATATATATATTTTCTCCTTCTCTGAAATCTCGTATGCTAGATTATTATTTCTGGTTTCAGATTTAGGTTTTTTTTTTTTATTTTTTTTTTTTAGCTGAGGCGATGATGAATTCTGATTCTGCAGCAATGGAGGATGATCAACAGAGAGAAGTGGATCGTGTGAAAGGACCATGGAGTCCAGAAGAAGACGAGTCATTACGGAAGCTTGTACAACGGTACGGACCTCGGAACTGGTCAACAATAAGCAAATCAATACCAGGAAGGTCCGGCAAATCTTGCCGTCTCCGGTGGTGTAACCAGCTCTCGCCGGACGTAGAACACCGGTCGTTCACACCGGAGGAAGACGACATCATCATCAAGGCTCACTCAAAGTTCGGTAACCGTTGGGCCACCATAGCTAGGCTTCTCAACGGCCGTACGGACAACGCGATCAAGAATCACTGGAACTCTACCTTGAAACGGAAGTACTCTTCGTTGATCGGCGACGAACGTTGTTCGATTGACGGTCCGCCGGAGAAGAAGCAGGCGATCGTCGCACGTGCCGTGCCGTTACAGTCGTTACCGCCTGGAAGCCATTGTTATAGTCCGAGTAGTCAATCTGGATCTGATGTTAGTGATTCTGGTCTTCCTATTGTAGCGAGAAATTGCGGAGTATTGGTTCCTTTTCAGAAGGTTGAATCACGTAGTTTGAGTCCGAAGTTTGATGTGAACAACGGACCTTGCACTGATCTTACTCTGGGTGGAGGAGGAGGAGGAGGAGGTGAATTATTGAAGGAGGAGACGAAGAAGAAGATTCAGAGTGTTGATTATTCTAGGGCAGAGGTACGGACGGAGTCTGAGAAATTGTCTACAATGGCTTCGTTTGGGCCTGATTTATTGAAGGTTATGAGGGAGATGATTAAGGATGAAGTGAGGAATTACATGGCGGAACGTAATGATAGATTGTGCTCTAAACCTGATGATGATGATGATGATGATGATGTGTGAGTGGTTGAATTTTTCAAAGGTAAAAATTGAGCAAGTGATCGGAGTTTATTTGATGATGAGGATACACAGTTTTGCTTAATTTTGATCACCAGCACAGAACTCGTTGTTTTCAGATTGTACAGATCAGGGGAAATAATTTTGGAGCCATGGATGATGGATTATGATCTCGATTCTCAATGGAAATGACACTGGAAAAAAATAACTGGAAGGCATTAGATTCAATATTTTTTTTTTAATTTATTTGAGTTTCAGAATTTAATGGTTGTTTATTTTGGAAAAGAACAAAAATTATGAAGTTGGCACATGATGATTTTACTGGTAGGAGAGGTGCAATATGGTACGGTATTTGTACGTGCTGTACGATATTTTGATGGCTTTTTGTTTTTGGGTTTTGGTTGGGCCGTTATGGGAGTTGTAGGTTGTTGAGTTGACCGTGATATTAGGTAGTCGTTGAATAACAAAGTAACCCACTATATGCCTGAAAAGTGAAAACAGAAAGGATGGAGCCCATTTTATTAGTATACGGTCCATTGACGCACATGGTTGTTTGTACATCTTTCTAGCCACCGGTCCATGTTCAATGCTTCACATGCCAAGAAATGAACTTCATTTTGTTCTTTTGAGAAACTAAAGCAAATTTATATGGGTACAAATACAGTGATATGGAATATTGATCTAGAAAACAACAGCAAATCTATTACACCAATACTTTGTTCTATTGATCTAAAATATGTTATTTTTTGGCCAACGAGAGGTTTCTTTTGAACTGAATAAGAAGATTTTTTTGGTCAAATAATTAATTTTCATCGGTAATTTCCATTTTTTTTTGGTCTGAGGAGTCATCCTCATTGGGAGAACGAGAAAGAAACAAAATTACATTACGCATACCATGTTAACCATCTTGAAAAAGGGAAATGGGAACATAAAAGATCACTTAGTTAGCAAAAATCAGATCTATACAAGTGCTAATCAAAATCAGAGCATCGAGATATATAAAATGATAACTATATTAGATGTTACGAGTTTTGTTTGAAATGTTGTAATGTATGTGTGCAACATTTCTTAACAAAAAAAAATCGGCAGTGCTTGTGTATTTTGATAGATCGTGACATTTAGAAGAGCTATTCTCATGCATTTCAGACTTAGAAAGGGATCGGGGATGAAACACTTGTTAAGAATGACATGTTTAAGGGTTGTTTTTGTTTTTTTATTTGACAGGTAACGAATGTCAAGCAATTTTTTTTTTTTTTATACACGAATGTCAGGCAATTTTGACATTGCGAAACAATAGTCAAAATGACAAAATGCCCTGAGGATGAGTGGAGCCATTTTACATCATTGAGTAATTACGGTTTGAGATATTTTATTATACTAGCTCATGTTCTTGTTATAAGAATCAGTTAACTAATTTTTTTTACTTTTTTATTTTGCTGAGAGTTAACTAATTTAAGGATATTAAGAAAACTAAATAAAGTATTTAATTATAACATGTTATATGATCCATGTGAATACATATGTGTATCATTAGATTATACTTTAAAAATTAGAATTAGGTCTTATATTTACGACGAAGATCAACTCTAGGTCTTATATTTATGATTAAAGGGAGTATATAAAGTTTATAAGTCAAACATATTGCTTAAAGAAAAACAATGAATGTAAACGCTTTCAAGTAATCTATTTAATTTTAGTAATACTCCCAAATTAATCAGCTAAGTTTTATATTAACGATCAAATGCATTATATATTATAGTTGTATTGATTCATTTCGGTGGGGGAAAAAATTGTAAATGGGGGCATGCCTTTGATGAAAAAAAAAGTCTCTTTAACTTTTTCATTTTGATTTAAGGACATGCATTAACAATACGATGATACATATATTTATCAACATGATTGAACTCGCAACTTTTCATTTTAGAGAGACATCATACCACTGTGTTACAAAGTCTTTCTAACAAAGTATTGTAGCTAATCCTAACAATTTGTAATCATAACTCTCACATGTTTAATTAATAGTCCAAAATTGACATGTTTGCAAAACTCCATGGTTGGGAAATTTTATTTTAGAATGAAACCATTGCATAGAAGATAAAGCTAATAACGAATTAGTTGATCCAAGTCCAGCTTGAATATCATAGAACCCAAAAATCGGCCCACCTTGTTCTTATTCTTATTATGCCATCATCGTTTTCACTTTTCTTCACACCTTCACCATTTCAGCTCCTGGAGAAGGAGATCGCTGCTACATCTCTCTTTGTACAATCCTCCATCCTTCAAAAAATCGTAAATACAAACGAGCGAAGATGTTGCCCATGACCTCCAAAGGACGCTCCTCGTCCTCTTCTTCTTCTCGAGCTAATCCCATGTTGCTTCAATATCTCCGTCGAATTGTCAAGGTTCTCTCTCTTTCTCTCTCTACCCTTAATTATCTTCCCTTTACTGGATCTGACCTTCACTGTTATCCAATTGTATTCGCAGTTGAAATGAGATTATGAATCTTTCTTTGATTTGTACGTTTTTAGTTAGTTTTTATTTAGGATATCGAATTCTGACAATTGCCACTGAAATTCCCGGATTTGAATAATTGGGGTAAGGGCTGGTATTGTTATTTGATTAAAGGTCCATGCTTTCACTGGTTTAAATCGGCTGTTGTAATTGATCATAGAAACCTTGATATAGGTCTTTGTGTGTGTGTATTGTGTTACTGGATGAGTAAATTGTTGAGCTTGTGTGATCTGGAAAACAATAGCTTTATCCCCCTCCCCTGTTCCTATTTTCTCTTGTATTTATTGATGTAAAGTTGACTATGGAATTATTTATAAAGTCTCTCAAGGTTTTTGCCACCAGACTTCCCTTAGATGTCTTATTTCAAGCTTGTTAAAGATCTTCCTTGGTTCTTCGTGGATCTATAACACAAGAGAATATACCTTTCACACGAACACCTTCCTAAAGGGGAAAGGAGATGAATGCCTTTCACATTCACTATTCTTTGAGCCAAATTTTCTAATGTTGAATGGAATTGATCTATGATGACATATGCTTGGGACTTGTGGATGAGATATGGAACATGAGTATAACCTGCCAAGGCATACAATTGGCTGGAAAGTATAGAAACGAACAATTTAGAAAAGATTACTTCGATATTCTATTATGATGAGCATTTGACTTTGACCTCGTGCTCCTCAAGTGGTATGAACATTTGAACCAAATTCTTAGAATATATTTAACAAAACGGGTTTGAGCTCTGATCTTTTTGGATTAATTTTGCTTTGTTGGATTCTGTTAGCTCAAGCAATTTGTATTGTAAAGTGTTAGTTTAGAAACTCATGAAAGTATAATGAACCTGGTTTTATTGAAGCATTCATATGCTACCCTATTTTGCTAGATCATTGTGCTATTTACAAAAATTTTTTTGTAAAAAAACTGTGTTATATAAAAGTATTCATTGATTAGTTCACAAAAAATCTAGCATATCTCTCTCTATATATATAGGGTTAAGGTGTAAAAATACACATGTGATATTTTTGAAAGTATGTCCAACACCAAATGCTTTTTTTTTTTGGGACAAAAGTAACTATGGACTTCCAAAATAGTACAAAAGTCACATGGGTCATTGAATTGAGATGGTGGCTGTTTTTTTTTTTCCAATTGTTATCCATTTGTGCTTTGATTCTCCTTTGACTGTGAAGATGTGGCATTGGGGGTGTGATACAGCAATAAACTTCGACACCTATCTGCTGCTTCACACTCTTGCCATTCCCAGAAGATCCACAACCCACAACCTCAATATCTTCGAAACCCTATCCAGATTGCCAACACCAACCTCATCATCAAAACCCATCTACAATTTAATGGAACAAAAATTTGAAAATCTCATCATCAATCACTAAGCTATCAAATTGGGTCGAATAAGGTTTCGCGGGGAACGAGGGAGGCAGATTCTTGAGGGTTTTAGTGACAAATTAGAAATTTCATTATGCTCATCGATTTTGTTACCAAGTCTTCATCAGTGGTAATAAAAATTAGAGGATTGAGGTCTTCCATGGGAAGCAAGTATTTTTGAGAGTGTAAGGACGACCATTAAGGAATGTTTTAGAGAGATGAGAGGAAAGGTCAAAGAGGGAGGTGTGACATTCAACGACAACGACACACATTTCCTCACCAAAGTAACATAGGGACTTATCATGAAGGTAAGGGACGATGTGGCTGCCATTGCTGCACATAAAATGAAGGTTGGCAGAGGCGGCGACCAGAGGGCTGTTGTCATCTTAATTTAACGGCCCATGTGACTTTTGCACCTATTTTGGAAGTTCATAGTCACTTTTGCCCCAAAAAAAAATAGTTGATGTTGGGCACACTTTCGAAAATATCACACGTGTATTTTTGCACTTTAACCCATGTATATATATATATATCTTCTTTACTTTGATTTGAAAGCATCTCCTTGCCCAATAAAAAGGGTTAAGCTGCTATTTTCCGTTTGATTTGAATTTTACTAATTCAGATTTGTGACTGAATTCATTTTATTCAAATTTCTTGATTGGAGAAGATGGGTTCATCTTTTGTGCTGATGCTGCATCCTTTCAAATTTCTTAGTTTTCTTTTTAACTATCTTTCAGTTGAAATGATTGTTTGTTTCTTTCTTTTTTTTGTGATTGTTATAATTATTTCAGTGGCAACAAATGGATATTGAATATACTTTCTGGCAAATGCTTCACCTGTGTACCTCACCAAAAGTTGTGTAAGTATATAAAATCATCTCTACTCTTTCCCCCCTTTGGATTTGAAATTTATGTAAATCTCCTTTAATTAATACTTTGTCCATTATGCTCATCGACATTATGATCAATTGAGTCTAAATTGCTGCTAACCCCTTGCATTTGTGATAAATTATCCATTTTTCTGATTGTTATTTTCTGATGCATGCACTTGATGTGGAACCGAATGATGGATGTAGCTATCAACATACTAAATATCACAAACG
This sequence comes from Mimosa bimucronata, assembly GCA_037074515.1. Lineage (NCBI taxonomy): Eukaryota > Viridiplantae > Streptophyta > Magnoliopsida > Fabales > Fabaceae > Mimosa > Mimosa bimucronata. Next base: position 3,511,052 of record CM073438.1, read on the forward strand.
TAAGTTCACTTCACATGAACATCTTATCTGTTTCAATATATCTGTATGTTTCTTTTTCAACAATGATTGGTCCAACAACTTAAGATCAGCTTTTATTTTACTTGGCTATATGAATTATTTGGGCTGTAATTGCTTACAGCCGTGGTTCATAATTTCCAAACATGTTGGCATATGTTGTTATATCTTGAAAACATTCATTAAAATCCTCCATAAGAAATACATTTGAGTTACATTTGGTGATGAATGATGTTGGTGATATCAATTGTTCATCATAATCATTAACAATGATATATGCTGTAATTTATCTTTCTTTTTAAACTTACTCAAACTTTCAAGTACTTGGATCTAGCAATTGTTCAGTGTAGGGAGGAATCTCTTGAAGATTTTTTTTTTTATCTTCAATGAAGACCTATTATTTTGCACGGGGAGTAGAATTTCATCTAACAATGTGAAATAATAATAAGATAAAGACAAAAGGAAGCGTAATTGGTTCTTTTCTTATTGTGTTTTGGTATCAGAAACCAAGAATCAATGGGCACGTGACGACCCTGCTTTTGTTGTGATCTGCAGCCTTCTTTTGGCCGTTGCAACTCTAGCATATTGTGCTGCGTAAGTTTGCTCTACATTTGTGGTGCCATCTCTTCATAATTATACATAAGACTACTTGGTAAAATTACTGTAATTTAGTAAACCTAAATCAATATGCAAGTCCCTAATATGTGTCCTCATAGTAAAGGAGAATCTGTTTTATAAACATTCCATTTTATAAATACTCCCTTCTTGAACTGCCGTATACTTTTCCTTATTTCAGAATATTTGTTGTTCCTGAAGTCATGAATCACAATGGTTAATGACTTGGGGTTTAGAGTTTTGATGACCTTATTCCTGATGAGATCGGTTGACCTCTGTTAATATTATTGTCTCCTCATCACTTCAGGTATGATCATAGTGCTGCACATGCACTTTTTGTCATATTCTCAGTGTTGGTTTTCCACTTTTTGGTGACTGGAGTAGCTCTGGCAACTTTTTGTTGGTAAAGGATACTGTTCAGATTAAGTATATCATCCTTTTCTTCTAAATCATTTGGTCCCGATACAATAACTGATTTATCATTAAAACCCATGTGATCTCCAGGTTCCTGACTAATTCTTATCTTCGAGAAGAGGCTCCTAATAGTTATGTAGTTGAGCAGCGTGTTGAATGGTACGTTGGAAACTTGGAAATTGTTCTTTCCTGCATTTTGTTATGGCCAAAGAAGTCGATCTTTCATTAGAAGTGCATGCGAAAATATTGGTCGAATTGATTATTTTGCATTGCTTTTGAAATTTTAAATGTAGAAATAAATCTGGGGCGGTTGAATATTTCCCCTTGACTTTAGAATTTTGCTAATTGTATTCTGATAACTAATTCTTCTTTTTGTTGTTTTCCTTGGAAGGCTATATGCATTTGATGTGCACTGCAACTCCTTCTTCCCTATGTTTGTCTTGCTTTATGGTAGTTCCTTATTCCTTAGTTAGTATGTTAGGTGTTATAATATTTGCAAATGCAATATATTGCATCACAGTGATACTGTTGCCTGATCATTCGGCAGTGATCCATTACTTTCTATCTCCGCTATTGGTGGCTCATGGTTTCATTTCATCATTGCTGTCAAATTTGCTGTTCATGGTGGGCGCTTCATACTATCACTATCTCAATTTCTTAGGTTATGACGGTAATGCTCTCTGTCTCTTTCGAGTGCATAGCATATTAATAATCTTCACAAAGTTTTCATTTTGAAAGACTCCAGTTATTTTGATCCTGTAGTATTTGTATTTCATTAATATATTTTCCTTGGGTGTGGCTATAGCCTGGAAAATATTCTCCCTTCTGCTGTAGACTATAAGCGTAAATCTGCTCAATTGCAGTGAATCCATATTATTTGCTCAGTTATTCTTGAGGTTTCAGGCATCAGGCTTGCACTTTCGTTGCAGTTTTCTTTTAGTGTTTGATGTTTGAATTGCAAAGCTGGATAGTGTTTTCTTTTATCTGGGTCTCTGCAGTATGATATGGAGCTCATGGATTGTCATCTGTGGCTGCAGTTCTGCCCTTTTTGGAGAAGACCACTTTTTTTCTGTACCCGATCGGTGTTGTCTTCATCCTTTCTGCTATTTGTAAGTGTGGGACATGCTTGCCATTTGTATTTCCATGACATGCTAATACTGTGTCTGAACTCAATTTTCTGATTTGCAGTGATTTTGGGCGGCTTCAATCCTTCTAAATATTTCATGAACATGTTCTTCAGTCGACCAATGTGATTAGTCCAGCTAACACTTTTGATCTGTCATATTTGAGAGTTTTACAGCATTCGGAAGACTGCATCAACCTGAGAAGGCTACAATGTTTGATTGTTTGTCTTATATGTTAGGGATGGAATGGCCATTAAGGCCTTCTTAGAGGTCTTCTAGCACCACTGCCTGTGGAAGTTGAATTGTAGTAAAGTCAGGATAGGAAGCGCAATTTTTTAATAGATATAGGGAATATTTGTTCAAATGAAATCCCTTGATATAAAAAAAATGTGATCTTCTCCATGTCAATTTGTTATCTTTATCCCAAAGATGATTTTTTTTTTTTTTTTAAATCGTAAGCTTTCTCGAAAGTCCCCAGAATGAGCTTTAAGTTAAATAATCTGGGTTTTGTTTGTATCATTGGAAGGGTTTTGATGGACAATGACTTATTTAAAAAAAAGAAATTGGAACTTGTAGAATTACTAAATTTGTAGATTTTGCTTTTGAAGAAAAATAGTGTAAAAGAAGCGTAGCAAGCTTCTCATCTATCTATGAAATATAAATCTTGCTTTTAAAATGCACCCTTAATATTGAATGGGCTGAATCACTAATTCATGGTCTAACAATCGATTAATTACGGTATATCTAGTTCATATGTTTTTAATCAAATACTAATAATTTCAACTAAGAAAAATAAAAATAATTACACTAGTCCAGATCTGATTTGGACTGCCCAGGTGGAATATTTTTTATTTTTTAAAATATTATTTCAATTGATACAAAATCCAATATGAAGATTGTTTTGTAAACTATCAAATTTTTTAAAAGAAGTTTTCATTTAGAAATAATTAATTGAAAAATATTAAGTCCGGACGGCCTCATCATTCTAAAGAGGAGAGAGTGATTCTATATATGAATTTGGAATTTGAGTCGGTTTTCTTTGGTGCCATTTTTTTTAAATAAAACTGGAGATCTTTGTTGGCTTATCAAAGGTAACAAAACTTACATCTAGACTATACCAAGGTTTAGTTACCTGATTCGTTAACCAAACATGTTTCCTGTAAATATGGACAAAATCTACCTTCCAATCCCTGTGAATAAGAGTGAGCACCTCACATAATCCACTAACTCTTTAAAAGAATAAGCACCTCACAACTTCCCAAAACAAGGTTTAAAACTTCAATACAATCAGATATTACAATAATATTTCTAAATCCTTTTGACTAGCACAAGTGCAAGGCATGAATGTAACAAAGTAACTCAGCAGTTGTTGGTAGAACTTTCGTTAATCTACGACAGGAAACCACTCATACATTCTCCATGTTGATAATCCCTCCACATCCCTTCTTCCATCCTTAAAACAGATCCATCCACATCCACAGTTGAATAAAAAGTAAAAGAGACAGATTACGCCGGCCAATACCACTACTACTGTTTGTTTATTATTATTTCCAACAATACAACAGACAACTTTGATAGATATACCACTAATTAATAATCATGATGATACCCAGATTGTTGAGTGTGTTATTTGCTGCCTGCAACGTCAACAACAAACCTGTACCTCACATCGTTCTTCTCCAACCTCTCAAATGCCTTGTTGATGTAATCCATCTTCACCACTTCTATCATTGAATTCAGTCCCTTCTCTTTCCAAAACTCCAACATCTCTTCCATCTCCTTTATACTCCCTATGAATATCCCCGTTATCATCTTCCTTCCTGTTTCATCACAAAATTCCCAAAATGAATAGGGAAAATATCTCCAATCTTGCAAACAAAGAAGCAAGATACTTAACAACAAAAAGAAACAGCCATAAATAAACTCCTTCCCATTTGCTCCTTAATATAAGATCAATTTAACTTTTCTTTTTTAAGATGTAAATGTTACAAAATAAACTATTTTACAATACTTATAATTATAAATTTTCTCCAAAACTAATTTACCTTGCTTGTTGCTCCCTCTGGTTCTATATAGGGAGGTGAACTTAATTCTAAATATAAGACTTTTTTTTTCTAATTTTTCCCAATTTTTTCTTAAATTAACCCTATTGGTACTCTTCCATAATAAACAAACAAAAGAGGGAGGTTGAAATGAAAATAAACAGTTAGGGTGTTCAGTAATATCATGTGATTGTAACTAATTAACCTAACAAACATCCTTAATTTTATCAAATTAGGTAAATAGGTTTTATATTTAGGGCCTGGAACGAGTAATCAATATACTCCCTCTAATCTTAAATATAAGACATATTTAAAAATGTGATTTTGGTCCTAAATATAAGATATTTTTCTAATTTTTCTCAACTTATTCCCAAATTATCCTTATTGATACTCCTGAATAATAAACAACAAGAGAGAAAGGGTGAGAACAAAGGTAGATGGTTAGATTGCTTTGATAATATGATGTGATTTTAACTAATTTAACTAACAAACTTATTCTAATCAGATTAGATAATTACATCTTCTATTTAGCATGGGAGGGAGTATAATCTAGGGAAAATCACACGGAGATCCCACATAAAGCATTTAACCACAACAAGGTCCCAAACAAGCATCAAATTACATTGAAATCCAAGGAACCTGGGTGTAATAAAATGACTTGTCATTGTGAGTTGTCAATACCAGCTCATTGAGTTGTCACTGCATTCAAATGAGCTGGTATTGACAACTCAATGGGTTGTCAATTCAAGATTTGTCAATACCAGCTCATTTGTGTGCAGTGACAATTCAATGAGCTGGTATTGACAACTCACAATGACAAGCTATTTTATTATACCCAGGTGCCTTGGGACTTCAATATAATTTGATGATTGTTTAGGACCTTGTTGTGATTAAATACCTTATGTGGGACCTCCATGTAATTTTCACTATAATCTAATGCATGCATCATATGTTGTGATTTGAAAACTTGATACCTCCTGATCTGGTGTTATATCGAGGAAGTATGAGTTGACGTTAGATCGAGGAAGTGTATATATATAGAGAGAGAGAGAGGGGGGGGGGGGGAGAGGGAGAGAGAGAGTACCGAGCATGACGGTGGGGCTAAGGAATTGCAGAGGAGTACTGATGGAACCCGTTAAGATCAATTTACCATCAATTTTAAGCAGAGAAAGATAAGGTTCAAGAGGATGAACCACTGGCACTGTATCAATGATATAATCAAGAGAATCAGCAATCTTCTGCATCTGACTTTCATCAGAGCTAACCACATAATCGTCCGCTCCGAGATGCTCCAGAGCCTCCTGCTTCTTCTTCTCCGACGAGCTTATCACTGTCACATAGTGTCCCATTGCTTTCGCTATCTTCACTCCAATGTGCCCCAATCCTCCAAGCCCCAATATTCCTCCTCTCAGACCACTCTGTTTCAGACCAAAGTGTGACAGTGGACTGTACATTGTCACGCCGGCGCATAACAGAGGAGCCACTTGCTCCGGCGACATCCCCTCCGGTACCTTCACAACAAAGCTGAAAAGAAAAACAATCCCGAGGAGATAAAGATTGGTTTTTTTCTAGTGGGGTTATGAAGAACTCTTTGATAGAGAGCGTAAAGCACAAAACTTTATTTGAAATTGGTTGTCAACATATACTCCGTACGTTACTATATACTCCATCCGTCTCATAATATAAGGTCTTTTTAACCGAATTGCGGGTTCCTAAAAAGTAAGTTAAAAACAATAAATGTATAGGAAACATATCATTTTTTCAAAAGTGCCCTTATTTATGAATGAGTAAGAGAGATGGTAATAATGAAAAGAAGATGAAAGAGAATGTGTGGGAGAAATTAATGCATGAGTAAAATAGGAAAAACCGCATTTATTACTCAAAAAAAGTCAAAGAGGACCTTATATTATGGGACAAGGTCATTAAAAAAAAGAACCTTATATTATGGGACGGAGGGAGTATATATATATATATATATATATATGAGCTATTTAGAGGGTGGAGTTGTTAATATAACAACTTTTTCTAATTTTTATCAATTCCTCCCTAAATTATCCTTATTAGTACTCCTAAATAATAAATAAATAAGAGGTGGTGAAAATAAATGTTGGTGATTAGAGTGTTTTAATAATATTAAGTGATTTTAACCAACTAAATTAACATTCTTAATGTAATAAAATTAGGAAAATAGTTCTTATATTTGCCATTTGGGATAGGATGGTTTTTATAGGAAGTGGGATTTTGCAGGAAGCTTGTATGATTATACAGGTAGGGGAGGTTTTATTGGAATAAAAGCTAAGATGAGGATTTGATTACTTCTGATGGACGACCATGGTTTCAGCAAATCCACCTTGAGTGGGCTTTCCATCTGTGTATACACCATTGTAAGTCCATATATTCTTTTTGCAATACTGCTCTATATCAGATTTGCATGCTCTGCAATTCCTGCAACTCCCAACAACAAGTCCTACTCCGACGGCATCTCCAACCTTAAACTTGGTCACATTCGAACCAACTTCGATTACTTCGCCAGCCACTTCATGCCTATACATAATATAACAACACTCATAAGCAGAGAAAGCCATTATTGCAAGGTAGTTTAATTTGTTTCGTTATTCACTTTAATTAGTTGTTTACTTACCCAGGAACCATGGGATATTTGGAGTTGCCAAGGTCATTCCTAGCAAAATGCAGATCAGTATGGCAGATCCCACAGTAGAGAATCTTGATATACACATCATCAGGCCCAGTGTTTCTGAAAGACCAAACATTGATTTAAACTTGGAGAAAAGATGAGATATTTTTTTAGGTGAAGGTAAGTAAGTAACCTTAGAGTGAAAGTGTAAGGGGAGAGAATCCCAGAAGCGTCTCGTGCAGCCCATCCAAATGTTGTTCTTTCTGCTTCAACGTTATCCATATTGTCTCAAAACTCAGAATCAGGTAGATGAAAGTGAGGAGGAAAGGAAGGAGTTAATATAGGAGTAAAGGGGAGTACAATCAAATATTAACTCCTGTCATATTCATCCTACTCCTAACCCTACAAACCAAGGCCTTACATATGCCATAGATATCTTATTATCACATGGTCCAGACTGAGGAGCATGGTCCTCGTTTTTTGCTTGGCCAATTGAATCATAGAGACTGCCGCCAACTTGATTATCTTCGACGAGAAATTCTTGGTTGCATTCTTACTGCCCAATGAAATAATGACACCTCATTTGTTTTATTTACGTCTCAGCCTACATGTTACATCACTCTCCCCTATTATTTATTTGTTTTAAAAAAAAATCGTACCTCTCTCCTCTCTCTTCACCTTCCCTAATGACTTTTTTTTTAACATCACATAGGCAAGCCGAGGCTTGAGGGTAGATAAATCATGCCGACCCAGTTCCTAGCTGATTACATTGCCCCTTCCTTAATCAGGTACAATGAACCAAATTTTCGTGGCCAAAAGCTACGCAGCCTGCTGGTGCTTCTAGAACCAGAATTCTCTCACCTCCTTGCTGATGTCCTGTTCGAGCCAAAAAATCTGCACATTTAATAATATTTCTGTGGGTATATCTGATTTCCACTTCCCCATCCAATAGACAAAGGTCTCGGATGTCGCTAATTATCTTCCACAAATGATGGTCTTTAGCTCCCGACCTCAATAGGAGATTGATCGCTTCTAATGAATCTGAGTATACGTGCATTTTTTGAATGTGTAACTGATGAGCCAACTCAATGCCGTTTTTAATTGCCAAGAGTTCCGCTTCAGTGGTAGAGCACCTGCCTAAGTTTCTCTGAAATCCCATTATCCAGCTGCCCTTGTCGTTTCTAATGACTCCTCCACACGCCGCATCTTGGTCTTCCCACACTGATCCATCAACATCGATCCTAGCGGTGCCTTGGGGTGGCGGGGTCCAGAATTCTTCATATCTTCCAGGAATATTGAAAACTCGGTGCTTGAATTGATTATTTGCAGTACACTCTGATATATGATGAGAGCACTTGTGCAAGAGCTCTCGTATATCTAAGCGTACTCCTTCAAAAATGTACTTGCACCTGGTCGTCCATAACGTCCATGCCACAATGCTGAAGACTCTTGTCCAATTCTCCGTCTTGAACAACTCTCTTCCAGGACTAGAGCGTGCATTCCATGCGAGCCACACCTGCAAATTTCCAGCAAAGAAACTAGAATAATGGTTAGGTTTTATAATACTCTTCCATAACTCTCTTGCTCTCGGACAATCTCTCAAAGTGTGTATGACACTCTCCTCACTCTGACATTGAAATGGACATTCACTCACAGTGGTAATACCCCGTTTAGCTCTTAGTGAGTTTGTGATCAATCTCTCATGGGATGTTTGCCATAGGAAGAACTTAACTTTCTCAGGGATGTGCCACTTCCATAATTGCTTCCATATGTCAACATCTTGACGCTCTCCTCTTTTTTCAATGAGATCATAGGCTGACTTAACTGAGAATCTGCCATCTTTGGACCATCTCCAAGTGAATTCATCAGCCTTAGGATACTGGGGTGGAACTATCTTGAGAATTTTGTCTACGACCCAACACGGGAGAATATTTCTCAGTGTGTTCTCTTTCCAACCGCCACTGGGGGATACAAAATCTGAGACTTTTTCATTGGCTCTTAGCCTATTAATGTTGGTCGCATAAGCAATCAGCGGTTGATCAAGAGGTGTCTACAAGTCCCACCAAAAACTTGTAGTGAGACCATCATTAACTCGGCGACCAAGTCCCTGGTAAAAAACGTCCCAAACTGCCGTGATGGCATGCCATGTTCGGGAAGCTGACGTTTTTTGCCGGACAGCTGGTACATGGTCTACTCCACATTTGTATTTCTTTCTCAGACACTGGACCCACAAGGCCTCCGGCTTTGTTATTAAGCCCCAGCAAAGTTTCATAATGAAAGCTTTATTCTGGGATACCAGTTTCCGAAAGCCTAGCCCTCCTTCTTCCTTCTTGACCGTGATGTTATCCCAAGCAATAAGATGCATCTTTTTAATTTCATCATTTTGAGACCATAGGAAATTTCGGCTTATCTTTTCAATTTCCTTTAGAGTTCCTTTGGGTATAAGGAGAGATTGCATCTGATAGCTAGGAAGAGCCGTAAGGACTGATTTTATAAGGATTGAGCGTCCCGCCATGCTTAGATGTTTACACTTCCATGTAGATAATCTTTTCTTTGCTTTCAAGATAATTGGTTGAAAAGTATTCTTGGTAACCCTGCTATGAAGAAGAGGTACACCCAGATATTTCCCCAAGTCTGCTGTGAGCCCAATGCCAAGAGCTTGACTCAACTCCATTGCCCGGCTTATGTGTATATTCTTAGAACAGAACATCTTTGACTTTTCTAGATTCACTCTATGCCCAGAAACCATACAAAAGCTTGTCATGATTCGTTTTACCTCCTCCATTTGTGCTAAGGAAGCTTCTACAAACAAAATCAAGTCATCTGCAAAGAACAAATGGGACAACCTTGGTCCTGCCTTAGTTAGCTTGAGCGGTTTCCACCGTTTCTTTTTACATTCATTCTTTATTAACTGCCCCAGTATTTCCATACAAAGAACAAAAATGTATGGACTTAAAGGATCACCTTGTCGGATACCTCTAGATGGTTTGAAACTCGATCCTGGTTCTCCGTTCCATAGAATATTCATGGTTGCTGTACTGATGCATTTCATGATGAGATCAGTAATGTGTCTGCTGATCCCTAAGCACAGCAGCGTATCTTCTATGAACTTCCAGTCTAACCGGTCAAAAGCTTTCTCCATATCTACCTTGATGGCTACATACCCGGTCTTCCTCCCTTTCTTCAGCATTGTATGTATAGCCTCTTGGGCTATTACTATGTTATCACAGCTTGATCTGCTTGCTATGAAACTACACTGTTCCTGGCCTATGAGTTTATCCATTACCCCTTTTAGTCTTTCCGCCAGCAGCTTGGTAATTATTTTGAAGCTAACATTGCATAAGGAGATTGGTCTAAAATCTTTCATGGATTCTGGGAATTCAACTTTTGGTATGAGGACCACACTAGTCTGGTTAATTCCCTTTACTTTATCGGGGTCTTGGAAGATAGATTCAATGAGATCACATATCTTGTTCCCCACTAGGTGCCATTGAGTCTGAAAGAAATGAGCTTGAAGGCCATCCGGTCCCGGGGCTTTGAAAGCTCCCATGGCAAAGGCTGCATTTTTAATCTCCACTCTATCCACATGTCTAGAAACCCACTCAATCTCTTGTCGGGTAAGGGTAGGAAATTCTGCATACCATCCCCTCGGATCAGCTACCTGCGGATCCTCCAAGTATAACTTCTGGTAGTAATCATTCGCCATCTGTTTTAACTTTGAAGGGTCGTCAATCCAGTCTCCTAATTCATCCCTGAGCGTAGTCACTTTCTGCCTTTTCCTTCTCACAATAGCACTTGCATGGAAGTAACTTGTGTTCCTATCTCCCCACTGGAGCCATTTACATCTTGCCTTTTGGAACCATATCAACTCTTCTTGGGCTACCACCTTATGATAGTTCTCCCAAAGTTTTGCCTCTAGGCGCTTAAGACCTGTGGCAATGTTATCTCTCCTTTTTCTCTCAATCCCCTCAAGCCTCCGAATAAGCTCCCTCTTTTTCTTTGTAACACTTCCTATTTTCTGATCATTCCACTCTAATGCTATTTTTTGAAATTGTTTCAGACCCTCCAGTCATTCTCTGTTTTCCCAGGATTCCTGAATACATTTATCGAACCCCTCTTCAATTACCCAGGCTGCTTGATAGGAGAAACATCTGATCGGTCTAGGACTCCTTAGCATATCATTTTCAGGCCTTACCACTACAACTTTGTGATCCGACTTGAATCTCAATTCGTTGAGAGCTTTAGTATTAGGAAAAAGATTGGCCCAGCTATAGTTATAAAAAACCCAGTCTAGGCGCTCTTTCAGACCAGTTCGCTCCCAAGTGTACCGTTCCCCTTGTACCTCTGCCTCAATTAGCCCTGTGTCCTCCACACACTCATTAAATGCTTTCATTGATCCGTCATATGAGATTGTTCCCCCTAACTTGTCCCTTGGAGCTAAATAAGCGTTAAAGTCACCAAGCACTAACCAAGGGTCCCGGGTGTTTTGAGCGATCACTTTTAAGGATTCCCATAGAGTATTTCGACATTGAGCTCTAGTTTCTCCATAGACCGTTGAAAGGAAAAATAGTTTCTTTTTGACCCTGTCATACACTCTACAATGGAGAAGTTGGGTATTTGAAGTGAGATACTCAATTTCAAAGGATTGAGCATTCCATAACAGCCAAATTCCTCCTGCAAATCCATTTGCCTCAATACGGATCCAATTACTAAACCCCAGTTTCCTTATAGTAGACTCTGCTTTGGTGCCACTGATTCGAGGTTCCAGAAGGCATAGAATATCAATATCATATTTATGAATTATGTCCCTTATAATAATAGGGAAGGCACGACTACCGGCTCCCCTACAGTTCCAAGAAGTGATTATCATTATAAAGGAGATGATAAAGAGCTTGTCACCTGCACTACGACTCCCCATCTCAACAGGCTCCAGCTTGTTCCATCACCTCCAAGGGGTCATCCTCCTGTGTCTCTGCAACCACCGTTTCTGGCTCATCGATATACTCCTCCGCGTCATCGAAATCCGAGTCGAGAGGGTCTGGGGGTTTGGGGCCTGGGGGCTCCACGTTCTCCATTGGCAAATGAGCGTCATATAAAGCATATTGTTGGTTTTGGTTAGTGATTTGGATTTTGCTTGTATTTCCCTCTATCGCTTGTCCCAGTTCTGGTGCTTGTTGCCCATTATGACCATTTTGGGCTATTTGGTTTAATGTGCCTTGCACTACTACATGAGTCCTTCTGCTTCTGGGCCTATTAGTGGTATTTTCCATTGGGACTTGGCCCATCTCCTCCCTTTTATTTTTGTTCTCGTTCCCATTTAGGCTAGCCATCGGCCCAACATTTTCGGGCCCATCTGTAGATGTTTTATTTTCCATCATAGTTGGCCTATATATTAACTTAGTCTTCCCCTTCTCTTGCTGACCAATCTTGCGCCGCTGACCACTTGGATTCAGAGGTTTAGAGCTCCCAGCTTTCCTTTTTTCTACTATCACCATAGCCTTTTCATACTTGTTTGCTTGCACCGAGTCAGAGATCTGGACTAAATCTGCGTTTTCCTCCTTCAATTCCTCGTTCTCCATCTCTGCAAAAACTGCAAAGCGGGATTTCTGCTCAAAGGAAATCGGCTTCTTTGTCCTGCTTACGGCCTGATTTGACAGGTGAGACTGACCATTTTGTACTGAGGTCCTCGGATACTGAGATTTCTTTTTTGTCCTTGAGTTAATCATCCAATCGCCGAACTTTTCTTCTCCCCCTGTCTGGTTTTCCTGCGGCCTTGCTATTTTCTCAGATCCCGCTGGCGGTGGGGACTTGAATTCCGAAGACGTTGAGCTTGTCCTCCAAGGGCAACCTTCTTTTCTGTGTCCAAACCGTCCACAAGCAAAACAAATTTTCCCAGGCCCTCATACTCTACATTGAAAATGGCATCTGCAAAAATAACCTTAGGAACAAGTGGTTTTTGCAAATCCAGTTCAACGCATATTCTTGCAAACTTTCCTCTTTCAACCTTTGTGTTTCTGCCACCAAAATCAGTCAATGTTCTCATATCAACCTTGTTTTTCCTATTCTATCCCCTAACCTGGAGATAAAGTGACTATTATAACAGTGCATTGGAATATCAGGAACACGGACCCACGTTGCTACTTTTCTCAACTGATTCTGATAAGGATTAAAATAGGGTGACCACCTCTGGACTAACACGCAATGGTGGTTCACTGTCCACGGCCCCTCCCAGAGGATTTTCCTGTATTGATTTCTCCATAGTTCCTTATCTAGTAATTTCACAATGAAATAATTGTTTGGGAGATCAATGAGTTCAAAGCTTGAGAATCCCCACAACTTCCTGAAGTAATCTTGAAGCCAGTAGAGGTTGAATCATCTTCCTAGTACTGTCACGGTCAATGAATGGTTCCATGGCTCACACCATTCATTAAATTCTTCCTGAGTCGCTGGAATCACTGGGTACACTTCCATTAATTTTTTAAGTTCCTCAGAGGGTTCTGGAAGTTTCCAACATACTTCTTCATCATCATTTAGCATATCTTCATCACAATCTGGTACATCACCATTTGCCACTCGGTTGAATCCCATAAGGGAGGCCCTATATGAGATGAACTTTGTCTGTGAAGGAGGAGTACCTGCTATTTCGGTTTCCTCAGTGCCTCGACATTTTCCATTGGTATCTGTTTCGCCCCTATTCTCTGGTTGATCTCCAGCCTTTTCCTCCATTATCTCATCCGTTGATTCCTGTTGCATTTCCTCGGTCTTCTTCTTCTTCTTCCTATCTTCATTTTGATCTCCTACCATCGGCCGGTCTGGCGGCACCTTCCGCTGGCTCGTTTCAGACATGTTTCCCGTACACAAATCCCAAGAGAGAGAAAATACTCACCCACTAAGAGCTGTGCATAAACTAAAAGTTATATTAACCCTTATAATTACCTTCCCTAATGACTTGCAGGCACCACCATCCTAATCTCAATCATTGAACTTCCTCTTCCCCCACAAAGAGCTTCTATGAGCCCCTGTACCCATTAGTCCTCCAATCTTTGGAGAAGCAATCGGTCTTCATTTGAGGGGATGAGGGGAAAAGTTCTCTTCTCTCATGGTTGTCCCTATTCGTTATCTCTCCTTTCACTCTCCTCCTCCTCCCTCACCTCAAGTCCACTTTTTCTCCTGCCACTTCAGTTCATTTGGCCGTTTAGGACACCGACTTGCAGGCGGCGTCTCTAAAATCTTTAACACCGATTTTCTTCAATATTTGCGCTAGCGCTGAAGCACTAAAATCTTCAACGCATTATCTCTCTCTCTATATAACTTTTTGGTTTTTTCTGGACATGTAAGAATGACGATTACAAAGCGACTGAGTAGAGATTTGTTCTTCAACGCATTACTTTTCCACCGACTATGAAAAAATAAAGAATGTTGTTGAATGGAGATGGAAGGGGGAGGGCAAGCGAGAGTGAGAGTGGCGGTAGGGGAGGGGGAGAGAGATGGGTGGAGTGGGGTGATTGATTTTGAGAGAGAGGAGAGAGATAGTTTTTACCTTTTTTAGAAAAAAAATATGAGAGAAAATTTTCTGGAAAAATTTTTAAAATAGGAAAGAGAAGGAAAAGTGCCGTGTAAAATGTGACATTCGATGAAACTACTTGACTTGTCATAATTTTATTGGTCAGTACACAAATTAAATGGTGGACTCAGTGCATATAAGAATTCCTTTGTCTTCAACTCCTCATATCTCCACAAATCCATGCAAGCTTTTTTTTTTTAATTATTGAGGAAATTAAATTAATTAATTTTAAAATATTTACATTTGTTATTTTTCTTTAAATAAATTTACATGATTTATGAACTAATATATAATTTAATCATATGAAGTACATGTTATTATAATTAAGTTTCCTTCAAATCCTAAATGTATGACATATTTACTTTAAAGATTCTAATTAAATTAGTTAAGGTGACATGCACTTTTTTAAAAACACTCTAATTATCTTTCTTAACTCATTCACCCTTTCTCACCTAGTTATCGTTGTGGAAATATCAATAAGGTTTATTTGAAGAAAAAATGACAAATTAGACAATATCCTACATTTAGGACCATGATAAAATCCTTAAATACTATTATAAAAAAAATCCCTAAATACGTCTTACATTAAGAATTGGAGTGACTAGTTTACTTGGCTTCCTTGATCCCTAAAAAAAGTCAATTAATTCTTATATTAAAAACATTATTAGAGAGTATTTATTAGTTGGACATAAAAATTTGTTTTTACCTTGGCAAACCAGATAAACATATTGAAATGATCATAATGAAGGTACAACCAAAAAGACTAACCAATTAGAAATAACAATCCTTTAACTTGTATATCTCACCATACTTCTAGAGGACACTCCTATTATGTACTTTTTTTTGGGACTACATTTACTGCGAATCCTTCTTCATGAGGTGGGAAAAACCTGTTAAAGGTGCCAAAAACAAGTTAGTTGGAACCGAATTTATAAGGGGAAATTAATTAGAGGTCCCATGTAGGGAACATAATTAAGGTTAGGTCCCATGAAATCTCAAAATTAAAGTGAGGACCCTAGGGACCTAGATTTAATTATGTTGAAAGGCAAATTACCAAATTACCCATTTAAACTCCCTCTCTCCCCAATCTTCACCTTCCAACTACCCAGCGGGTCCCACCAACACACTCCATCTCCATGTCTTCGTCCCCCTTCTCTCTCTCCCTTCTGAAACATTCTTAACTCCCCCTTCCATTATAGAACAGAACCACTGCTTCCCCTTCTTTTGTACAAAACACACACAAAACAAAAAAATTAATGGTGGTGTTGTTGGTTGCCGGTGATAAACCCTCCACCTCCCTGCTCCCCAGGCAGCGACCCCATTGGGATGGACGCACCTTACCCCTCCCCCTCCGCCATCACTCCCACCACCGCCCCTGCCAGCTCTTTCCTCATCCCTTCACATCTCCGCCGCCGTCGCCTTCTGAGCTAGCTCCTCATCCATCTCCCTGGCTTCATTATTATTTTGTTCTTTCAATCTTTAGCATTTTTTTCCTTTCCTTTATGTATCAGTTTTCACTTGATAGCAATGAACAAAGCACCGCCCATTTTGTTTTTTTTTGTTTTGTGTGTGTTTTGTACAAAAGAAGGGGAAGCAGTGGTTCTGTTCTATAATGGAAGGGCGAGTTAAGAATGTTTCAGAAGGGAGAGAAGGGGGACAAAGAAATGGAGATGGAGTGTGTTGGTGATGGTATGTTGGTGGGACCCGCTGGGTATTGGATGGTGAAGATTGGGGTTGAGAGGGAGTTTAAATGGGTAATTTGGTAATTTGCCTTTCAACATAATTAAATCTAGGTCTCTAGGGTTCTCACTTTAATTTTGAGATTTCATGGGACCTAACCTTAATTATGTTCCCTACATGGGACCTTTAATTAATTTTCCCAATTTATAAGGCCATTATCTGGCACGTGAAAAATGAAAAAAAGATTAATGAATGCCCACTATTTCATGATTTGCAGCAGTGACCAAGCAGTTGCAGCAATATTAGAGTTGGGAATTTGGACCGAGCCAGTCAAATCAGCCTGTTTAGACCCTGACCCTTGGAGGGCCAGGTTTTGATTTTGGGGCCTTTGGAAGGGGGTCAAGCCTAACGGATTGGCCATATAGGGCTAAGAGCTCTCTGATACCATAAATTGATAGACTAACTATAAGATCAATCAGCAAAAAGCTAGGGATGACCAAAGATGATCCATGTCATGGAAGAATTCCTGTCCTCTTTCATACAGGAATTACATTATATAACCTCTCATAAGAGAGTCAAACATTTCTCCTTCAGACCATCTCAGCACAACCTTCTTTCGTTTCCTACTGGAGGCGTAATTGAATTTTTCCCTTAAAGACTTATAGCCATTTATCCCTTATAAGATCATAACTTTAAGGATCAAATAATAATACTACCTGACCCAAATAAAAAGTTTAGTTACACATACCTGTTAAAGCTATTCCAATAATCCTGCTATTTTTCTGATGGCTAAAATTTTGAAAGAGTAGACAAATACTGTAAATGTAAGATTGTATTAAGAAATTTTTCAGATTAAAAGAGAGCTTGGCAGTTGAGAATTCTATCTGCCTCTGCCTTCCTAAATTAATTACAAGGATTTATATAGAGATGGTATTCCCTTCTCTTCATCTTACATTACAATCATACCTTTTTCTCAAAACAAAACATTTGTTTATGCATGTCACTATTCACATAAGCTTTTACTATTCCTTTCACTTTATGTCAACTTATTTTTTCTTATATCTTGTTTCCTCTTGTCTTTATTTTCTCTTATTGTCAGCAGAAGTCCATTGGCTGAGGATTTGTCGACAATTCCTATTTGGTCCATCTGGCCTTCCTTATATGATGCTCATGTCCATTACAGGATCTTTAAAATCTTTCCTTTCTGGACTCTTTTCATCACAGTATTTACATTTATGTACTGCATACTCAGATAATAGCTGGCATATTCTTCTTTTTGTATTTTCAGTATTTTCAACTCTATTTGTCTTCATTTTGTCATAAAACTGATTAAAATAATTAAGGTCTTGGAAGTTCTTCCTGGGGAATAAATTAAAGCAGTTGGCCCTAAAAAGTATACTCAAACAGCTTCCTAATCTGTTGCTAATAGTCTGTTCATTTCTTGGAAAATTATATGATGGTCTCGTGCTTGGATTCTAGATACAGTCTACATGAATTATGTATCGTCTTCAATATCTTCTTTACATTCCACTTGATAATCAAATGGTTTTTTTGTGATTCCAAGTCTGATTAAATTGATAGGATGATAAAATATATCGGGAGTTATTTCTACTACTGTGGAGTAACACCTTATAAAAACTGTGTTGAATTACAATCCCAAAATATGTCTTTATAGCTCTTTTTAACTACTCTGTTAATTCTAAAATTTCTTCCAAGGATGGTGAGGGATATATTGACTGAATCAAATCATGTTGGTACAAGATTTTTACAAGATTTGGTGGAGTTTCATGATGGATAATGGCTTTGTTAAAAGCATAACGAGAAACATATTTTACATGCTGGGATTGGAGAGTAAAATATCTATAGTTTTCAATTAACTTGAAAGTTGAAGGATTTAAAGTTGGGCTTGCTCTTTGACTGGTTCTAAATGTAGAAGATAATGGTTGATTAAAGGATTGATCATTTGGTGTTGTACTTTGGATTTTTTGGACTGCTTGTTCTTGGGCTTGGCTTTTTATAATTTTGAGTAAAGAAGTTATCTTCTCAGTTACATGACTTCCTGAAGTTTGTCCAGCATCCTTCATTACAGAACTTTTTACAGAGAGTTCTTCCAATTTTCCTACTCTTTGATAGAGTTGTTCTATCTAATTAGAGATCTTGGAGAGATTTCTATTTATCCTTGTAGCTAAAAGGTTCATATTAATTTCCATGATTTGGAATCTCATATTTACTTGATCCATAAAAAAACTTTCTCATTAGATGAATCATTACATGGTTGGGTTACAGGTCTATCTGATTTCATCTGGTTAAGCAATAAGCAATTAAGTTATTTTGACCCTTAATATATTCAATGTTATAATCATAATAACACATATCACTTTGCCACTTAATTAACATTTTGTTACACAACAAAATTGTCTTTATTCCTTTATCTAACCAATGTTTTACTTTGATATTATCAGTCTTAATTATAAACTTTGTATTTACAATAAATAATTCAAATTTCTCTACTGCTTTTACTATAGCTAAAAATTCTTTCCAATTTGAATGATATTTACTTTGATTTTCATTAAAATTTCCACTTGCATATCTTGTAAGAAATTCTTGTCCATTATTATTCTCATGATATAAAGCTGCTCCCCAATAATTTTTCAGAGGCATATGTATAAATTATCAATCTTACATTATTATCTGTAGGTATGGTAAATTTTAAGATAACTTTTTTATTTTGATTTACAATTTTTTTTAGTTTCATTATTCCATAACCAATTACTTTTTTCCCTTGCTAACTTAGATATTTTAGCAGTTAATTGAGATAAATGAGGTATATAATTCCTTGATTGATTTACCGATCCTAAGAAAGATTGTAATTTGTTTTTATTTTTTATTTCTACAAATTCAAGTACTTTTTTACTTATATGTTCTTGTAATTCTATTCCTTCTGGGGATATATATTGTCCATCTTATTCTAATTTTTCTTAATTATGCTTTTTGAAGTGATATATTTAATAATTTTTCTTCTATTAAGTTTACAAATCAATTAAATGTTTTTCATGCTCCTTTTCATTTATTTTTGAAAATATAATAATATCATCAATATATATTATTGCAAAATCTTTTATTGGTAACAATAATTAAGACACATATTCTTGGAATATACTAGGACTATTAAAAAATCCCATTGGTAATACATTCCATTCACATAATCCTTCTGAGGTATTAGAGGCAGTATATTTCTTACTATCTTTTTTTAATTTTATTTGAAAAAAAAATCCTGATTTGCAATCAAACTTGCTAAATATCATTTTTCCTCTTATCAAATTAAATAAAATCTCTATTTTAGGTATTGGATATTTATTCCTTACAGCCAAGTCATTTAATTTTTTATAATTAACTACCATATGTGATTTCCTCTTTTTTTAACTATGTTTTATTACAATCATTGCTAGAAATGAATAATTAGACATACTTTCTCTAATTAAGTTATATTTTTCATTTCCTTAATATGCATTTTAAATTCCTTTTTATCTTGTTCTATCTAAGGATATGGTTTACAATTTATTTCTTTACTATAATCTTTTAATTCTATTTTTTCCAAAGGCTTGGTCTTTTCCCAGTGAATTAAAGGATTATCATCATAGTTTTCCATTAATCTTTGTTCCATCGTTTTTTCTTCTATTGGTTTTACTTCTATTTTGTCTAATGTTGCCATCAAATGAATTATTTCTACACGTTGATTATTAGGTAAGAATTGAACTTCATTTTCATGTTGTTTTTTCTGAAATTTTTTATCTTTAATATCTATTATATCTAGTTATTCTTATTCCCCCTGCTTCATGTTTACAAGGGGTAGTGATTGCACCTGATTATTTTATGTTTCTAACCACTAATTTTGGGAAGTTAACACTTGTCCTAGGCTAATACATGGTAATTTAGGCACTTTTACATTTAGAGTTCTAATGCATTGAGTTAATTATATTTTGGTGCTAAATTGAGCATTTTAAGGTTTAAACTCATGCATTTTTTATTTATGGACTTGGGATATTACAATTTGTGCTTGAATTTGTCATTGTAGGAAGTCTTGATGAAGAGGTGCCCGAATTCTAGAAATTACGGTTTAGTGCTCGAATTTCAGAAATTACAACTAAGTACCTTTGCACTGCGTATCTCAAATGGGCAAGGACAAATTGGGTAATTTGGGAGATTAAAAGAGGGCAAAGATAGAATAAAAATTGTTGGGTTCATATTTATATTTTTCTAAATAGAGACTAAATGAGTAAGGGTCCCGTTTGGAAGCTTATTTGAGAATTTAGCCTAAACCTTTGGATATAGGGCTTGAATTTCATAAACCAAACAGCCCCTTACCCCCTTTAATCCCTAAAAGAGTGCCCAGAAATGAGAACACTACACCATCACAGCCACCATACAGATTCATCATCGCATCAAGCTTCTTCATCTTCACCACCTCTCACCTTTCACCACTATCGACCACCGTCGGCCTCCACCGTCTCCACCTCCATTTTCTCCATCTAGGCCGGTGGTTTCCACCATCATACACACACACACTATTCAGTCAACCATTCACACTCTCCCGGTATTCCTCTAACTCATCCCCTTCTACATCATTCAAGCCAAAACACCATCACCCTTTCTCGGCTTCATTCACTTCCTCCGCCTACAACCACCATTTTCTTCCCATTCTTCATCTTTCCCATCACCGTTCATCATCACCACACACATTTCCTTCAGTTCCAGATTCGGCCAAACACTCTTCTTCCCATGCCATTTTCTTAAATCAACACTTATCACCATTTTTCATCCCCAACAATACTCTCGGCCACTCACCATCTTCCTACACAACTCCCATTCGTTCTTCAATCAGTTCCCATCACTTCATTCCCGCATCCCATAGCCAACGGACTCAAGGAGCTTGTTGAGTATGTTTGTACTGTTGTGATAGCCGGTTGATTGGGCAATTCTTGGTGGCAACAATGCAATTGGAGTTTCAATGCTTAACTAGGGGAGTTCTTCAGCTTATTTTCATGTCTAATTTCACATATGTGTTCATATTCTTATGCCTTTGTATGTATGTGTGTTGATTAGAACATGATGCTACAATTTCTATGCTTATATGTAGATTTCTATTGGGTCTTACTTGTAATTAAGCGATCGCTTTTACTTGTATGAACCTTAGTGTTTGTATCTTGGCATTATTCAATTGATGTGGTAGAATTGCTTATCTCCTTTGGATTGCTAGCTTGGATTAGTGCATTTGTTCATCGCATTTAGCACTAGACACTAGATCCATTCTTGAAGGGTCAAATTACACCTTCAAGAAGAGACTCATTGTTTCCTTGTCAAGGACTCTTACTACCAAGCGGTTTTTAACAATTTCCTAGTTGTCTAATTGTGCAAGCGATGCGCCGAATCAATTAGTAACTAGGTTAATTGGACTTAGGCGATTGTCGTGGGTTTTTAACATTTGGTCTTGGATTTTGAACTCCCAATTCATTTGAGAAGCTATGAAGATTGCAAAGTTTTCACCAAGAATCCATTCTATTAAAGAGTTTTTCAAACCACTTTTCTTTGCTTTCCTAAATCTAAAAAGCCAAAAACAAGTCAATTTACATTTCTTAACTCAAAACTATCAAAAACATCATTTCAATGACAAAACCCCGGTTTTAATCGCTTTCTTCATGCATTTAGGTTAGTCTAGGCATCAAAATAAGTTAACTCCTTTGAGAGACGACCCGAGGTTGAGCCACTTTGCTCAAGCCTTGGTTTCACATATTTTCTTGCATTTGACCCTGAGGCACACCATTCCGACAAAGGTCAAATCAGGTAGCTAACATAATTGCCTTTTCTATTAAGTGTATAGGATAATATTGGCTTAAAAAATCTATTCATAATATTACATCAAAAGATGGTTCATTATATTGATTCAATTCTTTGATTAAAGCTCATATTCTCCTATTTGTACCTTTATATTTTTTACAAAGTGCATGATATTTTATCTTAGGAATTATTAAAGTCTGATGATTTATATTTATCATTATTCTTTCTTCTTGTATTCTATATGGCCTTACTGCTTGTAAAAAATCTTTTCCTAAAACCATTTTATATTCATTTCTAGCATTTTCTTCTACCTATAACTTTATATCCATTATATCTCTTTTGTTAAATCTTATAATAGCATTTGTTTTAGTTCCTCCTTCTGTTATTTCTAAATTATTTTCTTTATAATCTTCTTCAATTAAACTTCTATCTATATCTTGGTCAATCAGAGTTATTATTTCTTCCCATATTGCATCCTTTTTTATTTTTAACTTAATATAACTTTTTCCTTGAGTCAAATCTAAATGTCTAGTTTTTGGTTTGATTTCTGCTAAATTAGAATTCATTAGAATTCCTGCTAATAAATTTCTCTCATACTCTTGATCTTTTTTACTTCTTGATCTAAGTAAACCTCTCCTTATTTCAGGTCTCCTTATGGGAAAATCTATACTTCTTCTTGGAGTATTACTATTTAAATTGAAAGATGGTGCGTGCATTAAACCTTAACATTCTTTGTCCTGCATTATCATTAGTTTGTATTCTTCTAGGGTTAGTTATTTGGTTAAAATTAATAGTTCTATCCAATTCTATTTATAATTGTTCGGGGATTGTTATATTTGTGGGATCTAAAGGAACTTCTTTTAATATTGGCATAAAATATTTATCTATGGTTATCCTTCCATGTGATCTATTACATATCTTATGTTCATTTGTAAAAATTAATCCTACCATAGCAATTATACTTATTGTTCTTGCCCCATCTAACATTTTTATTTCTCCTAATTTATGATATATAATTATAGATTTATTTTCGTATTCATCTGCTCTTGAAATAGCAAAATTTGCATTTATTGTAAATTTTAATTTTTGGTATATCAAATGTTCTGTAAATATTCCCAATATACTATCCTATTCACTACTTATTTTTCTTAGATTTGTTATCAATAATTGGGTTAAAGATCATATTTGCCCCGGAAGTATGCACGGTGGATCACATCTGCCCCGGAAGTTTTTTTTGGTCCAATTTTGCCATGGAAGTGTGCAAAGTGGATCATATTTGCCCTTTACAATTAAAAATTTTTTATCGTTAAAGGGAAAATATGATCCACTTTTGCACACTTCCGAGGCCAATTTGGACCAAAAAAATGGTGAAGGACAAATATGATCCGCTTTGCACACTTCTGGGGCAAAATTGGACCTAAAAAAACTTCCGGGGCAGATGTGATCCACCGTGCATACTTCCGGGGCAAATAATTCTATAGAAGAGTCTATGCCTTCTTTAAAATAAGCTTTTACAAATAATTGTACTCCAACTATATAAATTTCTGTAACTTCATATCTAAATGGTAATTTGGATATTTTATCTTCAATTAGTGTTTTACTTACTAAAGGTATTCTTAAAACTCCTTCTGTTAATGTGGATTCTATAGGGTGTTTCTTTTCTAAAACTACACATGTATTTTTTTCATTTTTCTTATGTTTTAATATTTTACTTACTTTATGCATAAAACCTTCATTATTTAATTCTTCAGGTTTCATATCTAATTTTATACCTTTTATTTTATTATATTGTTTTCCATTAAAAGTAATTCTTTTTTCACGTATTCCTTCTTTAAAATTTCTATATTATTCATAATCTTCATATTCCTTATTACTAGTACTAGGTTCTTCATCATCATTTCTTATATGCATCATATAAATTTTATAATTTTCTTCTTCTAACGATGAATATTCCCTATTAGATTCCTCTTCAATTTTTAACTTATAAATTTCTATTTCTGGGTTTTCTATATCTCTAAATACTAGTTCCTCAAGTTATAGTGGTTCTAATTCATATTCAAAGGTTTTTTTTCTATATTTTCATTGCCTTCTTATCCTTAGGTTCAGGGGAATATATACTTATATGTCCAATTTTTTCACAATTATAACATTTAAATTTTTTGAGTCTTTTACTATAATTAATTCTTTTCTTACCTTTCTTAAAATACTTTCTAGGTTTAAATTTTTTTTATAAAACTTCTCTTTTGGGTACCTTTAAATTTATATCTGTATTTAGTTTTTCCTTTTTTCTTTCTTTTAATTTTTCCCATATCACACCCCATTTATGAGGTTTTTCCAATTCTCCACATTTTAATAATATTTTATTAGTTTTATAATGTTTTATATTTCTCCAAGCTTTTTTACATCTATCAGATAAATATTCTCTTAAATAATTCTCTCTTCTTCCCATCGAATCTAAATGTGGCATTAATTCTTTTGAATTTGGGTAATTAAATGCTCAATTATAATCATCTAATATAGTTTTTGAGATTAATTTTGGTAAGTTTCTGAAAAATAATTCTAAATAAAATTTCTGAGATTCATATTTTTCTATTCTAGCCTCATAGTAATATTTCTTGAATTCACAAATATACTGATTTAGATATGTTGGATCTAATGAACAGATTTCTATTTCATGTAGTTTTTCTATAACCTGCTTCCTTTTTGTTTGTTCACGTAGTTCGGCACTTCTTTCTAGAAATTCATTTCTTATTAGTGTTTTGTGTCTTGCTTCTACTAACATACTTGTATAATTAATATATATATTTGTCTTCCTATTAAAGCTATTAATTGTGCCTTACTCCATTCTTCTAATCTTTTATCATTACCTAAATTACAATCTAAATCTAACCATATTCCTGTATGAGGTATATTCATTGTTGCATATTGTTCTAAAGGTGTAGGTGTATATCTTGATTTATTAGGTGTCTTAAAACTTGTTTCAAAGGGTATTTCCATAGTAGATAAGGTGTATTAGATAAAGATTCCTTGTGATATAAATTACTTTCTACTTTTACTTCCATTTGATTTCCTTCATTATCTCTTAAATTACTTGTTGTAGCCTGGGTTCTAGAATCTTGAGTCATATTACTTTGAGTTGTTTCCATATTTATTTGAAAAATTTCTTTTAAATCTCCTATCTTTGTGACATTTGCAAATTCTTTTCTTATATTTTCAAGATTTTCTTCTACTTTTCCCATAATTTCTTCTATTTCTTCTTCATTTAAATTATCTACTTCCAAAGAATTCATCATATTTATAATAATACTATTTTTATCCTTTTTATCTTTATTAATAACTTCTTTTGTTTTTACAGGTGGTTTAATCATTTCTACTAAATAATCCATTTCGGATCATATATTATATGTAATTTCAGCTATCCTATTACTCTCTTTATGGGTTATTTCTATATCATCACTCTTCTCTGCAATGATTATACCATGTCTTTGTCCATCATTCACAAATCCACATAATCCAATTCATTCATGTCAAGTTCCATAAGATACCAAAACAATTACGGCAAAACAAATCGATACTAATTAACTCAACAAAACCAGAAGGCCTCAGACCTATGATGTCAAAAATGGACCAATCCCAGCCAAAATAGCATGATAAATAATATTACATAAATAAAATGCAATTAAACATAGTAGAAGCAAATGCAATCTTATGACTCTGTGGTAATATACAAACTCTACTCAGCCGAAGTAAACGCTTGCAATGAACTCGATGAGCAGTTGCTGGCTCCTTTCTGTGCCACTATACACCTGATCTAGCACTTGCAAAGATTGAGCAATGAGGACATAAATAATGTCTGCAGTAATTACTAACTACCAGCCTACATGGAAGTGTGAGTGCTAGCAAGATGTCAATTTGGGAGGCTATACAATGTTTATATATATAAACAATCCGAAATATGAACACATAACCAGATAATCATGCAATAATCAATACCAGGAAAGTCATTTTGACAAATTCAAATATATCACCATTTTACAAAATAGTTTCCAAGAATATATTTTTCACAAAAATCCATAATGCTTGCCCTGTGAATTGTTAGGTTGTCCTCTACCACTAGGTGGACCAAATTAGAACTTGACGGGGACCTCAACCTGTATCCATGACCACGGAGAAGTGGAACTCAATGGGGATTTCAACCTATACCCATAATCACGACAAGGGTAATGTTCGATTGGAGTTTTATACCATACCGAGCTCACCGATGGGTAATACTTGATGGGGTTCCAACCCATACACAATATGCCAATTAGTCCCTATGGGCCAACAGAATACCTCATCACATGATGGTAACAATAATCTACATCGATGCCGAACTAGTACAACTATATATATATGCATCACCAACAACAATTGTAATTCAACCAAAAATCAAGCACTTGGCCTTTCCAGTGTTCCAAAACTTGTGCAATCAAATTTCCAAAATCATATATATTCCCTTTTCAATTTATGATGAAATACACGGGTATACATGCTAGTTTCACCACAAGAATCCCACA
Source organism: Mimosa bimucronata (assembly GCA_037074515.1). Taxonomy (NCBI): domain Eukaryota; kingdom Viridiplantae; phylum Streptophyta; class Magnoliopsida; order Fabales; family Fabaceae; genus Mimosa; species Mimosa bimucronata. Next base: position 3,537,532 of record CM073438.1, read on the forward strand.
TGACCTTTTTATATCAAAATAGCCAGTTAAAATCATGCTATACATATACCACATCATCCAGGAATTTCATAGTTGGAATATAATTTGAAATCCCTTACCAACAACACACACACACGCACAGTGAACAAATAGAAGCATACCTGTGAAGCCTGATGGATACACATTTTATCGCAAATTGAGGCTTTCCCCGTGCTAGACTCAAACCGAACTCTAAAAACAATAATATAACATATACATATGATTATTGACTAATCAAGTGTTACAATCCACAACTTAAGGACTTAACCCCTTCAGAGCCCCGTATGGTGCTCTGGCCAATAAATTATAATTACACAGTTAGATTAAGTTAATTTAACCCATATCAATCCTATTAAACCAAAAGCATCGCAATATACCAATTTGATCTCACGTAATCTAAATACCCTCTTTAAAGTTCTTCAAAAACTTAAGGCAAACCATCTGTTGGCCTACAGATTGCTTTCCTAATTTGCAAACGTTATTAAACAGACTCCCCATCTAAATTTCCATTCTCCTTACACTCTCAATTGATAGATTTAGGGATTGACCCTAATCATTCAAAACATCAAACATACACTTACTTCATTGATAAATATTCTTATGTAAGGCTTTAAGGGATAGAACCTAAGGCCAAAATTCCCTGCAGCTTCCATAACAAATCTACAGAGTTCTACAATACTTCTAATTACTAAAATTTAAATCAGATATCTCAATACAATACAATAAGAGAAATCCAATCCAAAGTAAACGTTCGAATTCAGAAATAATCTTCTTAGTATTCCCAACAATCCAAATTACTTACCTTCCCTTAGAAGATTTCACCTTCACGCATCATCAATAAGATTCTTATAGTCATTGGTTATAATCATCCTATACCCAATTAAGGTCCATATTCATTTGACAACTAGAAATTTCCAAAACACATCTAATAAAGCTTCAACCCAAAGCATTTCTTTTAGAATCATAAAACCAAGAGAACCAATACAAATTTCAGGTTTCAACAACTCTATATATATGTCTATATATATATATATATTACCGAGGTCTTTTATATTCAAGCTTAATGTCTTTCATCAATCCAATACTCCATGTTTAACACTTAATCAAGTCTAAATTAACATTCGTTTATTTCAATTAACCTCCTCCAAATATAAAGAATCACATGCTAGTTTTTTTTTTAGTAAAATGCAAAATGATATTAATAATAGTAAAAATTACAGAAGTTTAATAATATGCAGAAATGGGAATCACATGCTAGTTTCAAACAAGCATAAAAGATCACTTCCCTTAAATTTTCCGGTCCATATTTGAACCCAAAATAGAGCATACATTCCTTCCCGATAAGATTTGAAATAACCCATTAAAGTTTCACAAGAGAAAGGGAAAATAGCGTTTGGGGGAAAATTACGAAAATGCCTTGTATGAGCTAAAGACATTTTCAAATTGAGGGTGCTATTGTCATCTTACATTTGCATTTTTTGTTGTCCATTTATATTCTTTAACATAATTTTCTTAATTATTTTCATCTTACTTATCCTTCTAAAATAAATTTCCAAAATAAATCCTCAAGTTCAAAACAAACACTTAATTTTTTATTCTTTAAGTTTAAATGGAATTTAAACCTTAAATTCATTAAAAATAATTTGGACTTTGCAAATTTATTAATGAGGCTTTTAAATTTTCAAATGACACCTTAATACTTTAAATAACCCTTTATTGCCTTTTTTTCTTCCAAAATTTTGGGTATTACACTAATGTATCTTGGAATTAAAATTTAGGATATTACAATCCTAACCACCTATTGTTATTCTTACCCTTCCTCTCTTGCTTGTTTATTATTGTGGAGTATCAATAGGATAATTTAAAAAAAAAAAGGTCAGAAAGTAATAGAAAAATGTTTTATTTTTAGGAATAAATCCATCTCCTCAAATAGGTGCTATATAGTATAATGGACCGATTAATTAATATCCATGTGGATTTTCCCTGCTTGTATTCTCCCATCTCAGCATAACCATATATCATTTTTATCATAGATCAAAGCATTTTGGGGTGCTAGAGAAAAGACAAGGCAAACATTTAATGAAGTTACTGAGAAGGACATTTTAGCAAACAATTTAACTAATAATTTGATTGTTGATAGAGTACAATGAATTTGTACAATCTATATAACCGTATTTTCTCGTTGGGATTCAACCTAGCGGTGATACTATCTAGTCCTTTTTATAAGAAACAATTACTTAAATCACTCAAAACAAATTGTTAATTGAAATTAGTTAAAATAAGTGTTTAGAGATGTGATTTTTATCAAATATACCCTTATTTATAAAATAATAAGCGAGAGATAGAAATAGAATAAGTGGGAAAAGATATGAGAGAGACATGAAATTAATTGATGGTAAAAATTGAAAAGTGCCAGATTCAAATTATTGCTTATATTTTATATACAGAATCAACCCTATATGAGATAATGCTTCTTATCTATAAATCCAGAGGATGGAAAAAATTGTTCAGTTTTTTTTTAAAGAAAAAAGAAAAAAAGAGGATGGAATAAATTAAAGAGGAGGAAAATGCCCCCAATGGAAAGGACGACAACACATGGCGATTTGCAATTATGAAAGAATGCCTAGCGGGGAACTGGTCCAACCCAATTGAAACCAATTGAGTGGTTGGGTTGATATTGATAGGTTGATGGATCGATCCATCACAATAAACACACATATAACATTGCTAATTCAAGGCTAATTCTGTTTTCATTTATAACACCGCCACAATAAACATGGAATGAGTTTTGTGTGTAGTATTAGATATTCCCTCGAATATTTAATATATGACCTATTTAGGAAGTTGATATTTATCATTGATGTAGAATATGTTCTTAATTTTTATCATTTTTTTTTTTCAATTACCCCTATTAATACTCCTTGAACAATTATTAAATTAGAGAGAGGGAGATGAGATTAAATAAGATAATATGATGTTTCAGAAAAAAAAAAAAATTAACTAATTTAACTAACACTGTTAATGTAATTAAATTAGATAAGAATGTCCTATATTTAAAACTGGATGGAGTATTAATTCTTGTTCGGTTCTCCTCAAAACTCTACAAATATGCCTTAGATATGCCATATATAGTTAGATGGTGCTAGTTGCTTATCGTTAAGGCTCAAAAAATCTGTTTTTTCCTTGGCAACTGAATTACCCAAATAGCACTTGCCTTATATGTTATGACAAGCAGACAAGGTTCTTAGATATTTTATCGGTCAGACACAACGATTTGTTTTTGCATTGGCCAACCAGATCAAGCACAAACAAACTTTTCGGATACCTTTATTGCAGATGCTCCTTTTTTTATTATTCCTTTGGGATTGGAAAAACCAATCAAAGGCACCCCAAAAAAAAGTTAGTTAATTTGGGCTTGTTTCAAATAAAGGACTTCCTTATTATGATATTGTCTCTGGGCTTCTCAGTTTCGAAGTGCTTTTTTAATTAATATACTATCACACAAATGAAAAAGAAAGATACTGAAATGCTTTATGGTGAGAAGTTTTTACCAAAATGCTTTACTAGAAACTATTCACCCTTTGAATTAGTTAAGTATTTTTAAGACAAAAAAATACAAACAAAATGGCAAAAGCACTATGGGGTCAATTTGCCTTGTTTGAATGAGCTTTAGGCCCATCTGACTTTTACGGCAAAAAACGACTTAATTTCATATGCCTAATCAAGGTGCTTATAGTCTTAACTCATTCAAAGGGTGAATAGTTTCTAGTAAAGCATTTTGGTAAAACCTTCTCACCATAAAGCATTTCAGTATTTTTAAGACAAAAAATACAGACAAAATGGCAAAAGCACTATGGGGTCAATTTGCATTGTTTGGATGAGCTTTAGGCCCATCTGACTTTTACGGCTAAAAACTACTTAATTTCATAAGCCTAATCAAGGTGTTTATAAAAACTACTTAGTTTCACCTGGAGAGAGGAGAAACGCACCGGAGAAAAATGATAAAAGTGGTCACATAGTAGAATAAAAGTTGAGATGCTTCCGTTTGCAATATTATCGTGTGCCTTCCCTTCATATAATTCCAACAGGCTGATTTGTCGAATTCACTCCTTCCCAATGCTTGATTCATGAAGTCACAATGCATTTTGCTCTAAACAATTCTTTTGCAGCATCGTTCTTTCTCTGTTCTTGCTTTCTTCTGTGGCCATTCAATTTCTTCTTCCACCTCCTTCATATTTCCCCCCCTTTTTCTGTTTGAGTTGGTCTTGTGTGCTGCATTGTGGTCTGCCTTATGTACATAGTGCTTCAACTTGAAACTTGATTTTCCATCTGAAAAAATTGTACTTTCTCACAAATCTCAACTCTAACAAATAATGAACGATTTCTAATATAGTATTTTAATAAATATTTTTACCATGCAGCAGTTCAATAATTTGTTTACTGTTCACAATATAATGGTAAACAAGCCATTTCCAGTACAACAAATCGCTGCCTTTGCTGCTTCAATCAGCAACCTGTGGATTGCATATACTAGTGGGCAGTGGCTCTTTCTTTCTTGGGTAATTAATTATAGGTCCCGTGTAAGGAACTTAATTAAGATGAGGTCCCACAAAATCAAGAAATTAATTTCAGATCCCACGGCTTATTAAGTTGTTATCGGCGGCTCAAAAGTTGTTACTGAACAAGAGTTTAAAAGTTGTGATCGTCAGGCCCTAAATTGTTATCGTCTAGCCAAAAATTGTAATCCTCAGGCCAAACAGTTGTTATTGCCTAGTCAAAAGTTGTTACAGACCTATAAGTCAGTAACAACTTTTGATCAGACGATAACTTAATGAGCATGTGATAACAATTTCCTGGCAGAGACCTCAGATTATTTTCGTGATTTCGTGGGACCTTATCTTAATTAAGTTCCTTACACGGGACCTATAATTAATTACCCATTCTTTCTTTTATCCACATGCTCAGTCTTTGGTGTTTATTACATGTCTAGCCTTTTAATAAATGCAAGAACTCAATCAATTTTCTCATCCAAATTTATAATCTTGTCTGTAAAGTATCTATTATTATGGGGGGATTCTAATAGCATGATTAAATGGGGAAAGTTTAAGAAAATCAACAACAAGGCAAGTTGTAATTAAAAAAAAAAAAAAAATCCGATGGGAATGGTCCAACCCAATCAAACGACTTGAGTGGTTGGGTTGATGTTGAAAGAATGATGGATCAATCCAACCCAATAAACACATATATTATTGATAAGTCAAAGGCTAATTTGTTTTTAACTTTATTAACTCCAACACCACATTATGCCTTGAACCAATATTGAAAGGCTAACGTCTGATGCAAAATAATAGAATATGTTAGTTTGGCGAGTTTAAAACTTGAAATAAAGAAAATTGAGGGTGGACTTGTCCTAGCCAATGCAAACCAATGGGGTGGTTGGCTTGAAGTCGACAGATCAATCTAGCAGAACAAATACGCTTGAAATATTGTTAAGTCAGTTCAAATTAATTCATTTGCCCTTATGCCCACACCCATGCAAGGCAAAAAAAGAGCCTAGTGATTTTGTAGCTTAGTAGTGGCATATCAGTTCTCCTATAAATTGGAGGTTGTGTATTTAGTGTCACTTATAATCTTAAGTAGTGATAGTGTTTACCGCTTTAAGTTTATTTAAAAAAAAATTAAAAGGGCTTTTGTTTAGTAATAATTGGATTGAACTTTGAGATGAGTTTTGTTGGAAATGTTGAGGGTTCTCGTTTAAACCTTGCTAGCAGTTTCATTTCATTTGGAGTTTTAACTTTGGCTACTTTACCTCTCCTCTTTTTCTCCTTTTTCTAATAAAACAGTAATAGCATCTCTTCCCACATTGAATAATTAAGTTGATATTTAAAAATTATATTATTATCTTCTCTAAAATACTCTTAATTATATATGTGTGTGTAACACACACACACACACACTTTACTCTCTCTTAATTCCTCTCTTTCTATCATAATAGGTTAACCCCCTCTTTCTTTTACAATCCTTTTGGTTGCATAGTACTTGATGTATTTTCCACTAAATCCTATTACTATATATTCAATCAACTGCCTTGTTTCGACTAAAATTTTGCGAATATAAGATGACTTTTCTCACTGTTTTTTTTTTTAATTATGTGAATTTGAGCTCAGTTCCGCTCCCCATTGGCTAAGATTACCCCCTTTGTACACATAAATTTTTAGGAATTTGTTTTGAAAGATATCAATTACTCCCTCCGTTCCTAAATATAGGAGTTAGTTGACTTTTTCGGAGAATTCTAAGAAAGGTAAATAAGTTACTTATAAATTGATTTTTCTAAATTTTTTCTCTAAACTAGTTTATTTGACTTATAAGTTATAAGCTAACATATGATCTAATAAAACACAAAATACATTATGATTAAGTGACTCATTTAGCTTCCTTAACTTCTCCAAAAAAAGTTAATTGGGTCTTATATTTAAGAACGGAGGAAGTATTTCCTAAATTTTACAACGTGTTTTATAAAGGATGAATATAATTTTATAGGAGTTTGAATATCCGAAAATTCATTTAAAAGAAAGAGAGAAACGGATTGTAATCTACCTGTAGACCATATTGTCAGAATTATTTTAACTATTCTCTTTCCATAGCGAGAACCATTTATGTAGTTACTTCATTTTTATACATCAATCTTCGGAAAAGGCGAAAGAATAGTTCGCTCTGGGCTTACTGCGTGGCTGCGTGCAAAAGACGCAGCCACAAGACGTCAAAGAGTTGGTGACCGACTACTGATTATATTGATAACTACAACTCGTACCAACAAACCGTTTCCGACATAAAATCAGAAAATTCTCTGAAAACAGATCACATTTGATATAGAATTCGCAAACAACGTAACACATCAAACATCTTTAGAGGTGTATTCATAAAGATAGGTCTTGCAGAAGGGTATTTAATAATCATAGGATTCATATGCATATGGCATAACGCTTTAAGTGTTTCATAACTTCATTGATCATTAAGTTTGCTGCCAGCAACGTCAACAACAAACCTATATCTCACATCGTTCTTCTCCAATCTTTCAAATGCCTTGTTGATGTAATCCATCTTCACAACTTCAATCATTGAACTCAGTCCCTTCTCTTTCCAAAACTTCAACATCTCTTCCGTCTCTTTTATGCTTCCTATGAAGCTTCCAGTTATCGCCTTCCTCCCTGCACACACAATTAAGAGTTGTTCACGTTAATCATCCTCATAAAAAAACAAGACAAATAAACCATTTCATTACTCCATCTTTACCTAAATAAGTGTATATACTATATATACACAACATCAAGTTGACTTTTTTTCAGAGAGATTAAAGAAGTTAAATAAATTATTCAAAAATACATATATTTACCATTTTTATAAACTAATTTGTATAATTTACAAACTAATAAATAATCTAAGTATACACAATGTTATAGTTAAATAGTCCATTTCATTTTGTTAATCTCCCCAAAAATGCCAACCATATCATGTATTAAGGTTCAGAGGTAGTGTAACATGCACTATTTAACGTGTTGTTACATTATTTATCAATGATAAATATGATAAATATAAATATTTTAAAATCATGAAAAAAAAGGTAGTTAATCACTATCAGATCAGGTCAAAAATAAAACAAGAGTATTTTATTTTATTTTATAAAAATTGGAGATAGTATTTGTTTTTATTGTATTTTTGCGATGTGCAGATGACATATATATGTGTGTGTGTAGAGAGAGATCCTACCAAGCATGACCATGGGGCTGACGAATTGGAGGGGAGTGTTGATAACTCCCATCAAAATCAACTTCCCATCAACTTTGAGCAAAGTAAGATAAGGCTCAAGAGGGTGGCCCACCGGCACTGTATCAATGATATAATCAAGAGAATCAGCAATCTTCTGCATCTGACTTTCATCAGAGCTAACCACATAATCATCTGCTCCGAGATGTTCCAGAGCCTCCTGCTTCTTCTTCTCCGATGAGCTTATCACTGTCACATGGTGTCCCATCGCTTTCGCTATCTTCACTCCCATGTGTCCCACTCCTCCTAGCCCCAATATTCCTCCTCTTAGACCACTCTGTTTCAGCCCAAAGTGTGACAATGGACTGTACACTGTCACGCCGGCGCATAACAGAGGAGCCACTTGTTCCGGTGACATCCCCTCCGGTATCTTCATAACGAAGCTGAAAAACACAAAAACTCAATCATGAAGAGATAAAGATTGGTTTTCTTCAAGTGGGGTTGTGAAGAAATCTTTGGAAGTGTGTTGGAATAATTGGTTGAAGTATGTGTCAACTTACAAATTGGGATTTTGTACGAACTGACTCAATTAAAGAATACTCCCTCCCTTATTATTAAGGAGAGGTGAATTTGTTAAAATCTTTCTATTTTTTCTTAATTTTTTTTAAATTATCCTTATTAATACTCATCAATAATAAATAATAAACAAGTAAGACAACGTTAGGAATAAAAAAGGATGAAATAAGGTGACTTAGCAATCTTAATCTAAATAAATTAAATAAATATGTTTTATATCAAGGACCGAGCATTAAGCAGAGAGATTTGATTAATTTTGGGGGAAAATGGTGGAATAGGAGATGAGATGTGAGGATTTGATTTGATTACTTTTGATGGACGACCATGGTTTCAGCAAAGCCACCTTGGGTGGGTTTTCCATCGGTGTAGACATCGTTGTAATTCCAGATCTTCTTGCCGCAATATTGCTCAATTTCAGACTTGCATGCCCTGCAATTCCGGCAACTTCCGACGATGAGTCCTGCTCCCACCAGTTCTCCCACCTTAAACCTTGTCACATTGGGACCCACCTCCAGCACCTCTCCGACAACCTCATGCCTGTACAAGACAAATCATCATGAGCTCTCAAAACCATAAGTAAGAAAGCAGAGGATATATTCTAATAGTACTAGAATGTTTGGATATGGTGTTTGATTGATGATTACCCAGGAACCATGGGATAATTGGACATGCCAAGATCATTCTTAATCTGATGCAGATCGGAATGGCAGATTCCACAGTAGTGAACCTTAATATACACATCATCAGGCCCTGTGTTCCTGAAAGTGTTATTTTCAAGAGTTAAAACAGAGGGAATCCAACCTTTGGGGAAGAAAATTATTTTTTTTTAAAAAAAATGAAAGTAAAATTACTACCTGAGATTAAAGGTATATGGAGAGAGAATCCCAGAAGGGTCTCTTGCAGCCCATCCAACTGTTGTTCTTTCTCCTTCAACGCTGCCCATGTTGTCTCAGAGAGAGGAGAAGAAGGAATTAGACAGGGGAGGGGGTATGGGTGCGTGGTGATGAGCACAAAAAGTGAGGATATATATGAGAGGAGTGCACATCAATATACTTTTGTTTAATTATATCTAATCTAATACTAATAATTCTGAATGAATTGGTGCGCACATTTGAAAAAGACATTGGAACAATAGTGGGTGGGACCTGCAGGCGGGGTAGGTGAAGGAGTGAGGTTTAATCCTATGCTTCTTTCTTTACGTCTTGCCATCATGCATCCTCCTCTATCCAAAAAATCTACGCCTTGCATGGATCCATGTCATATCCTACGGTTCTTAGTATGATATAGTTATACACCTATTCAGATGGTACACAAATTGAGAGTTGTTTAAGCACATACATTTTTGATTTTATTGTTTTTCCAGCTATTTCCTTTGTACCACTTTATCAACTCCTCCTTCCTCCTGTCTTAAATATAAGATCAATTTGATTTTTTTTTAAAATTAAAGAAATAAATTAGACAACTAAATTATAACATATATTACATATAATTAGATTATAGATTAGTTTATAAGTAAATTAAATTAGTTTTGATAAAAAAGATAACTATAGACAATTTAAAATAATTAATTTTGCATCCTTAATACCTCCAAAAAAGTCAAAGTGATCTTATAATTAGGATCGGAGGGAGTACTAACGTTCTTAATATAGGTATATTATATTTTAGAGAAAATTAATTACAAGTCCTGTGTAAGGAATTTAACTAAGTTGGGGTCCTACAAAATCACGGAATTAATTTCAGGTCCCATGAAGTTGTTATCGCTTGCTTATTAATTTTTTTTTTGACAGCTCAAAAGTTGTTACTAAATAAGAGTTAAAAAGTTATGATCATGAGGCTCAAATTGTTATCGTCGGGTCAAAAATTTGTTATTAACTGATCAAAAGTTACTAGTGATTGAAAATTTAATTTTAGGTTAGTAACAACTTTTGATCAGACGATAACAACCGTTTGACTTGCGAATAACAACTTACTAAGTAGGGGTAACAACTTCATAGCAGGAACTTGAGATTAATTACATGATTTCATAGATTTCATTTTAATTAAATTCCTTACACGTATCCTGCAATTAATTTTCCCAATATTTTATAGATCAGAGCAATTTATACTATGAACTAGTTTTTGTATTAAAGAAATTGAGAAGTAATTAATAGTGTATTTTGGCACTTTCCACATCCACTCCCCTCCTCTTCCTTTCTTTTTCCCTTCAAACGATTGTATCAAAGATCTAATGGTCTATATTTAATATTTTATAAAAATAAATATAATTATAATAATACTTAAAATTTCATAAATAAATTTAATCTGTCATTATTTGATCTGAACAGTTCACAACTGTAATAAAAAATGAAAAAATAAAGTCTAAATTTATAATATTAGTCTACAGTTCTTTACTGTTCAGACTAGATTTTGACAGATTAAATTTATTTATGAGATTTTTAATTATTATTATAATTATATTTATTTTTATAAAATTTTAAATGTGAACCATTGGATCTTTGATCCAATAGTGTTTGTGGAAAAAAGAAAGGAAAAGGAGGGAAGAGAATGTGAGTGGCAGTGGAGAGAAGTCACCCTCATGTTTTCTGTCACCATTCATGTCCTCCTACTTATGTTGATTTGTAATTATATATATTTCATTAGTTTTATGTTTTATAATATCACTGTCTTTTCCCAAAAAATTAATAGTGTATGAATACATAGAAAAAGCTGTTTATATCTTAAAATGTTTTTTTAACTCGATAAAATGGTTGAAACTTGCATAGTAACTTTGTGTAGTTGGAGTTAGAGATACAAAATTTTAATTTTCAAACACTCTAACCTGCATATAATTTAGATTGTAAACATTTATAGAATATGATGTGTTTTAAGTGATAAATATAATTCTACCTGCCACATAACTCATGTTATACTCCTATTTACGCACATTCTTTTTATATAAGGAATTCTATTTGAATAAGTTTCAGTAGAATGGGGAATATTTTACTTTGGACTTTGGAGTGTGGTAGACACAAATTTAGCCAAAAGGGCTAAATTGATAAGGGACACAAGTAAACTTACATAGGCATAGGCTGGGCTCTGGATTCATTAACGAATTAGGAATACATAGAACAACAATAATTGGGGGTAGTTATTGTCAGATTTGTTTACAACAGCATTGCGTCATCAATACGTCACCTCTTCATGTTGACTTCCATTCTGCCTTTTTGTCACAAAATCGAACATCCTCTCACCGGTCGTTCTTTTATATATATATATATATATATATATAAATATATATTTATATACACACAAAAGAAAGCTTATAAATCTACCCTACATAACAAGAAATAAATAAATGTAAATTGTCTAATGGAACTAAATGAAATCCAGTAGGCATCTCCAAAGCACGTTTAGCCAGCATGTCAGCTTCAAGGTTTATTTTTCTATCAATGTGTTGAAGATCAACCAACCAATCTCGTCTCAGCATAGCATGACTTTCAAGGATTAAATTCTACTTCTCATGAAGATCGTTATTTCCATCTTCGATAAGTTGAAGTGCTTCTGAAGAATCATTTCTCAAGTAAATTTTCCTATGATTACCATCCCATACCCTTTTAAGACCAATAAGGCACGTCCAAAGTTCCGCTGTTATTGGGTCCCCATTATCAATATTTAGCATGAAAGCTTCACTGAGATTACCTCTATGATCCTTAATGATTCCTCCACATCCTGCCTTACCACTCCTGTGAGAGTAAGTTCTATCAATAGTGATAGTCACCCGTCCTTCCCTCCTTAATTGGATTTGATCCTCACTTACCGCTTTAATACCTTGAATTTTAGAATGATTCAGCTATATCTTTACTGTGCTAAAATTGGACAAGATAGCCTTAGCCTTTAATAGGAGATCATGAGTATTAGAGTTGATATTTTCAAAGACTTTTGAATTATGCCTCTTCCAAATTAACCAACAAACAACAACAAAGAACTCCTTCCAAGACCCATCACACTTCCCCGCATTATCATTTAGATTCATATACCACCAAGGCTAGATATCACAACTGAAAAATCTCGTTTGAACATTAGGCTTAACAATTGAAATCCACAAAAATTTGACTTCAGGACAACCACGCAGAATAAGTAATGAATCTTCTATAGCACCATTGCACCAAATACAGGAGGCTGTCTCTGAAAGCCCTCTCCTCATTCTCGCATCATTAGTAAGTAACCTATTATGAAGAGAAATCCAGATAAAAGACTTACATATCTGAGATACTTCCAACTTCCAAATTTTGCTCTACATATGATTTGCTCTGGCATTTTCACCATTCAAAATATTATATGCTGATTTAATGGAAAAATTTCCATGCTTTTCATATTTCCATCTAACTACTTCCCCTTCCTCCCTACCCACAGTTCAGTACTCTCTAACACATTCTTCCAATTGTCCTTAATTCCTTTCCACAATCGTGATCCAGGTCGTGATCTGTAATGTTAGGAATCAAGTCATTACCACACTTATATTTACTCCTAATTACCTTTGTCCACTAAGCCTCTTCGTTCTTGATCAAACCCCAGCCCGCTTTCATCATGAAGGCCTTATTTTGTAGTCTAGCATGGCGAACACCAAAACCATAGCTTTTCTTCTCCTTACAATCTTCATTCCAAGCTATAAGATGAATTCTCTTATTCCCACTACAAGATCCCCAGAGAAATTGTCTAGCATTCTTTTTAATCTCATCGCAAGTAGCCAGAGGGAGATCATATGTTTGCATAGGATACAAAGGAATCACTTGAACCACTGAAGTAATAAGAGTATGCCTTCCCACCAAAGAGATAAAATTAGCTTTCCAACTGCTTAATTTAGCTTTGACTTTATTCACAATAAATTGATAAGTAGCCTTTTTTACTCGTTCATGGTGAAGAGGAACTCCCAGATATTTTCTAAGGTCATGAGTGCTTGTAAAACCGAGCTCTTCACTAAGCTGTGATGCCTTATTATGATTCTCATTTCTAGAAAAGAAGACTTTAGACTTGTTATGATTAACCTTCTGCCCTGATATTTGACAAAAAGTATCCAAACATCTCTCAATCACCTTTACCTGATCCAAAGATGCCTCAGCAAACAAAATAAGATCGTCTATAAAGAACAAATGTGTAATCGGTGGACCATCTTTATTAAGCCAATTGGTTTCCATTTCTTATTACTGATCTCTTCTTGTATCAAATGAGTAAGTTTCTCAATACCAAAAACAAAGAGATATGGAGAAATAGGATCACCTTGACGAATGCCATGAGAAGGTGAGAAATCCTGTGTCTTACTCCCTTCCCATAATATTTGCATTGTTGGAGAAGATATGCAATGAGAAATAATATTCATAAGATTGTTAAGAATATTTAACTCTTACAGACAATTCAAAATAAAACTCCAACAAAGCCTATCATAAGCCTTTTCTAAATCAATTTTGATAGCCATAAAACCTTTTTTGCTCTTCATGCTTCTCATTGAGTGTATAACTTCCTGAGCAATAATAATATTTTTTGACCCCAATTTTCCAGGAACAAAACCACATTAATTGGGAGATATAATGGTATGAAGAATTGGCTTGATTCTGTTAGCCATCAATTTAGTAATAATTTTGTAAATGACATTGCAAAGACTAATAGGGCGAAAATCCCGAATCGTCTCTGGATGTTGGATCTTGGGAATAAGAACAATGAGAGTACTATTAATATCTATTATAAGGGATGGATTCTTGAAAATATCTTGAACAAGTCTAATCACAGATGAACCCATAAGCTCCCATTGACTTTGAAAAAATAATGCATTCAAGCCATCTGGACCAGGTGATTTAAGAGCTCCCATATTAAAAATCACCTGCTTAATTTCATCATAAGAAGCTTCTTTCCCCAAGTCATTTAACTGGGCCTTATCAACCATAGGACATGAACAAGATCCAGAAAAATGAGGACGATTATCATTTTCTTCTCTAAAAATATCATGATAAACCTTTAATTTCTTCATTATCAAAAATCCAATCACCCTACGCATTTTTCAGCACTCCAATCTTGTTTCGTCTTCTTCTTGCATTAACTTTTGCATGGAAGTACTTTGTGTTTCTGTCCCCAAACATATACCATTCATATTTGGCCTTTTGAGTCCAAAGAAGGTCTTCTTGTAATAAAACCTCTTCTAACTCTCGCCAAAGTTTCTGAACCAACAAATCCTTGGAGTTTCTATTGAAATAACGCTGAACAGAACGATCTAACCCTTCTAAAACATATAATTCTCCACATTAAATGTTAGCAACGACCATTAACCCTGCATTCTAAAACATCATTTGATTTTAGTTGAAATGCATTTGGTTCTGGTGGAAAAAAAAAGAAAGAAACGCTTTTGGTCGTCTTGAGTTTGTCGAATCCAAAAAAAAAAGTTAGACAATATAATGATGTAATATAATTTAGTTATATATACTCCTCCGGTCCATAATATAAAATGTAACATAAGAATTTTTTTAGTCCACATTATAAAAGGTATTCCTTCCGTCTTTATATATAAGAGTCCAAAATTTAAATGGGTTTGTCCATTTTTAGAAGAGTTTGGCTAGATTTGTCAAAGCATTTAATGAATTTTTTTCCATTTTACCCACCATTATCCTCTCTATTCACATTGTCTTTCATACTCATTTATTTCACTATTATCACATTTCTCTATATTATACAATTCATCATAAATAAGGGCAAATTTGAGAAAACAAAATTATTTCAGACATATTTATCATTTTCAACCACTTTCTTAATCTACGTGATTTTACTAATTGAATTGTTATATATAGGGAAAGAGGAAGTAATATGTAAAAGTTAAGTTAATAACAAAGCAAAAAAAAAAAAGTCAAGCTAATAAATGTTTGATATCCATTTTGCCATTGCATCTCAAATGTAATGATAGGGAAGAAAGTGTGTGCATAATAAATGATGTGGTTGCGCATAATAAATAATATAGGGATAAAATTGGAAAATCACATTAATAATATACTCCCTCCGTCCCACAATATAAGGTCTTTTTAACCGAATTGCGGGTTCCTAAAAAATTAGTTAGAGTTAGTTAAAAATAATAAATGTGTAGGAAATATACCATATTATCCTTATTTATGAATGAGTAAGAGAGGGGGTAATTATGAAAAGAAGATGAAAGATAATGTGTGGGAAAATTAATGCATGGGTAAAATGGAAAAAAAAACATTTATTACTCAAACAAAGTCAAATAGGACTTTATATTGTGGGACAAGATCATTCAAAAAAATGGACCTTATATTATGGGACAGAGGGAGTAATAAATAATTTCACTATGTTTCATTGATTTGTGTAAAATGGTTTACTAGTTTACTACTCCCTCTGGTTCTGATTATAAAGCACCAACTATCAATTTTCATAAACCAATGAATGGTAGTTGGGGAAAAAGCAATTAATGTGGCGATTAGTGCTTTATATTTGGAACAAAAAATTTCATTAGCGAGTACCTTATAATGAGGACCAGAGGAAGTACCTCTTATAATAAGGACCGGAGGAAGTATATCCATAAAAAAAATCTAATATAAATTTAAAATTGACACAATTTAGTTTTTATAGATTTGATTCCTTACAAATTTATCGTTGGCACCACTTAGTTTAAAAATGTTATTCCATATAATCCATGTATGTCAAGAAATAAAATTAGAAGAACTATTTTCCCTTGAATGTTATGAATTTATGTTTTAAATGTTTAAAATGGTAGAGATTTAGCCAAATTAAAGTGAAAAGTAAATATTTTAATTAATTACAAAATATAGAAAGTGAATTATGTGGAATTTAAATTTAAATATTTTAATTGAATCAAAATGATATGAAGGATAGATGTTCTATTTATAAAACCAGTTATCTCTATTGTTTTTTTTTTTTTTTATAAGAACCAGTGATCTCTATTGATTGCATCAAAGTCCAATATGAAAAAAGTATGACTATCGCCTAACGTGCACGTCCCAACTAAAATGGACTCGCTCGTTTACTATTTGTCTATTTCTACTTTTAAAAATGGCCTCAATCAATTACAGGATATTTCATAATCATATAGGGGATTTAATCATTTAAATAAGATGTATGCGTTTTATACGCAACATATGATATTCAGATAATTGACTTCCACTCTTCGATTGAAGAGATAGGTTGGCTTTGGCCTTCGGTTTTCGTTGATTTTTCTTAGTCATCGCTACCAAACTCCGACCCTTTCCTTCATTGTCACCCACAAATAATCTACTCTTATAGGTACACGCATACTTTTATGACACAATTCCAATTCTCATCACAATCATAGTTGTGATGAGATCTACACTATTATCCATATACAGTTTCAAGAATCCATATTTAAAATTTTGAATGGATGATTTTTAAATGATTTCATTTTATATCATTGTTAAAAAAACATAAATATGGATGGTCAAAATTTGGTGCTGAAACTTAATTCATCCTCTCACAGGAAATAATTCCATATGATAAATTGTCAGTGACTGAATGTGAGCACTTCCTTCAAAAAAGAATTGGATCATTGATTCGTCACATTATAAAAGACTGACATCTTCCCCTATACCAACCAACTCCTCATCCCCGGCCAACCCTAGTAACTATTGACATATGACTTTACATTTATCTTTGGTCTAACTTTAAGGCATACTTTCTTCGGTCTTATTTATAAGAGTTCATCCACCAAATAACGCTTCTTAAGAAAACATGTAAAAGTTAGTTGGGAGCTATGAATATGTCCTGAAAAATAACTGTTTTTCCAATATTATCCTTATTTATGATGAGACTAGAGAGAGAAATTTAAGTAGGAGTATTAATAAATACTATGAAAGAGAGTGTTAAAAAGTAGGGGTAAAATTGGAAAAATAGCATTAAATGATGGTAGATTCCAAAGCGAACTCTTATATTTTAGACCAAAACAATTTAAATTTTGGGCTCTTATAAATAAGACCGGAGGGAGTACCTTTGTATACCTTTGTAGTTTGTATGCCTTCGTTTTATTTTCATTTTCATCGTTTTTTCTGAAAATACAGACTTAATTTGGATTATTTGTGAAGGAGACGATCAAGCCAAGTGTTGCTACTCTATCTGTTTTGGAATTTGGTTGTCTGTCATCTTCAAGTTGGGCACGTAACCTTGTTCTGTTTCCTAGTCCAATCAAACCCAAACAGCGAATCATTGCTTAAATCTCATCCGCGAAGACTTATTCTCTTAAATTACTACCCATTTTTCTAAATATATAATATATTTATCTAATTTGATTATATTAAAATTATTAGTTAAATTAATTAAAATCACATGACATTACTAAAATACCCTAACCATCAACCTTAATTCTTATCCTTCCTCTATTACTTTTTTATTATTGAGGTGCATCATTAGAGATAATTTAAGAAAATTTGGGAAAAAATAAAAAAATATCTTATATTTAAAAACAAGATCTTCTTCTTAAATAGGTTCTGTATTTACTAACGGACGGAGGGAGTATATATTTTAGTTTATTTGTCTATTGCAAGGGGTTGGTGTGGAGAAGGTCAGAACAAAGAGGGAAAAAAAAAAAAAAAAAAAGAGTTGAAAGATTTGGCCAAAGGCGATCGCCATGGCCACCAACTCCTCCTGTGATTATTGCCAAATGCCACCTCATGTCATGATAATGACGTTGGTGGTGGCTAAATATTTGTCTTTTACGTTCGTAGTAGGTTGCTTTTCATTAGGGGGAAAAAAATATAACCTGATAATGTTTGTGGATAGAAGTATAACATAGTTTATTACCTGGCTTACTTATGTATGAAAATGAAATTATCATTATATCTATTTCCATTTTATCTCTCTTCTTCCGTCTCACTCACCCAACCCCTCTCTCTCTCTCTCTCTCCATCTCCTTCCATTTTACCTATCATCCTGCAAATTCGACGCGCCGCGAAGGAGCTTGAACCACGGTGGTGGAGAGTGGTGTATGATAAAGAGTCTGCAATTGCCGGCGATGGTGAGGATGACATTTTGGCGTGTGACATGGATCTAATTTGATCTGAGATTTGGCTTAAATCTTTGGTTCAACGGCACTTTTTTTTTTTTGGTTTGATGGATGCAAAGGTGTAATAATATATGGAGGTTTAATTTGGTTCCACGGCACTATTTAGCCTGAATATTTTATCATGCGGCATTCAATTTTAGTCGCTTTTAATTTTCATGGAGGTTTATTTTCAGTTTGCAATAAAGGATAGGCATAAATATATTAAACGAGCTTTAATATTCGTACAGAAAAATTATGCACCCAGAAAGCCCTTTCCCTTTAAAAAAAAAGCCCTTTCCCGGACGCTTCTCCCCACTTAGCGAGCATTTGTTTTATTGAGTCATTCAATACCGAAAAGTCTCATTCAATTCTGTTTAATTTAAGTCAAGTTGAATAAAGTCCACCTTTTCCCCCCACATTCATTGAGCTCACACTCAACCTTATTCAGAAATAATCTCTTCACTATTCATTGTACCTAAACAAAAAGACTCTTTAATATGTAAACTAGTATGTGCTACCTCGTAAATCATAAGTTATTATATATTCATTGGGTTGGTTAGTAGATTAGGATGCTAAATCTTTAACGTCTACTCTAAATTGAAGTTGTTCAACTAATGATGAGAATAATAGGCAAAAAAAATTCTAGAATTAAAGATGTGAAGGTCAATAAAATACATGCCACCTGTTATTAAAGGAATCAACTATTGGCCTTCAATGGAGAAATACAATCATTACTCCTAATCAGGTCAAAAAAAAAAAAACTATAGTCCTAACATTCGGCTTCCTTGACACCTCTGTCATACCTCGGAAAACATTTTTCATATAGTTGTTCAAATAAATTCTCCTAGTTAATTGGAACATTACGGCTTGAAAGATTATGTGCTTAAGTAATCACCTACTTCACCGGCATCAATATTCATGTGTCATATTGGTGTAGGGATGATGATCCTCTCACATTTCACAAGTTTGACCCAAGAGAGAGGCGGATTACTAGTGGAGAAGTGCATGGTTAATCTTGCAGGCCTGTAATGTTATGATTAACTAGGAGAATCTGTTGACGATTTGTCCAAAAACACTTCCAAAGGTCTGTGAGAGGTCTCAAGGGAGCAGAATACCTCACGGTGGAATGTATGCCTACTGGTATAGCTTGTTTGGGAAACTCCGGAAGCACTTAAAAATGCTTTTATATAAGCTGAAATAAAACTCCTCTCACATTTTTACCTCCTGTACCGTAAAATCACTTCCAAAAAGCTAATCCAAACACCCTTACAAAGATAGAGGAATTCGAATATGAACGAGTGACTTGAGGGAAAATTGAGTTTTTATGGGAACACAAAAGCCACACACCAAAACCAAGTGGCTATCAGAGAGGTACAGCAGCCAAAAACTTAACTAATCTGTTGGCTGAATGACTTGTGAGCATCAAATATGTAGTAGAGCAGCGGTGAGGAAGAACCAAGAATAAATCCAGTGAATGTGACAAGCTGTTACCTTTCAGCCACGACTCAGGATTTAGTCAGATCCCAACTTTTTTGCATAAATGGAGGGAGAGGTGCTACAAACTCTAGGCTTCCCACATCCCCAAGATCATGGGTGGAAGATGATTGCATATCTTGCAGAGCTTGAGATACATTGGGCAAAATTATATGCTTACAATGAAGATGTAAACGAGGATGCTTCCCGGAGATACTTCCCTTGTTCATATTGAGCCCGAATGGAAGGGCTTTTTCGTCCTCATTTGAGTCCTCCTCATTTGGCACATCGAAGAGTTTCCACCTCCTATGAGCTTGCCATCCATACTTGTAGTCACCAACTATTGGTGTTCCCAACACTTCAGCACAGTGGACCCGAAGCTATGGCACCAGCACAAGATTAGATTAAAAGTTCCCTTCAAGTCTTTTGTTTTGATAACTACATGTGAAACCAAGATGAGCTAATTAATATAAAACCTGGTGTTTTCTCCCAGTTAACGGTGATAGCTCCAACCATGAGTAACCTGCACAATCAGCGCAGGCTTAAGCGTTACTGACTCAATCTCAAAAGCTATCATTAGGGGTTCCCAATGCAAATTTCTAAACAAAGTTAACTGATGAACCTGAAGTGAAGGAGGAAGAGAGTAGGGCAGCAAGAAGGGAATATATTGTATATTGAGGGGTGAGAGAGAGAGAGAGAGAGGGCAAATGAAGAATCAACTCGATTCAATATATCTATGAAAGTTGGAAGGACTACATAATTATCAGTGTTTTATCATTACTAACCATGTGGCGAGGACCCGATCACTCGATACTCTGTGATTGCATGCTGGGATGATAATTCTGAAGAATTGTCAATGATGGTTATTCTATCAGATTTCCCATGGTCTACCACCACCTGAAACCAAATCAAGGATAGTACATTTCATTATTGTAGAGGAAGCTTTTAATTTTCCAGATGATTTAAGTTCTTCAACAAATTAATAAACACATGAAAGGTAGTAAAATTATGCTGAGTGCTTTATCTGTTAGAAGCAACTAATTGTAAAGCCTGGGCATTCTTATGATTCCAGAGAATTGGAATTAAGTCTGCAGATTCAAAGTGAAATTGTCATTTCAATGGTTTGAATGAATGTGTAGAGGCGAAACCAAAGATTATCCCTGAGCTTTCACACAAGTGTCTGGAGGTCATACTCAAGGCCTAGTAGGTTTGAGCACACAAGAATGAATTTCAACTTAGTTATTATAGCAGAGGATATTCATACCTCCCTAGTTTAAGCAAGATCCACTAGATCCTTAAACCTAAGTTGCATACGCTGATCCTATTTAGTAATATATGAGAAGTGATAGATAAGGATATCATACAACCTTACCCAGTGAAGCTGAAACCAACCCCTTTGGACGTCTTGGACATCCAATGACCAGTGCTAAGTATCTTCTTTGTAGGATTCTCTTTTTCATACCAATCTACATATAATTAAGTGCCGGTAAGGGGAAAAAATACAATCATGCAACTTGAGATCATGACCATAGAAGACCAATGCTCAAAAGGAATTATAGCTATAAAAGACATCTGGTGAAATGAGCAAAAGAAGAAATTAAGCATAAAAACTCACTCACATCATCAGCTGCCTTGAAAGTTTTCTCCCGGAAAATGGAATGCAGAACTGTAGCACTTGTCTGAGTCCTTCCCATCACCAAAATGCCTGAACAATCTCTGTCCAGTCTATGCACCTAATATCCTTCCTAATTTAAGTATCAATCCAATAGCTTGTTTTTCCCATTAACAAATATCGTAAGATAGAAAAAAAAACTATCCAACTATTCTCATTTGTTTTTAAGTTTTCTGATAACAATACAGTTCCCATGATCTTCCACAGAATAATAAAAACAAAAAAGCAATATAGTAAATTTTTACGCTACATTGATACAACTTTCTTGGATCTTAGAGCCCTCCTAGACATTAGGACATTTAAATAATTTCTATCAAATTAGGCAGAGCACCCAGGAAAAATAGTCTGTTTAATTTACTTTTAAGAGTTGTCTGTGACTGGTAAGGAGCTCTTCTGAAATGTATTTTATAAGTGATATCACTAAAGAATAAAACCTTATTTTTTGAACCCTAATACACACAACAAACTATAATTTTGTAGAGGATAAAGTTTCATCAAGGGTTCCTGCTTAAAGGAGCACATCACCTGTACCTGCCTTAGAGAGAGAAGATAATTTTATCTCTAAATAGCTTCAGGAAAGAATTATAACGAATTATAGTAAAGATATCACTCAGAAACTCAATCATGAACTCACCAGTCGAGGAGATTCTGAATATTCATAAGTTAAACATGCTACAGCTACTTCATCTAAACTTCGGCTGATACGAATGCCACCCTTATTCAACAAGAGCTTCACACGTAAGTAATGATCACTGAAGATCATTATAAGAAAGAAAATCAACAAGGTTTATCAGATAGTTACCTGAACAGGCATCCCTGGAGGTTTGTTCAGGACAAGAATAGCGGGATCCTAAAATTCATAAAGCACATAAATTTATTTACTAGGAGAACAACTAATTGAGATCTCAAATAATAAGGATTAAAGTTCCAAACCTTATGTAACACTAGGCTTTGGATAAAGTTCACTTCAGCAGCAGTGATGCCAGACTCATGTTTCTCTTTAGGCATCTCTTTAACACTAACAGGAAGAAAGATCCTATCTCCTAAGTTCAAGGTGTCCTTGGCTGTCACCTTCCATTAATTTTCATGCATCAGAAGTAAAACCACTCCAATTTAACCATTAAACATGAAAACAGAGAAAAATTCTACATATAATAGGAAAAGAATGAAAAGATGAATATGCTCAAAAGGTCAAATTTTTTCACTTCTGCAGAATGATAACTTAATATAGCAGCTGGGTACCCTTTTCAGTCTATGTTTATGTTCTTGAGTTTCCATAGCTTTGTCCTCCACAGCAGCAGATTTTCTTCGGACCTGGAGTAAAGCAGTGAACACCAACTAATTAAACTGGAAAAAAGGCCGGCATTTAACAGTGTTGTGAGGGAACCATATATACTGTCCATGAGATACAAATTGAAAAACTTCAATTTGTTTCACCTCAAAGTGAAGCATGTAGAAATAAGCCACTGCACCCATATGCCATAAGAGAACAGTGTTATTTTTTTAACCCAATATGCGCCACACTCAAGTTAAGTGAGAGCATGGCAATAAAATAATTCATGGGATTGCTTAAAAATCAATCCTTTTAGAATTAACATAAACAAAACCACAAAATTATGATCTTCTCATACCTGTCTAAGACGAAAGAGCTTCTGTACAAGGCTTCGGGGTAACTCAGGGCAGCACCTAAGAACCCACTTGAGAGCAGTAATGGTGGAGGTAGCTCCAACCTTGGATTTAGCATCGGAACTTCGAGCGGAAAGTAGCTTTCCGAGTTGAGGGCCGTTAAGAGTGGGAGTGAAAGGAGGGAGAGTAAGCCATTTGGAGTCCTTCCTCTGATCATTGACTTCGTTTAAGCTATGAAGAGTGTCGGAGGAGAAATATCTAATGTGCCTGGATACGGAGTGGTGGGTAACAGAGAATTCCGGCGATAAGAGTTTGATGAGACGGAGGAGCTTTGGCTCCGTCATGGTTGTGGAAAGCTTTCAGGGTTTGTGACTTTGTGCCCTGTTTCAGTCTTCCCAAAAACCCTTTTTTTCTCTTATTGATCTTTTTAAAAAAAATTACTATTTTAAATAAAACATTGTATTATGAAATATTTAAGAGAGTTATAATAAGAATATGAACTGCAAACTTATTGAATAGAGACACTTATATCTGCGTGAACACTGAAAGTTGAGCAGTTGTTTGCTTGGATAGCTGATAATATGATATAGATTAGGCGCTAATTGCTAGTTGATATAAAAACAAAAAAGAAGAAGAACAGAAAGTGGGATATGATTTTTATACGTGTTATAAATAGCTTTCAAACTGTGTGTTTGGAGAGTTGATCTTAAATTTGTTACGCTATTTTAAAATTATCCCTATTGATACTCTTTAAAAAAATAAAGAGATGTTGGAGATAATTTTTTTTGAACGGGAAGAGAACAAGGGAAAGATAACTATAGTATTTTAGAAAAGATCATGTTATGCTAACCCATATAACTATGGGTTCGTTTGGTATATTGGAATTGATTTTAATGGATATGGAAATAAAAATGGATATGAAGATAGATATGGAGATGGAGATAGAGTTTAAAAGTATGTTTGGTATGCATTGGAAATGAGATGCAATTTTTATGTGGAAAGACCAAAATGTCCTTTTGAATTTAAAAATTAAAAAAAAAAGCTTCCCACACCCCGCGACCTTCTCCTCCTCCGTGAAACCTATAGTCAAACAAGTGAAGCAAGATTTCAACATATCTATAAAGGCTGCCAGTGCTGGGTGGCAAAGACATTTGCCAGCGTGGGTAGAGAATGTCGTCGGTGGTGGGTTGCGAAAATGTCGCTTGTCAAGGTGGGTGAGGGAGACGAATATGGCGGCTAAGGAGGTTGAAAGGGGAGAGGGTAGTGTGTGGAAATGGGTTGATAGAATTACAAACTGAGCTTCTTACATGGAAGCCAATGGATAGAATTGAGCCTATTTGGATTTCACATGGAGCCCAATTCTATAGGCTTTGAATTGTACCAAACATGCAATTAACATAGAGTCCAACTCCAATTCCATTTCCATCTCTTTAATTCCATCATACCAAACAAGGCCTATGAGTATGAGATGAGGTAAGAAAAAAATGAAAAATGAAAATAAGGGAAAGAAATGTTAGTAGGCTTTAATTTGCATAGAATGTTTTGAGGGGCAGCCTCTTGATGGAAGAAGCATATTTCTTTGAGTGATGCTTACCCACCCATAATGGGCCTTAGGCCTTTATTCATGGGCTTTGGCCCGAAATGAATTGTGTCGGCTAGTATATAACATATATACATATATATAACTAGAGAACTTCCTTAGAAACCACTTAGATTCCATAAACTTGTTGTTTACTTAGATTTCTTGGATGCTCTTAAAATATGTAATTGCTGAGGACTTATGGGTGTTTATCTAACCCATTGGCCCGTAATGTTCGCCCCAATCCAGTGAAAAAATGCCCTGCCTTACCCAGAAAAAGTAGCCCAAAGAAAAAATGGGTATTCACTGGCAAGGCCAATGAACTGGCAGGGCTGAGCATCGGGCATAACATGCTGCCTTGCCCATTTGACATTACCCATAAAATATATCTAATTCTATTAAAAAATAGTATAAATAAATAGATTATGAATGATTATATATTATTTATTTCTTGTTATTGTAAATGTATTGTGTTAAGACATGTTGTTATGTCTTTGTTCATGAAATTAACGAAGAATTGTGTGTAATGTAAATATTTATATTTATTCTTCTTCAAATATTCTAAGTAGCGAAATTATATAATATATTTGATAATTAAATTTATTTGAATTTTTTTCATATATAATATCATGGTAAGATGGTACCGCTTGAGTATGGAAACCCGCCCTGCCTTGCTTGCCCTAGCCCAACCCGAAATGGCACAGGCTTTTCATGGGCAGGGTCGAGTAGTAGGCTACAAAATATAGCCCATTCAATCTTTAGACCAAACATTGGACAGGGGTCATGCCTGGCCATGAACACCTGCAGAAAACTTTCCTTCCAAATTGGTGAGGGAAAGACACAGTGACACATTTGATACAATTTTAGTACCCACTGTTACTAGCTTTACCCATTTTTTTGGTTAAAAAAAAAGTTTAAGTTGGGTCGAAACCTTCAAGGGCTTTCAGCAAGACCAAAAAAAGATATTCCTATTAACTTTCTTTCTTGCTTTCTAAGTAGTGTAACTTAGAATTTCTCTCTTTAACTACTTTTATTTAAAGCTTTGGTTCGCATTGTAATTAAAAAAAATAGAAATAAAACATAATAATTCTTTGTTCGCAATGCAGAACTTTTTCAGTTGATCGGCTATCAAATAAACTAATGAAGTGAAGATTTTATTTAAATGTTCCCCAAACTTTTTTTTTGTGGGGGGGGGGGGGATAGAAGGCTTCTCAGACATTAAATACTCAAACTGTAGAATAAACTGGTAAAACGTATGCTTCATTGATGGAGAAGCACAGGGTTTATTCTGACCAGTTCATCAGTGATTTGGCATGTAAGCAAAACATAAAACAAAAAGGGACAACTAAAAAAGACTCCAAAATTCGGTCTCCAAAGAAAGGACACCAAACTATCACATGAACGCATCTTTAGGATTGTTTTTCAGAATTCAGATCAAAATGGGATAAAACATTGAGGTGCTAGCTAGTGTCCTACACCTGGGCTTGGACCCGAGTCGTCAAGCTGTACTAGAATTCTGAGCCAATGGGCTTCTCCCCCTGGGCTTGGCCCATCATGCTTCATTTCTGCAACATTCATGGAGACTCTTCTTCCTTCCATCTTCAATGGACGAGCTTCAACTTCAGAAAGTAAATGGAAGTGAAGAAGAAGACATAAAACTAGGACAAGAACACCTACTTGGAAACGTGTTATCTTCCTGCGCATTCCATCTAAAGAGCTCATAATTTTGGAACCAAAAGCCAGAGAAGTTACTTTGTATAATGTTGCTACTAACTCTGCAACTGTGGGAATAAACTTTTTGTATGTTATATATAAGAGGAAGAAAGAAGGGGAAGTGCAAACTTCAGGGAGAAGGAAATTCATTGTGGAAGGAGAAAATTTTAATAACGCTAAAAGGTCTTTAGGGTTTGACTAAGTTGGAAGTAAATCCAAAATATCAAAGGGTACATACAAGGTATGGTGAATATTATAATTATATAATTATATGTTTGAATTTCGGCCAACACAATTTATTATATGTTTGTTTGAGCTACGCAGAGAATTTTCTTGCACATTTTTAATCTCCAACTAATAGATAGTACTCCATACTGCATTGAACTTGTAACAGCAAAGACATAGTCTCTTTTGATAGAATACTCAGCATAGAGTTTATATTTTCTATTCACATGTAAATTAGACATATATTATATTAAATCATATGATATATATGGGAGTATATTTTATACTTGTGAGGTTCATAGGATGCAAGCAGCAGTATGGAAGAATAAATGGCTGGCAAAAAAAAGTATGGAAGAATAAATGGTTGAGAATTCAGTGAGTTGGCACTTGGCAGGTTAATGGAGAAAGTGTACAATAAGTGAGGTTGGATGTTGAAATTATAACGATGCACGTGCAAATCCCAGATTTCTAGCTTAGGAATGATAGAAATGGGAGGGTTTTGACTTTTGAGCATTTTCGTACACATTCCAAACATCAAGACTTGTATATAGGCTATCTATATACATGTAAGTTGTTTGAAGAATACCAATATATATTGTTCGTTTCTTTGTCTTTTATATTTAATAAGAGTTAAATAGTCACGTTTACATTAATTGATTTTAAATTAGACTTATAATTAAAAACAAAATTTTTGAAAAAGTTGGAGTAATAAATAAGAGAACATAATGATATGCCATAAAACTTAAGAAAACATTTACAGATAGTCTATTAATAAAACTTTCATATCCGTTGGCAAGATTTAAACTCATAGCCTTATAAGCTACTCCCACTTATCATAAATATAAGGCTTATTTAAGGAGATAATAATCTTGATCATATACTTAAGATCAGAAAGAAAGAGTATGAGTTATGAATTATTTTTTTTTACAAAAATGAGTTAATTTTTTGTTGGCAACATCAACTTATGTACTATTTGGTGACAAATAATAATAAGAAAATGGTCATTTTTTGCCCGAAAGTTTTAGCCTTGGAGCAATTTTGGTTGTGAAGTTTTTTTTGAACTAATTTTGATCCTGAAGTTTACAAAATGTAATAATATAGACCAATTTTACAATGTAGAAAGGCCTCAAAAGGTCTAATATACTACATTTTATAAATTTTCGGGTCAAAATTTATCCAAAAAAAACTTTAAAGCCAAAATTACTCTAAAACCAAAATTTCCGAGCAAAAAATGAATGACCATTTCCCCATAATAATAATAATAATATGAGGAGATTAGACCCCGATAAATCAAACCAGCTGGCCAACACTAAAACTTGCGTTGCTCAGCCTTCAATGCTTCCTTCTCACCTCCAATTTTTCAACTTTCAATGTAACATTTCCTTCTGCCTCAAGCTATTATCTTCATAAAAAGTCTTAAATATCTCCTTCCTTCCTTAAACTATACGACACTTTGAGAAATTTTAAACCCCATTTGCCTACAAAATACAAAACTCTTAGTAAGAATAATAATTCTATGTCAATGGTAATGAAGTGCTATAGTAACCAATTTTTGTTATTCAAAAACAACAGTTAAAAGTAATAAACATATAGAGGACATTGGTTAAAATGTATTAAATGCTCAAACAACTGAAAAATTGACCTCATAAAAGGTGAGAGACTAATTCAAAAAATGGATTTTATAAACAGCGACAGAGGGAGTATTTAATAATAAATAAATACACAAGAAAATATAACTGGTTATATATTCAAAAGTCACTTTCAAGAATTTTACATCTGATTTGATACTTTTGTTACGATCTCATGAAAAAAGAAAAGAAAAGACTAGTACGGGATTATCATTTTCTCATATAAAAAGGGAAGTCAAAGAAATGGCCTCTTAACTAATTCAGTATCTGCCACAATTTCTTAAAGTTTCAAAATTAGGTTCTGATAGCAACCAACCATGAGCTCTGAAAGTTGATGTTCGTTTAAGTGATAGTGACCATCACAGTGTGGACTGAATTATTCATTGGCGTGAAAATTAAAGTTGCTTCAGCCAATTCATTTGAAAGATGAATAAATTTAAGCACTTGAATTTAATAATGATTGCTTTTCTTCGTTAATTTAGCAATTTGGAGTTACTGAACTGAGTAAAATTGTCCTATTGATAGATTTTGATCATGTCAATTCCTAATTGTTAGGCAGGTTTACAGTTTAAATTGTCAAACATAGTTTACCACAAAGCATATATAAAAGTGGTTAGCGTGTAAGATTATCCTAAGTTTTTTGTTGAGATCAGACAAAACAAACAAGGAGGTGTATATACATATATATTGTACATAAGTAGTTTTTCTTCTTCTTTTCTTTTTCTTGTTAAACTTTACAAAGAATTTCATCATAACGTTTAGAGAATTTTGGCACATTTGAATGCATTTAATGTACACGTGTTGGGTTTTTCTTAGAAGAATTTGTTTCGTTTTTCATCAAGGTGCCAAATTTGGACTGTTAGAAAGGGAAGTGCCAGATAGAAAGTGATAAAACCACATGTAATTTTCATGTCTGATATACTGCACCGTCTGAATATCTAAAAGATTTGATTGATACTTATGAGTCTCAAACACTATGAGAAGCTTAAAGAGCTGTCAAAAAAAGTGCTTTTATTTATTTCCACACCTATCCACTAATTTCACTTTCTTTTCCTAGTTTTGGCAATATAAATGCACTTCTTTTGCAGAACATGCAATGTATTTTAATTGCTTGGAAACTTTAAAGTTCTGGTTTACCTTATGAGAACTAATCATCACTACTATGTAGCGCATGACAATTAGACAATGATCTGCAGGAAAAAAAAAAAAAAAAAAAAAGTTCACCACAGAGCACCAACTTTGCTTTCAATATAAGATTCAACATATATAGTAAACAGAGACGCCCAAAAGTTATGGGCTGTTATTCATTTTCGAGTTAAATATTTTCATATGTATTAGGGTTCTTCAGAGCTGATATCCAAAAGATTTATTGATTTTTTTATATATATCAATGAAGTATAAGATAAGTAAATATGTGTGTGTCAAAAGTAAATTTGATTACATGAATTCCATTGATGAGAGAGTGGTTCCTTAAAGAATAAAAGAAAAAGAAAGTAGAAAGGGAGTTGTGTATAAAATGCGTTAAAAATATTTTCTCTACTTTTAATTTTCCCAGTTTATTTTCTGGAGTAAAACTTGAGTTGACAGCAAATTTTATTTACAATACATTGAATACATTTGAGTATAATTAAACAATAATGGAATTTATTAAGTGATAATTTACTTTTATCTTTAAACATACCCAAAGAGAAAAGCAAATGAACTTGTCTATTAAAGAAGGTGTAGTAAGTATCAGAATATAAATAAATCCAAGTCCCACGTTGATTAATCAAAGAAGGTAAAGGTATATAATGAGAGGGAGTCCTATTAACAACGTAATCCATTTTGATAGAACAACAACCCTAACATATGTGTGTGTGTATAGAAATCCAATAGCAAGGATGTATTATAAACAAGTGGTGTTTCTCCAAGTAAAACATAACTTCCAAGTGAAAAGATGTATATGAACATTGATGGTGTTTCGTGAACAAACAATGCCATTTTATCAATGGTCACTAAAACTACTTTTTTAAAAAATAATGTCACTAAAACTAACATATGAGAATTAACATGCTTTTAAGCTTAAGTAGCATACAGAATTTTCACAAACTAACAGTTTTTTCTGCCAAATATCTTTAGTTTTGTTATAAAAATAAGAGGAAAGAAAAAAAATGTAGAAAAATGAGATAATAAGATAAAGACATTAGAAGAGGCAGGAAATGAGCATTTCTCATTCACTTATAGTTCTTGATACAAATGCTTTGTTCTTTGCCTCTATTTATAGGTCTTAACACATTCAAACCTATAACTATGGTTACAAGAGTAAAAATAGACATAATGGTAATAATCATAAGAAACTCCTACAAACTATTCATTGTGAGGTTATAGGAAAATAATCCTAAGAGATGGAGGTTGTGGATATCCACTAGACAATATTTTATAACACTCTCCCTTGGATGTCCATAAACAAATATTGTGCCTCGTTAAAACATTATTAGGAAATACCCATTGGGACAAAAATCCAGTGAAGGAAAAATAATACACAATACTTATTAAAGCTGCCTCGTTAAAACCTTACCAGGAAAACCTAGTGGGACAAAATATTGGTTAAGGGAAAAAAAGTACAGCATGATATTATCTCCTCTTGAAGATATGAACACTTTTACTTTTCCACATAGCAACAATGTCAATTTTACTCCCCCTGGTGACAACATCACTTTTATCTCGATTGAGTATATTAATTTTCCAAGCATATTTGTTCCAATTCTATATGAGAGAATCTTCATTTTAGTCGAATAGCATTATCATCAAATGTTCTGCTAAAATGTATTCATCTAACATATCTCTATGATATATCCTAGATCCACATATTTATTCAAATACATTATCCATTGTACACCTACAAAAACTTAATTCTTCCACAAAGTTTTAACATGTAATATCAATAAAACTAGATAATATTTATATGGGACCTCTATTTTAATAACTTGATATAATGGTCAAGTAAAATGCAAACTTATATATTTTATAAGTGACAATATATTTTAAATGATTTTCTTATATATGCTTCTGGCATTTAAGATCCTTCGATGATTTTCGTTTAAATTTCACAATATTTAATTATTGACATAAACATTCTTTTCATATACTGCCAGACTTATATACAAAATAATAGCATTCACCATAAAAATAATACGCATTATCATAGTCTTCATTGCCTTTGTGAAAATCTATATTTCATATGAATATTTATAATACTCCCTCAGTCCCAATATATAAGGTCTTTTTAACCGAATTGCGGGTTCCTAAAAAATTAGTTTAAAACAATAAATGTGTAGGAAATATATCATTTTTTTTTCAAAAATACCCTGATTTATGAATGAGTAAGAGAGAGGGTAATTATAAAAAGAAGATGAAAGAGAATGTGTAGGAAAATTAATGCCTTATCATATACTGCCAGACTTATATGCAAAATAATAGCATCTACCACAAAAATAATACGCCTTATCATAATCTTCATTGCCTTTGTGAAAATCTATATTTCATATGAATATTTATAATACTCCTTCAGTCCCAATATATAAGGTCTTTTTAACCTAATTGCGGGTTCCTAAAAAATTAGTTTAAAACAATAAATGTGTAGGAAATATATCATTTTTTTCTTCAGAAATACCCTAATTTATGAATGAGTAAGAGAGATGGTAATTATAAAAAGAAGATGAAAGAGAATGTGTAGGAAAATTAATGCATGGGTAGAATGGGGAAACACGTAGTTATTACCCAAACAAATTCAAATAGGACCTTATATTTTGGGACAATGTCATTCAAAAAAACGGACCTTATATTATGGGAAGGAGGGAGTATTATATTTCAGGTATTTGAACTGCAAGTCTATAATGTTCACGTATTGAAAGCATAATAAAATCTTCGTTGTATCTTTCCTTTTTGTTTTCCTTTTAGCCTATCTTTATGTATACTTTTCATGACATATCTCCACATAAGATTCTCATTTGATCACGTGATATCATTTTCGTAATTGTTGTCGACAATTTTATTCTTTTCGGTCATTTTTTCATTTTCTGACATAACTTATAGAGATATCTATTTTTTTAGGTACCTGAATCCCTTTGAGGTTTTTCAATTGGTTATATCTTGGCACTCTTCTGAAGTACATGCCTCCTCTATATAATCATTACAATTATAAACTCCTATTTATCCGAAGTATTTACATTTGGAACCGATTGATTTCTCATGCTTCAGGCATGTTGCATTTATTGGAGCATTTTCAGCTGGATGAGACTTAATAATTCTTATTAGGTCAGTAATTATATATGGCAGATATTTTTTAATATCTCATGAATGCAAAGTATGATGAACTTCTGGTTCATACTATATTTGAGGATCTATATTTGATAAATATAGTGCATTCAACGTGCTTTCTTTTCCAGCTACTCGATTTCTCCCCCTCATGTTTGGATAACTTTATTGAATGACTATCAAATAATCATACAGTATAAGTCTCCTAAATCTGTTTAGAAACCAGAAGAAAGAGTTCCTTACCCAACAATTTTCCTAACTTTGTATAAATATCCATCTATACACATTATGGTGGATTGATAGGCATATACATTACACATTCAAAATTTTTTGAGATAGAAATTATCTGGCTCCTGATTAAAAGCCAATTATACTGGGAGAATCTTATTGGCTTGATGTCAATAAGTGCTGCAACGCGTCAGCAAAGAAATAGAAGCTAAGCTTTGTTCTTATAAGTATTAATGTAGCTATTTATGTATGATTTTGAGATCATATAATCTGAAAATTGTGCACTCAACATAATGATTTATTTAAACAATGTTGCAAACTTCATGTTGCAAGCTAATAATAATTGCACAAGTAACCAAATTATAGATGCATCTATCAAATTTATTGAATACTTATATGGTTTACATGCTATTTGATTGGGCCTATGAGTTTGATATATTTCCAGAAATATAGATCAATTCCATATCATAACTAATGATTTTTTCATTATAAAGTTTCGTTGAGAACAAGCAGCACAACATAATTTTTCAATTATGTTAACTATTTAGGAAGAATCTTCTTATTCTTCAATGGATGTCAATCAATAACTTGATGTTTCATATATATGACTTAGATGATTAAATAAGTCATGCCAACAATAAATTTATTTGGATCAGCAAACTTTTGGTTTACTATATCATATTTTTAACCAACATTAAAATTTTCAATTTCTATATTTAAAGTCATAACATGACATCCATATTTGAGAGATCACTTAGGCTTTATGAGGAAAAATATGAATAGAATTCCATTCAATATTCTTTAACTCACACTTATAATCCAACAATCTCCCCCTCAAATGTATGTCATACTAATAAACTTCCTTTATTTATGTATTTCAAAAACAGTTATAATATATCAATAACGTACATCTCTCTTGGAAATTCAAATACTTCTAAACTCACATATAGTTATGGATTTGAATCCAATAGGGCTATTTTTTTAATACCCATTAATGAACCGAAGTTCTAATATCAATCTATGGGATCATAATTTTCATTATGAATTCCTGTTTCACCCATTAAAAAAAAATTTATTAGTTCTTCAGGAACTCTATAAATTTTTTTCTCGCTACATATAAGTTCTTCAGGAACTAATATACAATATTGCATTTTTATATTCTACATTATTCCTTCAGTGTATTCGAATTGCCTTCTTTGTCTAGAATATATGTATTTTCTCTATGTATTCTCACACTGCTATGTGATAACCAGTGAATCATAATTAAGTAAAATTGTTTTACTTTAACAAAAATTAATCAATTATCAAATCAATCAAGCATAGAAATATAATTTTCATACTAACATACATAAATTCTCTCCATCCAAATGTAGTATATATAACCTTTTTTTTTATCAAAATGTCATAGCAATAATAGTTCAATTTCAATCAATATATTTTACTAAGATTAATTTATGAGAAAATAATAAATATATTTAAACCGAACCAGTAATTCTTCTAATTGAATCAAAATCTCTTCCTATAAATTCATTTCATTCAAACCGAATTAAAATTCTTCACATAATGTTTGCCATTAAATTTGAGCTTCTCTTGACATTAATAAAGTAGATAGAAACTCATTACTAATTAAAAAATTTGGCAAAGCACTCCTTTTTCACAATGCAACCTCATATATATTTATATATGTATTTGCATTTAACTACCATTGGTGCCCTATCAAAATATTACTATTTACTATTTCCACACTTAATGTGGTAATCTTAGTAGATAAAACATTCATGGTATAATATAAACGAGGAGGTTATGCACAATTAAAATCAATATATTCGTTAACAAAAGTTGATCCATAAGGTAGAAAATAAGTTACCGATATAACTCAAATGGCCTTCTAAAATGAAATACATAATATCCATTCATCCATTTTATTGTTGAAATTAAACCAAGTTCATATAGTTTAAACATTTTTTATACAAATAAAAACGGATATTGCTCATACATATAATGCAATTATGATATAATGACAATAATTTAATATTAATATAAATAAAGAAAAAGTCAGTAATGATAGCAAACAAAAATTAATAGAAAAGGACGTACCTTTCATAAAGCAAAGCATTTTTCATTTTGTGTTGAATATGGTAAACAACAAACTCACAAACTCTTAAATATCCGTCTATTTAGGGAAAATCAAAAAAATAATTTTACATTGATATATCTCAAAATCAAAATACATTTATCAATTAGTGGTCCTTTATTGTCTTATTTCTAATGGGAACAATCCTACACATGCATCTTAAGAATATATAAGCATTAGATAGATATAATTTCACCATTAAGTGACATTTATCAAAACCATAATATTTTAGAATATTATAGACGTTACTTCTCCTTTAGACTTTAACTTTATTAGGAGGTTATTGCGCATTATAATACCTTATAATAATTTATATCACACAA
Organism: Mimosa bimucronata; assembly: GCA_037074515.1. NCBI lineage: Eukaryota > Viridiplantae > Streptophyta > Magnoliopsida > Fabales > Fabaceae > Mimosa > Mimosa bimucronata. The sequence continues at coordinate 3,572,832 of CM073438.1, forward strand.
GTTAACAACAATAAATTTATACAATAATAAAAATTAGACATAAGATAGCCTTCTGGGCTTATGATGATCTCTTTATGCTTTTATAATAAATCTGAGCATATTTCTCTATAACTCATTGTCTCTTTTATTATCTGTCAACTAATTGTCACTTTTGATATTTATCATCTAATAGTCTTTTCAACGTGACAACCATATATGGCTTCTGGCTTTATTAAAACATTTTCTCATGACTTTACATCCAACGATCATTATCTTAATATCAACAAACATTGTTGCCTTTAACTATTAATGTGGGTGTCGATCATGTATGATCATAGTAAAATTAGTCTTCAGGACTATGGCTTTTTCATTCAGTATCATAATTCTCTATAAATTATTTGTCTTTAAGACATACATAAAATATATTTTAAGGATATAAAACTCATTTTTATCATTTGATACATGAAAAATGAGCTTTCAAGGCTTTAATATTCATAACAATTCAATCATTATGGTACCACAATTTCTTCTTTGAGTACAGTAAATTGGAGATCATAATGTTTGTATTGTTCTTTTTATAAAAGAACTATTAAAAGGTTATATGACTTCTGGTCATCCAATCACAAATTCATAAGAATTTTTCATATAAAGTGATATGACTTCTGGTCATCTAAGCACAGCTACCAAAGAACTATATATGAAGTGATATAACTTTTGGTTATTATATCACAAAATATAAAGCATAATAATTACTGTCTATTTCATAAACTAAAAAGAATTCGGTAATAAAATATGATTCATTACAAAAGTAAAGAATGGATAAACCTATGATCATATGGATCACACTATAATAATATTACGCATTAGTTTATATATGTATATATACATTTAAACTAGATACATAGAAACTCATTACTAGAAAATATACGCTATAAATATAAGGCATTTACCAAAACTAATTTGATGAAGAGGACAAAAATAAAGAAATATAAATGTTAAATAAATAAATAATATATTGAATGTTTCAGCACTTAAACTGTGACACTATAAATAAGTATACATATGTGACTATATATAATAACGCCCATGATGCAAAATATAATTAAGAAAAAGATAAAATAGAAGAGATAATATGAAATAAGATAAAAAAAGGTAAAATAATGTAGGGAGCAAAAATTAAAATAACAATATAAAATAAAGAGCAGAAATTAAAATAACAGAATTGTGGGAATAGGTAATAAAAGAAATAATATAAATAAATAGCACACTATAATAAATAAAATAACAACATAGCATATAGTAAATTGAAATTGCACATAATAATTGGGCAAGAGGAATAATTGGAGAAAGGGAAGCTAATAGACAATACTATTATATAAATATAATTATATAGCCACACACACAAGAGTAAATTTAGACAGAACTCATACCTCAGATTGTGTGTGTGCATGTGTATTATATATAATATGTTATTTATATATATTCTTAAAGCATCAAATTAAATATGCAGAGGGAGTGTTTTGTAAGAACTAAATGGTGTATGAACTAAAGGTTTTAGAACATGTCAATCTAGTTCTTTGTGACAGACTCTCTAATTTTCTAGAAGATTTAAGGATATGATGTAATATATTATATATAACAGCAACACTAAAATATATAAGGAGTATACCTTAATATTTCAGAGCGAATTCGTATTGATAACGTGTTATAAAAATAAGAGGAAAATAAAAATGAGAGGAAAGAAGAAAGATGTAGAGAAATGAGATAATAAGATAAAGGCATTAGAAGATGGAAGAAATGAGCATTTCTTATTCACTTGTAGTTTTTGGTACAAATGATTTGTTCTTGGCCTCTATTTATAGGCATCAACACATTCAAGCCTATAGCTATGTTTACAAAGGAATAAAAATGGACATAATGACAATAATTATAAGAAACTCCCACAAACTATTCATTAGGAGGTTATAGGAAAATAATTCTAAGTGATGGAGGTTATGAACATCCATTAGACAATATTTTATAACAAGTTTCATATTTTTCTGAGTGTGTTTTTAGTTAGTTATAAAAGGCATGACCCTTATTCCATCAATTAACTTTTAGTACCATAAATATTCTTACATTACCTTTCTTTGTAATTTGAAAATCTTCTCACAAATACAAGTTAATCTTTGAAATGCACATGTTTTCCCCTTGTTTCCAAAAGTGAATCGTTTGTTAGCCAGACTTAAAATATATAGAAGGAAGATGAAATTACAATTTCAAAGGTAGTGTGAATCTGTGATGGAGCAATGACTTATATCTGAACTTGGTGCCTTCTCATTTGCTTGGTCTATATGGTTACTTGCATGAGCTAAAAGAATGGGACCATTGTACTTTCTTCTTGTTGTGCTTGTCATTTTCTCTCAAATCTTCCCTTTTAAAATCATCACTACTCTAATTTCAGTAGGGCCCTCCTATGGCGTGTTGGAAATCAAGGAAAGTATATTTGGTAGATAAATATTTTATCTGAGATGAATCTAAGAATGTGACTTAGCTAGAATTATGGCTTTTTTAAAGGGCAATTTAGCATATTCCCTGATACTTATCTCTAAAAACTCAGACTTGACACATTGAGGTTAGGTTTAAAACCATCATGCTGAGACCTTTCTTTGAAAGACTTTGATGTACACTACTACATTCTTCCAAGGGGTCAAATTAGATGAAATATATTTATGTATAAAAGAGAACGCAAAATAGGAAATTGATTTGTTAAATGAATTGCGCCAAATGTTATTCACACCAGTTCAGTCATATCCAATGGCGGCATGAGAAACTATAACACTAAAAAGAAAGCCACTTGACTGTTGATTAAGAGGTGTCATTTTTAGTGGGTTCCTTAAGTATCAATTTCAAACTCAACTTCGTTTTCCATTCGGAAAAGAACTTCCCTTAGAGTTCCTTTCAACAAGAAGAAAAGGATTAATCAGAATTCACTATAAATATGACCTCCCATGAACCCAATTGAGCAACAAATAACCAAAACAGTGAGAGATATACATAGTTAGTTATATACAGTTATACCCTTTGATTTTCAACATGGATGTAAGATTCAGATCTTTTGCCTTCTTTATTGTCGTTGTCCTCATTTTTGTGAGTGTATCAGAAGGAAGGCCATTGAAGAATAATGAAGAAGAGGTGAAAGGGATATTCAGAACATTGAAGGAGTCAGGGCCAAGCCCTGGTCCACGCCACAGGGTGAAGAAGGTTCAGAATATGGTAGTGACCAAGAACTCTGGTCCTAGCCAAGGGCTAGAAAAGGCTCAAGAGATAGGAGTGGTTAAGCATTCAGGTCCAAGCCCTGGTCAAGGACACAAGGCCCTCTCTTCTGCACCCAACCGCTCTTGATTCTCTCATATATGTCTCATTTAACTGTTACCATATATAGTCTCAAAAAGTAGTAGTAGTAGTGCTAGGCACATATATAAAAAGTTTTCATTTCTGTTTTAGAGATTATTGTACTATGTTGTTTTTTGTTCTGATTTTCATACTTTCATTCCAAAGAAACAGAATATGCATTTTAAGAATACTATCGCTTTGATTTTGAGCTACTAACCTCTAGTCAGTTCGAACTTGGAAGTGATAATGTGTTATAAATGTCATTTCTGATGTCTTTGCCTTGAGCTTCCAATATATTACACTGAAGCTCCAATCATGGAGTTTTCATTCTACTAGGGACAAAATGTCCTCCCTTTCTGTGCTCTTAGTAGTATAATATGTATGTATGTATGTCTCATTTTTCTGTGTTTCTTCTTCTTTTGCTTCAGTCAATGTATTTATTATCCTCTCCTTTAGAAAAGGTCTCTGTTATCTTCATGCGTTGTAACTGTGTCTTCTCTCTCTTTTTTTTTTTTTTTGCTTGATATTCATATCTTAAACTAAAATAGTACTATCCAGTAAAGATGCTTGGTGAATTTATTTTGATGTAAATGTTAAAAAGAATTGGTGCTTTAAGACAAATAATATATATTAATTATGAATAAATATTTTTTTTAGTTTTTGTAAATAAATTATCGACCCCTCCTAATAAATTACTCCCTCTGGTCCTTATTATAAGGCACCAACTAACAAAATTTTTGGTCCTTATTATAAGGCACCAACCGCCACATTAATTACATTTTTCCTACTTTACCCTTGTCATTAAAGAATGTTCATAGTTTAAAATGTTAAGTTGTATCATTTAATGAAGGGTGAAGTTGGAAAATATGGTCAATTAAGCCTAGATTTAAGGACCCAACTACCATTCCTTGGTTTGTGAGAATTGGTAGTTGGTGCCTTATAATAAGGACCAGAGGGAGTATGAACAAGAAGATAAATTTGCCTTCAGTGATCTCTAGTCGTTTTTTTGGGGTCTCATAAAAGCGGAAGGTGGTGATCTGCAAGGCTGCAATGCATAAGTCATAACTGAACATGACTCGACTCTCGGAAATTGGGCATGTATAGTAATGGGCCCTCGACCCAGCACTCCAGGCAAGACCCTTGGCCCTGTCATCAAATATTACGGATTATGACTCTGGTGTGAAAATGGTATCATATTATAATCAGAGCCTAGCCATCGTTAGTCAAATTGGTAAAATGATTAACTCATGACTATACCATTGTAACTTGTTATTTTTTTTAGTACAAATGACAGGATTCTATATTGACGTTCAACTTACATCTAACTCTATTCCCTAGACTTCTCTAAACAAAAGTCTAATACATCATAATAACAAAATTAAGTCAAGTCAAGTCCCAATGCGCAGCATTCAGGAGTCTCTTCTAATATCATCCACATGGGTTCCATCGTATGAGCCTGCTTTGCTAGTATGTACACATATAGTAGAGCTTCTCTATAAGCATGGCTGATTTCCAGGTCCGAACTAGAATAAATTGGAAACTGGATTTCCTCGATCAGTAATTTCAATGGATGAGAGTCCCCACACATTACTACAGAAAATGTCTATAGCAGCACTTATTTTGGCCCTATAGCAGCGTTTATAAGCGCTGCAATAGCCAGTGTTGTTATAGGCTATTAAGCCTAACGCAGCGCTTGTTAAGCGCTGCGATAGGTGACCTAAAGCAGCGCTTAAGCGCTGTGATAGGTGATTTATTTTTTAAAAAAATAATACCTATAGCAGCGCTTATGAATAAGCGCTGCTATAGATATTATTTTTTTAAAAAGAAATTAATTTTTATCCCTGCATTTATAAGAGAGGGGTAATAGGTGATCTATGACGCATTTGCAGCATCCGATATTACGAGACTCCAACTTTTTCAAACCTGTATAGCCAAAGAATTTCTGAGGAAATTGAGCATGATAGAATCAGGTCACTTTAACCACAATTCAAAGATCATACAGTTGATATGACAATGTCATTCCAAATTAAACAATTCTGGAAGAACCAAAATCTAATAATTGAAGTATAAACTAAATCTGATTGCATTACCTATTTATACTAAATCGGAGCAACTGACTCAACATATAGCATAAATTTAAAATATAGATCATATTCTTATTCCAGCCTAAAGAACTTTTCATGCCACACTGCCCCATCACCCATACCTCATCCTTAATAACATACAAACGTCCAAGCTTTTATATTAAATTTCTTATATTTCTAAAATTTGAGACAATCAGCCAATATAGTTCTCAACTATATAATAGTGGTATGAAAGCTTCCTTAGGGAGTTGTAAATTCAATCTCACTTATAAACTCCCGTCGTTTGGTGTCTAACCTTCTAAATAAAATATCTGAAAAAAATACGCTGCCCATTATACTCTTACAAAAAAGAAAGCAAGAAAAGCTCATAAAAAACATTAGAGTTATCTATGTTAAATCTTATCAACATTGAACTTCCACATGTATAACTATCATAAAATTCATATCACCTACAAATGATTAGAACAAAACCTTGGGAAAAGACCTTAAAAAGATTTTGCAACCATCTCCCAATTCTGCTTTCTTCCTGTAGTTTACTATTTTCTTTTATAGAAAGTGTACATAAAGAATTTAGATTTGAGTATTCCTAGGCATACATACACTTGATGAGCTACAATAACACCTCCAGAAACTTATTCCAAATATCTGTTGGGATAGTGCAATATCACAACACACCTAAAATTTACAAGTTAAAATGTCACATTCATTATCCAAAGTTTGATTCAGAAAAATTAACTAAACATGCATACAAATTGGTACAAACCTGAGCATTTTCTGATTTCAATTTTTTAATCTCATCCTGGGCACTTTGGAGCCTACACATGTCACAAACGAAGGTTTCAAAACCTGCTTTGACATTTATATAAAATAATCGTCCATCTTAACTTATAATAATACCTCCTATGCAATTCAACTACTTCATGAAGTAGATCTCTCTCTCTCTCTCATGGGATGCTTCAAGCTGAAGGTGAATAACAAGTCATTTGGGCAAAACAAATAATAATAAAAAAGGCATAGTTCCCAACAATGAAGGGAAAATTATCTTTTGAAGGTGATACATAAAGCATATATTACATTGCAAATACAAAGATATTCATGCTAATTTACAGCTGCAAGTATATTCATCATGGCTATTACTATGTTGTAAATATTAGCATTCACTGAAAACAATAAACTCTACAACAATAATAACGGAGACAAGAGGTAGCTTTTCTTTCTGTCACAGATAATTGATCTAGCATACCAAAGAGAAGAGCAGAAAATTGAGCAATTTGACTATCTATAATTGTTAGTGAACTCAAGATTTGAATGAAAATTTCTACTATATATATTAGTCAATTTGAACCCGGAAACTCCATCATATACCAAAGTTGAATTTTTTTTAGATAGAAATCTAGGTTGGAATTTTTTGCAAGTGTAATTAACTACCTTATATTAAGCTCAAAATCTGCCGAAACATAAATACAACAATGCAGGTGAGAGTCCCATCAAAAGACTAAACAAATTTAATACTCTTGTGTAACATGTAGAAAAGAAATAAACTGTTTAAACATGTTTCCGTAAATTAACCCATTTTACATGTTTTTAAGCACAACGTGAGCCCCACTTGCAAAATATGACTGCCACAATTCCCTTACCCAGTTAAATGAATTTCTTGGAAAACAAAGCAACCCCATCAGGAAAAGTGATGCCAAGAAATAGGGCAAAGATGGAGGCTTTTCTTATTACAGATGCAATTCCCAGAACTTCAGGCAACTCAACACCAACAACGAAGTTAATAGATTAAACAGTAAAGTTTTCCTGTTCTTTAGATCAGTCAAAGAGTCAAGCAGAGCGCAGACACGCGGGGAAACAAATCTGCACAAAGAAGAAGCCAGGAAGCAAATGACATAAACACACAGGAGAGAGAAGATGAGTGAGAATTGGGTAAAACCCCATATTTAATTTGCTTACTGCCCAGAAAATTTTCCCCTTCTCGGCCCAGAAAACTCGTAGGAATAGGGGAGACAAGAATTAAATCCCAAAAATTCCCTAACCTCAAGAACACACATTCAATCCATTTCATAGTCTTAGAATTGCTAGAAATCACAAGCAATTAAACTTCAAAACAACAAACATTCGAAAATCCCAATTTTTGCTTTGGATGAACAGTGCTAGAGGAGGAATTTTGTGCAAAAATCGGTCCTATTCAACTTCCCTTCCCAAAATCGACACCCAAAACATCAAGAACAAGCCTCAAGCACCATTTCTATAATTTCAGAAGCTTCAAAAATATCTCAGAAATTCGAATCATTTCCCCTCATTCCACTCAAAAATCGCGGCGGAAAAGAGAAGAAATCTTACCTAAACTTGTTTCAAGCTTCTCCGAACGTTTTCCGCCGTCAAACGCCGTCGATGGGGCCGATTCCGCCGCTGGAAGACGAAGAACAGAGAAGAGAGAATGAGAGTGTGTGTGCGTCGGTGAGAGAGGGAGTTCGTGTGTGTGTTGAGATATAGAGAAAGGGAAATAAAAGAAGAGTTCGTGTGTGTCATAGTTCATGTGTGTCATTGAAGAGGGAGGGTGCATGAAATTAAGGAGGGAAATAGGGGAAAATAGGCCCCATGTGATTTAAATTTTATTTAAAAAATGTCTAAAACCAATTTTAAAAATACTAATTCATTTTAGAAAAAGAAAGAAAATTTAAAAATACATATTTTAGGCCTATAGCACCGCTTAAGCGCTGCTATAGGGCCCAATTCATTTAAATTTTATTTAAAAAATGTCTAAAACCAATTTTAAAAATACTAATTCATTTTAAAAAAGGAAAGAAAATTTAAAAATACCTATTTAGGCCTATGTAGGCCCCATGTGATTTAAATTTTATTTAAAAAATGCCTAAAACCAATTTTAAAAATACTAATTCATTTTAAAAAAGGAAAGAAAATTTAAAAATACATATTTTAGGCCTATAGCAGCGCTTAAGCGCTGCTATAGGCCCGATTTCATTTAAATTTTATTTAAAAAATGTCTAAAACCAATTTTAAAAATACTAATTCATTTTAAAAAAGGAAAGAAAATTTAAAAATACCTATTTAGGCCTATGTAGGCCCCATGTGATTTAAATTTTATTTAAAAAATGTCTAAAACAAATTTTAAAAATACTAATTCATTTTAAAAAGGGAAGGAAAATTTAAAAATACATATTTTAGGCCTATAGCACCGCTTAAACGCTGCTATAGGTCCCATTTCATTTAAATTTTATTTAAAAAATGTCTAAAACCAATTTTAAAAATACTAATTCATTTTAAAAAAGGAAAGAAAATTTAAAAATACCTATTTAGGCCTATGTAGGCCCCATGTGATTTAAATTTTATTTAAAAAATGCCTAAAACCAATTTTAAAAATACTAATTCATTTTAAAAAAGGAAAGAAAATTTAAAAATACCTATTTAGGCCTATGTAGGCCCCATGTGATTTAAATTTTATTTAAAAAATGTCTAAAACCAATTTTAAAAATACTAATTCATTTTAAAAAAGGAAAGAAAATTTAAAAATACCTATTTTAGGCCTATAGCAGCGCCTATAGGTCCCATTTCATTCAAAGTTTATTTAAAAAATGTCTAAAACCAATTTTAAAAATACTAATTTATTTTAAAAAAGGAAAGAAAATTTAAAAATACCTATTTAGGCCTATGTAAGCCCCATGTGATTTAAATTTTATTTAAAAAATGTCTAAAACCAATTTTAAAAAAGGAAAGAAAATTTAAAAATACATATTTTAGGCCTATAGCACCGCTGCTATAGGTCCCATTTCATTTAAATTTTATTTAAAAAATGTCTAAGACCAATTTTAAAAATACTAATTCATTTTAAAAAAGGAAAGAAAATTTAAAAATACCTATTTAGCCTATGTAGGCCCATGTGATTTAAATTTTATTTAAAAAATGTCTAAAACCAATTTTAAAAATACTAATTCATTTTAAAAAATGAAAGAAAATTTAAATTTTCTTTCATTTTTTAAAATGAATTAGTATTTTTAAAATTGGTTTTAGACATTTTTTAAATAAAATTTAAATGAAATGGGGCCTATAGCAGCGCTTAAACGCTGCTATAGGGCCCATGTCATTTAAATTTTATTTAAAATTGGTTTTAGATAATTTTTTAAAGAAAATTTAAATCACAGGGGCCTATAGCAGCGCTTAAGCACTGGTATTTGCTTATACCTATACCATCACTTTTTTTTAGAAGCGTTGGTATAGGTCATATTATACCTATCCCATCACTTGCGTTTTGCAAGCGCTGCTATTATTGCGCTGCAATAGAGTATTTCTGTAGTAGTGACACTTACTAAATAACAGTTGTAAAGTAGCCTCTGTTGAATCTAAGAAGAGCTGGATCTTTTTCAGTCCATATTCTTTGCATATTTGAAGACCAAATGTAATCGCTTGAATCTCTGCTTCCACCAATGAGATTGATCAGATTTGTCTCTGAAATCCCATCAACTAGTCCCCTCAATAGTCTCGAGCGACACCTCCGCATGATGCGAGTCCTTCATGAGTCAAGGAACCATCTACATCCACACGAATAAAGTCCCACGGCGGTGCACTCCATTTTGCTGCTGCTTTTTATGGTATGTTGAGAATTTGATGTTTATAATTGCCGCTTGTAGTGTCCTCCATTAGTTGGTAAAGGCATTTGTGAATGGGGGATCTTGGATGTTCTCCGTTCCCTCAAATGCCTTGTGACACCGATGTTTCCACAGAAGCTAGCAAACTTACCCGAACACTTTCAGCCACTGCCACTTGCTCACTCTCATTATCCCTGGCTCGTGTTCTTCATTCTACCTTAGCCATCCCTGCAAATCACTAGAGAAAATTATAGTATAGTATAAGGGGTTAATTAAAGCCATCCATACCTTATTTCACTAGAGAAAATTATAGTATAGTATAAGGGGTTAATTAAAGCCATCCATACCTTATTTACAGTCTCACAATCTCTCAATTTGTGTAGAATGGTTTCCTCACTAGGACATTCTTTGATCTCACTAAAACCTCTCAAACGCCTCAATGAGTTTGGTGGGATTCTTTCATGGAAAACTTGCCCGAAAAAGAATTGACTTTCTCCGGAATTGGCCGCCACCACAATTGTTTCCACCATGGGGCCCCAATATGTGGCCTTTGTCGTTCAATAAAATGGGTTCTCATTCAGTGCTCATCGCAGTGATGAGAAAACACTTTTTATCATTGAGATGAAATCTGGATCATCCAAAATTTGATATAGATGATCCAGATTTAAAATTTTTAAATGAACATTTTTTTCAAAGATAAAATTAGTTTTTTAACAAATAATAATTATAAGATTAACTTTATTTTTGATTTTGTATCCATTAAAATAAATTTTTTTTGAAAATATTAAAATAAATTTAAATGAATCTGGACCGTTGAAATAAATCTAAACGGTGTAGATTATGATGAGAAACACATTGCTATCTTTGTAATGAGTATGGAATGTGAATCAAATAAAATGATAGGTAGTCGCACGATAAAATTGCTATCATTGGAATGTCTCCAGAAAAAGATATCCTATTCTTGTTAATTGGGTGGTCTCACAGTGGCAATCTTTTCTACTACCCATCTGGGAAGGAAATGACTCCACTTCAACAGATCCCAGGAACCATCCTCTTTCACGAATTGCTTCACCTTATCTTATGGAATAATATACTCAGCATTCCTGTTTACATATTGAATGAGGGTTATCAAGAGGGGTCCACATGTCCCACTAGGCACTTGTAAGTTGTAATTAAGCTGTTTCTGGGTTTTCGGCCTAGGCCTTGTAGAAATTATCCCACACCTTAGTAATCCCACTCCATATCGCTAATTGCTTTGATTTCCTACGAACCTGTGGAAGGATTCCATTGCCACATTTGTATTTATTTCTCAAGCATTTAACCCAGAGGGCATCTAGTTTAGTTAGCAATAACCAGCACAATTTCATTATGAATGCTTGGTTTTGGTAAATGAGGTCTCTTATGCCCAACCCCCCTTCCTCCTTTGATTTTTTAATAGTATCCGAAAACACTAGATGGAATTTACACCTCTCTTGATCATGATTCTGAAAGAATCTCTAGTCATCTTGTCAATCTCCTTGAGAACATCTTTTTGAATAAGGAAAGACTGCATTTGGTAGAAAGGGAGAGCAAACAAAACTTAACTGATTAAAACTGTTCTACCTGCCTTATTGAGAAACCAACATTTCCATCCCACCATTCTTCCTTTGACCCGGTTAATAATAGGCTCAAAGTTCAGTCTATTAGCTCTCTTGTGCAATAAAGGAACTCCTAGATATTTCCCCAGATCAACTGTAAGCCCAATCCCCAAGCATTGACTTAGCTTGTACACTCGATTAAAATGGATATTTGAGGACACAAACATCTTGGACTTTTGCGAACTAATTCAGTGTCTTGAAACCTTGTAGAAGTATTTCATGATATTTTTAATGAGTTTCATTTGGTCTTTCGATGCCTCACAAAATAAAAAAAATCATCCTCAAAGAAAATGTGGGATAAAAAGGGCCCTCTTTTACTCATTTTTATTACCCTCCAATTCTTAGCCTCTACTTCCTGGTGGATGAGATGTCCAAGTCTCTCCATATCATGGTTCGAAAAACCAGATCAGCCCGACCAGTTGGATCGAAAAACAGTCGAACCAAGCGTGGGAGCGGGCTAATCTTAGCATTTAACTGGGGAGGAATCAAACCAGAAATATCCGATTTGACTTGTCCATATCTCTCAAAACCGCTGGGTTGTCTGAGTTAACAAATGTCACCTGCTTGTCCCGCTGTTTTAGAAACCTCTGAATGTGAAGGTAAGAGGCGACGAAGACAGTGAGAGGCGAGCAACCTGTCTCTCTTTGGCCATAAAATAATATCGCTCGAACAACAAATAGTAGGAGGAAGAACAACAAGTCATCCAGAAATATTAGAAAAAGAATGAAGGAAAAAGCTAAGAAGGCGGTGAAGGAGAGATGAGGAGGAAAAGAAGAACAAGTACATTCCTTACGGGGGTTTGATGAAGAAAACTCAAATGTCTAATGGTATTTTTTTCATAAAGAAAAAAACCGTTGGATTTTGCTTGAACCCTCATAAATCCCTTTTTAAACCATTGAAATTTTGCTTGAACCTCCGTATAGCACTTTTTTAACCATTGGTTTGAAGGAGGCAAAAATTACATCTAGGATAATAGGACAATGATATTCAAAATAACTTAATAGGCATAGGTGATTTAACACCTTTAGTCGCCTTAGCTTAAATTCAAAAATTCCAAATTATGTAATATAGCACAACACGGGTCGATTCTCTCGCGGAGCCTCTTTATTTGAAATCCTAGGCTAAACTAAGTATCAAAAGCAACATTAAAAGGGTTTGAAATTTATTTTTCTATCAAACTACTTGTGAATGCAATGAAAATAAATCCTAAGCTAATCTTTTTGGTCTTTTCAATAAATGAAGAATGACTTGATTAAATTAGATTTGAGAAAAATTGATGAAGGAATGCTCCTTGGAGATGGAATACTAACTATCCTTGCTTGAGAAAAGATATGAGAGTAAAGTTATCACTAAGTCAATTTGCAAACCCCAAATATGGTTTGGGTCAAATGGATTTAATCAATAATTATTCCTAAACGCTAGGCTATAATCACCAACTAAACCATTTTTCATAAACCACTTAGTGTGTAATCGAAATTGGTTAAAGCAACTTGTTCCTCTAAATTCAAATGCTCACGGAGACAATTGATAAGATCAACTAAATCATAAAATCAATCAAACGATGATAGATAATATAATTCTATTAAACTCAAAATTAGGAAATAGAATTTCAAGCATCAAGCTACAAATCCCAATCACTATTACAAGTTTAATCAATCCACACAGAGAAATTGAACGACAAATCTCAGTTACACAATCATATAACAAAACCTAACATAGGAAATTGAAATATAATTAGGCAAGTAGATGAAAAATAAATAACTCCCCTATAAGAAGCTCCATAGCTCAAACTAGTTCATCCTCTCCAAGAAGCACAAGAAGATTAGCCACTCATGATATAAATCATTGCTATAAATTTTTTGCTACACCAAGAAGCCATGGATGGATGATTGGAAGGTTTGTTGTGGAAGATGAGATGAAGAAAGAATGAAAAATGAGGAAGAAGATGATAGATAATGGTAGGAAGGTGGTGAAATTGGTGAAGATTAGTGGTAGATGATGAGAAAAGGTAATTCTTGATGAAAGATTGGTGTTGGGTGATGTTAGGGAGCTTGTGCGCCGCTGTTCTCTTGTATCTCCCTCAAAAAAATCTGATTCCAAATGACTTAAGACGCTGATTTACAAACTTTGGGCCTTTTGTAAAATTTTTGGAAGTTTTGAGCCTGTTTCCGTAAATTTTCCCTCACTATTCTATAATTTTTGGGTCATTTTCTGTAATTTTTGCCAAATCTTAGAAACAGCAATTTCAGCTCATTTTTCTCATTTTCTACAAGGAAAAATTAAACATAATGTAATTCCATTCATCCCAAAATTAATCACTCAAGATAATCAATCATATGTGACAATTGTTCCCTTATTTGGCTTTTTTTTTAAAAAAAAATCATCTTTAATTAATTTAATCATAATAAATGCATTTAGCTCAATAATAATGATAAAATCCCTAAATAAAATATAAAGTACCATGATAAAATAGGGATATATCAATAGGCATCAGCTGCCAAAGACTTAAAGTAGAAGGAGAGTGAGGAATGGATAAATCTGACAAGTAAAATGATATTCATTTTTAAGACAAAGTACAACTGTTTACATTCATCAAATTTCTTACTTTAAAATAAATATTGTAACTCTTAATCAATAAATGAACACACATTAATAATTAATATTTTACTATTTTGAATCTTTGATTTTGTTATTAATGATTATTAACGTTGTTATCATCAATTAAATAATATTATTTTTTAATGACCAAGTTGACCCCGAGTTAACTCCCCGGTCTAACCTCCGACCCTTAAACCACTACCTCGATTGATACATTGTCTGGTCTTTTTTTAACTTTACTCCATACAAATCACAAACAGGTAGGGGCTTAGGGGATTACCTTGTTGAAACCCTCTTAAGGGATTGAAGCTCTACGATTGGGAGCCATTCCAAGCAATTTTCATTGATGCGGAGGTAACACATTGCATGATTAGATGGGTGAAAGCGTTGAATAGACCCAAACTCTTCAGATTGAAGTCTATAAAGTCTCAGTCTAACCTATCATACTCCTTCTCCATGTCAACCTTGACGGCCACATATCCTTTGGCCCCTCTCTTAACCCTCATTGAGTGGATGGCTTCTTGAGCAAGGATGATATTATCACACCCCTGTTTACCTTAAATAAAGCTTCATTACTTTGGTTTAATAATGTAGTCCATTACTCCTCCCAATCTGTTTGCCACCGCCTTAGTAATAATTTTGAAACAAACATTATACAAAGAGATAGGCTTGAAATCCCTTATATTACTTAGGTGCTCGACTTTGGGGATCAAAATATTACTTGTTTGATTAATCTCTTTTACTATCCTTGGGTCCTCTATGATTTTAAAGATCATATCACATACTTTCAATCCTACCACTCCCCATTGAGTATGAAAGAACCTGCATTTTTAAGCTCCATCGCTTTAAATTCTCTCTACATTAAATTGAGCTTTGATTCCTATATCATTAGAAATTGGACCAGTCACTCGGTTACATGAGTGACTTCACCATCCTTTGTATAGAGACTATTGAAGAAACTAACTGCCATCTGGTTAAGGGTCAAAGGATCAGTTACCCAATCTCCATTCTCATCTTGTAATGCCTTAATTTTACTCTTTTTCCTACTACCTACCGCTGATGCATGGAAAAAACCTGTATTCTTGTCCCCAAATTAAAGGCATTTGCATCGAGATTTGTTATACCAAATAAGTTCATCTTGGTGGATTACTTTGAAGTATTGTTGCCATAGCTTGCCCTCTAATTTCACTGGGCCTAAATGATAATTTTGCTGCCTAACCTTATTCAATCCCTCTAATCATCAGATCAAACCTATAATTTTAAATCTCACCGAGGTGAGGATCTTATTGGTTTGTGGGCAATATGTAAATGTTTCAAAAATTGCTAAGAATCAATGTTTTGCCTTTTATTTTGCCATTAATTAAGAACTATTATGTGGTAAGATTAATTATAGGTCCCATGTAAGGAACTTAATTAAGATTAGGTCCCATGTAAGGAACTTAATTAAGATTAGGTCCCATGAAATCATGCAATTAATTTGAGGTCCCTTTCTGAAAGTTGTGAACATCAGACTAAAAGTTGTTATCTTCAGGTCAAAAGTTGTTAGTGATCAATTGACCTGACGATCACAACTTTTTGGCTTGACGATAACAACTTGGGGCCTGACGATCACAACTTTTAAACTCTTCGTCGGTAACAACTTTTGGTCTGACGATAATAACTTATGACCAGGTGATAACAACTTCGTATGACCTGAGATTAATTATGTGATAGGACCTCATTTTAATTAAGTTTTTTACATGGGACCTGTAATTGATTTTCTCTTATTATTTTCTACTGCATTAACATATTTAGGGCACCGTGACTTTATGAACTCTATTTTTGAGTGGTTTTGCATGTTTTGTCTACAACCGTTTTTTCCCCAATCATACTTAGAACTTGAGCCTCCTCCAATCACGCGTGAGTAAAATAACTCTACTCATTCTCTATTTTAATTAATATAGTAGTTACAGTCCTAAATATAAGACCTACTTACCTATCTTGATTAGATTAAATATGTTAGTTAAATTAGTTTAAACAACATGATATTACTAGAACACTCTAACTACTTACTTTTATTCCTACTTTTCCTCTCTTACTTATTTATTATTGATGAGTATCAATGAGGATAATTTGAGAAAATGTTGAGAAAAATTTAAAAGGGTCTTATATTTATGAACAAGCCCCCTCCCCAAATAGATATTATATTTAGGAAACTATTTTTATGATGTTACTACCCTTATTACATATAATACCAAATTACCTAATTTGATTATATTAAAGTTGTTAGTTATGTTAATTAAAAGGGTTAATGGTAAAATAATGACCATGTACATTTCTCAAAAGTGCATTTAGCACCATATACTTTTTTTGGATGCAAAAATAACCATAAACTTTTAAAAACGAGTCAAAAATGACATGTCTGTTAAAGGTGTTAAACTGCTATTACTTTTTTGATTTAGTGGGTCCTACAATAAATTTTTATGTAATTATATTAAGGGTCAAGAGTCAAAAATAGCCATGTACTTTTCTTACAAGTACATTTGACACCATATACTTTTTCATTGTGAAAGAATAACTATGAACCTTTTTTCTTGTGAAAACCATGAACCTTTTAAAATGGGTCAAAAATGTTATGTTTGTTAAAGAGGGTAAAATGACATTACTTTTTTGATTTAGTGGGCGCCACTATATTAATTTAATAAAAAAATTCACCTTCTTTCATCTTTAGTCAAACCCGCACCAGCCATCTCAACTCTTTCTCTCTGCCCCCAACACCTACTCGTAGCCCTCAAGCGCTTCAGCATTGAATTATGGAATAGTGCATCTTATTGTTAGCGTGGATAACTCACAAAGCTCTGGGGATAGTGGCGATTGCGGCCAGATGACATATTTTAGTCACAAACGCATCTGCGGAATCAGAATATGATCATCAATAGAAATCTCAGGGGTTATCAAATCAAGGATTGAGGATTGCTTCATACTCTATTTGCACTTAAATTTTCGTTAGTGCTTTGCATTATGAAGAAGGATTTTAGGAGATTTTAAAGAGAGAGAAGACATTAAGAGATGAAGAAAGGGAAAGACATAGAGTTGAGGGGGTGGATGTGGGTTTGACCAAGGGGGATAAAGTGATGTTTTTTATTATAATAATATAAAAATATATTGTGGGGTCGACTAAAAAAAGTAACGGCATTTTACCATCTTTAATGTAAATGGTATTTTGTACCAGAGTTTGAGGTTTTTAAAAAAATCATGGTTATTTTTGCACCAAAAAATGTATATGGTGCGAAAGGCATTTCTAAGAAAAGTATGTGGCTATTTTTGACTCTTGACCCTTAAAATAATAATATAAAAATATATTATGGGGCCTACTAAAGCAGAAAAGAAACTGTGGTTTAACACCTTTAACGGGCATGTCATTTTTGATACGTTTTAAGAAGTTCATGGTTATTTTTACACCTATAAAAAGTATATGGTGCCAGACGCAAATCTGAAAAAAGTACATAGCTGTTTTTGACCCTTAACTCTAGTTAACATCACATGATATTACTAAAACACTCTAACCATCTGTTTTTGTTCTCATCCTCATTCTTTTATTTGTTTATTATTGAACATTATCAATAGAGATAATTTGGGAAGAGGTAAGGAAAAATTAGAAAGGGGTCCTATATTTAGGATTGAACCTACCTCTCCAAATAGGTCATATATTTAAGACTAAGTGAGTATATCAATAATCGAATTGTGTTATTCTAAAAATGTATTCCCTTTGTCCCATAATATAAAATCTTTTTAACCAAATTGCGTTTTCCTAAAAATTAATTCAAAAATAGTTATAATAACAAATATGTGGGAAACATACCATTTTTTTTCCTAAAACACCCTTCTTTATAAATGAGTAATAGAGATGGTAATTATGAAAAGAAGATGAAAGAGAGTGTTTGAGAGAAATTAATGTATGAGTAAAATGCGAAAAAGCGCATTTATTACTCAAATAAAGTCAAATAGAACATTATATTTTGGGACAATGCCATTAAAAAAATGGACCTTATATTATGGGATGGAGGGAGTAGTTAAATTCGGTCAAAATTAATAAATGTGCTAGGGGTATACTCTTTTGATTTTCAAATGTGTCATTATTTTTGAATAAGTAAGAGAGAGAGTAATAATGAGAAAAAATGCAAAGAAAATATATGGGAGAAATTAATGAATGAATAAAATGAAAAAAAAAATACATTTATTACTTTGTTTCTTAATATTCTAATCAAATGAGCAAGCACTAATGACCTGAGGTTTCCTGTAACACCTAAACTTTCCTACTATATTATAGCAGTTTTTAATTGAATTATAATCACTTTTCAATGTCAGAAGCCCAAAAATACGGAAAATTTAAAACTTATTCTTTCAAAACATTAAACCAACTATTTGTCAGTTGGAATGGGCTCTTCCGACAAATTGAAATAACTTAAAACTCTTTATAAAATAAAGTGGTTAATAAAACAATTAAAAGTACACTAACACTTTTAAGGTATCTATTCTTAATTCATAATACTTAGAAAATTTAGATCCCTTTAAATTTATACAATTCCATTTTCTATGCTTTCTATTATTAGTTTAATAATTCAAAATTTACATTATATACAAATAACCTTACTTTTTATAACATAATTTTAAATTCTTCACCTAATCTTCTTCCAGCATTCCTGCCTTATCTCAATCCCTCTCACTATCTATAAGCTTCTCTGTAAAACAGCAGTTCAACGCAGTTTATGTCATTAACTGTAAATTTCATGCATGCATTGTCATGTATACATTTTATAAACCTTTGCAATTTAATGATAGTATTTATCCTATTATTCTGGGTGACATAAGCACCTACCAACCACTGATAACGATATCTTCGTTAACTAGTGGAGGTTCTACTTGCAGGACTTCTTGTTATAACATTTAAAGCTATAACTAACTGGTTTGGCAAAGGGGTAGCGAACCACCTAAGCCTGGAGTACTCCAACTGAGGAATAAAAGACATATCACTATATGCAACAGGAATTACAAAAGTATACATGCAATTTAAGTATAATGAGATAAACTGCTACCTGGATTCTGAGATTACTCGACACTGAATTCCTTTTCTTCACAATACTCTGGAGTTTCCACTCCACTATCTTGTCCTATAAATATTTATAATATAGAACACTACATCAATATCTAAACTTATTTATAATAATTAAACGTCTCTCACGATCCTATATTACTACCCTTCCCTTATTAACTTTAAGCACTAGTTACTTCCATTTCCAAATAATCATACACTTTAATACCATCATTTAGAATGACTTTCCTTTACTTAACTTATATATAATTCTCCTGTTACTAATCAAGAGAACCAATGATTCAATTGATACACACATACAGATGTCAAGAATCAATTAACAACAAGCACACACATAGAAACTAAAGTAATTTAGAACATACTTAAGCATCAAACAATACAAGTATATACAAGTACAAGCATCAATGCATCCTTAATTACTTAAATCAAATTTACATCATATATTAACATATATAACAACTTACTTTACCTAATTAAATTCAATGGATTTATAATAAATTTCTAATGATCATATTTTTCTTCCACGTTAATAATTATTACCTACAACTTAACTTATTGTAACCTGATCATTTAAAATCTAAAGGACACTTTTAATTAATTTATTTACTTCCCTAAAAACCAATTCTGGTGATAATAAAATTCCTAAACCCCTAAAATCATAATAATGGTATCACATAATCATCAAAACATGATCATACAATTTTAGTTAATTCTGTAGTTACTTTGCAATGCTTGTCTAGTAGGAAAAGTTTCAAAACGCTGCCTAATTCCAACCAGACTCCCTCTTTCTTCCAAAATATCTCACTCAATAATGTAATTTCCTAAAGGGTATAACCAATAATTAAAAACAGTATCTTAAACCCAATTAAATACTCACAACCTTACTTTGTTCTTCCTAATTTTTCATTAATCTACACCATATTTAATCACCATATCCCACTACCCGAAAATACTTAAAACGATCGACCCTAGATCGAATCCAAATCTTCAGAATCAACTTCTTTCCTTGAGTCTAGAGTCGATGTTCCATCTAGCCCAGAACTGCACTTATACACTAAACTTTCATCAATTGACAATCAAGGTATCCAAACTCTCTTTCTCCCTTTATTTTACCCAGTCAAACAACTTGAATACTAATCGCATATTCCTCTATAATTCCTTGATCTTCCAAGCCTCAAGTAGCAGCAATGAATCCAAACAATAATTAAAATCCTTATAGAAACCTTTGAAATTCCAATTTAATTTAGGATAACAACATCAATTCATTTCCATAATTCATATGAAAGCCACCTTAATCATCAACTTCCATTAAACAAATTTCACTCCACCAAACTAAAAGCTCCTCTTACTTCCCACAATTTCATTTCCATCATTCATTAACCACCATCAAAGTCCCCCATCTCTAAAATCATACCAGTCAAAGAAAAGAGTAATCCCATGCCAAAATACTATTATTGACACTACTATCTTCAAGTCAGAAAACTATTTCCTTTACCCAAGAAACATCCAATTCATCCCTAGACATTATAAAATATTCATGTGACATTTAAAAACCTCAATCAATCTAAAATCTGAATCGATGTTTCCAAACAATCAGTTCCAATAACATCTCCAAAATCAATACTTCTTTTAAACCTTCATACACCTCGGCCAAAACTCCCAACAAGAATCCCAAATCAGACATCATCCATTCAAAGATATAAACAAAACATAAGATTTTATGCACAGCCTCATAAAATAAATTTTCTTTAGTTCTATAAACTTAATTCCTTATCATTTCATAAGGACCGTCAAACCTTCAAACACCTAATTTATTATCACAGTAAACCATTTAATACAACCACAGAAATCAGTTTACAACTCAACAAAACAAGATTATACCCTTCTACTTTGTTTAACTATAATCAGTCCAATGATACCTAGGAATTGATTCTAATTAGAACATAAGTTTTTCCCCAAGTCTTAATTTCCTTATCCTGAAATATCCTAATCACCCATTTAGTTCTTTGCAGTTTTAAACTTAACAAAATCACAATTGAAACATTAGCTAATTATGAACATAAACAGAGCAAGGAAATATTCATCTATTTACATCATCCTCAAAGAGCAGAGAAATCAAACATGCAGTAAAGACATCACCCAAGAGCCATCTTCCCCTAACTTAAATAATTCCTTTAACTAGACATAACCAATGAATGTTTCAAACTTAAAATCTTACCAGAGCAATTAACCTATTCTAAAACAGAATAGCCCATCGCCCAAACAGAACAAGCATCACAGTTTCAAAACCCCAAATCCCAACATGCAACAACCATGTATGTGTTCCATTATAATCTTAAATTATTTACCAATTTATACACCGATCAAGCCAAGAAATCGGCTAAGCAGAGCAGGGACAGGGGAAGAAACCAGAATTTTAACCATCATCATGGTATTTAATCTCACAGAATAAAATTTGGATTAGAATCTAATACTAACAAATTCCTTCCCTCCTCTATCACTATACCCTGCCGGCAGAACAAGCAAAAGAGGAAAAAATGTACAATTTTAACATTCAAATAACAATCAACTAAACATCATCAGACAACCATAATTATCAAGCATCATCATTCATAAATTTTTCTTTTCCCTTTGCTGGCAGTGATGCTGAACAGGGGAGGAAGAAGAGAAAATTCAAAGAAAGGTCTCAAGCTTCAACAATCAACCCACAAAGCAACAAACATGCTTAAACTTTCCCCTATTAATGCTTAATCAAGCTTTAATCCATTGAAACATCCAGAAATCCTCAAACTCGTCTCGGATGAATAGTAACACCTCACAAAACTTCCCAAATCCGAACCAACAACTCACCTACAAGCTTAATTCCTTTAAGAAGAACCTTGTTTTAAACTTAACCTTTGATTTAAATCGATTAAACTTCTGAAATATCCCTAAAATCCGAATCAATTCATCCCCTCTACCTCGCTCAAATTAGAACAAAAGAGGAAGAAAACGAAGGAAGAAGGTTCACCTAGGATTACCCCAAACTTCCCATGCATTTCCGCCGCTAGTCGCCGTCGACTCCCACCGTTCCAGCCGCTGTCGAGCTCGAGGAGGAAGGGTGAGACGGAGAGAGAGGGACTCGGGTCAGAGAGAGGTGTATGTGTGTGTGTGTATGCGAGGAAGCAGAGAGGGAGTATATATAAAAAAAAGAAACACGTGGAGCCATATTAATAAAAGATGGTGTTGATATTTTAAATGAAAGATTTACCATCTTGCCCCTTCTTTAAGATATTTTCAACTAGGGGCGGATATTGTCTTTTCCATTTCCTATTATTATTATTATTTTCTTAAATGGTAATTTTTATTTACCATTTACATTTACAAATGAATCTGGATTTGTCCTCAACATAAATTCTCTAGATATACTTTAATTCCCAAATTTATTTATAAGACTTTTTAAATATCAAACAATATCTCAATGTTCTAAGTATTCCCTTATTTAAATTTATCCCCTAACTATTTTTCCTTAACTAATAAATAAAATAAACCCTAAAAATTATTAAAAATTCACTTGACCTCATAAATTTGTTTATAAGGCTTTTTTTTTAAATACTAAATACCTTTCTAAGATCTCAACTAAATCCTTATTATCCATTTTCTCCAAATTAAGTTTTATCTTCTAATTACTTCTTTGTTTCTTAAAGAAAATAAGCTTTAAAATGATTAGAAATACCTAAATATCATAAATACCTTTTCAATGATTTTTAATATTTTAGTTACATTCCTAAAATCTTAATTAATTCTCTGTTTTTGATTTTCTAAAATTTGGGGTGTTAAATTTCCAACTTAGATTGAACCTGTAATTTCTTACTTATAGGGGAGATGTCATCATATTAGGTTACAAAGGGTGTGTTTGGATTGACTTATGGAAAAGTGATTTATATATAAGTCATATTGAAAATAAGTCAGATTGTGTAATGACTTTTATGTTTGGATGAGTTGTAAAAAAATGACTTATAAGTCAATTGAAGTTTTGATGTATGTTTGGATTGACTTCTTGAAAAGTAAGGTTAAAATGAAAATGATAAAAAAGGGCATGAACTTTAGAGAATAATAGAACTAAATTAAAATTATCCATTAAATCTTTAAATTATGATGATTTTGAGTTAAAAATTAAAATTATCTGAAAAAAATTAAAATGGAAATTTAATTACAATTATTTGCAAACAAAATAAAATGAAAGTTTAATCAAAATGGAAATTTAATGCATTTCGGTTTTATTTCCACAAAAAAGGAAAAGAAAGAAAGGGAGTACAAACAGCGTGGGTCTCACTAATTGCAGCACTCCCGTGACCTTCCTTATGCGTACAAACAGCATGGGCCCCACTCATTGCAACAGTAATAAGTCACCCATAAGCTGAAAAATATAACTTATGCTTATTTGGATTTATTTCTCATAAGTCCTTTTTTTTTAAGTCCAGCAAAACATACACAAATGAGTTTTTTTTCATTTTAAATCCTTTTGACTGAAAAAAAGAACTTATTTTGACAAAATAATGGTGTGTTTGGATTGACTTATAAAAAAGTGACTTATATATAAGTCAGATTGTGTAATGAGATTTTTGTTTGGGTTAGCTGTGAAAAAAATGACTTATAACTTTATAAGTAACTTATTTTCCATAAGTCAGATTGTGTATGTTTGGGCTAGTTGCGATTAGATGTGAAAAATAAGTCAGAATTTGTGGGCCCTACCTTATAAGTGATTTATAAGTCACAAATAAGCTGTTTTAAACAGTTTATAACTTATTTTGACTTATAAGCTATAAGTTACTTATAAGTCAAATTAAGAGTAAACCGAAACAAACATAAAAAATAAGCTACCAATAATTTTAAGTACTTATCCAAAATAAGCACTTATTTTGTAGTTTTAACCCCATCTAAACATGATCTAAGTCTTGCCAAATATGCTCAAAGTCTTTAGTATAAATATATTTAAAGCTTTGGAAATTCAATACCTTTTCTTTTCAAACATTTCATTAATAAATCCATTTTGCCAATATGTGTTATCTCTTTTCACAGTATGAATAAATGTACGAAGTAAAGAGATCAGAGTTATAACTAAGGGCAATTTCAAAGATGTCAACGGATAGGTAGTTCTTTTGAAAAGTAGTTAATATATTATCTTATTTTCACCATATTTTTTTTTAATTCTGTGTGATTCAATTGAAATTCGGGTTAAGGTGTATTTTGACCAATTATTTGTTACAAAAAGGGCACATGATACAATTATTTATAAAATGGTCCATATAAACCAACCATATTTTAAATTGGGGCAACTTGGCCAATACAGTACATAATTTTGTTGTGTCTGGTGCTCCTTTTTGTAATAAATTATTGGCTAAGTTGCCCCATTTTAAAAGATGGTTAGCTTATATGGACCATTTAAAAATATAGATGGTTTATATGAATCATTTTAAAAATAATTGTGCCAGGCGGACTTTTTGTAACAAATAATTGGCCAAAATGCATCTTAACCATTGAAATTAACAAACTTTTGTGGTGCAAAGCTTTGGGAATGGGGCTAGGGCTGTTCAACACTGTCTCGTCTCGGTCCGTCCCGTCCCGTCCAGGCCATTTCGTCCCGTCCCGAAAATTTTCGGGACGGGACAAACCGGGACGGGACAAAGTGCAGCTTTGGAACGGGACGGGGTCGTCCCGATCCCGTCCCGTCCCGAATACATATGTATGTTCATATTTTTTTAAAAAAAAATACATCTGTCTCATGTGTGAGTATATATGACTTCTTTTAAAAAAATATATAACTCTAACTTCTAAACTAAGTTCCAACCATTCATCGATCTCAAATTTCTCGTCCGCTGCCACTATGCTCTATGTGTAACACATCACATTTGAAGTTTTTTTCAAAGTCTATTTAAATGTGTAGCTGTTGCTACTTTTTTTGCTCTAATTATTATGTTTTTGGTTTATTATGTATTAATATGGAGTGTTCATGGCATTGGAGGAGATTTAATTATGCTACAAAATCACCCACCAAGTGTGTTGCTCTGCAAAAAAAAAAAAGATTTTTGGGTCAATTTTTTTAATTGGGGAAAAATTTTGGGACAAGGCATGTCCCGTCCCGGTCCCGTCCCGTCCCGATCGAGACCGAGACAAGTTCGAGACAGGACGGGACACAGGACGGGAACCCCGTCCCGAACACTTTTCTTCCGGACGGGACGGGACGGGGTCGTCCCGGTCCTGTCCCGTCCCATGAACACCCCTAAATGGGGCCAAGAGGGTGAGAGAAAAGGCAATTCAATGAAGAAATGGAAATATTGCATTTAATATGTTATAGAGAAGACAATATTCAACCATATTATACATAATAAAAAATATTACTGATGTTCGTTCTTTGAAAAAAAACATTACATTACAGCCTGTTAGTTGATCAAAGATCAGAACTTGGATATATTGATATGTTAATTGATCCCAGTTTTTTAACCTAATACTTTAATTTAATTTAATGGATCAAAGTGATCTCTTAGAATATTAACTCAATTGTATGTAAAAGTAACGGACAAAAACATGGGACCCACACTGTAAAACCCGGGCATGAGTAGAAAATTGTACAGCCGGACAAAAACAAGGGACCCACACTAAAAGTAAATGAGGTTTAGTGGAGTTGACGGAGTTGCCATTTTTCAGAGCATTTGAAAGGATGATGTGCAATTTTGAATGTATGGTATGTTTGGATCGGTTTCTGAGAAATATTTTTTTTTAATTTGATTTTTTTAGAAGTAAAATTGGATAAAAGTTAGATTGTGTGAAGTGATTTATATTTGGATTTGTGATAATAAAAGTGATTTTTTTTTTAATTTGACTTTTAGAAACATGTTTGGATGATTATTTTGAAAAGTAAGTTTAGATGGAAAATTACTAAAAAGTACATTATTATTGTTAAATAATACATATATAATATGCATATATTCTTATAGTTTAGAAAGAAAAAGTGAAATTTGGTGCTTTTTTAGAATGTTAAAGGCTTAGTTCTCCCTTGTTTTAAGGAAAATATTTTGAAAAAAAATATTATATTTTTGGCTCAAAAGAGGATATTGTGGGAGAAAATAGTTAGAGATTATTATAGTAAATTTTTAGATATAAAAAGGAAATTTTATATTAAAAAAATATATTGTTTAAGAATTTTAAGGGTCTAATAGTATAATTTTCCTTCACATTTTTCTCTTTCATGATTTTCTCTCTCGACGGTGGCACTAAACTTTTTTTCCAAAATTAATTCATTGTTACTTCCCTCTGAACGCGCTGCCCAAATGAAGAAGTAAGATTAAAAAAAAGCCATGCCAAACATAAAATAATTTCTCAATCTAGCTTACACGGGTGGGCCGCGCTTCTGGGGAGGAATAAGCCATTCTAAACATAGTGAAAGAAAGTATAAAGTGCCAGCTGCACATTACAGTATAGTATATGGTCATTTTTTTTTTAATCATTTACCCTTGACCAAACACTTTAACTAGAAAACTATGAAACCTGGCCATGAGTATATAGCTATCTACAATTCTCTGAAAATATGATAAGGTGAGAAAATGTGTTTGGGTTAGTGCGCAACCAAGGAATGTTGGTTGGAGAATGACAAACATTGTGTTTGTGCATATATCTTTAATTAGACCGCAGCATACCATTATTTTGGTTAATTATTTAGTTTTTTTGGTCAGATATTGAGATGATTATTCCAACTATTAATAAATTTATAATGAGAATAACTTGAGAAATCCTCTCTGTTTGTTTATTACTTGAATCCATCGTGACTTCGTTAGTTTGTAAAGTGGTTAAAGTGGATTTGAAACCGAGAAATTCATTTAACCCATACAGTATTAAATTATTAATTTCAATTAGTCCAAAAATATTCTGAAATCTCATTATACACAGAGACATCTATACTCTTGCTTTATTAATATTTTTGAAACAAAGGTTTAAAAGTCGCTGAAGCTCTGACTACTGCTCTTGATAACCACCTAGCGGGAGCTTCAGATTGGTCGGAACTCTAACGGCAGGAAATGAGACACTTGTTAATGAAGAATTGGACACTCACAAATGTGACATTTATTCGTGAAGAATTAGGCACTTACAAATGTGACATTTGTTAACGAACAATAGGGCATTTGTCCATGAATCTAACTTGTTCATGAAGGTTTAGATACTTACAAATATGAGATATGAGATTTGTTCACAAAGAGTCAAGCACTTCTACATAGTGTTAAACACTTGCTCAAGGTTTCGATAACTGGAAATTAAGCCCTTATTCATAAAGAGTTCGACACTTGCAAGTTAGTCAATTATCCACTTATAAGTGTTTAACCCTTCACAAAGTGTCTACTTTTGGTAGTTAAAGCTCCAAATGCCGGAGGGAGCTCTGATTGAGCGATGGCCTATGACTGGTCGCCGGAGCTCCAACAAAAATTGAACCTTTTTTTAAAAAATAAAGCGTGGTATTATTGTCTTTTCACTCACAACTTAATTTTATTTTGATTCATGCGTTGCATAGAAATCTCATAATTTTTTAGAACTGATTGAAATCTGATCCTATAAGGTTAACTAAAAAATTTCCCTTCTTTGTTGTTCAGAATTAATGGAGATAACACATATTTTGAAAATAAAGTTGTGAGTAAGTGATCATTTTTTATTTCAAAACTTTAAGATATTTCCTCCCAATCCTAATGAATAATGACCTATTTGAAGAGTTTATATTGGTCCTAAATGCATGGCATATTTATAATTTGTCAATGTTTCCTCGTATTATTCATATTAATGCTGTCTCAACATTAGTCAATTAAGAGTGAGGAATGAATTAAGGAAGATGACGACTAAAACAATTTAGAAAAAATATTCTACCTTAATTAATTTAATTAACATTCCTACTGTAATTAAATCGAGTGAATAGGTCAATTTAAGATATGATTGAGTTAGCTATTTAGGTGTTTATTAGAGATAAGACATAGATAAAACTGCTATGGCGTAATAATCAAGCGCCAGTGAAATAAATCAGAAATGAAAGGGATGTCTTATTCATAAGAGAAATTCCCAAATAGGCCACATATAATTAATTACATTTCCAACTTTGTTTTCTCTTGATATATATGACCATATATCAGCTTGTCAAATTCAAATATTAACATTTCTAATTGATGATGGCTGTTGCATTCACTCAAGACTTCGTACTTAAACAACCGAATTAAGGTCATTACGTTAGGATGGACACATGTTAATTTTCACCATCTTATGTTGCACGTGGTGTGCTTGTAAGTTATATAGGACACTGTGGGACTAAAATGGGCACAATACTCTGGAAGGAAAAGGAAGAAACGTAGAGAAGGAGACTAATAGTTGAACATCGTTTGAGATTCACATGTCTGTCCACATTCTGGGTCGCTCGTCACGTGACCACATCTCTTCTTCATCCTTCTCCTCTCCCCAGAGCTACCCACTTCTACTTCTGCACCCTTAATTACAACTAACTATTCAATCTCTCTCAACCCCATTCATCCATTCATTAATACGCCAGAATTTATTTTAAATAGTCACTATCTTTTGTTGCTTCAATATAAAAAATGAAAATACAATGGTTCATTCCTATATTTTATATAAAAAATGAAAATACAATGGTTCATTCCTATATTTTATACTCCATTATATGGTGGCTACGGCTATTAATGCATGATGATCTAATTGGAGAGCTGGTCATTGTCATCATAATAATTGTAAGACTTATTTATATATTAATTAACTTTGTTAACGGAGTCAAATTAAGTGAATTTGTTTTACACTAAGGGCCAGAGGAAGTGTTGCTTTTATATACACGTGTTGTTGTTAAATGGAAATATGATCTATTTACTTAATTTAGTTAAATTAATAATATTAATTAAGTTAATTAATATAACATGTTTCTCTTTAAACATAATATAAAATAATTTTTTCAATTCGCTCACACTAACCCCTTATTTAATTGTTATTGAGAGCGTCTTAATGAAGTTAATAAAGGTAATTTGAAAAACACCACCAAAACTAGAGATACCTTTTAGATTTAGGATAAAAATCAATTCCGGCTAGGCCACG
The DNA here is from genome assembly GCA_037074515.1 of Mimosa bimucronata. Taxonomy (NCBI): domain Eukaryota; kingdom Viridiplantae; phylum Streptophyta; class Magnoliopsida; order Fabales; family Fabaceae; genus Mimosa; species Mimosa bimucronata. The sequence continues at coordinate 3,602,314 of CM073438.1, forward strand.
CCGCGCCGCCACAATAAAAGGGAGCATTAATTAGCTTGTTGTTTTAAAGCAAAGGAATTTAAAAGAAAAGATTGGCACTAGTCACAACTCACAACTCACGAGAGTGTAAATCCCCATTAATTATCTGGCAAAGAAAACCCATTAACTAATGATTAATAACAGCTCGTCAAATGTACATCTAGCAACGACAGATCATTCCAAGCTAATACATGGCCGTTGGGTGAAAACAGGTGGCAAAGCTGAGTCATTTGGATAACAACAAACGACCACCTATCAGTCTTTGATCGTCACAGATACATTCCATTCCACACTCAATTTTCATTCAAGTAAATTTATCAAATATACTAAAGAAAACCCATTATTAATTATAAAATTGTGCTATATAATATACCCCACTTCTCTCCCATTTCCTCCATCCAGCTTCCAACGTTGTCTCTCATTCACATATCCACAAAGTCATCTACCTTTGCTATCTTCATCCCTTTTGAAGAAACTAAGGTACACACACACACAAACACAAAAATCACGACAACACAAAAAGCATGGGCTCTGAATCTCTTGTCCATGTCTTCTTGGTCTCCTTCCCGGGCCAAGGCCATGTCAACCCTCTCCTCAGGCTTGGTAAGAGAATCGCCTCCAAGGGCCTTCTCGTCACTTTTTGCACTCCAGAAAGTTGGGGCAAACAGATGAGGAAATCCAGCAACATCACCGACGAGCCCGCCCCCATCGGCGACGGCTACATCCGGTTCGAGTCCTTCGACGACGGTTGGGCCGACGACGAGCCCAGACGCCAAGACCTGGACCAGTATCTCCCCCAGCTTGAGCTAGTGGGTAAGGAGCTCCTCCCTCGTATGCTCAAGGCCCACGCAGACCAGGCCCGGCCCGTGACCTGCCTCATCAATAACCCGTTCATCCCGTGGGTCACTGACGTGGCAGAATCCCTTGGCCTCCCTTCTGCCATGTTATGGGTACAATCCTGTGCTTGCTTCTCAGCTTACTACCACTACTACCACAAAATCATTCCTTTCCCATCAGAGGATCAAATGGAAATCTCAGTTCAGCTTCCCAAAATGCCACTGTTAACGCATGATGAGATCCCCAGCTTCTTGTACCCAACAACGCCGTATCCTTTCTTGAGGAGGGCCATCATGGGGCAATATAGGAATTTGGAGAAACCCTTTTGTATCCTCATGGACAGCTTCGAAGAATTGGAACATGAGAACGTGGAATACATGTCAAAGATTTCCCCTATCCGTACAGTCGGGCCTTTGTTCAAAAATCCTAAGGCCCCAAACAGTACCGTGAAAGGTGACCTATTGAAAGCAGATGATGCAATCGTTGAGTGGCTCAACACAAAATCTCGTTCTTCTGTTGTTTATGTTTCATTTGGCAGTGTAGTGTTCCTCAAGCAAGAGCAAATTGACGAGATTGCCCACGGGCTTTTGGATTCTGACATTTCCTTCATATGGGTCATGAAGCCCCCACACAAAGATTCAGGCCTAGAGCCTCACGTGCTTCCAGATGGGTTTTTGGAGAAGGTTGGGAACAGAGGGAAGGTTGTTGAGTGGAGCCCACAAGAGCAGATTCTGGCCCACCCTTCTGTGGCCTGTTTTGTGACTCACTGTGGGTGGAATTCAACCATGGAGGCTATAACTTCTGGGATGCCTTTGGTTGCATTCCCACAATGGGGGGATCAAGTGACAAATGCTAAGTACATAATTGATGTGTTTAAGGTTGGTGTTAGGATGTGTAGGGGTGAGGCTGCTAATGAGTTGATCACTAGGGAGGAGGTCAAGAAGTGTTTGTTGGAGGCTACAGTTGGTGATAAGGCTAAGGAGATGAGGGATAATGTGTTGAGGTTGAAGGCGGCGGCGGAGGCTGCCGTGGCCGAGGGTGGCTCGTCCGAACGGAACATTCAGGAGTTTGTGGATGAGGTGAGGAAGAGGAGTGTGGAGATATTGAAGAAGAATAGTAAGATTGTTGGTGATGTGGTTTTACCATTAAATGGTGTTGCTTCTGATTTGGTTGGTGCTAGGTCCAATGGAAAGGTACAAGTCGCTTGAATTAATTGAATGTGCTTCTAGTTGGTTTAATTTTGATCATTTATCTTTATAATCTTGTAATATAATTATAAATAATGTGCTCGAATTCTTATTGTTTGTTATGGGGACTTTGTAATATGGTCCGATCTTGTGTTGTAATAAGACATCTCTGTGAGGTGTACGAAGTTTAATTTCTGGGAACATTCCTATTATCAGTCAAATTCTTTAAGAGTTTGAAAATTTTAAATCGGTAGTTCCTATTAAAATATATGTCGTCATTTGCTCAGTTATCAAATAATTAATCAATCTGGCAAATAAAACATATGTGTTTTGGATATGATCATTATTTTTCGGTTTAGGGAAATTTGAATTATGATCCTTCTTGTTGCCTCATCAAGATCGATATTGTCTTGCAATACAGTAGATATCATGCAGCACGCGAGTTTCCCTCTGGGTCTTTAATTAGATTTAGTGGTTTCCATAGTGTTAAAATGCGGATCGGTCAGGTTGACCCAGAAGCTGGTAACATAGTCACTCGTCCGATCAAGGTGAGTAGAGCGTTAGGGAGAAAACTGGAGTTAGCGTGGCATGGCCTTAATTAGGGAAAAATTAGAGTAATTCGAGGTAACATATTGGGTTGAGGGTTGATCCATGTCATTATTATTTTTTTTTTGAAAAAAAATTGCTGAAAAACCATATGAAATGCAAAAGCTAAAAAAGAAAAAATTAGAAGTAGGAATGAGAGGAAGAAGTGAAGGAAAACAGAAAAAGGAGATAAAGAATATGTTCATAACATATAAGAATATGCTCATACTGTCCTTGTTATAAGGTCCAAATTTTTAAATCAGTTTACTCCTTTTTCATATTATATTAATTATATTTTAATATATTATTATAAGGTATACTATATGTATGTGTTGTTAATGTACAAACTTATATATACTATATATACATATCTTATCCATAATATCGGTTTGATCTTGAGTTTGCCCTAGTCTAATACAATGAGCTCTTTACCGCCGCCTCCACCGGTTTATTGACTGATCAATATTCATACCTTGATAATTTCTTGAATATCATCTTATATCTTATATAGCCTTAATTAAAGGGAAAATCACTATGTCGTCTTAGAAATGAATGAAATCATCAAATTGTTATTAATTTATGCACAATAAGTTGGAATTGCATTATGTTGACTTCTTGTACACATTTTTGTCAATTTTACATCCTCTTTTTTAGACCAAACAACAATTTTTTCTGAGTATGAATCAGTTTCATAGACAAGTATATAAAATAATTTGGCTCGATCGAAATCTGAGAGTTAGAGATCGCTCGAGTGATATGATGTTATGACTATATGTGTGTGTATAAATGCATTATATTTTTTATGTTTCATACTCCTTTTTCAAGTACAGGAATTAGTTTCGCGGTATGTTTTAATCATAGACTGATAGACATCAATCCCCTTGGCTATTGATTACGCTCGTGATGTTTGAGGCTTTGAGCTATGTTGATAATTTAATATAAGTTATTATATTTTTTTACAGATGATAACTAATTACTTATCTAATGTATTACATGGGGGTTGACTACACAAGTCTTGGAAATCATGCATTTATGAATAGGAATTGTCATCACTTCTCTAAAATTAAGGACTATAAATAATACTACGTCTAATATTTAATAAATATAATAATAGCTGACTTCTCATAGAAGATTAACGAAGTCAATACTCTCAATATTCTCAATAGTCCACATCATAAGAGGCAATACAAGAATTTTTTTGTTCATATTATAGAGCTAATATATAAAAGTCAGGTTAATAAATGTTTGATTTTCATTTTTACCCATACATATTCAATATAAAGAGGGGAGAGTGTGCTTATATAAGGAAAAAATTAGAAAGCCACATTAATTTTACCTATAATAAATGACTCCTTAGTTGATTATCTCTTATAATGTAGATTGATAGAAGTATACTATATAACATATGTTACATATCATTATATTATATATCAATTTATAATGGTTGATTACCTCTTATAATGTGGACCAAATGGAGTATACTATATAACATGTATTACATGTCATTAGATTATATAACAATTTATAGGTCTAATAAATTAGTTCAGAGAAGAATAAAAAATAAAAATATACCTTAAATTGTTTTATTTAGCTTCATCAATCTTATATAAAAAGTTAATTAGATCTTATATCAAATATAAATATAAGAAAGAAAGGGTTGATCTCAAAGTGCAGGTAGAATGAAAAGGCTAGCTATAATATTCACTAGAGTCCACAAAATTCTTCTTTCTTGTAATGATGTGGCTCTCACACACCCACACACACTATTGTCCACCAAATAATCTTCGATATATAAATATATATGCATCCGTCATTCAACATCAGAAATTCAGCCATGCCTCTATTCCAACAGGTCGAACATCATTTATCTATGTAGCTCATCAACTTTTCATAAATTAATTAACCCCGGCCCGTTATGCATATAATTTTTTTTAGTTGGGTATATGATTTAATTCACACACACACACACACACATATATAATAAATTTCAAGTGTTAATAATTAGTTATTGGTGTAAGAAGAATCCAAGGTTTTGAAGCTTATCCAAAGCTTACCATGATTATTAGCCCCAAAGATAATATAGCCTATATATGTGATTGCAGAAGCAGCATGATAGAATTTGGCTTCAAGTGTTGTTATTTGCTATTAATGTTAAACGATTAGCGTAGCTAGGTTTGGTTCAGGACAACGACATTCAGTTTTGTTTGAGTGCTCCAGTCATTATTAATAAGTAGCCGAGCGGAACACCTCTTCCTCTTTAGTGTTCTTTTTATGCTCCTCTTCCCTAATCATAATCATTTATTAAATTTGATGGCTGAAAAAATAAAAAGAAAAAAAGAGGAAAGAACAGATAGAAGAGACAATGTATGCAAGAAAATATGAGTGAGAGAGATATATAATGAAAGAGATTTGTGGTTCATATTTTATATTTTGTTCAACCATCAGATTTCAGATTTGATGGATGAATAAAATTAGAAAAGAGGAAAAAAGGACAATAAGAAACAGAAGGCGTTCCACTATGGTTAACAGTAGTAGTATTGGATTTAAGGGTGGCTTAGCGACCTAAAAGGTGTGATTACGCCGCAAGCCCAAACACGTCCTTGAATCATATGGGGTCTTGTTAGCTAGTGAGATTAAGCCGATGGGTTCGTGTGCTGAGTTGAAAGAGACTCCCCTAATAACGTATACTTATCAGCCCACTTGGATCTCTCTTGAACTGTATGTGTTGAGCCGGTGTACATCAACTCAAGACTATATGGTTAATATAGAATTTGATCGGGGAGTTTATTTTGGTCATAAATGAATGATATATTAATACTTTTTTTCAATTTGTTTCTCAAATTACCTATATACTGATACTCTATTAACCGCAATCAGGTAAGAGGTTTAAAGGAGGAAATTAAGAAAGCTGATTTACGTGCTTTAAAATAAAACATGTTTATACTAACTAACTTACAAACATGATTATTAGACGACATTGTGTTAGTCAGAATCATGATTATTGCAAAATTGTCGTCTTTAACAACTCTATAGGGAGTGTTACAATTAATCCAGAGTGGCCTACCTTAAAATCATCCTCTAAACAGTCAGATTAGACAGATTCACTGTCTCCAAATAATTAATGACTGGATTACTACTTTCAAACTTGAGTCTAGAGAAGTCAAAATCGTTGTATCTATTCATTGATAATTAAGTAGCAAATAATAGATGTCAAAACTGTTATAATGAATGATCCTAGCTCCTACAAAATATCCTGCAAAATTTAGCGCCACTTTCTCAGAAAATTCAGTCGCATTGCATGTTTAGCTTCCTTTGGCTAAATACTCATTCCGGTCCTAAATATAAGACCACTTTAACTTTTTTTTTTTGTGGAAATTAAAAAAGCAAATTAGACCACTAAATTATAACATATATCACATGAAATTAGATTATAGGTTAGTTTATAAGTAGAATAAATTAGTTTTGAGGAAAAAAGAACTTTTTTGGGACTGAAACTACTTTTTTTGAGGATTGAAAAAAAAAAGTCAAAAAAGTAAGAGTGATCTTATAATTAGGACCGGAGGGAGTACCATTTATGGTTTGTTTCTCGAGTCCTTTCATACAAATACTTAATTTTTAACTCACACATATGTATAATGTATTAATGAACTAATGGCGTATTTTTTCTGTCATGAAAATAATTAGGAGGTTTTAGATGATGGGATTTATATTGGACTAGATTGATTTGCTTGTGTTCCTCGGATGCCGGCTTGAATTATGAATTAAACAAACAGATGGCGTGCGTGTGATACCGAGCCATGTTTGCGTTTTGAGCTTTTGGGGTTTCAATTCTGTTGGCACATTGGTTGTGACAACATTAGTGTTTTGAGCTTCGATCACGTACAACAATTTAAGCCCATAACCAAACACTAGTAGTGTCCATATATAACCAAACACCAGCTAGTAGTGTCCATATGTGTGTGTGTATCTCCACACTCATTTGCATCTTTATTTATTTTTCTTATGAAAAGTAACAACAGCACTTATGAATAGTTACAATAATGTGAAAATAATAATCCGAAGCTTCAATACAATTCAATAAGAAATAGCAAATTAAAAGCAGAACAACCTGCGGATGAGTTCAATTATGTCGCAGTATATCAATATAATTCTAAAAACCATAGTAAGTTATCTCATGTTGAATTCATACTGGAAGAGAGAAGCCTAATATAACATAATATATATATATATATATATACATTGCACATTATCGGCCTTACATGATAGACGCTTATTGTGATACATATTAGAATTATTACTATCAAATATTTTACCTTTGGATTATATAAAAGGAGAGATCACAGAGGTAAAGATATAAAGTTAGAGCTAATCACTGATGTGCCTAGAAACAACAAGCTATCTCTTCAAATGGTAATTGGAGCCATTGTTGTCAAATTCGCGAGTTGACTCTCCGATTTTACCGTTTTTACGGTTTTACGTACCTAACCAAAACGAGTAACGAGTCACTTAAATTCGTAAGAGCTATAAATTCGGTAAAAACTCACGAGTTTACACGTCGAATTTACCATTTTTACGTTTTTACCTTACAAAAAATCATATTAACTTGCTCTAAATCTCATATTAATTATTTTTTTTGGATTATATTCAACGAATTTATATATAAATTTCATAGAAATTTCTTTTTGAGTTAGATAAAGTATTAATGTTGATATATTTTATATTAACTATTTATATTTAAAATATATTGAAGTCAAATTATTGTTATTTTTTGTATTTCTTATCTAATTATATACTAGAAACACTTAATTATTAATAAAGGTAAACTCTTACGAGTTTACGATTCAAGTTTACGTTCCAATTTTACATTCTTTTCACGGGTTTACTTAAACTTACGAGTTTGACAACCTTGATTGGAGCTACAAAATTGAACAATAAAGTTAAGTTCATCTTAATATTTTACCTTTGGATTATATAAAAGGAGAGATCATAGAGGTAAAGATATAAAGTTAGAGCTAATCACTGATGTGTCTAGAAACAAAAAGCTATATCTTCAAATGGTAATTGGAGTTACAAAATTGAACAATCAAGTTAAGTTCATCTTCACTTCAATTTGGGCTGAAAATAAAGCTACTGATCATATTATGGGCTTAGGGACACCAAAATGAAGGTTTAGACCAAGAGCTACACATGAAAGGAGTTATTTGTGTTTAAATAATCACATTTTGGGTTTAAGTTTTTTATTACATTTTCTTAATTGTATTAGTGTGAAAATTAATAGTTTGGTGGCTGATTTGACTTTTAAGATCCATAGTTTATTTAATTAAGTTTTAGTTATATACTCCCTCCTGTCCTTATTATAAGAGACAGAAATTTGATTTTTTTTATCCAAAATATAAGATCCCGCCTTGGATTATGTCATCATTTAATTCATTTTTTCTTATTTTACCCCTACTTATTAACACTCTATTTCATAATACTCATTGCTACTCCTACTTATATTTCTCTCTTTAGTCTCATCATAAATAATGGTAATATTGGAAAAAGTTATATTTAAAACATATTTATAACTTTTAACTAACTTTTAAATGTTTTCTTCAGAAGCATAATTTGGTAGCCGGACTCTTATAATAAGGACCGGGGGGAGTATTCTCTAGGTTCTGAAAATTAAGTTAGATCTGAATGTACCCTTTTAAATACATTGTAAGCTTCATTTTGAAGGCCGGCAAACTTGAATTTAAGAAATGAAAAGTTGTTTATATGCACTTTGTGGTCTGAGATTGGATTTTGTGTAATGTTTTTCTTAGAATTAACAGACTTATAAAGACTTGATCAACCTTGTGACATCTTTCAACAATTCTGATCCTTGTTCTTCCTCATTCAAGGGTTCAAATAGATCAGATCGTTAAGTTCTTTGTTTAATTTTCTTGGGGTAAGTATATTTTAGATTGGTTGTAGGTTTGTGGGATTTATGCAAAGTAGGTTCGCACCATCACTTTCGTGAAATCCAAATTAATCACACAATTATCATACTACGACGTATGATATCTATATATATATAAATATATATATCCACAATTACAATTACAATTACATCAATATAAAGAAAACAACATCTTATTGGAAGAAAACAAAGAAAAATACAAGGAGACATGAAAATTTAGAGGCATGTGTGTGTAGTCATGTCGACACATATATACATATTAAAGAACCAAATTAAAACATGCGATTGCTCGGGAAAAAAGCATCAAATATTCATTGGCACGTCAATGACCACGTCCTCTGTGACTAGGCCCAGAATAAGCTTTGTTGATTATTATAGAAGAAGAAGAAGAACCATGTTGATGTTTAAGAGATCTGAAAGCCTCGACACTGATTATTGAATACCATGGCAGGATGAAGAAGATGATGAAAAAGATAAAACATGACACAGCAAAAGAATAATAACCCTTCATCTTTCTTGTTACCAATTTGGAAATGACTATTCGCTTTGGAGCAAGAGGCCAAGAGAATGCTATATATATATATAGAGAGAGAGTGAGAGAGAGAGTCTTGATATGTGTTATGATGTGTATTATTTTTGTGTCTGACTTATACGAAGTTATGTATATTTTTAAAGGTTTCGAACTAGAAATTATTAGTTAGAGGTATGAAAACAACATTAGCCAATAACCATATGCACGTGGATGCAGAGAAAATAAATAGTAACAGTGAGAAGGAAGAAAAATTCTGTGTCTCAAAACGTAAGGCACGCGATTTATTAATTGACTATTGTAAAGCGTTTATGGCATTAACTTGTACGTATAGTTAAGTGATGTTAGGATTGGAGCTAGCGAATTTTGTCAGATTTATATATATATATATATATATATATTTGTAACTTGCATTGTACTCTCTCCGGTCCTAATTATAAGATCACTTTGATTTTTTTGACTTTTTTTTCTAGTACAAAAAAAGAGTAGTTTTAGTCTTAAAAATAATATTTTTTTCTTCAAAACTAATTTATTCTACTTATAAACTAACCTATAATCTAATTTCATGTGACATATGTTATAATTTAGTGGTCTAATTTGCTTCCTTAACTTCCACAAAAAAAAGTCAAAATAATCTTATATTTAAGACCGGAGGGAGTAAGTTGCAACTATTTCTTCGGTGAAGTTGGTTGTGAATTACGAGCTCCAGTTTGGTTGGCGTCACATCTAGCTTTAAATTTAATTAATTTGAAGCACACGTACGTATGTACATGCCAAAGTCCAAACTCCTGGTGGCGAGGATAATAAGGTTGATTTAGAGTCAAATTTCATGGCTTCACGATGCTTCCAACCTAATTTAAGTTTTATAGTTAGATACGTTCTTGTAAAAGCTAAAAATTAAAAGAAAACTTGTCTTACAAGTATTGGGAACTATTATGTTCATGCATGCATGATGCATGTGCCAAATATACGTATTATGGCTGATGCCACATCATATATGACGTCTCATCTCTCAGAATATACATAGGACTAATGATTAACTCTCATATCTTTTATTCTCCGACAGATACAAGTATCACTGGTTCAAAACTTATATTATTTGTTAATTTTTTGATTTGGTCAAGTATTTCCCCTTCAATGTTTGAATTAGCTTGGAAAATAGTTTATCAGAAAAAAAAACTGAAAAAATCTTATAGAGAATAGATTTTGGAAAGCAGTTTATGATATTATAGAAAAAAATAGCTTATAAAAAAACGTAGGTTTTCTATCCCAAACCTAAGTTTTCATGTGGAAAAAGCTACTCCCTCTGGTCCTAATTATAAGACCACTTTGACTTTTTTGACTTTTTTTCAGCAAAAAAAAAGCAGTTTCAGTAAAAAAAAATCTTTTTTTAAAATTAGTTTATTCTACTTATAAACTAACATATAATCTAATTTCGTGTGACATATGTTATAATTTAGTGGTCTAGTTTGTTTCCTTAACTTCCATAAAAAAAAAGTCAAAGTGGTCTTATATTTAGGACCGGAGGGAGTATATTGAAAAAGTTAGTTGTGTTTATGAGACTTAATCAAATTCTAGATTTTGACAATTAAAAGCTACTCCCTCCGTCCCTATATATAAGAGCAAAAAATTTGAATAGTTTTGTCTCTTTTTATAAAAGTCTGTCCAAATTTGTAAAAGCATTTAATGAGTTTTTTCCCACTCATCATTATTCTCTCTATTTACATTCTCTTTCATACTCATTTATAACACTATTATCACATTTCTCTCTCTTAAATACTCAATTATAAATAAGGGCAAACTTGAAAAAACAAAATTATTTTAGACACATTTATCTCTCTCAACCACTTTAATATGTGTGATTTTACCTCTTTGACTTTTATAATAAGAGACGGAGGGAGTATTCTAGAATAGCTGAGGGTATTTGTCTACTCTAATTTTGAAATCTAAGTTTTGACCCATAGATAGCTTAAAATTAAAAAGCTATTACCAACTTAGAGAATAAAGAGCTTTTGCCTATCAACTCATAACACGGAATTTTCATCTGTTCCAATAAATTTAGCTACCTTGAACTTACCGAAAGCCATTCAAAATTCAAACTACATATGAGTACTCCTCATTAACGACCCCACTTGTGATGCGAAGACAGTAAAAGCATGCCTGCATCATTTTCTTCTGAGGGAATACAAGAAAATTAATTATTAATATTGCTTTATATTTAACTTAATACTACTAACTCAAAGCAAAATTAAGAGTAAAATGAAAAAAAAAAAGTTAGTGAAATTATTTCCATTTTGATGTAAACTGGATGCATTCATTAACTAGTCAACATAAGCTAACATATATATATGATACTGGTGTCTCTTATCCATGCTCACCTCCTCTATCACTAGGTGAAGGATGATTAAAAAAATACAAAAACTATGAACTTTGAGTATAAGTTAATATAGTCATACAATTTGCCAATGCAAGAGTTTCTCTTATAAAAATATGTCTAATTGAAACTTACCAGTCAACGTGGAACCACATTCTAGCATTCTCCACAATATCATTAAAAGGAGGGTTAATATAACTTTTGGTCCCTGAACTTTCACTCAATTTTGGTTTTGGTCCCTGAATTTTAAAATTTTTTGTATTGGTCCCTGAACTTTTCATCAATTTTGGTTTTGATCCTTGAACTTTAAAATTTTTGGTTTTGGTCCCTGAACTTTCAGTCAATTTTTGTCTTAGTCCCTGAACTTTCAGTAATTTTGGTATAGGTCCCTCAGTTTAAAAAAAACTTCAAAAAAAAAATTAAAGTTGAGGGACCAATACCAAAATTACGGAAAATTCAGGGACCAAGACCAAAATTTACCGAAAGTTCAGGGAACAAAACAAAAAATTTCAAAGTTCAGGGACCAAAACCAAAATTGACCGAAAGTTCAGAGACCAAAACAAAAAATTTTAAAATTTAGGGACCAAAACTAAAATTGAGTGAAAGTTTAGGGACCAAAAGTTATATTAACTCTTAAAAGGATGAGAAATATGACATTCCATAGGATCAAATTAATGGCAAGAGTTTGTGTGAGTAATAATCCTTATAAATTTCCTATTCCATCATATATATGGAGTATCTGTACAATTGCTTTGAGCCACGTTCAGCCAGTAGAGGGAACATCAGTGAGTTGAAATTATTGGGAGAGGAGTCCCTCCTTTTTCTTTCCCTCCTCTTCTCTCCTATTCCCTCTTTATAACCATTAAATGAATAATTCAATGGTTTAGATTTGACATTTTATTAATTTATAATCAAAATACTAAATTATAAAAAGAAAAATAATTAATTATATGCAATTTCATGAATTTTAATATATGAATATCTTAATTCTACAATAAAGAGCACACAAACAAGTATTTAATATAAAGTTAAATCTGGACCATTCAATTATTGATCTAATGGTTATAAAGAAGAAATATGAGAGAAAGGAAAAGGAGGGGTTCTTCTCTCGAAATTATTTCATTATCCTTTTGGTATACTTAGAACTTTGACCCTTTGTTGACCAGTGACTAGCTAATCAGTCAATGGTTGGACAAAAATAATAAATTTATTTTAATAATTTTAATATTTGTATATTTATAAATAATTCTTAATTATCCACATAGCTTCAAGGAAATTTAATACTTAAAGGTTAACCTCTTATATTTATAAAATCAGACTCTTGAAAATTTGCACATACTTTTATGGGAAAATTGGGCATAAAATTACTACAGGACAATTTACTTGCGAAATGAGGCATGACATGTGTGAAATATAATTGTCATGTGTGCGTGAGTTTTAATGTTGGGAAAATTTCATTTTACCCCCATAATAAGGAATTAATTTCATATTCCCCCCAAAACATTCTGAAATTTCACTGCACCCCCAAGGGATTAAAGTGAAATTAAATATTTCAGCTAAAAGACCAAAATGTTCTTATTGAAAGAAGTACAAACGTTTTGGAAATTTCTCATATGTGTCTTAGAAATTCTCCATATGTGTCTTGAAAATTTTTCATATGTGTCTTAGAAATATAGTTGTGAAATTTTGGATGTTTTAGTTTTGGATTCCATGATTTTTGAGACTTAAAAATACTCACATTGATGTTGAAAATAAGCACAAATGTTTTGAAAAGTTCCCTCATATACGTCTTGGAAATTTCCCATAAATGTCTTGGAAATTCTTCATATGTGTCTTGGAAATCCAGTACAAAATTCAATAAGGACATTTTAGTCTTTTAGCTAAAACATTTAATTTCACTTTAGTCCCTTGGGGGTGCAGTAAAATTTCAGAATGTTTAGGGGGGAATCTGAGATTAATTCCTTATTAGGGGGGTAAACTGAAATTTTCCCTTTAATGTTCTATTCCCAATTAATTTGTTAAATGGGGGGTTTACCGGTTTATCATCTGCCTTCCTTATTTGTACTTCATAGAAAAAAGGGAAAAAATTAAATCTATTACTGAGTGACGAGTCAACTCAGAATTCTGACAGACGTGGCAATATTAGGTATGGGCAAACAAAATCGAACCAAATGCATTTTAATTTTTTGGTTTTGGCTTTTGGGTTTTCAGTTTTATAATTTTCGGTTTTCGGTTCGGCTTTTAGAAAACGGTTTTGGTTTGAAAACGAAAAACCGAAAACTATAATGATATTAAAAAAAAAGTTTAGAATTTTTGTTTGAAAATAGGATAACAAGTAAGCCCAAACAAATAAAATATGCTTTCTAAAAAAAACACTTTTAAAACATGTGACATTAGAAAAAAAAAGGTTAATATAACTTTTGGTCCCTGAACTTTCACTCAATTTTTGTTTTGGTGCCTGAACTTTAAAATTTTTGGTGTTGGTCCCTGAACTTTCAGTCAATTTTGGTTTTGGTCCCTGAACTTTGAAATTTTTGGTTTTGGTCCCTGAACTTTTGGTCAATTTTGGTCTTGGTCCCTGAACTTTCACTAATTTTGGTTTTAGTCCCTCACCTTTAATTTTTTTTTGAAGTTTTTTTAAGCTGAGGGACCAAAACCAAAATTACTGAAAGTTCAAGGACCAAGACCAAAATTGACCAAAAGTTCAGGGACCAAAACCAAAATTGACCGAAAGTTCAGAGACCAACACCAAAAATTTTAAAGTTCAGGGACCAAAACCAGAATTGAGTGAAAGTTCAGGGACCAAATGTTATATTAACTTTTGGTCCCTGAAGTTTAAAATTTTTGGTTTTGATCCCTGAACTTTCGGTCAATTGTGGTTTTGGTCCCTGAACTTTGAAATTTTTGGTTTTGGTCCCTGAACTTTCGGTCAATTTTGGTCTTGGTCCCTGAACTTTCCATAATTTTGGTATTGGTCCCTCAACTTTAATTTTTTTTTTTTTGAAGTTTTTTTTTTAAACTGAGGGACCAATACCAAAATTACTGAAAGTTGAGGGACTAAGACAAAAATTGACTGAAAGTTCAGGGACCAAAACCAAAATTGAGTGAAAGTTCAGGGACCAAAGTTATATTAACCCTTTATTAATTATAGAATGTGCTTTGACAGTTAAAGAAACAATTCAATATTGTCATGTTTTAAGCATTATGTTTTTTTGTTTTTGACATACTGAATTAATAGTTTAGTTGATTTAGACAAAATATTGAATTTGTATAACTATTCATATATATTGAATCCATTTTTTCATTGAATTTTTGAATTGGATAAAATTGCAACAAAAGAATATAAAAAAATAATCCAGAAACCGAAAAACTGTAAAACCAAACCAAAAACAATTTAATTTTTCGACTTCAGTTTTGCTATTGGCCATTTTTTAGTTTTTCGGTTTTTGATTTGGTTTCGAATCGAAAACTGTTTGCTCACCCTAATAATAATAGATGATGAAGTTCACATGCAGCTAGTATCGTTATGGACAAGTAACAAGGCACATCAAACTTCAGATAAATATGCTTTAAACTAAACACATGCCATTTTGGAAAAAAAAAAAAAAAAAAAACTAAACACATGCCATTCATGCTATCCAAATCAATCAGGATCAGGAATTAGTCATAAACTCTTCATCCTAGCCCCTAGGCACAAAATCTGAAGAAAACATGTGAAGGAGGTGAATGTTAATAATAATCGACATTATTTTTTTTATATTGTATCAAAAATTATTATTTTATTACTCATTATAAAATAAATTTGCAAAATATAAGGTAATATTATTAAAAATATAATTATTTTCTTATATGAGAAAAGTGTGTTGTATGATATTATCGTTCAATACAATTTGCAAGGATAAATCCTATCATATATATATAGATATATTAACTTACTATTTTTTATTTTTTCTATTAATTGTACGTTTTAACATATATATGTAGTTTATAAGTATTTATATATTTTTTATATAACAATAAACTGTTTTTTATATCATATTTGATTGATGTTTGGTACTGTTGAGCTCATTCGAATTTTGCTGAATAGAGGATAAGTTTTTGTTTATGAACTTTAATTTTCTGATCAACTTATAAATGCAATTATATCTTTTAACACATGTACTTAAGCCATAAAATATTGACAGAGACATGGGAAAAAATTAGGGGCTTTGGTTGAAATTTTTCTGAAAACTAGCATGGTATGGTCAAAATCAATCTGGGATGCTTGGGAATTGAGATCATGTCGCAATAAATTTAGTCTGCAAATCATAATGGTATGCTCGATCTCACCCCAATCTATATGATTTTGCAGAGCCCAAGCAAGAACACGGCACTCTAGTTTGAAACCTACACATTCCAATCAAATGCTTCATTTTTTACCAGAAAATTCCAGTGAAATACTTCTACTATATATTTTGCATACACATAATAAAAATATTTGTTTTCTATAGATAGCCTCAGCAAAACATATTAACCAAAACAAATGATGTTTACATAGTTTATGGCAAAACAACCTTTACATATTTCCATGGGACCCCCACCTCCACCCCACGTGAGAACACTCTCTTGTAAAGTCATCCCCCTTTTTCCTTTCTTGAACTTTGCCTTCCAAATCTTTCCACCTTTCACATTGGCTATATATATTCATAATATGTGTCATACTCACAGGAATCTTTTTTCTTCTCCAAAAACGAAGACATTTGGGAAAAAGGTCTTTTTTCTTCTTTTTTTTTCCATTTCACGCCATAAGATGATGTTTCTGGCATTCTGCTTTAGTGGGGTTGAGGTTCGAGTTCAGTGTCTTGTTGATGACGAAAGATAATTGGCCATGGCAGGTGACCAGAAATCAGCACCGTTGGTGCTGGCCACGTGTAGGGTGGATTCTACAGGAATCAGACACAGTCCTCTACTACTCAGCTCTCCTTTGGCTTCTTCTTCTCCATCCCCCTGAAATAACGCTGATTCAGTAAGTAACATCAAACACCTCATCAATGTGGGGCTTGTTTGGCTGAACTTATTCCAGCCAAATAAGTCCTTATTTTAAAGGATAAGTACTTATTTTTAAAAAAATTGTTTTGAGTATGTTTGTCTCGACTTATAAAAATAAGTAATTTATAACTTATAAGTCAAAATAAGTATAAGTTCTTTTTTTCAACTTATGACTTATGACTCATAAGTCACTTTTTTGGTGGACCCCACAATTCTAACTTATTTTACACATCAAATCACATGTAACCCAAATATAAATCACTTTTTCAAAAGTCCATCCAAACATACACCTCATTACACAATATGACTTATGACTTATAAGTCACTTTTTTTAACAGCTCATCCAAACATAAATCTCATTACACAATCTGACTTATTTTCAATTTGACTTATTTTCAGTTTGATTTATCTATAAATCACTTTTTCAGAAGTCCATCCAAACACAGCCGTGATCTATACATCATTGAAGAAGGGTTCATCATGGCATAACATAATGCTTTGCTATGTTTTCATGTTTTTTGAAGAATGACACTTGATTCATAATATAGACCCACTTTATTTATAATATTTATTATTTTCCCCCAATCTAATTTATTTATTTTATAAATTTATATATGATGTAATCATCTATGTGTAAAGATATTTGAGTGGGATCTTGTCACAATTATTCAAATTGACCAATTTTTTCTATTTTCTTAATCTAACCTAAATTACTTAAACAGCTTTTATAATAGTAACCAAAGATAACACTTCTGTTCAGTAAATGTAGGACTTAGTTTGTAGTAATAAATATATATAAGTATATGATTCAATACAAGACATAAAAAATGTTTAAATGTTACTGTGAAAAATATATCACATGAATAATAAGCATAAATAAATGAAACATTCCTACATAATTCAATAAGCAAATGCAGCTTTTCTAAAGGGAAAATATAAAATATAATTCAATGACCAAACAAACGATTGATTTACTGGTATACTGGGAGAGTGATTGACACTCTAATTAGGTTGTCAAACACCCTTTTTACGAAGACAACTCTTCTAATCATCAACCCCAATCAACTTTACAGCAACAAAAAAGTTTATAAACCTATGAAATAAAAAATAGTTAAAAAAAAAACTCGTAAAATTGAAGAGAGACAAAAATAAGGTGGAGCCCACATTCTATGTTTGTGTTCCTTCAATTTTACTCGTACTATGGAGGATGGAACTCTCATTTTTGGAGTGTGGTCACCATCAACCAAGAGGGCCTTACTATTGAATTAGCTCAGAAAGTCCAAGGCTATGTTTTGTTTTTGTTCATGGAAGAACAGAACAGAGCAATTATTGATGCATGTTCAGTTTTATGAAAACGACGATGAGGGATGAAACGCACCGTATTGTAGCGATGGGAAGGAGGTGAGGAAGAAGGAAGTGCCTGCAAATATGGCGAGCATAGAACCTGAACTTGATCATGGAGAAATCTTATGTATCCCATTGCCTCGTGAAGCACCGAAGCTGTATCTGTCTGCAACAAAATTCCAAGTTCCAAAAAAACAAATACTAATAAATAAATGTCTTCTCATTATTCCCATTATACATCCACATAATAATAATAATAATAATAATAATAATAATAATAATAATACATACATACATACATACATACATACATAGTGATGTTATAATGTTACTCACTTTCCCAAATGGAGAAACCAATTGTTGTAACGCTGCGATTCTTTCCCCAAGTTTCTCCTTCCTCTACCATTGAAGTGAAATAAAGTAAAAAAAAAGAACCAGGAAGGCAGGAAGTGAAAATTGAACATTGAATGGGGACAACATAAATAAGTACAAAAATACAGCAGTTTCATCTGTCTGATTTTAAGGAGGAGAAAGAGACACGAAACAGAACAGAGAGAGAGGAAAAGGGACATGCAAAAACAGAACACCATCCTCTATTTTTTTCAAAATTACTCGTACATACATTGTAATTAATCACAATCATATCTCAAAAATCATTAAATTATGTTAAAATCTCTAGAGTCCTGGGTGATATTAAACTACATATATTGGGAGTTGTCTATATAAACCTAATTAATATTGACAATTCAACGAGTTGCATTAATAAACTCCTGATATATTCGATTTAATAACACCAGTTTTTTTTTCAGGAACTTCAAAAGTACTTTAATGACTTTCTGACCTGATTAATTAGTTTCCATGGACCTACATGTAATTGTCTTTTTTTTGTCCTAACCTTTGCATGCCCTGTTGAAGCGGTGTTCTCAGCTTTTGCCTTCTTCGAATGTCTCCGACCAACACCTCCGGCCGCCGACACGACGGATTCCGACAAGACCGCCGGTTTCTGGGCCGACCCACTTCTCTTTTTCTGCAAAATAACAAACACATTTCATAGTGTCATTGTAACAAAACATTTTTAAAAAAAAGCAATTTTTCTAGCTAATAGCTAGTATATGACTATGACTGACATTGTTAGAGTTAAGGTTGGCGGAGGAAGAAGCAGAGGAGGATTCACTAGAAGTGATGACAGATTTCTGAGGGGTAACAACAAGATTGGATTCAGGAACCAAATGGTGGTGGTGGTGGTGGGATTGATTGTTTGGATGATAGCCTTCGAAAGAGAGCATTTTGGGGGAGTTAGATGAATTGGCATTCCCAATGGAGAAAAGAGAGGGGCCCACATGATGGTCTTGTCCGAAAAGAAGCTGAGAGAAAGAAGAAGAGGAAGGAGGAGGAGGGGTCTGAAGGTGGTCCCTATGGTGGAAATCATCGTCGTGGTCGTCTTCCATATGAGTGGAACTGTGAATGGATTCAGAGATCAGAAATGCGAGAGTGAAACAGAAGATGGTGGGGGGAGAGAGAGAGAGAGAGAGAGAGAGAGAGAGAATGTGGGCTGAGAATGGGCTTATATTCCTAGGAAGGAAGGAAGGAAGGAAGGGTTCGGTTTTCGGCAAATTAGTGGTCAAACAAGCTAGGCCCGAGAAAACCGTGGTTGAGTTCTTCAAAGCACTTTCCTTTTGAGACAATTGTATATAGGTCTCAAGCAAGAGAATTAATTTCATAGAGGTCCCAAGAAGTTGTTAATGATATCTTTTAACAACTGCAATAGCCTTGATTAATAAGTGAAGAAGTTGTCAATAGACCTGTCTGAAATTAATTCTCTTACTTGGAATTTATGTGCAATTCTCCCTTTCCTTTTTCCGGGTTTGGGTACCACCGACTCATTATTCACCTGTCCTTACTCTTGTTGTTGTTACTACTTTCACTCCTTGACTGCGTTTCTCTTCTTTACGTGTCTTGGTTTTATATTCTTTTAGATTTAAATTTTGCGCTAAATTTATGAAGGATTGTGTTCAATGTTTGCTTGCTTGGCATAAATTAAGCTGGATGCAAACCAACAATTTCTCATTTTGTTTGTAGACGTGGTAAGACTGTTGTTATTAAAAGTAATTACGTTTGAGGAACGCTGGACTTTAATTGCGGATACCTCTCCCGATGAAGACTCTGATGGTCTTGGTTTGCCATATTCTGATGGACTAACTTATTTCATTAGACCAAACCCTAGTGCTAATAAAAACAAGATTTTGACAAGAAAGTGTTCCCACATTTAGTTTTTTGTTTTCCTCCAATAATTAGACCTTGATTTATTCCTTAATACAATTACCATTACTTTTGTTCACTTCATTGTAAACTCTTATTTGGTGCAACTAAATTATAGTTTTGACTTAGTCAAAATCCGATATCAAACTCTAAAGATTTATGAAATACATGATTTTTTTTCTAAGAATTTTGGGACTAAAGTTTTAAATGGCAGTACCAAAGAGATTGAATTACATCAAACCAAAGTTTGCTTATTGAGTTATAATCGAGTCAAAATTATATACACATAAGGATTGATTTTTTTCCACGAATTTTCCTTAAAAAACATTAGACTCTTCATTCAATGCTTTATAAGAATAATTTTCAGCATCGGACAATGGTTTGGAAGTGATGAGATCATTCCCAACTTCTTTTTGGCCACAGAAAGGACCAATCAATCTTAAAAAGAAAAAAGAAAAGAAAAGAAAGAATCAAGTGATCAATGTTCTACTGGTTTAATGAATCCATCCTGCATCAAGCTCAAAACTGGACATGTTATAACAGTGCAACTTCATATATTGAAAAATGATGTTTTCACAAGTCATTAGAAAGAAATAACAACTCTTAGATTCCTACCAATCACTTGACCAGAGTCAAACAGATTAAGAAATAAGCAGGATGGACTTTGTAAACTGTTCTCTTAACAAACTTGGCGAGAAAAGTAGATCAAAGGTTATTTTTCCCTGCTAGCGCGGAACATTATTAAGGATTTTTCTCATCTAAAGGGAGAAAATCTCAAATCTAAAGCAGGAAACTATCATGCCAGGCGACAAAGTAGAGTAAGATTCCTATTTTTCTTTGAGGAATAAAAACAAACACTTGGTGGGCAAGGGTACACAGATCACGAGCAGCAGATATCCTTGAGCTTATTGGCAACAGATTTGTCCACCGAATACTGCGAAAGCATAATCAAATCGCAAATGGGTCAACAAATAAACAAAGAAAGATCGAAGCTTTGAAGTGTATACCATATTTTATGAGCAAAATGAAACAAAGAAGAGAGGAAGAAAAGACCTTATCGAGAACCCAAAGGGAATGATGATAGGTGCGGTTGAAGAGATCCTGAAGAGAAGTAGAATCTGAAGCATCAACTTCTCTGTAATTGACGAAATTCTCGCGGGCGTACTTGGCGTAATAAGGTCTTGTGTCCTTTGGCAAACGCCTCACTAGCCTCAGAACCTCCATGTATGCTCTTAGTGCCTTCTCCATTTGCTATGGTCACAATTCACAATTCACAGTTTACAATCACTTGTCTTGTACAGTAATGTTTATAAGCAGCTTCAGTTTTGTTTCTGTGCGCCGGTAATATGGGCGGGCTCGTCGGGTTCGGGCCGGGCCCAAAAAAACCCGTGAAAAAACGGGCCGGGCCCAACAAAACCCGTTTTGAATATGGGTTTGATTTTTCGGTCCGGACCATATTGTTCGGGTTTCGGGCGGGCCCAAAAAAACCCATTTTTTAAGCAATTTTTTATCACTTTTTTTTTCTTTTCTTCGAATGAGCCCCTCGAGGACCGGGACCGGGGTTTACAATATAATTATAATACAAATATACAACATAAGATTATAAATTCAAGTTCAAAGTTTTAACTTTTAACACATTACAAATAACAATAATGATAGTAAAACATAGAATATATTGTTCAACTTCAAATATTCCAAAATACAACAAATCCCTACACATCAATGAACCACACAATTCATTTGCCTAATAAATTAATCATCAAATTAATTCTATTATAACAAAAATCTTAAGTAACAAATCTGCAGTTTGTTCCACATTACACAATATCAGCACTTTAATATATAGTACATTACATATCTCAAATTAATTATTTATCCCAAGTTTCATTGGTTCAAAAAACATTTAGAGCATAAAACATAGAGCTTTTAATAAGAAAAATGATATCAAATTCGTACTGTCATCAAATGAAAAATCTGAATGATGAAAATTATTTTCTAATTTAACACTATATCCCTATAATCTTCTATTATCAAAACTCAAAACATACTCAAAATTCCAACCCAAAAATTTATCCAAATCAGTGCAAAAAATGGCATAATTATAAAGACAAAATTATACATAACAACTTTCATGAAAAAAAATTTCTGAAAAAAAGTACACTTAATTACCTATTTGAACTTATAAGATAGAATTTTAGACTGCAAAGAGAGAAAGTGCTGCTCTATTTTATTAATTTTTCTTTTTTTTAGTCTTTACATTCTTCTTTTCCGGCTCTCTCTCTCTCTATTTTTTTTAATATATATACATATATACAACAGAGGAGCACGTAATATGTGTGTGTATATTCCTTTTCCTTTACTTTCTTTTTCCTACATTTGTAATTTATATATATATATTATTTAATTCTCCTTCCCTTAAACAAATCAGATTTTGGGTAAATAGCATTTACTCCAATAAATATTCAATAAATCTTATTTATCATAAATAATTATTTCTTAAAGCTGTTTAAATTATACTAATTAAAAATCAGGATGTTACAACCGAGATTAATCCATTTTAACTATGATTGTATTTTAAAAAAATTATATCTTGTCATTTTTCTATCATGGTTAATGTTTTATAAAGTGATGTTGTTCTCTTTTAACCATGGTAGAGCTTCTTATAAAGTGTAGTTAAATTCTTTCTACCATAGTTAAACGATCAACCTGATATTTATTCCAACATGAGAGTGAGATGAAGGAAGGTGAGTGACTAAGTGAGGAAGTTAGGAAGGGAAGGGTATTACTTTAGACTATTAGGGTTTAATTTGATTTTGTTTTAAAATAAAAAAAAAGAAAGAAAAAAGGGAAATGGGTTCGGGTTAGCCCACGGGTTTAACGGGTTCGGGCCCAAAATACCCATTTTAATATGGGCCCTATTTTTTCAAACCCATAACCATATTTTTTTACGGGTTTCGGGTTCGCCTACGGGCTTCGACCCTTATTACCGGCTCTACGTGAGAGTTCACAGCGGGGGGAAATGACAATTGGTGGACTAGATGTTTTTAACTATATTATATATTATACTCTTGGAATTTAACTCTCAATTTTTGAATTTATCCCTTGTTCGACGCAATTAACAACTGATTAATCCAGATCGAGATGAGTTAAAGTTATCTGTTTTAACTATTTCACGGAAAAGAAAGAGCGATGATTAACATAAATTACATTTTAAAAAACAAAAAAAAAACTATATCTAACTTTAAATATATTCAATTTTGGAAAAAAATTGCAATTAATATCCTACTTGAAAATGGTAACTTACAAATAACTACTTTTTTGTCGTTAGTATAAGAATTACTCATTTCTCATAGAAAGTGTCTTGTAATAGGAATTTGAGAGAGTATGTGTGTCTTCCCTAATACATATTTGGTTAAAATCAATTTTCATTTGATGTTTCTCATGTAAATCATTGAAAATTTGAAAGTTAAAAGAAGAATTAACTAATTTCTTATTTTGAAAGTTTTTAAAGGTTTTTTAGTTTCTAATGGGAAATTCTCTAATGCATGGAGTAATCAATTTTTATACCCTTTTCTTGAGACACTAGAGTAGGTCACGTTAAGCCTGTGGTTCAGCAAAAGGATCCTTACAATTCTGAACTCTGAAGTCTCAAAACTAAAAAGCCAATCTTCTCTTCTGATTGTTTGCCTCATGTCTCCTTATTATCACAAGCTTGTTGCAAGTTGCAACCTTAACTCATCCAACATGTAATGAGCCTCCTGACCCTCTTCTGACAACTTCAGATGACATTCTTCTTCTGTCAACTTAACTTTGAGCATATGTTGTTCATCTTCTTCGTTCCATCTTTCTCAATGTCCAAGGATATTTTCTCAGTCCCGGGATCATTAAGCGGTGGTTGTCTCTTCAAAAGTCACAAGTTTCCTCCTAAAAGGGAGACATTTAAGAAACACTGCGATAATAATAATAAAAAAAAGCAGTAGTCAAAGAACACGGGAAATTTTCAGGGACATGTCAAGTCAATGACTAGAAATTAATGCAGAGAAAGCAAAATAGGTCTTCAAAGGCCAAAATTATATCAGAATCTCTCTCTGTTGTGCCTATGAGATCTATCGATAAGATGCATGAATGGGCTTAATGCTCCAACATAAACACGCTGACCTGTGAATATTTGTCTCTTTCATAATTAGCATCATAATAAACAATATGATAACTTGTCCATTTTACAAAACTTACATGTTCTTTTTTGGGTTATTTTCTATAATTGTTCTATCATATAATATTTTAATGGCTATGTCCTGTCCTAGTACAACAGGAGTTTCCTGTTTATGACCAACCCTTCGACTATGAATATGAAGAGATTCCTGCTTCTGGCACTACTCTACATTCAAGTATTTTGAATAGACATTGTTTAACAAACATTGAGCAAATATCGCAATGGAAGTGCAAAGAATTATATCAATATGATATTATTGTATACCCACATTTTGACATGTGTAAATAAAAATTTTGTTGCTCTACCTATATCATTTGGCTACAAAAGGAGAAGATGTCAATGGCTGAAACTCACTAGTACAGAGAAGAAATTGCATCATTAATCCCTCTTAGCCCTCTATTTTCAGAGAGAAAAAATGGCAGCCATTGAATCACATACAAAGATCTCTTTACATGTACGATCTAACAGCTTCCCCTCTGCACTTCACCCTCTTGCATCACAATTTGAGGAGCATCGGAAGAAATTGAAGTCCTCTGAGTCTGCAGCTTCTTCATCTTCTTTAAGTCAAAAACTCAGTGGCTTGCAAGATTTACATGAATGTGCTGATAAGTTGCTTCAATTATCAATAACCAAACAAGTCTTGGCGCGAGAATTCAGCCAAAAGTGGGTTGATGATTTACTTGACAGGTCTCTAAGGCTCTTGGATATTTGCAGCACAGCTAAAGATTTCCTTCTGCAATCAAAGAATGCGTATATGAAGTTCAGTCAGCGATTCGAAGGAGAAGAGGAAATGAAACTGCATTCACAGTTGAAGGTGGAAAGTATTTGGCTTCCAGGAAGAACATGAAGAAGGCAATTCAAAAGGTATTTCGAAATGTCCAAAAAACAAGAAATGAGTTCAAAGTTTCTTCATCAAACAAGGAAATCGACATGTTTAGCTTGTTAAAAGAAGCAGAAGTAGTCACTGTGAATACATTAGAGTCTTTGTTGTACTTCATCTTAGAACCAAAAGGACAATTGAAGCAAACCAGATGCTCATCAATTTCCAAGCTAAAGCAGCCAAAAAGAGTTGCTTGTGAATCTCAAGAATCAGAAGCAAATGAATTTGAGAAGGTAGATACAACTTTGAGGTCTCTAAACAAACACAACTACATGTACCAACAATTTCCAAGGCCAGTTGGAAAATTTGGAAATGTGTATTATGGATGTAGAAGTAGGAGTTGAGCGCCTCTTAAGGCAACTCATCAAAACCAGAGTTTCTCTTCTTTACATCTTCAACCATTAGTTAGACTATATTTAGGATAAAATTGGATACCTAAATTCAATATATCCCCTTTGAGTGTCCCATACTTGTACATAAATGTGATCAAGAATATTTTTTTTGTTAGTGAAGATATACTACTTGGTCATCCTTCTTCTCTCCAGGCTTATAAATTTCAATTTTCCATTTTTATGTCAAGAAAAGTAAAATCCTCATTTCCACCAAATAACAGCAACAATAACAAGCCACATCTTATTAGATGGGGTTGGCTATATGGATCACATGATATCATTGTGCTTTATCAACAACCAAATTTTTGAATAGATTGTTAATCAAAAGATCTTGCTCAATAACTCATTTGAGTGTTCTCTTCCTTGTTTCTTTACCCCTTTTTAAAGGACTCCATATTGCTTGATCCATGATCACAAACTGAGTTACATGAAGGAGATGAACATTGATAAATAGCAACAACAACTTAAAATTTAATGATTTACGTCAAATGGACTTGAAGCAAATTATATTGCTAACACAGGCACCAGTAATTGGTTCAGACTTCCAAATATTATATGCTATTTTTGTAATGATTGTAATGAAAAACGCGTGGGTGGCCGTAATAGGCCACTAACTAGTTGTTTTATATACACTTCATGGGATAATAACACAACAACAAAGCTTATCATTATCTGTCAATACGCTCATGCAGCAGATGGATCACATGATCTAATATGAATTTTCTAGTAGCAAGAGGAAATTTTATAAACGCATCAATGAATAAAGACATGACAATGTCACTCATGAAAAATATGGTAATACATTGAGAATGCAGATAAGATTAATGCAATTGGGAAGACAAATATAAAATTCTGGCCTATAGCGCTCGAGACAATGTAGTAACATTTCTGAAATCATGGGTAGATCTGAATCTAGATCAGTCAGCCTTCCCTAATAAGTGTGGACATTAGAACCTTCCAGCTAAAAGTATGCCTACATTTCTTCAACTTATGTTCCATAAGATGTATTAAATTTGATTATTTTAAATACAGGTTCTCTTAGGAAAAATCAGTTAAAAGTACTTGTTTATAAATTTTATTGGCTAGAAGGCTTGATATATTTTTATACACAAAAATATTGGTATTCTTAAGGATTTCATACACAAAAACCAGTACTTAATTCAAGTCCTTCTATCCAATAAAATTTTCAAACAGGAATTTTTAACCAATTTTTTAGCCGTTCTATTTTTTCACAGAATTATTTTGCAGAAGGAATTTGATGGTCTGGATGCTACTGCTAGCTTAAGAATTGGGATAGGATCGTTTTGTTTGGTATCTTTGTATTGTTTCTATGTTTAGGTTGTATGTATGTATGGATATTGCTCAAAATTTCATAGATTTATCATGATTTCCAAAACAATTTAAATGGTGTTAAATTATATCCTTCAAATTGTTTATCTATGAGAAATGATTTTATCGTGTTTAATGTCCTCTAATTTTATCATAATCTTAATCAGAATTATAAAGTAGTTTCTTGGGAATAATGGAGACAATCAATGATTTATCAACCCAAATTTAAGAAGTCTAAACATTAAATTCCACTAAACAACTACATTCATGATCTTCATTTGCGTATTTACTGTACAGCAAACTTGCATATACAGCACTGCAAAAACTAAAGACAGATTAATGCAACTAGTTACTGAGAATGTTGAGAAAGGCCACTCTAGTTTTAATCAAACGTTTGAACAAAAACTCAAGCCCTTCTTCGAAATCTTGAATCTAAGACTCCAAATTCACCAACAGGTTCGGAAGATTGTTGTTGTTGAGTCTCGTTTTTGTCAAGTTGAGTGTAAAGCGCTGCATTTCTGAATCAACTTGAACAAATTCACTTTCTTCTACAACTTGTGCACAAGCCACTTTTCTGGTGTGCAATAGCTTAGAAATTGAAAATCAGTTATTTGGCTTTGATTGTGTTGTTGATCCAGCAATAAAATTCAGAAGTAAATCAAATATGAAAAGAGTAAATCCTTCAACTTCTCTTAACAAGTCAATCCTTCATCTGCATAATATATATATATGATCAGTAGTGGAGACACAAGAAATCTCTCATTTTGAACCACTCCCAATGAAAGCCTACTTAATTCAAATTTGGATATGAACAACCACATTATGTTACAGCAATGTCTCTCACAAGGAAGCTTTCCAACTCACCTTGTATTTGTTATGCTTTTTTGGGTGATACAGGAGATTGCATTCTCTCCCTATCAAATTGTCATAATAATATATTATTTGATATCCAACATGTGCTTCGAATTATATTAACGTCAAATTGTTGGTCATGATGCCAATAAATTATAAGCAAAAATATTGTGAGAAATCTGAATGGGTGTTTAGTTTGTTTTTCAAGATTTCTTTTATTTGTTTGTAAATGTTGA
The DNA here is from genome assembly GCA_037074515.1 of Mimosa bimucronata. NCBI lineage: Eukaryota > Viridiplantae > Streptophyta > Magnoliopsida > Fabales > Fabaceae > Mimosa > Mimosa bimucronata. The sequence continues at coordinate 3,630,318 of CM073438.1, forward strand.
GCTCTGTGTACAAGCAAGCTGAGTTGTACTGTTTCTGGGTTCAACAGACCATATCTCTTTCGTTGCTTATGTATTGACTTATAAACTTTAAATCTTTGGCTTTCATTAAATTTTTTTTAAAAAAGATCTCTATAAGATAAAATGATCAATAATGGTGCAAACGTAAAAAGAGTGAGACCACGGCACACTTGTATTATATAGACAGCTAAATTACCTGCTGCACGTGTGATCAGATAAGCCTTGTAATTTACCGATTGGATTTTGTCCTGGAAGCTGGTAAGACGTGCACGTTGTTAATTGCGAATAGTATACAAAATTTGAATAAATTATTTGTACATTTGCAGGCAAAGTTTCAGTAAGTGTTTAATCATTAGACTAAGCAAGAACTATTATATTGTAAACTCTAATATGGATTCAAATTGACTTGAATCCCGTGCGGGGGTTCAATAGTGCTGATCAACTTTTAAATTATTATCTCCTACTTCTTTCTCTTTAGTTTTCTTCATTTTGAAAGAAGCAGGAAGCTAAACTTCGTTGAGAAATTATAGGAACAACATTGCTTTGATACATAACAGCATAGAGAATGGAAGTACCAGAATTTGAATCAGGTTACTGCAGAAAATAGGCGGGTTAAAGAAACTAAAAATGTTATCTTGTAAGACTAATTTCTCTATTTTCTTTACCTCGAGGAATGATGAAATACAATTTAATTCCATTGAAACATTAGACTATTAAGAGGATGGTAAATTGGTGCATCCAACGAAACAGCAAAATGCCCCTCTGCAATTTTCTCTTTTCATAAAACTTTGAACATGGACGTTTGAAAAATAGAGAAAACTAATTAAAATTGTGCAACTCTAAGATAAAAGAGAAAGAATTTACTCCTAACAAAAAAAAAAAAAAAAAAATTCTGGGCACAACAACTTATTGCAAAACTGCAGGATATTCAGTGTTTGGAACTATTCTCAGATGCATTTTCTTCCTTCCCAAGTAAAACCATAACTTTCTTCAAATTGGCTTCCGCTGGCTGGTGAGAGTTCTCTACAGCCTTAGAGATGGTTTGCCATTTCTCACCATGTTTTGGTTCTGCAGCAACACACCTTGTCAATACTTCCTTCTGGTTCTCCTCAGTTCCATGCTGGAATTCAAATTTATAGTACAATGCCCAGAAATCCCCAATATCAGGAGCTAGAGTCACTGCCCTATTCAGCCAAGTCCTAGCCTTATCCACCTTCCTGTCATGCCAGAATAGCTTTGCCACTGCAGCAATAACATGTGGATCATGATCACACTTCTTAAGGGCATCCATACTCTTACTTTTATGCTGAGGGCGAGGAACCATCTCGATGGATGCTGCCCACAAAATACCACTGTTTGGACATTTCTGCAGTGCTTTTGCCATCAAAATATCAGCTTCCTTCTAATTTCCATGCTTCAATTCTGCTCTAACAGCAGCTAGCCAGAGTTCAGAGTTCTGAGGATTCTTCTTTCGAGCCATGGTGAGGACTGCCCGGGCTTTACTCAGTCCATTCATTTCTTCTTCGAGTTTGGCAAGAGAAAGCCAGAGAGGAATACAGTTGGGACAGTTTTTTATCCCAGACTCATAAACTTTCTTAGCTTCCTTCAGGTGCTCAAGTTGTTCTTCATGCTTCTCAGCCTGTTTAGCAGCCTGTGCAAGTCGTTCCTCAAGCTGGTCAAGCATCAACCATAGTTTGAAGAATGAAGAGAAAAGCTTCAGCCCTTCATCTACCAACCTCCTTTCCTCATCAATATTTCCCAATTCCCTCTCAACAATTGCAGACTTCATCCATACTCAGCAGAAGCAAACAACCCCACATCATTCCCTTCAAACTCATCAAACTTCTTATTCTCATCATACCCTTTATCATCCCCTTCATCTTCCTCATCTTCCTTCCTTCCTTCTTCCTCTACTAGCAGCCAAAGCCGCCGGGGCCGCACTCCGCACGTGCGGGCCCAATATCAGAATGTGTGGTGAATCCAGTGGCTCCACGTCCAAGACCAGCAACATAATTTGGGGGAGGCTTTGAGTTCAGGAAATCAAAGCGAGGTTTGGGAACTGAAGGGGATTGTTGTGTGCCACCAAAGAAGGGAACTTGGAGAGTTATTGTGGAGTAAGGTCGAACTCCGAGATTTGAGATTATAACTTGATCATTGTCATTATCATTGCCAATTACTAATCGGAGACTCTGTGAGAGGAGTATTGGTATGTCTGAAATTTTCTGGATAGCTAACTTCAAGGCATGGAAGGAGGTTGTCTTAGGGTCAGCATCTAAAGCTAGCGTTTTGCTGTTGAGCTTCACGATGAACACCATAGCTACTGTAAGAAGAAAATCAAGAAAGAGGAAGAAGAAGACAGCCCAGAAACCGCTTAGAGGGCAAAAGTGAGAAAAATCATTTCTTTACGCAAGAAAAAGCCAAAAAGTATATATTTTTAGGATTAGTATTTATTATTTTTTTACTATTTAGTATTACTAGTATTTAGCACTAGGAGTGACTCTGACGCAAGAAAAGAATGATTTTTTTCTTTAGGTATTTAAGCTTTTCAGTGTAATTATTTTTTTCCTTGCAACTGAAGGTGATCAATTTTCACTCTTGAGCTCTGAAGAAGAAGAGGGAGAATGGTGGGAACAGCAAATTCTGGGCCTCTGAAGGTGACATTTACAGAACCGGCGAAGTATTGGACTGATGCGATTCCGGTAGGAAATGGACGTCTTGGAGCTATGATTTGGGGAGGTGTTGCTTCAGAAATTATCCAACTCAATGGTTGGTGGTACTTGAATTTGTCTTATCGCTTCTCAAAAAATTAATTCCCCTTCTTTTAATCTATTTGCAGGCTAAATCATTACACAGTTATTTGAGTTTTTCTTTTTTTTGTAGAGGATACGCTTTGGACTGGGACTCCAGGAGACTACACTGATTCCGGAGCTCCGGAAGTACTATCAGAGGTGAGAAAACTTGTTGATCGTGAAGAATATTCAGAGGCTACCGCAGCTGCGGCTAAGCTAACAGGAAAACCTACTGAAGTATGTTTCTACCACATGCATTATGCCATTATCTTTTAATATTGGTCATTTTCTTTCTTTCTTTCTTTCTTTTTTTTTTTTTTTTGAGTAAGCATCTAATATCTTGAGTCAACCCTTATGTCACGAGGAACTCAACGGGATTAGACTAATCCATATTCGGGTGATGTGGGACCCTTTTAGGTGGTGCCCATGCCACCAATGTTTAACACCGTTGCATGTACAAACTTGAATCCAAGACCTTGATTAAGATGAATCAACTTCCTTACCAGTTGATCCAAACACTTTGTGATTAATTTTCTTCCTTTAATATAGTATAAAGCACAGTTAATTGTCTTGCAATCCTTGTTCTATTGTATGGATGGGACTGTTTTGCTCACCTGTAGTTCATTCTGTTAAATTGTTCAGAGTCACTGCAGTTGGGAATCGAAGAAAGAGAGTGAGAGGAATTAACACAAGGGAAGTGATAGCAAAGAAAAGAAACTTTCTTTCCAATTGTATCGAAAAAAAAATAGCAAAGAAAAGAAACTGTAAAATTATTCATCTATGCTCAACTAATTTTTGTTGGGATGATCCTTTTAGAAAGATAATTATGCATGCTATCAGCTTAAGATCAACTTTTCACTTCCTCACCAGTGTTGGGGAGATTGATTTCAGTGGAATTTAGATTTAGATTTAAATAGTCCCACCAGTTTCGTACCCCTATTCCATCCAGTTTCTGATATAGAATAATATAATTTGTATCCTTCATTTTCACTATTCCATGGTCATTGTCTCCATTTTCAATCCATTTGAAATGAAGTGTGACGCTTTGATAAATAGATTTCATTCAACGCATTGCCAAATAAGTAGAGAATTTCAATACAAAAGGCACATATTAGAATGAGAGGAGAATCTGTCTCTTTTGAGGGCACAATCTTTGGTTCGGGGAATTTCTTGTGCTATTCTGTTCATACTCAAGGTAAACTATGACCTGACAGATTTCACATTCTTTTCTTGTGGAGTGTAGGTCTACCAACTTCTTGGTGATATCAAACTGGAATTTGATTATTCGCATCTTACATATGGGGAAGAGACTTATCTAAGAGAGCTAGATTTAGACACTGCAACAGCTAAAGTGAAACATTCTGTGGGTGATGTAGAATTTGAGAGGGAACATTTTGCCTCTTATCCAAGTCAAGTAATTGTGACCAAGATTTCTGGAAGTAAACCTGGAAAATTATCATTTACAGTTTCCCTGGACAGCAAATTGTTTCATCAAACTTCAATAAATGGAAAAAATCAGATTATAATGGAAGGAAGATGTCCCAGCAAAAGGTTCCCCCCTGAAAATATTGCAAAGGACGATAAGCCTGGAATAAAATTTTCAGCAATCCTTGATTTAAAGATTAGTGACAGCAATGGTGTGATCAGTATCTTGGATGGCAAGAACTTGAAGGTTGAGGCTGCAGATTGGGCTGTTTTGCTTCTTGTTGCTTCTTCTTCCTTCAGTGGGCCATTCACCCAGCCTTCAGATTCTAGAAAAGAACCCACTTCAGAGTGTTTGAATACATTGAATTCAATAAGCAGTTTACCATATGATGATCTATATTCCAATCATCTAACTGATTATCAGGAGCTTTTTCGCCGAGTCTCACTTCATCTCTCAAAAAGCACACAAGACATATCAAGAGATGGGTCTTTGGAGATAAATAGACTTGCACCGTCTGTAGTTGGTTTATCTCTCAAGGACTGTGCTGTAGCAGTTTCAACTTCAGAGAGGGTGAAAGCATTTCAGACTGAGGAAGATCCATCACTGGTGGAGCTTCTATTCCAATATGGTCGTTATTTGCTCATTTCCTGTTCACGCCCAGGAAGTCAGGTGGCCAACCTGCAGGGAATATGGAACAAAGATCTCCAACCAGCATGGGAGTATGTTCACGTCTTGACTTCTCTCAAATGGATATGCTTTTAATCGAGGATTTATATATTACACATTCTTGTCCCAAGCCAAAAAAAAAAAATTACATATTCTCGCACATGTGCAATAGGTAAACACTGATACTAGGAACATTGAATATTAGTGTTCATATATAGTTAGGCATATTAACAGAGCCCAACTGATTGAAGGGTTAACTTACAGTTTGCCTATTCTCCCACAAGATTATCAAATATGACCCTAAAAGCAATGCTATGCTTTTTATATTGTGTGTGTTCTTTTTTTTACATATTAAGCCTGGAATAGTGATACAACATTTATTGCAATTCTTTCATAACAGTTTTATTCGAGGCTAACTATGAACACATTATTTTCTTCCAGAGGAGCTCCACACTTGAACATTAATCTTGAAATGAATTATTGGCCTTCTCTTCCTTGCAACCTAAGCGAGTGTCAAGAGCCCCTGTTTGATTATATTTCTTTTCTGTCTCTTAATGGCAGAGGAACTGCAAAAGTAAGAATCGCTCATCTTTCACATTATTATCTTGGACTTTGTTAAGTGTTGCTTCTCCAGTTATACAAATTTCAAAACTCACAGCATACTAGGTAATGATCAGCTGTCTGATTACAAGTACCCAGACCTAGAGATGTGTACTGTCAAAGATGTGAAAATATATGTTTAATGTGATTCTGTTTTGGCCAAGGGGGTTACTTAATGTTTAAAGTTGTTGCAGAACTTGCATTGAAGGTCATGCTAGAAAGCCTTAAACCAGTTCGGCCCCCAATTCTCTTTTGCATGCTTGATTTTTATGCTTTGCTTTATGCCTAAGTTCTGTAATTCAGTTACTAAATGCTGTAGGTAAACTACCAAGCAAATGGTTGGGTTGTGCATCATGTGTCAGATATATGGGCAAAATCATCAGCAGGCAACGGTGAAGTGGTGTGGGCTTTGTGGCCAATGGGAGGAGCGTGGCTTTGTACCCATCTATGGGAGCATTATGCTTACACATTGGATGAGGTGAGTGTAGTTTGATAGGCCTAATGTTTTCAATCAATTGATGAGATTAACCAGAAAAATAAAGGTACTACAAAAACATGAATGTAAAAATTAAGTGTTTGAAACGCCTTAGAGAAATCTGATGCTCGTCTCGCTATCAGTGTGAAATGGATTGTTCCGCATGATGCAGTGCTTATGAGATTTCATGTAACTATGTGTCTGTATCAAACAAATAACGTATGTATATAGTTTTTTTTTATGGAGTTTAAAATATGTAAGAGAGACTGCAGACATGTATGTATAGTTTTTATGTTAGTGGTGCGACATTTATGTCCTTCATTATCTTGGTTGAAGCTTTTACGGGTCGGCTTGGAACTGATACAATTAAATTTTCTCTTGTTTGCATTATATTAAATGTAAAAGAAGATAGTTTATTCTGTTTCAGAGACATGAGATATCATGTTTATACCTTCTGATAGCAAGCATTTCTGAGGCAAATTTTGCTGATGTGTTGTTACTAACAGGATTTCCTCAGACATAAAGCATATCCCTTGTTGGAAGGGTGTGTATCATTTTTATTGAGCTGGCTGATTGAAGGCAATGAAGGATTTCTAGAAACAAATCCATCAACATCTCCAGAACATGGCTTTATTGCTCCCAATGGCGAGCCTGCTTGTGTTAGTCAATCATCAACAATGGACATAGCAATCATAAAAGAAGTTTTCTCCATATTTATTTCTGCAGCTGAGGTAAAATTGATTTGAAGTTAATTGAAGCATACAAAACTATCGACTTCATCCGTGAAAAATTTGTATTTGTGCTTTGGTGGACTTGCAAAAACAGATTTTAGGGAGAGACAGAGATGATATTGTTGAAGAAGCCCGGAAAGCTCAACCAAGGCTACGTCCAGTTAAGATTGCTAGCGATGGTTGCATAATGGAGTGGGTATGTTACAAGCTTGAAATTTGGAGGATGCACATTGCTTTAATTTGATGGTAAAATATCATATGCGAAACTTAAAGGATAGACAATGAGTCTGCCAGAATGCCACATAATGCAGGCGAAGGATTTTGAGGATCGAGATGAGCATCACCGGCACCTTTCACATTTGTTTGGTCTTTTCCCAGGGCATACCATTACTGCTGAGAAAAGTCCTGCTCTGTCTGAAGCTGCTGAGAAAAGCCTGTATAAACGAGGTTAGCACAAGTGGAATAATTAGGTTGCTTATTAATTTCTGTCTCGTTGGAATTTCATTGCAGAATTTTTTTCTTGATTTGATTAATGTTGTACTGTACCGATGAGTTTTGTTCTTTGTTCCCGTTTAGCTATTCAGGGGTCCTTTACAATGACAGTTTTGAATTCTAACACAATTGTTTCATAACCCATAAAGAAGTTGCTGTCAGCAATAATGTCCTTGTCATCCCACATCAACAGGCTGCATTAAGGTATTGCTTAGTTTGAAGGAATAAGATTTGTTAGATCAAGATTTCATGATTTGAAACAGGAGAAGAAGGTCCAGGATGGTCGATGACATGGAAAACTGCTTGCTGGGCACGGCTAGGCAACAGTTCCAATGCATATAAGATGGTCAAGCGTTTGTTCAAGTTGGCGGATCCTAATCAAGGGATATCTTTTGAAGGAGGATTATATAGCAACTTATTTGCTGCTCATCCACCATTTCAGATTGATGCCAACTTTGGGTAACTTTTTCTTAGCAAATTAGGTTCATCATGGCTTCATGAGACTTATAAATACCATCATTTTTTGAGTTAAGGAGCATCCGGCATGCTGAAGTATTTCTTCAATAGATTTTAAGTTTAGGGTGCTCTTTTCTACCCAAAAAAAAATACCTTAAAAGATAAAATTGCATAGATGGGTACTAAATGCATCAAAAATTAGTTTAGCATAGGGAAAATACTTCCAAGTGTCCATGCAACTTAATCCAAGAATCTAATGACAAATTGATTGATTGAGATACTTGTGCTGCAGTTTTACGGCTGCAATTGCAGAAGTGCTTGTACAGAGCACATTAGACGATCTGTTCCTACTTCCAGCACTTCCTAAGGAGAAATGGCCAAATGGGTCAGTGGAAGGGTTGAAAGCTCGTGGAGGAACCATTGTTAGAATTTGGTGGAGTGAAGGCGATCTTGAGGAGGTTACTGTTTTCTCCAAGCACCCCGCCACTCTCAAAAGAATTCACTACAGAGGCGCCATGGTCACTGCAAGCTTCTTGCCTGGCGTCCTCTATAAGTTCAATGGACACTTGAAGTGCCTCAACTGAAATGGAAGCTTCTTGACAATGAAGATTGGCACAGCTTTTATATTGCATGTGTGTGTGTATAAGTCAGAGGCCATTGTTAATAACATTATTAGAGGTGGTGGCAGTCTCTTCCTGTTCAAATGCCAATAATGTTGTTTCACTTTGGACTTTAATCTATTAAAGTGCCATACTGTTGCTAATGCATGATTATTCAACTATAAATGATATAATTCTCTTCATAAATCATTAGGAAGTATTCCACCACCTATGAAAAATTTGTCTTTTTCTTCAAACCTAATGATCTTTCTGCCGACACCAAAGAGAGTAATGCAATTGTTAATGAAGGGGGAAAACTTTTTATCAAAGGATAAAATGGAAATATAGTATTTCTTTTGTTGCTAAATATAGGATTTAATTGATTTTTTTAGAGAATGTTAAAAAAGTTAAATAAATTACTTATAAATTGATTTGTCTGAATTTTTTTCTCTAACTAGACTAATAACTTACAAACTAATGTATAATATAATAATATACAAAATATGTTATGATTAAGCGGCTTATTTAGCTTTCTTTATTTATCCAAAATAAAGTCAACTAGGTTTTATATTTAAAAATGGAAGAATATGATTTAAAGAGCATTTGTTATTTGAAGGTAAAAAAAAAGCACATTTATTATAAAAATAGTAATTTTATAAAACCTCTTATGCATAATATAAGAACTAGTTGGTAACTGGGGTTGGATTTAGAATGAAATATGAATCTTTATCATATTTTATCTCTTAAATTTATCATTTTTAAAAAAAATTATTTTACCTAACTGATAAACTAAAATATAATCTAATTTTATACATGGATGTTTTAAGGACATCATGTCACTTTATTCAAATTAACTAATTTATTTCATTACATTAATCCAGTCAAATCAATTAGATAGTTGTTATACTAAGGCTTAGAAGAAGTATTACATAGAGGTTCTCCGTGTTTTCATGTTGAAAAATGGAAACAACAATGAGAATTAGAAAAGAAAGAATATAATTTTAAGGTAATTTTGAAGTCTATCTTAAATCATTCTCATTTATAACTATTCATTTTGGTTATGACTCTGATCCTTTTATCATTATTTTGATTGAGTTCTAGAATTTTTTATCATTAATGTTAGGGTTAAGCTTAAAGCTATAAATCCTTATTTTTCTATTTCTCCCTTCTCCATTCTACATCAAACCCTCAATAGAAAGTTTCAAACACACATTTCCAACGTTCCAATTCTTGGTCCATAAGTCAAGTAGAGTTGATCCTATACAAAGACATCACTTTGTATCACCCGTAAACCTCACAAAGCCCTTGCCCTCAAAAATCACTCACAATCCTTCTGACTTCCATTTTCTTCCTCATAAATGACTTCACTATGTTTATTTAGTTTGTATAAAATTATTGACGAAGTAATTTTATATTACCTCTTTTGTATTATATAAGAGCTATCAAATTTTATACATGGATATTTTCAGAAGATCAAGCTAAGTTATTCAAATTAACTAATTTTATTTCATTATGTTAATCTAGTCAAAGAACTTAGATAGTTCTTATATTAGGTATTACAGTATTAGGATTTAGGAGTATTACAGAGTTCTCATATTTAAAAATGAAAACAATGATGAGAATAAAAAAAGGAAGAATAAGATTCTGGGATAATTCGAAGCGGTCAATGGGCTTCTCTATTGTACAGCCTTTCCATTTCCAATGGTAGAAATATTAAGTGAAGAGACTTCTACAAAATCATTCTTACTTAATGCTGAATGCATAAATCATTCTCATTTATGACTATTCATTTTGATTCTGATTTTGATTCTTTTATCATTATTTTGATTGAATTCTAGAATTTTCTATCATTAATGTTAGGGTTAAAGTAAAAGCTATAAATCTCCAATTTTCTATCTTCCCTCCCCATTCTCCATCAAACCCTCAATTGAAAAATTCCAAACACACATTTCCCATATTCCATTTCTTGGTCCACAATTCAAGTAGTTGAGTTGATCTTACAAAACGACATCGCTTTGTATCACCCCCTAAACCCTCACAAAGCCCTCACCCTCAAAAATCACACTCACAGAGTCACAGTCACACTTCTTCTGATCTCCATTTTCCTTCTTCTCCCCCAACACCATTCATTCCTTCTTTCATTTCAAAAATGGCTTTTCGCTCTTCTTCATCTCTCTCTCGCTCTTTGATGACCTCTGCTCGTGCTTCTCTCCGCCCCTCGCCGCCGTCTTCCCTTCCCCGCCTTCGTCCGCCGCCACTCGCCGCCCCTCTCCCTCGGTCCCGACGCTTTTCCTTGGCCTCTTCCAGGTACCATCCTTCATCTGATACCCATTTTTGCTTGCTTTTGAAATGTAGTGCTTAAAGCTTCTTGCTTTCTGAGCCCCATCTTCTGGGATTTATCTGGGTTCATTCAGTTGATCGCTTAAATAAATTTTAACCTTAGGTTCAGCATTCTTTTTTGTATTTCCTCCGCCCCTATACCTAGGTGACCTTTTTTTTTTATAGATTAAGGAAGTGTAACGAGCCACTTGTTATGTTGTGTCTTATAAGTAAAATAAAAAAATTCAGCCATGTTATAAATTATAAGTTTTCTTATTATTTTCCAAAAAAAAGTCAATTAGTTCATGTATTTAGGAATAAAACGCTGATTCAGGTCGCTGATGGAGTATTTTGTTTCAATTATGAATCATGTCAAACTCATGTCTTTAATTGTATGTGCTTAGCTTCTATTTGATTATCGTATTCTGCTTAATCTGTTCGGCCAAGGAACCAAGAGGAAACACAAACTCGTTCCCCATTTCCTTTGTGATATTTTTTTTCTTGCAGATATCTGTTATTATATTATGTGCTGATTAACTTTTTTTTCATTGACATAGGAGCTTGGGGGAATTGGGATGCACTCAATCACTTTTACCACTGCATAATACAATGGCTAGTACCTGTCTCACATCGCATTTCTCTGTCAGCGCGCGGGCTTGTTGCGAGTTGTCCCATGGTACCTTCCGTCGTTCTTGTCAAGATCGCTAATAGTTTCTTTGTGAGTCTTGCTGTTTCTAGGACGCGTGAAAAAAGGAATTCTTTTTCTTTCTTTTTCCACTGCTCTAGAGAACCAGAATTGTAGGACGTAGGCCTTATTGATGCTAAGGATTAGTAAGTGCTGAATTGCTCATACTGAGTGATAAAATTGATTAGACCTTAGATGTGTGTAAGTCTATCTCGCTTGGTCAATAAGAAGGTATTAAGATTTAAGATTCAAATTTATAGGTAGGAATGGAAAAGATGGGTGATGCGCAAGGGCACAGATCATCCAATGGCATGAGAAGAATGCTGCATAGTGCATAGTAGGTTCTTTGTTCTCATACTAAGTTATACATTTTCATATATTATTTATTTTCCCTTTGAATCTTATATAAGTGAGTGATTGATGATGCTTAGAGATGAACTAAGTCACTGGTTTAATTTTCCCAGGCATCTAAGCATCTCCTACGGTAAGTTTCATTTTGTTGAGGCCTTCAAGCCTTTCTATTGCATGCTGTTTACATACATGAAAATAAATTTGCCCTTATCTTCTGTTTTCTTTTGCAAGCTTTTCATGTTTTCTTAGTCTATTACTACTTTATAGGCTTTATCTTAGTTTCTACACAATTCTGGAAATTCTGTGACTAAAATTCTGAAGTTAGTTGGTTTTTTTAAATAAGAAATATGAAGGCCGGGAATGCAAAAAGAAAAAAGGGTCAAGGCGAAGTTGATGGGATGGTTTTGGAGGATGTTACCTTTTTATTTCTCTCATAAGGGGGGACTATAATATTGTTCATATATTCAAAATGGCTTTATCTCAGCCCTATGGGTTAACTCATTCATCTCACATGTGATCCTGACTTGTGACTTTGGTTCTGAATCTCGATTGAATGCTATCATTAACCACTTAAAAACGACCTTCTTGGTATCACTCCTTACCCTTCACCTTGAAAGACATAGCCTTTTTGTGCCAAATAGTTGGCGTAGTTGCTCCCTGTGTGAATTTTCTGCTAGGAAGAGAATTTGAAAGCTTCAAAAAGCTAGAGCATGGTTGTAAAAGGTTTTATTCTGTCTATTCCTTTGGAGCATGGTTTAAATCTTATGTAGTTTTCTTGATGTTAATTTATATACTACCAAAGCTGCTTTCTACTGTTTTGATCCTTCAGAATTGTCAATTATACTCTTGAGCGGAAGTACTAGTTGGACGCTATTGTTGTGGTTATAGGCTTCATGGGTTCAATTTTAAAATCAAAGAAAAAGGTGATATTGGTTTATTTAACATAAGGGAGTTGTTAGGGTAAAGATAGTCAATTAGCTTATCAAAATAGACTAGAAGTAGATTATTTTTAACACATCCTTCCATCTTGGCCCGCAACAACTCTCTTATATTTAGTCAACTAAAATAACTTTTTTTCCTAATTTTAAAACAAACATGCCCTAGATCTCATTCGTGGCTTGAGTGCTGTAATTTTTAGAGTTTCCCCATTTTTTATGTACTATTCAATTGGGACAAATGACGTGATGCTGGATTTGAATTTAATGGGATTTTCTAAGATTATGCTGCTGCGTGGCGTGCCACATCGGTCCCAATATTTATGCAGTTTTTGTACTTTTTCCCTTTTCTTTATTTACCTGCAGGTACTTGAAGAGGCTGTTGGATCTGCATAGCTTGTTCAAGAATAGCAAGCGATGATTTACAGGGAAGGGTTATGTGGGAGGTCTTTCAGTTATTTTCAAGGAAAAAAAACTTTATGTGGGAATCCTGATTCCTGATCAAGACTCTTTTGTTATGCAGTTTCTAGTTTGAGGGAGGTTCTGCCTCCTATTTCTGATTTGTGTAGGAATGTCATAACTTGTTTATTTCTGTTTCTGGTCTTTTGGTAAATACTATGCTCCATGTTTTATTTTACTATTCGGGAATAATATGATTTTCTCAGGGCTCTGAGGAGTCTTTAGAATTTTGTTGTGTGTTTAATTGTTTATACATTAAAAGGCATGTAATGATGATGTTACTTTAAATCATGAAAAATATGTAGTAGTTAAATTTTGTATTTAAAAATGTATATAAGATTATTAGATATTCATTCATTCATATTCTTCCTTAAAATTGGGGGGCGTTGATATTTCAAGAAATCAAATCCTTTTGTGTGCTATCTGGCCATGGCACTTGAAAACTTTTGGTGACTTGAGTAGTTAATTGAAGTTCCATGTGAGAACTTTAAGCTAACTCAGATATTTTTTGCAGGTTCAATATATATTTGTGAATTGACAACTGATAAAACATTGCACCTAATTACCTATATTTTCTGATTGTCCATTTATTGTAATTTCGCTACGCTCTAATGAGCAATGACTCATCCTCTGGACTGATTTGACGAACTTGACGATGATGTCTGTTAGGTCCCTTTTTTTTTCCCCTATTTGTAATAATATGGATTAGTACAACTTTTGATCCTTGAACTTTCCTTCAATTATGATTTCGGTCTTTGAACATTCAGATTGGTGGTTTTGGTCATTGAACTTTTGGTCAATTTGGGTTTTGGTCCCTTAACTTTAACATTGGTGGTTGAACTTTCAGTTAATTTTGGTCATTGGTTTTTGAACTTTAAAAAAAACTTAAAAAAATCAGGGATCAATGGTTATAAATAACACAAAGTTCAGGGATCAAAATCATAAATATAAAGTTCAGGAACCAAGATTAAAATTGATCAAAAGTTCAAGGAACAAAAACCACTGATTTAAAAATTCAGGGATTAAAACTAAAATTGAGTGAAAGTTGAATGACCAAAAGTTATATTAACCCTAATAATATTGATAACAGTGAATAGAATCGCCAAAATGAGCTCAATCAAATTCTACTCAATTCTTTTCATCTCATTCACTTGTCTATATATCTAGTTGGGTCGGATTAGTCATGCTAGCTTTTAAATTAAGATCCTTTAAAGGAACAAGATGAATGAAATCGTAAGATAACCATAGTGAGAGAAGATTGAAATACAAGTGCTATGAAAAAATTTATAAAATAAATTATATTCCATTATTTCAAGATTTAACGATTATTATATTTTTGTTAAATTGCTGTTGCCGTAAAAAAGAAAAAAGAAAAAAAAGCGCCAATGGATGGGAATAATTCAAACTACAAATATCTATGCCCTTTTCTGTTGCTATAAGTCATTATGCATAATGCTATTTCTCAATCAAATACTTTCCACCTCTGATGGTCTGATAATATCATAATATTATACTCCAACAGGCTGAACCTTTCAGATTTATGTTAGGTATGCTACATATTCTAAATTCGGAATATATATCACATCTCACAAACTCATTTGAAAAATTTTAAAATTCAATACCAAAGATATTTACACTAAATTATCTTAAATGTAAAATTATTCCATACTACTAAAAAAATTAAAATCTGAACTGAGACAGTGCAAATTTTTTTATAAAAAAAATTCAGGGGGTATCTGGGACGACTATTGAAAGATATATGCTAAAGTAAAGCTGGCCCTCAAAGCTCTTATCCCACAGTAGATATCCACTGCTCTCTTAAAAATTAAAAAAAGCTTGAAAAGGAACACCAAAGAGAAAGCCCCAACATGAAGACACCCTTGTTGATATTCTCTGCCTCCAACTCAAACACTACTTCAAATATGGCAAGAGACCATCCAATCCCATTTTCTTCTTTTACCACCATTATTGCATATTGACAATAATTAGGGTCCCATTCTCCCCTCACGAACTTTTCATATCAGAAAACAACGAAGAGTCCAGGCCACCCCACCATAACCACTGCATATCACTCACTTCCCCGTATAGTCCTCTGTTCGTCAATAGAGGACATGAAACTTATGGGAGAATCCCATGTTTACCATACTTGAAATCTACCACCCCTATGAGTGTGCACATTCACAGTTTCACACATACATCTGCTAATATTGTGTGTGTGTGTGTGATATTACAAGAACTGATCAATGGGGTGAAAATAGGTTAGGCTTACGTAGGCTTCAACTAAATTGGCTTGGGTGGGCCTGATTAAAAATATAAAATTTAAGCCTGGGTTTAAGCCTATATGTAAGCTTATTTTTAGGTTTGAGTCTGAACCTTCAAAAGATTTGACAAGGCCTGAAAGCATATTTAAAATGTAGACTCTTAAATATGCTTAAAAGTTTATACTTATAATTCCATATATTACCCTTTAAACATATTAAAACGCATATGTATGTCTCAAAAAGATTTTATAGTTATAAAACTAGATAAATTGGTAACATTATAATTTATTTTATATTATATATCATAATAGAAATTTCAAAACAATTAAATAGGCCAGGCCTATAGGTTTGTAGGATAGACCTTACATAAAAAGGCTTGACCTGTTTATCTAAATAGGCCTGATTATGAGCCTGACCTATTTACTATTGTAGATTAGAGCCTGACCTATTCCCATCCCTACTCATCAATATTAAAGAATTGAACTTGCAGCATGTCAGCTCATTGGCGGGGCATTATATCTTTAAGGAGACACATTTTATGCAATCATGTGCACATAATGGGTGCTAAACTTATAAAGTGCGATTTCTCTTTAAAAGTCTAATTTACAGAAGTGGATATCATACTGCCAAGATATCCTCAACAAGCTTTAAAGAATTCGGGCATATAGTTCGATGAAAAAACTTCAAATTGGACCTACAATTAAGTCTCTGGTCAAATGCTACTCTCATGAATAATTGAAATTCAAAAGTTGGAAATAAACAAATTTAGTTCAAGGACCAGTGGCCTAAGTGGATAAACATGGAGACTCCATCTTAAGAACTATCATATCCACCCTACCCAATAAAAAGAGCAGCAGAAAGATTTGTTACATGATACTCATCTGGTCCTATTTATAAGTCACTTCCAGCATATTTCACACAGACCAAGGAAAGCCTTAAAACTCATTAACTTTCCACTAAAATGCAACAAATTTACAACTTTACCCATATTAAATATCCACTATACTACATGAAAATAAAGTCAACACATAATAAATGAAGGGTAAACTTTTACATTCACACTAAATATTTAATGAGGTGACTTATATATAGGACCAAATAAAACATTCTCTCTCTGCCCTATAAATAGGACCAGAGGAGTATATGAGGAAGCACACATGGCAGGCAGTTCAAATAAGTTGTGATTTGATTTTGACAATGGATGGAAAAGTTTTACTAATGTCCACCTTGTGATTTCCTAAGATAGGCAATAAGCAAGAGAACTGTGTGAGGATAAAATAGGAAAAAGAATGAGGATGAAAGTGGAGAATCCTAAGATTGACAAGGGAAACAGTGAAGCTGATATAAGCATTGTTCCCTGGGGCACCAAGCATCACTTGGTGGGGCCATTGATTATTTTGTGATAAAATTAAAAAAACAAACACATCCGATTTTAATATTTCTCAGCTCTCATCTAATCTTAAAAAGGGATTCCAATAAGAATTCTATTCTTAACCCAAAACTTATCATTTGAAATTTTGGGAGATACTAAAATGACCAGTCAGGGAGATGAAAGAAGTCCCATAACAACCAAAGAACAAGAAGCAAGTGCAAATGACGATCCTGAAGAGTGGTTAAATCTGAACCTGAGATTAGGAGGCAAAACCACTCCACTCTCTTCAGCAGGAGATCAAGATTCTCAACCATCAAAACCAGCAACCACAAGAGTTTTCTCCTGCAACTTCTGCATGAGGAAGTTCTTCAGTTCACAAGCACTAGGGGGTCATCAGAACGCACACAAAAGGGAAAGAGGAGCAGTAAGAAGATACCAGAATCAGAATTTGATTATGACTGTGGGATCTTCCTTCAACTCGCCATTTCAGAGAACACTTGGTGTACATCCCCATTCACTAGTACACAAGCCATCACCATCATCAAGCTGGGGTGGAACTACAATATTAGCATCAAGCTTTCAAGAAGAACTTGCAATGGCATGGGCTTCACCTTTCATGGTTGAAGATCATCAAAAGGATTTGCTATGGCCAGGAAGCTTTCGTTTGGATCATCCACCAGAACAAGCAGAGACACCACAAGAATCACTCAAGCTTGATTTAGACCTCAGACTGTGATAGTTTCTCAAGCTGAAAGTATTGGTTTCTGAGTTTAAGCTTAAAAGCTGAATCAAGCACAGGAAGGAGACCCATGACAACGAAGAAATCAGAACCACTCTCATTACTAAGGTTGTACGTAGGTGATGCTATAAGATTTATACTTTGTACTTCATATTATTAACGCTTTTGTACTAATTATAATATCAAGTTAATTTTTTTTTTTAAATTAAGGAAGCATATTCCTTATTTTATAAGTAAAATAAATTATCTTTTATAAAAAAAAATAATTATAAACAATTTAAAGTAGTTTAATTTGCTTCCTTAATTTCTCACAACAAAAAAATCAACTTAAAAATTACATTTTTTTTTCTACTTCATCTGCAAACATCATGCGGTAGTGCGAAGAGATAAATAAACTACAGATTCAGTCTTTCATCTAATTCTATGAACTAAAAAAGAAGAAAAACTAACCACAGATCGCTATGTAAACTGTAAAGGTAGAAAATTGAGTTCTTTCCCCCCCCCCCCCCCCCCTACATTTATGACCATATGAGTAAGAAAATGAGAGTGTGAAAAAGTAAAATATACTCCCCCTAGCACCCATTTGAATAGATGAGCTTGTTTCTAAATATAACATATTTTTCTATTTTTTTCTTCATATTTTTCATAAATTATCCTTATTAATGTTGCTCAATAGTTAACAAAAAAGAGGGGGTATGAAGAAAGGTAGATGATTAGGATATTTTGGTAATATCACGTAATTTTAACTAACTTAACTATTATCCTTAATCTTATCAAATTAGATAAATATGTCTCATATTTATGAACAGAGGAAGTATTGAATAAATTTTATTAAAAGAAAATCATCAAATTACATCTATAGATATTTAATTATCAAATCTCTAATCATGTTCTTCCTTGCCTCCAAGCACCCTTTATCGCTATTCTTTTGGGACAATTTGAATTCTCTATTTACTATTAGTGGTGAAAATAATAATTGTACAATATCTTTTCTAGAAAATAAATGTTAAGAAGTTTATGTATACATTTAAATCTAAGAGCAAAATAAATGTGCATGAAGTCTTTTGTGACCAATTTAGTGCATTATGAATATCAATTAAAATATAGGACCATGTTAATTATAGAAATTCTTGTATGATGGTATGTCACTTCAGTTATGGTCTATCAATAACAAGCAAACATCTTAGAAATATTTTACTCTGATATGGTGAATTTTGATACGATGTGTCATCATAAAACCTTAATATTTCCCTCACACAAGGAAAAGAAAGCGTAACTGGGGCATTGATTTTTTTCCCTCACACATAATTCTCGTTAATTAGAAGCATAATTTAACGGAGACAAAAATCAACATATATAAAAAATTTATATACAATGAATTGATCTAATTTTATAATAATTTATTATATATCAATAAATATATATTCATCAATATGTTAAATAAATAATATCTATGCTGATTATGTATTAGCTTTAAATTTTTGAAAATAGAATAGACCAATGAATTAATTACATCAATCTTGATATGGTGTTATAGATTAATTATATGTTTTTATCATTTCTTTATGGAAGAAAAGAAGGGTAACATTTCAGTTTAATTTGAGCAAAATTTCATAAAAAAAAAAAAAAAAGATATTATCATTTTCGGGGAAAATTGTCTTAATTATTTGTTTGAACATTTAAATAATTTATAAGTACTTGATATGTTTTTATATATAGAAAAAAAAAAGTACTGGTGCTCAATTCAAAAACTTCTACAGTAAGGGTGGAAATAGGCGTGGCCTAAGTAGGTTTCAACTAAATAGGCCTGAGCCTGATTAAAAATGTAGAACTTATGCTTGGGCCTAGGCCTGTATGTAAACTTTATTTTAAACATGAACCTTTAAAAATCCTGAAAGCCTATTTAAAATGTAAACTCTTAAATAAATTTAAAAGTCTATATTTCTAATTTCATATAGTATATAGTATGCTTCAAACCTATTAAGACGCATATATATGTCTCAAAAAGATTTTATATCTATAAAACTATATTTTTTCTGTCACTTCTATAGTAGAAAGATAAATTATTCTTTTTGAGATTTTATATAGGCACAATTGGAATAAACTTGCTAATTGCAATAATTGTTATGCTCGTAGAAAAAATCATCTAAATTAGAGAAGAGTACTAGTGAGTTAGCAATGCATCTTAAGTATTTAAAAGGGATCAAAAAGAGGTGAACGAGTAATGAGTGAAAGAGTTAAACTTTGTGTACAAATGATGAATATGTGAAACTTAGAGCTAAAAATAAATTGGCAATGTTATAATTAATTTATATAATTTATTTATTTTATATTATACATTATAATATAAATTATAAAACAATTAAATAGCTTGGCCTGTTTACCTAAATAGTAAATAAGCCTAACAATAAGCTTAAATATAAGTCTGACCTATTTACTAAATAGGTCAAACTAGGCTTATTGTAGGCTAGACCATAGGCAGTTAGGCACCTTATAAAAGTTTAGCCTATTCCCATTCCTATTTTAGAGTAACAAAATTTTCAAACAGGAAATTTTGGTGGAATTGAGAATATATTTGGTGATATTAAATACTACCATGAATCTAATTATGGCAATAAATGCTTGATGTATACAATTAAGCTTTCCACGTATTCATGTGTTTACCTTCTGTAATGAAAGTCAACCACTCTGACTAAATTTAGGAGGGGCAGAGACCTTCAGAACAAGGAAAATTAACGAAAAATGGAAGACTAGCAATTGTATTTACAGGAAGGGCCATGCTAAAATCGAACCAACTTATGTGAATTTATGAAAATCAACAAACAAATTACAAAGGGTACACCTTTTGACATTGCCGCGATTAATAGTAAAGTAAATCCACCTTACAGGATCTCAATCTATCAACGGATGGATAAATTAAAAATTAGTTGCAGTATGACTGCTCACTATGAAATTTATTTTTTCTTCCTTGTTTTCATTTTTTGATTTCTTTGCACTTCAACTCTAGGTGAGTCAACAAGAGGATTTGTTGCCGCACTATCAATATTTATATTTGCATCATTTCCCTCAGTATCTGCATTATGCCTCCTCTTTCTAGAACTTTGGGGTTTTGATTTCTGTATATTATGCACCTCCTGAGGCACAGATTTTGAGTCCCCCTTCTCATCACCAGGTGCTATCTCATTTTCACCTCTGCTTGAAGTGGCATCCCGAGAAGCACTTTTCCTTGCCATGGCTTCCATACGTGAGGAATTCCGAGAGCTCCAACGAGCATTCTCAAACCATTTGCTAACCTAAAAGTAAGGGGGGGAGGGGGGATTAAATAAAAAACTTATAATAGTAGGCTAGAAAAAACATTTAACTGTTAGGAACAAGAGGTAGGACCTGATTGAAAGTAAGTCCAAGTTCTTGCGCTAAGCTTTGTTTTGAAGCACGGTCTGGGTACTGATTTTCTTTGAAGTTTTTGTGCAATACCTGAGCACACAAATTCAGTCACTGTAAAAGAAGGCCTTCCCTTTAAAATGAATTTAAAATGTTTGCTTGTGTATGCCTAGTTGTGAATGAACAAACAAAAATCAAGCACATATGTATAATTAGCAAAACAGTTTGTTTGTTAAATAATTGATAGCAACAGGACAACCTTCTCATTTACAAAAGATGTCCATTAAAAGGCTCTAAGGAAAGGGTGGTATTATAAATATATCCAGAGGGCAGGATTTAATTTTAAAGATATGCAGCAATGATCAGAAGTGAGGAGCACAGTAGCTGTGCAAATATAAAACTTGAAAGCTTAACTGTGCAACTAAGATGACAATGCAGCATTACCTTAACTGTATCTTCCCCAAGTCTTTTGTAAGTTGAAGATCCTCGTTTTTTGTCATTTGAACCAGCTCTCCTAGAGCCTTCAAGTGATTTACTGGGTGAATTGTCCATATTTTCAACATTATTTGGACGAGCAGTACTCCTAGGAGTATTTTCAGTTTCATTCTGCATAGGATCACGTGTTGAGGTTTTCCCATTTGGTGACACTGGCAGTCCTTTGCCAGAGACTTTCTTTTTCCTACTTGAAGTAGGGCTAGCAGTCCAATCTTCATCATCACTGGAATCAGATGAAGCATTTTGGTAGGCCTCCTATAAAAGGAACAAAGATAGCTAAGAACTGGAATATAGAGAGATCAATTAAATGGACAAAAAATAAGTCTCCACACACTCCTGCATGTGCATAAAAAACATTCAGGAAACTGCACCACAGCAAGAGAATCAGATCTAGTTCATATGAGAAAAACAGACAGCACATGCAGAATCATAGACTATAAACCATAGACCATGAAAGGTAACTTACATCATACAATTTTTTGTAGTCCAACCTTTCAATATGTCTTTTCCCAGAAACAGGAGTGGAATCTTCTTCACCAGGATCTAGCTCTGGCAAAGATGATGCAGGTACAGTATTGTTATCCTGTCCAGATAATGCATTACCCTTGACTACATCAGCGAGGTCCTCAGAATCAGACGTGAAATCAGAACTTGAACTTTGTTCAGCTACGTCTTTGTCATGGTCTACAGCATCAGGATCAAAATCATTGTCCTCAGAATCATCAGAAGGAAGGCCTAAATATGGATCCTTATTACGTGAAGCTTCCATTTTCTCAGAAGTAGAAGCATCCTCAGACTCATCAGAACTTGAGTCACCTCCTTCAACCTCTTTATCTTCTGCCACATCAGGGTTATAATCGCCATCATCAGAATCATCTGATGGAAGTCCCAAGGTGTCATCTACTTTATTTCCAGCAGCTGCGGCTGCCTCTGGAAATACCCTCTGAGCAGTAGTAACACACATGATGAGGAAAGAAAAATCCAGGACTGATGACTAAGGAAAGAACAGAGTAAAAAATTTCACACTGACCTCCCAGGAGTCACAAATAGAGAGGCTTGTTCCGAAGTTGTCATTAAGGAGATCAAAACAGTCATCCTTGCAATCACATCCCGGGCAAAGCCAACCCTCATCATCAGGTGGAACTGTATGTCAAAAAAGCATATACATAAGTGTGCAGAAAGTTTGCAAGCAATAGATGATCAAATCGTGTGGTTAGAAGATTACTATTCTCAGATAACAATGGAGGCTCCAAACAGAACTGGTGAAACCCACGATCACATGCACCATCACAAAGTATTATATCATTACCAGTGGTCAAGTCTTTAGACCTGCATTTTGCACAAAATATCTGACACAAAAATTTCAAGTTAGCAACACATATCTAGAGATCAAGTACAAAATACAACACCAGAGTATGGAATTTCCATTTACGGATTAAATATAAAAGATCAACCTACATCCTCACTGCAAATCTCTCCTTCAGAATCAAACAAAGATTGTGGAAGCCTCCCTTCAGCACACAACGTATCCAAATGTCGAAACAAATCCCTAATTTTCAATTTAAAACCAAGTATTTTAGACTTAGCATGTTGAAGCTCCTTCTCAGGCTTTAATTTCTCCAAGCTGCAAAATAAACAATGAAATTAGAAACAAAATAAAAAATCCATGCAGGTTAAAGTACACAAGGTGGGAAATAAAACCGAAAAACAAACTTTCATAACTGCAATGCAAAATCAAAACAAAGTTACGTTAGAATTATGAATTGACAGTGTCATAAGTCAGAAAAAAAAAATTCACTAGGCCTGAATAAAAGCAGAAACAGACCATCTCATGAATAAATTTAGTTACCCCAGTCACAAAAATGCATCAAAAAAAGTTCTACTCTTGAAAACACCATTAGCAAGCATTTCATTTAACTCAGGTAATTTATAAGGAAATTGAGACTTAAGTGTTTAAAAAGTGCCATCCAAGCACTAAAGGCCACTATTAATGTAGTATCAATTTGTTTTCTCAGCAATTAAACAAATATAAATGATATTCTAAATTAGAAACTAAGATCCAAGGTAGATCAGGATGCAAAACTCATCCAAAAATAGAACACAACTTAACCAAATAGCATCATAATTAGAAGAGTTTACACACCTATATCCTTTCCAGCCCTCAGCAGAATAAGCATCAATCAAGTTCTGCTCGTAGCTCACTCGACTTATAAAATATCTTAGACGCGCTCTGATTCTCGAATATTCATCAGTCACACTCCTTCCTCTACCCTTATTCTTCTTCTTCCTGCCTCTTCTTCTATGTTCTCCAACATGATCCGGTTTAGCCACATTAGTGTCTGATTCAGGTGGTTTAGGTTTTTCACGGATCCTTGACCGCAAAACTCTGTCACTACTTCTTAGCACATATTTTTTCTTCAATGATGCAGTAGTTCTTCTATCCTTGCCCCCTAACCGGGCATGAGTTGCCCATTTGGAGTTTCTTTGCAAATTGTTAGGACTACTGCCCTTGGAAGCGTCTTGAGAAGGTGGCTCTAATTTTTCATTCACACCACTTCTTTCCACAGGTTCATTATGAGCATTTAAGGAGGCCTGCTGATGTCTATTCTGGGATTCATCATTAGATAAAGAACCAGAAACCTGTTCTATGGTATTATGCTTAAAGCATGAACTTCCTCCATTCCAACAACTATTTTCTAAGTCACATTGCGATTGTGTTGGCAATTGAATGGCAGAATCTCCATTCATACTGGCAGAAACTGTAAGTTGTTTTCCGTCAATAGGAGAGCTGGTTTGCCCAGTACCTAGGACTCTTTGTTCATTGTTCAAATATTCAGAACCAGCCTGATTAATTTTCTCGGACATTTTAAAATGAGCAGTTGTGGGAGCAAGTGTATGCAACTGCTCTGAGGTATTATTGATATGGCACATTGACTTTCTAGTTTCACTACTCATGTGATCTGAGGAAGCATCCATGCCAATAGCATTGCCCAGTTCTAAAGTATTATGTTGAAAACTTGAACCTTCTTCATTTTGACAACTCTTGTCTAAGTCACATTGAGGTTGCTGAATAACAGAATTCCCTATCACACCACCTGAAGGTGATTTTTTGTCAAGAAGAGATGTGGTCTCCCTGGTGCCAATAACCCTTTGTTCATTATCCATGGATTCAGATCCAATCTGATTAGTTTTTTCTGGCAATTCAGAATGAGTAGTCCCCAGATCAATTGTATGCAGCTGCTCTGAGGTATTGTCATGGCACATTAGCTCATTGGTTTTGCTACTCATTTGATCTGAGGCTGCTTCCATGCTGATAGAATAGGCTTGCTCTAAGGTGTCACGTGGAAAACATGAACCTTCCCCATTCTGACAACTCTTGCCTGAATCAGATTGCATTTTGAACATTTACATCACTACCTAATGAGAAAAACAACTGATATGCATCACAATGTCCACAATTCTTATGATCATAGTCTACATTAAAGATGCTCGATCTTCGGGAAAATAGATAAGCAAATCCCTTCAGCTATCTAATATTTGTCAATTCAACATGCTACATTGAAAACCAGAGTTAGGCACTGAGGCTTGAGAAGAGGTTCCAACATGTACATTATTGTATATCCTATGCTCAGTTAACTTCATCAAAGAGGGAGGATTAGACACTAACATGTATAGAATTAAGTTATAACTAGCAAACATTTGCGTTTTCTTTTTTAACTTCAACGATGAATTACTATCCGAAAATTCTCAACTTGATATAACTGTAGTGAATATCAGCTAGTCGCTAAAAGAAAAATCTATGCCACTCAATGTATAGAATGTGAGACTCAGAGGGGCAGAGCCACATCAACCCATCAACAGCTCAATGCTCCAGCTAGAAATACTAATCAACTGTTCCCAGCTGCCCGCCCAAAAAATCAAAAAATGCATGCAATATCAATACATTTCAAATGCGTAGTTCCAGACTAGCCTACAAAATCCGAAACTCTGTAGTGCATTTCTTTGTAAGACATGGAAAAAATGAATAAAACAATGCTCCACACTATACACCACTAAGTGTGGTCTATTCATGGAAAAATTTGAGTAGGAACGCCAAAATCTAAAGCTGGAGAGCTACTTACAGCTAAGTTTGAAACTTTTCAAGCACAAACAGCATTAATAACAAAAGACTACTAGCCCAAACTAATAGAGCAACAGAAACCCATCACTAGAGATTGAAAAAAAAAAAACAAAAACTAAGCAAAATCAGCCATACCCAGAGAATAAAAAACATAACTTTCGGCAGCTAAGTAATAACGAAAAGGGAATTAAAGCTAAATCTGAAACTTACGTAATCGATATGAGAAAACACAGTGGCCTGAGTGCCCAATGGAGAAGGCGGTGAGAGGAAGAGTGAATGGGGGTAGCGAAAAAGGAGGGATTCAATTGGGGTTTTGGGATTGGATCCAAATGCGTTATCCTGAGAGTTGGGGAAACCTTAAGATGTAGACAATCTGAACCACCGTCGAAAATTTCAAGAATTTAACAAAGTAGGGCTCAAAATTGAATTCAACTTTTTATATGTCGCGCTCGCGGCGTTTCCGTGTCTATTATTCAATTGCGGTGCCATTTCATTTTGAACGAAATCCCTAGTCCTTCCACATACACTAGGGCGGGACGCAGAATAAAGTAAATTTGGCTATGGATTGAATCATTTAGGCAATAATAAATAATTGAACAAAATAAAAGATGTTATCATTTTTTCCGATACATTTTTTTCGCAATAAAAGATAAAGATTACTCCCAATTCTTAAATATAGGACATATTTAATTACTTTGATTAAATTAAGGATATTAATTAAATTAATTATTAAGTTGTGTTTTTTTTCTAAAACATCATAGCATTCTTTCCTTATTCCATTTCTCTTCCCTTACTTGATTATTATTGGATGAGAGATAATTTGAAAAAAAGTTATAATTAAATCCTATATTTAGGATAAGAGAGATATGAATGCATGCATAGTATCCATCTAGAGTTAAAAAATTTACTATCAAAATATGAACTGAACTGAAAAAAAATATGAATTCATACATAGTATCGATCTAGAGCTAAAAAATTTACTATCAAAATATGAACTGAACTGAAAAAAAATATGAATTCATACATAGTATCGATCTAGAGCTAAAAAATTTATTATCAAAATATGAACTGGACTGAAAAACATAGCCTGTAGTCAGCTGTATGTTGATATAGATTTACTGAATCACTTCTGTGGAGTAACAAATTATACGAAGTTATAGGAATATATTGAAGGGATATTATACAACCTGTGAGCATCTTAACTTTCAATAAATTTTATCATTTATATCTACGGATGTAATAAATGGAATGATTTTTATTCAACAGATGCCTATTGATAGTCAGCGTGAAAGGGTAGATGCCATGGGTATCAGGAAATTTTGAAAACGATTTCTTTGGGCCAATAAATTTCGCTAATTTCACCGAATCCAAATCTTCAGAATGATTCTATATCATGCTACTGCTTATTTATCTACTTTTTGCTTGGTTTCTTATTCATTTGGTAAAAAAAAAAAAAAAAAGATGATTTGCTCTACACTTGAGTACGGGGCAGACACAGGCTATTATAGAACCCCACTGATTATTCTCTGTTTCAAAGGCCTTTTTCCATTTGCCAAAAGGAATAACACAATTTATGTTCAAACATTAAGGGCCTGTTTGGATTTTGAACAAAACCTAGGTTTTGTTACCAAACCTAGGTTTTAAAACCTAGGTTTGAAATGGTAGCCAAACACTTTTTTCTGATAAACCTAGGTTTGGACTCAAAACCTAGGTTTTAAAAAAGGTAACCCAAACACTTGAAAAAATATGAAAAGCTATTTTGGATTGGAAACCTAGGTTTTGTCCACCAAAACCTAGGTTTTGAATAAGCTACAATTT
Organism: Mimosa bimucronata; assembly: GCA_037074515.1. Taxonomy (NCBI): domain Eukaryota; kingdom Viridiplantae; phylum Streptophyta; class Magnoliopsida; order Fabales; family Fabaceae; genus Mimosa; species Mimosa bimucronata. The sequence continues at coordinate 3,657,505 of CM073438.1, forward strand.
TCTCCTTCTGCACAAAGTACGAGGTAAAAAAAAAGCCATCATTACACATGTCATATTGAAATACCTAAAATGCCCTTATTCTCTCTCTTTCCCAACACATTAAACTTATGTCCTTTTTAGTAATTTACACAGAAAAAACTATTCTCACAACAACCATCCAAACACTCTCATTTTTACAAAAGCTACTTTTTCTAAACATCAGCTTTTTTCCCAGAAGCTATTCTCTAAAAGTTAATCCAAACAGACAACTACTTTTTTCAGCTTTTACGCGAATTACGAGACAGAAAACACCATCATTACACATGTCATATTGAAATACCTAAAATGCCATTATTCTCTCTCTTTCCCAACACATTAAACTTATATCTTTTTTAGTAATTTACACATAAAAAAAGTTATTCTCACAATAACCATCCAAACACTCTCATTCATCAAAAGTTATTTTTTCAGCTTTTTCAAAATCAGCTTTTTTTTCAGAAGCTATTCTCCAGAACCTAGGTTTTGGTTACCCAAACAGGCCCTAACTATCATATGGTCTAGAAAGGGTGAGGTAAGGCACCTCCCACCTTCTAGGTTCGATCCTTGGCAGCCCTTCCTAGGCAAACTCCGGATTAGTCGGTACCCAAAGGGTGTCTGATACTGGGGGCTTTAAGCAAAAAAAAAATAATAAACTACCATAGGGAATAAAAGAAACTGAAAGTACATATAACATGGAAACCAAAATAGCCAAAAATTACAACAGGAAAGGTAGATAGGAAGAGAAATATAAGACTGGGCACATATGATGCAACATCGAAAATTTTACATACAACCCTCAACAGGCCTTACAGAACAAGAAACCTTTCTGATAGTGGTTTCCATTTACTACAATTGCAAATCATAAAAACTTGTCGATCTCAAAACTCTCAAAATTACTTCTACTATGATAAATATCATTAACACAACCGAGTGATAATACCAAATGATCTCACTGAAGCATGATCCTCTCTAAGAATCAAACACAACATCTAGAATCGTGATAACAACTTTCCACTGATACCCAACAAGGAGGTGGATGAGATTATATATTGAAGGTATAGCCGAAGTGCGAGTCTTCCTGGAGAACCAAATCAAGAACTTATCAGGAAATGCAAGTTATTCAGAGTCTGATGAGTCTTCCCTTCTGCTCTGCCGGACATTTCTGGTGTGTGCATTGGACCTTGCATGATTAACTGATGATTCACCCTCAAAAAAGATGACTTGAGCTTTAGCCAATCTTTCTTCCAGTTCCTCCGTGCTAAACTCATCAGTATTACCAAGTTGATCAAATCCCACCTAATCCATACAACAATATCAATTTGCAGGTGGAAGATTAAATAATAAAGGGTGAAAACCTCTCAACACCGAACAAGTATGGCAATACACGTACACACTCTCTCAAACAGACATACCACATAGTCATCAACTTTGGTATTCTTTATAAGGGCAAGAGTTGGAAGAACAACGATCTTGAGCCTCTCAGACAGGAATGGACTTTTCTCAGCATTAATTTTCACAAACCGTGTCTCAATATGTTGCTTTGCCAAGATATTTAAGTGCTTGTCCATGACCTGCAAATAAACTGCAAACATTAAATGTTTCTCCAACTAATCAATTCCATACAGAAAGCCACCATGTTAATAAAAGCACAAAATTCACAAGGGTCATTACTTTTTTTTTTTTTTTGTGGTCAATTTTAATGTGCCAGGTTGAGATTCAAATTGAGGCATTGTCTGACAGACTCCAAGTCTACATTCTACTACAGTGTTCGGTGTTGATACTTGCAGTGCTGTTAATACTTTCAACAATCCCATGCGCATGAATAGGTGTATATATTTCCAAGTTCCAAATCCAATCAGAGTGCTTTCTTAGCATCAAAATTGAGCCATCAAACAGCATTTATACTTTGGAAAAGCCTATGTCAAGGAATGGAAAGAAGTAGCTAGTGAAGAAAGCATAAACTACTTGCTGGAAGCAACATATATATGATGTTGTCACACTACGAGTAAATAAAAGGTATATTGTTTCCTTGTTATGTAAGCCCCTCTTAACACGAAACACTACTGCATCCATAGGCTTTAGCAGCATGCTTTCTCCCTTAAAAAAATCCAAATATTCAATATATTACTAAGACAGTGCCATGAAGATAAGTTGAAATACGGATAGTGAACTTCATTTCCATATGAACGCAACTACTTGAGAAGTTGAAGAACCGCTATGAGAGCAATTTTTAATGTTACTCATGAAATCTCTCTAAAACCAGACATAGAAGAAAAGATGCTAACCTCCTACTACAACATCTAGGTGCTACATCTAACATCTCTTCTTTCCCATCTAGAAAAACTTAATTCGTTAAGATGCATTAAAGACTATAACCGGTACTCAAGGTGCTATATGAACTCCCTCCACCCCAAAAAGAAAAAAAAAAGAGGCATTATAAGCATCATGCGGTTCCAAGAGAACATCTTACTTTGACAGGCAAGGAAACACAATATCGTGTTTATAATCAACATTTGCGTTCAATTGCATAGATACAGTCCAAATTCTCACCGTTCTACTAACAAGTATGCTAATTGCAAGTTTTAATTAATAAAAACAGCCCATACCTAGGACATCATTTCAAAACAATGCTTCAAAAAAAATGTCAAGTTACGATAACTAGAAAAAGAAAAGGATGTAAAACAAACCCAAAAACTTTCCTCAAGAAAGTCAGGAACTTTGTACCTTACAGGGCCAATTTTCACGATAGAAATGGCAAACGACGCGGTCACTGGCCTTAACGACGGAGAAGAAGTCTTTCTCAGAGAGAATCTCAGAATATTCACCATGTCCGAGAGAGATCCAACGGCTCCGCTTCTCCGACATCTTCTTCATCTGCTGCAATCTTCGCTCCCTCAAGGCCTCAAGATCGTCGTCATCGAGTCGATCCAAGGCGGCGATCTCTTCATCAAGCTTCTCCTCAACCGCCTGAGCAACCGTCAGAACTTGCTTCTCTATCACATGTTGAATGTTAGGGTTATCCATCTCTCAAATTGTGAGCAAGATCTCTTCTCTCTTTCCCTCTTCTTTTTTTTTTTTAGATACAAATCTATATCTCTCTTTCTTTCCCTCTCTGATTTTTTTTTTTTTTTTCTCCCCTTTTCAAATAAGAACGATTTGGGATTTGCAGAGAGCGAAGCTCAGGGATAACCAGAACCGTAATGCGATGTCGTTTTATGGTTGGAGATTGCAAGGGAGAAAATGTTTGGGCTGTTTTCCAAGGAGAGGCCATCATGTTGGCCCAGAATGGTTGGGCTTATGGAAGAATTAAGAATATGTTTTACAAAAAGAATAAATTGGAAATCATAGAGAAAAAAATAAGAAAATAAATATATCAATTGATATAATCTATAAAAAAATGTCTTTTTATTAGTTATAGAATAATACTTTTCATTTAATCAGGTCAAAAAAAAATATAATACTTTTCATTCCTCAATTTTTATTTGAACACATCTAAGTATTGCCATCGTAAATCTAGGAAAAAATATAAATATTTTTTCTTAAAGTGTTAGAGTCAAAATTATAATTTTTTTTTTTTGGCAATGTCCTATGTAAAGTCAAAATATTAAGTCACATTTCTTTAATGGAGGTGTCCAATGTAAAGGAAATAAAATTTATTACTTCCTCCAATCCTCTATGACATTTGAAGAGATGATATTTATCGTATTTTAAGATCTATTTCTAATTTTAGTCAAAAAAAAATTTAAATTAATCTGATCAAATTAGATAAATAGGTCTCAAATTTATTATTAAGTCGAAAACTTTTTACTATTGTGATTACATCAAACTCCAAACTTGAAGTATATGAATTTGAAGTTTGACCCATCATGGTATAACCTTTTTTTTTTTTGGGGGGGAGGGGGGGGTTGGGTGGCTCAACTATAAAATGTTGGACCTGGCCCAATACTTAAAGCCCACTTTTATTTCTGTGGAGCCATCAATCAACATGCTTGTTTGGATTAACTTACTTTTAATTGATTATGTTATAAGGGTTCACTATATGGAACGAGTTTTGTATTGCAGAGCACATGTATCTTTTGTGCTGTCCCAAACAGCTTCTACGTGCCTGTTTGGATGCCTAAAAAAAAAAGCACTTTAGGTACTCAAACTAAGATTTCCACAAAAGCCACCCAAGCAGGCCAAGATTTTGAAAAAAAACTTTTTTATTTGAAACCATGGTTTTGAAGTTTAAAACCTAAGTTTCAAAAAAGTTATTTTTTTCTCCGTTTACATTGCTTTTTTTTAGGTTGGTGGGGCCATCATTGTACTCTCATAAATGCTACCCTATATTACCCTTTTATTTTTTAACTCTTCTCCTTTTATTTTATCATTTGTATGTAAATACCACATTAACTAATGTCCTTTTTGGTAATTTATACACAAAAAAGTCATTTCTGGTAACAACTATCCAAACACTCTTATTTTATCAAAAGCAATTTTTCACAAAAGCTATTATGTTCAAAATCTATTCTTTAAAAGCACTTTTTCAGCATTTTTCTTAGAAGCTATTCTCTAAAAGCTAATCCAAACAGGCTCTACATCATTAACCAACGTCGAAAGCATTTTTGTAGTACAACATGACATGTTTAGATTTCCGTTGACCACTGCTTGAGATACACTGCTTCAAGCCCACTTCTAGCTACTTCTGTGGAGCATTTCATGCATTTGCTTATATTAGCTCACTTTAATTGATTTTGAGTTGTAAGAGTATAATAAGTGAAAGGAGTTTTGTGTTACTAAACAATATCATTTTTAAGCTCCCCCAAACAGCTTACGCGTCATCATGAATCAATACTGAGAGCATTTTCATTTTAATTGAACAAGGCATGAGAATAATATCCAGTTCATAGAAAAATCAGAATGTTGAAATGATGATGAGTGAAACAAGGGAGTGAAAAAGACAGACGAATAACAATATTTGGGGCCTACAAAACATTTAAGTGGGAAAGAGTGAATGGAAGGGAGAAAAGAAGGATGGACGAAGCTGACCTCTCGCACACTTGGGTGGTTGATGAGGTTGAAAGATTAGTTGTAAAGCTGAGGAGGCCAATAAGCCCTTAAAGATTAAAGAGTCGTTACGTGAATGGTGATGTCTCAAAGTCTCAAAGTCTCAAAGTCATATCTCCCCATCTGCATCGTGGCGATATTTGTAAGGTGGCTGCACCAATCAAATTCTGTTTTCCACGTGCTCCCCCGCGTAAGCCCCAATATCTCCCTTCACTCCACAGTCCACACTAACTCATTATCAACATAACTCTCTCTACATTATATTGGACCACCTCCTTGTCTTTAAGCGCCCCCATCAAATTCAAAATACTACTAGTCAATCATATGATATCTCTCACGTTTTTTACCGTTTTTCTGTAAAAGAACAACTATTGACATACCAACATGACTCGGCATAATTTTTATTCATAACCAAGTCATATAAACCCAATATTTAACAAATTTGGATTGGGGTTTTGTTATCAAAATGCCTTTTTTTTTTGTAGTTTTTTGCCGCTAAATGTGAATGTTCAACCTTATCTCATTGTTTGACTACTTTATAATCTTGTTAATCCACCACTAAATTAAGTACTATTAAGTTAATAAAAATATGTATGGTGGCAAAAATTTACTTTTATTCTAAATTAAAAGTCAAACATGTTTCAAAAGTCAGAAGATAGTAATCAAAATCTTTTTATCTTCTCTTGATTAGTGTCTCACGTAAGTTGGAACAAAATACATATAACATACTTATTTCGTACTTTCTAGATCATGTTTGAAAAGCATTTTTTATTGTAATTCAAACATACATTTACTAAACAAGTAAGATTAGCCGAACATGACTTTTTCTTGTGTAAAAGCATGTCAAGTGCCTCCTACTACTTTCCGAAACAGGTCAAATATGTTAGAGTAGTTTTTGTCTCAACCTGCCTGAACATATATTTTTTAAACAATATTTCAATCATGCCTTTATTAATGTAAAAACAATATGAAGAGCGTATGAAGACTTGGTAATTGGTATAAACATGCAGAGTTAATTCTGATAGACCTTGTTTGGTACAAGGCTTGGGAGGGTATAGGAGGGGGTGAGTAGACTTTCAGTTTGGTATGTGGGTAGGGGGTTCCTCCTTTTGGGAAACTGTTGTTGGGAAATCTCCCTCGTCATGGGAGAGTCTGGGAGCTTACGTTATTATCCTTGTAACATTTTAGGGTGTGTTTGTTATAGCTTTTGGACTCTAAAAGCTCAGCCTAGACGCAGAAGTTCAATCTGGCTTTTTTATTATGTTTGGGTTGGTTTAATTTTTGAAGTGCTTTTGGGTGAAATGGGTTTCTGGAGGTCCAAAAGTTAGAAGCAATATTTTGGGGCTTCTGGCTTCTTACTTCTGCTTATTGAAATGGGTCTCACGCCTTTTGTTGTGTATTATTTAATGAAGTGTGTAGGAAAATTAGACTATTAGATCCCTAAAATTCTCAAATAAGATATTTTCTTTTAATATAAAATTTCCTTTTTATCTCCAAAAATTTAACATAATAATCTTTAACTATTTTCTCACACAATATCCTCCTTTGAGTTAAAAATATAATTTTTTCAAATTATTTTCCTTAAAATAAGGGAAAAACTAAGCCTTTAAAATCCTCAAAAAAAAAAACCCAAATTTCACTTTTTCTTTCTAAACTTTAAGAATATATGCATATTATGTAATGTCCCACATCGGCTGGGTTCGAGATGTTCCAAACCTATATAAGGTGTTGGACTCTCCTACCCATCAGGACTCGTTTTCACGGGTGAGTGTGGGAGGCTTCGGCCAGTATCCCTACCGTGAGGAACAAAACCGTGAGGGGCATAGCTATGTCGCCAAAGCGGACAATATCCTGATCGAAACTTGGGCTATTACTCGTAACACCCCAAAATTTACAACATAAGTATAAGGAATTATTTAAGTTTTTAGGGATATTATTAAAATATTAAAAAGTATTAAAATAAATAAATTTATGATATTAGGTATTTTTAATAATTTTAAGGCTTATTTTATTTAAAAAACAAAGAGAAATAATTAGAAGATAAAACTTAATTTGGAGAAAAAGGGATAACAAGGATATAGTTGAGGTCTTAGAAAGGTATTTAGAAATTAAAAAGCCTTATAAATAAATTTATGAGGTCAGGTGCATTGTTAATAATTTTTAAAGTTTATTTTATTTATTAGTTAAGGCAAAATAGTTAGAAGATAAATTTAAATAAGGGAATATTTAGAATCTTGATGTATTGGTTATTAACTAAAAAGTCTTATAAATAAATTTAGAAATTTAAGCATATCTAGATAAATTATTTTGTTGACAGATTTAGGTATATTTCTAAATGATAATGATAAATAAAATTATGATTTAAGAGAAAAATAGGAAATAGGAAATGGAAAAGACATTATTTGCCCATAGTTAAAAATATCCTCAATTATAAGAGGAAGGGTAAGATAGTAAAATACCTGTTAGGAATAAAATATCAGTGTTACCTTTCAATTTACACCACACACGTGTCTCTCTCCCTTAGCTTCTTTTTATTTCTTTTTCCTCCCTCAAACTCGATACACACACACTCTTCATCTCTCTCGTGCTCTCACTCTGCTCTCTCCCATGCTCCGTCGTTCCAGCACTCCCTCCGACCTCCATCAACGGCGATCGACGGCCCTTCAAGGCAGAAGACGGTCAGGAGGGCTTGGGCCATCTCAGGTGAGTTCTTTCTTCTTGTTTCCCTCTCTTTCCGCTGAGAGTTTGAATGATTTGGGGGGGAAGTATTCGAAATCTTTGGACATTTTTTTGAAGCTTATGAGTTTAGGAAAATGGTGCTTGAAGCTTGTCCTTGTTGTTTTGAGTGTTGATTTTGAGAGAGAAGGCGAATTTGGTCCAATTTCTGCGAGAAGTTCTTCCTCTGGTACTGTTCACCGAAGCTAAAACTGGGATTTTTAGATGTTTGTTGTTTTAAAGCTTGATTTCTTGCAATTGATAGTCATTCTAAGGTTATGGAATAGGGTATTGGGATTGATTGGAGGAATTTTGGAATTTTGGTTGTTGCTTCTTCTTCCCTGTTCCCTGCGAGTTCGACGGATTCAAGAGGAAATAATTGTTGGACGAAATGCACTTGAGATTATAAGCTCTGATAAGCATTTTGTATGGGTGATTTGATGAATTTTTGGATGGTTGAATTGTTGTTCTCTTTCCCTTATTCTTGCCGAAATTCTGCTCTGGCCTTTGTGATTTGTTTGATGATGAAAGTTAATGATTTTTGTATTCAATTCTTCATGTGGCTCTGTTCTGGTCAGAGATTAGTGGTGAAAATGAATTGATAGTGTAAGATATAATTAGGATGGTTATGTTGCTGATTGAATTTTGGTTTGTGTAATTGGATTGAATTAGTCTTATGATCAAAGAGTATATTTTAAGGAATTTGAGTTAAGATAGGATGAATCAGTTAAAAGTGAAGTCCCTGCTTTAATGCGTTTGAGATGTTGTATTTGGACATCTATATGGTAAATTGGATCCTAAAATATCAAGTGAGGGTTGCAAGAGTTATTAAGGAACATGGAAAGTAATTGAATTAAGAAGGATAACTGATAGCTAAGGAAAGTAAGTTAATTTAAAATAACAAAGAGATTCTTATGTTATACTGTATGTATATTAGTTGTTTGTGAATTCAAGCTGAGATTTTACTTATTGTTGTTACTTGTGATTTAATGTTGATTCTCTGATTATTTTTCTATGTCATTCTGATTTCTTGTTATAATATTGATGAATAATGGTGTTAGTTTAGTAAGAATGAAGTTTAGCTAGATGAGAGGTGTGAACTAATGATTGTTCTTTGAATTGGTTTGGTAACTGAGTTATGTAAGTTATGTCTAGTAATAAATGAATCCGAAAGGAGAGGAAAGATTAATAACTTGTACTATAAAGTATGAAATGAGTGAGTTCTTATAGTTTAGAAGTTTTAGTTTTAATTCAATAAAAGTTGTGTTACTTTGCTCCATTATGTTGCAATCTTAAGGAAGTATGGTTTGGATTGTTATATTTGGATACCTAAAGGGTAATTAGACTTTTAAGTATAAAGTAAGTAGTTGTATGGTCTACTAAGAAATTTAGAAAGTGAATTGAAATAAAAGGATAATTGATTGATAAGAAATGTAAGTTAATTTAAAAATAGTAATGACATTCTTATATTGTGTTGTGTATACAAATTAATGGTTGTGCAATGTTGATTGATGATGGTGTGATTAGCCATTTATTTAGAAACTAAGGTTTAATTATATTAAAGTTAGAAAGGGGGTAGAGCTATAGGAACATGAGAGACGTTTGATTATTATGTCTAAGTTTAGATATTAATATATTATTCTATACTATAAATATTTATAGGACAAAATAGTGGGATCGAATTCCCAGAGTAAATAGAAGAGAAGAAATACAATGAAGAGTAAGCTCAGGATACAGGTAGCAGTTTATTTCATTACATTAAAAATTGCATGTATTATTTTGTAATATCTTTTTCAAGTTTACATTATGCATGAAGGTGATAAGCCTTGTTAATTCCTGCATAGCAATTTATGGAATATTCCAGGCTTAGATGGTTCGCTACCCCTTTGCCAACCCAGTTAGTTATAGCTTTAAATGCGATAACGAGAAGTCCTGCAGGTAGAACCACCACTAGATAACAAATATATTGTTAATAGTGGTTGGTAGAGCATGTAGCACAGGAAGTATGTGTAATTGTTTTATTTGTTCAGGTTTATGAAATATATACATGACAATGCTAGCATGATAATCTATGTTAATGAAAGAAACTACTATTGGGATTTCCAATCTCATCCCCTTCCCTAAACATTTTCAGTACGCAGGATCGGAGAAGCTAGCTGGGGAAGAAGATTAGACGAAAGAATTAGGATTATAATTTGAAAAGTAAGAGGTAGTTAATACCTGAGAAAATGTTATTTGTATATGTTGTAAAATTAAATTATTAAATTAATAGTAGGAAGTACAGAAAATAGAAATGCATAAGTTTATTAAGGGATTTAAATTTCCTAAGTGTTATGAATTATGAATAGATACTCTAAAAAGGCAGTGTATGAATAAGTAACAACGCCTGCTAAGCTATGTACTATCATAGTTAGTTATTTTAGAATTTAATTACCTGTGAGTATAAATATAAATGATTAAACTTAACCGTATGTAAATGTATGTATTACCCTAATATCACTGTGCATTTTGGTAGAAGGATTATCAGCTGAGATAACCCAGCGTTTCCGATGTAAAAAGGATAGAAACCTATAAGTAGAGATAATTAACCCATGAATGGGTTTTCACTCCCCACACACTATCATCAAGGGGAAGAACCGTAAGGGAACTTAAGTAGTTTAGTTGTTTTATGAACCACTTTGTTTATAAAGAGTTTTAAATTCTAAGTTATACTAAAAGCCCATTCCAACTGAAGTGAGGTTGGAATTCTGTTTAGAAAGAAGATTTAAATTTTATCGTATTTTTGGGCTTCTAATATTCATAAAAGCGGTAATACTTCAATTAAAGTGCTATAATATAGTAGTAAAAGTCCAGGTGTTACATAATATATATGTATTATTTAATAACAATAATGTCATTTTTAGTAAATTTTCATCTGAATTTTTTTTTTCAAAATAATCATCCAAACATGTTTCTAAAAGTCAGATTAAAGAAAAGTCACTTCTATTATCACAAATCCAAATATAAATCACTTTACACAATCTGACTTTTATCTAATCTTACTTTTGAAAAAGTCATATTGAAAAAAAAAAGTTACTTCTCAGAAGTCAATCCAAACACACCCTTAATATTTTCATCACCATCTTCCCCATCCTAACTAATTTATCTATCATATATAATTTATTCAAAAAGGATGTGAACATAGGAGTTAACTTTTGAATTTTTGGGTAGAGACAAAGGCGAAAGAATCTTTCAACGCATCAGGTGAAGAACAGAAACCCGACGATTTGATGGATTTTTATGTTTGAAAAAGAGAGAGGGAAATTTTATTCGAGTGACAATAAATAAATATAATAGTATATGGCAGCATGTGGAAGCTCTATAGGCACCAAATGTTAGGGGTGTGTTTGGATGTATTTCTGAAAAAATGACTTATAGATAAGTCAAACTGAAAATAAGTTAAACCGAAAATAAGTCAGATTGTGTAATGAGATTTATGTTTGGATGAGCTGTTAAAAAAAGTGACTTATAAGTCATAAGTCATATTGTGTAATGAGGTGTATGTTTGGATGGACTTTTGAAAAAGTGATTTATGTTTGGGTTAGTTGTGATTTGATGTGTAAAATAAGTTAGAATTATGGGGTCCACCAAAAAAGTGACTTATAAGTCATAAGTTGAAAAAAAGAACTTATACTTATTTTGACTTATAAGTTATAAGTTACTTATTTTTATAAGTCGAGACAAACATATTCAAAACAACTTTTTTAAAAATAAGTACTTATCCTTTAAAATAAGGACTTATTTGGCTGGAATAAGTCCAGACAAACAAGCCCTATGTCTCTATAGTGGTCGTTTGGAAGCTACGTAGGCCCAAAAAAAAACCTTTTCCCCCCCATTTTTTACAATATAAAATTTCTTTTGCATATTTATTTCTATTTTGTACAACCTCATTATTCATATTTAAGTCTCCTCTGTTAAGCCCACTCTGATCATTCTATTTCCTAACAAACTACTCTGACACGTGATGTGCTCCACCCGATAGTAATCAAATTCCCATTTCTTTATTTATTTGTCCCCAGCTTAATTTGTGATTTATAACTATATATTTTTAATTCTTTAAATTTACCTCCAATTTTTTTCCTTCTTGATAAACTTTAAACAATAATGCTCCAATAATATTTTAGTTAAAAGTGTCATTTTAATGATTTGCTGATAGTTATACAAATATCAGAAATTTGTAGTAAACGTATAAACAATTACAGCATGCTTTAACATATATTCATCATAAAACACGTATAAATAATTTTGAATGAATTATAGGGATATTAAATATATACTTTTCTTCTTTTCATCTGGTGTGATAATTAATTACAAACCTTTACATACTTCAAAAGGCAGTTAACAATTATTAAGTACAAGCTGTACTCTTAACTGTATGATAATTACTAAAATGGTTAAAGTGTTTTATCCATGCTCTAGACTTTTGATTTGGTCTGTGTGTGTTGAGGAGAAAAGTAAAAAAGGTGAAGCATCATATCCAACGAGCAGGCACAAAGTGAGATGAAATGAGGTTTGTTATGTGTGGGAAGCTTTAATGAAAAGCCATCAAAAGCAAGGGTTTTAGATATGAGAGGAGGGGAAAGCATGGTGACATCGGATGAGGATGAGGATGAGGATGAGGATGAGGACCTACAATTGCGGGTTTAAGGGGAAGAGACTATATGGTTCGTTTAGGAATTTTTTTTTTTAAAAATGATAATTGGGACCTTAAGAAAAAACAGTTTTTTAGCCATTACCAGTACTCAATGTAAGCATGTAAAATGAGTTTTTTTAAAGAAACACCATTGTTTAAGAAGTATATTCACATAATTAAACTGAATTAAAAGCACTTCTCACATATTTACTTAAATCACATTGTAAAAATAGCTTCTACTACTAATTTAAAGAAGCATTACAAGATACTATTGAGTTTGACTACTATAACTGGAAAAGTGACATTTAAATAACCTTACTTCTAATTGATTAATACTCAAGAATGATATGATTATATATTGAAATATATTTATGAGAACAACAAAAAGGACCAAGAGGAGGGTGGCGAAATGAAAATGCCTTTGTCCATAAGGAACCACAGCTTTGAGAGAGGTGGGCCTCTCACACTTCACTAATCATTCCCTTTCTGATGCAAGTAATTGCTGAGTCCCACACCCTTTATTACATCTTCAGTCTCATCACCCCAAATCTCCTCTTCATCTTCCCCTCCTTTCTCCCCTAGTTGCTTTTAGTTAATTAGTTTCATAATTTAATTCAACACTGCCACAACATTCTTTCTTTTTTAATTATTCATTCATACCATAACCTTCTATTTAATGAAAACTAATTTTGTTATGCACTTAATTCAATGATGTTAACTTTTAAACAACTTGTATTCTCATTTATTTTCAAAAAACTATCCCATATATGAAAAAAAGTCACATTAAGCCCCTACTAATCAGATTTGAGCTATAGGTTGGGTCTTAAATGAAGGCGACTTTTTCAAGGGTCACTCTAATTAAACGTGGAAACTTGATTTCCTTATTGTATGAGGTAAATATGTAAAATAATGTTTATCCTAAAAACTTAAAAGCATTTTCTCGAAGTTGATTTAGATTGCTTGGATTGCCCCTACATGAGAGCACTTAAAGTAAATACTTTTTTATTATATTAGAAAAAACGCCTCTCAGATATTTTTAATACAATGTGAAATCAGTTGTTATAAGCATCCAAACAAGCACCCATGAACAAAATTACATCCGAAAATCATTTTATTATTGTATTTACAGGTAGATACAGTTTATTATTGTATTTATAATATAATGAATCTGATAGTAGTTGGATTTTTTTTTTTTTGCGGACAAAGACAATAGTTAGATTCAACGGAATCGTATTAAATAATAAATAATACTCCCTCTGTCCCATAATATAAGGTTCTTTTAACCGAATTACGGGTTCCTAAAAAATTAGTTAGAGTTAGTTAAAAACAATAAATGTGTTGGAAATATATCATTTTGCCCTTATTTATGAATGAGTAAGAGAGGGGATAATTATGAAAAGAAGATGAAAAAAAATGTGGGAAAATTAATGCATGGGTAAAATGGGAAAAAAAACATTTATTACTCAAATAAAGTCAAATAGGACCTTTTATTGTGCGATAAGATCATTCAAAAAAATGGACCTTATATTATGAGACGGAGAGAGTATAAGAATATTACATTACATATTAGGGCAAAATGAATTGAAAAATAATATAGAGAATGAAACCGTGAAATCGGGAATAAAATTATAAATAACGAAACTGCGTGTGAATGCGGTGGCAAGCATTGAATTGAAATAAATATTATTTATAATGGGGGTGAGGCAAATAAGAAGCAGCATGCAGATAAAAAATAGTTCTTTTTCTGTTTTTCACCCCCAAACACTTGCGAAAGTGATAAGGGGCTGTAATTTCTACCCTTTGACTACCCGTTTCGATCTGAATTAGTCCAGATATTGATAGTTTTGCCCTCGTGTCCGGCCTTATTTAAATTAATCTAGACTCCCAATAAATCCTCTAAATTTAAAAGAGGTAAGTCTAAGATACCTACGCAAAAAAATGTTTTTTTTTTAAATTACATTAGAGATTTTAAAATATAACAATTTTAGTATTTTAGGTTAAAATATCAACCTTAACCTTAAAAAACCTAACTTTGGCTATTGATATTTTAGAGGTAAAGCACAAAATTATTAAGTTTTAAAACTTCCGACAATTTTAAACCAAAAACCTTACAAAACAAAATAGCTTCTCAAGAACCAGAACTTCTTTAAAAAAAATAAAATTTGCATCCCAATAAAGTAATATAATATAAATAAGAAAAAGCACAGTTTGACTGTAATATCTTTCTCTTTCTCTCTCCCATTAGCTTTTTCTTCTCCAGAGGAAGAAACCGCAAAAGCCCACCAACGCAGACACACGCACTGGTTTCTCTTCTCAAACCTCTCACTCACGCACTCACACTTTCCCCCACACTCTCCTTCAAAACCGTTTCTTTCTTCCCCCCATTCCCATTCTCTTTCTCTCTCTATGAACAACCCCTTTTCTCTCTCTTCCTCGCCATTCCCACTTTAGCTTCTTCATTTTCCTCAATCCACACTCATCACTGACTTTTCTCTCTGATATTTTTTTTTAGGGTTTTGTTTGTTGGTTTCTTTCCTTTTCGTTTTCCATGGAAAGGAAGCAAGGTTTTTTCGCTACTCTCAGGGAAGAAGTAGTTCGTGGGCTATCACCATCTCGTTCTCGGGCCACCAGTCCGGGTCGAACCGGGTCTCCCATATCGGTTTTACTTCGTAGGAAGAATCAGAAGCAGATGGGTCATAATAAAAATAATAGCTTTGGGGTGAATTCTTCTGATTCTGCTTTGATCGGGAGATCCGGGAGTATGAGAGTGTTGGGGGAGACATTGACGCCTTTAATGGAAGGACCCGACCCGGATGGATCCCAAAATGGGGATCCGAAGAGAGTTGGTTCGGGTCTTGGTCAATGGATGAGAGGCCAGTTTTCGAGGGCTCCTTCTTCTGTGACTTCCATGGCTTACAACAAAAGGTCTGATCTTAGGCTTCTTCTTGGAGTAATGGGTGCTCCTTTGGCTCCTCTTCATGTTAGTGGGTCTGACCCGTTGCCTCACCTGAGTATTAAGGATACTCCCATTGTTAGTTCTTCTCTCTGCTCAGTTTCATTCAGGCATTTTTTTTTTTGAAGTGTTGAATGAATTTGATAAATTAACTTGGTTCTCTGCTTAGCGATTCTGTAAAGATCATGGTGTCTTGAATTTTTGGATATTGTTGCATTTTCTGTTTTGAAAATCTGGAATTTAAGATTTATCTTTTTCTCTCTGATGCTTTTTTTTCCCTGCTGGGCTATTCTGTTAGGATCATGGTGTCTTGAATTTTTGGACATTGTTGCATTGTGTGTTTTGAAATTTTGGAATGTGTGATGTGTGATTAATCTTTTTCTCTAAATAATTAACAAATTGCTTGGTTTTGGATGCACATTTGGTATGGTGTATGCATTGTTGTATTTTATGCATTGGTAAGCTTCATTGTGTGCAAAACCTTACAATTTTTACCTTTATTTGAGCTATTTTTGTGTTTATCTGAAATGGTTAGTCGTGGAAAGAACTGAATCATGTGTGTGTTTCGCGATTTAAGGTTAAGATGGTTAAGTGGTTAACTCTAGGGAATGTTGTAGTTTTTTTTATTCTTAAGTTGTTGTGATTACAGGAAACCTCGTCTGCACAATACATACTGCAGCAGTTCACAGCGGCTTCTGGAGGGCAGAAGTTACAGAACTCTATAAAAAATGCATATGCAATGGGGAAAGTGAGAATGGTGGCTTCTGAATTTGAGACTGCCACAAGGGTAGTAAAGAATAGGAATGCCTCTAGATGTGCCGAGTCTGGTGGGTTTGTGCTCTGGCAGATGAATCCTGACATGTGGTATGTAGAGCTTGCTGTAGGGGGAAGCAAGGTTCATGCAGGCTGCAATGGGAAGCTTGTTTGGAGGCACACGCCATGGCTTGGTGCTCACGCAGCGAAGGGACCAGTGAGGCCACTGCGTCGTGCTCTTCAGGTTAGGCTCATGAGTTTCAAATTTACTGCTGCTGCTTCACTTTGTGTTAGCTTCTTTCCTCTGTGTATTTCTCATCCTGTACATGTTTGTTAAATTAGGGCCTTGACCCCAGAACCACTGCCAGCATGTTTGCAGCTGCCAAATGCATTGGGGAGAAGAAAATCAATGGCGAGGATTGCTTCATCCTTAAGCTTTGTGCTGATCCTCAAACATTAAAAGCTAGGAGCGAGGGTCCTGCAGAGATCATTAGGCATGTCTTATTTGGCTACTTCAGCCAGAGGACTGGACTTCTTGTTCACATTGAAGATTCTCATCTGACCCGCATACAATCTAATGGGGGTGAAGCAGTTTACTGGGAAACCACAATAAATTCATTCCTTGATGATTATAGACCTGTGGAAGGGATTATGATTGCTCACTCAGGTCATTCTGCTGTAACACTCTTCAGGTTTGGGGAGATGGCGATGAGCCACTCCAAAACAAGAATGGAAGAAGCCTGGACAATCGAAGAGGTTGCGTTCAATGTTCCAGGTCTTTCTGTAGATTGTTTCATTCCCCCAGCTGATTTGAAATCTGGTTCCGTCAGCGAAGCCTGTGAGCTTCCTAATGATGAAAAGGAAAAAAACTCTATAGTAGTACACGGGGTCAAGGTTTCTGCACTTGGGAAATCACATAATGGAAGCACTGATAGTAAGGAATGGAAGATATTGGAAGTCTAACTGTGACTGAAGACTAGGTCAATGCAATTGTTTATAGCAGTTACTAGTGTTTGACTACTAATAAAAGTTATAGTTGGGGTTCATCTGGTTTTTTTTTTTCTCATGGAAGCCTACCTGTGAACAAAATCCACTTGTTTCAACCAGACCTGAGTGATTTATTATACTCTGCAGAAAACATTTACAGAGTTGGAAGCTTCTTCATCTGCCTAGGAAGAAAAAAAAAGGATTAATTTTTAGTTTGGCTTCCATACACAATGGAAAGGTGGTGCTGAAGCATTGGTTTAGCAGGTGACGAAGAAATTTGGACTCCACAACTTAGTTCAGTGTTGGTGGTGGTAGTATTAAAGAACCTTCCGCCGACTACTAGAAGGGGTTTGACACTAACAGATCAGATAACTCTGGTATTGAAGGATATGCTAATTCCGTTTCTTTCTATTATTATGTGTAGGAATGTTTTCTGGGTTTGGATTGGTAAAAGGGGTGATTTTGGGTTAGCGGTAAAAGTACACTCTTCTGATATGGTTTACAGCCGTATTTTTGCTCTTTTATATTCAGTGCTTCTGAAAATGAAATGTAATCGCCAATGAATGACCATGGTACATTTTGTACAAAGCTTTCCATTAATTTTGAGGAATTGATGTGCTTTTTAGCTAATTTGTTAGTGAAGGACGTGCGTGTGTAAACGTGACAATGGATAGCCTCTCAGTTTTATAATGTATTTCGAGTTCCAAACCCCCCGGGGGCCGGGACTAGTGGTGGTTGCGTACACCTTTATTGTTTTTTTCTTTCTTACTCGTGCAGCTTTATTTTATTAGCATTTGTTTATTTTTTTAATTTGTTATTGTCCATTGCTTTTGAAGGTTAGTGTCTCTCTTTTTTTATCCATTTGAATAGCATGAAATGTTTTTACTTTTGTTTATTTGGTGGAGGTACCTACCTCGATTTGCTTCTTGTGCCCCCATCCCCCCCCAAAAAAAAACCCGGTTTTCGAATTACCCTTTTACCTCATGAATATGATTGTTGTTGGTTCAACTTATAGGGATGAACCAATAAACTCAAATGAGAACATTGTAAATATAAACAGAAGCAGAGAGTTGACAGGCCGCCACCATCAGAGCAGAGGAAGGCTTGAGATTCATCTTCATGTGATGTGTGATTCACATTCTCTGAATTGCTGAGTTTGCGCGCGGAAAGTTAGTTTTTGCTCTTTCGTCCTAGAGAGAGCCTCCACTTTCTGATCCAATTTTAGCAACTTTTTAACTATTTTTTTCACTGTTGTGTGATGGGATCCTTGATGGCAAAACTAAACTTGAGTATTTTAACAAGTTCGCTAGTCTTCCCCTAGAGTTCAATAATATAAAGCTAAAAGATTATATTGAGAGGTACAATCTATTAGGTATAAATTATATTACAAACTTGATATTACATTAAATAGATATGATTGTATTATTAATAAAATTAGTTTAATAATAAGAGAATTAACTTTCATTAGTGTCTTGATGCTTGCAAGAAAACTAGGGAAAATTTTTCTTGATGGTAATGATGGAACTATCAATATCTAGATCTATCTATTAAGAATCTAACTAATGGACCTGACTAAACTGAGGTAACTTAAAAGGGAATAGGGGTCTCCCAACAAGGATTTTTTCATGCTTAGGGATTGAACCCAACACGCATTAAAGAGCTAAGGTACCTACCACTTCAACCAATCCCATGAGGTGATAAAACATGAAGAACAATGTAATACCCGTTGTAAAAGAGTTAGTGTGAGAGTGATGGATTGCATTTGATGCATAAAGAAGAGAAGGTTGACACCATTAGATCAAAGTTACGATCTTAAAGAATGAGACCTAACCGTTGATGATAATCTTAATTATACTTATCTCAAACTTAAATTCAGGCTTGTACAGATCTTAATCACCCGAGCTAACTCCACTCACCAATTCTGCTTACGCAATCACTCATCCAAATAAGTATTGATATGTGAAATGAGGTTAGTGATGGAGACTCCTCAACCAAGTTATGTGGCCGTGGTCCATGGAGCTAACCCATCCGAATTCATCTCTTTACTCACAAAACTTGATTTCCAAACCTGTAAAATTTGTTTATAATGAAAACGACTACTACTCAGTGTACTGCCCTCATTATTGGATTTCTGATGAAGACTCCTATAAATGGCGACGTGTATGCATGTGTGTGTTTTTGTGGGTCTCCCTCTCTCTCTCTATATATTTATTTATACACTTAAATATTCATATAGCATGAGAATCAAAGGTTTGGTTAGCTAAAAGTCAAAAAAGAATTGAAGGTTGGAGTTGGCTTTAGTGAAGATGTATATGGCAATGGAAGTTTCGATTGTAACAAGTGGTTATGTAAGTAGCAGCAAATTAGTTTGTAAGTAGGTCCCTATTTCCCCCCATTTTTTTATTGGTTGCTTACAAAGCATTGGTCTCTTTGTTTATATTGTGACATTTACATTAACAGCAATAAAACTTGTCCCATTAGATTGGGCTAACTACATGGATCATACGATAGAATTGTGTTTTATCAACAACTAAATCTCCAGATAAAATGATAACTTGTAGGTTAAGAGATTTCATTTAAATAATTTTGTCGAGTGTCATCTCATCTCTAATCTTCCTTTACCTACGTTTATAAGCTTTTATACTATTTAATTTACTTTTCTTATTAACGCATTCAATATCTTTATTTGTATATGTTCAAACTATCTCAGACAATTTTCTATCATTTTTATTCAACAAATGTCATTCTAATTCTTTCTTTTGTATATGCTCGTTATGATTATCCTTTCTTGTATGTTATTTATTATTAACATAAAAATAAAAAAAATTACACCCATAATTGTCTCCTTATTTGTGTGGGATAAGAACCACATAATCAACTATTAATGTTTTTTCTCCAACAAATTAATAAATTATGAGTATATATAGGGATGCATACATAAAATTAAAGTAACTATAAAAATCCAATAAAAAAATTATAAGGACCAAAGCTATTTAAAATTGAAGTAAAATATCATAACTTTCATCTAACCTTTTTCTATATTGAGGGAATAAACATAGTCGTCTCTTTACTATCACCAAAATATGTACTCATCTGGTCCTATTTATAGGGCAGAGAGAGAAGGTTTTGTTTGGTCATATATATAAATCACCTCATTCAATATTTAGTGTAAATGTACAAGTTTACCCTTCATTTATTATGTGTTGACTTTATTTTCATTTGATATAGTGGACATTAAATATGGGTAAAGTTGTAAATTTATTGGATTTTAGTGGAAAGTTAATGAGTTTTAAGGCTTTTATTGGTCTGTGTGAAATATTCTGGAAGTGACTTATAAATAGGACCAGAAAGTATATATCTTTATATGACCTTTGCTTTTATAGCGTGTGAAGCCACCTAAATATAATATTACTAAAATTTATATGGGTTTTTTTTATTATTATTATTACCAAAAACCACTCACTATATGATTGATTCCTTCCAAAAAAAAATTTTCTACGCTAATTTTCATTATGGTTATGAAAGCCATAATTAGGCCAAAAGAAAGTTATGAAAGCCGTTGAAAGCATAAACATATAATTTTAATTTATTTGAGTTTTATTTCTACAGTTCAGATTTCAGAAGTACTCCTCCGGTCATAATTATAAGATCATTTTTATTTTTTTGAAAAAAGTTAATGATACAAAATTAATTACTTTAAATTGTCTATAGTAATTTTTCCCCCTCAAAACTACTCTATTCTACTTATAAACTAACCTATAATCTAATTACATGTGACATATGTTATAATTTAATGGTCTAATTTGCTTCCTTAACTTCCACAAAAAAAAATTAAAGTGGTTTTATATTTAAGACAGGACAGAGTAGGAGTATTACTAGAAATGAAATGTCAGAATGAAATTCCGTTAAGTTTGAAAGTATGTTCTTTTTCATGAGCGGTCATCCTCATGCTCTACTGATTCATAGCCCTAAGAAGATGAGGTGAGGCACATGGAAGTAGCAGAAAATGCAGTAAATGGTGGGAAGTTGAAGGTATGGGTTAGGTATGCACTGTTATGAGCTTCTTCCTCAATCTTAGGCTTAGCACCACAGTCATCATATTAAAAAAAAAAAAGTTTTCATATTTTTATTAGATATACAGTTATACACCATATGATCAAGAACTACCAGTAAAAAAGCAATATTATAGATTGATAACGAAATTCATTGGTTGTAGTGCTTAGTTTAGACTAATCGTTGGTTTGACTTGCTTGATCGCATCTCCTTGAAGTTGTTGATTTATATAGATTCCAAAGTTGACTTGCCAATATGAAGCTTCCTAGCAAAAGCAATTCCCACAATTCCTGTTTAGTGTTCAATTACTTTTTCCCCATTAACTTAAAAAAACTGCCATGAAGTCAAGGATCAGTACTAGTAAGTTTGAATACTTGTTTACTCGAAAACTGATCAAATCTAATCTACTTTATAATCTAGAAAGTTTTGAGTTCAATTTTATTGGGTATCTTTAAGTGTTTGAGGTGGTGTTGAGCGTCGTTGGAGTTTATAGTTCTTTTCCAAGATATTATCTAGATTTAAAAAGTGAGGTGAAAATAAATTATGTGACATTGTAAATATGAGTTGTTGGAAAAGGGAAGATCACTGTGAGCTCTTAGAAAAGCAATATAGTCACACACAAAAATCTCGTAACAAGTTATCCTCTCCGGTCCATATTATAAGAGATAATGAACCATTTTACACAAATCAAGAAAATATGGAGTCATTTATTATGAGTAAAACTCATGTGGGTTTCCAATTTTACCCTTATATAATTTATTATATACACTCACATCCTCTTTCCTCTTTACATTTAATATGTAAGGGTAAAAATGAAAATCAATCATTTATTATCTTGATTTTTTGCATATTACTTCTTATATTATGGACAAAAAAATTCTCATATTACCTCTTATATTATGAATAAAAAAATTTCAGCCTATCATATTTTTGGCGTAGAATTATCCATGGACCCATTTAAGAAAGTACTACATTCTTACATTTAAGATTAGAGAAGTACTCCCTCCGGTCCTAAATATAAGATCATTTTGACCTTTTTTTAAGGAAACAAATTCGACCAATAAATTATAATATATGTCACATGTAATTAGATTATAGGTTAATTTATAAGTAGAATAAATTAGTTTTAAGAAAAAAAAAGATAACTAGAGATAATTTAAAGTGATTAATTTTATATTCTTAATTTTTTCAAAAAAAATGTCAAAATAATCTTATAATTAGGATTGGAGTATAAATAATGCATTAGAGTGGAAGCATGCAACTGTAGAATGCACAAAATGAGAGGGAATTAGAGTTGACTAAATGAACCCCATTAGTGAGACAAGAAGTCTCAGCTAAATCCTGCACAACTAGGCCACTGGTTCCTTATTTTATTGCACTTAAAAAAAATTAAAAAAAAAATGAACGATGGGAACCCCAAAGAGACGCATCAGCACATGCGTAGAAGACACAAATACAATACTCAAGTGTTGAGCTTGAACTTCATCTCAAAATGTTAAAAACAACGATACAAATAAATATGAAAGAGTGAATTATGTATCACTAGAAAAATGGGAATTTTATTAGTTACATAGAAATAGAGAGAGTGTCGGCAGAGGAAGATAGAACTTAATTTGGTAGCAGAAGACAGGGAATGGAGACACATTAATTAGGAGAGATCTGATGATCTGAATCTCTCAGAGAAAGGTGGGGACACACATGGAATTAAATAAAAATCTGAGCAACACAACTAAAACTATTATAATTAGAACCATACTTTTCTTCTTCCTCAACACAGTATCCCACTCTTTTTCATCATCTTTCACTATCACACTCACTATTCAGATTCCCCGTTTCTTCCATGTGCTTCTATTTATATGTTTCTCCATATCTACCTCCACGCCTCTCAGTATTGTGTTGCAGGAAAAAAAAATGATAATTAAACTTCCTTTATTCTGCAGAATGCTGTGTACTTGTTCTATTAACCATATAAATCAATGACAAGCCGATGATTTGTTTTGGCAGGATTAATTAATGCATAGAAAGGTGAGAAAAGAAAGCATTTCTGTTCATTAGCCTGCAACTTTTGATCCTTGCTCAAAAACACTAGATAAGGATGTATAATACTACGTTTTAAATAGTAGATTCTGCCAACTTAGAGTTTTGAGGCATGTTCCTTTGGAAAAAAAAAAAACAGATTCTTATAACATGTTAATGGGTTTTCCCCAAGTTTTGGCCTAAAAAGTTTAATCTTTGTGTGTGTGTGTGGAAAGAAAATCACGGCAAAAACAAGACTTTAGTAGCAAGTGTTCATAATTACCCCATTGTCTCAAGTATGGGCATAGAATTTATTTCTCTTTTCTCTTATTTGGTTCGATTACATGGATAACATCTCCCACTTATTTTGTTAAATTTTCTCTTTTTGGTTATTCATTCAGATTTAAGAGGTGAGTACAATCAACCTCAAATTCTTTTACTTTTAAGAGTTTAAGTGAGTTGATGTGGAGTCTCTCTAAAAGACGGACACCTCTTATAGTTCAAAAACAATTTATAAACATATTTATGTTAAAAAAAAAAAAAAACTCTCATATTAGAAGTAAGATTCAAACACTTTGTCATATAAGATATAAATTACCGGTTCTAAACGTAGGAACTTTATGGTATAAGTTGCAATACATAGTACAAGGTTTATGGCCAGAGGTAATATATTATACTCTTATCAACTAGGCCAATCTTTACTATCAACTTTATTCAAAATAAAGAAGTGCATATATATATATATATGACCAATCTTAACATACTATATATATACATATATATCTATCTTTTTGTTTATTTATACTTGAGGTGCATGTCAACCCAGGCCTTCTTTGTTAAAACACACAAAAGAAGTGGGCCTGTAACAAGTATAGCCCATTTAGCTTATTTGCTGTCAGAAGCTGAAAACCCCCATAATGGACTATCAAAAAAGAAACTAAAATGGTCTATACTATCCAGTTCTCAAGTTGAAGAACTGAATTGGGCCTTATGAAGCCTTTGCAAACTATCTATGTGGACCTTAGCTGAGTGAACATGTTGGTCACAGCACCTCCCAGCTACACGCATATAACCATGTGGTATCCCAGCCAATAGGAGAGATAGGAATATGTTTTACACACACACACACATATGATGTGGTACCAAATGAGATAAAATTTACAAACAAATTTCTCACCATGAATAATTATTAAAGCTAAAGTATATATTTAATCCTTTAACCTTGTATAAGGTTTGATTTTGGTCATTTAACTTTAAAAAATGTTATTAGTCCTTTTACCCCAATGTAGTCAACAAAAAATGTTGATATTAAGATTTTAAATATTAAAAAACCTTTTAAATAGCTACAATATTAAGTTTAATTTTCAAAATAATAATGACTTTTACAAAATATGATCATTTGTGACTAAAAATATTAAGGTTAAAGGATTGAAAATATACTTTTTAAAGATAAGAGATCAAATTGAAACATTTTATAAAGTTAAATGATTAAATGTGTAATTTAGCCAATTATAAAACACCAAAAACTGTATGGTGTAATCCCCCAACCTAACTAGCAAGAATTGAAATTCATTAACCAATAATGTCTCGATTCAACAGCACCCCAAACGTATTCTTATGGATGATATTGTGTTATACACTCCAAAGTGGAAAATAATAATAAAACAAAAAGTGGGTTTGGATGTGATTGGCGTGTGGGCCTCTACCTCCTTCCAAAATTAAGAAAAACTCATTTGCTCCTATTACTAAAGTAAATTAAACATGATTGTTGGTTCCAAGTAACTTTTAAACCTCCAAGAGTCCCTTTATTTACTCTATTTCTGCCGATTTACTTTGAGCTTCTAATTTACGAGGCACTTGTGAACATTATAAAATACTCCATTCGCTCTTAATTATAAAATCATTTTAATTTTTTTGGAGAAATTAAGGATATAAAATTAATCATTTTATAATGTCTATAATTATCTTATTTTTTCAAAACTAATTTACCTTACTTATAAACTATCATAAAATACAATTACATGTAAGATACATTAAATTAAATGGTCTATTTAACTTCCTTAATTTCCACAAAAAAAGTCAAAGTGATCTTATATTTAGAACCGAAGGAGTACATTGAGAACTTGATTCTATAATTTACGAATCAAAATCACTATGTCACTATTTAGATCAAAACCAAATTTTAACCAAATCCAAGCACACATAGAAAGCGTATAAACTTGGGAAAGTACTACTCCAACAAGGACAACAAATTGATGGGGTAGAAAGAAATGAGTGAAAATAGAAAGATAAAGGAAGAAAAATAGCGTACATATGTAATAAAATCCTCTAAGATACAAGAAAGATGTGCCCTCAAGATCCTCCAAAAGAATGCCAAGTCAATGATAATTTGTACTACTACTGGTCCACATATACAGCTCACAAAAGCTCCATGTGACTCAGTCCTCAAAATAATACACAACAACAATAATACAATGCAAATAGGGATAAGAACCCACGAAAGAGAATCCTCTAGAACATCAATGAGAAAAGGCCACAACCCAAGACCAGGCTCACAATCATGTTGTGCATCGACCTCAACTTCTCTGCTCCACTCTGCAAAAATGACAACACATCACAACGTTCATTCTCAAACATCAGTATTTAATGTTATTCACACACATAATCAAGTGTTCGTATTAATGAATGTGTGCGGTGAGTTTCTTCATCTGTTATTTCATAGTACATTAGCTGGGGCATTCAATGATGTTGTTGCACTCAGAATATCTCACCCCACTGAAATTCTAAAAAGATGCAAACAAGTAATAACATGAACTTTTATTTGAACTTGAGATGCTAATGTGTAAATAAGAAAATTATGAGTAAATTATATTCCCTTATTAATTGATACTGTTATTTAAGTCCTTAATATATATAGAGTTTGTCTTAATCCTAAACATGTCGTATTTATCACAACTAACTTAACTACCATTTTAAATCTAATCAAATTAGTTAAATGGTTCTAACATTAAGGAATAGATGAGTATTTTATATATTTCATGTAACAAAAAAATGTAAATATTGTCGTATGTTAGTAATTTGCTTTAGTTATGACATACAACAATCATACAGAATGGATCATCTATGACCAATCTGTATAACCAATAATGGTTATTGGCTTCTTTTTGTTTTTAATGAAAAAATGAACTCATCTGTTATTAGTAGCCAGCTCACTATACCTAGCCAACAACTCACCAACCATGCTCATGTTTTCTTTTTGGACTGAACCAAGTTCATGTTTTGGATAGCACGTCTATAAGAATAAAATTATAAAACTTGAAGTATAGTACATGAACCCCATCATCACCCATCAGATTTATTTTTTATAAAAAGAGGCTCAAAACAATTATAATTTTTGAAGTACCCAAAGAAAATGCATTAATATCCTAGACATTTATATATGTTGTGTAATGTATCACCAAATACTCCCTTTCATCCTATCTATAGAAGTTGATTGAAGCATTCGTTTTTTATCCTAATTCCTAAATGTAATGTCTCAATTCGCCTTGTATCCCAATTTTATATTTCTCTCTCTCTAAATTTTTCTTTTCTGGTTGCATATGTTGAAAAAATATCAATCAATGAGGCTAATGAATGCATACGTTTAGACAAACCAATTTATACTACTCGTTACATAAGAGTTAAGACTACCTTTAACTGAATTTTTATACATCTAGAAATTGCTTATCCAACTCAATCATATAAAACCCCAAAGAATAAATAATTTATTTAAAAAAGAACCAACTCTAAATGTTCCCGGATCCCCAGATCACACATTAGTAAACTCCAACGGACAAACAGACCAGATTTGGATTAATAAGAAAGAAGGAAGAGAGAGAACAATAAAGCATATTTGAGATTTAGATCTGGGATAAAACTATAAAATATAGACAATAAAATAATGTTGTTATTTTCTAATCGTGCAGAGAATCGACAGACCTTTTTTAATCTAAACTTGACTGAAAAAATGACTAACATGTAGCATTGCATCAATAATATGTACTAGCTGTAACCTAACAATTTTTTTCTAAAATATACCTCCTTTAGAAATATTTCCAAGTTAAAAAAGAAAAAAGAAGTGAACTTCAACATTTAAAGATACATGTATGATGAAATACAAGTCCTTTTCTGATGAGAGGGTGTAAAGTTTGAGAATGCATTTAAAGAACGAATCCAAGAGATGCAGCGGATCAGAAGCACACTGCACCACTGTCCACTGATCTATCTCTGCAGACTTTGAATGACCAGTCCAGTCCAACTTTGAATTCTTTTATTGCCTACGGGGAGATGATTTTTCTTCTTGTATTTTTTTTTTTTTAAGATGATTGCATGAATGTCAAGTGGATCAAATTAAGCATTTCCATATACTCATCTGGATCTTTCATTTAGGTTTAGAGATAGTTAGATGTATGCACCATTACCCCATAAGCAAAAGCATTATTTCTAAGATTCGAAGGGTGATTTTTTAGCTACATGTTGACAACAGTTACCATTCTTCTAAGACTCAACCTCTAAGCATTATCAGATTCAATGGGATAATTCTTTCAAAAAAGACCTGTCTAATTTTTTAATTAGCAGGCTGTCTAAAAAGACTAACACATTATGACAAAAAAAAAGAAAGAATAATACATTAAAATCCAATGCTAGACAATGCCACTTAAAACGAAACAAAAGACGCTCTCTCCAACACTCCCGCACGTTCCTGCCTCTTACTTTAATCTAACGGCACATTGTCTATAGATTCATTCAACAGAAAAGTAGTACGAACTTAGATTTGGCTGAGCGACGTCGTTTTTTTGCAAGACAAGAAGAGCACAACAAATATAAGAGTCCTGATGCAACTTACAAGACCTTCTCATTCGGTTTTTCTTAAAATTTTAAGAAACTTAAATAAATCACATGCAAATTAATATATTTAACTTATAATCTAATAATAATATACTTCCACAGTTCAAATGTCCTCTTTGGATCTAAATGTTAAATGCAAGATCTCTTTTTAATTTCTCAATTTCTCTTAGTAATGCTGTGTGTTTTGATAATATAATATGATATTAATCAACTTACCTGACACCCTTAATCTAATCAAATTAAGTAAATATTTCAAATATTAAAGTAGAATTGAGTTTGATGGAACTTACAGCATCGTCACTACTGCCAGTGGGAGAAACGGTGGAGAGGCTAGGACCAGGCGCCTCCGATGGCGTTGACGCAGCGCTCGGCGCCAATGCAGGCGCCGGAGCCTTCTTCTTCTTCAGTTTCGCCGGCGCCGGCGCCGGAGATGTCGCCGGTGGAGCTGAAACAGGCGCTGGGGATGCAGCCGGAGGTGGGGTAGCCGCAGGCGGTGGAGTCTCCGCCGGAGGAGGAGTCGCCGGCGGTGGAGTGGCCGGTGGAGGAGATGCCGGAGGAGGGGTTGCCGGTGGAGGAGAAGCGGGAGGAGGGGTTGCCGGCGGAGGGGACGCCGGTGGTGGGGTGGCCGGAGGAGGGGAAGAAGGTGGGGGAGAGGATACCGGCGGAGGGGATTGCTTAACGGTGGGGGGAGTGGCGGCGGTGGGGGGAGCTGCTGTGGAGGAGGGCGGAGAAGCGGTGGGGGAGGAAGAAGGAGACTGACCTCCGACGCCGGCGACGACAATGCAGATGAAAGCAAAGGAGAAAAGTGACCGGCGGTCCATGATGGGTTGAAAGTGTTAAGCTACACACACTTTCTGCTTAACCTGCGCACCACAGAGAGAGAGAGAGAGAGAGAGAGAGAGAGAGAGAGGAGTGGGTTAGAGAGGGAAGGAGGAGGAGAGTATAAATAGAGGAAGCAGAAAAACAGAGGAGGAGGAGGATGAGGGTTGGGGTTGGCTAATGTTGTTGTCACTTGTCACTGCCTCACAAATCTACACCGTCTGATCTCATTTTCAATGCTCCATCTCAATGCCACGTGGCCATGGTCTTTTTAAAATGATTGGAAGAAAACTAAGCTTCTTACAGACAGCTGGATTCCTTGGCCCTTCTCTATTTTTCCCTCATTACCCAATCATGGACTTGGTTATGAAACACAAACCAATGCTTTGGCCTAAAAAAAAAAAAAAAAAAAAAAAGACAAACTAATGCTGACAATGTTGGGTATAACATAAGGGTGGAAATAGGTGATACCAGGTCCCACCTTTAGAGGCATGTCCTGATTTACAGTGGATTGGGTTGTTCCTGACTTGAAGCATATTTAAAGGATTAATTCATATTAAAATAGTCCGAAAACATCAACTAGCCTAAAAGAGGCTTAGGCCTTCAATCAATCTAAAAGTATATTTTTCTTATCAATCAAAATATTTTTTGATATGAGTGTGCATATGTAATTAAAAAATTATAATTTTTTTAAAAAATAATACATCACTAAGTAAGTCTATCAGACCAAATAGGCATTTAATAGTCATGTGCCTGACCTATTTAGTAAAATAAGATTTTTAATAGGCATGATCTTGAACCTATTTTCTATTAGTTTGGATGGGCCAAAAACAAGCCAAGCCTAAGGCTTTTGATAGGCCGGCTGTCTTGTTTCCATCCCTATTCTAGTAGAAGTGTCAAACTAAGTCTTAAATCTTTGTTTGAAGATGTGCTCTTAAAATTAAGTTTTGAATTTCTGTTAGATAGAAGATGGTGCTCATTTGTAACGATGTTTGGAATAGGATTGCCTCCAAAGAAGACATATTACTAATTAAATTTAAACCTACGTGAAGTAGGAGTATAACAAAAACTGCACCTTATCCATCTTCCATAGCATCAATTTTATGACTAAATTATAAACAAAACTTTCGCGAACTTAAAAAACCAAATACAAATGTTTTAATTTCAAATTGTAATTCTCATGCCATTAAAGTATTATATTATTATGATGATGATGATGATGATGATGATGATGATGATGCTCCCCCTTTCCTAAATATAAGAATTATTTAGAGACGTGTGTTTGGTCATAAATATAAAACTTCTTTCTAATTGTTTTCAATTTTTCTCAAAGTATTCCCATGAATACTTCTTACAATTAAACAAGCAAGAGATGAAGAATGTCGATAAAGGTAGTTGGTTATACTGTATTATCATGTAATTTTAACTAATTTAATTAACATCCTTAATATTATCAAATTAGGTAATTAGATCTTACATTTAGAACCGAAATGATCGGAGTATTATATTAAACTATTATACAATCTTATTTGAGTTCATGTGAATGCATAAAATATCCTGGAAAGATCTACTGTATTTGAATATGACATATTCATACAACCATTCCAAAAACTAAAATATTAATCATAGTTATTCTTCATAACCTGCTCTCTGAAAATTCTTAATCTTAGGCTATAAGTATGAAGAAACCAGGGGGCGGGAAATATGTTGTTGCCCTGGTACAACAACATCCTAACTTTTGCTGTTTTGCATTATGAATATTCATGCTCAAATTTTTCACATTAGTAAGGAAATTTTAGTACTTATGAGAAAATAATTATTTGAAAATAAAAAAGGGTGGGGCCTTGGAGGAGATTTAGCGTTTTGTGTGTATATTGTTATTTTATGGTATTGGTAAGATGGTTTGTTGTCTACAGGTAGGAAGTTTCTATCCGGTATCCACCTCAATATTACGCTTCATCAGTTAGTTTACGATGCTGAAACTTAAAGTCATTTTTTTATTCCACCAAAATTAAATTGAAAGCTCACTTTGAAGATCTTGTCTTGTCAATATATTCATAAACCGATTGATATATACAGACAAAGATCGGAAAGGAATAATAACAAATAGGACACAAGTCCTAAGGTTCTTAGTTGTCAATTTTTTTTTTAAATTCTAAGACTTAATGCCTTCATTCAATCAACAACATGGCTTATTCAGATTTTTTTAAAAAAAAAATCAACAACATGGCTTATTAATATTAGACAATTTGTGATAAATTATTGAGTTGCAAATTGTAAATTATATCAGAACTCATAAATAGGAGACATTTCACTCACAGAGTGCTTATTGCCTATCTTACATTAATAGCAGGCATGGGCATAAACACTTATGCGCAATTTTATAAGTTCAATAAACTTTATGATATTTGATGATCTTCTTTATAAGGTATACCTTAAAGTAATTTTGTCATATGACTATTGGTGCAAGGCAGATAGAGGTGAATGGCATGGATATGCAGAATTATATTGAATCTAGAACCTCCAATGACACAAACACACACACATGAATACGACATTATATTAATTATTGTTGGGATGTAGACGAGATTTACTCTTACAAGTTACAAGAAAAGCATCTAGACCCATATGAACATCAAATCAAATTCATGAAAGGCATCAAAAGAAAATAAAGGGAATGATATGGAGGCTGTATCATTTTGGATGTATGATTGAGAGAATAAATATATATTCTGATATCTTTATTATACTTATATTATATAAGACAGATGCATATCACTCAATCATTTCTCTTCTTTTTCTCTCAAAATCATACGCATACCCTCAGAATAAAAAATAACTGCTCGTATCTAATATTTCACAAATTGTCATTATAATGCTTTATGAATTAATTTTTTTATGTACTAAAGTTATGAACTATCCAAATAAAGTCTCAAAAAGTTTAAATTTTTTTATGTAATAATATAATATATTAAATCTGAAATTTTTCGTCACAAAAAAAATCTGGAGTTTTTATTTTTTTAATATAAAGTTGGATATGGGATTTTTTTTTTTTTGAAGAAAAGGGAATTCTTAAAATTCATCGATCTTATTAGACAAACTTGAACAATTAAATGCGCATCAAATGTAAAAGTAATTAATGAAAAAAAAATAAGGAATATTAGGTCTATACATGTATATTAAGTTTTGGGTGGGTGAATAATAAGAAATGGAGAGATAGATGAGTGTGATTAATAAATAATTAATGAGAAAGAAGGAAAAGAGAGAATGATTAATGAGAGATGGACTGGAAAGCATGCATGTGTGATTTGGAAGCAACGAGTGGATTTGAAGCTTTTCCTTTCCTTCCTTTAATTTATTTCTTCACTTTTCTCCTGTTTCATGTTTATAAATATATCATGCAGATTTTTCTAATGGAGTTAAACATTTGATTCTTAAATTATTATCAACTTATTTTCATTTTTTGTTTAAACCTGACAAATATTAATAGCCTCTATCTTCGGATCATGAGTAATACTCATTGAAATAATGAATATGTATTGCTGAAAAATACAAAATACATATGAGGTTAGCCTGAGTTTTGAGGGTAGAGGATATCATGATTCAACTGGGACCAGATAGGGAGCATTAGTGAGATGTAAATGAATGGGTATAAAGAATAAGGCCGGGTGATAAAAAGACAAGAGAGAGTTAATAAATGAGAGGGTGAATAGAGATGAGGATAGCATTGGCATTATTAAGGAGAGAGAGTCACAGTCGTAGGGGGCAGCAACATTGTTAGCAAACATAATTATGTGCAATCACATGTCTTGCTGCCTTCACATTTATTTTATCTTCTACAAACACCCAACGCAACCTCCCACATGCATACAACTATTCACAACGGTATAAACAATAAACAATTGAATAATGACCAGAAGCTGTTGGATATGTATTTATACTTAAAAGTATTAACACTCTGCAGATTTTAAGCACATACATAAAATATCAATACTTGAATTTAGATCTTTTTGATCAATAAATGTGTAAACAGGTGCTTCTCACCGATTCTCTCCCAAATTATTCACATTCAAGCGCTTCATTTTGAATACTTCCTCTTTTTCTTTTTTCTTTTTTTTTTTCCAGTAAATTTTGAATACTTCCTCATGTCTAAATTATAAGAAATCTTCTAAAAAAATGTTGATTCCAAATAAATAAGAGGTTTATACTTAATGATTATTTTCATTTGTACTCCTTATAAGAAATAGAGGTAGCATATAATAATAAACACATATTTGAAAATCACATTTTTTAAAGGGAAAATGACAAAAAAAAAACACATGATTACCACTTAACAATTTGGTTAATTTGTAGTTAATTAGAGCTAGAATTTATAGAATACGACAATTATGATTTAACCCATCGTTAAAGTTGAAACCACATGAATAAGGTTAAAAATGCAGTGTACAATTTACCACCATAAGGTTGCTTTGGGGGGAAGGGTACAGAACTACAGATGCAACGTGGACCATAACAACGTACAGTCTGGTGTTTTAACTTTCAAACCTCCCCACTACTATTTCTCTTTCTTCTTTTTTTTTTTTTTTTGACCATCTCTCTTTCTTCTTTATATGATGGAGGGATATAAATTGTACTTTCTGTTACACGAGATTAAATGGAGAATAATAGAAGAGTTAATCATTCAAAATGTTATAAAACGTGATAAACTAATGTTAGAATTTATGGAGGAAGTAGTGTTCATATTTAATACCTCATGGCAACTTTAATTATAATTGCTTTCTATAATAATATACCAGTAACCAACCGGAAAAAAAAGGTGCTTTTTTGTTTTGTGGTCATACTCCATCCTGTCTTAATTATAAGATCATTTTGATTTTTTTGAAAAAAATTAAGAATACAAAATTAATCACTTTAAATTGTTTATAATTATCTTTTTTCCTCAAAACTACTCTATTTTACTTGTAACCTAACTTATAATCTAATTACATGTTACATATGTTACAATTTAGTAGTCTAATTTGCTTCCTTAACTTACACAAAAAAAATTCAGAGTGATCTTATATTTAGGACCGGAGGGGTACTATTAATGAATGTAGATGTTTCTGTACATGAACCTGTGATATATATGGTTTCAGATGCTAACTTCTTGTTTCTTACTTTACGGTTGCATAAGAGAGAATGGAACACAAATCTTTCTGATGAAATATCTCCATTAAATGAACACGTGTAATATATTTGAAATGAATAAAACTAGTCTTATTTCATATATAGTTTAACCACATATAAGGAAACCATTAATTCACTTGTTGCCATTCATAGGAAAAAGGTATAGAGAGAGTGAAGAGAGAGTGATTAAAGAGGCGTAAGAGTAGGGTTGCACGTTTGTTTTGAAGTCAATGTATTAAATGTGCATGATTGTTACTTATTAACTACCCCACTCTCTCCCTCTATCTCTCCTCCTTCTCCCACCAGATACGAGTCAATACACATTGGTTATTGGTACGTAAAAACACTACTCTCTCCTATCCTATTTATAAGAGATAGGCACTTAAAACACGCTTCTTAAGAAAACATGTGAAAGTAATTAAATGTGTCTGGAATATACATCTTTTTTCAATGTTACCCTTATTTATGATGAGTCTATTAAGAGAGAGAAATATATGAGCATTAATAAATATATGAAAGAGAATTAGGGACAAAATAGGAAAAAATGCATTGAATGATGAGAGAATGCAAAGTGAGCTCTTATATTTTGAACAAAATCAATTTAAATTTTGAGCTTTTATAAATAAGACCGGAAGGAGTACTGTTCAAGCGCATACTTTTCTTTCCACTTCTATTTCTTCTTTTGCTGTGATTTTTTATTGTTATGCTAGCGCCGTTCACCATAGTGGTAGCAATGTTAATGTCAGACAAAAAGTAAATTAACTTAGTCCCCCCCCCCCCCCCCAAAAAAAACCAAAAAAAAAAAGCCCATATATTGAACTCACTAATATTGATGACTATACAGTTTGTCATATTTTAATTGAAAATATATGCTAATAAAATATAAGGGATTAAATCACACTTTTTTTAAAAAGAAAATGGGCCTGGGCCTGGGCTAGGGATAGGACAATATATTAGCCCATCATTACCACATTCCTTGCATGGTCATTTCTGTACGCTGAAGATATCCATTTCCAACGAAATCAGCTTAATAGTTTTGGGGGGGCCAATTCAAGGAAAGAAATATATACTCCTTCTGATTCTTATTATAAGCATGGTGTTTTGGTCCTTTTTATAAGGAACTTATTGTTTCTAGGGAAAATCACAGGGGGGTCCCCCATAAGCCAATATATCACATAGAGGTCCCAAGGATTGCTGAAATTGAGTGGAGGTCCCTTGGGACCTCACTTAGATTAAATGCAAATGGGAAAAGACCAACTTGCCCCTCCCATTCTCCCCTTTCCCCTTTCCATCTTGTTCTATCAATTAGGGCTCAAAACTAGGAAGCATGGGAAAATCGAAACAGGAAAGAAGAAGACTTCCCTCTCTGTGAATTCTCGCAGCTAGCGTTGTCAGATTCAATCGTCCCCTTCTTCTTCATCTGCAACAGGAAGAGGAAGGAACTTTTCTCCCTTGGTTTTGCGAAGAAGAAACTCGGGCAGAGAGAGCTGAATAAAAAAAAAATCAACCGAAATCTGCGGAAAACAAGAAAGGCCAGCGACGCCGACAATAACTGGCGGAGAAGGACAATAACCGGCGGAGAAGAAGAAGAAAACGAAGAAGATCGAAAGTCATTTCGATCCCGTCATTCCTCGCTACTCTGCCCCAGCCAAGGTGTCTCGTTCTTCTTGTTGGTATGATCCACTCATTGCGCATCCTCTGTTTGTTTAATTGCTTGTGTCAAATATCGCATTTATGTTCTTGGGATTTGGTTAGTGATTGTTCTGGATTGAGCTATTTGCTAAATGTTATTGATTGTTTTGGATTGAGCTATTTGCTAAATGGTGTTACCTCTGCGTTTTCTCAGCTTTTGAGGTTGAGTTTTTACCATTGTCTGGGTATAATCTAGTGAAGTAGTCTCTATAAGTGTCACCTTTGCTTTGAACTTTCCCTGTCGATTCATATACAACTTCTGCTGGGAGCTGACATTTTCTTTTATGCCAGTGTAGTTTAATTTGAATTGTTAAATCTGTGTTGCTTAAATATGATTCAAATTTGTTTTCCTGAAATATTTGGAGTAACTGAGATTGTGTCTCTAGATTGTTGCTATTTTGCATATGAGATATTCTGCTTTTTGGAGTTTGAATCAGATTTGGTGGTTTTGGAGATATTATTCAATGCTTTGTTGTGACTTCTAATGTGATAATGCGTTCTCATTCTGTGAAACCTGTTTTGCAGTGAATTTTTGGACACATAAAGGTTCTGTATTTCGCTTTCATGGTTTTGAAATCTGGTGTGAATCTTTAAAGCATGCTATATAATTTTAGGGTGTATTGTGCTGTCCAATTTTATTGCATTTTGCACTGGTTGGTTGACAAAATTGGTACTTGTTCTATTTTGATATTGTGCTAGTTCTTATTGTTGCGTATTTCGTTTTGGCTCTTTAACTGATTGCTGGCTCATTTTGCAATTCTAGTTCGGATGTGATCTTTGTTAAGTTTTTTTAGTTGTTTGATAGTGTAACAAAATGAGTAAGAGTACAAAAAGTAGTGATGGACAAAGGAAGGGTAATGTAAATGGGTTTGCATTGTTCACAAAGAAATTCTATGCTGAGAATGATGGAAAATACAAGTCAGTCCAAGAAGGCAATCGACACCTGAAAAGTGCCTGGAGCAAGTTATCTGAGGAGGAAAAAGAGAAATATTTTCGAAGGGCAGACAAATTAAGAGGCCCAAGGAAGTCCAAAAAATATAGTGTTCCTTTCCACACTAGGTGTGCACCTAACCAGTTTATGAAAGTATGCGACTTTGTGAAAAAGAGACCTAATCTGATGGAAAGGTTGAAGAAGATAGGGTTTGACAAATTGGTAAACTTGTGTTGCTCTTCAATTCAAAGACAATTTTGTGAAGAGTTGATGCATGCGTTTGACACTCGTAGAAAGAAAATTTCTATTCGAGGGATAACATTGGAAATAGGGGTGGCACAAGTGCATATGTTTATGGGCCTACCATGTGGTGGGAAGCAAATTGACACTGACTTGGAGATCGAAAGAGATGAAATGTTCAACCAATATAGGAGCAGTTATGGGAAATTGCCATACAACATAATAGCCTCACAGTTGACAAGAGGGAAAGAGAGTAAAAACTTTGAGTTTTTATTTGTTTTGTATGCTCTAGGGACATTGTTGTGTCCAGGTGCTAGTGTAAAAGTCAGTGAACGTTTATTAAAGATGATGTTCTTGACAAAAGATGAATTGGCTGAGTATGACTGGTCTTGCTTTGTCTTCAATGAACTGTGCTGCTCTATTGAAGAGTACAAAAAAGCGTTGAGAAGGAAGAGGAAGAAGAATGTTGGGGGTTGTTTATACTTCCTAATGGTAAGTGTGAGAGTAGTATGTTTTATCTTGTTATTTTTTATGCTCCTTTAATGTTATGTAGTAAACTATTAATTGAATCTTACTTGTGGTTAATGTTACATGTAGATATATGGTTTACAATGTTTTCCATTGGGCACACACAAAGCCTCTATGGATGAGAAAGCTCTTGAATATTGGGATGACAAGAAAGTAAATGCAAGGATGAGGCTAGAGAAGACTAAATGTTATGGCATTTTGCATGATGTTAATCATGGAAAAAGACTTTTTGTTGAATCGGATTTCACTCACCCAGTAAGTTTAAGAGTGTGTTTAATTATTATCTTCACACATTTAGTCAGTATTTATACATGAAATTCATGTTTAATTTTTCAGGAGATAAGGAAAATATATGCGGGAGTAATGTCATTTGTGGGTGAACAACTCATGGGCCTTCAATTAAAGCTAATGGCAAAGGATGATGATGCCTGTGAGGAGAATGTGTCTGAAAATAAGTTACAGGAGGATGAGGAAAGTGCAAGAGAAGGAACTGAATCAGATGAAGATAACGGAGAAACTGAATCAAATGAAGACGGGGGAGATGCAAAATATGGAGCTGAATCGGATGAAGACAGAGGAGAAACTGGATCAAATGAAGATGAGGGAGAAACTAGATCAGAGGAAGATGAGGGACATGACATGAAAGGAAATGAATCACAACAACAACATAATGAAATTCAAGTGGTGCAAGAGGAGTCAGGGGAAAACGAAATAAAGGTGGAGGAACAAGAAAATGAATCAAAAGGAATGTATGAAGAAGATAAAGGAGAAAGTGAGGAAAGGCAAGGGCTTTGTGTAACAGATGTGAGGAAGTCTACTAGGTTGAGGAAGGCTGCTATTAGATCCCCATTTGTGCTAACAGAATGTAAGGGTGGGAAGAAAAGAACCAATGATGAATGGGATGCTTTCTTCCACAAGTACACAAGAAAGTGCAATGAAGATGAAGGCAAAGAGTATGTATTTGAACTTTGTCATGCCTTTAGTACTATGTAAGTATGTTAATATGGGTAACTTTATATGTTCAAACTGACTTGTTGCATATGTTATTGCATTAGGTATGTTGTGGAGATGTTTGGCTATTACTTTACTCGTAGGGAACTTTATTGTCTCCGGCCCAAAGGATGGATTAATGATCGGGTAAACCAAATGTATATATTATTATACGCTTATACTTATACTAAGTTGATGTGCTAACACACTTTTTTCATTGAGCACAGTTCATGTCAATGGTTGCCAAGACATTGGTGGGAGATCAACAAAATGATGGCAGACGAGTGACTAGGCATATATTCTCTGCTGATTTCATGTCAAAAATGGTGGACAATCCCCTGAAATGGTCTATTGATGACAATAAAGTTGAAATCTTGCCTAAACATATTGGATATAATATTGGAGATGCTGAATTCATTTTTGGTCCGACACTTGTGTTAAATCATTGGTTTTGTTATGTCTTAGACACAAAGTCTATGCGTTTCCATGTCCTTGACTCGATGATTGACAGCTTTGATTTGATGAGGCTAAACAGGGAAAAAGAGGCTATTAAGAAGGGTAAGCAGCCACAACATAAAAGCAAGGATGAACATTTCAAAAGGAAGAATCAAATGGCAACCTATTGTGTATGTTATAGCTATGTTTAGAACTTCTCAATGTAAGAACTGTATCTTTTAATGCATGTTCTGACTTTTTGTGTTAATATACAGCGGGATTGCTTTCTTGAAATAGTCCGCACAGTTAAGCCTGAGCTATTAGCCAATAAAGGAAAAATTGACAAGGAAGTGCGTTGGCCAAAAGTGCATCTACAAACTGATATGTGCGTTTGTTTGGTGTTCGGATGTTATGAAATAATTCTTACTGGTTTGGTTTTTCATTAATTGACACTTTTATGAATTATGTCCGTTTTACAGGGATTCATGTGGGGTTCATGTGCTAACATGGTTAAAGATGTGGGATGGAAGTGTTCATGATGCTGAAGGGTATACTATGCCAGCGTACTCTTTCGATGACCTCCAACAAGTGAAGGTTGACTGCTTGAGGTGGCTTGTTACACATAGCAACAACATACATGGTGATAAAATATTAACCACTGTAGCAGGGAAACAATCAAAAAAGATGAAGAAATAGAAGTACTAGTTCCTTGTTGTATTAGTTGATTGGAATGATAATCTAAATGTAATGATTTTGATTACTATCTACCCTTTTGTTGTTGATACTATCTAAATGTAATGATGTTGAAGTTCTATATGGCTTAAACCGTTGGCCTACACGTAATGAATTGGTAGTAATTATCCATATAGTAGAAGTTATGACAGGCATTATGCTTACTTGTTAGGCTTCATTGGTATGGAATGATCAATGCAAATCATATAGGCTTCATTATAACAAATAGGTGACAATGGCATTGATAACTCACTGGGCACATTTTAACAACTCCTGTAAAACATGGTAACAACACATTGGGCAGAAAATCACTACTACTATCTTATTGATTAACAACCACAAACGACACCTCACATGTTTCAAGATTTGACAACTCACCGGGCACATTTTGACAACTCCTTTAACTCTAGGTGACAACACATTGGGCAGAAAATCACTACTCATATCTTATTAATTAACAACCACACTACATATACGTCAGGAATTGACAACTCACTGGGCACATTTTGAAAACGCCTGTATAACATGGTGACAACACATTGGGCAAACAATCACTACTCCTATCTTATTGATTAACAACCACACTACATATACGTCAGGAATTGACAACTCATTGGGCACATTTTGACAATTCCTGTATAACATGGTGACAACACATTAGGCAGAAAATCACTACTCCTATCTTATCGATTAATAACCACGTTTTCCTTCGTCAGGAATTGACAACTCACTCGGCACATTTTGACAATTCCTGTATAACATAGTGACAACACATTGGGCAGAAAATCACTACTCCTATCTTATCGATTAATAACCACGTTTTCCTTCGTCAGGAATTGACAACTCACCGGGCACATTTTGACAACTCCTTTAACTCTAGGTGACAACACATTGGGCAGAAAATCACTACTCATATCTTATTAATTAACAACCACACTACATATACGTCGGGAATTGACAACTCACTGGGCACATTTTGACAACGCCTGTATAACATGGTGACAACACATTGGGCAGACAATCACTACTCCTATCTTATTGATTAACAAAAACACATCTCACCTATTTTCCTTCGTCAGGAATTGACAACTCAATGGGCACATATTGACAACTCCTTTAACTCTAGGTGACAACACATTGGGCAGAAAATCACTACTCATATCTTAATAATTAACAACCACACTACATATACGTCAGGAATTGACAACTCATTGGGCACATTTTGACAATTCCTGTATAACATGGTGACAACACATTGGGCAGACAATCACTACTCCTATCTGATTGATTAACAAAAACACATCTCACCTGTTTTCCTTCGTCAGGAATTGACAACTCAATGGGCACATATTGACAACTCCTTTAACTCTAGGTGAAAACACATTGGGTAAAAAATCGCTACTCCTATTTAACAGCATTCTTTGATCGAAATTTCAAATATTTACATCAAAATGCTTTGCAACATCTGATTACAAAATAAACACACCACATTCAAAACCCATCCAAAAACCCATACAGGTTGAATGGTGTGTTTTGTCATATACAGTTTAATGACAAATGCATGTACAACCACATACAGTTGCATAGTTGCATTTACAAAAAATTACTTCTACCATGCTCAAGCTGGATTTGGATTCTTGCATATCTTAGCAGTGTGTCCAGCCTCATGGCATCTTCCACAATGATAAACTTTCTTGTTTTGAAATTGAGATTCTATCCTTTTTCTCTTCGGCCTTCCTGCAGGGCGTTTAGTCTTTGGTGGCTTCAAGAATGTTTCTGCCATCCTTTCTGTAGCTGTTAGTTCATTAGGTCGTGGACAATCATGAGTTTCCATTGGCATCATGCTGGTTGCATATATTTTCTCTTGAGATGACAATTTAAAGCAATCATCAACAAAGTTGTACACACTACCATGAATATGTTTGATTACAGCACATGCATGTGTACAAGGCAATCCACTCATTTGCCATGCCAAACATGTACATTTGTGCTCACCTATATGTACCTTCAGATTAATTACTTTTTTCCCAGCAGTTGTTTCAACTTTAAAATAGTCTCCATAATATGCCACATCCATATTTCCAGTTTTCTCTACTATATCCATCAACCTTGCATCTATGTTAGGACCAACACCATTTTTCCAATTTTGCATTGCTGTTTTGCTTGCAAGCATTTTTCTAGCTAACTTATCTCGGTGCTCAAGTATTAAAGTACAAACATGGTGTTTCCTTTCTTTCAAAATCCAAGCATTAAATGACTCTGCAAGATTGGTTGTGATATTATCCCATCTTTTAAACTTAAACTTGCTTCGAGCCCATTTTTCCACATCTCCTTGAGTCTCAACCCATTGAACCAATTCTGGAGAGAATGCTGTTAGTTTTCGCATAGCAGCATTATAACCATATTCATGCCTTGCATATGCAATTCCATCAAGCAATTTCAGCGCAAACTCTTTGGTTTTACTTGAGATCCACCCCCCACCTTTATTGAGTCTAACGTACTCTGAACTGTAGTTTTCTTTCACGTGCCTATAGCAAAATGCATGTCTCTCACTTCCAAATACATCCCGAACAGCACCGATGATGGAAATATTTCGATCTGATACTACTGTCATCTCAATCGCTCTTGTGATTTCTTTGACATTTTGGAGAAACCAAGTCCAATCATCACGAGTCTCCCCACTAACTATTGCATAAGCTAA
Source organism: Mimosa bimucronata (assembly GCA_037074515.1). Lineage (NCBI taxonomy): Eukaryota > Viridiplantae > Streptophyta > Magnoliopsida > Fabales > Fabaceae > Mimosa > Mimosa bimucronata. The sequence goes on from CM073438.1 coordinate 3,699,839, forward strand.
GGGAAACAACTCATTATCGGCGTCATAAGTACAAGCTGACAACAATGTTCCCTTATATGGACCACTCAGATGACAACCATCTATGTAAATTATGGGCCGACAACCATCTAAAAAACCTTTAATACAACATCCATAAGCAATGAATAACCTCTCAAATATGTCATTCGGAGCTTCCCATCGAGCCACAGTTCCTGGATCACTTTCAAGTAGCCTCTCACAAATCCAGGGGATTAACATATAAGATTCAGATGCACTACCTTCTATTTCCTTCAATGCTCTTTCTCTCCCCCTGTATGCTTGACTATAATTCAAAATTACACCATACTCTTTAAGCATGTCTTTTTTTAGTTCACTGGCAGTCTTGTCAATGTTACACCTAAGAGAATCGATCATGATTGATGATGTCAAATTTGTCCGGGCTGAGTGATATACATGAAGGTTGTCTTGGGCAGCATTATGCATGTGCTCACTTTTGAAATTCTTAATCGCTAGAACCTCAGTACCTTTACCAATTACATATGCTCCCAAGTACCAAGGACAATCTTCAACATTACATTTCACTATGATCTTCTTTTTGTTGTTCTTCACAAAATGGTATGAAAAATTATGACCAATGCTGTATTTGTAGAGTGTCTTTCGAAGGACGTTGGCACTTGAGAATTCTTGTCCATGTCCAATAATCAAATCCCTCAATTTCATGGAATTTATCTCTTTAGGTGGTTCTGAGATCATTTGTTGTATAGAATATTCCAATGCTGGTCCTTCTTCATTCAACAAGGTGAGTGGAGACATGGACAATCTAGACGAACCACCTACAATGCTCTCCATCCTGCATGTAATGACAAACCAAGGTATTGGTACTGACAACTTAAATACACTTCAATGACAACATACATGGCAACAAGTAACAACATACAACACTAATTTAAAAAGGAAATGTGACTTACACATCTTGCTCCTCTCTTGCATCTTCACTTCTTTGTGTATTGTGATCCGAAATTTCTCCTACATATACATGACCACTTTCTCTATTGAAGTTAATAAAATGTTCTACTCCTTCATCATCTACAATGTCCACAAAGGTTGTCACATCATCAAAGGTAATAGTGAATTTCATTAAAAATCCACTACTTTCTTTTCTTAAAATTGAAGCTACAAGTGTTCTCAACTCCTCATATGTAGTGCCTTGTTTTATGATTTTGGTTCTCGTGGTACCCCCCACATAACACATATCACCACCTTCTCCATATAAAAAGTGTCCCCCTATGTGCAAGAAACATAACATGTGCTTTCCAGATGTACTTGCCATCTTCTCTGTACCCCTGCAGAATAAAGTTGTTATTGACAGCTATATCACACACATTAACAACGTTTCAGGCTTGCATTGTCAACCAACAGAACATTGTAGTCATTGACAACTCAGGCAGCAATGTTAACAACCTTTATGGCCCAAATTGACGATACATATTTTTATTTGCCTAACAAAGCTTCTCAACATACAAACCTTCTTCCTTTTCAACCAGTAAACACGAAAATAAAGCAAAACTCCCCAGAAACAAAGCAAAAACCCCACACACACAATGGAACTCACCAATAAACAATTACCTAACTTTATAATGAACTTATACCTTTGATTCCCAAACACCCGAAAACCCGAAAACCCAAACATAATAAATCAGCTGAAAAATGTAAACTTTGTGTACTTTATAGTGAAAAAGAGGCGAAAGTATTAAACCTTAAAATTTGCAACGAAGGTGAACAACAATGGTGACTCCAGATGGGTAGTTTAGTTGATCGATCGTGGAGACCATTGAAGCAACGAAGAAGAGCGCCAAAGTGGATTTTTTCCCTCTCTTGAAGCAGTGAGGAGGCGCCAACTGATTTCTCCCATGGCTTTTCCCTTTTAATAACCAGGGATAAATTGGTCTTTTCCCATTTGCATTTAATCTAAGTGAGGTCCCAAGGGACCTCCACTCAATTTCAGCAATCCTTGGGACCTCTATGTGATATATTGGCTTATGGGGGACCCCCCTGTGATTTTCCCTTGTTTCTAACGTGCATTAATTATTTTTTTTCTTCATGCATGTCCGATTCCCTCTGGTTCTTATTATAAGTACTCCCTCCGATCCTATTTATAAGAGTCCGACCGTCAAAACACGCTTCTTAAGAAAACATATGAAAATAATTAAATATGTCTGGAATATGCATCTTTTTCCTATTTTACCCTTATTTATGATGAGACTATCAAGAGAGAGAAATATATGAGCATTAATAAATATGAAAGAGAATTAGGGGTAAAATAGGAAAAAATGCATTAAATGACGAGAGAATGCAGGGTGAGCTCTTATATTTTAGACCAAATCAATTCAACTTTTGAGCTCTTATAACAAGGACCGAAGGGAGTACCAATTAAATTTTTTTTGTCCTTATTATAAAGCACCAATCGTCACATTAATTACTTTTTTCCACTTTACCGTGGTTATTAATAGATGTTCAAAATTAAAAAGTTTAAGTCATACCATTTAATGAGGGGTGAAGTTGGCAAGAATGATCAATTTAACATGAATTAATAACTCAACCATTATTCCTTAGTATTTGAGAATTGGTAGTTGATACCTTATACTCCCTCTGTCCCAATATATAGGAGCCAAAAATTTGAATGGTTTTGTCCCTTTTTATAAGAGCCTGGCACAATTTATCAAATCATTTAATGAGTTTTTTCCAATTTTACACATCATTATTCTCTCTATTCACAATATCTTTCGTACTCATTTATAACACTATTATCACATTTCTCTCTCTTACATAAATAAGGGCAAACTTTAGAAAACAAAATTATTTCAGACATATTTATCTCTCTCAACTACTTCCTTAATCTGTATGATTTTACCTCTTTGACTCTTATAATAAGGGACGGAGGAAGTAATAAGGACAAGAGGAAGTACTCCCTCCGGTCCTAAATATAAGACCACTTTGACTTTTTTTGTGGAAGTTAAGGAAGCAAATTAAACCACTAAATTATAACATATGTCACATGAAATTAGATTATAGGTTAGTTTATAAGTAGAATAAATTAGTTTTGAGGAAAAAAGATTTTTTTGGGACTAAAACTACTTTTTTTTGGACTGAAAAAAAAAGTTAAAGTGATCTTATAATTAAGACCAGAGGGAGTATTCAATAGGGGTAAGTGGGACACCTTAATTTAGCAATTCCTTATTTTATTTTCATTCAGTCAGACCTTAATTTTTTTTTTTTGGACAAATCAGACCTTAATTGACAACCTAATGTCACAACTTTTGTCCCTCCCAATAGAATTTGCCATTGGTTTGGAACAAAATCATCATATTTTTTTTTGTATATTTTGGGAGTTAATAGAAAAAGTGGAATTTTTTTAAACTTCTTTTAACGTGAAAAATGATATCTGGAAAAGTGAAAATTCTTTTAAATGTTATTTTTACCGAGATACTTGCATCTCCCAAAAGGATCATTTTGTTTTGATAAATTTTTGGAATTAATAGAAAAAGAGGAAATGCTGAATAAAAACAAAATAAGATTTTGCTGGGAATACGGTTAAAAACCAGGTGGAAAATGCTGATTTGATTCAATAAGGAGATGATGATGATCATGATGATCATGATAAAAAAAAAAAACACAAATGAAGGGCTGAGATTGAGAGCTGCTTAATGGCCAGGATCTCCCAATATACCTAGCGCTCCGTGCAAAGCATTTTGCTCAGCAGAGAAACCTGATCCCAAAAATACAGGTCAAGCCCCATTTTTAATGATTACAAGAAACTGACTTGAGAGACTTCATTGTGTATTCATTAAACAGTTTGATCATGATGGAAACAAGTATAATTTCTTACTATTATTCTACATTAACGGGCAACATCTAAAGATGGAAAAAAAATCTCCCTGTCTATGCTAATGGTTAGCAGGGGAGATGGTGGTAATTTCCTAGCTCCAAGCATATCACATCCAATGCAAAACCATGCATACGCACCTAACAATATTAACTTTACAGAAATTAGTGAATTAAAATGAGTTATCTCTTTAAAAATATCAAAATCACTCACAATAAAAGTTGCTACGGAGTATTAGTTAAAGGAGTTTGGTTCATTTATCAGGAAGTTTTATAATTAGGTAAGAATATAGAAGAAGAAATAATATTTTAAATCAAACATGATATACTATGAAACATGGAGATAAAGACGAGAGTAATATGCATGAGCGACCTCTACATGAGTTCAATCTCAATACTGTGAAATTGATGAGGAAGCTTTTCGTCACATTGTAAATTAAACCTCTATTCCACATCCATATACTTGTGTTTTGAATTATGCATATGCTGGAGAGGAGAACTTATTTTAAGCTATTTTACATTTTTAAAAATTAAACTCTTTTAACATGTTTATCTACACAATATAAAATAACTTAAAATAAAGTAATCCAAACAAGTATTACATATAAAAAATGTTTATTAAATTTTATGAAAAAAGAGAATTATGCTTGATGAGTCGGGTTAGCATATCCTCTACAGTTGACTGTATCTTCTTAAATGTGCTTCTTTAACTATTGCATAATTACCAGGTAAAAAAACAAAAAGAAAAACTATTGCACAATTCAAAACTTACGTAGTATCTCTAAACCTTGATATAATCCAATTAAGCTGGGGAGATTAAGGAAGATAACTAAATTATTTGGTTATAATATATGTTAGATGGTCTCTTAGAAATGTTTATGTTAAATTATATTCCTACTTTCCTAAATATAAGATCTGATTGACCCTTTATGAAATATTAAGGGAGCGAAATGAGCCACTTAATCATAACGTATTTTATGTATTATTAGATTATATGTTAGCTTACAAGTCACATAAACTAATTTAGAGAAAAAATTCAGTCAAATCAATTTATATAAGTAGTTGATTTAGTTTTCTTAAAATAAAAAAAAAAGTTAGGTCCTCTAATTAGGATAAGAGGGAGTATGACAGTTTATTGGTCAAATAAAATGGTAAATATAAATACTTTAAAGTAATTTAAATATTCAATTTTCTTAATCTCCCCAAAGCAGTTAATTAGGTTTTATATCAAAGATGAAACATGTTTCAAACTTTATTTTGATTGTGTAAAACATCAAATGTTTATATTTCATATATACACGTATCATTTAATTGCTCCTATATTATTTTACCGAATTTTATTGTCCGCTCAATGTTCTATCAATTTCAGGGTACCTGAATACATAAATTGCTCGATGATTCCATAAATATTTTTGTATGTGCGTTTTTGGGGCAACTTTCTTCCATTAATGTATTCAACAACTTTTCAGTTCGGGCCGGCTTGATGTTGCCTATGACGTTAAACACTTCTTGGTTTTTTTTTTTTTTTTAAATGAGGTTACAAGTTCAAACTTACACGATATTTGGATGCACAAGTTATAGGAAAACAAATTCCAGTGGTTGTTGTAAATCTGATAGGTGTGAGATTATAATAGCCTTTAGATGTTACATATAATAGCCCTATATGCTATCTTTAATCAGAATAATAAATACAGCGGAAGTCGAAATACCTCTTGCCATTGCTATTGTTTGATCAGAGAAGAATCTACGTTGAACTGCAAAACAGAAACTGTCAGAAATAACCCAAAGGTTCTTCTAACTGGAGTCCGGCACAGTGATGGTATCTGTTGTGATAGCCTTAACTAGTTAGGGAACCCGGAATTTAGAGAGAAGAAACGCTCTCTAGATGTGGTTATCTGCCGTATCAAAATATGATAGGTGTTGGTTTGTTTTCCCCATCAGAAAACCCCCTTTATATAGATAACCTAGATATGAAACCCTAACTTTGACTATTGGGCCTAATGTTGACTACGGGCCACCTAAAGATATTATTAATTATTAAATCCTAAATATATCTAATGTGATAATATAATAATACTAATAATATTAATAATATTCTAACATTCTCCCACTTGGCCCATACTTTGTATGTCAACTGTTCCCTTTAGTCAAATAAAACTAAGGTCATACTGCAAGAATCATGGCGATAAGTCATTTATCATAAAGTATTGCCTTCCATGTATTACCAACAGTATTCCTTACCTGATGGGTATTGCTCCATGAATAAACTTTCAAAACTTATATGTTTATTCTTTTCCAAAATAAAAACTTAAATGTTCATTAATCTCATCAACATCAAAAAGTGTACACAACAATCATAGAGATAATAAACAAAATCCCAAAATACTCATTGCACACTTCAATTACCCAAAAGACTTACAATCCCCATATGAGGTACATGTATAGCGAACTCATTTGGTCTCATCCCTTTAGTCAAAGGATCAGCTAGCATTTCCCTTGTTCCGATGAGATCAACAGTGACCTGACCATCAGCAATTCGCTCTTTCAAGCTAAGGAATTTCAGCTCAATAAACTTTTTGCTTCCACTCCTTCTTTTATTTGCTATGGCCACTGCTGCCTTATTATCGCAATACATCTTGATTGGCCTGGAGATTGATTCTACAATCTTCAGTCCAACAATGAAGTGCCTTATCCAGATAGCCCGTGAACTTGCCTCAAAACACGCGATATACTCAGCATCACAAGTAGAAGGAGCTGTGAGTGTCTGTTTGGCACTCTTCCAGGAAATAGTTCCCTCAGCTAATAGGAAGATGTAACCTGTCGTAGACTTGTTGGTGTCTACAAATCCTCCCAGATCAGAATCTGAGTAACCCGTCACTTCAAGATTCTCTGTCCTTTTGTAAGTCAACATAAGGTGCTTGGTGCCTTGGAGATACCTAAACACCTTCTTTGCAGCTTCCCAATGCATTTTATCAGGATTGCATTGGTATCTCCCTAGCATGCCCACTGCAAAAGCTATGTCAGGTCTTGTGCAGACCTGTGCATACATCAAGCTTCCTACAGCAGAGGCATAGGGAACCTTTTCCATCTCCTTTTTCTTTAATTATGTGTTAGGACACTGACTAAGACTGAAGAAATTTCCCTTTTCAATGGGAGCAACGTTAGATGAACAGTTTCTCATCTTGAAACGCTCAAGAACTTTGTTGATATAGGTTTCTTGAGAAAGGCCTAAAAGACCCTTTGCTCTATCCTTATGGATCTTAATGCCAATGACATAAGATGCCTCACCCATGTCCTTCATATCAAAGTTCTTAAACAAAAATTGTTTCACCTCATGTAACAGTCCTAAGTCATTGGTTGCAAGCAATATGTCATCGACATACAAAATCAAAAATATGGATTTGCTCCCACTATTCTTGTGGTATATACACTGATTCACGATATTCTCAACGAAACCAAATGAAGAGATTACCTCATGGAATCTTAAATACCACTGCCTGGAAGCTTGCTTTAAGCCATATATTGATTTTCCTAATTTGCATACCAAATGTTCCTTATCCTTTGCAACAAAACCCTCAGGCTGCTTCATGTAGACTTCTTCCTCAAGAACACCATTAAGAAAAGCAGTCTTAACATCCATTTGGTGTAACTCCAAGCCAAAATGCGCAACTAATGCCATGATAATACGGAAAGAATCCTTAGTTGAAACAGGAGAAAATGTCTCCTTATAATCAACTCCTTTCACCTGAGTGAAACCCTTAGCAACCAACCTTGCCTTGTAGCGCTCAATGTTACCCTGTGAGTCCCTTTTGGTTTTGTAAACCCATTTACAGCCAATGGCCTTGGACCCACTAGGCAACTCTACAAGTTCCCATACATGGTTGTTTGTCATGGAGTTCATTTCTTCATTCATAGCATTATACCACAATTTGGAGTTCTCACCTTTCATAGCCTGAGTAAACGTTAATGGATCATTATCAATGCCAATATCACAGTCATTTTCAGTATTATACACTACGTAGTCATCTGGAATTGCCGGTTTTCTTGCCCTTGTTGATCTCCTTAACTCAACCTCTTGGGTTGGGTCAGGTTGCTCGTTTGGAACATTCTCTGTCACAACTGGTGGTAAGTCTGTATGTGTGACAGGTGGACCTTCAGGTATATGTTCCATACGTCCCGCATGATCAACTATGGGTATTGGGACAGTCTCAATTGGCGTGACATATCTAGAGGTAGAAATGTCGCCAACAGCCGATGTCCCTTTCTCAATTGTGCTAGGGGATCCCTCTATGTGATCATCTACAATCTGATCACTCCCACTAATCACATCATTCTCAAGAAACTTGGCATTCCTAGATTCTACAAAACGCACTGAAGGTGGAGGACAATAAAACTTGTAACCCTTTGACCTGTCCGCATAGCCTACAAAGTAAGCTCTAATGGTCTTAGGATCCAATTTCTTTTCTTGTGGGTTATACACTCTTACTTCCGCAGGACAGCCCCACACCTTAAAGTGATTTAAACTGGGTTTCCAACCTTTCCAGATTTCAAAGGGTGTCTTAGACACTGCCTTTGTTGGAACCCTATTTAAAATGTGTATGGCTGTCTTGAGTGCTTCCTTCCACAAGGAAATTGGCAGTTTGGAGCTACTCATCATGCTCTTAACCATGTCAAGTAAGGTCCTATTTCTTCTTTCAGCTACACCGTTCATTTGAGGTGAGCCAAGCATGGTATATTGTGCAACTATACCTTGCTCTCGAAGAAAATCCGCAAAAGGACCTGGCGCTTGTCCTTCACTAGTGTATCTACCGAAATACTCACCACCTCTATCAGATCTCACGATCTTGATTGGTTTCCCAATCTGTTTTTCTACTTCAGCCTTATATACCTTAAAGGCATTTAGTGCCTCACTTTTATTATAAAGCAGGTAGATATACGTGTATCGCGAAAAATCGTCAATAAAGGTAATAAAGTACTTTTGACCGTGCGCGGTTAGATCTGGGCAACATATGTCAGTGTGTATAATTTCGAGCAATTCAGAACTTCTTTTAGCTCCCTTATGTGACTTACTGGTCTGCTTTCCCTTTATGCAGTCCACACAGGTACCAAAATCCGAATGGTCTAAAGATGGAAGAATTCCTTCTTTAGTTAACCTCTTGATCCTGTCAGTAGAGATATGTCCTAATCTCTCATGCCACAAGCTAATAGAGTTCTCATTCATCATATTTCTCTTAACACCATGCATAGCAGAAAAAACATTTGAATATCCAGAGACAATTTTAAATAAACCATCAATCATAACAACCTCAGCAATTGGAGTAGAGTTCAAACTTAAATATTTCAAATCCTTTTCTAACAAAATACCATAATTAAATGGAATAAGTTTCGATAATGAAATCAAACTCCTCTTGTAAGAGGGTACATAAAATGTCTCTGGTAAGTCCAAAACAAAATTATTTGAAAAAACAATTCGAAAAGTTTCAATTGCTTTCACCGGATCTCCTTTCCCACTTCCTGATAAGACTTTAGCCTCATTGGGACGAGGAGGCCTGGTTGTTAGAAAGCCCTGCATGGTAGTAGAAATATGTATTTGAGCACCGGTATCAATCCACCATGTATCCTTTTGGATACTAACATTATGTGCTTCAAAAGTAACAAAGGACATTGGTTCAACCGATTGAAAATAAAAAAATCCATATTGAAATTTAGCAACACGGAAAAATTTAAACCAACTGACAAATCTATAAACATTCTTCCCAAATTCTCTATATATATGATATCAAACAAAAATATATATAGAAACAACATGAAAGAACATACAACAAAATTGTAAACAAAACGAGATGCGAAAAATTAAGACGATAATTCTCATGCATAAGCAGATCCATAAATGAAATTACGAAACTAAAATTAATTTCATATGATCAACGACAAAAAGCAAGGTAGAGAAAATTAATGGCTCTGATGCCACATGTGAGATTATGATAGCCTTTAGATGTTACATATAATAGCCCTATATGCTATCTTTAATCAGAATAATAAATACAACGGAAGTCGAAATACCTCTTGCCATTGCTATTGTTTGATCAGAGAAGAATCTACGTTGAACTGCAAAACAGAAACTGTCAGAAATAACCCAAAGGTTCTTCTAACTGGAGTCCGGCACAGTGATGGTATCTGTTGTGATAGCCTTAACCAGTTAGGGAACCCGGAATTTAGAGAGAAGAAACGCTCTCCCTAGATGTGGTTATCTGCCGTATCAAAATATGATAGGTGTTGGTTTGTTTTCCCCATCTGAAAACCCCATTTATATAGATAACCTAGATATGAAACCCTGACTTTGACTATTGAGCCTAATGTTGACTACGGGCCACCTAAAGATATTATTAATTATTAAATCCTAAATATATCTAATGTGATAATATAATAATACTAATAATATTAATAATATTCTAACAATAGGATCTATGAAACAGAAAAAAATTATCGTTTTTTAGAGTTAAGAGGAATCCGAACATGTGTTTTAACATATGTTATGGTACTTTTAAAAAGTCTATTTAAAAAAGCAAAAAATAAATAATAAACTAACTTTGAGTTGCTTTTATGAAAATGACTTTTAAATAACTGAAATGAAGATATTATTAATACCTTGGCGATTATTAATAAAATCAACGTAAATACTCCCTTTAGTCACACTATCTAGAGGAAATTCTCCGTTGATAATATCACCCTTATCATAATTTACTAGGAGAAAATGTGAAGTCTTCTAAGTTCTAATCTAATATTTTTGTGTACTCTTAATATTGGTAAAGTTGAAATATTTTATTTTTAAACAAATTAACAGGTCAATCAAATATATTTCATCAAGTTTGATGAAACAGAAATGACTTACAAGATAGTATGGATGAAAGCAAGACGCCCATGAGTATACATTGACAGAAAGCTCATCCTGTATTGGAATGCTAATACAAAACCATCAATTGAGGAGTTTGAAAAATTCAATAAAGAAATAGTTTGAGATCATATGCGCATTGACTTTGGGACTTGGATGAGATTGACTTGGTTCAGTCTGAACAGTTAACAACAAACAAAATGGTTGTAATAGTGCCCCGTTAAATGAATTGCAAATTGAAATTTTCTTTAATGCTGATATCATGAGATATATGACAATGCACTTCTAATATAGTTCGAAGGCTATGTTTAGTCAGAATGATGCTTGGATCTATGCTTTCATTTTTACGTTTTCTACTTTTAAATTTACAAGTAATTCATAATTTCTTTGATTAAGAATTGTACGAAATATATAAACAAGTTAAAGTCTATTAGTTTGCCTTTTTTTTTTTTTTTGAAAAAGTCAATCGTTATAAGATATAAACTCTACCAAGTTTAATGATACGAGACTGGGGATTCCTAAGCAAACAAGTAAATGAACTTTGCATTATATCATGGCAATTTGTTTTAAATAAATGATTTACAATGAAATTTACGCATAAACTTTGAGTTTTTGAAATGACGTAAATAAAAATCAAATAAAATTTATTTTTTCTTCACTAGTCATATCAGTTAAACTTTATCTAATGAATAATCAGTACCTAATCGAAAACTTTGATTAACAAGAAAATAACTACAATTAGCTTTTTCTTTGAACTCATCAGCCAACTCAAACTTGACTGCCATGACTTCATTGAATTTCTTCTTTAACAGTTCTATGAATGATTCACTAATTAGTGGCCACTTGCCCAGTCATTTCAAGTATGAAAATTCAGCTGCCGACGCGATCATTTTTGTTTTTCAGCCATTGTCTTTGTTCCATCTCGATGTTGAATCCAATCAACATTACCTTTCGATTGTTCAAAATCTAATAAGAAAGAAACTACCCTAATTAATGCGATGTATGTGATCACCTAAGGTTATTCAATAATGACGGTTACCATTCACCAATTCAACAATGCATGATCCTTAAATTAAAAAAAAAAAAAAAAATCAACACAAGTAAATTAAGTCCAGAAATTTGACCAGTCATAATTTAGAATTTTCTACAATGTGGAGAAATGGGACGATCAAGAATATGGCTCATCGACCATTGGCCTTCATGATTTAAAATACTGGACTTGGTGAAAATTCTCAGGTACTGTATGGTGCATACACATATAATGATTTTTAGTCAAAATTGCCAATTTGACAAGCGGATTCCAAATATGTAAATCTAGCCCTAATCAATATATGTACATCCACCATACGTTGCCTGCAAATTTCTTCTGGAATAAAATTGATATCAACACGGACTTTATTCTCTTCCTTAAAGAAAGAACAAAATTGAGATTTATGTGACCAGAAAAGAGGCTTCCAAACTGTACATGTGCTATCTGCAATAGCAAAATCTGTAGAAAACCTTCAATTAATATCTATGGAGTAACTTAACTTGAACCCTTCTTCTCATGAATCCCATGTCCATCCTCGTATTTAATTTATACTGAACTTTTGCTCTTTAAGCAACTGAACCGAGCATGCTCTGTTCTGATTCGTCTGCATTGAGGGAGAAAATATCCACAGGGGCACTAGTGCAGCCAACAGCATTTGGTTTAGATCTATCATAAGGGGAACCCTTGTGGTGATCAAGAAATATAACGATAACAGTAATATCATCATGGAAATGTCTTCTTATTCCCTTGTCAATTTTCTTTATATCATCGTATCTCATCTCCCTCTTCTTTGCGGCTTCTTGTAGAGCAGCTCTCACCAATCTCTTGGCGATTCCCTGCAAGTACCAGGACCCACAAATTCATAATTGAAATATACCATGAAGCCCGTGGTTATATGCATCTTATAAGTAAGAGAGGATACTCACTGCTCTTGGATGCTTAAAAACAATCTCAACTGCTGCTTGATCACTTAATTGTTCCCAAAGGCCATCTGATGCAAATATCAAGAACAAATCTTCCGGCTCAAGCTCTCTAATAAGGATTGATGGTTCAGCTGTCATTACAGGGCGCTTCAAAGGAACTGGGTTTCCAAATTGCTGAAAAATTGGGTCTCTGTAAAAATCAGGTCTCTTGAGATACACATCACCAATAGATCTTGACACCTACACAGCCGAAAATCAGTTTCCATAATCAGCTAATTGCTTGAGAAGTCCAGAATACATGCAAGGAAATATTCACTATCACATTAATAACTAAGTCGACAATCGAATGATCTAAGAGTAACCACAACTCTCCTCTTCCGTAGGAGGCAAACATAAATGGTAGAGAAGTAAAAGACGGTGATCTTGACTTAAAGTCTGCCAGTAGGTTCTGAACATTAAATACAGGATAGCCAACTACTACATCAAATTGTGATAGAAAGCTAGAACTAAACCAAATACACAACAACTGCATAAGCATAGAGATAGGTTTATTAATAGGCAAGATTGGAAGGAAAAAATATTAAATATGTGCTACTTGGGCTCAAGCGTTGTAATTAAGAACCTTAACACAGGGAGATGCAATGCAAGTGACATGTATCACCTTCTAGAAAATTGAAAAGTTTAGCCTACCAACATTTACAAGTAACTCTTGCCATCGAATGCAATTTTAAGGCCCTAGGAATTTGAACATGGAAGTAAATTATGCGTGAATACAGTAATAAACGATGAGATTTCATTAAAGACTATTTCTAAAATCAGGCAAGCATCATTCACAGCAACGCAAGACTATAACTTAAATATTTGATCAGATAATTTAAGCAAACCAGTCTCTCTAATCTACCCATAATTCCACATTGAATAGAAAATTAAAATTGTTAGGGTCTATGTTCATATCAAAGGCTACATTATTCAAAAGTTTAGGAAGAAATTACTGTCCAGTAATACCTGTATAATGCCTTTAATCCTCCATACTCCACGGCTTAAAACCACAACGTGTGAATCATCAGGATGGAGGGCTTCCACCTCCCTCCTCACCTCCTCAACAGCCACATTATGATCAGTTGATAGCCTCTCAGCCACCACCGGGTACTTTTTGCTATTCGTATCCCGGCGGCCAAGAACAGCTCTAGAGTCTCCAAGGTTAGCAACATACAGTATATTATCAGAAATTGCACCAAGAAGACAGCATGATCCCACTGAAGCAATTTGTGGACTCATAGGCAATGTCCTCTTCACCAAGTGCAAAAACTCATCCTCAGTTGCCTTAAACGCCTTCCTTATCACATCCGCTGACAATCCTCCTTGTTCAGTAGCAAACTCTACAATCAAATCAACAAAACACAACACAAGTTGAGTAACTAACCTGAATGCTACCGTGAGCATGTGTTAAAATTCTCATAAATCCTAAAACCCATATTATCATAAAATCCATCGGCCCAACAAATTCTATCCTAAAGCAGGCCATTTCGAGATCAACCCGTTAGGAAGTTACATGTGCTATCAGAGCCAGCTCGGGTCATAGACGGTGGCCCAAGGGTGGATTGTGAAGTCCCACATCAGTTGGCGAGAGACCAAAGACGCCGCCTTATAAGGTTTGGAATTGGATACTCCCCTCTTGAAGCATTTTAAAAACGTGAGGGGTAAGGACGCCTCCAAGTGCACAATATTGAGAGCGAGGCTCTGTGTTATAGTGCAGGACAAAAGACGCCTTATAAGAGTTATAAGGGTTTAGATACCTCCCCCTCTTGACGCCTTATAGTGCAGGACAAAAGACGCCTTATAAGAGTTATAAGGGTTTAGGTACCTCCCCCTCTTGACGCCTTATAGTGCAGGACAATTTTAGATACCTCCCCTCTTGACGCATTTTTTAAAAACGTGAGGCAATTTCGAGAGCGAGGCGCTGATATGTTAATGTTACAGTCCAGTAATTCATAGCCAAAAAAAAAAAGAATAAACAAACAAAAACACCGATTAATCAAATTCCAATCCGGATAATCACAAACAGGAAAAGAGAATTACTCTGCAAATGAGGGAATAGGCGTTTGTTAACGAATCTAGAAGCCTCAGGTCCACCATGGCCATCATAAACACCGATATAGGTCGCAGAGGGAGACGTGAAAACCTGACCCTGATCTTCAAGACTGTAATTAGCCTGAGCTACAGCGATTGAGAAGTGACCAGAGGCATGAGGCTTCAAGTCGGAGTGCCACAAAAGGCCATCACCGCCGGTACCGCCGCCGCCGCAAGCTCGCCATCCAAAGCAACGCTCAAGCGGCCTGTAGCACAAACGAAGCATCCTCTATCAAATGATCAAATCGTCGAGATTCTGAGAGAAGCAAAAGAGAAATCGAGATCAGAATTTGTGAGATTGTGACCGAGAGGGAGAGAGAGAGAAGGATGATTAGGTATAGGGAGAATTGTGAAGGGAAAGGAAAGTGAGAAACGCGTGAGAGAGGAGGAGGAAGGAAAGAAGGAAGGAAGATATAGAGAGAGAGAGAGAGAGAGAGAGAGATACACAAGTAGGAATGTTGCTTTTATAGTTCACGCGTTCACTTCTTCATCTTCTCTCTCTCTCTCTCTGTGTATTTCTCTCTGCGTGTATCTGACTCTACAACGACTTGTTAATTGTTGTTATCTTCTTAATTCTAAGACTAAGCCCTAGCCCTAACCATTCCATTCCCTACTTTTCACATAGTTCACTGTATTTCACTACTCTCTCTTCCTATTTTTAGCCATAATAATCACTAGCTTCCCAAACCAAACATATGTTTGAAACCACCGCTCGATATACATCCACCTCACTATTTGTGTGTGTCAGGGCTATGTGTCTTTATGTAGCCTTGACAAATTCTTTGGTAAACCCTATTCGTCACATTATTTGTGATTTCATCAGTGCAAAAACATGATATTTAGTGTGGAGATTTAATGTAATTGAACACCCTAAAAAATGATGATTTTTTTAATTTGTAAATTAAGAAAACATAGGAAATATGATATTTAATTTTTTTTATCTGTTAGATAATGTTTAAAGGTGTCCAACCAAATTGAAATATTTATATCAGACATTATATATTTGTTTATGATTGGTTATATTATAAATGATGTGTGCGATTTAGTTCATCTAAGAATTTGAATACTATATCCTTGGTTTTCATTTTTAATCTATTCTTGACTTATGTAGGTTTTATGGATTCTTAATATTTAATTTATCATTGTGATTTAATTTTATTTTTATTTTTCCAAGTTTGGTATGTTATTAAGGTTGTTGACAGTAACTTGTTCAAAGACTTTAACCATGTCCCTATCGTGTGTTATTTTAATTGTATAGACACCGACGATTCAGATAAAATATAATGAGAGAAATGATTAGCAAGAGTAACATATACGGACAGCGTGAGGATGTGTCATGTATGTAATTATGTATGGCCAACAGTGTGGGAATATCTCGTACTTTTATCAGGTCTATAGTCTAACCTATTTTAGGCTCAACCTAGACTTTTTAATAAATAGATCAAGCTTGTTAGTAGAGTTATTTGAGTAAATAGGTCAGGTTTTTCTTCTTCAGAAAGGCCTAACCTACAAGCTTACAGGTCTGACCTATTTATTTTTTAAAAACTATCTTATAATATATAATATAAAATAAATTATTTATAACATTATCAACTTAGCTTTAAGAGAAAATGACAAAAAAATCCCTTCCAATTTGCAAAATCCCAACAACTTCATGATGGGTAAAACTCAAAATTCCTTATTTGGGATTTTGCAAATTGAAAAGGATTTTTTTGTCATTTTTCCTAACTTTAATTCTAAGCTTAACACCTTATCATTCATACACAAAAAACAACTCTTTTATTCATTTGTCATTCACAATTTCTATAATAAAAGCAAGAGAAAAAAATTTAGTTTCATGGTTGTAAAAACTTTTTAAAACATATACATATACCTTTAAATAGATTAAAAAGCAATATATTGAATAAAAGTTATAGAATTTTAAACTTATTTAAAGGTTTATATTTTGAGTAAGCTTTTAAAAAGGCTTTCAAGCCTAATCAGACGTTTTAGAGGCTCAGGCTCATACTGAAAAAAAGTCCACATACAGGCGCAGGCCTAAGCCTAAACTTTACATTTCTGTTGCAGGCCTATTTCTATTTAACTAAAGCCTAGTTACAACTAGTCTATTTCCATCCATGGCCAAAACCAAAGTTGTCGGACTCATGAGTTTAAGTAAACTCATGATAAGGATATAAAATTGGATCGTAAACTCGTGAGTTTACTTTTATTAATAAATACATGTTGAAGGTATGTAATTGAATAAGAAATACAAAAACTAACAATAATTTGATTTAAATATATTTTAAATATGAATAGTTGATATTGAAAATATCAACATCCATATTTTATCATGCTCCTTAAGGAAATTTCTAAAAAAATTATATATAAATTTATTGAATATGGTCAAATAAAAATAATTAACATGAGATTTAGAGCAAATTGGCACGGTTATTTTGTGAAGTAGAAATGTAAAAACAGTCATGAATTTAATCGATTTTATACCTAATAATAATTTAAGTGACTCGTGACGTTTTGGTTAGGTAAAACCGTAAAAATAATAAAATCAGAGAGTTAACTAGTGAGTTTAACAACAACGGCCGAAACAATATACACATGTAGTATTCATTAAGAATTTTTTTAGATTATAATATGTGAAATAAACATCTAAATCCCTGTGCATTGGTTGCCGAAAATAAATAAGTATATAGACCACCATAAGTATATCAAAGATACACTCATCTATATAGTCTTACTTTAATACTTATTTAGCATTTTTTTCAACTTTAATAGTAATTAATTATTTAATTTGTTTTAATGTGGTGTAATGAAAATTACATTAAATTATAACTTATAAAAAAGGAATCACATTAAACTATTTTACGGCACCAATCAACCATTTAAATCAGTAGAAAGCATCAGCATTATTTATATTGAATTGAACAAAAATCAATATGTATTAGAAGAGTTCTCAGTTTGTATTAATAGCAAATAAGTAAAATCTGGGTAGGCTATCATGGATGATTGTTCGCCATACGTTTTCTCTTGCTCTGATCTAGTCTTCTCTTTCAAATCCAACCCGAAAAAGTTAATAAAATATGCTTTCTTCATATATATGTCTGTAAAGAAACATTAAAAAACAATAATCTAACTGTGGATGGAACTTTTTTTCTGGTTTGGTAGTAACCTGTCTTTAAATTTTATTCTTTTACATCTTAGTGATCTTTAAGATTGGATTTCTGAATTTATCCTGAATCAAGATTTCAATGAATTGCAGAAATCGCTTCTTTTATCTACCATGTGGCTGTTACAGCCGATTTCAATGTTTGTCAGGATACTCCTCTATTTTGAACCGTTCAGATTTGATGAGCCTCCCTTACTTATTTTTCTAACAAACACTAAAACTCGATGAATAGCAGGTAGACGTTATAATTTTGTTTTCCAAAATATTAACCCTGTTCCACTGTTTTCATTCATTCAGGGAGGGTGCAGGATTTTTGGGAGTAGTGAAGAAAGTGGGACCATGAGAATGATATATATTAATATAACCCAAAAGAAATCAGAAAAATGGGTTGCTCCAAATGGTAATAATCTGAAATTTAATATTGCTTCTTAAATATAAAACATATTTACCTAATTTGATAATAATAAAGATGTTAGTTATAAGTTAATTAAAATCACATGATATTATTAAATCAACCTACCCACTTGCTTTTATTCCACCCTCCCTCCCTCACTTCTTTTTATTGAGGGTCATCATTAGGGATAACTGAAAAAAGTTAAAAAAATGTCTTATATTTAGGAACAAACTCATCATCTCCCTAACTAGATCTTATATTATAGAAATAGAGGGAGTACTGATTGTGCCTTTAATCAGCATAGTGATATAAGTGCAATGAATTTCTTTCTATGGGAAAAAAAGTGGATGGACCTTTTGTTTTGTTTTTCTACTCCCTCCGTCCCTATATATAAGAGTAAAAAATTTGAATGGTTTTGTCATTTTTTATAAGAGTCTGACTAAATTTGTCAAAGCATTTAATGAGTTTTCTCCCACTTTACCCATCATTATTCTCTCTATGCACATTTTCTTTCCTACTCATTTATAACACTTTTAGCACATCTCTCTCTTATATACTCAATCATAAATAATAAGGGTAAACTTGAGAAAACAAAATTATTTCAGACATATTTATCTCTCTCAACTACTTCCTTAATCTATATGATTTTACCTCATTAACTCTTATAATAAGGGACGGGGGAGTACTTATCATTTTTACATGTTTCCAAGAATATCATCATAACTATAATAACATACTCTGGATGGATAAACTTCGGTAGAAATAAATGATTAAATGTATAATGATATAGAAAAATGATTGAGCATATAAACCTGAGATGATAATTAAATAAGCATAAAAATGTTAATACACGTTTTTTCATAGATACGCCCATCACAAACTTATCCTTACGAGTTACTGTACGAGCTTTATAAAAATGCTACTGGTAACCCGATGGAGGCAACACGATTAGTGTATTTAAATCTGATTCACAAAAAAAGAGAGAGATTCTGCTGGTTGAACAAGTAAATTAAGACGTTGGCGGAAAAAAAAGAGGGAAAATTTCAGAAAAAGACCATCGAATTACCAAAAGGACACTTTGATACAGCGAATTTCAGAAATGATTAGTCAGTACAAATCCGTACAGTGACTGAATTGTCCTTTGAAAAATTTAAAGGAAAAATCCAAAATACCCTTGGTTCAATTATAGGATTCCCAACTTTTCTTAAGGAATTCCCAACTTCCCTCAAGGGATTTTCAACTTCCAATAAGGCTTGTCAATTTCCCTCAAGGGATTCCCAACTTCCCTTAAGGAATTTCCAACTTCTCTTAAGGGATTCTCAAGTTAGTTGTGCAAAGGGTATTTTGGACATTTCCTTTAAATTTGGGTTTGGACAGTTCAGTCATTGTACTGAACTGTCCTTTTCGAAATTCGTTGTACTGAACTGTCCTTTATGTAATTCGAGGGTCTTTTTCTGGAATTTTCCTAAAAAAAAAAACAAATAAATCAAGACGAATGTTTTTAATGATGAAACCCATTTTGACAATTCTTATGGGAGAGAAAAAAGGCCAAACACGTGATATGATCTTTCCTCATTGGACATTGAACTTGAAGCTAAAAAAATATACTTCCTCTCTTACTTAATATAAAATTTTGTTGATTAAGAAAAACAGAAAGATACAAAAGATTAAGTGAAAAATAATTGCTCCCTCTCTCTGGTCCTAAATATAAGATCTATTTACTTAATTTGATTAGATTAATGTTGTTAGTTAAATTAATTAAAATCACATGATACTACCAAAACATCCTAAACATTTATCTTATTCCCTCCTTCCTCCCTAACTTGTTTATTATTTAAGGGAATCAATAAAGATAATTTGAAAAAAGTTAAAAAAAATTAAAAAGAGGTTTTACATTTAACACTAAACCCACCTCCCCAAATAGTTCTTATATTTAGAAGGGATTACAACTGAGAATTGAACTTTTCTATCTAGTTGGCACCCATGCTTAAAGTAAAGATACAACGTAATCAAAATGAAAAATCTAAGTGCCGGACAAAGGTACAAGGCTCTCGACATAATTGAAAAGTACATTCATTTTATGAGAAGATTCTAAGATGTGAAACTTCTTCAATTCATTGTTTGTGAGATTGAATAGATTATAAGAAGGGATATTATGATGCTCCATCAAAGAAGATCCAAGGCTTTGACACACTATTTCATTCCTCAAAAAGCATAATGGATATAAAAAACACGAAATCGGTCCAATGCTGTATTTCTTAGTCCAAGACCAACTCTTTCCACATGTACCACTACTCTCTTCCAACACCCATAAATCCATATCAGAATAATTCTGATCATGTGTTACATAACCCTTCACCATAGCAACATTGTCCTCGTATGCGCCAAGCATAGCTATATAAGTTCGACGAGTATCATCAACGTTTGAAGTAGGTAATGGTATCAACCTAAAAGATTCCATTGCTAGGTCAAATAAAACTATCACTCCACACCTCCATTCCAACCAATATATAACCCAAGAAGCAGTAACAGGTTTAACTTGAATGCTTACACGCTTTAAAACATCACCAAGTTCCACTTCCTTCCATGATCCGGTCCTTAACGAATACACTTCCGCTCCACGAACTAAATGAATGTATTTTTCAGTTGTGGGAACTCTTACCATCTTGTAATCATTGACTATAGGACTGAACCCAAATCCAAAATTAGAAGCATAATAGTCATCATTATTAATTGATGATATGGGTATTTGACCTCTTTAGTCGCTAAATTCAACAACAAAAGCGAAGGAGGAGAGTGATGGGGCTTCAATTGAAAATCAATTAAAATATATTTTATATAAATTTAAATTTAAATCATTGAAAGAAGATCTAATGGTTATTAAAAAAAAGGAGGAAAAATGATATAAGAAAAAAGGAGGTGTTCCTCCCCCAAACAAGAAGAGAATATCTATGGGTAGGGAGGTGGTGGTGCTCTTTGATGAAGTGCGGGGTTTTGAAGAGATTTTTCCAATCTTTACACACACAGATTGACATTGACGGATGGTTTTTACTGGAAGCCTTTTGAAAATATTGATGATGACCTCTAGAGGCAGAATAGTATTGGCGTTTTCGGTCGCCATTTGCTAGCCGGTCTTTAGGTCAGAGTGACGAAACAAGCACACCTTTTTATACGAGTGGATGTAGCTTGGTTTAGTTAAATCAGAGTTATTGTGGAAAAAAGAAAACAGATTTAAGGAAAATTAAAGCTGGTTTTTTTTTTCCGGGTAAATTAAAGCTAGTTCCATAGGTAATTTATCAAAGCCACATCCCAGAAAATCCCTAGTTATATGGAAGTCTTTGTGGGACAATTATATTTATGCTACAAAACAATAAAAAGGAATAAAAGAGTTTTGGGGTTTCTCCATATAATATTTTTCTAACTGTAATAGATTTCAACCATTGAAAGTAAATTCAATGATAGAGATATTAAGTGGAGAGCGATGCATTGGAGAGACCCCTGACGGTCCCTGGGGATTTTCATATAGTTAAGGAATTGCGTGGAAATTGATTTTGATTAAATACCTTTTATGTGACATGACTTAAATTTTTCCACATATTTATTATCATCATAATCATATCAATATATCAATATATAATTCCATTCGCCGAAACAAAAATTATAGGATTAAAGGTAAAAAATACACATGTGATTTTATCAAAAGTTCATAAGTACTTTTTTTTTTATCAAAAATGACCATGAGCTTCCAAATTAAGATCAAAAGTCACAGTTTCTGTTAAATATGTTCAAAAATATACATGTGATTTGTAACACCCTAGTTTTAGGACTCATTTCCAAATTAGATTAACAATGGGAAACTTATTCAACTTGTATGGGATTTAGAACATCAAAACCACAACCTTTTTCAAACATGTCTTTATTTCTGGAAAATTCTAAAATGCGAAAAAATTTTCTAGTAAATTTGAAAAATCATAATTAATTGCACAAAAATGATTTTAACAAGGTTCAAGTCCCAAATTAAAGTTTGAAGAGTCCTCTGTATAGGAACAATATCAAATAGAACATGTACAACCCATATGATACAGTTTATTGATTTTCCAAATATGCTTTGCTCACATGCCGTAAATAGTTAGATTAAGACAATTATTTTAGATTTTATGTATTCCATATATATCAAGAAACTCAAGAATTTAATAGGTTAAAAGAAGTTGGTTGACAATATTCTTATGCTTATATTCAATATTCATGGTCAATTGGGCAGGTTGCTTCCTTTTTGCAATACCCATCAATCAAACGAAGATGTTGAAAAAAAAGTACATACCAAACAAAAAACGAGGAGAGACAGTGTTTTCTTTTGAGGTATATGGGGGAATTTAACACCTACAAAAATCCAGTGGCCCGGTGGCCCATTCGGACTTGCCTCGGCTTGAAGCCGGCCAATTCGGTCCTCAGACAAACTAACTCAGGGTCATAACAATTAGGACATGGCCAAACTCGACCACCAAGTAGGATAGGACATGGGCATAGGCTCTAGGACCAGTGGCCCGGCCTGGCCCAGAAATATTATAACTTTTATAAAAAATAATTTTTTTTAATTTAAAAATACGCCATATAATAATTAATACTTAATATATCATATAAAAATATTTGATTAATTCTTTTTCCTAATTTCTTTTATTTTCTAATATATTTCATTATTTTTTCTTAGCATCTAAAGGTTCAAGGATCAACAGACCATGTTCTGTGGCCCAAAGGACATATCCTACCTGGTTTTGGTCTTAAACCACACAGGACCAGGCCGAGTATAAGGCCACAAAAACTAGCCCAAAAATTTTTAAGACAAAACTTAAGATAGTATATACCTGGCCCTATTTTATACCTAGTTTTTGTGCAGCCCAATTGACATCGTTGGCAATGAATGGCAATTTGATTGGGTACACGTTATGATTATAAAGCATGCATTGGTTTGAAAGTGAAGCCGCGTCAAGGTGATGGACTTCTTTTTCGTTCTTTGCTTCCAAATGGTACAATCTATAAGGTAATCCCCTTTTTGGGTTCAATTTTTTGTGGGGTTTAAAGAATCTTCCTTTTTACATACAGTAATAATATGTGCATATAATTGCTGTTCCTCTTATAGTACACATGGGAAGATATAATACTGAATGAGCATCTGAGAATTAGGTGAAATTTTTTTGGACTATATGATATAGGCTAGACAGTGCTTTCATTTAATGATGATAAAATCCATTCATATTACGAACAGATCCTAACATGTGAAGCTTCTTCAATTCATTGTTAGTCGTGAGATTGAATAGTTTACAACGTGGGATAAGTATATCATCACTTAAGAAAGATTCAAGGATTATTATGTAACAGTTTTGACAAACTGTTTCGTTCCTCCCAAAACACAATGGATGTAAAACACATGAAATCGGTCCAATCCTGTATTTCTTAGTCCAAGACCAACTCTTCCCACATATGCCACTGCTCTCTTCCAACACCCATAGGTTCACGTGAGAATACTTATAATCATGTGTTAAATAAACCTTCAGCATAGCAACCATGCCTTAAGCAATCCATGTCTGGTATTCTCTCGATTTCCCAAGATTCCATCTTATAACGAAGCAAGCTCAAAGGTGAGTATCTATGGTAGGAAGAAATTGTAGAATAGGCAAGAAGAGGATATTTGTGAGCAGAGTGGTGGTGGTGCTCTTTAGTGAAGTACGGGGTTTTGAAGAGATTTTTCCAATCTTTACACGCATATTGACATTGAAGGATGGTTTTTACTTTTTCTGTAAGCCTTTTGAAAATATTGATGATGATCTCTAGAGGCAGATTAGTATAGGCGCTTTCGGTCGCCATTTGCTAGCCGGCCTTTATGTCCGAGTGACGAAACAAGCACACCTTTTTATATGAGTCGATGTAGCTTGGTTTAGTTAAATCAGATTTATTGTGAAAAAAAAAAAGATTTATGATTATTATCATTATCTCTATCTCTATTTCTTTTAATTTTAAAAATATTATTTGATTAGATTTAAGAAAAATTAAAGCTAGTTCCATAGAAGGTAATTTATCAAAACCACATCCCAGAAAATCCATAGTTGTGGAAGTTTGTGGGACAATTATATTCACTATGCTTCAAAACAATAAAAAGTAATAGGGTAAATTAATCTTTAGGTCCTTATAATTTAAATACAACTGTAACTCAGTCCTTCTACTTTCACTCAGCGCAATTCTGTCCCTAAACTTTTGACTCGATTGTAACTCAGTCCCTATACTTTGATTAATGCAAATTAGTCCCTGTATTTTAGAAAATAAAATGGGAAAATTAATTTTCAAATCACCATATTTTGTGTTCATATAATTTTATTTGTTTGAAATTCCCTGATCTTTAAAGCACTTCAAGTTTATTAATCCGATTTACTTTTCTTCATTTGCTCACCCTTCCTCACGTAATCCAACGTTTCATGTTCACTGCCAGTGCTAGAGATCGGCTTCTAGACCTTCCTTCCACTTCCATGGCTTCCGCTTCTAAGAAGCAAGTCCCTCAGGAAGATCCCATCAATTCTAAATCAGCACTGTAAAATTACATAGACTTGATTAAGAACACCTAAAATTTAAAGATTAATTTTCCCATTTTATTTCTTAAAGTACAGGAACTAATTTGCATAAATCAAAGTATAGAGATTGAGTTACAACCGAGTCAAAAGTCTAGGGACAGAATTGCACCGAGTGAAAGTAGAAGGACTGACTTACATTTATATCAAAACTATTAGTATACCAAAAGATTAATTTTCCCAAAGCAATAAAAGAGTCTTTTGCATTTGAAAATTAATATATAATCTAGGTCTCCAATAAAGTTATCAAACTCGCGAGTTTAAGTAAACTCATGAGAAGAATGTAAAATCGGATCGTACACTCAAATCGTAAACTCGTAAGAGTTTACCTTTATTAATAAATACATATTTTCAGTATATAATTAGATAAGAAATACAAAAAATAATAATAATTTGACTTAAATATATTTTAAATATAAATAATTGGTATTAAATATATCAACATTCATACTTTATCTAACTCAATCAAGAAATTTCTATGAAATTTATATATAAATTCATTGAATAATTCAATTAAAAATAATTAAAATAAGATTTATAGCAAGTTAACACGATTTTCTATAAGGTAAAAATGTAAAAACGATAAATTCGGCATGTAAACTCGTGAGTTTTTACCGAATTTACAGCCTGTACGAATTTCACTTACTCGTGACACGTTTTGGTTAAGTAGAGCTATAAAAACGGTAAAATCGGAGTTTCTCGTGAGTTTGACAACAATGGTCTCCAAGGCTGCAGGATTATTTCCACTTAATATCTCTACCATTAGATTTGTTTTCAATGGTCAATATCTATTACAATTGGAAAATACTATTATCTATTTATTATTGATTTATAATATTTTTTTCAATTATAATAGATTTCAACGATTAAAAGCAAATCCAATGGTACTTTCATTTAGTTTAGGAACTCCGTGGAAACTTATTTAGATTGAATACCTTTTATGTGACATAACTTTAATTTTTTCACACATTTATTATCATCATCATAATCACATCAATATATAAATCCATTGGCCGAAGCAAAAAATATATAAATCCTTGATTTTTCAAAATTCCGTAATCACTCAATCACGCCAAATCGCCAATGATATCTATCTTTATTTTTTTATTTGCCACCTGGTTTTATTTTAAATATTATTGGAGAGATTTAAATGAGTTTATTAGATTTTCTTGCTAACGATTTGATTAGATTTATTGTCACCATCAATCATAAAAAATATCAATATATAAATCCCCTAATGATGCTGTGATCTTTTTTTTTTTTTTCAAATTAGCAATAAATGCATGAACTAACTTAAAAATATATCTATTACAATTGATAGAAGCCCCCTTTGAATTAAAAATAGAAGGAGAGGGTCATTTGATTCCCTCAAATAAAAGAGTGTGCCCAATAAAATGAGGTGTATGTTCAAAACGTATAAGAGCATGTGTACTTCCTTGTTTCACAATATAAAAAAGGTTCATGTGCAATTTTACCTCAAAATTAACAATTCGGGATTGATATTCATCCAGACGTTGTGATATTAGAGATGTGAAAGCTCTGCAATTCTGTGAATGTTTTAACAAAACTAAGTAAACAATCTAAAAGTATGGATATGTTTCTTGACAAATGAAATTTGGTAAAACCTAATAAATTTTGTAAATGAACTGAAAGTGTAAACTTATTACTTGGCAAAAGAAAATTAGTAATAAAACTCAATAAAATTATGGAAATGCTTTGACAAAACTTGTTTATAATGTTTTGGTAATTCAAGTGTGGTGCACTCTTATGTCTTATTACTTTAATTTGCCAATTAAAAAAACCTATTTGACTTTACATGACCAACTATTTATCATCTCTAGGACTTCTTAGATGAGTTAAACTAGATTTGGCGATGTTTTTGAATTCCTTATTATGCATGGCAATTTATGGTTATATCAGTTCAGTCATATTCATGGTGTTTAGGCTATTAAGTTTGAGTTATGTCATCTATCATATTGATTGAGCTCATAGTACGGTATCATAAAATAATTTTTTCATGACATTTGGAAGTTATGATTCTTAAGCACCATAAGCATCAATTATCTTTTAAGGTGTTCAATTTTCTTCACATAGATTATTTAACGCACAGTGATATATAATTGAAGGTTTACGAGTAATAAGACTTTTAATTAGTTAGCTAGAATGATGGAAACTTGGAAAGGGTAAAACCTCTTAAGAAATTGATTCATGGGAGACTCGTAATCTTAATTGGGAAAGTATTTAATGAATGGTTCCATCTCTAATGTATTAGCTATGACAATACATAATAAGTTAATTAATAACCCTACAATAGTATATTTTGGAGTATAAAATGCAGCGGAAACAATTATAGATTATATGATGATGCCATCAAATGTGTTTTTCGCACAAATTTTCTAATTTGAATCTACCACATTTGTGTTGCTGCTACGAATTTATACTTGGAAACAGTTCAGGCACATTCATTGGTGCATTCAACGTATTGCGATATGAGATTGGCCAGAACTATAATGCTCATTATGATGCCTGCAACCTATCTGAGTGTGGCCATCAACAGAGTCAAACTGTGTTATTGTTAATGTATGATCTTATTGTCAACAATTTCTTGTCTTGATATATATATGCTTGCACTTGACACCTGTTGTTTTCTTTTTTAGGCTTGAGTTAACTAGAATCATATTCACACTATAGGCCTCTCACATCATGGAAAAAGAATTTCTGAGGTCAGATAATGGGGAAATACTATCTGCAGCAAGATTTTTAAAATAAGTCTGGCCGTCATTGGGTAACTACTAACTAGTCCTTATTTCTGGTGGTACGATATATTTAGACTGATTTTATCTATGTTAAGTTTGTTTTAATGTTATGACCGGTCTAAGTTGTTCTTATTACTCTCTCCGGTCCTAATTATAAGATCACTTTGACTTTTTTGACTTTTTTTTCCAGTCCAAAAAAATAATAGTTTCAGTCCAAAAAAAATCTTTTTTTCTTCAAAACTAATCTATTCTACTTATAAACTAACCTATAATCTAATTTAATATGACATATGTTATAACTTAGTGGTCTAATTTGTTTCCTTAACTTCCACAAAAAAAAGTCAAAGTGGTCTTATATTTAGGACCGGAGGGAGTATCTATTTTTAACCATGCACTATAAAAGAAACAATGAACCAATGACAAAATTCCGTCGGTAACACAAAATTTGGTTGCTAATTATTTAGCATTAGTCTATTTTATAGAATGAATTTCGTCGTTAATTCTGTCAGTGTTGCTGTTTCTTTATAGGGATAATCAAGTAAATTGGTCTCAACCATAAATAGAAGCACAGAAGTTCATTAAAACTTTGACCGGGACACCTTGTGATTAAGAACTGCGCCGTAAATTGTTAGATTAGGACTAGAAATTATTTCAGATTTTATATATTCCATATCAAGAGACTCAAGAATTTAATAGGTTAAAAGAAGTTGGTTGACAATATTCTCATGTTTTTATTCAATATTCATGGTCAATTGTGCAGATTTAATTGCTTCCTTTTTGCAGTACCTATCAAACGAAGATGTTGAAAAAATAAAGTACATATCAAACGAAGAACGAGGAGAAACCGTGTTCCCTTTTGAGGTATATTGGGGAATTTGACATCGTTGGCAATGAATGGCAATAGGTTGGGTACACGTTATGATTATAAAGAATGCATTGGTTTGAAAGTGAAGCCGCGTCAAGGTGATGGACTTCTTTTTCGTTCTTTGCTTCCAAATGGTACAATCGATAAGGTAATCCCTTTTTTTTGTGTTTAATTTTTTGTGGGGTTCAAAGAATCTTCCTTTTTACATACAGTAATAATATGTGCATATAATTGCTGTTCCTCTTATAGTACACATGGGTGGATATAATACTGAATGAGCATCTGAGAATTAGGTGAAATTTTTTTGGACAATGATGATATAGGCTAGACAGTGCCTTCATTTCATGATGATACATTCAACTTGTTCTCACCATCCTTTTGAATTTATAAGATGATGTGTTTGAATATATAAGATATTGATACAATTTCTATTTAATATTTGAATAATTTAACGCATATTTCCTAAAAATATCTAAACATTGATGATTCTCACTATTGTGTCAAGGATAGAAATATTCTATCTCTAATATAGGGTGTTTATATGTAATTTTATTACAGTATGATGATGTGAAGACAATAAATAAACGAATTGATTATTTCATCTTTCGAGAATAATCGGGAAGAGATGAAAGCGGCATAAAGTTAATCAAATATCTGTCATGAGGTGAGGGGATCATATTTGAGCATGAGTGAATTGGTTCCCTCCCTATATTAAACATGTTATTTTGTAAAGCTCTAAATTTTGCTTCCTTTCTTAAATTTGTGCTTAATGAGTACACTTCCTTGAGGGACTATATTAAACATGGATGATATCAACATGATGATTTTAAAAAATCTTAATACCCTATGTTAGTTTGGGAGGGGTGCCTGTAAGTCATGTTCACATGGATCATGAGAAATTTTTTCAAATATACCAAATTCAATGTTGCAGGT
The DNA here is from genome assembly GCA_037074515.1 of Mimosa bimucronata. Classification (NCBI taxonomy): domain Eukaryota; kingdom Viridiplantae; phylum Streptophyta; class Magnoliopsida; order Fabales; family Fabaceae; genus Mimosa; species Mimosa bimucronata. Next base: position 3,729,403 of record CM073438.1, read on the forward strand.
CTGAACAAATGTTAATACTTGTACTAGCTTCATCCGAAAGAAGAATAAATTAATGAGGGCATCATGCGCAAGCAAGTCCCACTCCCCTCAAAGTTAGCATTTTGTTGTGTAATATGCTCTCCCGGCCCCTGGAATTTAAAAAATGTGTACAAGAATAAAAAAAACATGAGATAAAAAAGATTGAGGGAAAAATAATTAAAACTTCGAATTAAACCTTTCTATCTAACTGACACCATGCATAAAGATACAACCAAAATGAAAATCTAAGTGACGGACAAAGGCACGAGGCTCTCTACATAATTAAATAATCCATTCATATTACGAACAGATTCTAACATGTGAAGCTTCTTCAATTCATTGTTAGTTGTGAGATTGAATATTTTACAACGTGGGATAAGTATATCATGACTTCCGAAAGATTCAAGGATTATTATGCAACAGTTTTGACAAACTATTTCATTCCTCCCAAAACATACAATGGATGTAAAACACATGAAATCGGTCCGATGCTGTATTTCTTAGTCCAAGACCAACTCTTCCCACATATACCACTGCTCTCTTCCAACACCCATAAGTCCACAAGAGAATACTTATAATCATGTGTTAAATAAACCTTCAGCATAGCAACATTGTCATCGCAGGCGCTAAGCATAGCTGTGTAATTTCGACGAGTATTGTCAAGGTTTGAAGAAGGCAATGGTATCAACCTAAAAGATTCCATTGCTAGGTCAAATGAAAATATCACTCCACTAGTCAACTCCAACCAATATATAACCCCAAAAGCAGTTATAGTTCCAACTTGAATGCTTACACTCGTTATACGATCATCAAGTTCCACTTCCTTCCATGATCCGGTCCTTAATGAATGCACCTCCGCTCCATAAACTATATGATCGTTCTTAGTGGTATGAATTCTTACCATCTTGTAATCCTTGAGTACAGGGCTAAACCCAAATCCAAAATTAGAAGCACAATAGTTATCACTATTAAATAATGATTTGGGTATCTGTCTGACCTCTCTAGTAGCCAGTGCATGAACCGATGATAGTACAACCATGCCTTATGTAATCCATGGCTGGTATTCGATCTCTCAATTTCCAAATGTTCCATCTTATAACGCAAAAAAGTCAAGGGTGAGTATCGAGGGTAGGGAAGCACGGGAAGAATAGACAAGAAGAGGATTTTTGTGGGCAGAGTGATTGTAGTGCTCTGTGATGAAATATGGGGTTTTGAAGAGATTTTTCCAATCTTTACACATAGATCGATATTGAAGGAGGGTTTTCACCGGAAGCCTTTTGAGAATATTGATGATGATCTGTGAAGGCAGGTAGGTATTGGCGTTTTCGGTCGCCATTTGCTTGCCTGCGCTTAGATAGGAGTGAAGAAAACAAGCACACACCTTTTTATACATAGGATAGGATGTAACTCGGTTTTATATTAATTCCCAAATGCAAAAGACTTTTTTACCCATTTTAATATTTGTTTATGCATGTTATGTATTATAAATAATTGGATAACATTAATGTATTTTGGCGATTCAAGTGTGGATCACCCCTATCACCTTGCCGATTAAAAGACCTACTTGTCTCTACAAAAAAAAAAAATAAACTAGATTAACGTGACCAATTTTATCTTATCTAGGTCTTCTTCAACGAGTCAAACTAGATTTGGTAATGTTTTTGAAGTACTTATCATGCATGGCAATAAATGGTTATATTAGTTCAGTCATATTCATGGTGGAACCAGTTTTCCTACTTATAAAGAAAAAGAGTAGTGATGAGATTTAAATGGTCTAGATACGACTAACTCTCCCTACTCATCTTTTTTATGAGCAGGATGACCAATTCGTAATTGATATTAGACTATTGAGTTTCAGTTATGTCCTCTGTCATTGATTGAGCTCATAGAACGGTATCATAAAATAAATTTTTCATTAAATTTGGAAGCTAGAACTCTTAAGCATCGCAAGTATCAATTATCTTTTGAATTGCTCAATTCTCTTCACATAGATTATCTACTGCACAATGATAATTGATGGTTAACGAGTAATAATATTTTTTTAATTAGGTAGAATAATGGAAAGTGAATAAATCCTTTTAAGAAATTGATTTATGGGAGACTCAATCTTAATTGTGAAAGTATTGATCTTTGATTGAATGGATTGTTCCATATCTAAAGTACTGTTAGCTATGACTATACACAATAAGTTAATAATAACCATACAATATATATTTTGGAGTATAAAATGCAGAGGAAAAAAATATAGATTATGGTGCCTGTAAAAAAAAAACCTACTAAATTTGAGTTGCTGCTACTAATTTGTATTTGAAAACTGTTCGGGCACTTTATCGGTGCATCAGAAGACAAAACCGGGGTCTTCAAAGACTAGAATTGAAACTATGGAAAGAATATAATAGAATTATGCATCAGGAAGAGCTGATATGGTTCCAAAAATCAAGATGTAATTGGCTAAAGAATGGCGACAGGAACACTAGCTACTTTCATGCCACTACCATGATAAGAAGGAAGAGGAACAAGATTGGGGCATTACAGGATGAACAAGGCAACTGGATAATGGACCAAGCAGAGTTGAGAAACATAGCCCTTGATTATTTCCAGAAGCTGTATAGGAAGGATAGTTCTGTTATAAATGTCCAAGATTGGCCGGTTGAATTCCTAGCTTTGAGTGACAATCAATTGGATTGTATCCAAAGGAGGGTATCTGAGGTGGAAGTCAATAATGCAGCTTTTGAGGTGGGGGCTTTTAAAGCTCCAGGGCCTGACGGCTTGCAACCTCACTTTTTCCAATCCCAATGGAATATAGTAGGCCAGAAAGTCTATGAGATGATCAAGGTAATGTTTCAGGACCCAGTTAAAGTTAGAGAGATAAACCAGACAAACATAACCCTCATTCCAAAGGTGGAAATCCCTACAAATATCAAAGATTTCAGACCAATATCCTTGTGCAATGTGAGCTTCAAAATCCTTAGTAAGATTCTGGCAAATAGGATGAAAAGAGTGATGGACTATCTGATCATGCCAAACCAATGTAGCTTTATTAGTGGGAGACAAAGCTGTGACAACATAATCTTGGGTCAAGAGGCTATCCACACTATGAGGTGTAAAAGAGGTAAAAAAGGGTATGTTGCCATAAAGGTAGACATGGAAAAAGCTTATGACAGGTTAGATTGGGATTTTCTAAAATTTAATCTTCAGAGTTTGGGATTGGGAGATCATTTCATCAAGTTGATAATGCATTGTGTCACATCAGCTACTATGAAGATAAATTGGAATGGGGTCCTTTCAGATCAATTCCAGCCTGGTAGAGGGGTTAGACAAGGAGATCCCCTTAGCCCTTATATCTTTGTGTTATGCATGGAAAGATTGGGTCAATTGATAAATCTTGAAGTCCGAAACCAGAGATGGAATCCTTTACTGCTTAGTACAAGAGGCCCAAACATTTCTCATCTCTCCTTTGCAGACGACTTGGTTTTGTTCTGTGAGGCTTCTAACGAGCAGATGCATCTTGTCAAAGAATTAATGACCTTCTTTTGTGAGGTTTCAGGTCATAGAGTTAACCTGAGTAAGTCAAAAATGTTCACCTCTAAGAATGTTCACTTTAACAGGGCAAATGATTTCAGTCAGATTCTGGGCATAAACATTACAGCAGACCTGGGGAAATATCTTGGAGTTCCACTACTTCATAAGAGGGCAATTAAAATGACGTATGCACCCTTGGTTATGAAAGTTCAGAAAAAGCTGTCAAACTGGAAGGGAAGATTCCTCAGCATGGCAGGCAGATCAACTCTCATCAAATCGGTGCTGTCATCAATTCCATTCTATCAAATGTAAACAACTCTTATTCCCAAAGGAGTTCTTCAGGAGATAGACAAGCTGAGCAGAAATTTCCTCTGGAACCAAAATGAGGGAGGTAGGAAAATGCACTTGATTGCGTGGGACCAGATAAAACGAGAGAAGAAGGAAGGTGGTCTCGGCATAAAGGATCTTGTGACCCAAAATGAGGCTTTCATTATGAAGCTATGTTGGGGGTTTCTTAATCAAGAGAACCGTCCATGGGTTCAGGGACTCAAAGCAAAGTATGAATGTGGTGATGGAAGGATGCCTGAGATTAAGTGGAGGAGAGATCAATCGGCTGTGTGGAATGCAATTACTACAGTCTGGGACACCTTCAAGAAAGGTGTGGGGAGGAAGATGTACAATGGGTGAACTACCAACGCCTGGTGGGACCTGTGGTCCCCGTTAAACCAGCCTCTAATGCATTATGTTTGCCAGAACCAAGAGCAAATCAATCCTGAGGAGTCGGTCAGAGGCTTTGTCAAGGGAAGCGGAGAATGGGATGTTGATAGGTGGAGATCTTTCCTTCCAAGCTGGGTGGTGGATAAAATTATGGGGATATCTCCACCCACAAGGGTGGGTGATGACAGATTCTGGTGGAGAGAATCATCTGATGGGAACTTTAACATCAAATCAGCCTATGCCTTGATATCAAAAAGGGAAGGGGGTTCTAATAGTCCACCGTGGCAAAATGTATGGCGTTGGCCTATTTCAGAGAGAGCAAAATACTTCATGTGGCAAGTGTTACATGAGAGGCTTCCGACTAATTCACTTAGACAGAAATGGAGAGTGAGTGAGAACAAGGAGTGTCCATTTGAGTGTGATGGTGAGGAAACACTATTACATACTCTAAGAGATTGTGAGATGGCATCACGTGTGTGGTGCTACTTTATTAACCCAATATATATTTCTGCTTTCTTTTCTGGTAACTTACAGGTGTGGCTGAATTGGAATACAAAGCACGAACCGGGAGGAAGAAGAGCAGCAAGATGGGCTTGGCTAAAGGTGTTCGGAACGGTCTGCTGGATGCTATGGAAAAATAGGTGCAGACAGTCTTTTGAAGCAAGTCATGATACACCAGAGAGAACCATCCAGAAGTGCTTACATCATCTTCATGAAGGAGTAGAAGATGGACGCTACAAGCACGTCATTTCCATGGTACCAAACAGAGTGGACGAGAAATGGAAACCCCCACCTACTAACTTTATAAGGATGGATGTAGACGCGGCATACAGACATTCAAAGGAAGCAGCTTGTGGAGGAATAGTTCGTGACAGCTCGGGTAGCTGGGTCTGCGGTTTTCAAAAATTTCTGGGATACTCCTTAGGAACAACAGCGGCCGAGCTCTCCGCCATCAAAGCTGGGCTGACAGTGTGTAAGGAGAGAGGATTTCAAAAGGTTAAATTGTATACTGACTCCATCGAAGCACTTCACCTGTTACTCACGGATACGGGGCAACATCATCCCCTTGGTGCAGAAATTCAGGAAACCAGATTACTCCTGTTTTCGAACTGGGAGCTGGAAATATTACATGCATATAGAGAGACCATGTGCTGCGCAGATTATCTAGCAAGGGAAGCTTTCAGGTCGAACAATGAGCTGCACATTATTCAGGTTCCCCCAGCTTTTTGTTCGAATCAAATGTTGGCTGATCTAAGCCAAGATTTGAGCTAGCAAATGATTGGTAGTTAGTACATCTTTGTAACTCTCAAGAGTAACTCTTGTCATTTCGATTCAAAAAAAAAAAAGACAAAACCGGCATCTTAGACATAATTGAGAGGAAAATTTCGAGGGTTACAATGCTCTGAAGGACCCATCAAATGTGTTAGTGCTCATTACGATGCCTTCTACCCAGCTGAATATGGCCCTTAACACAGTCAAAGGGTATTATTGTTGATGAATTCTTGTTAACAATTTCCTGTCTTGATATATGCTTTTGTACTTGACACTGTTGAGTTTGAGTTATGTCCTCTATCATTGATTAAGCCAGATGAGTGTCGTTTTGAACCAGAGAATGGAAAAGAAATCCCAACAATTTATTATCTTGATCCTCCTAATATTTTGACTCTTACTAATAAGAGTCACGTGGATTTTATTGGCTTTTCAAACTATTTAGAGGACATTGATAACAATTGTGAAAATGTTAAATTAGAGCATTATTCTATTAGTTTGGTTGAATTATGCATTCCAAAGCCATTTGTGATTGAGGAAGTGCGTGTTTCTTGTCTTAATGAACTTCTATGTTTGTTAGAGTCTTTTTGTCACAAAAGAAATGAAGACAAGATGGTTATGCTTTTTGATACTTATGATTAGTAATTGGTTTTGCAAAGTCTGACTGAAAACTCTAAACTTAGCACTTCTTGGGAGGCCAAGTATTTGATATTGTGTTTTGTTTTTTATTATGTAGAACTTTTGTAGCCTCGGATGATGCGTCCAATTTTGATAACAAAGATCATGATGAGCAATTGAGAGTGCATATTAAGAACAAATAGGGGAGTCTTCTTCTACTTTATCTTGACTTGTTTTATTTGTTATTAATGACATGTGTTGGGAATATCATCTTTACACTTGAAAATGGTTGAGACTATCATAATTTTTAGTGGATTGCTGTTTTTCTTCCACTTGTATGACTGTTGTGCCTCAATTTTGGGAGTGGTAGTTTCATTTTCCTTGCTTTCACTATTTGATGTTGCATGTTCGCATTAAGGACAATGTGACATTTAAGTGTGGGGGTGAGGGTACCATTGATTTAGTATGATTAATCCTTGAGTTTTTGGTTTTGTTTTTATTAGGTTTGTAACAAGTTTTAAATTTTCATTTTTTTACTTTTATAGATATAAATTTCTTAAAAAACTTAAAAAAAATTGGTTTTTTAAATTTCTTAGAAGACTTATAAAAAAGAGTTCATTTTTTTTTTTTTGGAAATTTAGATTTTACTTGTGAACATTGTCAAAGTTGATTTAATTTGAACTTGAAAGAATTGTGTTTGATTAAAACTTGATTATATTTTCTTGGAATGTTTTGAATATACAAGTAATTTGGCTTAGATAATTGGCTTTAGCATGTCATGGAACCGGTAAGTAATTTGAGCCTAAGTGTCATATCTTTCAAAAGGGAGTATACTTATTGTGATTTCATATCTACAACTTGTCTTGAATCTCTTTTGAAACTCAAAAATCTGTTTTTTACATGCATAAAAATAATTTAGGCGTTTATGTCATAACTAGTTGGACTAAATGCCCATCCTTATTGTATTCACCCTTTACTTCAACTTTACCCCAGCCATTTGCTTGAGTTAATGCAATCCCCGCGCCCCTCATTTTCATCTTATTGATTCATTGCTTTAGTGAGAGCTAAGTGATCATACTAATAAAATTATAGAGTGAAAGAATTAGTGGAAATAGGCAGCACTATGTGATCTGAAAAAACAAAGGAAGTGAAGAACGCAAAAAGAGAAGAGAGAGAGAGAGATACATGTAAAAAAAAAAAAGAGAAAAGTAAATATATAGAGCAAAAGCAAAAAAAAATGAAATATGAAAATGAAAGAAAAAGAGTTCAAATTATATAAGGAAAAAAAAAGGAATTTGAATTTTAGAAGAATAAAGTTTGTATATAAATGTGAGTGTTTTTTCTTTTTAAGATTGGTATTCCTTCACTCTTAAGGTTTGTCATTAAATTACTTAGCACTCATTAAAGTGTTCCTCCATCCCCATGTTCAATCCATTATCTTATCATATTTCATTATAACACATGAAAAATCCTTTTGATTTGTGAATGCAATGAGATGATATAGAAGATTGAGATGATAGACAAGCTTATGATATATGAGTTTTAATAAGTTGAATTGAGTGAAACATAAACCCCTGACTATCTTGAGAGAAGTGCAAACACTTAACTTGTGAGGAGCCCCGTATTGTTTTTTATCTTTGTCACGTTATTTGCCTTACTACTTGCAATTTTAGAATATGGAAAAGATATTTGTGATGACTTGATTGATTTTTGAAATTTTGAATTGATTTTAACTTTTGTAATCTTTCCACTAAAATTTTGCTTCCATATTTTAATTTTTTTAGAATTTAAAATCTTGAGGAAAAGATTTGATTTAAGGGTGGGGGTGTGATTAATTAGATTTAATATATATTTAAGTATATTTGATGACTTATTGTTGCAAAATTAAAGTGATGTTGTTAAGATATCAAATTTGATGCATAATTTGTGGATTTGATAATAAATATTTTTTTAATTAAAAAAAAAGAAACATTTCAGACTAAAAAAGTACGAAATAAATAAACAATTGTTAGCATTTTTATTTGATTTCTATTTGTTGCTTTGACTAGAGCACATGGAGCGACAGTGTTTTGGCAACGATTCGAAAGACCTACAAGAGCAAAAAGAAAAAGACGAGCACAGTGGAGAAAAGGGAAGGACAGAAGTGGCGCACCGGGGCACAGCAATTTCTTCATCTTCAACTTCAACGTCTTCTTCTCTTTGAAGCGTGAGAACAAAATCCAGAGAGAGGGACAGAGATATTTTGGGGTTCAGATCATCACCTTCACAGGAGGACGGGAGGATTGTAGAAGCGGTAGATTAGCACCATCAATCTGCATGGAGAATTCATGCAGGAAAGGGAGAGGAAGAAGGGCATTTGTTGCGGAGTTTTCTAAACAATTTCTTGTTCCTCTTCATCTTCCTTCTAATTTTATTGTTTGATTATCGCTGATGGGATGAATTTTATGATTTTGTTCGTAGTTATGAGTAGTTAGTTAATTTGTTCTAAGTTTAGTTTGAAATTTTGTATAGATTGATGCTTAAACCTCTTTTTCTTGTGATGATCAATGAGTATTGTTTTGTGGATTTAACTTGAGCTTTATTTCTTCTAAGTAATAGCCAACACTTAGCTGAGCATAACTAAACAAAGAATCAAGTTAAATTCAAACTTGTCTTGAAATTCCAAGTTGGGATTGATAGTTTGTTAGTGAGATAGATACATTCATTAACCAAATTTTGTGAATTTGAAGTGTGTTGTTTATAAAGGCTAGTTAAAATAATATGTAATAAAAGATTATGCATATTAGTGTTAATTAATGTTTGTATAGGCTTGAGAGATCTATTCAAATAAGTAAAACTTTAAACAACAACTTAATATTCATTAATTATTATTAGAAGTTGGTTAATTAAGTTCTTGAAATACAAAGTCGATATATAAACTTAGACTCCTCTTGTATTGTGAATTAAAGTTTCAATTTAGTTTTTATCAAGTTATTTTTATTTTTAATACATTTGAACTTCAAAATACAAATTTTTTCACTCAACCTAATTGATATCATAATTGTAATTATTAATCTTCTTTTACCTTAATCGCTATTAGAGCGACAATCTTTTATATACTACTTTCATACACTTGCAGATGTGCTAAACTGACACAGAAGTGAGTTTCTTTCTCGCAGGATCGTATGAACATTGGTACAAGTACACGTTATGGTAATAAAGAATGCCTTGGTCTGAAAGTGAAGCCGCGTCAAGGTTCCGGACTTCTTTTTTATTATTTGCTTCCAAATGGCACAATCGATGATTACTTAATCCCCTTTTTTCTTTTAAATTTTTTGTGGGGTTGAAAGAATCTTCCTTTTTCACACAGTAATAATATGTGCCTGTAACCGGTGTTCCTCGCATAGTACACATGGGTAGGTCTAATACTGAATGAGCATATGAGAATCATGTGAGGATTTTTTGGACAATGATGGTAGTCTAGATAATGCTTTCAGTTCATGATGATGCATGCACATTGCTCTTACCATCCTTTTGGTAGAAACTACTCATGGACTTTCACTCTTAATAGTGATAAGTACTGCTATTATCCTATTCATAGCTAGAGAATGTTTATTTGGTTCTATTTATAAGTAATATCAATAAATTTTGTGTGTGAATGTACTAGTTTACCCTTCATTTATTATATGTTTACTTTATTTTCATGTGGTCTACTGTGTATTAAATATGGATAAAGTTGAAAAAATTCTAGGTAAAATTAATGAGGTTTAAGGTTTTCATTGGTCTGTGTGAAATATGTTGGAAGCGCCTTATAAAATAGGACTAGATGATTACATTGTACCTAATTTTTCTTTTGTTTTATTAACATTACAAAAATATCATATATTTAAAAAATATAGAATCATAACTATGGAGTATGGACTTTGGTACAAGAAGTTATATGTTATTTTGATTTCAAGTGGCACGCTTGCTATATGGTCGGATCCAAAATGTATGACATAATTTGAGAGTATATTTTAATCATAAATGTAGACTTTTTTTTTCATTTTATCTCTCGTGTTTATGTTTTTTTCTCAAACAATTTCTCTAACTTATAAATTAATACATGATCTAATATTTATTTTGCCAATATAATATTTATAACCTAATCTTATACACAGGTAGTTGAGAGAAATCGTGTCACATATATTATAATATTTAATAATTTATTTAACTTTCCTAACCTTATCAAATTAGATAAATATATCTTACATTAAAAACTTTAGAATTCTTGACATTGTTATTCAACAAAAGAAGAAAACGACTTATTTAGCTAATATTTTGTGTCAAGCTTGCCATAGAATTAAATTCTTAATATTTTTCATTTATTAATCTTTAGAACAAAAGTTCTCTACCTTTTTCCCCTTCACTATTTTGTTTGGTGGTTTGCTTTTAATTGTCGGTAACTGAACTTTATGCAAACTTCTCTCCATGGAAGTTGTCCCGTGATAGAAGGGCAGAAATGGTTGGATTAGACAACGAGACCAAGTCTAGAGTTATTTAACTATTATGTGCAAGATAAGTCTCATTTAAAGGTTTGTTTGAAATGCTTTAACAGATTTGTTCACACGATGTAATTTCCATTTAGCTGAGTTGTATAACTTGGGGAGGAGGGGGGGAATCAAGTTCAGTTTGTGAACGAATGTCATGAGATTTTTTTTTTCAGTAAAAGTATGCCCTTGATCCAACATAAATACATAATAAAGAGAAAAAGGAATCGACTAAATTTTACTGACTGAATATCCTTGTATTGAAATTCGGACAACAAAACTTTCAATTGAGTGATGGAAAGCAATTGGAGTCAATGGATTTTGTATAATACTACTATTGAATATGTCTACTTTTTTATAAAGAAAATTGAATTGAATTGACTTGACTTAAAAATGGATTGATATCTTACACTAATTATTTGTATTGGTGGGATTAGGAATATTCTTTTGTTGATAAAAGAGATAAATGTCTTGCAGATATAAATAATAATGGATGAGCTCTTTTTTTAATTTATTTTGTGCTTATACAAAAAAATTATCAAATCAAAATCTTAATTATTTATTTAAAAGATGGAAGTCATGTGACCTATGTTATGTTGTTAAATCAGTATTTTTTTTTTAATTTATCACATCAACTCTTTGATCTTAAAAATATACATTTTCGAAATTTGTTGGGGAGGTTTTTCTCTAATCTATTTAGATTTCATGTTTTTATTAATTACTAATTCACCCTTGGATTTTATGAAAAAAAAAATTGCGGAGAAGATGTTTAGCATGGTTGTTCAATAAACTAAGTTATCGATCAATCAGTTGTGAGTTGTTCCACTCTAATAAGTGATCTCAATTTTGTATCATGGCCATGCAACCGTTACAATGATTTAAAGGTAGCGAGATTTATATTCCAATATATCGGATTAGTCGATTATTAATATTGTCAGTGTGTATAAAAAGTAGAAAAGAAAGGGAGAATTGTAAGTAAATCCTAAGGAAGAAAATTAATATTAAATAAGTTCCAATGACTTGTTAATGACCTTTTTTCATTTGTTAATAATGACACTTTGAATTGTCATTGATGAGTTATAAGGCTTGTTTGATATTATTCTCTTATATTTATTTAGGACAATTTTTTTTTTTTTAAAAAAAAAACTAAAGCCAGCAGGTTGATTTGGTCAAAGACAGTTTCCTCATCTAGAGTCAAAGTGGCTCTTACCTTGTAACCACGTTCTTTCCCAATGTCCCTCACTGGGCCCCACTGTACGCTCCAATTCCACCTTCCCATCATCTCATTTGCTCTCTCACTCTCTCTCGCTCCTCCCAATTTCAAACACTAAGGCCACTCTATTCAAACTTTGACTTTGACTCTCTTTCTCTCTTCCCTCTTCTTCCTCTTCTTCTTTGCCTTGATCCGTTCATTCTGTTTCTTACTTTCGTTGCAGAGAATAAAGATGACTCCTTTCATCCCCCTCTCCTTCTTCTTTCTCCTTCTCCAGTGTCCCCTCCCATCCTTTTCTACCAACTCTGAAGGTATTTTTTTTTTTTTACAATTTAAGCCTATCAAGTATTTCCAGTTTTAGGATCTGAAAGTGTCCCTTTTTTTCTTTTTCTTTTTGATTTCTTCGTTTCTTTTATAACCTGTTTGGTTTCTGAGAAATCTGAGGAAACTACAAATACTCATCAGAATCAAAGTTCAGATATTTTAAGCTTCTTCCAAAAAAAGTTCAGAATTTTCCCTTTCCCTTTATGTGGTGTTGGGTTTTTTTATCCATGTAGGAAGTGCTCTGAATGCTCTGAGAAGTAGGCTATCGGATCCCCACAATGTTCTTCAGAGCTGGGACCCAACTCTGGTTAATCCTTGTACCTGGTTCCATGTTACCTGTGACTCCAATAATCATGTCACTCGTTTGTATGTTTCTACCTTTTCAGTTCTGTTGATTTTTTTTATTTTATACTTTTTAATGTTTTTTTGGCTTCTAATCAGCTTTCTACACTTTTAATTTCAGAGATTTGGGCAATTCTAATGTCTCTGGAACTTTGGGACCAGAGCTTGGCGAACTTCACCATTTACAATACTTGTACATGCCCTCCCCTCCCTCTCTCTTGTCTTGTGCTATTTGTTTTGGTAGTTTATTATGAAGCCTAAGTTCTGTTTGGAATTGGAGCCTCTTTTCTGTTTTATTCTCATAATAACTCATTACAAATATGGTTTCATAATCAGAAAGCAAACAAACACCTAAGAATCACCCAAGTTTTCTCATAAGAACTATTCATTATCCTTGATTAAAAACAGTTTTGATACTTAGACCAGTCTTAAACTAGGCCATTATGTTTGCCTGTCTATTCATATGATTATGATTAACTGGATGAGCTCCAAGTTATTTGATACTTCCTCTGGCATGTTTCTTTTTATAATACTCTGTAACATATTTTGTCTAAAGCATCAATTTTTTTCCTTATAGTATCCCCTAACTAATTACTTCTATTGAGGGTAATTTTTATATTTTACTAGAAATAATTTAACTAACTTCATTAATGCATGTAAAGTTGTTATTAGGTGGTTATAATAAGATCAGCAGAGGGAGTAATTACTTATTGATCAGATTTGCCAAAGAAGCAAGTGAGTTTCTGAAAATTGATCATTTTTGGCAGGGAGCTGTATAGGAATGACATAAGAGGGAAGATTCCTGAAGAATTTGGAAACTTGAAAAAACTAGTTAGTCTGGATTTATATGATAACAAGTTTGAGGGCGAGATCCCAAAATCATTTAGCAAGTTGAAGTCTCTCAGATTCCTGTGAGTATGTCTATTTTAATTGCTCAGATACCATTTTTAGCATTATATAGTTCTTGAACAGAATGATATCTAAATTTTCATTTGCCTTGATTTCTTCTCTGTATCCAAAAAAATTCAGCCGACTAAACAACAACAAGCTTTTTGGGCCAATCCCAAGACAACTCACTCGTCTCACTAATCTCAAACTCTTGTGAGTTTCTGTTTCTTCTTCTACTTCATTGTGGCTTTTGTGATTTCTCTCTGATTTGATTATGAGCTAACGGAAATATGTTTTGGTGAACTCATTATTCCTATGTTGCAGTGATGTTTCTAATAACAACCTGTGTGGAACAATACCAGTAGATGGCCCTTTTGCTTCTTTTCCTCCTGAAAGGTAAGTTTTTCCCCTCCAATTAACCCTCTTCATGACAGACTTAAATCATTTGAAATGCCACTTTTAGTGAAAAAACCAGAAAGGGTTAAATCCATTGTAGGATCCCTATAGAATTTGATCCATATACTTTTAATAAGTTCTGTTGTTGATCCTATACTTTCAATAAATTTTGGTTTTAATCCCTACATGTAAGCCACATCATTCCTAGCTAGCAGTTATGTCAACCGAATTAATGTTGTTAAATGCTATAATCAAGTCTTTATTGGACTATATAAAAGTTAGGAATGAAAAACAACAAAAAAGAGTTCAAGATCCAAAAAAAAAAACTTGTTGAAATAAAAAACCTGGGGTGGGTTTTTGTTGAAATGAAAAACCTGGGGTGGGTTTAACCCAACTAGAAAATATTAGATTAACTGTAAGTTATGCTCATATTGAACAGGTGTTGTAGGATATAGTCGATTAAACCAAAATCTACAAAGATGATACACATTAATCTCCAACCTAATAGTTGATTTGTTTGGTTTGTTACGAATTCTCATCATAATCTCTGATGTGGGCTTCCTATTGCAGCTTTGCAAATAACAATAAACTGAAGGGTCCAGAGCTTAAAGGATTGGTTTCTTACAACTTTGGATGCTGAAGAAAGATGAGTATTTGGTCAAAGAGAAGGATGATGTAAAACAATATATGGTTGCCATGGAGAAGAATCTGTTATATGAATAATAAAAGGGAACAAGTAAAATTAGGTCTTGAGCATATAGCTGAGCTCAAAGTGTCTCAAGGAAAACTTTGTTAACCTATCGTGAAGCATAAAGATATGAATACCTTGTTTGTTTGGAAAATCAATATATCAATATAAAATCTATAGAAGATCATATGTTATTTATAAGCAATGATTAGTATAATTCTTACAAATTTGAAATTTTATACCTATTTCATGTTTGTTTTGATTTGGAAAGTCTTGCAAGTTAATATATATTTATATATAAAAAAGTGTGTTTTATGTCTTTTTATTAATTTCACTCCAGGTAAATTATAAATGTAAAAAATCTCAATATAAACCGGTAATAATTAGAAACAAATGACTTTCCAAATCAAAGCACACTTTTACTTTACGACGGAAACAAATCTTACCACTTAATTTCTATCTTCATATGAAATTAATAAAAAGACAAAACGCACTTTTACCTTACGACCGAAACAAATCTTACCACTTAATTTCTATCTTTATATGTTGCTTCTTTAATAATGTTTTGGCGAACAATTTAAAGAGGGTGGAATATAAAGAGTGAATCTTTTGAAATTAAAATAAGTAGAGGGGAAAACAAATTAACATATGCATGAAACTTGTTCATTAGAGTGAGAGTAAAAAAAAAAAATTAAATCAGCGAATGATTTGTCCTCTTTATTCATTTATTGAACCATAATTTTTATAAAATTTTTGTTTAATAAGACATATATATCATAAATTGCGGGGATGGAAATAATTAGAAATTGAAATTATTAGCATGCATTGCCACGCGCTTATTGTATTGACTATTGAGACCTTTCCCCCAAAAAAAAGGAATATTAAATGGGCCTTACAAAATAACGTGTTAAAGTGATTCTACATGTGGCATGAGTATAATGCCTACTGGACACGTGTCAAAAGGTCGATGGCGTGGCTCCAGCCTTATTTCTTACTAATAACGTGACATAAGTTGTTTTTTGAGACTAAATATATACTGAGATATTACTCCATCTGTTTTTGCTCATTATAAAATTTAAAACAAAGAACTTTCGAGAACAAAGTTATTTGTTTGTTTATGTCGACAAAAATTCATATATTGATATTATTATATAAACTTTTTATTATACTTCTTATATCTATTACATCAAATCCTTCATTTTTATTTTATATTGTTTTATAGTTAAATGACAACATTTTATTAATAAAACAGATGAGCCTCTATAATTGAAGAACCTACAAAAAAATGAATATTAAGAACTTGACTTAAATTTTTTTTTTCATTATCTTATATTATGCATAATCTTAAATATAAAAACTAGTTGGGGTTGATTTTAAATCTTAAGAACATGACTATTTTTTTATTTTATCTATTATATTCATAATTTTTTCTAAATTATTTAGTTAAACTCATAAATTGATATAATGAGGAAATTTTTCTGTAACATACATAGTACATATGTTATAATTGAATAATTTATTTAATTTTATTTATTATTATGGGGTCAACTGTTATGTTAATTGTTAAGCATTTCTAAGCATTAGAGGGTTAAGCATCAGAATAATTCCATATTTATTGGGGGGAGCCAAGAAAAGAGCGGTTGAGAAAGCGGGTACAACTAGATTTACGTAGTCGAGGGAGTAATAAATATTAGTATTTCTTTCTTTTTTTTCCTTTTTTTATCTCCGGTCCTATTTATAAGAGCCCAAAATTTGAATTGTTTTGGTCCAAAATATAAGAGATCGCATTGTAATCTATCATCATTTAATGTCATTTTTCCTATTTTACCCCTACTTATTAACACTTTCTTTCATAGTATTCATTAATACTTCTACTTACATTTCTCTCTCTAGTTTCATCATAAATAAGGGTAATATTGAAAAAACAGTTATTTTTCAAACATATTTATAGCTACCAAGTAACTTTTACATGTTTTCTTAAAAAATTTTATTTAACGGGTGAACTCTTAGAAATAGGACCGAAGGAAGTATTTCACCTAGCTAGAAAGAAAATTAGAAATTTTTCACCTATAAAAAACAGAAAGAAAATTAGAAATTGATATTTCCACCTCTTCTCAACCCTCCCTTTTTCCTTCACCCTCCAACTCCAAAGAAGCAAGCTTTCAACTTTCGTCATCACTTTCGTTTTTGGTTCTTTCTAGTAGTAGTTTTCTTCTTCATTCTTTATATTTAGGTCTAAACCCGCCTTAACCCCTTCCATCCCCAAAACTCCAAACCCAAAAACTTCTTCGCCAAAATCTTCACTGAAAGGCATTTCTCAAAATGAGCAGTGCTTTCTTGAAGAACACCTCTTTTTCTCGCTTCTTGTTGCATAACAAGTATTCAATCAAGAATGTAACTTATTCAACCCGAGCTCCCATTCTTTTTAACCAAACCCAGTTCAGAGCTTATTTTCGATCCCCAGATTTTGCTAGGAAAGTCAGGGACTTTGCCATTTCCCCTTCTTCCTCTTTTGCTTCTTCTTCTTCGTCGTCGTCCTCTTGTGGTTTTCTTTCCAAGTTTCGTTTTGTAGTTTGGTATTTGGGTATGATCAATTCGCGCCCTATTCTTACGAAAAGTATCACTTCTGGGATTATTTATATGGCTGCTGATTTGTCCTCCCAGGTATGAAATCCCCGAGTGTATTTCTGGATTCTTCATTCTTGTTTATGTCTTTAATTAGCGGAAGTGAAGTTTGGTATGTGAAAGAGAGAGCATGTGTTGGTAGATATGAACCATTATCTACTGAAGTTAAAATCGTACCTTATGCATCTTCATGAAAAGAAATTTTGTTTTCCTAATTGCTTGTATGATCTTGGAATGACTTATTACTACTTCCGAGATTCTGGGATTTCACCTGTTGGGGTTTAAGCTTTGTAAGTGTCCCTAGCTTTTAGCAGTAAAGAAGATTATGATGAGGTCTATTGTTTCTCAACATTATTGTGTCCATGGAATAATTCTGGCAGCTGTTAAGAATATTCCACTGGCGATGGCATCATGTTTAGAATTTTAATGCTTTCTTTATTATAATGGATGGTGTTGATCTTCCATTTTTGGGATTTTTATGCTCGCTATTGGTGTTAGATAGACCCCCTAAATCTTGCAGTAGTTATGGCATTCTAATAATTCCCATTCACTTTTATGGTTTGTCTCGTGCTAGATATGTGATTATGAACCTTGAACTTCATGTTCAGTTTGTTGTGTTTGTCATATTCACTTGCTAATCTAATATGATTTCTTCAGACTATCTCACTACCATCTGCAGAACCGTTTGATTTTGTGAGGACATTACGCATGACAGGATATGGGATGATCGTTTTAGGACCAACACTGCATCTCTGGTTCAATTTTGTGTCGAACCTTTTCCCGAGGAGGGACCTTCTCTCGACATTCAAGAAGATGGCCATGGGCCAGGCAATCTATGGACCTATCATGACTGTCGTTTTCTTCTCTTTGAATGCTATCTTGCAAGGTATGTCCTATTCTCCTGGCATTACAATTTCTAGGGCTTTTTTCTAACAAAAATTTCTTTGCTTTCTGATATAGAAATTCTTCACTTTCCATAGATAAAATGTATTGCTGACTGGTGTAAATTGAAGTTCTCAAGGTCAAAGATTTGGGTTTTTTTTTATAATGAAGATATGTAACATGGAACTATAAATGATGATATTTAGTCTAAACCATAGTGATTGAAGCTGGGGTGACTAGATGTGTTAATGACTTTAACAGAAAGAAGTTTGTCCTGAGTTTCTTGTAATCATTTAGTGCACACTGCCTTTCCCGAAATACTGCAAGATGCTTCTATCCTTGCAAGTTTAAATCGCCACATTGCATTGTTGTGGTTTAGTTCTGTTTCTAGATATCCAATTATATGAACTTTGACAATATAAGCAGGCTTTTGATAGCATGGTCGTGTCTTGATCTGTGATGCATTGAAAAGGGTGTATTTGTGGTTTGTTTTGTACTGCACTTATCTTATAGATGTAATCCGTATAAACCAGCTAGATAAGCTATGAATAGTGTGATTCACCTGTAACACTATGTAAAGAACACAACCCGCATTTTAGTTTATATATATATATATATCTATATCATGTTTCTCTAGTGTTTCAGAGTCATTGTTTATTCTTGTGTTTATGCTTTTGATTCTTTAACTTGAAGAATGCCCAAACTCTTCTGACTTGTTGGAGAAAGGAGGGAAAAGTTTGACAACTGAGATGACCGCGGATATTAGACAGGAATTTGTGTTCTAAAATTGTGTGGTCCATATATACTTATTTATCTGGCAAAACTTAACAAAATATTTCGAGACTTTTTAAAGAAAATCAAAATTTCTGTCAGAATCACGTCATTATATTTGCTGTATGAATATTTTAGCTTAGTTCTCACTTTTTGGCCAGGCGAAAACAACACAGAGATTGCTGCACGCTTAAAGCGTGATGTATTTCCTACGATGTTAAATGGAGTCATGTACTGGCCTTTTTGTGATTTCATAACATTTAGATTCATTCCTGTCCATTTACAGGTATGTACGAGTTTCACTCCTTCACATTTCCTTTCTACTCCTACAACCTGCCATGAATGGTCGCTAATTACTGAAATTCTTATATTTTGACAGCCACTAGTCAGCAATTCATTTGCATATCTGTGGACCATTTATATAACGTATATGGCAAACCTAGACAAAGCAGAGGCTTCTAGTTGATCAACTTAGTTAGAGGAGTCCTTGTTTCATGATCCAAATATGGACTAACTCAAATCCATGAGTTTATATGCTGCTGCTGATTACAGTATACAAACCAAGCCGATCTCTGACAGGCCAAGTACTAGTTAGTATTGTGCAGGTGGGACGATCAAAGATATATGATGAGGATCAAATGCCTACCTATTTCAATCAAATTTTCTTTGGAAGATTTTTTCCTTTTAATTGTAAAACTACAGCACCCATTTTTCTTAGGGGACTGAACCAACTAGTAAACACTGTAAAGCATTTTTCTGTTACTTTAACAACTGTGGGAATCGTTGGAAATGTACTAGTTTTTATCAAACGAGCTGTCGCTTATTATTGAGTTAGAACTTTGAATATCATTTGAGAACTACTATTGCTTCTGATGTCGATTTTGTGTAAACGATTGGAAGCATTAGGAAAAGTGGATAATAATGCAGAATGTTCATGAACTTACTCTGAGTTCACCGGTGATTGGTTCTTTGACCCTTGGATAATTGTTTTTTGATTGGATTAAATAGGAAAGAGAAGTGAAGAAAAAAGTATTACTATAATTTAAATCAAATGAAGATATTTAGTACGAAATTCACGTGTATTCTAGAATGCATGAAATGATTTCTCATTGTCTCAGCATAATTAGTTTAAGAAATTATTTTAATTTAAATCAAGCTAAGGTATTTAGTATAAGACTCACAATTATTCCAGATAGCTGCAGATAATCCCTCATTGTCTTGGCGTATTTAGGTTTAACTCGTCAGTATATCAATATCTCAGGGAGATCACTTGACAATGCCAATCATAAAGGTTATTATGTTTGGATTAGGAGAAAATAGGAGAAGGGGACAAAATGAATTTATTTAGATTTAAACTAAATAAAAGAAAGGCGTTCAAATTAGAATCAAATAATCATTTATCATTTGCTGCAGTTAACGGAGGACTTACCCCATCTAGAAAACGAACGGAAAATTGCTGAAATAGTAGGAAGGGCCAATAAAAAGCTTGTATTATATAGAACAAGAAGACCCAAAAGGTACATTTAAGGCTAGTCTAATCTACAACAATTAGTTGAAAAATCAAATTAGAGCGACAACTGTCTGTCATCAACAGTCAATGTTGAGCTCTTGAAAAACAAATAACAATGAATCTCTCAATAGAATCAAGAGGTTCAATTCTTCTGTGTATAAACATGTCCCACCCCCTAACCACCCCAATCTCTGTATCTTTCATGTAATCTAACCACCTTATCCCTACAATCCCATATGCTCTACTTATCCTGTTTTTGGCAACCAACGTGATTTCAGGAGATGGAACCCAACAAATTATCCACATACAAAACTTGAATCAACAAATCAATCTCTTATCTCCCAAATCCTGCACCTTGATTATTATCCACTGAAAAACAGCAGCTTCATTCTTCAGAAGCACTTAAACAAATCTTCTCAAGCTGAATGGACCAATCTGGTCCAAGAATTTGTGGATTCAGTTCCATTGCAAGACGCAAATCTAGAAGAGATATACTAGCAGAATTTGTTACCGCTTGTATACGTCTTCCAGGTAATGATCCATTTGAATTTAAACCATGTACTGACCGGCCATTTAGTTGTCTTGACCCAGAAAAACTGAGAGAGGACTCGATCAGCCTCTTCAGATATGTATCAAGGGAACTATTCAATAGATTTATGCAATCCACAGTCACAGATAATCCCTCCTTTTCCAACTTCTGCTCCAATCGCCTCCTTAAAGAACTCGTATCAGGTAGATCCCTGCTGCCTTGACAGGTCTCCAAATATTTATGACTTGTCGATATGTTAGACAGAAGCTTTCTTCCACAACCAAAGTTCATGGATATGCCAAGAGGTGCTGTAACAGGGCTCCTACTCTGGATACCGGGGCTTCCAGCCATCTGTTCAACCTCCTCGCCATCTTCAACAGAAACAGGTGGTCTACTTCCAAGGGAATGCAATTCAGTTGCACTCTGCTGCTCCTGTGCCTTGGATATCAATTCTAAAGGTGTTAGACTTTGAGGTTTGCCCAATGGTCTAATAGAGCTTTGCCAATCCTTAAACTTGCCATCCCGAACCCGGCCTACTGGAGACCTGGTTCTCAGAAGGGAAGGTGAAAAATGATCCCCATTTGAAACTTTTGCACTAAGAGGACTACCAGTTTTTGAAGAACCTCTTGGAGGTGGGACTTTGGCTAGACAAGCATTCTTGAGCAGTGCCCTCATAAGTTGGTTGTGAAGAGGCATATTTTCCCTTCCTATTGTCTTGATGCAGCTCCTATTGAACTCATTCTTGCTGATCTTCAAACTGACAAATCTTTTGAGCTGTTCAATGTATTTCACAGTTCTCTGATGCCCAATCCTTCGAACAATGAAAGCTTTCAGCTCCAGAGTGTCAACTCGAGTGAAGCTTCGACTGGGTACCGTCATTTTACCCAAAGTTCTTCCTAGAAACAAATCACCAGCCAAATAATAGTCCGCAATGCTTTAACAAAAGCAATATGATCGAACACGGAAGTTCCTTTGAACCCTAATTCCCAGATGATGTCCTCATCTGCAATTCCCGAAAATATGTATCCAATGTTAATGAATGAACTTATAAATTCCAAAATGAATTGAAATTAAACCCATGAATGCTGATGCAGCAAAAACCTAAAATTTGCATTCAGCTTTCAGATTACAAAAGAAAAGCTTCAAACTTTACGGAACCAATCATTAATTGGGATGAAAAGTAAAACGAAGATATTCAATCATTCAATCAATAACATAATATCAGTTCGCTTAGTTCAACATTGAACACCGATGGGTAAGGGGAAAATCAAAGCGATCAAATTTGAGAGATTAGCAGCAAATATAAAATACGAGAAAAAAAACAAATCAATTAAGGATTTAGAAGAAAAATGTGAAATTTACGAAACGAGGTTGAATGAAATGTTTTTACCATAGTGATAGGACCCCAAATTCGGAGAGGCTCTGAAGATCTAACCGGAAAGTTTTGCCTCCGATTGCTGCATCAGCGAATTTCGCAGTTCGCGCTTCAATGCTATGGGAACGAAGAATAGACCAAACGGAGACTAAAGACGAAATAGTAAAGGGCTTTTTTTTACACCAAAAAAAAATTGTGCATGGAATGGGCATCAAAGGCCCGTTGCTGTTTCACAAATTTTAGATGAAACGAACTTGTTATTCCGGTGGGTTAATTGAGTTAAAGTTTTTGTTTTTTAAAATAAAAATATTTTCTTTAGTGTAAATTAAAAAAATATTGATGCACTAAAGAAAATATTTTTATTTTAAAAAACAAAACTCTAACTCAATTAACCCACCGGAATAACAAGTTGATGCACTAAAGAAAATATTGAATATAAAACTCTCATAACAATACTTCCATTAAATATCGAAGAAGCGAGTAGCAATAGACTCACATAAAGAAGCCAATCACGTTGCTCTTTGGCTCCTTCATTCAAATTTGTTAAATTTCAATCTGTCTTAAATATAAAACATATTTAGAGAATTAATATTAATCTTAAATATAATATTTAATTCTAATTTTTATCAATTTACTCCTAAATTATCCATATTGACACTCCTTTAACAATAATCAAATAAGAGATATGGGAGATAATAAAGGAGATACTTGGGATGGTTTAGAAAAAAAAAACATAATAACTAACATCCTTATTTTAATCTAATTACTTAAATAGACCCTATGGTGGTATTTAGGATGGGAGGGAGTAACGTTCTAAAGTCAATAACATCCCTCATGGTTATAGTTTATCCCATTCATAACATTGGCAAAAAAGATTGACGAATAGGCGAGGGTAAATCAAGTATGTAGGATCTGTAGATTGTGTAAGCGTCAAATCTATTAGTTATTACTCGTTCCGGTCCTAATTATAAGATCACTTTGACTTTGTTGAAAAAATTAAGGGTGCAAAAATTAATCACTTTAAATTGTCTATAATTATCTTTTTCCTCAAAACTAATTTATTCTACTTATAAATTAACCTGTAATCCAATTACATGTGACATATGTTATAATTTAGTGGTTTAATTTGCTTCCTTAACTTTCACAAAAAAAAAAAATCAAAGTGATCTTATATTTAGAGCCGGATAGAGTATATATCTATAATGTGACAAACTTTAATAACTCTTCAATAAATATGTATGGTATACATATATCCTATAGAGTAAAACAAGTGTATACTTCATAGAAATCCAGCACATTCAACGTAAAGGAGCATATTTTTAAATTTTACGCCTAAAACTCAATCAAGATCATCCACCTTCACCACCTAGAGGCATGCCTTCCATCGCAAGACAAGCTTCAGTATACTTGCTAGCTTTATTTTGAATCACTCTGTATTAAAATTAGTTCCTTTTTCCAGTAGAGGCAAAATTTGTCAATCTGATAACAAGCACCTAAAAACCTACATTGATATCATTTAACTACTAGCTGCATCCTGCATACCAAAATATCCAACTTACAATATTTGCATCCATAACAAAATTAACCTCTACCCATTCTAAGGCCTCTACAAATATGACATCCAGAAACACTGAAGATAAGATGGCCCAAAACAAAATTAAGATAAGCAAATATCCTATGGTTTACTTTTACCCTGTAAATCTCAACTCCCAGATGATGAATTTTCAGCTTGATTATCCCCATTGGGAGGATGATTAACTGCACGCAATGGTGGAGCCTCTTTAAATTTTAATATATAGGCTATTTCATGAACCTCACGCAGTTGTGGAATCACTTGAGCATCTAAGTAAGCATCACAGGAGAAGCACCAGACTGACAGATCACTGTGTGGCAAAGTTGCATCAACAAGGACATGGTATAAGTATACCCACAGACTGACTGAGAATTTTGCATTTCAAAGTAAAATTTTACATCAAGGCAAGGCCAATTACCTGTAACTGAGGGCCACATTGTGCCTTGTTTGCTGATAATGCTGAAGCATATGCTTGTTCACAAAGCGGCTGCAGAGAACTTCCTTACAGGACAAACACAGCCAGTTCTCACTTGGGTGTTGGCAACTGAAAGTTTCATCCATTCACAGATTAGAAAACATCCATTTTTATGCATAAATGACTTTTCCAACATTTGACTACGTACTACTGAAGGATTTAGTCGCACATTTGAAAACTAGCCCAAAAAGTAAAATGAAAGCTCGGATTACTAGGCTTCTTTTCAAAAAATTGTTCATATGCTTGATTTGTAGGGGGCGATTTAATGTTGGACACAAGCAAATTGTGATATTTAACTAGGAGAACTGCACAATCCTGAAGCCAGTGGCCTCTTCTAGGTGTATATCTCCCTAGAAATTAGCTCTCCATTAGCCCCCTACTTTGAACAAACCACTAGAATTTAGAGAAAGACACAATATCCATTCACTTGCACACACAAGCTTTGTGACACTTAAAATTACTCTCACTTACACTTCACAAACACAAATTCGGATTATGTGTTTCCATGCCAAAGTCCTTTCAAACAATTCCAAGATTTTCCAAAAAAAAAAAAAAATAGAGTTAAGCAAGAACTAGACTTCCATAAAGTTTGACAGAGAAGTGATTGAAATTCTTGTTGGATCTTGATCATATACAAAATAGATGAGACATTTCAGAAGTATGCACCAGCAAAAAGGTGTACCTATTGCAGGGAGTTTCAGGAGTTGGGATGTGGGTAAGATCAGCCGCCAAAGAACCTAGGTGATCACAAGAAGTTCGAGCTTGGACCCAACCCGATTCAGAGCCATATATGAAGTCATCTTCCACTTCAAGAATACCTTCCTGAAAATTGCAATTTGTATGGGCAAAACATTAGTTGCACTCTATTAGTTCTAATAGTTAAGTGAAATACCCATTCTTTCATTCCGGTTAAATAAAACATAATATGACTGATTTAAAAAGGAAAATACACATTCCGAAACACAAACAATGTGGGTAGTTTTGACAGGAAATATGGCATTATGTTAGAAGAGGAAATCTCCAAAGGGTCCCAATCATCTCGCTTCTGGCAGAACATCACTAATACTGGCAAAAAACTTGTGTCAACATCAAATGGAACCCAGGAGATGGTAAGAAATTACACTTCTGGTACTCTCAAAAGGCTTTCTCATGCAGATATACCCAAATCGGACCTGTGTAAACCAATTGCTGAATTTGTAAACGGGGACACTTGGAAATGGAATCTATTTTAGCATCTTCTCCTACCGAGTGTGCTCAAAGGAATAGTAGCAATCACCATTGAAACAAACCCAACAGAGCCGTCCTGCCATTGGAACTTAACCCCATCAGGTCAGTTCTCTAAGAAATCTGCCTATGTTGCTTCTCAGTCATTAGCATGGGATGAAGACAGCACATTGTGGGACAAAGTTTGGACATTTCCCGAAGCTCAAAGAGTGAGAACATTTATTTGGCCCCTCCTTAGATGAAAATTGCTGACAAATGAAGAAAGATGCAGAAGAGGGCCGAAACAAAACCAAAGCTGCTCTCTTTGTCAAAAGGGAATCGAAAACAACAAGCATGTCTTCAGTGATTGCCCCCTGGCCAATTCAGTTTGGAAGAAAATCCTCCCCACAGACATTTATGCAGATTTTCTCAGAAAGGTTCCCAAATCCTGGATAGGCACCATTCTAAAAAAAATCCGATTTTGATGTATCCTGGAAGATTGGAATATGTATTACCCTTTGGAAACTCAGGGTAGTCAGGAACCAGAGAATTTTTTAACAGGAAAAGTACACTCTTGATGGTATAATAGCACAGGTTAGAATTATAATTTATAGCCAATACTCAAAAGAGTATTAGTCTGCTCAAGCAAGTGTTAAGTTTTCTAATTGAAGGTGAATATTCAGAATTAAATGGAGAAGATCTTGATTATTATTGGAGCAATATGATCATACAACAATGGCAGGACACCCAAGTTATCCTCCTCCTCTTATGGTAAGGATTATATTTTTCCACACCCTAAACCATTCCATTAGGATGTGACCCTTCACACAGGATCTTAACTAATTCACTGTGATCCTATTATCTATAACAGCAAGCTTTGTTTTCACTCCAAAAAAAAAAAAAAAACAGCAAGCTTTGTAAAGTCGAGCTCTCATAGTTGTTGTACAGTTTTAGTTGAATTAATACATAAAAAAGGAAAATAAAGATTGAGGAGAAGTTAATACCGGCCGAGAAGAAGACGAGGAACCTTGATTAGCCATGAAATCCAGAACAAGAAGAAGAGACTGATGATTCCCTGCGAAAAACGCCGTCTTCCCAAAATACCTCCCAGATAACATGCATAGCACGGGAAACGAAGAATCTAATCGGTTTTGCTCTGGGTCTGGACCGTTCAGGGGTTCAAATTTGCCTACAAAAATGCCACTACCAAAATCAAAAAGTAATTCAGTTTTTTCAAAAAAAAAAAAGACAAAAATTAATGGTTCAGTTTATTTTAGTATATTTTTTAATGTTTCAACAAGAAAACTAAAAAATATGAGTGTGAGAGAAAGCATGATCTGAAATAAAATTATTCTGTTAATTATTTAAATATTGATATCTGATTTTATTTTGAATTAGATTAAAATTGTAAGAAATCTCCCAAAAAAAAAATTAAGACTGGACGGTGAGACTTGAGATCTATTCATTGTACCAGTCACATTAAAGAGGGGCATCATGGAGGATTTTGTGACATAGTTGATCTGTTCAACTTTTAATTTAAAGATAAGCCTGAGATTTATTTTTAGTTAAAGAGAAAATCTCATGCAATTGCATAGCATAAGAAGAAAAGACAACTTGAATTAATTGCTCACCGTTATTTCAAAAAAGAAGTTGATAGTTGATATTTTGATGATGATCCAAATCTATAATACTAAAATGGGAAAATTAATTGCAGAAATCATATAAGGAACTGAATTAATATGAGGTCCCAAGAAATCACGTGATGAAAAAATTAAATTGTTGTTTGGCCTGACATTGGTATCACCTAGGAGGAGTCGATCAAATCAAATGTCATGCCCTTGGATTGGGTAAATTAGTAACCACTTATAAAAAAAATTATTAAAAAAAATATATGCTACTCCCTCCGGTCCTAATAATAAGAGTCATTTGACTTTTTTTGGAAAAATTAAGGATGCAAAATACACCACTATAAATTGTTTATATTTATCTTTTTTCTCAAAACTAATTTATTTTACTTATAAAC
The DNA here is from genome assembly GCA_037074515.1 of Mimosa bimucronata. NCBI lineage: Eukaryota > Viridiplantae > Streptophyta > Magnoliopsida > Fabales > Fabaceae > Mimosa > Mimosa bimucronata. Next base: position 3,756,872 of record CM073438.1, read on the forward strand.
TATCTATGGTAATCAAACCCGGCCCGACCTGGCCGGGTTGACCCGGAACCCGCCAACCCGGCCACTCAACCGGGCCGGGTTTGATGCTAACCCGGACCCCCACTGACCCGGATCAACCCGGGGCAACCCGGCATAACCCGGGTGTGACCCTGTGGGTCAGTGGATTAGCTTTTTTTTTTTCTAAAAATTTTTTTTTTGCATGAATGGTAGAAGGCGATATTTGTTGAAATTAATGACAATTTTAATGGTAATAACTATTAGTTTAATGATAAAGTACTATGAGTATGAATATTTTGTAATCATTTATCTATTTTGATAATTATTATGTGAAGAATATTTTGTGATTACTAATTTTGATGTTATTTGATAGTGGATTGATGCTATAATGTCAATATGTCAAATAAATCATAAGAAATGTTGGATGAGTATATGATATTTTGTTAGTGATTTAAGGTAGTGAACTAATAATTAGTTAGTTGGCAAAAAAAAAAAAGAATTAATATTTAGTATTTAATGGAATAATGAGAGTTTAAATTATTTTTTAATTTTTTATTCCCCACCGGTCTAGCTCACGGGTTGACTCCGAACTGACCCACTAACCCTTGACCCACTACCTCCACCGGTCTAGGCCCCGGTCCGGGTTTGATTACCTTGAAACTATCATATAATCTAATTACATTTCGCATATATTAAGATTTATAGGTCTAATTTGCTTCCTTAATCTCCCCAAAAAAAGTCAACTGGCTCTTATAATTAGGACGAGAGGTAGTAGTTTATAAGCAAGATAAATTAATTTTGAGAAAAAATCAGGGTTAAAGGTCATAGTTGCCCCTAAAGTGTACAAAGTGTATCATATCTGTCTCTGGAGTATTTTAAGGGTCCAAATATGCCCTCGAAGTATAAAAAGGAATTAATTTCGCCATTGAACCGTTAATTTTAATGGCCAACGTCCACTATTTAACAGTCAGCGAGAGTTTTTTACCAGTAAAGGGCAAAATTGATCGATTTTCATACTTTAAGGACTCATTTGAACCAAAAAATACTTCAGTGACAGATATGATACACTTTGCACACTTCAGGGGCAATTATGACTTTTAACTCAAAAAATTATAAATATTAACATTTTATAATGATTTATTTTACATCTTTAATTTCTCAAAAAAAAAAGTTAATTTAATTTTATATTTTAGAGCGCAGATAATAGATTATATATATATATAGATATCGGTTTATAAATCACGTAAATTATTTGTTCAAAAGAAATCACATAAATTAACTTAAAAAATAAATATAATAAATACTTTTAAATAATATATTTAAATTTTGCAAAAAAAATCTCATTTTTAAAAGGAAATTAAAGTATGCGGAAAGACACTAGTATGGAGTGTGCAAGCAGATAAATGCAATTACTCCCTCTGATCCTTAATATGAGATCAAGTTGATTTTTTTTTAGAGATTAATGAAGAAAAATAAGTTATTGATCATAATGTATGTGATATGTTATTAGATATTGGAGAGATTAAGCAGAAAAGGTAAATACTGTTGCTTATTTAACTTTCTTAATTTCTTCAACAAAAAAAGGTAAATGGGTCTTATATATATTTAATATCCAGAAAGTATAACATTTCTTTATTAATATCATCTATTCTGTCAATTTTCTGGATCATATTTCCGTGCACCACAAGGCTTCCGAATGATCGCCTATGTAATTGACTTTTTAAGGGAAAAATACACTATTAAAATTGTAATTATGCGTGATGTTGGTATACATATTATGCCTTCTGGTTTTGATTTATAAATATCTTATGTACTCCGTACAGTCATAATTATAAGAATCAGTTAACTTTTTTTATGGAAATTAAAGAAGCCAAATACATCAGTACATCACTAAGTTTAAATATATATTATATGTGATTAAATTATAAGTTAGTTTATAGGTAAAATAAATTATTTTTGTGAAAAAAATATAAATATAAACAATATGAAGTGGTGCATTTTACATCTTTAATTTTTCTAAAAAAGTCAACTGGCTTTTTATAATTAATTAGGACTAGAAGGAGCATATATAAATTGAATAATTTGTTGCTTGTTAGTGAGCAACCAATTAATCCCGTACTTAAGAGTGTAAGTCCATAATATGGGTAGCTTCTTTACCTTCAAGCAATCACTGTGACTACATACATGCAATTTGAACACGAAACAAATGTTCAAATTGGAAAGACTCACATATAGTTGGTCCTAATACTTAGTGGTTGGGTGCGTAGGATCATGTTTGTGCTTATATATTCATATTTATAATAATATTATTAAAATAAGAACGAATTAATGAATAAATCAGACGGGTTACTGGGTTAGCATATTATTATTAGTAACGTTACGTTGGAGTTAACACTTCAAAGGTAATAAATTAATCATAAGGTAAATTAAAGGAGGAGTCCTTTACAGTTCGCAACATTCCCATTGAGATTCTTGTCCATTAATTAAGGTATACTGAGATAAAGTTGCATTGTTGAGAGGTATGCCTTGACCTTTAATTTTGTGTTAGACGTGTTGGACTGTAGGGTCGGTGTGGAGCTTCTGGCGAGATGAAGGCTGCGTGTTCCTCTAACAATGCCATGAGAGATAATGTATCTGAATAACACAAAGAAATTGAGAAGGAAGTGTATGGAGATAGAGGCGAAATGAGATGGGGCGAGATGGTTCATGTTATGTGAGTGATGTATGTGTTTTGTGAACAACGAAGAAGTGGGCATCTTTATATATCCAACTATCGACACATGCTGGTGGAAGAAGAGTGTGTTGTTGATTGAATCTGGACGGCTTTTGGAAGCACTTGGTGTTACGCTAGCATTTACATCATCAACTTCACGGCGTCAACAACATTCCAAGTTTGGCTCGCTTTTTGTAGCACCCCCCTGTTTCAACGTAATTCCATTTTATTTTGTTCGGGGTCCCGCACCCATTTTTTAGAAATGACTAGGCTTATTAAATAAAATTGGTTAAAAATAGGGGATGCAGGTACCATTCTAGTACTGCACTGCTGCCTCTGAACCATGAAAAGGGAGATCTGGAGTTTTTCGTGGGCGCTCACGTAAGGCATAAACCACACAGGCACACACTCACGTGAGTGTCTTGTTGCACATTTATTCACTTAATTTACAAGAATTGAAGAACGTACAGATCAGATAGCCACTTTCAATTGAAAAAAAAGAAAAAGAAAAAGAATAGATAGATAGACACTAAAAGTGGTTCCTTGAGGGTATAGTTAATATATTGAATTTATTTTAAATTGATTAAATATCAGGGACAATTACACATAAGTCCCAAGTAAGAGAATTAATTTCAGAGAAGTCCCAAGGAGTTGTTAATGATAGCTATTAACAACTGCAATAACCTTCGTTAACAAGTGAAGGAGTTGTTAATGGACCTGTCTGAAATTAATTCTCTTGCTTGGGACCTATTTTTTGCAATTCTCCCTAAATATTATAATTTAATTCGTATTAATCAGGTTTTGGAGAGAGAAAATTACAAAAGAAAAATTTAATTGTAATTAATTACAGGAATAAATTTTAAAATTAAATTGTAACAAATCTTTTAAGCGACCTGTATTAAGAAATCCTTTTGGAAAAGGCAGTATATACCAAAGACTATCGAAAGTATTATATTATGGAGCACTCATTGGTCATCTCCTCCAAAGGCTCCACCACATTGTAATGGGAAGGGTTGAGAATTGAATATCTCTCCTTTAGTGAATTAACCTTCACACTGTACTTCACACTCTCATATTCCCCCATCGGATTTTCTCTTCACCTTAAGCCCACCCACTTCGTCCTGTGCCAGTGTGGTCAAACACCCCTGGATCCTTGTGTGGGGCCACTCCCAGAGCTAGCTTCGGTGAGGGACACAGCGGATACCGGTTTATTCTGCCGAAGCTTGTGTGGTCGCCGAAGAAATCCTCAAACCTCATGGCCGGTAGGCCCAAGCTCATAGCAATGAGCTCTATCAACCTCATGGCCAAGTCCACCATGTCCTTTCCATATTCCCTACACGCCTTGCTGTTTATACTTTATACATTCACATCACATAACTTAGTCACTTTCAGGTCAATAACACAAAAAGTGTTTACAGCTCTTTTTTTTTTTCTTTTTAAATGGAAAAAACATACAGAAAAAAAATGAAAAATTGATTAAATAGGTAAAGTGTTTTTATTACATTTAATAATATAAGATCACGTTAACTTTGTTTGTGGATATTAAGACTGTAAAATAAGCAACTAAATCGTAATAAATGATTCGTGTTATCATATTATACACTGATTTATAAATTAGATAAATTAATTTTGGAGAATAATTATAAATATATCTAATTTAAAGTAATTTATCTTTTAAAAAAGTCAATTTGATCTTACATGAAATATCGATATAAACAATTCATAAATTTAATCAAATAAATCTCAAAATCTACCAAAGTTAATTATAAAACTTGCATTTAATTTAAAAGCAAGCTAAATCGCTTTAGAGCAGGATTGCGCATTGATTTCATCCTCTCACACACTCTTCATTCATCCATGTAATAAGTAAATAGGAGTATATGAATGAAATTTAATTCCTCCGATTCTTATAGTACACACACACATATATCCACTTTTACTGAACAAAACTATTTACATAAAATTAAAGAGGCCAATTATTTTAAAACAAAAATAATAAAGTTAGGAAATACGGATCAGTAATAATTTGATTCCTTGTAAGTTATAAGTGGAGCTCCTGCGATAGGCGGAATCTTACACTTGGAAAAAGTAGAAAAGGTAAAAGATAAATGCCTTGGTGGAACTGGATTATCAATTGTATATATGTTTGGTAGGTAGAAATGGTAATGGAATTGGTCCTCCTCCAACGTGGCGTCCATTTGCATCAAAATTGACGGATGCCAAAAAGCTACTGTAATATTTATAATTCCATACTCACTCACAACCTCTCTCACTAACCCTCCTCATTTCTTCCAAGGTCCTCACCGACCACTGCGGCGAGTACCTCTTCACTCCACCGGCCACCCCCCACGTCAGCAACCTCGACCAACTTTTTCACTCCAGATGTAGTCAAATATTTCCTCCTATAAGTGTCCTTAGCTTGTTCTTCATCCTCAGTCCGCAGATCGGCGTCTTCTACTGCCGTGAGGCTGCTCTTCACCAGACTCACAAGGAGATCCACCACGTTGACCTTTCTTCCATCCCCTGTATGTTTCCTGAACTATATTATATAATTTAATTTCATGCTAGCTTTTATCAATCTTCTAAATGCCTATAAATGAATGCGTTTGTTTCTTGCATTGTTTATGTGATTTTCAAATCTGGGCATTTGCTTATGCCCAGATGCCTCAAGTTCTGGTTTGACAATGACATTTTGGTCTTTTAATATATAAAAAATACATGTTATATTAAAATCATCTATCATTTCCATAACATATGGAACAAACATACTTTGTAGAAACATACAGCGCGCACTGACACTGAGTGCTGAGTGCGTGTGATCAGATAAAAAAAAAAAAAAAACCCACAACCTTGTAAGTTTAAACACACTTCAGGCGCCGTGATTCATGCTATATCAAGATTTCACAAAAACCTGAATCAAAAACAGCAATACTTGTAGCACAACTTCCTCTCTTGCTTGTTTGACTTGGTCAATCTGTGTGCCGTCAAGTCGTTTATAAGAGAATCCAAATGTGAACATGAACAACCTCCTTTTGCCACCGACCTTTTAGCTTTAATTGCTAACTTTTTTGCCCTCTCCCTCATCTTTTCTGCTTCTTCCCCTTCCATGACTTTCCTCACGGCCATCTCTATTCCTTCCCAACTCATCTCTCTCACCCCTTCTGTGGGTCCCACGGGCACCCCAACTTGAAGTACATCTGTCAGTAACTTTTCGTTAAAATACTGTTCCTCGAAGGTAGCCCATGTAATCATTGGTTTCCCAGCGCTGACTGAGTCCAACACAGAGGTCCAACCGCGGCAAGTAGGGGTGTTCACGGGACGGGACCGGGATGACCTCGTCCCGTCCCGAATAAAAGTGTTCGGGACGAGGTTCCCGTCCTGTCCCGAACTTGTCCCGGTCTCGATCGGGACGAGACGAGCCTTGTCCCGAAATTTTTTCTCAATTAAAAAAAATTGACCCAAAAATATATTTTTTTTTTGCAGAGCAACAAACTTGGTGAGTGATTTTGTAGCATAATTAAATCTCCTCCAGTGCCATGAGCACTCCATATTAATACATAATAAACCAAAAACATAATAATTACAGCAAAAACAGTAGCAACAACTACATATTTAAATAGAGTTTGAAAAAAACTTCAAATGTGATGTGTTACACATAGAGCATAGTGGCAGTGGACGAGAAATTTGAAATCGATGAATGGTTGAAACTTAGTTTAGAAGTTAGAGTTCTATTTTTTTTAAAAAAAAGTCATATATACTCACACATGAAACAGATGTCACATGTATTTTTTTTTTTAAAAAAATATGAACATACATATATATATTCGGGACGGGACGGGATCGGGACGACCCCGTCCCGAGTCCGGTCCCGTCCCGAAGCTGCACTCTGTCCTGTCCCGTCCCGTCCCGAAATGGCCGGGACGGGACAGAGTTGAACAGCACTAGCAGCAAGTGAGGAAGCCGCCAATTGCTCGATGCTGAAGGATTTTCTCTTGTGGGGCCCATGTCCTCAGCACTAGTACGAGCCCTCTTCCTTCGATTCTGTCCTCGAACCCGTCAGGCAGGGAGAAGGAGATGTTATTCATTGGCATGACGAGCCAGATGAATGGGTGGCCAGAAACTTCGAGACCCGTTGCAATTTCTGTGAGTTGGGGCTCTGTGAATTTGATCGCACCTCCAAAGCTGACATAAAGCACGGAGTTTTCCTGCTTCTCGTTGAGCCACTTCAAGGTGCAGTGTCGGTCATCGATAACCTGTACTTCCTCTGTTTCTGTTTTGCGAAGAGAAAGCGGACCGATAGCCCAAGCCCTTCTGCCGAGGGAGTTCCTGTAGTAGTCGATATAACGCTTCTCCATTTCGTTGAAAGATTCGGTGATCACGCCGTAACACTTCTCCTCTGCTTGTTTACAATCATGTAACAGATTTGATACTGTGGAGTGGTCCTTATTGTATTTCAGGAAATACGGAATCTGAGGCCTTCGGAAGGTGATTTCGCCAGGGAAATCAGGAATAACGAAGTCCTCTTCGTCACCAGTGACATTATCAAAAGGTCTGTGACGCCTGAGGGCCTCTGAAGCGCTCAAGAAGAAGATGCTTGTGAACATGAATACAACAGTAGGGATCTTAAATTCAGTAGCACATTCGACAGCCCACGGAAGGAGCATGTCCGAAACCAAACAGTCAAAATGAGTGGCCGACAAAATCTGCTTCAAAGGCTCTTGAAGCAGCGTTGTATCTTCGAAGAATTTCAGCATGGAACGAGGGGACGCACTCGCGGTGCGAGCATTATCACAGCGGCGATTGGCAGAAGGGAACTCGATGGGCAGGATTTCAATGGTAGCATTGTGGGTTTGACTTTGAAGTGAGTAGGAGATAGTTGGGGCTTCGAAAGGAGTAGTGAGGATGGTGACGTTAACGCCTTTATCAGCGAGTAACTTGGCAACGGTGATGAAAGGAGTAAGGTGGCCAGGGGCTGGAAATGGGAAGAGTAAGACGTGAAGAGGTCGATTCACAGAACTCATGCTGTTGAATCTAGAGACTAGAATGAATAGGATTCAGGTTTTGCATGTGCTGGAGAGGATGTGTGTGTGTGTGGTTGAATGATGCTGCTGGCAGGGCAACGAATGTCTTTAAATAGAGAAGGAGTCCCTCTAGCTTATGACTATATGAGCTACACAAATTCTCCTCGTCTTGTTAGTTAATTAAAAAAGGTGGAAATCTGTCTCTTCCCATTTTTTTTTTGCCAGATGCCTGTTCTCAGTTGAATATATATGTCTCTTATACTGCAGGTCTTTTTTATACAATAGGTGGAAATTTATTATTATTGTTATTTATTTGTAATCAATATATAATTTTATTTTATATCTTCTTAAAACTATTATTTATTGTAAAATTATGATATTAATATTCATGCAATATTAAACTTCTACTGAGTTCAGGGACCAAGACCAAAATTACTGAAAGTTCAGGGATCAAAACCAAAAATTTCAAAGTTCAGGGACCAAAACCAAAATTGACCGAAAGTTCAGGGATCAAAACCAAAAATTTTAAAGTTCAGGGACCAAAACCAAAATTGAGTGAAAGTTCAGGGACCAAAAGTTATATTAACCCATATTTATAATATTGAAACTCGGTTTGGACTGCCAATAAGATCTAATGTGAGCCTGATAATTACGCTCATCCGTAGTGATCAAAATCTTTGGCCAAGTATATAATAATTATAAATATTTAATATGCCACATTTCCAATAAAAAAGAAACATGAATCGTTGATGCTACCAAAATTTTAATTAAGCTCCGCAAGTGTATGAGTCATAGGAATAGTAAAATGGCAAATCAACGTTGATTCCATATAGGCTCAAAACAATTGATAACTAGTCATTAAATCTCCTATTTTTGTTTAAGTTGAGCGAAACAGGAATAAATTCAAATAAGCGAAGACAAATTACTATAATATAATAAAAACCAGAAACTTTGAAACGGATTAAATTCAAGCGTTGAACGAACAACGTAGAGCCACTAATCCCTTGTTTGTTTCTTAGATTTTATTCCCATTAAATTACTTATACCTTAACTTAATTAGCTTATCTAGAGTACTAGTATCTATAAATGCCTGTCGGTCCATTTATATCCTTACCTAAGTTAATTATGTAATGTCTTACAAAAATTAATTAGGTACAATTTATATTGGTAATACTCTAATTATGCGGAACTTCTAAGTATATAGTCTATCCTAGACGCAAATTAAATCAAATCTAATTCCTTATATTAAAATCTAATTCCACATTATTCAATCTCACGGTCTATTTAAAATTCTGTCCGTCGAGTTCAATTCTGAATTCCCAAAACATGTTCAATGGTGGCCAATCCCTAAACAATAATAATAATTAAAAACAATATTAAATAAACTGAATTAAAATTAAATATAACTAAATAGTGGGAAAAAATCTCTAAGTTTCATAGTTTCTAAGTTATAAAAGAAAATTAGCCACACATGGGTTCCATATCAATCCCAACAGAAATTGAAACTGAATTTGAAATGATGGGCAAAATGGAAACAAAACCCACAACTGCTTTAATGCTGGAAGAACCTCAAAATGGAAGAATTCGAACAACTGCAGCGGCGTTCCAAGCTGATTCCACAGTGGTGGCTCCTCTCCCTTACGCGTGCGTGAGTGATGAATCTTCCCGTCCAGAAGCAAAGTGAATAGTGCGACGTGAGTGAATCAGCTTAGGTCTCTCCTAGTGGGCAGTGGCCCCTCAAAACTGTGCGTATCAGTAGCCTGCTCCCCAAATCAAGGGAAAATTCCAGAAAAAGACCATCGAATTACATAAAGGACACTTCAGTACAACGAATTTTGGAAATGACGATTCAGTACAAATCCGTACAATGACTGAATTGTCCTTTAACAAATTTAAAGGAAAAGTTAAAAATACCCCTGATTCAATTATTTTTTTAATATAAATGGCCCAGCCACCACTTACCACCACTGGCCGATGGGACTTATGCGGGTGGTGGCCCCGTGCCACGTGGCGACGGGCCCACCACGCCACATGGCGCGCTGTGGGGCTGCCACGTGGCGTATGTCCCTTATAAAAAAGGGATACAAAATGTAGGGAGATGGGAATCGAACCCACCCCCTCCAACGACCACCAGGCCACCAAGTTCCATCATTATATATATTACAAAAGTAATATATATTACAAAAGTAATATATATACTATATTTCATTCTTTTTTAATATTTTCCCAAAAACGTTCAAGGGATTCCCAACTTTTGTTAAGGGATTACCAACATGTACATTTTACCAGAATCGTTCAAGGGATTCCCAACTTCGCATAAGGGGTTCCCAACTTTTGTTAAGGGATTACCAACATGTACATTACCGTTTGCCAACTTCCAAAATACTTCATTAACTCTTCCTCCTTGGTAAACTGTAATGTACATGTTGGTAATCCTTTAACAAAAGTTGGGAATCCCTTATGCGAAGTTAGGAATTCCTTGAGGGGATTCCTAGAAACGTTCAAGGGATTCCCAGAAACGTTCAAGGGATTCCCAACTTCGCATAAGGGATTCCCAACTCCTTGATGAAGTATTTTGGAAGTTGGTAAACGGTAATGTACATGTTGGTAATCCCTTAACAAAAGTTGGGAATCCCTTATGAGAATTTGGGAATCCCTTGAACGATTCTGGTAACAAGGAGGAAGAGTTGGTGAAGTATTTTGGACTCCCTTAACAAAAGTCGGGAATCCTTTATGCGAAGTTGGGAATCCCTTGAACGATTCTGGTAACAAGTAGGAAGAGTTGGTGAAGTATTTTGGAAGTTGGTAAATGGTAATGTACATGTTGGTAATCCCTTAACAAAAGTTGGGAATCCCTTTTGCGAAGTTGGGAATCCCTTGAACGTTTCTGGTAACAAGGAGGAAGAGTTGGTAAAGTATTTTGGAAGTTGGTAAATGGTAATGTACATGTTGGTAATCCCTTAACAAACGTTGGGAATCCCTTATGCGAAGTTGGGAATCCCTTGAACGTTTCTGGTAACAAGGAGGAAGAGTTGGTAAAGTATTTTGGAAGTTGGTAAATGGTAATGTACATGTTGGTAATCCCTTAACAAACGTTGGGAATCCCTTATGCGAAGTTGGGAATCCCTTGAACGTTTCTGGGAAAATATTAAAAAAGAATGAAATATAGTATATATATTACTTTTGTAATATATATAATGATGGGACTTGGTGGCCTGGTGGTCTTACCACAGACCACCAGGCCACCAAGTGGAGGAGGTGGGTTCGATTCCCACCCCACATTTTGTGTCCCTTTTTTACAAGGGACACACGCCACGTGGCAGCCCCACATTGCGCCGCGTGGAGCAGTGGGCCCGCCGCCGCCACCTACCGGAGTCCCACCGGCCTGTGGTGGTAGGTGGTGGCGGGGCCATTTATATTAAAAAAAATAATTGAATCAAGGGTATTTTTGACTTTTCCTTTAAATTTGTTAAAGGACAATTCAGTCATTGTACGGATTTGTACTGAATCGTCTTTTCCAAAATTCGTTGTACTAAAGTGTCCTTTATGTAATTCGAAGGTCTTTTTCTGAAATTTTCTCCCAAATCAATTGCTTCCTTTTTTTTATTTTTGAATCTGCCAAATCCAAAACGGAATGGGAAGTGGAGTATGGCAATCTGATGCAAGCTATAGCTATATAATACGATCCTAAATATAAGAGTCAATTGACTTTTTTGAAAAAATTAAAGATGCAAAATACACCACTATGAATTGTTTATATTTGTCTTTTTTCCTCAAAACTACGTTATTTTACTTATAAATTATCATATAATCTAATTACATTTCGTATATATTAAGATTTAGGGTCTAATTTACTTCCTTAATCTCCCCAAAAAAAGTCAACTGACTCTTATAATTAGGACCGGAGGTAGTAATAATAATAAAATCAAACTGAAAACCTTTTTTTTTAATTTTCAACTATTCTTATTTTTTTTTATTTAACTTTCCTATTCTGATAAAAAACAAGCTATTTGAAAAGAAAATCCACAATAATATCTTGATTTGGTATCGTTTCAAATAACAATAAAATCTCTTAATTTTTAAATTTATGACCCCCAAATATAATAAAATATATCTTAAAATCCACTAATTATGAGGAGTCATCAATCCCTTCCAAGTTAAAAAGGCCAAAACTCGACCCTCCCTGATTAAACTGATAATTACAGAAGAGAGTGATTATTTTTGTCAAAAGTCGTCTTCGTTACATGATCATAGAAAAGCTCATCGAATAGGTTTCATACTTGAGCAGCCAATAAATTCTCAATAGTTGGATAAACCTTTGGCTAAATGACAAATTACCCTCTTTATATAAGGAAAGAGCCAAATAAATAAATATCGATCAGTACAAGGTAAATAAGCAGCTCAGTCAAAGTTTGAATGGAAGATTCAGATTTTCAATACATTATTCTCAGAACTGATGCTGTGCCTTATCTTTAGATGTGCAAATGCTCAATGACAACTTTTTGAGCTTCACCCTTCCCCATTTCTTACTGATGAAAGACTAATCATGTCAGTGCCGTCCTTACTAACTTGGTTATTTATTAAGTTGGTTAAGGCAGTTTTAATAACCATATTTTCTAATATAGTTATCTGTTTAATCAATTTAGTATGTTTTCACAACCGTGTTAGTGGGTTTCTTTTCTAAGATGATTTGAATTTATTAAGAACACAAAGTTTCTAAGATCTATGATATAGTATATGTGTATTGTGTTAATATATTTCTTTTCTATTATGGATAATGTTTTGCATATTAGCAAATTGCTTTTCCTTACAATGAAGTAGAGCTGTGCATTAGAGTTGGCCCTTCAAGGGCCAGGGTCTTAAAAGGGCCGTCCCGAAAAGCCCGGGTAGTGCAAATATCCCTATTTTTCAAAGCCCGACCCTTGAATGGCAGGGCTCAGGACCGGCCCGGCCCGATTAACACTTATACACTATTTTTTAATATTTTTCTATAGAAAAAATTAAAGAAAAAAATCATTATCGTCAACATAAATATCAATTTTAATTTACAATACAAATACCAATAGGCAACAAACACTAAGAAATTATCAAGCAATGATAAATATTGTCCATATTTTTATATAAGTCACAAAATATATGTTTATTTTTAATTAATTATTTTAATAAATATTGTCCATATTTATAGATAAGTCACTCACTAAGAAATTATCAAATAATGATAAATATTGTGAATTAGGTATTATGATTTTCTTACATTTAATTAATTATTTTATTTTGTAGTTGTTAATTTTTTTTAATATATATATATATATGACAGGCTTAAAGGGCCGGCCCTTTGAAGCCCTCGGCCCTACAGGGCCAGCCCGTGAAGCCCGATTCCTTTTTAAAGCCTCCAAAATCAAAGCCTAAAAGGGCCGGCCCAATGGGTTTGGCCCGAATTACCAGCTCTAGATAGGAGTAGTTATTATATTTTAACTCTATGAGTATTTCTTCTATCATAGTTAGTATAAGTTGTGAGGAAGTGATTATTTGGGTTAAATCAGGTATAACATGATGTTGATTTTTTTATCGGGGCATTAATATATTCAATTGTTCATTGAACTTTGCAGTTGCAATTTAATATCCCGGCTCACATATTGGGATGTGTTGGGTTAAAGACAACATATCTTCTACACAAACTCGTCCAATATATACATTTACATGTTTTTTTTAATAATATTGATGTTGATTTTAATATAATATATATTATATTTTATTGTTAAAATATTAAATTATCTTCAACTTTATATTATGAAAACATAATATCAGAATTCAGTAAATAATAATAATAATAATAATAATAATAATAATATCAGAATGTGCTTGGGCTAGCCCATTAGGCCCAGCTAATAGGGAATAGCAAAATGCATGGCACTCATATTTATATATACATATATATACACTACACCGTTTTGGAGTGATTATAAGGCAACACAAATTAGGGTTTTGATTTTCCCTGGACTCATTTTTCTTCTTCTGAAGCTTGTGTTGCAGCTAAGAAAGATGGGGCATTCTAATGTGTGGAATTCTCACCCTAAGAACTATGGCCCTGGTTCTCGCACCTGGTAATCAAAGATCCCTTTTTTTTTTCCCGATTCATCATATTATGGATTTGATTGACCCTTTTCTATTTACCTTTATTTTGGGATGTTTACTTTAATAGCCTAGTTATCTTTTTAATCTGCAATGCGACGTAAATCTGTGCTTTGTGTTTGTGATGATGGGTATATTAGCATTTAGCAAAATTTCTATTCTTTTTAATCAGTTTGTGTTATAAATTATAATTATGCTGAACGGAATACTTTGTTGGTCTAATCTATTTGGGCCTCAGTAGATACTTAATTTTTATGCTTTGATTTTTACTTTAATAGAGTAATGTCGCATTTGTGGTTATAGAGGTTATTTTTCTGCTCGGCAGACTGAGATGATTGTTTTTAATTGCTAGGATGTTAGTTGATTAATTGTTTTACTACTTAATAAACTGCTAACGGTGGTATAATGATGTTGAGCTGTGAAGCTCTTGTGTATAGAGATTCTTTTGCCTGATTTGGCCTTTCATATCCCTTCATTTTCCTTCTTATTGTTGAACCAAATACCTTGTCTGGGAATGAGTTAGTTGGTAGTTAAAAATTTTGTTTCCTTTGGTTGGGGGAATTTCGCCACCTATTGTGGTCCTCTTTCTTTGTGTACATTGGCAAGCACGGAATATGTTGCTTCATGAGCTACACATTTGGTTAGAACCAAGATTACACTTCATTAGGCATGAAAACTGCTTCTTGAAGCTCAAGTGATTATCAGTTTTAGCCACTTTTTTTATTGTGTTACAGAGGCAAGCAAAGCTTGAAGTTTTTAGGTACTTTTGAATAGTTTTGTGGATTATGATGTTTGTTTTATTGTTTGTTTTTCAGCCGGGTGTGTGGAAACCCACATGGCTTGATTAGGAAATACGGGCTCATGTGTTGCAGGCAGTGTTTTCGCAGCAATGCCAAAGAAATTGGTTTTATTAAGGTAAATTTGTGTTTAGAATTTGTTGGTGTGGTACTTTGATGCTCTAAAATCTTACCTATCTCTCATTGTGGTTGCTTGTTTTTGTGTTATGTTCTGTTTCACAATTCACAGTGAGTTCTAATTTCTTTTGTTTTGTTTATTCAATTGCAGTACCGTTAGAAGGCTATTTCCACACCCTTTATTGGGGTTTTCTTGGAGAGGGAAGGAGGAGTTTTAGACTTTTATTTTTGTTTTGTTTATGTTTGGAACTACTAGAGATCATTAGAATGTATTGGATTCCTTAAATTCCTCCACAAATTGCCATATTCTTATATGAAAGAGCTACTTGGTTTTCACTCCAAAAGGAAACCAAGTAGCTTTACTAAGTAGCTTTACTTGGTTTCGTCATATGCTGGATGTGCATACAGTTGTTTTTCCTCTCCGGTTAATTTTTTGGTTGAGAAATGTTCAGGAATTATATAATGCAAGAAACTAAAAAAGTTTTCTTCCAAAATTTATACTAGTTAGTGTGATTTTTTTATTTATTCTTATTTGCAGTCTTTTTTTTTTTCTGATACCTTTTGTTTTGAAATTACAAAAAAGAAAAGTAATATGAAGAATATGAATTCAATGTAAGTTGGAAGGCTATTTTCACCTTACATCATACTTTTTTATTAATTGTGTGTGAATGGTTAAGAAATACTTTGTCGAGGAAGGCATATAACACACTGAGGTTCTTCAGCCTTCAAGGTTCAAACCGTGCAACAGCATTAGCTAACACGTAGCCGATGAACAGTAATTCATGATTAAATAATTATGCTAATTATTAATAATTTAATGATTAAGCTGAAACTTATCAACTGCTACGCTTTGGCTCTGCTGTCTACAAATATGCAAAATCATGGCCTTATATGTAGGCTTATGCTGTCTACAAGACTACAACTATGCAAATTCATGAAATAATCAATTATTTCAGGCTCATGCTGCAAAAACATCTCAAAATCATTATAGCTGCCATGAAGTTAGTGTAAATTTTCATTTTGGTAAGGCTTGGAGTATAGTGATCATCACAAGTTTGTGACTTGAGTGTATTGCTCTACATCTAACTTGTTTTGCAGTTTGAGTATATATATATATGAATTAAGTGAAGCTAGGAATGTAATGTAATCTTCATCCCCCCGATATCCAAATGGATGATTACAGTGTACAGCACACTAACAGAGGACTGTTTGACAAGAATGTTTTTTTTTTTTTGGTCATTGTTTGACAAGAATGTTTAGTTATACAAGTAACTTGTCTCTTTCAACCTCATTTTTTCCCTTGCAAGAATCTTTCTATTCGCTATTTGTTATTTAATTACCACCTTTAATTATCCTCACTCTTCAACTTCTCACTTAAGTTTACATATGCTTATCTTCTGCTTATAAACCAAATTTCGTCTGTATCTTCTAAATTAATCCCTCTTGAAATACTGTTTATTAAACCTCCTTTTATTTTACTTTCAAGGTTTAATCTTGTAAATTTGACACATAGAAAAACAAGTGTCACGGGCTCCTTTAGATCCATAATTTATTGTGTGTGTCATTATAGATTAAGTACATAATAACACGGTAAATCCCAGAAAGAAGACAACGGTACTCCCTACTACTCCAAATATTAAGGACTTTTTAGACAAAATTCCTAATCCATATTATAAGTCATTTAATGGGTCAATATTTTTTACAAACTTTTTCAAAATATTACCCCTATTACAACTTTTTAGAGAAGGCTTAAAATATAATGTATTGTTTCTCTATAGTCTAAAACAAAGTTAACAAATCGACCATCTCTTTTTTATTCTAATAAAGTAATTAGAGATGACATACAGTCTTACAATGTGGTTTGGAAGATTATATCAAATTATCAATATCAATGTGACGTGGGCATATGAAAACTGTTGATGAACAAAGCAATGGAAATGATATTGATAAGATTTTTTATTTTGTTGTGAATTAAACAATTGAAAAAAGTGGTTCTTGGAGTGCTCAAAACTTAAGCTGGAGAAATGGAAAAGGAGGAATCTTTGAAGTCTTTGGCTTGAAGGATCATTAACTCCATGAAATTAACTAGTATAATAATAATAATAATTAAGCACATTTTGAAAAGATCGTGCACATTAGCCGCCAAATGAAAAGCTCCATAATTAGTTGAGTTGTAACTCACTTTTTGTTTCCCTCAATAAAATAATTAGCTGTTAAAGAAAACGATGTCCATCAACCAATTATATTGTTGTTTGATCTTTTCTATTACTATTTGTTAATGCCAATGCAGACATGATCAATATTTTTCTGTTCATATTTTCATTTTCTAAATACTACATTAAAAATGCTGGAAAGGTAATGAGGCAAAGGATTCGGATCATTCTATTCCATAATCACTTTCTAAGCAAACAATTAGATACTCCATAAACGGACATACTTTGAGTGGGTGACTCACTTTTTAAATCAATTATTATCATTCTTCTTATTTATTATTTTTCACATTTGAGTGTCCTTTAAGTCACATGCCCTCCAACAAATTATTATATCTCCCTTTCTCATCACTTATATTACCTCGTCCCTTTTCTTTAATCACCCATTACTTAATCCAACAATTATAAATCACCCCAACCAAAAAAAAAAAAAAACTTTCTCGTTTTATAGTCCGAAATACTCCCTCTCCTATTTTATAAGAATATATAGATGAGAGAGTACATTTGTTCCTGATCATAAGAAATAATTTCCTTTTAAAATATTTATTACAATTTTTCACTTGTACTCTTATTAAAAGGGAAATTATATTTTCTCGTTGATGAATGGCTCACTTTAGTTAATTTTTTTCAAGGGTATCGTGAAGAATAGTTTCTGCCCGTTTACGTATTTAAAACTTGCAATTAAATTAACTTTCTTTTCCTAATATTAAAAAAGTATGTATTTATTTCGTATATAAAATATAGGAGAAAATATGATATTTCACTTACAATAATGTTACTCAGAAAATCTTTACTACAACAACTTTCGCATGCATGTATGAACATGTTGGTAAATAGTAATAATGATTAAGTAAAATTTAAAGAGCTGTTTGTTGTTGTTGTGTGGTCATTGTTTGCTTTTAGAATAATCAGTTTTCCAAGTAGTTAAGTAAAGTGAATTAAACAATTATAATTTAAGGAATGCTTTTTACAAGCTTATGATAATGATGCAAATTAGGGTGTTATAATCATGCACGGGGACATATGAAATCGTCATGATTTATTATACATACGAAGTTCAAAATACGTACCATCATTTTCTAGCTACGCACAATCAACCTTGAAACTCCACTTGTCAACAAAGTTTTGTTCTACTAATAACATGCCAAAATATTGCTAGTATTATTTTTCTAATGTTTCGATATATTAACACTTCGGAACTTGAAGCGTGCCTTACTCTTATTAATCTTTTTTTTTTGGTTAAATTCCAAATATTATAGTGTCATATGTAATATTTAACCTTTCAGATCAACTTTAACTTCTATAATTTCTGCAACAATGCTTGTTGGTAAATCTGAAATAATGGGAAGAAGTTATCTTAACATATGCTTTACTTTTAATCCTAAATAAATACTACATCTTAATCTACTTTGTAATTTTTTCTCTTAACCCCTCTAAATATTGATTGTATATGTTAATAATGTTTTTTTACATCAAAGGAGTGGTTTCCATTACAAGTTATCCTAAATGATAACACTACCTTCTATGCTTGTATAAGGTTTTGGACTGGAACATAACATTGACATATTTGTGTATATTTAAATTGATAGTATTTTTATACAAACAACTAGCCTAATTATATTTTTAATCCTTAATAAGTAATGATCAATGTCTTGTATTTAGGATTGGAACATGACTAATCAACCATATTAACTGTATCAAAGAAAACCACTTATATGGCAAAAGTGAGGGAAATAAAGGGATTCGATAATGGGTGAAGTTTTAGATCCAATTTCATTTTTTTAATTTATTAGTCGCTTTTAGTGAAAAATGAGTCAAAAAGAACTAAAAGCCACTAAAAGATGCATATATATTAAATTAGAAAAAAAAAATTGAAAAGAAAGGGCAAGGAACACCAAAAACAACGAACATAACACGAAGTTCATAGATACAAAGAAGCATATGGAGCACACACAGACACACACAATACAACAGTATAGTAACTAATCAATAAGGGAGCAACAATTAAATATAATTAAGAAGCTTTCAAAGGGTGCAAAATGAAAGAGATAGGGCATCTTAATAATATAGTCACACTAATAAAAAGGAAAGAGAATAATAATTAATTGAATAAAATGAGATGGTATAGCTTAGCTTGCAAAAATCACAATTAAGCAAAGATGGGGATTGTGGTAGATAATGTGTAAAGCTTTTTTTGTGAGGTTAGCTCATTCATCTCTTTCCTCTTGAAGTAATCTCTCTAACTTACGTCACTTTGGAGTATCAAATCTCTCAAGTAATTATAAGTTTGCTGTGAGTATTATAAATTATTAAATAATCGATCACATTTTTTAATTTATTATTATAAAAATTCCAACAGTTTATACACGTGATCCAAATTACAAGTATGAAACATCGCAATCGTGTACACCATTGAAACGGTCCTTTCTACACCTTTTTGCCGTATATGACCTTTTTGCCGTATATCATGAAATATAATGCAGCACAAACGCTACTTACAGTATGTCGTACATATAATCCTCTGTATGACTGTATCGCAGAGTTTGGTAGATAAAACTACAATATTTAATACATATTATCAAAGATTTTTTTTTTTTTGCCAGTATATTATCAAAGATTTTGTATCAATGTATTAATGATGTTCTTATTATTTCAACATACAATCTCTTGTTCTAAATATAGAAGTTTGTTTTTGGCTAAAAAATATAAGGCAAATGACGGAAGTGAACCGGAACGGTAGCCCTATCCCCTCTCTTCTCTTTCTCTACCCTAAATATTAGGGTTAAATTTTTTTTTAATTTTATCATTAGATTCTACATAAGATTAGTGACATTTTGATATCTTATTAAAATTTTAGGGTTAAATTTTTTTGTTTAATTTTATCATTAGATTCTACATAAGATTAGTGACATTTTGATATCTTATTAACTATTAAGTACACAAATTTTTTTTGAGTATCTTTGTACTTAAAAAAGTTTGAGTTTTTTTTCACACAAGGTACACTTATGGTAGACCTTATCCCTAATTTATTTGTTTTATTAAATTATTTTTCATGCAACTATAGTTTCCTAGATTTTTTTATTCTTCTTAGATATATAATTTTATCACATTTGATATGCATAAGTCCAAGTGAAATAAATTATAGTACATTGTTCAATGTTCTGGGTGTACAGTGGTCTATAGTACATTATATATACCTTGAAATAATTTATATATTTCAGTTAAAAAAATAATTTATATATTGCACACTGGACGAATTATATATATACATACATATATATACACGAATTATTGCTCTTATCTTTATCTGGAATTTAAACTTTTTTTTTTCTGGTCCATATTCTGAGAATGACTTCAATATTACTTTCTTTTTGGCCGCAAGACTTTCGTATTACTAAATCGTTGCTGTATTAGCGTTTAAATTCCATATGTCACGTTACTGAATAAATGTCTATTAATTTCGCGGGACATTTTGAGTGCATTGACGGTTACTTATGTTTAAAAATTAATATCAACACAATTTACAGCTCATAACTACATTACCGGCGTATTAACAATAACCCAATAAATTACATTTTCTTTTGAGTCAGGGAGGGAGGGGGGAAAAACAGCCTTGACCTTGACTTTAAGCATGAGAAATTCATAGGTAAAACTTGTTAGCTCCATCAATTCTATTCTTATATCACTGATCACAAATAAATACTTAATGTTTGATGTGAAAATTTTAATATGATTGGGCACCATAAAACCAGCATGAAACTCCTCATTCTCTTTATTTTCCTTTTCATCTTCTCTTCCTTAATCCTAATAATTCATAAACTCCAATATCTAAAAGAAAAAATAATGAAGAGATAATATAGAAGATAATCGAGGAGATGAGAGAGAGGGTACGAGAGATTTGTGGTCTTAAATTTATATTTTTTTAAGCCATTATATTTTATGAATGGTTAGAATTTTGGGAAGAGGAGAGATTACGTGCTGTCGTAAATCAATTATCTGCTAGATAAATTTGTTTTTCCAACTTGCAAAATTAAGATTATATATAGGGAAAAAGACGAATAAGAACTCTCTAATTATCAAAAGGACAATTTGATATACTAAGTTTCAAAAAGGACGGATCAGACAATTGACTAAAGTGTCAAAAGCAAAATTAAAAGGAAAAGTTTAAAAAGCTCTCAAAAATCTTCTTCTTCGTTACCAGAATGGTATAAGGGAATACCAAATTCTTCGTTATCAGAATGGTATAAAGGAATACCAATATGGTTAGAGCATGTTGGTAATTCTTTAGACGAATTTAGTATTCCTTTATACCATTTTGGTAACGAAAAAGAAGATCTTTGAGGGTTTTTTGGTTTTTTTTTTTAATTTTGCATTGGACATTTCAGTCAGTTGTAATGATCTGTCTTTTTTAAAATTCGGTGTATCAAATTATTCTTTTGATAATTGGAGAGTCTTTATTTATCTTTTTCCCTTATATTATACACGAGAAGAGATAATTTTTTTTACTTGTCAAGTAACTTTTTTACGGTGTTCAATCATATTAAAATCACCGTATCATATTTTTTTTTACATATGATTAGTGAGACGACAAACAACCAAACGGATTTAATCAAGAATTTATCCCCGTTAACTATAGCGATTTAGTGCTTGTAAACGGTCATCAATTAAAAACATAACGTTCCCCCAAAGATTCACAAAGACCAAAACCCCCCAAAAAATAAAAAAAGCTTTCGTTTTTTTTTTTTTTCTCCTCCCTCAGAAACACTCTTCTTTTCTTTCTTCACTGCCTCAAATCTCGTTTACCTACTCTCGCTTTCTCTCAACCCCTCCCTCTCTCCCCATTTTCGCTATTTCAATCCACAGCCAGCTAAACGAGATACCCCATCACTGTTTCTCCCTCCACTGTTCCTTTTCAACTGTTGAACAAATCTTGTGTCTTTCCTCCTCCTCACCCATTTCTTGATTCTTGATTCCTTCGATTTCCCCTCCACTTCCCCTGCGATTTCTTGATCTCTTGATCGGCTTTTGGAACGAAACCCTTGATTTTTTAGAGGCAATGTGAGAAAAAGATCGTTACTTTCCACACATATATGATGGTTGCTGCTATTTCTGAAGCAGCTTCAACTGACCCACCAATTAACAAGATTTCTTCAAGCCAAAATCCATTAAGACCTCCGCTTTTACCTTCAGAGAAAGACAATGGCACCTCACAACAACGAAGGCCAAAAGGTAGGCAGGTTTCTTCAAGGTACATGTCTCCTTCACCATCAACCTCAACCTCAACTTCAACGTCGACTTCCACCTCGTCGTCTTCTTCCTCTAGGAGATTTCCCTCGCCGCTTGTTTCACGGTCAACCAATTCCACACCAAAACGGTCTCAATCAGTGGACAGACGAAGACCTGGAACAACGATTAGGTCTGTAACGCCTGTTCCTGATTCAAGGCAAGGCAATGCTGGTGATGTTTCAGCGGCTACAAAGCTTTTGGTCACTTCTACGAGGAGCTTATCGGTTTCTTTTCAAGGGGAGGCGTTTTCGCTTCCGATTAAGAAGAAGGCGGCGGCGCCGGCAACGCCGAGTAATGCCCGGAAGGCGACGCCGGAGAGGCGGAGGGCGACTCCGGTTAGAGGGGGAGATCAGGGGGAGAACTCTAAACCCATGGAGCAACAACAACAACATCGGTGGCCGGCGAGGAATCGGCAGGTAAATTCGGTAAATTCGAGTTCTAATCAATTGTCAATGAGTGTGGATTGTATTGGTGATGATAAGAAAAAGCTTATTGGGAATGGATATGGGAAAGTGGTTAGGGCATTGCAGCAATCAATGATGGATGGTGGTGGTGGGAGAAGGGTGTCTTTTGATGGGGGGTTGAGTTTGGATTTGGGTAAAGTTGAAGTATTTAAGGCTGCACAGCAATCTATAGATGGGAATTCAGTGAATGAGGGTTCATTGCCTTCTGATCTTAACACATCTGATACGGATAGTGTTTCATCTGGTAGCACTTCAGGAGCTCAAGATGGTGGGGTTGGTGGTGGTGGGGGTTCTAAATTGCAAGGTGGACCTCGTGGGATTATTGTATCTGCGAGGTTTTGGCAGGAAACGAATAGCCGCCTACGCCGGTTGCAGGATCCGGGTTCGCCATTATCGACAAGCCCTGGCTCGAGGAATGGAGCACCAGCAAAGGTGACTCAGTTAAGGAGGCTTAATAGTGATGGTCCATTATCATCCCCAAGAACTATGGCTTCTCCAATTAGGGGAAGTGCTCGTCCTGCATCCCCTAGTAAACTTTGGGCATCTGCTTCATCATCACCTTCTAGGGGGATGCCTAGTCCATCTCGGGTGAGAAGTGCAGTTGCATCCTCTATAAATAGCAATGCTAGTGGTGCACCTTCAATTCTTAGTTTCTCTGTTGATCTTCGGAGAGGGAAGATAGGGGAGGATCGAATATTTGATGCGCATACATTGAGGCTTTTATATAATCGGTACCTGCAGTGGAGGTTTATTAATGCCAGGGCAGATGCTACCTTAAAGATTCAGAAACTGAATGCAGAGGTATGGTTATGGTCATTAAGTCTTGAAAATCACAGTTTCACACACTTGTATACTAGTTTATATTTATTGTTATTAATATGAATATCCTAGATTGGTGTTATTCTTTTGGTATCATATCGAATGATTCTGTCTGGAATGATTTAGAATTTTAGATTATATGTTCATTATTATATATCATTTTGCTATATTTCCTTTAAAAGCATTTTTAAACTATATGGGACAAACCTGACTTCGTCTCACAAGTTTTGTTGGAAAGAAGAGTGATTGATTAGGAACTGCAGCTAATTAGAGGGCATTAATGTTTTCAAGTGAATGGCAAATAGTTATACCACTTAAAAAGGACTGGAGAAACCTCAACTTCATGGAAGGATTCTAGGTTACAGAATGCAGATGGATTGCCAGTGTACTGTTCATTCCAATTTGCAATTAATGGTAGAATCTTTTGGCTGTACAGAAGGATTACAAAAGGAGTTCTCTCAAATTTTATTCTTCTATGTGAAATGATCAGTTGGAAATACCTTCAAAGATATCTGTTTCATGGTTTTTTGTGATATCTTAGGGAGGTTACTAACTACGTTATGCATTCTTGTGACAAGATATACTTTACTGGTCGTTAGTAGGAACCTGATGAAGCTCTCTGTATTGAAAAGTTAGTCAAGTGTGTTTGGTAAACGTTCTTGGACGTGTTATAGAAAGGTCATGTGTAGATTGTAAAGGTCTTGGTCTTAGCTGATGTTGTAGTAAGATGACAAGGAATTCAAGCATGCAGTTCTTAGTGATGTGGAAGGAAATGCCAGCATAAAATGAAGTTTTCACCGGCTTTGAGTTAAGCTTGGAGTTAGGATTGGAGTTGGGTGAGGGGTAAGAGATGATGGTAATTGAGAAATAAACTCTGGGTTGATAAAAAAAATCCATACCCTGTTTACCTCGGACCAATGTTTGATAACTGTTGGTGGTCCTTATAATTGTAACCATATACGTTCACTGTTTATTCTTTTGTGCCCTTTTCAATTTAGCCGGTATATATTCAGGTTGAAGTATCGGCAAACTGCTATTAACTATCAAGTGATTAAAAAGTATGACTTGTCTTTTTGGCAATCTTCAATAGATTTTATTTGGTCTTAATAGAATGATGGGTAGAAATAGTCTGGGTTTACCTTGTGGTACTTGGTGGGTAGCAAAACTCAACTATCATTATGCTGACCTTGGAATCTGGGCTTTGACCAAGTTGACTCAAGTTGAGCATTTTTTGTCTCATGATATTCACCAGTGGTTTAATATTTGGCAATACCCGATCAATTTTATTTATGCTTTGTTGTCTTTAGATTATGTAAACACAATGCCATGAAGTCTTCACCTTATGAGTTGGTCACTCTTGATTCAAAACTTGTTTTGTCTGCCTTTGGGTTTATAATGTCAATGGCTGTTATGTTTTCTGTACTAAAAAATATAGCCAAGCGATTTGTCAGTAATAACAGTACTATACACTGTAGGCTGAATTTTTTTGTTTGTGCCAGAAACATTTGTGGAATGCATGGGTATCAATCTCAGAACTCCGGCATTCAGTCATACTTAAAAGAATCAAGTTGCTATTGTTGAGGCAAAAGTTGAAGATAACTGCCATCCTAAAGGGACAGGTAAGATTTGGAGCTTTCAATTGGATACCTCATCTTTGCTTCTGGCTGAAAAATGCTTGCTGAAAGATTGATACGCATAAAAAATGGAAGACTGACTTCAGGTGGAGAGTGGGGATGTAGTGTTTACACTTACATAGTTATTTCCTGCGCTCATCACTCATTTTAAAAGACAATGGCCATAATCTTGACAGAAACTCTTAAGTTTTGAGTAAATATTTTAGTTTCTTCCTCCCTGTAGTCTTTCTATCCCATGTCTTCTCTCCCTTTCCTCTCCGTTATTATTTCTCATAGTCTGTTCTGCTTCTTCATATAGATGCCTTATTTGGAGGAGTGGGCGCTTCTAGATAAAGATCACTCCAGTTCTTTGCTTGGAGCAACTGAAGCTTTAAGGGCCAGTACCCTCCGTCTTCCTGTTGCTGAAAAAGCGATAGTATGTGCTTACTTCTTTCTTTAGATATGCAACACCTATTAGAATAGACTCTCAAACTTTATCTTACTTTTTCCTTGAAAAAAAATTCAGGCTGATGTATCAAATCTGAAGGATGCTGTGGGTTCAGCAGTTGATGTGATGCAAGCAATGGCATCATCAATATACTCTCTTTTGTCAAAGGTTATTTTTTTCTCTTTTTATTCTAGATGGGCTTTTGCAGTGAGGGATGTCTGTTCTTTTAATTATCATCTTTGCTGGGTATTTAGAGTCAATACTAAAGCGAAAATATGTGTATATAAATCCACATATTAAGAGTCTATATTCCTGCAAACCGGATTAGTTGGTTGCTAATAGCGCCGGATACTGGTGGATATATATATATTAAAAAAAAAGTGAAAATATGTGTATATAATTCCTTTTTATCTGCATGTTACCTGAACACCTTGTAGCGCTGAGTGTTAAAATCACAAATTGTTTCTTGCAGGTGGAAGAAACTAACTCCTTGGTGGCGGAACTTTTAAAGGTGACCACAAAGGAAAAATTTTTGCTTGAACAATGCAAGGATTTCCTGTCCTCATTAGCAGCCATGCAGGTAATCATTAATCAATCGATCGTGTTTAGGTGAAGCATTTGTATACTAAGAATCCAAGTATTCTTATTATTATTATTTTGCATCTAAATAATTATGACAGGTTAAGGATTGTAGCTTAAGAACACATGTATTACAACTTTGTCGTGTGCCAACTTCCAGCTGCCTGACAACACGTGTGTAGAACTGATCTTATTTTGACTGCTCACTCTCAATGCTAACAATACCCCCAGCCTTTTTTATTTTTCATTGGGGTGGAGATGATGATGATGATGACACAGAAGAAGGTAATAACAACTGGAAAGGAGTCAATAGCTGGTTTTGGCTTTTATTTTGCATTTGGATCCCCTGCTGTGGTTTCTACGTCTTGTGTGTAGTTTTATCTTTGTGTCCACGAATGTTACAGAAAAAAGGGTGGCTTTTCTCTCACTAGTTAGCTGTATACAGTTTTTACTTTGTCATTCCAGGAAAAAGGTAATGTCTATCAGTCTATGTGTATATATAAAATATATGTAATCAACTCTTCATTGTTTATTAGGTATTCTGTGGCTAAGATATTCATTTTAATGCTGATACTTGCTCTGCAGCCTGTTTTATTATTGTTATCATCATCATTATTAAGATTATAACAAAGTAAATCTGGGGAAAAGTCCCTTTTTTAGAAATTATATTGGTTAGAAGAGCCTGATAAATATTTATAAGCATGGAGCATCTCTGATTCAGGTCCTTCTCACCAATAAGCTTTCTACCGATAGATTTTCCCTAATTTCCCCTTGTATAAATCACATGCATCATTTTCCATATATTAAACCAAGTTTGTGCATACTTTCAAATTTGTGGCTGCTGGACAAACAGATAATTGAAGATGATGGACATTGGGTTGTAATCAAGTAAAAAACCGAAACATAATCATAGCAACCCATAATTTAGCAGAACTATCCTCTTTCTGAACATCTTACTATGATAATGTAAGGAAAATTTGTTTACTTTTGACAAAAGTTCATACATTGTAGACAGTGAAATGGAATGGAAAAGTAAGGGTTAGAAAATGAGAGGAAAAAGTCACTCATGAAACAAGGCACTTCAAGAGCTCATTTTCTTCCAATTAAATCAAGTACAGTTCAAAGAGGAGGAAGACAACGAAAAAAAGTATGATTTTGCCATAATTACAAAAGATATGGATTGCTTTTTTAGCTATATGATTTTGATTCAAATTTCAGTTTCCTGTTGAAACTGAGTCAGAACCATTAAAATCCATAGCAGAACATGTTTGAACGTATACCATCTGGAACGATGCTGTATAGTTTTTTAACATATTACATTAGAAGATATGTCGTATTGTGAAGTCACGGATTTGAGACTGTGTTTATACATATATAGTAATGGACATGTTGGCATGTACTATATTAATTTCGGCGAGAGATAAGGCACAGTGCTCAGTGCTTAGTGTCACGGACAATGTGTTGCTTTATTAAGTAGTAATAGTAATAGTAATGGGCCTCCTTAGTGAAACTTAATATGGGTCAAATCAGTGACCTGTGTTTCATGGACCACTGACAATTTTTAAGCACACAACATTAAATACAAGACATGAATGGTACATTTTATGTTGCATGAATTAAGAGCAAGTTGAAAATTTTTTATAGAAATTCTGATATAGTGGATTGTATTTCTTTGTGCATCTTGAATTTTTTTTCCGTAATCTCAAACAGAAGAAGTATCGATGTTGCTTTTCACGTAATGCAATTGACATTCATGCACCATTCTTTTAACTTGTTC
The DNA here is from genome assembly GCA_037074515.1 of Mimosa bimucronata. Taxonomy (NCBI): domain Eukaryota; kingdom Viridiplantae; phylum Streptophyta; class Magnoliopsida; order Fabales; family Fabaceae; genus Mimosa; species Mimosa bimucronata. The sequence continues at coordinate 3,784,845 of CM073438.1, forward strand.
TTGCTCTCTTCAATTGCGTGTTTACTATTCATGCTTTGTTGAGTTTAAAATACAAGTCATTTTCAACCACAAATAAGTATCAATTATAGTAGTAGAACTGGAAAATAAACATGAGTTACTATATTTTCAGAAAATATTGAATTCTATTAACAATGAAAGAAACCAAGGTTACACAACAAATAAAGATTGAAGTCTTTCTTTCTTTCTTTTTTTTATCAATTTCGGACTAAAGGTTGAAGGGAAAACCAACTAACGTGGTTGGGCTGTTTGGGTACCATATTTTACTCATGAGGTGAAGGTTTGTAAGACCTGTCAGTCTCTATGAACCATATTCTTAGCTTTGTCAATGGCCTATCTAAAGGATATTCATAAACACATTCTCTTGAGAACAAATTAATGACATCTACACAATGAGAGTATAAAACTATCTTTTCATATTCCGTAAACCAACCCAAACGTAATCCATTCGTTGTTCCTAGCAACTTTGTTGTAGAGATTGGGAAGTATATGGATGAAAATATTTGTTTAGAAGGTGGCTTATATTTTTTTTTTTTAACAAAAGGTGACTTATATTGGATAGGAAGTATAGGATTTTTTTACTTTATGAGGGAAAATAAGATTTTTTATCTCAAAGTTTCACCTTAATTTACAATTTGGTCCCTTTGTGATAATTGGTCTTGTACTATTGTTGTATTGATATGGTTAATCAAATGATTATACTCTCTACCATAGGAATTATTTACCTAATTTGATTAAATTAAAAATGTTAGTTAATTAGTTAAAATCATATAGTATTATCAATGCACCCTAACCAATATGCCCTTATCCTCACCCTCACCCTCCTTATCTTTCTTGTTTATTATTGAAAACCATTAATAGGGACAGTTTAAGGAAAGGTTGGGAATAATAAGAAAAATATCCTATATTTAGAACCAAACTTATATCCTTAAATATGTCCTATATTTAGGACCGAAGGGAGTACTTCACAACAAAAAATGTATTAATCAAAAGGAAATTCAAATAAGAAGCAACAAACTCAATAATTAGAAGTAACAACATCAGAAAAATCAATCAAATAGTAACAGAAAGTGAAGAGTAGGCTAAAGGCTTTGTTATGGGCGAGGATGAACATGAAGATGCCTCTTGGAGGAAGTAAAGGGTCAGGGGACATTCTTATGTGTTGTGTTTGTAATTCCCACGTATCCATATTTTGTCCAACTAAAGACACGACTCATTGCTTATGTCATGCCTCAATTCCTCCATTAATACAATTAGATTAGATTAGAGCATCTTTATTCTTGTCTCCTTCCCCACTTCATAACTCACAAGATTCTGTTCATTTTCACCCTTTAGTTTTACCCTCCAATCACTCCTCACATCTCCATTATAATAATCATAACAAGAGGCATTAAACATTTCAAGAACAAGACGTGTATATATGTTATTCCTCTCTTATTTAATTTAACTAATTTGAATATATTAAATAAATAAAACAAAATTTTTTAATTAATTAAAAGTTCAAATCACTAATTTGTTTCGCAAAATGTATTTATTAGATTCTATTTAAGTTAATAAGTTAGGTAAAATGGTTTGAGAAAAAAATGATAAAATTCTAGAGATAAAGTAGATTGAGAATTTATTTAATAAACCTAATGTAATTTCCAACTAACTTTTACATTAGAAAATAGAGGTAGTAGTTATAATCTTAACGGGAATAAGTGCTGAACCACCTGAACCATTTTACATAAGCTGCTTTAGTTTTTCCTTTTTAAAAGAGTAAGTTTATATTTTAAATTGATTTATCACTTATTAGGTTGACATTATCCTCACATGTAAATTGTAATATTTTTCTTTTCAAAAAATGAATGGATGCTATCTTTTCACAAATCCCAAAGAGGTGAAAATTCAAATTTCATACATTTCTTTCATTCTTGTCATCACGAGTATATTTTTCATTAATACAATATTTATTCATAAGTATGTGGTTCCCAATTTGAAACACTCTGTGCAATAAACAACACATAAAAAATTGACCATGATATCAAAAGAAAAAAAAAAGCCTGGTCTTTGGAGAAATATACTTAACGATAAACAATAATACATATAGTTCAACCTTGGATCCACAATTTCAAGTTCACACCAACCATCGTACAAATTCTAGTCATTTTTGTGATCATTTGATCTACAATATGCTTTGCTCTTTCCACACCCACCCTCCCCGGCAATATAGTGTAATTAACCTCTCAATTTGAACTAGAATGGTATTACTTTCTTTGTGGATATTATCATTTTATCTAATATTATCATCTTTTTAAGCAATAACCTACTAATTAACATTAGGACAAAACTTATGTTTATATTTATAAGAACTATTATGCCCTTTACTCCAATCATATTCTACCGTTGTATTTTTTCCCCCATAAGCTTGTGCGAAAAATAGGACATATGGTAGAATTTGATCGGAACAATATAAGGCTATAAATAATGGCGGTAACTCTTGTAACTTGACCTAAAAATAGGACACATGTTTACACTATGTTTCAACATCAAAGTCGTAGATATGTATAGTTGCATGCATTCTCTCTTTATATTTATTTGGATGATATTACATTCAAGATGACAGCAAAATTTTATGGCAGAATAAGATTCAAGAGTTTTGATCTTGGCCATCCAAAGTTAGAAACTAAAAGGTAAAAAAGAAAAAAAGATTTATACATATTATAATTGTTCTTCTCCGGTCCTCTAGAAGAAAAGCCTGAGAAGCTTCCTCTCATCAGCAGTGCCACACTCCTCAGCACTACTACCTAACGACGACGTTTCAGATCCTTCCGACGGCGTCTCTCCTCCTCCTCCTCCTCCTCCGCCGCCGCCAACTACCACCACTCTCTCCGGCGAACCTGATCTCCCCAAGGAGTACTTATGATGATGACGACCAACATGTGCTTCTTGGACATTAATATTATTCTCTAACACCAACTCATCAAAACTAGAAACCTTTCTCTTTAGGTAATTCTTTGATTCTGATCCTACCATATGATGCCATGGCTGCCTAGAAAAATCTAGAACGGGTCCGTCGTACTCCACCATGGTTGGTAAGAAGGCCCCATCATATGTGTTGGGGAGAGGAGTCAAGGAGCCGCCACAAAGCACTCTTTGGACTCCTGATTGGCAAAGGTGCCAATTGCCGGCCCAGAGTAGGCCCACCGCACCATTCACGGGGTTTATGGTGCGTCCCACTGCTTCGTACAAAAGCGATTTGAACAAAGCTGCCATATCAACAAGCACACAACTTTTATACATAGTGAAGCTCTCTACGTTCTAGTTCAGTATTAATAATGGTGTGGCTCCATGTGTGTGACATAGTATTATGTATGTATAGATATGAAATGGCCTTATAGCCTAGACTAGTGCCATAAAACTCTACATAAATGTAAGGGTAAATGTCCAATTTTACTCCGGAAGTAACCCAGTAGGAGCTGATTTGCCCTAAAAGTAACAAATGGAGCTTATTTACCCCAGAAGTAATAAAAGTGGCGCGTATTGGCCCCCAGAGGACTACTTCCGGGGTAAATAGGCTCCCTTTGTTATTGGGCTAAAGTCCAATTTTGCACCGTTTTTACTACTTCCGGGGTAAATAAGCTCCATTTGTTACTTCCGGGGTAAATCCGCTCCTATTAGGTTATTTCCAGGGTGAAATTGGACCTTATTCCTAAATGTAAAGTCATATATGTTGGCTACCTCATGCTGTTAGTGTCTGCCGTATAATTTAAAAATAAAAAACAGAGAGAATAGAGAAAGGGAGGGAGGGAGGGAATATGAATGATACCAGATCTTTGGTGGGAGGGGACGGCGGAGATAAAGGACATGAGGGCGGCGCGGCCGAAGAATTTAGCCACGAAGACGGTGGCATGGGCTTGGGCCTGTGGGCTTTCTATGCCCACAAGGCAATCTCGGAGCATGCAGTCATCACTGCAACCTTTTCTAAGCACCCTACAACCGTTGCAGCTCATCCTTCTCTCTCTATATATATGTGTGTATATATCCTTCTTTCTAGCTCCTCCGATTCTTGATGAGCTTAAACAAACTCTTATTATACTCTCACAATAATCAAAAGTGGGAAGGTAATGATGAGCAATAGGAAGACAGAAAGAAGAAGGTTGGGGATGATGAAGCGTGCATGTGTTATGGGGAATAATGGCATCATATATAGAGGGAAGAGCTAGCTATACCCTTCACCATCATTCATATATATAATATTATAATATGAACCAACGCATATAATCATGAATTGTTTGTTAATTAATTGATTATATATATATATAGAAGCACTATGGGTAATTGATGTCATAAGTATGTGGTAAAGTTTAGTGATTAGTGGGAGTAATATATATTATGAAATTATATTAATTAAATGGGGAGTGTGGGGGGGTTGGTCTGTTCCAAAGAAACTGGCTGGCGACAACAACGGCTCAGGTTCTCCGCAAATGTTGGAATTCCTCCGCCGTTGCTTGGATTCTCCGTCCTTCCCATTCCCCAACATCCCATTCCCATTTCTCTTCTTTTTCATATCTATCTTAATCACTAGCCTTCATCTGTATATATCCTTACTAAATATTATAAGGGTTATAATGAAAATTTAAGTTATACTCCATGTGTCTTGTTAGAGTTTCAATATTGTATGTGTAGATGTAGGAATTATGTAAAGATTTGATAGTTGAGAAAGTATAATGATGGATAGATATATATATATAGTTGCAAAGAAAGCGATGTTTGAAAGGGAATACATGAAATTTGATTATGAAGTCAAGTGTAACACATCTCATGACCAATTTTTATAGCCGTGTGCAACATATATTTAATTTTGTCAAAATGTAAGTTCTTTGTAGGTATATAACTAAAGAGTTATATTTATTATAGATGATTTGTATCAGCTTAAGAATATATGCCCTTAAATATCTCCTGACAATAAATTTTGCAACGGCAAAAATTTTTTTAGGGATCTTCCTATGTTTAAAATATGGAAAGGAAAAATAAAGATAAAGAAAAAAGGCAGGGTTGATTGGTTGATTAATGGATGAGGATGATGAGAAATGCATAGAAGTTACAGCCAGAAGAGCAAGTGGCGTATCTAGCAAAAATTAATGGACCACATTTGCATTCACATATATAATATTTAATTGAGTTATATTAAAGTGAGAGAGATTAAAATATAATTTTCCACAGAAATTAAAGTGTTTGTGGAGAATGGGATTCCATTTAGGTTAAACTTTTCGAGCTCATGAGTTTGGCTTCATTCATCCCTCCTAATGTGGTTAAAAGTCCAACCCCCCACCATTTGCCATTATTTTATCTTATTTTCCGTTTAAATTAATTAGTCAATATTCACTTCCCACTTAGCCTCATGCTTACCACACATTTTTAATTATTTATTTATTTTTACACAACCAATGATCTGAATAATCCAAAGTAACAATAGTTTTAAAATATGAGAGAATAGTATTTATTTTTTTAATCATTTATATCTTTTTTTAAAAAAATATTTTTACAAATTTTTAATATATATATATATATATATATTAAAAATCCGGCCTTACGTAGTTTACTAGTCTCTGAAAGAAGGACTATTATCAGCGTCACATACTTTTTCCAAATTATAAACTTCTTTTGTCCTTTCAATGCATCAGGAAGACAAATGGGATTTGGAACTCAGAATTGGGCATCTTATTGTTATTATTATTTTTTAAGACATGCATATTTACTTATAAGTTTAAACATACCTCAGTTAACTTCTCCCTTTTAGCTTTGTTTGTTTGTTTTTTTTTTTTTTTGACGAAATCATCAAGGTGTAAATATACTTTAAGGCACAATAATATCTACTACTGAAATTATTTATTCTTTGGATGGTCATCTTAAAAACAGTTCCATTACCATATATAGAATTTTAAGTCAACGTGATGTGAAACTTACATACTTTTTCTTGAAGTTCAAAGAACCAAAAGTTTTAAGAAAATTTCTCAGAAATCTCTCGAATTAATTCTTTATATTGAAACTTTGATATTAGATTTCATGTTTTGTGCTCTTCATCAATCTAAATTTCTTTCGATGAAAACAATGTGTGGGTGGGTAATTCAATGGCAGTAATAACCCATGTATGCTTTATTAAACCCTCTTGATGCGCACACATATATAATGTCCAACATAATATCAAATGGTTACTTTGCTGATTATTTTAAATTTTTAATTTTAAAATGACAAATTATTATCTTTAGTTTTTGACATTATAAAATATTTCATTTTGATCCCTTAGTTTTAGACTGATGGTGTTAAGGTTTAGCATTAAAAAGATACTTTATAAAATTAAGGGACCAAAATAAAACGGGAAAATGACAAAAAATATCTTCTAAATTTCAAAATTCCAATAACTATTCTAGTATATGTATTAACAAGTTGATTATAGGTATTAGCAACTATTAACAACTGCAAATCACCTATTTGAGATTTTAAAATTTGAAGGTATTTTTTTATCATTTTCCCAGATAAAACCTTTACAAGTTAGAATATGAAAAATGCACATTTGTCAAAATTTAAATGCAGCCTAAAAGCAAGTAACCATGAGCTTGATTTTATTAATATGAGATTATTTAGTCAGTCCACACTCCACAGTGGTTACTTATTTGTTACCATCTCACTCTTTTAGCTTAAGAGCTACGATTACATAACTAATTAATTTACTAGAGAAATTGATTTAGTTAGTTATTTAAAATAAATGAATGTCGATTTTCCTTTTTTTTTTTATACAAAAACATTAATTTTCCTAAAATACCCTGTTTAATCACGTGCATTGGAACTACGGTCTCTTTTTTTAGTGAAAAAGGGGGATTTAATTGCATGCAATATTTGGGTTGGGAACCCCTCCTGTTCCTTTTCCTCCTCTTCTTTCCTATTCCCTTTTTATAATCATTAGATCAATAATTAAATGGTTCAAATTTGACATATTATTAATTTGTGATTAAAATGCTAAATTATAAAATGAAAAATAATTAATTATATGCAAGTTCATGAATTTTGATATGAATAATTTAATACTATATAATAAACAATATACAATCAAGTATTTAATATAGAGCTAAATCTGGACTAATCAATTATTATTGATTTAATGATTATAAAGAGGAAATAAGAGAGGAGAGGAGGTGTTCCTTGCTGCTCTCCCAATGTTTACAATGACGTGATAATAAGCATTGAAATAAATGAAGTGGTACATCCGACTACTATAAAAAATATAAAATCATGGCATCATCCCAATCCAATGACGTTGTGGAAGTGCTTTGCTTGTGAAATGTTGTCACTCAAAGCTAGTCCTTCATTAACTAGGCGAATTGGATGTGTGTCCACTTGGTAAAATATATATATGTTTCGTGCATCCCAGAACACCCTGTCTCTTTAACACGTGCAATCAACAGGGATACTTTGGGACAAAAATTATAAACTTAAGAGACAAAGTGAATTGAAATATTATATTTAATAATAAAAAAGGCTTCTCTAGCTCTTATATTATGATCAGGGAGTATTTAACTCACATTATCTGAACTTGACTGGGAATAAAAGTTTGAGTTGCAGCTAGTTTGAGTAGAATGAATGCCAAGGATTACATTATCTCCACCCTCAACAGTTCAGCTATCCCAAACTATATATACCTTGGATTTTATACTCAATCCATAGACAGAAAACACCAATGTTGGTCACTAATGCTGGAAAAAGCAAAAAATAAGGCATCAAAATGAATTTCAATTCACTCTCATGAAACTGAGTGCCTCCACTTTCTGGAAGGTGTAGATTTGGCTGCCTTTGGTATAGCAGAACCATTGCTCTCAGAGGAATCTGAGCTGCTATTATTTTCTAACACACCCATTTTGCTAGCCCACTGCTTTATGAAGGACCTTTGTGACTTGAACAACCCTCGCATCTTGCTCATTACAACCTTGTCTGAATTAGGCTTATTATCATCATCATCTCCATCTTTTTCTCTGTTTAAACTCAAAGATGCAAGTTCCATCCTTGATGTTTCTGATTCACTTTCTGTGCCTGAAGTTCTAGAAGTCCTTAGCCGCTCATAATGGAGAACCTGCACAACCACGCGTATTGGTAGTCTTTCATTTTGCACTGCATGTGTGCAGGCATCAATTGATAACTTCTTGCAATCTATAAGCTTGCATATCCTGTTTCTCTCTCCTTTGCTGATCCCTGGGTGGTCCTGTTTCCAAATGCATTACAATTGAAGGGAGGTCTCACTTATGTGCTCACAATTTTCTATATGATGTTAAGAATTGGTATAAATTTGCAGTTTCTAGTTTGCCCCGAAAATCTGTGGTTTATTCTGTTACCACTTGATCTCATTGAGTGTAACATTTTTTTGGTCCAAAATTTAACATGATAAGAAATAGCCGTGTGAAACTATAAACAATGAATAGTTTTAGAGCTGAAAAGCCTGGACTTGTTGAACAGTCTCAAGATATAAATTCATGGTTGAGTGATGGTGCAGGGCAGACCATAGGATGATATGCTTTCAACCATAATGGGTAAATTACAATCCCTCATTCAGATAGATCATAAGATTTTGAAATGCTAAAGCATAACAGCACATGAAGGGATAGATTCTGTTATACGGTGTGATACTCTGATCGTGGTAAATATTTAAGAAATACTACATTGATCCTAAACATTTGAGCTGGACAAGATATTTGTTTTGGTCTTAAATGCAATAAATGAATCCTTTTTGCCACCCAAATCTACAAGTTTTCCCCAAAGTATCCTTCAATTGAATATAGTAAGGGTTTCATTAAGAGATATTTACAATGCACATGATTAGAGGGTAATTTAGGGAAATTAACACACATTTATTACAAAAAACTAACTTATCCAATTTCCTTAATATCGGCAAATTAGTTGTCTAACTTTTATATTAAGGATAAGAGGGAATCATATGTTATTAAGAACAATTACCTTAAGATACATGTCAATGGCCCTGTAAAGTCCATCATGAGTAGGACGAGGTATGCCAGAAACCAATTCAGCAAGATCCACAAACTTTGACAAAGGTAAATTAGGATCTTTTGAAATTTCAGCAAGATATCCATCAACCAGTTTTGCAACCATCAACTTTGAAGCATCTGATAAAATCCTTGGCCTTGTCATCTCCTTGAGTCCACCGCTTCGAGCCAATTCAATCTCATCATTTTGATCCTGCATCAAAAATTCTCTTACAATTCTCTGTACTACATTAACATCATACATGATAGCCTCATCCCCCTCATGTGCTTGGAACAAAATATCACTAACAGAAGCCTCCTCTAATTGCCTCCCAATTCTCCTTACCAGCTCTTCTTTAGTCACATCCCCTAAATCTATAAAAATGGCAGCCTTCAATAATTTAAGCAAGAACCTACAAGAAACACTTCCTTTCTCAGAAGGCAACAGCCGCACGATCGTTTCAGCTATTAACCGATGCTTTGATACATTCCAATGGTGGATCTTAGGTAACCTTCTGTTGGCATAAGCTTTTAAAGCTTCTCCAATTGCTTCACTAGATAGGATTTTCTTGTTTATTATATTGGTCATTACAGATTTGTATAAATCAACTTCAAGCTCACATAAATCTTCAACCCACCTGTCTTTTGGCACATGACTAGTACTTTCATCTTCAAGACACACCTTACGTGCTATAGATTCAATACAATGACTCACAATCTTTTTTATGTCCTCAGCCAAAGGTAACAACATAAGATTTGAAGTTGTCTGAAGAACAATGATAGAATCCTTCAAACTATGAAAGATAGTAGAATTAAGGAAAACATCAATCTTGTAAATGAGGTTCCTTTTCTCAACAGTCTCGTGCATTCCTAGGTATTCTGCTGCGCATCGAGCTGGAATTACATTATGAGCACTGAGGGTAACAGTCATGCCATAGCAAAACTTGGCACATATCTCAAAGGCAGAAGCACCACCAGGAATTTCAGAAATTTGAATTTCATCTCCAGTCTCTAAGTTATTGTTGGTGACCAACTTCTGTAAATGAGCACTCTTTGACATAAGCGGGAACTACATAGAAGGGTTTCAGTTCATTAGTACATGATGAGATATGGATCCAACCAGATTGATATGACCATTTATAGTAAAAAAAAAAAGCCAACTTTAATTTTCCTAACTGCAATTTGAAACCTCATTCTGAATGAAGTTTTTAATAAATTGTCCATCTCAGGCTTTGACATTTGCACTTACAGAAGTCAAAGAAAGAACCTAAAGATTGGCTAGGCTTTCTTATTATTAGACATCCTATAATATCCGTTCATGAAGAGCTTTTGTGATGTGTAATAGTGATCAAAGACCATGTAATTCGTGATAAAAATGCATGTTAAATTTTTCATTTCAACAAGTATAGGGAAAAGAGAACCATATTTATGTTTTGCAATGGAATTTTGGGGGCTGCAGAACAAGATGCCAATTTTAAAAATTGGCTAGAGTTTCTTATTTTGAAGACTAGAAAAATGTTTGCAAGGCTGAGATATACCTTGTGTAAATAAAACTTTATATCACCTACAGTAATAATGATATCTGATGCCAAATCACTTGCCACAAACCTGCACAGGAAATGCATTCTGTTAAGATCTCTACTTTTGGTGAAGAAGAAGCAGAATGTTTAAGTTGTTTGGCTTTGTCAAATAGCAAGTATCTGAGTAGTTAAAGCCTTGTTCTTTTTCAACTATACTCTAAACTGTCTAATTCGACATCAAAACAGGAAAGCTTAAGACACTTTTTCTAGCAGCTACTAAAATAAAAGGAAGAAAACAATGGCGAAGTTATTGTGAACTTGTTAGTTCAGATGCCAAATTCTAATGCAAAATCCTTGTTTCTCAGGCTTCATAAATCAAAATTATAATGTTAAAGTATGAATACGTTCATAAATCCACTTCTCCCAAAATCCAATTTAGAGTTAGCAGGAAAGCTAACTAGCATTTTACAGTCTCTGAACTCCTTGATTCCATTGTGTAGCATTCTTGCCATAACTGTAAAAAGTACTAAGTACATACACACGCACACATATATTTAATACTCAATTCCTTGTCAGTTACAGTTCATGCAGACCCACCTAAGTTTACCAAATGATCTAAATAACAAATAGAGAAAGATGTATTACATTCATACAAGTAAATAGTTCGGTTAAGCTAGTCACACAAAGCCTTATACATAAATGATTGTGAGAATTAGCAATTGTTTACCCGGTAAACAATAATTGTTTTAAAGGATTCATTGTAGCTTTGAACACCATATTAGGCAAGCATGAAGAACCATATTGAACCATATACAATATAAAGCTTTATTAATTGTTATTGAACATTGTGTATGAAAGCAGTATACAACTCACCTAACATCTTTTCCATCAGCCTGGAAGATATCTGGCTTTGAACCAAGTTTCATAAACTTCATCTTAAGATCTCTTTAACAAACTCAATTGTTAGTTGCTAAACCCAGTAAGTCATTTCATGGCCACTCCCACCAGAATGAACCTGAGTTCTATAAGCATTTGCTGGAAATGGAAAAAAAAAAGACTACACCAGAAGTGATGGCGGGATCAATTTACTAAATATAATTTTAATCTCAATTATGAGAGAAAAGAAATGATAGTTAGTACCGAATCTTGACAGCGAACAAAGCAGAAGCTGAATCTTTAAGAGATAGTGAGTATGGGATTGTCCATTTTTTTTTTTTTTTTTTTAATTAAAAGGCTCTCTTAAGTGGAAAGAAGAGATTGTTTCCTTGGTTGGTGGCAAAGCCCACCGAGTCCGGGCACACCGAGTTTTAAGCAGACATAAATAGCAGAGTAGCTTAACCATATATTTCTCAAAACAGAGACACCAGCAAGCACAAATCTGACTCCACCTCACTTTCCTATATTTTTTTTATCTTGCACTTTTTAGTTACATAGTTGTATGGGAAATGTTACATAATATTGTGTGTTGGGCTGTGATGTGACAAGAGTAAAAAGTTGGTTCGTAAAAATGGGGATGATAAGATGGTTGTGTAGTAATACAATAAATTATAAGATTCAAAATGATGATACAAAGAAGAGTAAAAAAGCAGCATATTAAAGAGAATATGGTACAAAATTGCTTGAGGTAATTTGGATAAGTATAAAGAAGGCTATTAGAGACCGTGGAAAAACAATGAACCATAAGTTACAGAGCCCTTGAAAAGGGGTGGAAAAAGGCTTAAGATAAATCTTAATGAAATCATTGAATAAGACCTTTTAGTTAATAATATAATTAAAGATTTGATGGTTAACACAGTACATGAAGTTGTGTGATCCAATGAGTTGGCTTCATGTTGTTGTCATCATTTTCTAATTACCCACCTTAAATGTCTTTTAGAAGAAATTCTTGATCATAATATAAGTGATTTGATGGTCTTATTAATGAACCCATTTCAAATATTATTTGTACTACAATTTATCAACGGGAGTACTTAAACTTCAATGTAAAGTTTTTCTATACTCTTAAATATGTGAAAAATTGGAAAAATGGTTTACCTCGGACAAAGTTGATAGTTAATGACTCAACAAATTTCTTTAGTTCTAGTGAAGTAACTAGATGTAGTTTATAACATGGACTGAGATTATTATATTTATTTGCCTCCTAACACCCTTTAAAGCCAATAAAGTTCATAGCACCAAGACCTACAGTGGCTTTAAAGCTTCAAGTTCCAAACCAGCAAACCTAACATCAAAGAAATGTGCGTAGTTATTATTCTTTACTTTCACTGTTCAAGTTTGAAAACCACCAAATGGGGACAAACACATTGGTATGAGTTGAAAAAACCACCAAAACGGTAGACAACAAGCATCTTTTGCCAAGCATGAAATAAATGAAGATCGTGATTATGATTGTACTAATAGTCATGATAATACATCAAAGCAACTATTTGCAACTATATCATTAAAAATTATGAGCTGGAATCTCAGGATTTTTTTTTATAACAATAGGCAAGTGGGGCCTTTCACCTCCGAACCCGAATTCCTCTGGGTATCCGGCTCCTTTTTCTAAGTCCATAACCTTTTCAATTGGGTCCGTTAACTCAAGCAAATCAATTAATCCGGAGCCGAGTTATATGGTAGGCACACTCATGTAAAGTGCTTTGCACCAAAGGCGGGTAACCCCTCCCAATAAGCATGTCTCCAAGGTTCAATCTCATGTTCACTTGAGGGTATATCAGTTGCCTTACCACTGCACCTAATACTTGTTTGTTGGTAAATATTTTTTTTTTGCTTTTAGGACAACCATCACTATCAAATTGATCCCATCATGCCTCTCTCTCTCTCTCTCTCTCTCTCTCTCTCTCTCCACTCTCTCTCTCTCTCTCTCTCAAACCACATGAAAATAAACAGAGGGTTGTCATTTGTTGGTCACATTTACAATTAATTTATGAAAATAGTATAATACATCTAATGTTTAATACGAGACTGAGTTATTTATGCTGGGAAGATTAAGCAAGTTTATGAGTAAGTCATATTAACTTTGGAAAGATTTAAAATTTACTCCTTATAAATATAAAGTAAAATATTATAGTTATAATCAAAAGTCAAGCATTACTACATCTTGTATTTAAAATAGGAGCTAGTACTCGTTCTAGTTCTTAATATAAAATTTATTTGGAGGGTTGATCTTGATCATAAATATAAAGACTATTTGTAATTTTCGTTAACTTCTTTTCAACACATCACGACAATCAGATAAGAGAGGATGAGGGAATTAAAGAAGATTATCGGAGGGTTTTAGTGATAACATGACACATCAACTAACCTTAACTTACTAAGTAAATATGTTCTATATTTATAACGAAAAGACCAGATGTGAAAACAATTGCAAGTTCATATGTATATATATATGGATTGGGCCCTGAAGGGATAGATCATTTGGCCCAATTATTTAAGCCCAGACCTGCAAGGCCTAGAGGAGATATTTTCATGGTTCTAAAATATTCTCTAGGGCTACGTGTCCCCATTCTTCTTCCTGCTGGTTCCCCGTGTGTGTATACATATATACATATATATATACATATGTTGATGCTAAAATTTGGGACAAGCAATTTAGGAGTAAAAGAGAAGATTTTATTGATAATCTGGGTCACCAGCAACGGTGGATGCAAAAGCTTATGAATTAAATTGAATACAATGAGCTAAAGTAGCTGAAGTTTGCAGTAGAATGAGCCTAGAGAGTGTTCTGAATGGTTCAGTGTTTTTCCTCCGAGCTCGTGTGTCCTTCTGGTGCTGCTCCAGCCCATAATAAGCTGCCCAGGGACCTTGGTCGTCCCCGAAAATGTCGGCGACATTTGAGGGATAGTGGACGTTGAGGAAGACAATCCAGGTTTGTTAGCAACTGCCTCCGCGTCGTCCGGGTCGTGGCGTCGTGCCAAGTCAGTCAGTTTTGAATTTGAATTCTAGCGGGTGACGTCTGTGGACTTTGGGATGGTGTGCGCTGGGCTTACTGGGCTTGGTGCCCCTTGCGTGGGCCTCCTAGGTGAATCGGGGCCCAACATTAAGTCCCCCACTTCACGATGTCAACGTCAGTTTACATTGGGAAGTAGCGGTTACAGTGATCCGACGGTTGAGATCGCGTTTGACGGTTCGCCTGCCTCATTCCCTCCACGTTGAACGGCTGCGATTCGGCTTCAAGGGCGTGGCGTCATCCAACGGCGTCGTCAGGCTGGATTTAAATGGGAAAAACTGAACTGTTCTCACTTTTCCCCACTCCTTCTGCAAATTTCCCAATTCCTCCGTTTTCTCTATTGCTTCCGCGGTTAGGGCTTCGCTGTTTTCCCAGGTATATCTTGGATTTTTGCTTTCGGTCGTCTTTTTAGTTTTCTGTCTGCATTATTGTTTTTCCCTGACTGTTCCGAATGTCTGATTCGAATTCAAACCCATCATATGTCAAGTACCCTTCCGGGGAAGAGAGTTCACCTACTTCTAATGTGTCTCGTCCTCCTGATGATGAGACCATGGTGGAAGAAGAAATAACCCCCTCTATTAGCCCAGCTTTAAAGAAGAGTGTGGCCCCTTCGCCCAGGAGGAGGCTTTCTAGTCACCTATTATACCGCTAATCTTCTTCTAAACACTTCTCCTCGAAAACCCTGGTCGTCGTTTCCGATGATGATAAGGCTACGGAGGAGGCAGGACCTGCGGGTGATGGCGTTGGCCTTGAGGTGCCCATGGCCATCACCCTAGTGGGTGAGGCCGACGTTCTGGCCGCGACTTCGGGGATCCACTCCTCGACCAGAAGGTCCGGGGTTATGGAAGTGGGTCACCCACCTTCCCTTAAGCCTAAGGAAATTGATTCGCTGCCGAACCTATACTACTTTGATCCCTCAGTCGGGTATAGGCTGCCTGAAGAGTATGAACGATTAGATTCTTACTCTCATAGCACTGTTGCCCTTAGCGTAGAAGCTTTTCGTTTTATCTCTCCATTTCCCCTTTCTAGAGTAATTTTAGAGATCTGCCACTATTATGATCTGTCTCCTTCCCAACTTATGCCTCATGTTTGGAGGTTGGCTGCCGCCGTTGGGTTGTTCAACCACGAGCTGAACATCACTCTGGACATGTTTGACCTTTGTGAAACGTATAAACTGGTGAGGAGTAGGCCTGGGTGTTACACATTGGCACATCACCGTACGGGTAGCGCTGCTTGGTTGGCAGACAAGCTACCCAACGACAGCCAGTGGGACGTCAGGTTCATCATGGTTCCCGTCGCCCGTCTGGAATATCCTGGTGTCTTCCTTTGTAGGGAGTGACGAGAACTCAGTAAGACGTCCGTCTCTATGTTTTTTATAATAAGTTTGTGAATGGCTGACCTTATTTCTGCTTTGGTTTTGACAGGCGAGGACGATCTTCTGGTTCCCCCACTTGTCAACCGTTCCACCCCAGGGAAGCTTAAGAAAAATTTTTCTCTTCTTGACGACGACAGAGTTTTTGCCAGCGTCATGTCAAGTAAACTTCTTTTTGGGATTTGTCTTTATCGCGGTCTTTTATGTCGTCTGTCTCATGTTGAATTTATTTTCAGGGAAATTGGATGCAACCAGCGCCTAAAAAATGAGTGCCGACGACGTGGCGGAGGCCCTCAAACGCGTTACTGCTAAGAAGCATCTGTCTCGGGTGGCCTTTGCCGTTCAACAGCAGGCGGCCTCTGCCCGTAATTCTCCTGGTGCCATGAGCAGGACGCCCCAAAGCGCTCCCCCTGTCGGGATAGTAATCAGGAGCCCAGATGGCCCGTTCGTCGCCTCTAAGGGCGTTAAAAGGCTGGCATCTGGCAAGGGCAAGGGCGTCGCCCTCGAAGAGCCCTTGAGCAAAAAGAAGAAGACGGAGCTGTTTCTGCCGTCCGAGGGTGACGGGGTCGTGCTATCTTTCCCGGCGAGTGCCTCGGCATCCAACTCGGAGGACTTTAAGCTGGCCAACCCCATCCTGTCGTAATTGCCTCTGCCGATTGACAAGGCGTATTTCGAGTCATTGGGACCAGACGGCGAGACGAAGGAGACTATCCGCTATGCTTTTTGGGTAAGTCTCTTTCCTTGTAATTTAGTATGATTATGTCTTATTTAGGTGTTAACTCCTTTTTTCATTGGTCGTCAGGTGCTGGAATCTGTTCGACACCAAGTACAACTGAGGGAGGCGCAAAGGGACGCCCTGGACAAGGCGAAATCCGACCTGGAGGCCCTCGCGGACAAGAAGGATCGGGCCAGAGAGGCTCTAAAGAAGGGCAATGAGGAGCGAAAGAAGATGTACCAGGCTTTGAAAACCGAGTTGAGAGGGAAGGAAGTAGAGATCGCTGCCCTTCAGGAAGAGGTAGACGCCAAGACAAGGATGATTCAAGGGCTTTAGGCCGATGTTGCGGATAAGGAGGCCAAGATCGCCAAGCTGCAGGACAAGCTTAATCTGGGCATTGCCCAGGTGCACCTGCGGTCCCATCGTAATTTGATGCAAGAATACTCGGATGGGCAGCACGTGCAATGGAAGCCTCATGAGGTCACTGCCTAGTATGAGGAGCTGTTTGGCGATGTCGACCCCAACGCCACCTCGACTGCTGTTCCTGCGGCTTCAAAGGCAGATGAGCCTATGGACGACACAGAGGATCAGCATATAATTGCCTAAATGGTGGAAAGGGCGGTGATGCTAGCTACCCAGGACGCAGTCGAGCAAAAGCGGGAGCCAGAGCAGGCACAGGACCCGGTGCAGGACCAAGGAGAGATCCATGGTCAGGAGCAACCCGTCGGGCCAAATGGTGACGCCCCTCAGCTCTAGGGACTTTGGTTTTAATTTCCAACCCTGTTGATTTGGGACTTTTTAATTTCGTTGGAATGTAATCGGACGGTCATAAGGTCGATGTATGTTGCCGTTGCGTCGGTGCCTTAATGACAATGCATGTTTATTTCCTTTTCTAATGCTAAGTTTTATAGCACAAGGTATATTTGTACCTTTGCGAGTGCTGCTAGCAGTTGTTTGATTTTTCAATCATTGTAGCCGTTCGTCGTGGTAGATGTTGGCGTCAATCGTTTCTGTCAATGAGTTAACATGCCGTTAAACCGAGAGCGTTGTTCTTGTTAAGGCAGTTATACTTAAAGTATTAGTAGCGATTACCTTTTTTCGGGCTTGCTTTGGTCCCCCTTAGAGTAGTAGCTTCGTAGGGGACAGCGCCAAAGCAGTGCCGCCTGATCATATCTTAGGGTAGCCACGAGCCGTGTATTGATTAGGGCATCATGTTTCATGGTTAGGGGTACCACAAGTATATGTAGGACAAGGTATGTAACTTTAGCAAGGGGGATGTGTGGCGTCAGTAGCCGTTTGCCACACCTGGAACAGTGCCGTTAGGGTGACTGACTGAATATGGTATCGAGCTTGGCTCATCCTTCGCCACCCTCGTAGATAGTATGTGTTCAAAGAGGAAAGGTAATTGAAATTGGACTAGAGTATGTACCTTTTCAAATAGATGGCGTTCCAGCTTCTCTTGAGGGGTTTTTCATGCACGTCAACCAACTGATAGGCGCCTGGCCCTGTGATATCGGTGACTTGATATAGACCCTCGTACGTCTGGCTTAACTTGCCATCTTTGCTTTCAGGGGTGTTTGGGAACACCTTGCGGAGCACCCAGTCCCCCACTTGGAAATGTCGCTCTTTGACGTTTTTGCTCCAAAATTTGGTCGCCCTATTCTGATAGGCAGCTATCCTGATGAGGGCTTGCTTTCGTCGATCATCAAGCAGGTCCAATTGTCAGGCTAGCTACTGGTCGTTTGTTCCTTCCCTGGTCCACTGGTAGCACAAGGAGGATACCCCGACTTCCACTGTGATCATAGCCTCTGAGCCGTAGACAAGTGAAAACGGGGTTTCCCCTGTCGCCGTTCTTGATGTGGTCCAGTAAGCCCATAGTACTGCGGGGAGCTCTTTTGCCCACTTACCTTTTGCTTTATCCAGTCTCTTCTTTAGGGAGTTTACTATGGTTTTATTGCTGGACTCTGCTTGCCCATTTGATTGGGGGTTCGGAGGTGTGGAGAACTTCAAGTTGATGTGCCACTGCTCACAGAACCGTCGGAACTTCCTTCCAATGAACTGCGATCCGTTGTCGCTGACAATCTCCTTAGGGAGACCAAACCTGCATATTATGTTTTTCCAGACAAAGTCTATTACCTCAGGCTCTTACACTTGGGCGAACACGCCTGCTTCAACCCAATTTGTGAAGTAGTCGGTGACGACGAGGAGGAAGACAAGGCGTCCTGGGGCTTGAGGGAGCTTCCCGACAATGTCCATCCCCTATTTCATGAATGGCCAGGCGGGGGCGATGGTGTGCAATTGCTCTGGCGGCTGCCGTGTCATGGTGGAAAACCTTTGGCATTTGTCGCACTTTGAGACTAGGTTGACAGCGTCCTTTTAAAGGGTTGGCCAATAGTATCCTTCCCGACTGACCTTCCTGATTAGGTTTTTACTGCCGCTGTGGTCACCGCAGTTGCCTTCATGCACTTCCCTCAGGACATAGTTTGCCTCAGTCGGCCCTAGGCAGCGCAGTAGCGGACATGTGTAGGATCTTTTATATAGGTCGTCCCCCATCAAGTAGAATCGGGCCGATCGTACGATGATCCGTCGTGCCTCGTTCTTATCAGGTGGTAGGATGCCTTCCTGCAAATATGCCATAATAGGGGATCACCAGTCCCAGGTTAGGCTATGACTTAGGATAGTATCGTGACATACCTCGACCGTCGGGGTGGACAGGTAGTATAGAGGGATTTGTCTTGGCCCAGAGGCTTCTAGCGACGAACCCAAGTTTGCTAGTGCGTCGGCCTGCTGATTGTCGTCTCTACCTATCTGTGTGATTTTGAAACTGTCGAACCTGCCGGATAACTTTGCTACCTTGTCGTGGTATAATTTAATCCTGTGGTCTTTGGTCTAGCAAACGCCTTCCGTTTGCTTGGACACCAACTGGGAGTCGCTTCGCACGTCGATGCTCTGAACGCCCATGTCAAGGGCCAGTTTCAGTTCTGCTATGAGTGCCTCGTACTCTGCCTCGTTATTGGTCGCCTTGAATCCGTAACGGACGGCTTGCTCGATTAGGTTGCCCTCGGGGGTCTGCAGTCTGAGGCCGAGTCTTGTTCCTTTCGAATGGGTGGACCCGTCGACGTGCAGTATCCACATAGATGGAGGGACCTGATGATTAAAACACAAGACTTCTTTGTCAGCGCTTACCTGTAGGTTGGGGCTGAAGTCGGCCACAAAGTCAGCCAGGGCCTGTGACTTGATAGCTGTTTTGGGGAGATAAGTGATGTCGAACTCGCTAAGCTCCACGGCCCACTTGACTAGCCTCCCCGACAGGTCGGGCTTGTGAAGCACGTTCCTCAGCGGGTAGGTAGTGACGACCGCGATAGGGTGGCACTGGAAGTAAGGCCTTAGCTTCTTCGATTCCGATACCAAGGATAGTGCGAGTCGCTCCATTGTTGAGTATCTGGTTTCGGTGTCTAACAGCGCCTTGCTCACTTAGTGGACAGGGTATTGTTTCCCTTTGTCTTCTCTGACTAAAACTGCACTTACAGCGTTAGATGCAACAGCTAAGTACAAATACAGTGTTTCACCTGGTTTAGGTTTAGAGAGTAATGGTGAGCTGCTGAGATATTGTTTTAGCTGCTGCAAGGCTTGTTCTGCATGGTCGTCCCACTTGAACTCCTTGTTTTTGCGGAGGGCGTCAAAAAACGGCTGGCATTTCTCTTACGACCGGGAGATGAACCTCGTCAGGGCCGCTACTCTACCTGTCAAGCGTTGGACGTCCTTTACGCAGCGGGGGACGGTATGTCAATTATTGCCTTGATTTGAGCTAGATTTGCTTCAATGTCTCTACTGGAGACCAGGTATCCGAGGAACTTCCCAGACTGGACGCCAAAAGAGCATTTGTCCGGGTTAAGTTTCATGTTGAATTTTCTGAGTAAGTTGAACGTTTGCTGCAGATGGTCGGGGTGATCCTCTGCCTTTAGGGACTTCACCAGCATGTCAACGATGTACACTTCCATGGTCTTGCCCAAGTGTCATGCGAACATCCGGTTCACCAGCCTTTGGTATGTTGCACCTGCATTTTTAAGTCCAAAGGGCATTACCTTGTAACAGTAAGTCCCCCTGTCTGTTATAAATGATGTCTTTTCCTGATCGTCGGGGTGCATCAGTATCTGGTTGTATCCGGAGAAGGCGTCCATGAAACTGAGAAGCTCCTGTCTTGACGTAGCGTCCACTAAGGTGTCAATATGAGGCAAGGGGAATGAGTCTTTTGGGCAAGCTTTGTTCAGGTCGGTGAAGTTTATGCAAACCCTATGCTTCCCATTCTTCTTGGGTACCACAACAACGTTGGCCAGCCAGTCGGGGTACTGCACCTCTCTGACAGATCCGATGTCCAGCAACTTTTGGACCTCGTCATTGATGATTTTGTTGCGCTCGAGGGCAAATTTTCGCCTCTTTTGTCTGACTGGCTTGTGGAGTGGGTCCACGTTGAGCTTGTGCAT
The DNA here is from genome assembly GCA_037074515.1 of Mimosa bimucronata. Lineage (NCBI taxonomy): Eukaryota > Viridiplantae > Streptophyta > Magnoliopsida > Fabales > Fabaceae > Mimosa > Mimosa bimucronata. Next base: position 3,805,914 of record CM073438.1, read on the forward strand.
TATGATCTCGGGGCTGATCCCTGTCATATCTGCATGGGACCAAGCAAAGCAGTCTAAATTGCTAGATAAAAAGGAAATCCGTTTTTCTCTGACCTTATGGTCCAGGTCCGCTCCTATGGATATCGTCTGATCCGGTTTGTCGGGGTCCAAGGAGACTCTGTCTAGATCGCTTTCCCCCTGTTCCCCCTGTCCATAGGAGACGGCACCTGTAATTGCTATGTCGATGCGTGGGGCTTGTCCTGGCCTTTCATTGTGGCCTGGTAACATTCAAGCGCTACTCGCTGCTCGCCTCTGATTTCTCTAACGCCCCAGGGGGTCGAGAACTTGATGGTTTGGTGCAGCGTGAAGGGGACGCCTCACATTTGGTGGATCCAAGGTCTGCCAAGGAGGGCGTTGAACGCTAAAGGGCAGTCCATCACCTGAAATTTGAACAATTGGTTAACTCCAACTGCATATGTTAATAAAGAAATTTCGCCGACAGTCCTGTCTGGTGCTCCATTACCGAACATCAGGACTGTCGGGGCTTTCACTATTTGGGACTCAAGTCCCATTTCTTTAATTGTCTGCATGTAGACAATGTTCACCGAGCTACCTGCATCCACTAACACACGCTTGATGTTAAAGTTACCAAGGTAGAGCGATATTACCAGGGCGTCATCGTGAGGACAGGATGACCGGTCGATCTTAGTGTCGTCGAAGGTGATCGGTCCTTCAACTTGTTGAGCCACCTCCATCGGTGACTGGGCCGTCGGGTCATCCTTTGGGAGCGATCTTGCATGTCGCTTTGCTACAGAATACGTAGATCCACTTATCTCGGACCCGCCTGTGATACTATTGATGGTTCTAGCATTCTAAGGGGGCTGGACTGGCCCGGCTTGGCGCTGCTCACCACCTGCATTTTGGTTATTTTCACCTTTAAGGAGAGACTTCAGGTGCCCCTGCTTCAAGAGTTCTGCTACCTCTTTCCTCAGGGAAATGCACTCAGATGTGAAATGTTCGTGATCGCCGTGGAAATCGCACCACTTGTCGGGGTCCCGCTTGTCTGCGGGCTTCTTTATCTTGGCTGGCCACTTGACGGTGTTGCCCATCCGGTGCAGAGCATTAACAAGTTCGATTGGGGTGACCGAAAAGTTATGCTCTTCCAGCTTTGGAGGCAGCGGTCGCTTTGGGGTGTCCACCTGGGAGTTCTGGCCTTTGGACCTATTTTGGTTACCTGTGGGATATGGCTCGGCTTGCCAATTCTTACCCTTTGGCCTCTGACTGTGCCTGTCAGTAGAGTTGTTGTCAGCCTTCTGCTGCTGTTGCTGGGTAATAAATTGTTGCCGGTAGTTGCCGTCGTCTTCCTCCCAGCGGATCTGGGCCCAGCCTCCCGACTGAACTTCGGACCATGTCGACACCTGGTGCTTCGTCTGCTCCTTATACAAGTCAGAATCGTGTAACAGGAACCTCCTGAAAGCCTGGATGGCGACGGTCGGGTCACATTCCGGGATGCTTACCATCTCCTTGGTGGATCTGGTCATGATTTTCCGGGTGTTTTTGTCAGGCCGTTGTAGGATTCTGTAAAGGTCGTCGGACGTCTTACGCAGTTGGGACTGTTCGTCGGAAGTCCCAACTGTTCTGTAAAGGCCCACAAGACTCATGATTATCAAGTCGATTGCCAAAGTCAACATGCCGGAAAGATTCGCCTACCCAACGCTGCCTAAGTATGACGGGACCGCAGATCCTGATGAGCACATGGCGCAGTACTGACAAATCATGATGGCCGCAGTCGTCCCTTCAGACAAAAGGGAAGCATGCATGTGTCATGGTTTTGGGATCAGCCTGATCGGACCAGCCCTGACCTTTACAGCAATTTGGGACTTGAGTCTTGAGTCTTGACGACCTCCTATTGGCTTTTCAGCAGTTGGGACTGTTCTTCAGCAAGCTTCTCCTGGCGGGACATCCTTTCGGATTGTTCAGTCAGAGCTTCCAGGATCTGGGTAAGCTGCTCAGCAGGATTAGGGAAATCAGAATAGGACGACATGACTGCTCTCAAATCGTGAAGTCTGTGGCTTTTTGAAAGGTTGTTGCCGGAGTCCCCACAGTTGGCGCCAAAATGTTAATGCTAAAATTTGGGACAAGAAATTTAGGAGTAAAAGAGAAGATTTTATTGATAATCTGGGTCACCGGCAACGGTGGATGCAAAAGCTTATGAATTAAATTGAATACAGTGAGCTAAAGTAGCTGAAGTTTGCAGTAGAATGAGTCTAGAGAGTGTTCTAAATGGTTCAGTGTTTTTCCTCCGAGCTCGTGTGTCCTTCTGGTGTTGCTCCAACCCATAATAAGCTGCCCAGGGACCTTGGTCGTCCCCAAAAATGTCGGTGACATTTGAGGGATAATGGACGTTGAGGGCGACAATCCAGGTTTGTTAGCAACTGCTTCCGCGTCGTCCGGGTCGTGGCGTCGTGCCAAGTCAGTCAGTTTTGAATTTGAATTCTAGCGGGTGACGTCTGTGGACTTTGGGATGGTGTGCACTGGGCTTGGTGCCCCTTGCGTGGGCCTCCTAGGCAAATCGGGGCCCAACAACATACACACACACACCTCTATCTCCAGATTCAAGAATAATATACATCTAATTCCAGTTCTCATATCTCCAAATCCTTTTTTATCATCCTCGACCTTCTCATCCACTTTGATCTTCAAATTCATCTTTTTCATGTCGTCTCCTATCAACTAGAACTTTTCCCGGCAACAGCGGCAAAAATTTCAGATCCAAATGGTAAGGGCTTATCGAATTTTGGCACCTTTCCCGGGTAAGGCCCTAGTTGTTTAAGGATTTTGCTACAAGTTGTTGTGCATTCTGCTTTCTCGATTGGTAAAAAGTTCCTAAAATTTTATTTGACTCTGAATCGCTGCTATACATTTTGTGATAAATTTTGGAATTCTTTTGAAGATAATATTCACTAGATGGAAAATTTGTTGCATTTCTGTTGTTTGTTATGGTTGGCTGGTAAAATCCTTGTAATCTTAATTTGCTTGTTCTTTAAATTATGATCTGTGTTTTTGTGTGTTTGGCTGGAGGATTACTGCATTTGTATGATTGGGTAATCTGAGCATTTTGATTTAAGCCAAGCATGATTTAGAATTGTGGGTGGGTGAATACTTGCATATTGTGTGAGACAAACTTGGAATCGAATGTTGAAAAAAAATTATTTGCTTTGTTGAAAATTGACACCTTGGAATCGAATGTTTCTGACTGAGAAAGCATATTAGTGGTATTAAAGTGTTAAATTTTGAGGCTTTTGAGTGAACTTGGTGATGATATTTGACAAGTTTCAGTAAATTTTTGCCACATTTATTTCTGCATTTAATCTGTTGAGAAGCACAATTTGGGGGATTTTGCTGCACAAAACCATAAACCTCAAGGACTGAATTTCTGAACTTTGAACCAAAGATTAGTGTGCATACTTTTAGACTTTAGCTTGTTATTTTTAATGGTTCTGTTGTACTTTGTTATCCTTGTTGTAGGAACTCTGAAGGACTTGCTTTTGTGCACATTTTTACCTTGAGATTGAGAAAGAGAATCATGTTCCTGAACTTTATTTGCCGAATTTTGTCCTTAAGATCAAAATTGCAACAATTAGTTCTGTCAACTGATCTTCTTGAAGTTAATAGGTTGTTTTACTGTGGAGTTAGACTTTGAGATGTCAGTGAAGTGATGATGTACCGATTGAAGTCTATGATTGATGTCTATTGAAGTCTAGAAATGTTTAGACGAAGATGGTGATTGATGTCTATTGAAGTCTAGAAATGTTTAGACGAAGATGGTGTGTTGTGGTTATCTAAATTGTTTATAAGATTTAATGGTTTTAGAAGATGCCTGATAAGTAGAGAAAAAGTATTTTAGTTCTATTTATAAAAATAAAGGTTATATACAAATTGTATAAATTATGGGGGAATTGAGCTTATAAATCATACAATGAAACAATGGGAAAATGTGATTAAGTATAGATTGAGATTAGAGACTAATATATCTAAAAGATTGTTTAGATTTATGTTAGGAAGATCCACAACAGAAGCGATATATTTACTTAGAGGATGATGGAAAAGTTTGAAGTAAAATAAGAGACTTATATATGGTATATGATTGTTTGCCAAGAGATGTACTTTGAAAAGCTTTGGAAAAGAAATGAGTGTGTGTTGCATATATTAAAGTTATACATGATATGTATGATGGGGTGTTGACTAAGGTTAAAATGCTGACTTTTCCTATAAAAATTAGCCTGCATAAGGAATTGTCTTTGAGCGGTAGATATTCTAATTGAGCTTATCAGAGAAGAGGTCTCTAAGTGCATGCTTTTTGTTGATGATATAGTTCTTTTGGCTAAATCAAAAGAGGAGATTAATGCTAAATTAAAGATACAAAGAAACACTCTGGAGTCGAAATGCTAAATTAAAGATATAGAGAAACACTCTAGAGTCGAAAGGTTTCCGTTTAAGTAGGAGTAAGACAGAATATATGCATTGTAATTTTGCAAATAGATAAGTTAAAAGTGATTTAGAAGTTAAATTGGGAGATTAAACCATTCCTCAAGTGACAAAGTTCAAGCACTTGTGATTAATTATATGACAAAATGGTGAGATCGTTGATGATGTCAACCGTAGAATTCATGAAGGGTGGTATAAGTGGAGGAAAGCCACTGGAGTTCTGGAAAGTACCTCATAAGGTCAAAGGGTAGTTTTATTGCATTACTATAAGGCCAACAATATTGTATGATACTGAATGTTGGGTTTTTAAGGGGCAATATGAACATAAAATGGGGTAGATGAAATGAGGATGTTAAGATGGAAATGTGGTCATACGAGAAATGATAAGATTCAGAATTATCAAATATTTGCATAAGTTAGAGTAGCACCTATTAGTGAGAAAATGATAGAAAATCGTTTTGAGATGGTTTGGACATGCTCATAGAAGGCCATTGGATGCTCCAGTGAGAAGGGTAGATCATTGATGAAACAGTTTGGAGTCTAAATAAAAGAGGAAGAGGGAGATCGAGGCGAACACTCAATGAAGTTGTAGAGCGGGATCTTTTAGTGAATAATATATCTAAATATTTGGTTATTGATATATCACAATGACGTTGTGCAATTCATCTAATTGACCCCAACTAGTGGGACAATGCTTTGTTATTATTGTTGTTGTTGCTGCTACCACCGACATGAAATATATAATGTTAGGGAAAAGTTACAACTATACCTTAAATAAGGAAATTAATCACGATCATGTCTGAAAAATCATCAAATTACATTGTGTCTCTGAGATTCTAAGTGATATTAAATGGTTTCTTATTGACAACTCAAAGTTATTGATAACTTGAGGAGTTGCATTGATAAGTCATTAAGTGTAAATAAATAAACCATTTAAAATCACATAAGTCTTTAGAGATTTTGATATAATATGATAATTTTTTGAACTTAATTGTGATTAATTTCATATTTTAGACCAGTTGTAATTCTCCCTGTATATATTAATCTCCAACAATCCCTTGAACGCCCAGACTAGATGCTTCAAGAATATGGCATTATTCATTTTTTTTTTTGAATAACAAGGCAAGCGTAATGCTTGTAGAAATATAAAAGAACTAACTACTCAGGATATAGATCCTAAAACAGCTTCCTCCATGTCTTGCCTCAGTAATGCGAAGCAAAATCTTGGTGGTTCTTGGAGAATGACTCGATCCATATCAGCTTCATGAGCGTCCCTTGCCAATTTGTCTGCACACCTCAGTGCTTCTCGATGAGAATGATGTAATTCAATGTCCCAGTCTCCCGCAAGAAGTGTCCTAATTTCAGTATAAAATATGGCATTATTCATTAGATGCTCCCTTTGCCCAAAAAAAAAAAATTAGATGCTCCCCAAAATACAGAAGTTGGGCTTAGTTATAGCCCACAATAGTCCATGCCATAACCCGATTTAGGAATTTTGGAAAAGGGAAAAATGTTTCTTTCGGCCTAATAGCGTGAAAATGGTTGTCACTCATCATCCAGTGATATGGTGTATTTACTAAAAAAAAAAAATGAATACAAATTTAAAAGCTATAATTTTCATATCTCGATTTTATCTAAGCTTCAATTGTTCAATTTCAATAATTTAGGCGGAGAGCTGATAGACTAATTTTTTAGCGACTAATAGAACACCGCGCAAACTAATTTTAAGTGTACTCCTTAATAATAAAATAAGGGGAAATTTTCAGTTAACCCTTTCGCAAGCAATTTAATACAAAAAAGTCCACATAATATTTTGAAACATAATTGCACATCTTAGGGGAAAATGAAATAAAATATTGAATATCAAAAAACTTTATTGCCCTCATCTCCATTTGAAAGAAAAAATGTGTCACTTCCAATAAATATGAGACTTTCCAAGGCAAGTGTACGGATTTCTAACACAAATGAATTGAAAACAATGTTTGAGAGAGAAAGAGCATTTACGAGAAAATATGTTTTGGAAATACCTATCTATTCCTTATTAGAAATTCACTTTAATTATTTCTCACATACTAAGGAGTGGAAGTTAAGTCATATTTTTTTAAAAAAAAAAAATTCAACTTTGCCAATATTTAAGAATATGAGTTAAAATAATATTATATGCATTATAAACATTATCTCTCATCTTCCCTATTTCCAACATAGGGAGTAAAATAGTCACAGTAGCATTAATTGATCTTAAACTGGATTTATATTTAGAAACAAAAAATTTGAAGTAATTAGACTTATAATAAGGAACAAGTGGTATCTTCATATGTATTAGAAATAAGCATCATTCTCTTGAAAATTCTCATTTTTGTCTTGCAAATGACATATATTTTTGTAACTATTATTGTTTTGGATTCACTTGTTATCTTGGAAACGCCTTCATTTGTGTTGGAAATCTATATTGAAAATGATGCTGAGACAATTAAGTGATTTGACTTTCAACATTTTATTTCATTTTTCTCTTAAGGGGTGCACAATGATGTTTCAAAATTTTATGGGGCTGTTTGACATTAAATTACTGGGATAATAGCTAACTTAAATTTCCCCAGAGTAATTGCTTGCAAACAAGTTGTCAGTCAATGTAGTAAAAAACTTCATATAATAGGGACAGGAATTTAAGCACAAATCTCAATAAATGTAATTGTTGGATGAAACAAAAATTATTTGCGCTTTTAATCTCAAAATTTTGAAAGGGATTGGTATCAAATTTAAAATAGTCTGGGAATACCTTCAATTCTAAAAATATGTGTAGTGTCGCAAATCACTCACTGAACAATGTGTGCTTTAATTCATGGATGAACTTACCATATCAAATCGTCCAGAACAAGCACATAAACATGTCTTCAATTTTTTAGGTAAATACTCCTAAGAAAATAGAAAAGGAAGACACGGAGTTTAATTTGAAATGTCGTATTTTGAGGTAGGGGTTAAACCTCTCTAGTACTAGTGATAAACTAATAATAATTAATAAACATGCATAAATTAAGTGACACATCTTTTATTGGTTTTGGGGCCAGTAGCTAACCAGACCGTATTCATTAGTGCTAGTAATAATAATTAATAAACATGAATCATACTCAAAATAATTAGTTTATTCTTCAGCATTTTGCCACGTGAGGTGCTTAATCACCTAACCCTTAAATAAAAACAAATAATGCAACAACTTCTTGATTGATTATTTATACTCACTCCGTCCTGTTCTCTCTTGTCCTTATTATAAGGTATTAAGTATCAATTTTTTTTTATTCTTTTTATAAGGCACTTGGTAGTTTCTAATGAGTATTAATTACATTTTTTCATATATGCCCATATTAAATAAGGGTAATATTAAATAAGGGTAATGGGAGAGATGATAATTAATATGGTATTGGAGTTTAGTACAATTGATGAGGGTAAAATTGTAAATAACTTGATTTTTAAGACATATTTAATGGTTTTAACTAATTGTATTGGTTTGTGAGATTTTATAGTTGGTGTCTTATAATAAGAGCCAGGGGAGTATAATATAAGGTCCCCTTTTTTGAATAACATTGTCCCAAAATATAAGGTCCTATTTGACTTTATTTGAGTAATAAATGCGTTTATCCCCATTTTACCAATGCATTAATTTCTCCCACACATTCTCTTTCATCTTCTTTTCATAATTACCATCTCTCTTCCTTATTAATAAATAAGGAAACTTTTGAAAAAAAAATGGTATATTTCCTATACACCTATTGTTTTTAACTAACTTTAATTAATTTTTTAGAAAATCATAATTTGGTTAAAGACATTTTATATTGGGACGGAGGAGTACTTTACAATGTATCAGGAGCAAATTAAACACATCAATTAGATAATAAGAATCAGATTCAGATGGAGAATTTCTTCGACTTTTCTTAGGCTAGAAGCAAGTGGTGAATGAAATGAAATGAAGTTACAGGTATAAGTAAATTAAGCTCACCAAACTAGTACACATAGTATGTAAGACTTTCAAGCACTGTCGGTTGAATAATATATCTCATATATATATATATATATATATATATAAATCCCATATACACACTTAGTAAAAACTTTGAATAGTTTTGTCCCTAGTTACAAATATTTAATGACTTTCCCTCATTTTGTCCCTCATTATTTCTGAATATTTAATGATAATTCCTATTATCATTATTCTATATTTCTCACTCTCTTACATCCTATGCATTATAAACAAGGGTAAATTTAGAAAAAAGAATTTATTTCATACATATTTATTTCTCTAAACTACTTTCTCAATATGTATGATTTTGCCTTCTTGACTCTTATAATAAGGTATGGAGGGAGTATATAATAAGGTATGGAGGGAGTATATAGTAGACCTAGAATGTGAACTCCCCATTAATTTCAAGAACATTATAAGATGAAATTCATTATTTATCATAGATTTCAAATTGGTATAGACTATGGAGAAATATAACCAAGGTACTTTTTATATTTTACATTTATGTTGATTTAAAGGTAAGTAAAACCTGATACGACGTCTTTGTTAGTGGCCATTGTCCATTGATGATTCGGTTCCATATGGTACCTCTTTTTATGAATGGATTCCAACAAGAAGACAGAATTTAATGAATCTACATAAATTTTAATATTCAGAAATTCAAAATATCTTTGAAAATGCTACTACTAATCGGATTCTACAGTAAATGTTTGACTCGTATAACCGTATCAAATAGGAACTCCTTCGTATTAAATATAAAACTACTTTAATTTTTTTTTGGAAGTTAAGTAAGCAAATTTGACCATTAAATTATAACATATATCGCATGAAATTAGATTATAGGTTAGTTTATAAATAGAATAAATTAGTTTTGAGGAAAAAAAGATTTTTTTTGGGACTAAAACTACTTTTTTTTATTGGAAAAAAAAGTAAAAAAGTTAAAGTGGTCTTATAATTAGGACCGGAGGGAGTAATTATAAACTCCTCTAAGTATATATATACTCGGTCCGGTCCTTATTATAAGAGCTCAAAATTTAAATTGATTTGGTCCAAAATATAAGAGCTCACCTTATATTCTATATTTATTTAATGCAGTTTTCCTATTTTACCCCTAATTCTCTTTCATATTTATTAATGCTCATATACTTCTCTCTCTTAATAGACAAATCATAAATAAGGGTAATATTGAAAAATGATTTATATTCCAGACACATTTAATTACTTTCACATGTTTTTTCAAGCAGCGTGTTTTGGCAGTCTGGCTCTCATAAATAGGACCAGAGGGAGTCGTATATACCACTCCGTTCCTTATTATAAGTCAAACTACCACAACTTTTTTATTCCAAAATATAAGTCCATTTTGGGATCAATTACTGCTATTGTGACTATTTTACCCCTATGTTGGAAATAGGGAAGATGAGAGAGAAGGTGTATAATGCATAAAATATTATTTTAGCACATATTCTTAAATAAGGGCAAAGTTGAAATTTTTTTTAAAAATAAGAGATATTTAATGCTATAACTTCCACTCCTTGGTTCGTAAGAAATAATTAGGGTGAACTTATGATAAGGAACAGAATGGCTACCAAAACATTTTTGTTCCTAAATCTAAGTCTAGTTTGGAATCAATTAATGCTACTTTGACTATTTTACCCTTATGTTGGAAATAAGGAAGATGAGAGATAAATATTATAATACATAAAATATTATTTAACATCTTAAATAAGGGTAAAGTTAGAATTTTTGAAAAAATATGATTTATTTAATGTTATAATTTTCATTCCTTGATATGTTTGAAGTAACTAGGGTGAATTTATAAAAAGGAATAGAGTGGTACTAGTAAGACAATACAATTGTACTCTAGCAAAAGGTTAGTGGCTCTGTTGGACATTAAAAACATGCTTCATAATAAGTGGTTTACTTCTTTTTTAGTTTAAGTTGACCTAATAATGATTGGGTTCTGCCACTTGCAATATATATATATATGCTACTTATTATATACCACTCTTTTCCTTATTATAAGTTCAACTACCACAAGTTTTTTTTCTAAATATAAGTCAAATTCGTGATCAATTAATGCTATTGTGACTATTTTACTCTTATGTTGGAAGTAGGGAAAACGAGAGAGAATGTGTATAATGTATAAAATATTATTTTAACAACTACTCCCTCCGTCCCATAATATAAGGTCCTTTTAACCGAATTGCGGGTTCCTAAAAAATTAGTTAGAGTTAGTTAAAAATAATAAATGTGTAGGAAATATACCATTTTACCCTTATTTATGAATGAGTAAGAGATGGGTTAATTATGAAAAGAAGATTAAAGAGAATGTGTGGGAAAATTAATACATGGGTAAAATGGGAAAAAAAACATTTATTACTCAAATAAAGTCAAATAGGACCTTATATTGTGGGACAAGATCATTAAAAAAATGGACCTTATATTATGGGACAGATGGAGTATTATAAATTTACCCTAACTACTTCTCACATACAAAGGAGTGGAAGTTATAGCATTAAATATGACCTATTTTTCCAACTTTACCCTTATTTAAGAATAAGTGTTAAAGTAATATTTATGCATTATAAACATTTTCTCTCATCTTCCCTGTTTCCAATACAAGGGTAAAATAGTTATTGTAACATTAATTGACCTCATAGTGGACTTATATTTAAGAATAAAAAATTCATGATAGTTGAACTTATAATAAGGAACAGATAGATATATATATATATATATATATATAGGGTTCATTTCATTTGACCATGGAGTGGAAGGTCGTCCATGACTAACACACTTTCCAAAAACAACCAAGTCAAACTGATTAATGATTAATCATTGTCCATATTAATTAGATAAGCTAAAAAAAATACTACCCCATTATATCTATATACTCACTCGGTCCTTATTATAAGATGTAAGCAACTTTTTTACATATACCAATAAAAAATGTTGAAATAATTAATTATATGTATGTTTAATAAAGTTTTTCATTTTCACCCTCACTCATTTCTTATACACAATTTCTCTCCCTTCATTGCATTTACTAATATACAAAGGCAAAAATAGAAAACATACATTTATTACTTTGATTTTTACATTTTACTTCTTATATTTTAATTTGGACCAAAAATTTTATCATATTAATCTTATATTTAAGATAGAAGGGGGTACACTGGTACAATAGGGGCTGCAAACTGAATTATTGTGATTAATAATTTTATTAAATATTATTTTTGGGGGACTTGACCTGATTTAGTTATTAGCTGTACTTACATGATAATCGTATATGTATTGACCTATTAATTATTCCGAAAGTCAATAACGAAACAGTGAAGTCAGGTTATAATTAATTGAAAATATAGATGTTTTGAAGCTAATTAAACTCGATTATAATTCTATGGCCAAAAAAAAAAACTCGATTATAATTCATAAAATGTAGTCAATATGAGAGAGAAGAAAAATTAATCATCCAAGGAGAGTAAAACCTCATCAAATAGCACGTACGTAGTTTTTTTTTTTTTTTTTTTGGCCAAAATAGCACGTACGTAGATAAGTGCAATTTTTCTTGGTGAAGAAGCAAATTCAAAGAAAAGGGAAAGTTGAAATTAAAAGAGGGAGTGGTTCATTGGCTAGTAATAGGTGATACACACGCGCATGCAGGAAAGATACAGTTTCCTAGTTGTATTTGTCATCTTATCATTTTTTTTTTCTTTTTTGAAAACGTCTCTTCTTATCTAAAGCTTCTCGAACATGCCCTTTTTCCCATTATATTCCTATGCATGCTTTTACACGAAGCAATCTCTCAATTCAAATTTGGATTAGCTATATCATAGGAAATATTTATGGCTTAATAATTCTGAATAATCCCTATATATCCAAAGAGGTATTAACTTAATTAATAAAAGGACATCAAATAAATTATTATATTCTTTTGGAAAACATTTCAATCAATAATAAAAGTATAGGAATATGAATTGACATTGGTTAAAATTGTGTGAATTAAACAATAAAAAAAGGCTTGATGTAAATTAAATGGTAGATTCGTATACCTAATTTCCTATGTCAAAGAGCTACCGCGAGACTTTAGGAAACTGCAGCCTACGATATGGCTTTTAATTTTAATTTGCTTAAGTTAACAATGATGGAAGTCTTTGAAGGGATTTGAGGGATAGAGAAAAATGATATATATAAATCTTTTTTATATATCAACTTTCTCTTATAATTAATACTCCTACAAGTGTTAATGTCCATTCTTGATCAGAAAGTAACTGCAAAAGAATGTTGAATATCTAGAAGTAATAAGATGGGCATTTTCGCTCCGAAAGTGTCTAAATCATAACAAATTTATCCTCCAACATTGAAAACATTAAGTTTGATTGTTAGATCCTTCTTTTTGACCCACAGATACTGATGTGGTTCTATCTCATATACATGTACTCATCTGGTTCTATTTATAAGATATTTCCAACATGTTTCACACAAACCAAGAAAAACCTTAAATCTCATTAACTCTCTCTTAAAATCTAACAACTTTTCAATTTTGCCCCTATTCAATATCCACTACATCACTTGGTAACAAAGTCAATACACAATAAATGAAGGATAAAATTGTACATTCATAGAAAAAATTTAATGAAGTGACTTATAAATATGACCAAATAAAACATTCTCTCTCTGTCTTATAAATAGGATCAGATGAGTAATATTTTAAATGTTCATTTTTGCCTTGAAAGTAACGATCAATGAGCATTTTTGCCCCAGAAGTATCCAAATCATAGCAAATATTTTCGGACATTTATTTAAAGTTAATTTGAATCGTTAAATAACATGTGGCACTCCATATTGAATCCAATAATCCATCTCACTATATACAACAAAAGTGAGCCATGATTAACTAGTCAAATTATAGAATTATGTAAAATTGACATTTTAGTTGTTTAAAATATAATATAAAGAATTAAGGTCCATTTTTGTTGTTCCGATAGTGAGAGAAGAAGATGATGATAACGAAGCTAGTATGTGTGGTGAGAGGGGAGGGAGAGAATGGATGATGCTTTTCTTTTTTCCATTTTTTTATTTTGATTTTTCATTTTTGATACATAAAAAGTTTAGGTGAGTTGGGTCCTGTTCTTTTGATTTTTCTATATGTGATTTAGATGATTTATGATGATGAGGTAGAATATCCGTGTTATTTAACGGTTAAACTTAACTTTGAATAACGGGTCCGTACAAATTTGCAACGACTTTCGGGACAAAAATGCTCCTTGATAGTTATCTTTTTAGGCAAAAATGGACCTTTAAATGATGACATATATATGATGATAGAGCCATATCAGCATCGGTGTGTCAAAAATAACGATTTAATGGTTAAACTTAACATTTTCGACGTTGCGGCTAAATTTTCTATGTTTTGAACAACTTACTATACAGGGCAAAAATGATTCTTTTATTATTTCCGGATACTCAGCACTCTCGGTTATTTCCAGAGTAAAAATGATCTTAATCCTTAGTACAAAATCTAGTCAACTATTTTAAATAAATTAAAGAAATTGGTTAAAATAGTTATTTGTTAAAAGTCTGGGTTAGTTTCCATAAAATATCATTTTAAATAATTTAATTAGAAACCACCACTTGATACAAAACTCCTTAAAATCAATAGGGTTAATTTATAAACATAATGCTAAATTGATTATAGATGGGATATAGTAAACTAATATATAATTAGAATATTATTTATATGACCAACACATAGTTGGTTAGCAGAGCAAAGCCTCGAGAGATCCCTTGAGGTCTCGAGTTTGGGTCGTGAGAAGACACTTGTGTAGAGAGGGGAAGCCACGGACCTCAAAACTCGAGTAGTCGGTTGCTCGAATATGTATTTAATATGTATATAGTAAACATATATGTGTATGTATGTAGACTGAGGAGCAGTATTGGCGGCAAGAATTAAGGAAAGAAGAAAGAATAAGAATAAAGTGAAGAGAGTGATTGATTAATAAGGGATGAATGAGAATAATAGCGAAGGAGAGGAAGAAATTAACTTAAAGGAGACGCCAAGGAATGATATAATAGCATTTAATTTCCCCTTTGAGACACGTTCAAGTCACAAGTAATTGATACGCGTAAGCCTCCTCATATTACTTCACATACCTTTCAACGCTCCCTCTCACATCTCACTTCTTCACTTTATCACTACCAGTCTACCACACGCACTCGAAGAACAGTGCCTTCAATTTTATTATCATTCTTATTGTCTCTTGGTCTTATTTATAAAACATTTTGAATATCTTTTACATAGATTAAAGAAAATATTTAGCCTCATTAATTTTACATTGAAATTTGATAAATTTTCAGCTTTACCCTATTTAATATCTTATAAATAGAATAAATAGAATCAGAGGGTTATTTAATTCGTGAAGTAATAATAGTATTAGTCCAAAGCGACGTTAACCATTAGTATTAGTCCAAAGCCACGTTAACCATTCATCATAGTCTTGCCTAACAAACTTAAATTGGATCCTCTTGCTCCAATCTAAAATTTGTGTTCAACACTATTATTAATATTAGCCTACTTATTATCAATTAAGTGAAAGGAAAATATTCTTGAGATACCTGTATTATCCTTCAATCTGTTAATCCGGTGTACGTACATGTGTTTTTTTTCTCCATATTAAATTCTTAAATTTTACTTTGTTAGCTGTTAGTTTTTGTGCAGGAACTCATCACAATGCTAACAAAGTATAAACGTGGTAAAAGAGAAAAACTAAAAAAAATATGTGGTGTTATATATCTATATATATAGGTATTAAATAATAAATTTATTTTAATTCTAGATATTCAATGTCTAAATCTCTTTTGTCTTAATTAAATTTATAATTTTAAATATAATATTCAAAATATTCTTATTGATTGCACATAATAAGTGGAGTTTCTTTCAAGAGGAAGTTTCACTCCACATGATTAATCAATGTATTTTTGTTAAACCAAAACACTTTTTTTTTCTTCTTAAAATTGTAATCAAAACATAATTATTAAATATAACTAATTTGACTAATTTTCTTAATATATACATGCAAATTAGTTATTTAACTCCCATATTATATATTTGATGAGATGTATATGTCTATTGAGAAGCATTTCAAAACTTAGATAGATTAGTCAGATCAGTTATTTATCTCATTGGTAACAAATAACAAGATCAGTTCCTCTTTGATATTATTCTAATTAACCTATTGCTATATCGTAATTAGTAATGAATGATTCCCTTACAAAGTCTCATACAAATACAATACTTGTCCTCAGGCTAAGGCTTCAAGCTAAGTCCCACAGATAATTTCCAGATAAAAAGCGTGTCCTGCAAATAATGGATGCGAGCATCACATAATGCCTCTATATTCAATTCTTCGAACATTTAGAAGTTCATCAATTCCTTTAAATAATGTGTGTGTGTGTACATATATTATTGATGCCTAATTTTTTTTGAGGCAGTGGAAAGCAAAATAGACAGAAAAATTAAAAAGTCATGTGCAATTAAGAAACTCCATGAGGTCTCATACGTATTTGTTTTTAAGTGAATTTCACTAAATCTCTCAATTAAGTCTGAGGCGCACACTAATTTTTTTTTCCCTTTCAGTTAAAAAGTATATCTTCATGAAACTACCATTTCCATATATATATATATATATATATCAGATTCTCATTGAATATTTAGTAGTACACCGAAGTTGGGTTTGTTTAGTACTAAGTACCAACTAAAAAAGAAGAAAACAACTCAAATAGCATTGAATAGGATGTATAATGGGCTATAAATATTAAGGATAAGCACAAAGACTTAGACTTTGGATATAAATTAATGGGTAAGTATTATCTGCCAACACAACAAGTAGTGAGAGTGTCCCTAATTGAAGCCAAAAGCTCGAAGTGTTTGATTAATCTGAAATTTGGTAATTGGTATAATGATTCCAGCATGTTCATTTAAAGACATCATCCACATGGGAGTGTTTTGGTTCAACCCACCTTCCCCACATTAATTTCCCTAACATGTATGTGCCAAATTAATCACTTGTATATATGTTTTTTGCTTTGTATTTTACTTAAATTAAATGTGTATATATGATACTTAATTATACTTAAATGAATGATGTTAACAAGTGACAATTGACTGGCAATAATGGCATTCTATCTTCTTAATCGTGATTCACGCGGCTACTGAATTTTCATTGTAGAGGGAGAAAAATCCATAATAACGATTTAACGTTATTGATTTGGAAAAGACTTTGACTTCATCAAACTTCAATGGTCAATCATCAATAACTTTATAATGCCAACCCATCGTTAATGCATAAATAGCTACTCCTTTCCTTTTTTATATTTTGGCCCTGGGGTAAAATCATAGGTTATAAAGTTATCTAACTAAATTAAATTGTCAATTCTCATTCATTTACTCTTAAAGATTCCAGTTTTTGTCTCAAAGCTCGCAACCATGAGCCCTTATAATCAAGGTTGTCAAACTCGTGAGAAGAATGTAAAATCGGATCGTAAACTCGAATCATAAACTCATAAAAGTTTATTTTTATTAATAAATACGTGTTTTTAGTATATAATTAAATAAAAAATACAAAAAATAATAATAATTTGACTTGAATATATTTTAAATATAAATAGTTGTTATTAAATATATCAACATTCATAATTTATCTAACTCAATAAACAAATTTCTATGAAATTTATACATAAATTCATTGAATATGGTCAAATAAAAATAATAAGCGTGATATTGATAATAAGTTAACACGATTTTCTATAAGGTAGAAACGTAAAAACGGTAAATTCGACATGTAAACTCGTGAGTTTTTACTGAGTTTACGGCCAGTATAAATTTAAGTGACTCGTGACACGTTTTGGTTAGGTAGAGCCGTAAAAACGGTAAAATTCGGAGAGTCAACTCCCGAGTTTGACAACAATGCTTATAATTGTTGCCCTTGTTTTATAAAAAAAAAAAATATTGGTTGCCCTTGTATACTTTTCAAGTACAAGAAAAATCCAAAATCCTGTGTTTTTTTGCCCTTATTGGTCCCTATTTGATGATTAGTGAAAGCGATTATTATTTCCTCTTGGCTTTTTACCCAAAGTGATGAGGTTTTATTAATCCAGATTCTCTTGATGATATAGTTTGAGAAAAATAATTAAATAAATCGGTAAATTTTATACCATTTTTTCCCTCGTGTTTCTAAGGGCAAACAACGTAACACATTACTTGCACCGATCATCTGTATGATATTCTCATTAAAAACAATAAAAATCAACATTTATCAATGACTTTATCTCACCACAAGACAAAAGGAGATAGAATGTGAGTGAGGTGCATGCAGTGCCCCGCAGGGGGGGGGGGGGATCTGAACCAATAATTAATTAGCACGTGAATGCATAATAAAAATGATAATGGTAAATTTATTTCATGACAAAAAAAAAAAAATCAACAAATATGTCTCTGTACAGAGTAACAAGAAGGCATAATAAAAAAAAAAGTGGGGGAAAAAATAAAGTCTACTACTAACCCTAAATCTAATAAATCAAATCAAGAAAACTGAAATTACAAAAATCATCAAATTCAATTTCAATTCACTAGAACCCTAACAAACCATATCAATAATATCAATCATCAATTAACTTTGTAACAACAAAGGCTTCACATCCTCTTCTTCTTCTTCTTCACCACCAAAAACCACACGCCCTCTCTTTTTTCCGGCGACCCCCACCGGCAACGGACTCTCCACCTCTTCCTCAACTCCGACGGCCGGCGGCGACAACTCCAGCGGCGTCGCCGGCAGGTTCAAGTCGAACCCACGTAGGCTGACGGTAGAAGCGCCACCTCCCTCCGACGACACGGCGGCGCCGGCGCCGCCGCTGTTGGAGCTGCCGCCGTCGTAGTGACACCTCTTATGCCCACCCAAAGCCTGACCAGTAGGGAAAACCTTGTGACATATGGAACACTCGTGAGTCCTTCCGGCGCCGGAGGTGGATGCGGCTGCGGCGGCGGTGTCGGCGGCGGCGGCTGCGGATTCCGATGAGGACTTACGGTGGCTGGCCTTGTGGCCGCCGAGAGCTTGGTAAGAAGAGAAGGCTTTGTTGCAGACTGTGCATCTGTGAGAGAGTTTGAGGGAGGAAGAAGGAGGAGGAGGTGGCGGCGGTGATGACGTGGCGGCGGCGGCGGAGGTGGTGGTGTTGTTTTGGCCGCTGTGGGCGAGCATGATGAGACAGAGAGCTAGGTATTCATCTTCAGAAGGAGGGTTGTTGGGGTCATCAAAACGTGGTCGTTTTGATCGCTTGCCTTTTGCCCATTGAAGATGATCAACCTCTTCTTGTTCTTGTTGTTGCTCATGCTTGAAGGTGAAAGGAGTTGGGGCTGTAGTTGGAGAGTTAAGAGCTTCCAAAGCCATTATTATGTGAGAGAGAGAGAGAGAGAGGGAGGGAGTGGATTATGAAGTGGGTGTGAGGGAGAGGGATTTATATATAGTAGGAGTGGCTGATGAATAAATGAAGGAAGCAAGGTAGAAGATAGTAGGTGGAAGGTGTGTTAACTTATAGAGAGAGAGAGAGAGAGAGAGAGAGATAGTGTGTATGAAGTGGGTCAAATAAGGAGGAGAGAGAGAGAGAGAAGGGGGAGACTTTTTCCAAGTCAAAACAAAGGGGTGTGTATGTATGTATGAGAGTTATAAGTTATAAAAACGCAAAATGAGAACGCGGAAGGGGAAGTCAAATTTGTTTGGAGGCGTGCAAGACACGGTTTTTTTTTGTTTTAGCTTTTGTGGGGGTTACTTGGCTAACCAAATGAAGGAAGGTGAAGGGAAGAAGAATGTTGAATGTTATATGTGGGAGTTACTTTGTGGTTAATTAAGTGAGCTTTATGTGTAGAGTATATCATCATCCACGTCTTGTTTATGTCAACGTAACCTTTTTGTGACTTTTTCCGCAAATATCTCCCTACATTCTGTTCCTCACTCCAACTCCATCTACTTCTACCCCAAATCACTTCCTATATTCGTTGTTACTCCTTATTATTTTCAACTTTAATTTGGTTTATTTCTAAATATATATGTACTCTGGCATAATTTAATTTCAATCCAAGTATCTAGCATTTAAAGTTACCATGAAAACAAACTAACAAGTACGTGACTCAACTGCCAAAAAATAGTATTTGCTGGCTTAATGAGAATGATTTTAGGTTACTTGTTGGCAAAGCTTTTTGTCCCTATGATTCATTCGTTGACAAATTAGGTTCTACTTGCTTGCTTGTATTGCAATTGGTAAAAACATAATTGATTTTTTTTTTTTGTAAATTGAAATTAGCATTAAGTCCATTACTATAATGTAATTTGGATTGAATTTTATTAATAAGCGAGTCTCACAAAATCTTGTATAAATAATACTCCATCCGGTCTATTTATAAGATTACTTTAACTTTTTTGGAGAAATTAAGGATGCAAAATTAATCACTTTAAATTCTCTATATTTATCTTTTTTTTCCTCAAAACTAATTTATTCTACTTATAAACTAAACTATAATCTAATTACATGTGACATATATTATAATTTAGTAGTCTAATTTACTTCCTTAACTTCCAAAAAGAAAAATTCAAAGTGATCTTATATTTACGACCGGAGAGAGTATTGAAAATTTATTTTAATGAGATTCAAATATATATATATATAATAAAAGTAAAAGAATATTGCTTCAGTTTTAACCTATCTTTTCGTCAATCTCGTTCAAAACTATTCCAATACTCCCTCCGGTCCTAATTATAAGAGCCAGTTGACTTTTTTTGGGGAGATTAAGGAAACAAATTAGACCCTTAAATCTTAATATATGTTACATGTAATTAGATCATATGATAGTTTATAAGTAAAATAACTTAGTTTTGAGGAAAAAAGACAACTATAAACAATTTAAAGTGGTGTATTTTGCATCCTTAATTTTTTCAAAAAAGTCAACTGGCTCTTATAATTAGGACCGGAGGGAGTATCATTTTTTTATTCAACGAACTTCAGGTTTACCAACACTATTACAAATAAACCTAATCTGAAATGTTAAAGTTATAAAATGATATTCTATAATTTAAGAGTGGATTTGATTTTTAAAAAAAAATGGAGGAGGCAGGAGGAACAGTAAAGTGAGTGTGATGCATTAGGGAAGAATAAGGTCACGCGTCTGGGTAAAACGCCCAATTAGGTGATGGCTACTCCCTTAATTCTTTTTAGTCACTGGCTGGCATTTGCACATTTGGCCACTTGCGCATCCAGCTAATTCCCCCCACTTCATCATCCCCTGCCTCCCCTTCTTTTATTCATTTAACCAATTATTTTTAATAAAAACGATCATACAGGAAAAAAAAAAATTGTTCCATGCCATCTCTCTTGAACTCTTTTTTCCTTTTAAACACCTGATATTATAACTTATAACTGAGATTAAGATTAAACCCACAACCTCCTATTTCTAATTATCGGGAGATATCATACTATTTAGCTACAAGTTCTTTGGTCTCTCTTGCACTCTAGCCATTCTAATTTCCCAATTTATGGTAGCAATTATATTGAGATTTTCATGGGTATTAAATATTTACTCATCTAATACTATTTATAAGGCACTTCCAATATTTTTGTTTTGATACAACTAATATGTTTTACATAGACTAATAAAAATTTTAAACTTCATTAACTATGCTTTAAAATTTAACAACTTTCCAACTTTACACTTATTTATTATTCAAAATATACCACATGAGAACAAAGTTAATAAAATGATAAATTAAGAATAAAATAGTATATTTATATAAAAAATTAATGATATAACTTATGAATAAACTAAATAAAACCTTCCTATCCTTTATAAACCAAGGAGTATTTTTGTTTGTTAAATTTAAAGTAAAGGCAGAGAGAGTGTGGGCGTGAAGTGAGGAACAGGAAGGAAGGGATTGTGCGGTGACACGTGGATGTATAGATCTTAAGTTTCGATTGTTACCACATGTGGGGGCTTGCTGAGGCAAACCGACAAGCCGTTGATGGTTAATAATCCACTGATTCGCGCCGCCCTCTACAGTATTTACTCCTTTCATCCTCATCCTTCCTGCACCAAACATTTTGCTAATAGGATATGTTTTAAAAATGAGAATTTCAAAGCCGTCCAAATCTGTGGTGAAGCTGACCTGGTGCCACGTGGAAAGTTCTAGATGCTTCACCCTGACACGATTCAATCCTCACGAATTTTCTCCCAAGCAAGTGACCATTCTAGTGGCTCTTCTTTCTTCCACTATACCACTGATGATCTCATTGTATGTATTACTTTACTCTTTACGTAGCTTTTCATCTTTTTGGGGCTAAAAAATGGGGCAATCCAATGATCCATTCATTTTTATGTATTTATTGTGAAGTTGGATAATCATTGGGGAGAAAGTCCCCCCCCCCCCCCTCTCCCCGAGACAAAAAAAAAAAAAAAAGAATATCTCTGCGTAGTAAGAGTTATCTTTTCTCCACGAGGACCACAACTCTGATAAACTGAGACAAGTAAGCAACATGAGTGTATTTAGTCAAGTAATGGACTAGCTAAATTATAATGTTGGGCGATTTGAGTTCAACTCTCCTTTAAAAAAAAAAAAAGACCCCAAATCAATCATCAATCAATTACTCAAATATCTAGTAAAATAGTCCAGAAAAAACACTTAAGACTGGGTGGGCCAAAAGGTTATGGAAAATTTTTTCGAAACAAGCTAGCTAGAGTTGAAACTTGACCCATCCCTTATTGAGGCCATATACAACAGCAGCATGAAAGGAGTACAAAAGTTCTAGATAATTTTCTCCATTATTGGCATGCAAATCCATTCAGATTAATTAATCCGGCAATAGATATACTAGTAATCCATTATTTGACTAAATATTTGAGTTACTTGTGGATATGTCGTCAATATGTGACCGTACGAACAGGAAACTGCCACATTGAATTGCCGACTTAAATTGAGGCGTAGTACACAACTAAAAAAAGTGAAATTAGATGGAGCCTTCCCAAACTAATATTTTGGAGCATTAATTAATTCTATTGGCAGGTAAACCACCATATGTAACAGTCAGTGAGGACAGGCATCTCACTAGAACGGACTCATCATGTCAACTTTAAACTTTTACAACACGGATATCTCCATGGATGTGGAGGCATCCGGGGAAACAGTTGAAAAGCTAACATCTTGGCACATTGGGTATCTAGAAATTTGCAGAGCTTCCACAAAATTAGATTACATATTAAAGTCACAAAGAATTGGCAAATGTATCCAGCATGATCCGTAAAAAGAAAATGTATTACTATGTTCAAACCATCACCAGGATTCACGCAGGCGGATTAGGGTAGACTTTGGGTTTTGGTTTGACCTCTATCTCATTTACACTGCGTACAAAGATGGCATCTGGTTCCTTCCTGCAGAAGATTGCATAACAGGTTAGAGTTACAAAGAGTAATTTCATTATTATTTTAAAAAAAAGCAGTTTGACTATCAGTCCCCAGGCTAAATAGGTATGATTGGGAACAGGGAGGAAGAGACTGTGTGTGTGTGTGTGTGTGTGTGTGTGTGTGTGTGTGTGAGAGAGAGAGAGAGAGAGAGAGAGAGAGAGAGAGAGAGAGTACTGTTTAGGCCCCTCTTCAAATGTGTAACTTGATGCAACAGCCAGGAGGCGTCCATCTCTACTAAATGATAGCGCAGCAATGCTAGTGGGATATTTTGAGTACTGAAAGAGAAAACAACAAATCAGCAATTCATTCAGGTAAAAGGGAGAAATAAATGCTAAAAAATAAGTAAAATAACTAAAACCTGGTACAGCCTCTTCTTGTTGTTTCCATCCCATACATTTACGAAACCATCACAACCTCCAGTTGCAAATGTACCATATCTGCAGGTAGAATTAGTCACACAGCACTTTGTTAATGGCTACAAGATATTCCATTGTGAACAAGTCCACCATATCCCAATAAGATCAACAGATCAATGGAAACATTTTCAGCTTTATAGCTTAGTATAGTTGAAACATGAAGAACTCTAGTCTATAATACTTACATGGGATGAAAAGCTATGGCATTTACAGGATAGACAATGTCCCTTCCAGCTTCTGATTTTCTGTGACACTTAAAAGCATACCTGCAGGAAACTTAGAAGTCATTAACCAAAAGGACATTTGAAGAAGATGATCGTATGCTATTTTTGAGCAAAGCCAACAAATTTATTATGAATACTGATAAAAGGAAAGCGGAATATCAATATCAATCTCAGGAAAAAAAAACCCATGCATAGTTATCATAAAGAAAAAAATCAACTTTTTTGCTTGGCTGGCCTCCGAGAGATCAAAAAATTCCATTGCAACTCGCCCTTCAACTGAACTAAGTGCATATCCTGCATGGAGTAATCATGAGTACAGAATGCATCAGGTCATATATAAGGAATAAAAATGACAAAATATCAGTAAGTCATCAGCTGGATTCATTGTATAACACAACGTGAATATACAAAGATTTCTATTTCCTCCATTCATTTGCACATGTATATACCATTCCTCTGTATACTTGATTTTAGTATTTAAAAAAAAAAAAGTTAAAGCACAGTACATAAGATAGAATGAGTCATTTTCTCAAGGGAACTCAATAAGAATTTGGAGAAGGCTTACAACAATTTAAACAAAAGTGCCCAAAAATTAAAGGAAATACCTGTTCCATTTGGATAACAGCGCACACATCTAGTTTGATATTTCAACGAAGATTCCCTCCGTTGTTCAGGCTGAGACATATTCCTCAAATCATAAACATTTACATGTCTTCCAGCTGTTGCTACAACTAGACGATGCCCAACCAAAGAAAGAGAGTAAACACGCTCAGGTTGTGGGTATGTCCCAACAAGAGTGCGCTCTTGCCCACTTGCACCTCTAGGGTCCCAACATTTCAGGGTTTTATCCCAACTACCAGTGACCAATTGCCCTGTCACAACAACGAATAAGAAAGATATAACCTTGTTGAAGCTGAACATAATAACAGTGCCAGGCATCAACTATAGAACAATGATTCCAAATAAATGGCAGAATGATATTATATAAGTAAACAAAACATATATAAGATGAAACAACAACATCGCAACAACTGTTTGACAATATAACATAATAATCCAATTCAACAATGGTTATGGTCACTGCATCAACATGACATTCATTTCAATGAATATGACCAAACAAAAACTTTGAAGAAATAAAGATTGATTTTCCAATTGATGTTTTAGAGGGGATATAATCCACAATTTTATGAGCAATATCTTAAATTACTACTTACTATTCTTACAGGTTTCTGACTACAGGCACAATTAAATAGCTGGGAAGAGAAGCTTAAAATCAATAAGCATGAAACTAGTATTCCAATAGGCCAAGAAGGATGTGGACGAGTGATACAGGATCATTCGTGAACAATCAAAATTTGTTCTTTATATTGCTAATTGTCAAATCTTTTCAAGAAAAATTTCTTTCCCAATGGACCTCAGCTACATATAAGTATAAAATATAAAAAAAAATAGAGAAAACTAATGAGATAAGGTAAGCAATATTGGTGAATTCTGAGTGGATTTTGACAGCTGTAGTTATATACCTGCTGCATAAGAGTACTCAACACAACGAACAGGTGCATCATGCTTTCCCAGAATATCTTCCTTATTAGAGCTGAAAACTAACCTGGAAGAAATTATACAGTTAACATCAACTCTCGTTAGATGACAATAACATTACAAGCTGGACATTGACTGCTTAATTGCATCATTCATCTACATTGACTAACTATATTAAAATCAACTTAGGTTAAGCCCTAGACAAAAGAAGACAGAGTTATAACCTATGGCAGGGCGCAGGCACCCTGAACCATGTGCAAGGATGCCTGCAGCAGCTTGGGCAAGCAACCTAAACCTACACAAGGCTGTGTGTCGACAACCTACCAGGTAGCATGGACTTGTGCAAGGTTGCGTGCCCTGGACATAAGCAACTTCTTTTTTGACAGGATATAAGATAAGCAACTTCCATAATAAAGAGGCCTTCTTTTGTAAGGAGTTGATTGACTTGCACAAACAGCGGCAGTGATTTTACTCTCTCCGTTCCTAAATATAGGACCTATTTAAGGATGTGGGATTGTTCCTAGATATAAGACATCTTTCTATTTTTCTCATCTTTTTCTTAAATTATCCCTAATGATGCTACCTAGTAATAAACAAGCAAAAGAGTGAGTGAGGGAATAAAGATGAATGGTTAAGGTATTTTGGTAATATTATGTGATTTTAACCAGCTTAAGTAACAATTTTAATCTAAACAAATTAGGTAAATAGATTATCTGCTTCGTTTCTATTGTAATTACATGGTCAGAAATAACCTTTCATTCCAAATAAATAACATAATGTCCAGAGCACATGGATTTTCATTATTGACAAGTGACATGAATACTACCAACATTAATAGTAAGCAGAAAAAAGAGGGAGCTGAACTAAGAAACTTTCATTGTCTAAACAAACACTAATAAATTGAACCTACTTCTGAGAATCCTTCTTAACCACACTCATGGAGCTTTAAACACACTACAAAGGTCGCAACAAAATGCTGCTACAAGCGAATCAAGCAACTCTAAAATAAGGAGTCAACCGTAAACCACAAAGAGAGGGGTATACCAGGAACTAAGAGGAAAAGTCCAAAAATATCAAAATAATCAAACTCACCGCCTCACAGTATTATCAGCGCCGGCACTAAATCCCGAAGAATCATCATGGAAACAACAATCAAGCACAGGTCCACCATGCATAAACTCTCCTCTAAGCACATTGGCACTCGCATCATACAATCGTACACTCTGATAAGAAAGCTCAAGCTCAGAGAGAAAAAACAAAACATACAGTTAATTAGCGAAAACAGTAACAGAAATGGAAAAAGAAGGAGCACACCTTATCCCATGAGGACACAAGCAGGTGATCACTGTGGTTAGAGAAGCGGAGATTTGAGATGCCGTCGGAGGGAGGGTTTGAGAGCTCTCTGCCGGGCGCCGGCGGCGGAACTACAGAGGACATGGCGGGAGAGGTGAGCAATGTTTTTTAGGGTTTTGGTTTGAAGAGGAAATCTCTGTTACAGAGAGAAGAGAGAAGACGAAGAAGAAGAAGGAGGGAAGGGATTTGAAAGTTTTGGTGTGAGCTTGATGGGAAGAGAAAGAAGCTGAGATGAGATGTTGTTTCAAATTTTTGGTGAGGTGTTGTGTGTTTGTGAATATATTCAAAATTTAAATCAGGGACGTCCATTATTCCCGGTGGGAGTGGGAGTAACCATCTCGGGAAGCCATTAAAACGGCATCGTCGTTTTAACAATGGATGACACACACACACATGTGTGTATCATAGTAAAATTAATAGTAGGCAACTACTTTATTTGAAATGAAAAATATGGGAGTTAAATATGAAAACAAGTAATGAGTAGAAAGATTTATTCCACCAATTAAAATCTATGATAGTCCAAGCAAATTGAACTTTGAACTTTGGTTTATTTCACAAGTCAAGACTAAGTTGTTGAAAAAAAAGAAAGAAACACTAAACTTCGTGTGTCTAACATATTACAGGGATATTTACAAACCACTTACTAATAAAGTTCTCACATTAATAAAGTTTGAATTTGAATATATAACCTTATAATTATGAGTCAACTTCTTTACCAACTGGATCAGTCTTTTTATTTTTAATAAGACACCTTCAATTAAACTCAATGTATTTTAATTACTTTTAATTATGCAAAATGTCTTATATTTAATATTATAGAAGCATTATCCAAAATATCTTACAATGAGTACAAAAGTAGTAATGAAGAAGATCATGTGCATAATTTTAGATTAACAGTCTCTGTATTTTATGGAAAAAAATATAAGAAAGTAGTAGTAATGAATTTGGCTATTGAAAACTTCAGCTAGTTCTTTCTAGTCACATCATAAGCAAGTGAAATACTGAATTTTAGAATTCATACAAAGTAATGGTAACACACCAATATTCTTAATTTTCTGTATTCAACCTTTACCTGTCTTGGGCCTTAATGTGCCTTTGTAATACTATATCCGGTACTTTTAGTACCCCCTCACTCCGTTCCTAATTATAAGATCAAGTTGGCTTTTTTTGGAGAAATTAAGGATGCAAAATAAACTATTTTAAAATTGTTTATATTTATCTTTTTTCTTCAAAACTAATTTATTTTACTTATAAACTAACCTATAATCTAATTACATATAGCATATGTTATAATTTAATGGTCTAATATACTTCCTTAACTTCCACAAAAAAAGTCAATTTGTTATTATAATTAGAATCGGATGGAGTATATAGCAAGAGTTGAAATCACAGTATGATAATTATGAACCAGAAGCCTTATCAACTGGATCAATGAAGTTGAAATTCTAATCATTTGCAAAGTGAAAGTTAATATTTTAGTGAGTTACACTGAATTATACTAGTTAGGGATGTTCACATGGCCCGGGCGCCCCCTGCCCGAACAAAAAATGTCTGGCCCAACCCCAAAAAAATAGGTCCAACGAAAAATGGGGATGTTTGGACCAGACATGTTTGCAGGCTGGCCGGACATCAGGTATGATATGCTGCCCTGCCCAGAAAATAAATAATATTATATATATATATTTATCAATAATATTATATATTTTTTTAATACATGATTAATATTATATATTTATATTACATGTTAATATGTTATTATAATTATAATATTTTGATATATATATTATATAGCATATTATATATATAATATTTATAATTTTATTTTTATGGGTCAGCAAATAGCAACAACCCCCCATTCTTCATTCTTGATTCACTCATTCTAGGACGTGATCACATGGGCATGATGCCCGCCCTGACCTTGCCCAGCCTGAATGGTATGGGCTTCTAATGGGTAGGGCGGGCAGTGGGGTACAAAATACAGCCCACTTATATTTTGGACAGAGTATCGAACAGAAATCCTGCCTTGCATAACCTACCCATGCACACCCTAATAGTAGTTGAAGGAGTGACTTACAAATTAAATTTTACCTCATTGTATCCACTGTTGTGATACAGTTGTACATTTATAGTTTGGCCCAATTCAAAATTCAGCCCAAACATGTTACCAAAAAAAAATAACTCAGCCCAAACACGTTTTACCATTTTTCTGTATTCGTAATCCGTGTACAAAAATTTCGACAAAAACCAGAAACGGATCTCGATGCTAGAAGTAGAACGGAGTTCTTCGTAGTGATCTTAGCTTATGAACTTCAATACCAGTGAAAAATATCATTCCAGCAAAAATTCTTCACTGTTTTTTTTTTCTTTTTGGTTTCCCGTGATTATACTTATTCGATCTCCCACTTTGCTGTAATCCCCAGAAAATTACTTTCAAATCCAGCTAACTCATTGTGTAGTCTCTTGTTTTAATCTCATCAGATATTATCTTTCAATGCAATGGTGGTCTGCAAATGTCGAAAGGTTCGCTTGTTTCTCTATCACGCCGCAATTTTTTCTCTTGATCATTTTACTGTGAATTCGGTTCGTGGGATCTTATGGTTGATGTATAAACAGATAAGTAGATCGGATTAATTTGTAATTTTAGATCATGGGTGATCTATGAGCTTAAGCATTAGTTTGGTTTTCTTGAAAATGCGTGTTTGAAATGGAAACATGAGCTGGTTATTGGATTTGAACTTAGAAGTGTGAAGTAAGAGCACATCGTTGTTGTGAATTTGGTCTCTAGCTTTGGCCAAAGCTATTGTGTGTGTGTGTGTGTGTGTGTGTGTGTGTGTGTGTGTGTGTGTGTGTGTGTGTGTGTTTTTTTTTTTTTTTTTAACATGCACTGGTCAAATTGAATTTGGATTTGAAGTAATAACTTATGAGTTGGGTTTTTTTTTTTTTTTTTGGTGTACAGGCTACTAAATTGTATTGCTTTGTGCACAAAGTTCCTGTCTGCGGAGAATGTATCTGTTTCCCTGAGCACCAAATCTGCGTAGTAAGTTTTTATTGTTCAAATTGTTTTTTAATTATTGCTAAGATGGCCTGGCCAGATTCTCTTCCTCCTAATTATTTTCCCCTTTTGATTTGTTTGAGCTTTGTTCACCGTATTATCAAGGTTTTGTTCTTACATTATGGACTTAGACTTAAATTTATTCTTGTTTTATGGGAGAGTAAGTTGAGAATGAAGAGGAACTATTAAGGTTATGGAAGCACAATAACATGAACTGAGCTTGAACTTTGTCTTTGTATCATCATTCTTAGGTCCGGACTTACTCTGAGTGGGTCATAGATGGCGAGTATGATTGGCCCCCTAAATGTTGCCAATGTCAAGCTGTTCTGGAAGAGGGGACAGAATCTCAAACAACACGACTGGGTTGCTTGCGTATGTCATTTCGCATTCACACACAAGCATCTTTTACAGAAACCCTCTTGAACATAGACTGATCACTGAATAATATTATATTTGAATTTTTTATAGATGTTATACACACAAGTTGTTTGCTCTCGCATATCAAGAGCTTTCCTCCGCATACTGCCCCAGCAGGATATGTGTGTCCCTTGTGTTCCACTGCGGTAAGATTTAGCTTAAAATGATTTCTGTTTCAGTAACAAGATTGATGTTTGGTTGGTAATAGTGTAATAGTGCATATACTCTTAACTGAAAGCTAGTTGTATGTATTTCCCTGTTCTGTTCATACTTATGTGTCTTTGGCTAATGGTTTGAACATAAAATATGTATAAACAGGGAAAAGAAAGGGAAGCCTAATGATAACTTGCCAGATCAAATAATTGTTTTTTACCTTCTTCATTTTTTCCTTTATCCCTTTTTTCCTTCGATAGACCAAATCAAATAGTTCTATCTATAATATAAAGTGTCAGGTCATACAGTTCGTTCAATAGAAAGAAAGTGCATAATAAGATGTAAGTGTAGTGCGTTTGACCAGTTAGCTCTTTGATTGTTACAAATTACAAATGACTTGTTACATTTGCTTGTATTGCACTCCTTCCATCCCTTGTTGTACGCTTTAGATAACTAATTTGCATATATCAAGAAAACTATTCAAAGCTAGTGAAAAGCAATAATTATGCAAGAAAAGCAATTTATTTTCCAATTATGCCCTTATTATTAAAGATGAAAGAGAATGTATGGAGAAAAATAAACAATGGGTAAAATTGGAAAAATACAATAAATGTTTAGACAAACCTAAAATGAAGCTTATATTTTGGGACAAAAACATGCACTAATTTGAAACTTATAATAAGAGACAGAGGGAGTACTCTTATTTTGTATGTATTTTCACATTTTAGAGATCTCTTCTGACTTCTGGCACCATTTGGCTGTTTCCCGGTTTCCCATTACAAATGAAATTTTATTTTTTGCATGTAGATATGGCCTCCCAAAAGTGTGAAAGATTCTGGATCTCGTCTTCATTCAAAGTTGAAGGAAGCTATTGTGCAGGTATATGAATTAAATACTGATACTGTTTGGAGGATTCAGTTTCTGATCTTTTTAATGCGGGAAGATCATAGAGTAGCTTTCTTAATGGTGAAAGATTCAACCTTGTTGCACTAACAGGGGATGCTTTGTGATTTTATTGTGGTTACCTCAGGTAGATGCCATCATGTACAGTCTAAGATGTTCATTCAAAGTCCATATTCGTTTTTATGCAACTGGGCGTGCTCAGTGTTTGTGTTGTAGCACTCATCCATTGTTTCAAGACTAAATTATGCCAATGTTTTTTTTCCCCAAAACTGCACTTTGAAGTGATACAATTTCAAAAAATTAAGTAGTTGTTTTTCTATTTCTGCGATATGGTTGTGGGTCATTGTCTCTGCATCCAAATTTCTTTATTTGTCCCGATTCTTTTCATTGTACTATCAAAATATATTGAGTATTTATTTGTCTGCTTTTTGTGCAGACTGGTATGGAAAAGAATCTTTTTGGAAATCATCCAGTTTCATTGCCAGTCACAGAGTCTCGCGGTCCTCCTCCAGCATTTGCTTCAGATCCATTGATTAATAAGGAAAATAATGAAATATCAGAGTCAATGGAAGGATATTCGTCTCCACCTGGAACAAGGCCTAAACTTTCGGTGCGAGATATTGTGGAAATAGACAGTCCTAATTCAGCAGGAAGTTTCATTAAAACAACGAGTCCTGCTCCTGTAAGAGAATTTTAGTCTCAAATTGCATCTAAAATCAAAATGATTGGGTGCACTTATCTTGTTTGCGTTTCCTTCCCTTGTAATGATTAGATCTAAATTTTTGCCTGTTTTGCACTATTGTGAATCTTGTGCTGTTTCAAACATGTATCTTTTATCCCTTATAATTTCCCCCCTCATTTTTGCAAATAATGCAGCCTGGTGCTACAACTAGGAAGAGTTCTCTCCATGTTGAGCGGCAGAATCCTGAAATTTCATATTATGCTGATGATGAAGATGTGGATCATAAAAAATATACAAGAAGAGGTGATATATTCTTTACAAAAGTTCATGTTAAAAATGCGTCGATAAATAGTCAATAAATATATGCGTTCTCTTTCTAGCCTTCTTTCAATGTGATTAGAAACTAAACCTTCTGATTAATTTAAAATTTCATCTTTTCAAATGTAGGTTCCTTCCGCCATAAGTTTCTTAGAGCCTTGCTTCCCTTTTGGTCTAGTTCATTGCCTACTCTACCAGTTACTGCACCTCCAAGAAAAGATGCATCAAACGGAAATGAAGCCGCAGAAGGCCGTACAAAGCACCAAAAGTCTTCAAGGATGGACCCAAGAAAAATCCTCCTCATGATTGCAATAATGTAAATCTCTTGCTTCTTATCCTCCACATTTTCTTTCCTACAAACTGTGATTAGGACAAACTACAAATACAACAACAACAACAACAAAGCCTTATCCCACTAAGTGGGGTCGGCTACATGGATCGCACGACGCCATTGTGCTCTATCGGTAACCAAATCTTTAGATATATTATTTATTAAAAGATCTCGCTCTACAAGTTCATTGAGTGTAAGCATCGGTCTCCCTCTTCCTCTCTTAATCGGACTCCAGACTGTTTGATCTACCCTCCTCACTGGCGCATCTAATGGCCTCCTTTGTACATGTCCAAACCACCTCAAACGATTTTCTACCATTTTCTCACTGATAGGTGACACTCCAACTCGTTCGCGTATATGATCATTTCGAATCTTATCCTTTCTTGTGTGACCACACATCCATCTCAACATCCTCATTTCAGCTACCCCCATTTTATGTTAAACAAAGGGTCTGAGATTTCTGCGAAAGAAGATTTACTTCAGCATCACGTATAAGATGACTAATGGTAATTAATTTAGTAGTAATGAAGAAGGTAGTACGTAAGCGAGCTGCCATTTAATTGCTGCAAGTCGCATGTATTCCTAGGTTGATGAGGATCAAAACAGCTTGAAGGCCGAATTCATGTCCAGTAATTCTTAATTGACATTTCTCAACATGATTTCTTGGACCATTACAAGATAGCCACACTCTAATTTCATTAGCTCTAAGAAAAGTGAGACTCTAAATTTAATAACGCTAGTAGGGTCTACTAATCAGGTGGTAGATCTCATAGTTTCTATTTCTTCAAAATTGAAACCGATAACGTCTTTAATAAATTTAGTGGATCAACCCAATCCAAAACTCAGATACACAGTTAATTGGTGCAATAGACTGCCGGTCTTGTAATGATGAAGCTTTTATGACTATTTGCAGGGCATGTATGGCAACCATGGGTATATTGTATTACAGACTAGTGCAACGAGGTCCTGGTGAAGAGCTTCCTAATGATGAGCAATGATTTAAAGCTCAGAAATTCTAGAGAGATATTGTGTTTCAGTATTACTGGTTCCCGGTGCTCTCCCTGGTTGTCTGTTTGGCTCCATTTTCGGCAGACCGGTTCCTGCTTCGGTGAAAAAATATGTAAGTACATGGAAGATAAGTTTCATTTGGATGCTGATGATGGTGATGTGCTGCATAAAATTCCTTTACAAGCATCTTTGTTCTTTGCCCTCAGTTCGTTTTGGAGTGGAGTATGAAAATGGGGGTTTACATATGTTATCTCTATTGGCTTACTCTGTAATTATATTGATTCTATGCACTTGCACCACCGATTTGCCCAGACCACCTCAGCTATAATTCCCCCATTAATACCTTTGACAGAATTGTCTGTAATTTGTTCGTTCAGATCAAATGCATGAAAGTTTCTCTGCTGTAAGCCCCGCCATCTTTGATTAGATATATCTTAAGCGAGAGATTTTAGGAGAATGATGATACTTTGGAAGAAACATCAATAAGTTGAATAATCAGAGATCAATATTATTTATCAATATAAAATAACAAATTTTAACAAACTGTAATATTCATAAATTATGTGAAACGCACTAGATCTGTATTCATATGAGAAAAAACGAAGCATGCGGTGGCGGATCCACATATAAGTGACGGAGTGCTCAAATGTTTAAATTGCTTATTTTTCTGCACGGAAATTATAATTCCTTACTTTTATTCATAGATATTCTA